>OU015532.1:18183369-19423658 GCA_907165065.1 Caprimulgus europaeus | reverse complement strand
CCACAGCAGTTTCTGAACAAATTTAATCATAAATGACCTACAAAATCACCTTTTTATAATCCTGGTACAATGACACGTGCCTTCCTCTACAATCGCGTGATTTAATTGGAACTGGTAGAAGAGAGAAGGGAAAAAAGGAAAAACACAGATAGGAGATCATGATTAAAACTAGCCAGAGTGGATCAACAATTTGCTCCTGCTTGTCCTGAGCAAACTGGTCAGGGCCCCATGGAGTGGGCACATATCACCCCCCTCCTCCAAAATAAACAACCAAGCTGTGCTAAACACTGCCAGTAATACCCATACAGCATCCATGCAGAAAATACTCTGTCAGGGAAGAGAAACTTAGGCTTGCAACAGATGCTGCAATTAAAATGAAAAGAGCTGCAAAGCTACTCTTCATTTCACTCCAGAAGTACATCGTTGAACTGTAATTAATGATCAGTTTATTAAACAAGCATCGGGCTTTTACGTCATAATTCTCCTAAAATCCTCAGCTGTTACATAACATGTAAGACTGAATCTTACACAGGCTACTTTGATTTTGAAACATCAGTGTTCATTTATTCAGCAGGGGCCCAGCAGCATAGAGTTTACCATTGCTTTTAAAGTCAAATACAATGTGATTTTACTTGCTCTTCAAGATTAGCTCAGTGTTTGCACTTTCGTGTGTCAGGCCAGTTTTAAAGACTCACTTTCAGAAGTCCCTGGAACCCACTGCATTTATCACAGCAACAAAGCCACAGGAAAGGTATTTTGGGGGTTTTTTTGCTTGCCTTTTTTTCCCCTTTGTAAAAGTATAGTACTTTCTGGCATTCTTTTATTTTCACAGTCACTTTTAACAGACAACACTCCAACAAGCACAATCTGTTTCATCTCATTTACCGAGTCCATATTGTGAGAAGAGACTATAGATTTGTCACTGAAATGCTGAGGCCACTACCGTCTGCTAATAAAACTCGCTGTAATACAGTGCAATGCAAATAGTTAATCCCAGCTAGCTTGCAGAACACAGCAAAATCAAACACGTTCTCGGTGATGACATTGTTATGCTTTCTAGGATACTACCAGACATCTCAGCTCCAGGACTAACAGACAGAAAAAAATCTCCGAGTTATGCTTGAAAACCCCTAATCCATAGTGGAGCAAAGAATCACAGGTTTTATAGCCCTTTCCAGTAACTCCAGAGAACGAGCAAAGAACAAAATACCACCCTGTCAGCTCTGAGAGAGCCGTTATGCTCTGCTGCCCATCAATGCAGAGACTGATTAAGTCTTGATTCCTGGTGCCAGAGACTTCAGATAAAGAAGCGAACCATTCATTTCCAGCCATGATCGCACTTAGCAAAGCAAGCGAGGGAACCAACCCCGAGCTATGCTTGGCTACGGAACTTGACTGGGAATCACTTGGAAGTAAGACACCTTTCTACAACGATGTTGAAAAATCTCTTACATGGAGGCACCAGCAGATATTTATTTATCTGAGGTTAGCATGGCTTCATGAAGAAGCAGGAAATACTTAGTTTGGATGACAAATCATTCCACAAACATTATTAATCCTCCGAGCGGTAAATATTTCAGGTTTCACGAGCCAATTAGAAAGGTCAGCATTTATCTTTTTGTCTGTTTCTAGCCTTAATAACTTTTGCACTCTGCCTGTAGATTAATCATTGAAGGGAAAGATACAGAGGTTTATAAATAGGAAAAATAACCTGGGCATAATACGAGGGTCCAGACTGGACAAAAATGATCTCTACCTGTTCTGGTTTTGATGACTATAGCCCACTTTAATCCAAAATCTAATTATTTGGAATAGATTAGGACAGTGGATTTACCGAAATGCCCAGGAAAACCACATGCAATTTCATATTTGGGGCACAAGGTTGCATTTCATTTCCAAATCCTTTTTAATTCCCCACAGGCATTTATAACTTCTTTTTCCCATGACAGGAAATATTTGTCCCTTTGCAAAAGTTTAAAAAACAAAATCCCTGCCTCTAAACCCAACAGAAGAGCGTTATTTGGCTTTCCTTGTTACTCATTTGCTACACCTGAGGTCTTTGCAACCACAAAGAACTGGAGAAATTCTACTGTTTTTCAAGTGAGAAATATTTTGCAGGGGGGTTGGTTTGTTGCTTTTTTTGAGGCAGCATGTGCCTACGTTCCACAAAAAGGCAAAATGGCAAAAAAAATATCAGCAGTACCCACCTCTGCCAGTGCATGAGATTGTTCCACCCAAGATGCAGAAAACGAGATGTTATGCAGAAGCAGAGATGCATACAAACCAGAGTCATGAATGCACACTAAGACAGCAAAGAAAAAAACAACTGACAAGATAAGGAAAAACATGCCTTCCGTGTAAGCATTTTCACTTACTAAATGGGAACGGTGTTTCCATACTTACCAGAAATCCACCATCAGACCTACCAGTAACAGGTTTAACTCATCCAAACTGGTTCCTGGATAAGTTTGTTCAAGTAATCTTCACAAATAAGAATCATTAAGAAATAAGTACAACTTCTTAACTGCTACTGAAAATTTCCTTTTAAAACTGATAACTCCTTCTATATTCATGAACCAGATTCCTCCATCTCACACTGTTAATCTCTACTGATTTGACAAACGTGACTTTGTTCCTTCCCTGAGAGAATGAGGGTATCCAAAATGCATTACTAAAAACAAAATAAAAACAGTTCCACCAAAACTATCAACAGATATATAAAACCCCATTGCTTAAAGAGGGCATATAACTTGGACCGTTTGCTTCAGTACAGCTCTTGGAGGCTGCACTGAGCAGGCATGTACAACTCCTAATTTACTTCCAAAACATCCCCCTTAGGAAAAGATCTTCTGAAAGATTTCCTAAATGCTCCTTTGTACACTATGTGTTTTAATCAATGTACAGAATAGATATTACCACTTAGATAAGATAATGCTCCCCAGCCACCCCACCCTTGCATTCTGAAACGCTGCCAGGTTTCTCAGCCCCTCATCCACGCTGTTATTTCCAGCAATCCTCAGGCCCTGGTTAGCATTAACTCAGTTGCAGTTGGAGAGTTTCTCCAAGGCAGTCTCTTAAATTTCAAAGTGCACCAACTGTTCAATTTGAGTGCTCTGTGATTGGGGTACTTTAAACAGAGTAAATACAGCAGGAAATGACAGACCTCATACCTGCTTATGGGACTGCTCCAACAGCTGTACAGAGAGCGAGCCGGACCCCAGTGTGCAGCCCCAGCTGCCAGTACAGGCACCCAAGCAACGACACCTGAGAAATCCTTAGTCTCCTGGTCCAAATCTCAAGAGACTTCACATGCGCAAGTTCACAAACCCACAGCAGAAGGTGTCACTGGGGCTTGCCACATGGAAGCTAGCCCAGACCTTACACAGCAGCCATGCCTGCAGTGAAGTGTCGTGCAGATTATCAGAGATAAAAAGATACTCTCCCAGGTCACGGAAGTACTAATGGGATTTACAACCGCTTCACACAGATAATCTGTTATTCCCTGCATCCTTTCCCCACTCCTTGGTCATGATGTGCACTTTCTCACTTGGCCAAGTGGAGAAGGCCTTTCATTCCCTTTACCATCTGCATATTTCTCATATTCTGCAAAGCAATCCTGCAGTACATGTCCATCACCGACAAAGAAAACGTATGGCAAATTTCCTACCAAACTGAGAGACCATGCAATTAATCATCCAAGCCTCCAAAACTCAGTGTTCAAACATACAGGCAGGTACTTCACAATTCTAGGGCAAGTTTCTAGACTATTACGGGAATCTCTCTCAAGGTGGATTTTTAAAAAGTATGCAGGAACCAAGGAGGGATTGGGGATCCTGTGGCTCCTGCCACACCTGATGGGCACAGGCTTGCCCTGAAGAAGTTGCTCAAACTCTCCATTTAAGCCAGGGATATTGCTGCTCACCCAAACCCACTAAAAAAGGGCCTATGTGATTTAATTAGATAGTATTTTAAAGTTCTTTGAAGATGTGAAGTGCTGTATGTGGCAACCATCAAGAGTTACTATTATGATTCAAATAATTCATCATTCTTGAAAATATTTCATAATTTTTGAGGACAAAAAAAATATCTAGCAGGTCCTATTTAGACATGTTACATTTAGATGCCGGGTATCGTAGGGCAAAGGTCTATCATTCTGATTTTCTACAAAGTCCCATGACACCTACAGAAAAGTACTGCCTGGATAAACGTATGTATCATACACTATACTTCTACTAGAGTGTCCCAATTATGAAGGCCTAAAAAATGCAAGTAGCTTTTCTTCATAGCAGAAACTGACCCAAAGTTTCAATTTCAGTGAAGGAAATAATAAATAATGTCACCAGCAGGTGTAATGTGCAAAGGGAAAGGGAAAAAAATCCTGACCAAACAACTACGTAATAAAATAATTAACAGTAACAAAAAAGTTAAATGGATACCTCAGTCTCTACCTGAGTAGATTCAAACTTTTAGAATGGATGCTCAAGAGTTCCTTTTCTATTATTTTTTTGAGCACCTCAGATAATACAACAAACAAACTCATTCCATCTCGTACAGAATTGGCATGCAGCATGCAAAAGCATGGCAGAACCCGTGGTCTAGATTTTCTTACATATACAAATAAGTAACCTAAATGAAAATCATGAAGGTGGCAGAATGAATAAACCCCAAACTCCAAACCCAGTCCACTCACCAAAAGGTGAAGCACTTAAAAGCTAGGAAATACTATATTTTGGTAGATTTGCAGTAGCCTTCCAAATCTCAGTTTCCACAGTTAATACATGGAATAAAACACGAAACTAATGGGAAAAAAAAAAAAGATTAAGCAATTACATAATAAGAGGAACTGTATCCTAAAGTACACATAACAGAGAGCTGAACTGAAATTGCATGGAAAGATAGAAGCTTTCTTTTCGCAGCCTACATTCTACTTGTAGTAGACAGATCACTATCAATAGCTAATTAATGTAACTGACAGTCAGCTTTGTCCATAGCATATGTTATGGCAGAACAACAGCCTGATGGGGTTCAGCAAGTATAGAAGAAATACGACTTGTGAAACCACTACCACAAAGCAGCGCTGTGAAAGCTGGGATGAATCTTTGTGTTGGTATAACAAGAACAGCGTGTCAAAATATTCCCAAACTTCAGCATTTGTCCTGAATTCATGAGAATTAGCTAAATCATGAGTCATTTAGGAAACTTAGTACTCAATGTAAAACTGTTCCTTGCCAGCTCAGGCAAGGAACTAAGAGCAGAGAAAAATGTACATCCAAATTCTCAGACAGGTGAGTCAGGTGCAGTGGGGCATTTCTAAAGACATCTTTAATTCTAATCATAGTCTACCCCAATTACTCCTCATCACCTGGTTTCTCCTTTCACGGGTCTCAACGTTGCTTTTCAAATTACCTCTTTCCAGCTTGGTAGCTGCTCACACAGGGACCAAACTGAGAGACTGCTTCCTTTTACAGAAGCCACCTCGCTGTGCCCTTTGCAAGGGCCTCCTGGCACCAGCCACCTGAGGATGACCACCTTCCCCAAGGAGGGCTGACCACAGCTCCCCGCCATGGAACCTTAAGTGTCCAGTCTCCTGGCCAAAGGCAACTGCAGCTTTCCCAGCAGTGAGGACAAGGGGAAGCCCTCCTTTATTTTCGCATGCAGTTTGCATACCTGCAGCTACTTTTCACACAAGATTTTTTTGCTTCTGAATGACCAAACATCACGCCTACAGGGAAGAATTTCTACAGGCTTCAGCTTGTTGGCTTCCTATGTAAATTAAACAGCATTTCGCTTCTTGATTTTTGGTTAAGAAATACTCAAGAAAAAAACTTAAACGAAGAATCTGGGAAAGCTGAGGTGTTGAAAAAGATACCTGTAACAAGACGAAGCCTCAGGTGCGTTGGGTGCTGTACTTGAACACAAGGGCAGTCCCTAAGAGCAGTGCAGGCAGCTGTTTTAACTAGTACAGACACAGAAGCGGAGGCTCACGATTCTAATTACAGTTGCCACAGAGTGATTCATGCAATTCATGTCCTTTGATAAGCATATTCCAATTTCCATCAAATTATTTGTTAAGTAATATAAGTAAAATAACCTGAAATGTGTATGGAGCATGGTGGAGGGGTTACACATTTGCAAATACGGGTGCTCACATGAGTTGTAAGTTCAAAATGAAAGCGTGGCTAGTCATTTTCAAACCAGATTTTTCCAAGGCGGCAGACAGGCAGCACAAACTGCTGAAGCTTGCAGCTCCTCTCCTCTCTTGGGACCCTTGGCCAGCCACTGCAACACTTGGGTGTGCCCCAAATTGCAGGTTACAGACTGTTCCAAGAAGCAGTTTTAAGATTCTTTACATATTGTCTCGGGTCTATAAAGCTGTCCCTCCTCCTGTCAGGCTTACAGTGCACGCTCCCTTAGGATATTATCTGGAAAAGAATTTCAGCTTATAAAACAGGCTTACCAGCTGAATAAAACATTTAGAGGAACTGTATACTTTAGGATCTGTTTTCACATAACAGATCTGTTCTAAGGTACATTTTTTCCTTATTATTATTTTAAACTAATCTTCAATGGGAAAGATTATTATTCCACTCAAAGTACTGCCACAACATCTCTACTTGTTCAGATAAACTAAAAAAAAAAAAACAACCAAAAAACCCAAACCCGAGAGATGCCTTTATTTAGACTGGTAGTTTGCTACCATCATCTTAAGCTATTTTACTCAATCTGTGGATTGCTAAACAGCTGTTCGGCGGTCTTGTGTACTAGCAAATCTCATCTGGACCTTCATATTTCATTTTCCTCCTCTTGCAAAACAGACATTTAAGATTTGTTGTTGCAGTTAATCACAGAGAAAGTAAATATCAGTTAAAAACTCAGCAATGTTTCTTTGCTCACTGTCCTCCCCGGAGTGGAAACCAAGGACTACCCGGAAGAGTTTAATGTGTCACTCTTCAAGAAAAACATCTATTTGTAGACAGAAGGGGCACCTCTAAAGATAGCAGTCAAATAATGAAATGTTTACAAAATAAATCATGACACCAATGACCTATATGCATTTGCAAGTCTGGAAAGGGAGCAACTGCTGATCCTAACAACAAAATTTCAGAAGGATTCATTTCAGAAACCTTCCAGTAAATTTGGATCCTGTTCTTCAGAAGTAATTGGAGCCCTGCTAGCCCCATCGTGACTGAACAGAAGAGCCAGGGAGTCATGACCTTGCAGCGCTGCGTGCTTGCTAGGTTCTGTCCCCATCCAGTTCTCCCCTTCTCTTTTCTGCCTCCCAGCATTAAGCTGTTCAACAGATGGTGTAGAGAAATTAAGGGTTTGCTGGGTATTTTAAGCATAAATTTGAGTAGACTGCACCAAGCTGCTTCTCTTGCCTTTCTGTGTGGAACTGCACTCTGGGCGCTCGTGTCACGCACAGGTTGCCCAGTCAGTGACTGATACTGACCGAGGTGCTAAGAACAAGCGACAGCGCTGCACTCCGCATCGGCCGGGTCAGACCCTGACTCAGGCACCAGTCCATGCGTTTCAGGCTTCACCTGCTAACAAATACCACCCTGGCTTCATTTGCACAGGAAGGGTAGAAACAGAGGTTTCTGTGCAAGATACTGTAACCCATTTAAAGAAGCAGGTTAAGTTACAGACACAGTAAAAGGAAGTATCCAGAAAAGCCAAAAAGTAAAACCAAATAGAGAGAAGACCTCAGAGGCTGACTTCAACCCAATTAATAAACAAAATATTCCCATTTCTCAATCCATCGTGCATTTTGGCCAGCACTTGCTATTTAATGCTTTTAAGCCACTAACTCATTTTTACAAGAAGTTTGAAAATGCAGACGTGGTTGTTCTTGTGGTTCATCAGTGTGACCAAGGCAAGTTGTGATATTATTAAAAACAAAATTAAAAAATCTCCTCTCACCAGCCATTATAGCAAAATTTCAAAGAGCAGATACAGAAGTATACCTTGAGCTCTCTAGACATCATACAGTAAATAAAGTGTCTTCTACCTAAGACACATAAAGAAACCTATCTTTGTTTGGTAATAGAGTAAGTTGTTACTGACATCATAACATCCAGGGGAACTGGGGGGGGGAAAGGCAACAAAAACCCCGAACTTTACAATACACCTGATTTTTTAAACTCCTAGTCGCTGTAAGCATTAGCAATGTCAACTGCAGTAATCAAAACTGGAATAGCTTGGAGAGGAGAGGAGAGGAGAGGAGAGGAGAGGAGAGGAGAGGAGAGGAGAGGAGAGGAGAGGAGAGGAGAGGAGAGGAGAGGAGAGGAGAGGAGAGGAGAGGAGAGGAGAGGAGAGGAGAGGAGAGGAGAGGAGAGGAGAAATCATTAAGGGAACAACTTCAGATTTGCTCCAAAGGATTGAAAGGGAGGATTGACAGAAACACAAAATACTAGAGAGAAGAAAATGTTTACAGAGAAAAAAATGAGGAAAAGGGGAGAGATACAACACATGGTGGTGGGAAGGACAATATTTGCCACTAAAAAAAAAAATAGTAAAACTTAGTTTACTATTTTTGTAAATGGGAATTTATCCCATTTTGCTGTATTGATATCTCAAGCCTCTCATTTGGATGATACATAAAACATTTCTAAACAAAAATGGAAATATCCAGGTTTCCCAGAAAACCATTAGAACATATTTACAGGTAGTTTTTCCTCCATGGATAGGTTTCATGAGAACTCATAGAGTTCATGAGAACAAGGCAGATGCACTAAATCTCTAGCACAAAAAGGGGTATTTTTCTACATAACTGTGTACTTCTTTGTACATGTACAAGATATTAGATAACCACACATATTTATATTTCTTTAGATCTACACACAGGCACAGACTATTTGTACACGCACAGATGATCAGGTGGTCTGGCCTTAGCTTTTATTTTTTCAGTCTCCAGAAGAAACAATTTATTGTTCTTGAGAAACAACTTAATATATGAGTATCAGAAACTGAGTGCTGAACTCAGTGTAGTTCACAAAGCAGCATATCCTACTTCATTATAAACAAAAAAAAGTATGTATTCACACAAAATAAATAAATTATGTTTAAAAGCTGCAAAGCAAGGATGTACTCTAGATATACAAAAATGAAAGATATGCCGGATGTGTTCTTGGTATCTTCATTCAAATCGTGCATATATGTAAAAATCAGGACTGGAATTTCCTATCACTCTGTGAACATTTTTAATTTCAATTTCACTTTATCCTTCTCATGCTCTAGAGAGCAGTATGATGGGCTAGACACAGAAATAAATAGTCAGAGAGAAAGAGAATTTATTACCTTTACAGTATGCACTTGCAACCACTGTGAGACTCTGACCTATAAAGAGAAAGGAAACTAAAGAGAAATAACATGTAAGAAGAAGCCAAGGATCCTATAACAGCATTTCCACATTCATGGAGGTTGTCCTAAAATAATTTAAAGAAAAGTCATGTTTTCTTTGCTAACTTGTGGTTGATATTAAATACATTAAAGAGAGGATAAATTCTTTTACCAGCCTAGAAGTCTTATGGACTTTTCCCAAAGATTACCTTTGCAAGAAAATGAGAGTATCCCATTCTGCTGATTAGAGAGGACTGTTTAGTGGAAGTTCACCCTTCAGGATCCGGATGTAACTTATCTTTCCTTGACAAAGCGGGAGGGATGGGAGGAAGAAGTGGTATATACAGTAGGTTCATGTTCACAGTCTACTGCCTTGGCATGTGTACTTCAAGTAGCTTCAAACTAGTAGCGTAAAGGACTACTTACCCCAAAAGGTAAACCCTAGCTTTGGCTTTGGGGTTTCTGAACACACTGTACTTCTACTGAAAAAAAGAAACAAAACCCCACCCCCAAAACCCCTGCCTCCTTCCCTATTAAAATCCCAATTCAGTTTTGAGTCTGTTATAAATTGCAGGAAAATCAAGTGATGCATTCACAGTTTTAATAATGAACTTGGCCATCCTAGAGCTCTCCATACTCTCAAGTATACAACTAAAGAATTTCTAGTGGTAAGATTTATTCCAATATCTGAAACCAACAGATTTTTTTTACATTTAGCTTAAATAACACACCGCAGTGAAATGTGCACACCACTGACCACCCTTCCAATTTAAGACAGCCTCTAGTTTTCTCAACTGTTCAAATAAAATTAAGCTCCCCCAGTAATATGCCATTTCCATTAATCCGCCATTTTTTCTAGGTGCTTAAGAAATGCCTTTTACAGAACCAAAAACTTACCCATCTTTTACCAGGAGCACAGAGATCTATCGCTCTGACTAGGGGGGAGAAATTCTTTGCATGTTAGAGATGAAAAATTATTGCCAAAGTTAACCATGAACAACATCAACATAGACAGCATACAAAAAGACATGAACATGGCTTGGACTTAATCTCCTTAACTGTTTTTCCCATAAATTTCTTGTTTACTAGTTATGAAGCTTTGGTTTCCCCAGGGATCCAAAAACATGTAACTGTCCATCACACAAGCAGGTCATAGCAAGAGAGCATCTTAAAAATTCCCAGAGCTTCTGTTTTAATTCTCACAATATAGGTCTGTCTCAAGAAACCTGACAAGCAGTCAAGGAACAGTCCAACTTGCCAACAGCTCTCCCTTGCTCATAGCTGTCTGCACATCACCAAAACTGCTCATAGCAACACAACTGCAGCATTATTCTTATTTTGGTAATCTCTACATAAAGCCCAGGCTTATGCCTCTCTAGTAGCTGTGCTCTCAAACAGACTCTACAATTATGAAAGCCAAGATACTTCTAATATCAGCCACCTCCACAATTTAGGAATGCCAAACAGTCACAGGCTCTCAGCATGGAGCATATGCTCCAGTTCATCAGCCCAGAGATTTTGATGGCAATAATCACAATAATTTCACAGTTACAGAAAATAAATCTTTATATACTCTACCATTTTCCAAGTTACCGTACAAATTTTATTGCTAGTTTCCAACTGTGACTTGTTCAGAGAGATGCTGCTGTAAAATGGGATCTAACTGGTGGTACGTGATGTCCCTGTCACAGGCCACTGACATCTCCTACTCTAAGCCCCAGTCTAGCCAGAGGTGGTGTGGCCCCAAATTCCACCTACAGAAAAGGTCTGACACCGAGTGCTGCCAGACTTGCTCCTGTATATGCACTGATTGCATCCAGGACTTCCCAGCTACCCAACAGCCTCTTAGGAGATGCTCTCACTGTGCCACCAGGCATCCAGAAACCCTGGGCACAGGCAAACAACCCCCATGCTCTGAGCAGACTATAGCTCCTTGGTTGGGAAACTAAAATATGGGAGGAATCTTGAATGTATGGCAGTCCTGGTAAAGGAGAAAGCCACTGAACAGGAACTTGCCATTTCGCTTGCTGTATCCAGTTACACCTTCATTCACCCAACTGAAATCCAAGGGCGGCGCAGTCAGTTCTGCACATGCAAGTCAGTCCCATATGTGTGTTTGTGGGGGAAAAAGGGACATGTCTGTGGACAAAAGCACCTTTTCTGACCTCTAAAGAAGGGTCAGTCACAGGAAATACTTCTCCTAAAAAAGCTGAAATTGGCTACTGTTCATTTACAAGGTGTGGATTCCAGCATTCAAACTGCAAAGCCACAAGCATATAATCTACAGAACCAACCTGAAAAGAAGCCAAGAATGTATTTGAGGCCATTTAGCAGCATCCTTGAAGCAATGCTACCTGCAGGTTGCCTCGTCACCAAAATCTGTCTGGGTAAGGACTATCCACTCCTCACCTCTGTGCCTTCAGCAGCCTCCTCTTCCTTTCCTGCACTACAGTAGTTATCGGGGCAGCCAGGCCAGCGCTGCAGGGACTTGCAGCAGCAGCAGCAGTTCCTTCTCTCTTTGGTATGTATTGCAAAGTGCTGTTCTACTGCTGCTGCTCACACCACAACTGACACTGAAGGTAAAACAGGTGGGTAGACACAGATGTATCCTCTCCTCTGCCCAAGGTTAGCACCATGGTAGGACTTGCCTTGCAGCACTTACCAACACCCTCCAGTTGCCACGGAAAGTAAACAAACCCAGTAAAGTTCATCTCGAGTCACTCAGAAGTAATGCTTTCAGGTGACTACATGGGACTGTTACAAAATAAGCAAAGTTATCTGTAAAGATAGCAAAGACACCAATGCAGATCTACAACATAAGTCACTGAGTTTAAACATGGTAGGAATTTAACTGATCTTCATGGACTCTGCAACATCCTCTACCATGAGCAAGACCTGTCTGCCACAGTTCGGTTGTCTTCCTTCTCAACTTGAGAGGCCAAAGGTAGCTCAGACATTTTGATCACTGGGAACATAAACAGCCAGCGGTCACATTTCCTTACTAATGGCTCTAACATCAACGTTAACAGGACCACACTTCAGGCACTTAATAAATTACAGGTTTTGCCATCGTCTTTCACACTCAACTAGAAAAATAGGAATAAAAAGACCACATATATACTGCACAGCTAAAGCATAGCACACTATATACAAACATCCTACACAGAACACAAGTGACCATTTCTGTATGAATCACTGCAAAATGCTGTCTCTCACTGGGATTTTTTTATTGAATCCACAGTGTTAAGGCCATTTTAAAATCCTCTGAAAAACACAAGCCCTTACCAGCATCCTCAGGACCCCAGCAGCCCCACTAGAGTTTTACCCACTTTCCCAAACAAGGGAGAGCTCTGCTGTTCAAATTACTCCCTTATGGACACGCTGCACAACCCCTCCGACTTAATTTCACTTCTCCAGTAACACCACTGCAAACACACCAAATGCCAATAATAAATAAATTATTCAAACATTTGACCTCTACAGAAGCACCACACAAATCACCTTCCTGAAAAGAAACTCCTGAAGAGATTGTCAGATACCCTTCGGGGCGGGGGAAGGGGAAGCAAAAAAAACCAAAACCAAAACTTATTTAAATAATAATGCAATGTGAATGAAAAGGAATTTATTGTGACAAGGAGAGATAGTAGCTTTGCTTTTAATTCAATAGTTTGACCTACGACAAGCCACTAGTAAACACACAGCATGACTGTCACCACAGTTTCAAAGAGGGTGGAACTGGAGGTTGGAGAAGCAAAACTTGGAAGAGAAAACATGGTGAAGTCAAAGGTTTGGTGTTCTTCTGACAAAGATAACTAAACTGGAAGTAAACTGGGCACTCAAAACCCCAAATCTCCACACAAACCAGTCATTTATGGAGTTAAAGAATCAATTTCCAAGTGTACCTCAAAGAGTAAGGAGCTTAATTGAAACTTCAATGGGAAAAAACTCCCAATCCTAAAACACACTTCCCTGCAAAAGCTAACAAACAGTGCTGTTGTGTTTTACAGCTAGGTTCCCCATGTTTAATGTTCTCCCATCAGTGGAGCACTGGAACATGATGCAGAGCCGATGTTTTGTAGACTGACAGCTCTGGGCAGTGAGAAGCACTATTATTAAACACATTTCATAGAACAGAAAACCAAGGAATTATAACCCCAAAGTAAAAAAAGAATTTAGATTCACGCAGAATGTGAGATACCCAAATACAAATAAAGAAACTAATGTTTAGTTGGATTTGGGCATAAGGGATTTGCCCAAGGTTGTGTTATAGATCACAGCACATAAGTCTACCAATCCTAAGGCTGCACTGCCTCAAATCACTTCTGGCCTTTCTTATACTCACCATGACATTTAAGTATTATAAATATTAAATTATCTGTAATATATATGCTACTTTGTCGTGTTGTTTTTTCTCTGCACCTCTAGGTAGCAGAAGAAAACTGGGCATTTCTCTCTAAGTGTGGTGTTCTTCTGAGATGTAAGACATTCAATTCTGAAAGTTAAATGCATGCAAGTCTTACTGAATCCTCTCATATTTCAGCTCTCTCCTGCTCCTCCTCTCCTCATTCCCACTAGCACCAGCAAGAACAGATACCTTGATACCTTGGGGAGAGAGGGAGGTATACCGGATACCTTCCCTCTCTCCCCAACACACCCAGGACTTGCACTTCTCCTGCTCATGCAATGGAAAGCGCAGATGAACTGCATTTCTGCCAGAAGAAAGCAGCTGGCAGGTGCTGACAAACACATCCCAGTTTTTCACATTATTACAGGGATATTGCACGTGCTGCATGCAAGAGTCTTCTCTTTGTGAATCTGTTGTCAACTTCCACCTTGAAGGTAATAACTCCGCCCAAACCTCCTCAGAGAAAAGACTGTAGTATGTACAGGCAGGACTTGTCCACAGAAACTGGTCCCTATGGTTGTTATATTTTTGTCATAATGCCACTATTAATATAAAAATGCAAGCTGGATGTCTTCGTTTATAGAAGGGGATGATACTAATTTAGCCTTCACAAGGGAAACCAGCAACAGTTGCCCCCTTTCTGCCTTCTCCCCACTGGCTTATTTCCACCTCTGCAAGTGCAGTGCTTCTATTAATAGCTAGCACTTGGAAATGTGAAGTCCCAAATCTGCTCTCTCATTTTACACAATTACTCAAAGGACAATGGATTAAAAGAATGGCTTGGTCATTTCAAGGATCCTTATGTACAAATGTGTGCCTGTGTTCATAAATGAGCTGAGCTGCTTCCCCATCTTTTTCTGTAGGATTTCTCAGGTCTGCTCTGTCCACATTTTGTACAAAATAAACTTTCAGAATTAGGGATGCAATTTTCTTGCTCTCTCAAATAAATTACCATTCTTATCCGAGAATAAAATGATCTATATGCTTTGGCAATTTCCTTGAAGTCTTATGTTATGGTCAGGTATCAGATGTCAGTACACTAAAATGTGAAAGCCACCACCTTAGACTGACAGCATCAAGGGTTGATACCTTGCCTGCAACAGCAGTGCCCGGAGCTTCCATTTCTACTCTGCAAGGAACTCCGGAGTCACTTTCTCACACTGGTTTTGGTGATGCCTGACCCTGCAAAGACAGTGTCTTCCAATTCTCTCCTGACAGCTCTGCACAGGTGCTGCCAGCTACAGCCATGGCAGCTGGATGACAGCAGATCATGCACGGGCTGCTGGAAGCAGCAGTCAGAGATGAAAGTGTCTCATACAATGCTTTCCTGGAGGAGAAGAGGCCAAGCCATCCCCATGTAAGCATCCTAGTGCTTGCTCTGTTCTGGAGCATGAGGATGGCTGTTCCCTGCAGCTGATGGCAGAGAGAACAAAGTAGCTTGTGAGCTCTGGAGAAGACAATCCCTCCTTTCTTAAGCTCCCTCAGCCAAGTGGGACTGGAAGCCACATGCAACTTCTCACTCCTCCCCTCCCGCATTCTGCAAATGGGAAGGGATTTTTGCCAATCTGTTTTTCCATTCTAATTAAAAGAGAATCGTGGCTTCAAAGGAAAGCCATGCAGTCGGAACTCAGTTCACTGACTGCTGCAATCCTGTCCACAAGTGTAAGTCTGGGTCTGCAGGATCTCTGGAGCAAGAACTCATCTCTTTAACATCCACAGACAGCAGATTGAAACTGTAGTGATAATCAGATGAGAAAGTGGAGGACTTAGCCCACACAAGAAAGCAGACAGCATGGCAGGGATCACAGCTGTATCTCCAGTGGGAGGTGGACCATCTAGTTACAGTGATGAGAGCCACCTCCATTTTCAGCTCCAACAGCAAGAGGGACCGTATGACCCAGGTTCACTTTCCTTCCCTGGATGATGAAGAAACACCAACTGTGCTACCGTCAGGGCCTGCTTCTTCCAGGCTTTGACTAGAAACTCCAGAAGCTGACCCAAGAATGGCATTTAAGTCTGGCAGACAGGTACCTGCTGTAAACCAGAAAGGAGGCAATGCTTTACGTCAGCCGCTGCCCAGGGATGGGGCTCTTGCATCTTTTGGGGCAACTCCCGCAGTCCTTGCACTCGTGTTCCAACCCCCACTGCAGCAGCGACAGCAGACCCAGATCACTGTTCTCACTGTACAGAGCTCTGCTTCCGTGCCAGCTGTAACTACATCCACAAGCACCTTCTACATAGGCTTCCTTGCAACTCGGGACAGAACAAATTCAAGACACAGCAGTAAGCGTAATTTAGTTTATGGAAGTGCGAGGGCAAATAAGACAAAAAGAGAGTGGCAAGTTTGGTATTTTTTTTCCTCAAAATGAAAGTTGTATCTTTAAGAAACAAAACCAAAGCCCTCCATGGTACAGTTACATCTTAGAGGTGGCACTCAGCAGTTGGAATCTACATGACAGCTGTTAAAAGTTAATTTGAAGATGTATTTTTAATTTATTCAGGGAGAATGTTAGATATATTGAGAGCAAAATACTTTTATTATTGCCATTGATCTGTGAGCAACTGCCTCCTCACGTCTGTAACATGAGATTAATATTTAAGACCAAAGAAGAGTCAAAGAAACTGACCTTACCTGAACACAATGCATTAGTTTTAAGGTCTTAAAGTTAATGTGATTATGTCCCCACCTATCTCACCCAGCACAAGTTCTTGAGGAGTTTAAAATACATCTAAATCTTTTCCACTGTAAAGATTTTGTCCTGTCATAATTTTATTAAATAGAAATGGATGTGTTATGACAGTTGAGAACAGAAAAAACTGTGGGAACAAAGTAGGTTTGGCGTAGGTTTCAAAAAATTAAACCATGATTTGAAATAAAACCACAGTATGTGCAGTAACAAGTTACAATAATCAGTAGAAAAAGTAAAGCAGTAAGAGCAAAAACCTGTCTTATCTGGGAATCCTGAAGGCTAGAATGCTGCAGTCTCCATGGATGTACACACAAGTTCTGAGAAGAGGTATCAGAGCCTAGTAAGCCTGAAGGTCCCACCTGTACTAAGCTCTGCATGGCACTTCATGAGAAGACCAAAGAGCAAGATATAAGGAGCAATCCTCACCCAGTAGGAGCTCAATGTTTCAAAAAGCACCTGAGCAGGTGGCTTACTCAATACAAAAAGTAAACTTACTGTTTATTTGTTTTGATTAGACAGTTAATGCTAGAAACAGTACCACGATCCTCCAGAAAGAAACTGAGGTAGCCATCTCGTATCTAGTAATATCATAGTCAAAAAGTAAATTAAATATATATATTTTGTCCAAAATTCTTCTATAAAGTTTAACCAAAGACAGACAGAAAGGAACAGAGAATTAATCCTGCACATATCAAAGACATTAAGGGCACAGAATAGCTACAATGAATTTTAGCTTCCCTTGCTCTTCCTTGGCTATTTTGAGGTACACAGATAACTGGTTTCTCAGTCACTTTCTCAGGAGAGATATGTTAAATGCTTCACAGCGGTTAAGATTACTCTGCCAAATAGTTCAGGTATAAAGTGAATGGAAACCAGGAGCATCTACAAGTCTTTCTTGGCTAAAAAAAGTACTACTTACATTGCAGATTTTTTTTCTTTATTCCCCAGATCCAAAAAAAGAGCATTTTCCTTAGCAACTCAGAAGAAAGAAGAAATGAGGTGTGACAAATGCACATGAATATCAGAAATTTCAGAATTATTCTGTATTATTGTCTATAACAAACATTGAACATTCTTTTCAAATGTAGCAAAATATTTATCAAGCAAAAATAACGTTAAATCCCTTTGTTACCTAAACTTTTGCCAATCAAAAGGTAGTATTATAACTTGAAACCGATAATTGAGTCAATTTTTCATTCTCCTGTTTGCATTAAGCTGGATATAAGCACTGGAAAAAGAGACTTAAGATGGTCATGTAAGGTAGGACTCGAGAAACCTTTCCACCCCCTCATCTCACACCTCCCTGCACCTGCTACCATTCCTCTGCACAGGTCTGGAAAAAGACAGTCAGAAGCAGCAAAGAGGTGGATGCACTATTTCCGTGCAACCTGCTGAAGTCTGTAGGTGAAAGAGCTCATTGTAGTGAAAAATGCAAGATAGAAAGCCAGAAAGAAAGCCAGAAAGAAAGAAAGAAAGAAAGAAAGAAAGAAAGAAAGAAAGAAAGAAAGAAAGAAAGAAAGGTTTGGTTGAGTTATTTTCTTGTTTTAAAATTAAAACCAGGAAGTGCTAAAAGATTACTTTAATGAGGTTTTTCTTCACTCTCATCCTTCCAACCTCAGTAGTATCATGCACATTAGAGTTCAAATTGGCTGTGTTTTCCACTTGAAATGGTAACGCCAAATGCCAACTCAGTTAAAGGTCTTTTAGGCTTTTTTAGTTGCTTGAAAAGGCAGTAGTCTCTCTTTTTTCTCTCTTTCTTTAATATGCTGAAATGCTTTGGGCTTTTAGGATTTTTTTTTCCCCATTTTGGAAGGCAGGAGGGCAGAGAAGAGGGTGGAGGACAGCGTACTCTTCTTTATTTGAGAAGGCTTTAAGCAACAACGGAGATAGGAAGGACTACAAAATAGTTGTTATTAATTCCTGGATATCTTGTATCATAAAAAGAGGTAAAACATTTGTGCCATACAGACTTGAGAGAGTAGTTCACATTTTATGAACTCAAATTACAAAGACTGTATATGTGCAGGTACACATTTAAAACTAGAACTGTTGAACAACTGAAAATAAATCAAGCATATCCATTTACAACAGTTCCTTAAAAAAAAATAAAATCATCTATTTCTTTCCATTAGGAAGGACTGCAAAGGTAGCAAATCTATCCTATCCAGACTAAAGCCAAAAGCTGCCAAACTGTGTAATTTATACCAACTCCCAGTGTTAAGAAATAATATGAATGCTATGATGTATTTAAAATTCATTTGAACAAATCTCAGCATAGATATTAGGTAATAGAATGATGTAAATTCTTAAGATACGTGTAAGGAATCAGCTGAAAACTACTCTCAGGTAAACTACAAATGCTGGATTACTTGGGGCTGTTGAAGGTAAGCAGTACTGCCTGCCAATTATTTGCTTGTGAGCCTAGTTGTGAGTAAGGCTCCATCCTTGGTGATTTGGATAAATGTTCCAGAGAACATTATACAGCATTTTCTGCCAGAAAGAAGTCCAGGAAACTCTTGGCACTAGGAGAACGAACACAAAACTGAGATACTTCAAGGACAAATACTCACAAAGACCATAAAATCATCCTAAATGGTGTTAAGTTACTTTTGCACCATAGACGAGCGCATGCAGCCTGTGAAAACAGCCTTTTGTGTTCCCAAGACACTTCCATGAAGAGCGATGGCAGTTCTATGTACTCAGTGGCAGAAATACAAACATACTTAACAGTGAATAAAGATTTCTAAAAGTCTGGTAAGATAGGTGAAAATTTTTAGTCTATCAAAACTGCAGTCATACAACTTCTGTCTATATTGTCCATCCAACAGAAATAAGATATTTAACATTCCTCTATAAATACAAGCACTTGTAAACATGGTAGGTTTCTTGAGACAAATAATCTGACATTGTTTTCCCTACTATAGTACTTCTACCTACCTTTGGGTATATTTTACTATCAGCACAATTAGGGAGTAAAAGAAAGGGTGTCTCTCAAAGAACAGTCTTGCTTCATCCATAGAAACTGGTGTTCCCAGAATATTTCCTTCTGGGCACTCTTTATCCACACAGAGAGGAAAAAAACCCCACCCCTCTTACCCCCCCCAAAACCCCCACCCTTTGCCATATTTTACAGTAAGCAAATTAATAATCTGAGGAAAGAAAAAAAGCAGTAACTTTCATAGACTACACTCACTGTATGTAGTAAATCGTCATTTTCAAGGCACCAGATGCGCAATAAAGGAGACAGGTTAAAGGAAACAAAAAACATTTGGTTACTTCTTGCCCAGTGAATATTACAAAAGGTGTGCAATTTGCAAGAGGTATTTGTTAAGTAGAACAGTTACTCTGAGATGTAGTATCCACCACTTACCTTGTAGAAGGGCTCCATTTCTCTTGAAAAAGGTGCTTCCTGGCCAAATGGGTGGACCTGATGTGCTAAAGGTAATAAGAAATAAGTGTAAAGAAAATCTCATTTACATTAAACAATTATAAGTTACTATTTGCATGAATTCTACTTTGTTTTTAAAGCTAATGTAACATCATGGCATTTTTGCCTTCAAGCGAGGGTCTAAAATTTTACATTACAAACAGGTTAATTAGATTCAAGATTCACATTCTCTTCACAAGGAGAAACCTCCTCAGCAATGCACATGCCCACACTCTCCTAAAGGAAGAAAGAAAAATGCTATTTGGAAAAAGTAATTAAAAAAAACCCCAAATCCATGTTAAAAATATTTACTGAATTCTCAGCACAGCAAAATAGAAGCCTTTTCCCAAAGCCATCTGCTAAAAACCCAAACGCCATATGACCTTTACTCAGCCATAACAACGCGCCACCCAGCTAACGCACCAACCCGGAAAAGCCTTGGCCAGAGACTGGGTGGTTTCTGCGCTCCCACCAGAGCGTGTCACCCGCCAACCCCCCTGACGCGCAGAGGTCACCTCCCCTTGTCACAGAACACACAGCCCTTCCCTGAACCGGGGACACTGCCAGGTCCCTCCTTGTTTCGCTTCCTGCTCGTGCGGAGGCTGCCCGAAGGTAACGGCCTCTGAGAAGCCTCTCCTGCGAGAAGCGCAGCTGAAGGCAAAGAAGGGATTCAAACGCAGTGTGCTGGCTTTGGCTAATTTTCTTCACAGCAGCTAACGTGGGGATATGGTTTGGATTTGTGTCCACAAGCAGAGATGTTTTCATTATTGCTGAGCAGGGCTTATGCAGCGTCAAGGCCTTTTCTGCTCTCACACCGTCCCACCAGCGAGGAGGCTGGGGGGGCACAAGGAGCTGGGAGGGGACGCAGCTGGGACAGCTGACCCCAACTGACCCAAAGGATATTCCGTACCGTGTGGTGTCATGCTCAGCATATAAAGCTGGGGAAGAAGAAGGAAGAGGGGACATTTAGAGTGATGGCGTTTGTCTTCCCAAGTACCCGTTATGCGTGATGGAGCCCTGCTGTCCTGGGGATGGCTGCACACCCACCTGTGATGGGAAGCAGTGAATGAATTCCTTGCTTCGCTTGCACGTGCAGTTTTTGCTTTACCTATTAAACGTCTTTATCTCAACCCAAAAGTTTTCTTGCTTTTACCCTATCAATTCTCTCCCCCATCCCACTGGCTGGGAGCAGCTGTGTGGTGCCGAAGGACCAAACTTCCCGGACATAAAAAGTAACCTTGCTCTTTTCTTAACAGTGCAGATGAGTGTTGGCCAGGTGCCCCCTCCTCCAGTGTGGCACAGCTCACGCTTCCCAGGGAAAGGCACAGGCGGTGCTGCCCAGAGCCAGAGTGCCACGGCTGCTGCTGCTCTTGCTATGCGGGGAGTCCTTGGTGGGAGAGGCACTACAAGGAGTCCACTGATCACATCCTAAGGCTCAGGTGCAGGAAGCTATTTTAAAAGGACAGTACCTAGAGGAAATAACTAAGGCACAGAAAAGATTTGTTGCGTTGTTGTCAAGGCAGGTGGAAGAGAGAGACTGTCAGGGGGCCATTTCTGTAGTCATGGAACAGTGCTCTAAAGCTTGAAGACATTCATAGGTATTTTCATACCCTAAGCTTTTGTTGAAATTAGTATCATGAAAGTATGCTTTCAATACACAAATAATTGTCCTATGCCCAAACTCAAGTACAAATACAAAGCAAGGGACTAAATATCCTTCTGTGAGATTACTGTAAGGCACTCTGCCTCTTTAAGGTAAACCACCTTCCCCTTTGGATGTAAAATGTGGACCAAGTCCCACACACCAATTCTGTTCAAAGTTATTCTTGACTGGACTACTGCTACACAAAAAGCAATTAAATGGAAAACAGATGTTGCCTATTACACTAACAGCATTAACAACGTTCTGATAAAATGCCATATATAAAAAACACACTGTTTTCACAATTATTCTGCAGAGACTCTTGTGCTAATATATAAGAACTCCACTGTTTTTATATGGACTGCAAAAGGATCCAAAGCCATTACATGAGTAATAAAAGCCTTTGATACTCCTGAACAAAAGGGCAGCTGAGAGAGAGAGAGAGAGAGAGAACAAAATGACCAAAAAGAAGTTAAGTAGGTCTACATTCGTAAGTGCTGGAGTGCACTGGGGCACACACTTGGCTGAATACACACGCTCACTTCATAGGGCTTAATGTAACCGGTTGTTTCCATTCCCTATAGTAAACGACAGCTCTTCAAGTGTAGCTCCTCAACTCACACCAACAGCACGAGCTGCTGAGGGCATTCACACTCCTGTAGGACAGGCTCACAGTTTTATAGCGCATCAGAGTCCAGGATAATCTCTGGGACAGAGCCCACCAAGCTACAAGTGGAAGGCCACAGCGGAGTCTTCATACTGTACAAATTTGCCACAAAAATAAGAAATCATAGTATGGCAACTATATGCCTTTCCATAGTCCAAGGAAAAAAAAAGGTGAAATTCTGCAATTAACCCACAGAAAAAAATAACTCCCAGGCTGCCATACGCCGGTACATGGGTGGAAGAGGGTTAAAGAAAGGAGAGGGAAAAACGTATATATTTGAATAGACAAAACGTCTCCACTGGAGAAACAAAGCCGTAGTGATTTATCTCATTTTCCAACTTGAAAAAAGGCCCAAGGCTCTCATAAAAAACTCCATCTGATTCAGCACAAACCCACATGAACTGAGAAAATTAATTGTGCCTTCCCAAGGAAGGAAGCTAAAGAATTCAAGCATGTAAATAATGTACCACAATGACCGGTCAAGCCTTTCAAACAACAAACTTCTGTGTTTGTAGGGCTTTGCTGCAGTTTAGCTATTCCTTATCTCTGTTGGATGCATTCTCTTTCTGTTCCCAAACTTTTGCACATGAAGTCTCAGATGGTATTAATTACTAAAACATATTTCAAGTTGAGAAATGACACAGTTAAATTATCTCTCAGTTTAAATGTCCAAAAGCTGCTTCTTCCCTGTTCCACATTAAGAAACCATTTGAAGAAATTAATTCTTCTACAGACCATCTATAATAAAAAAGTTTGGTCCATCCCAAGTGTTTTTTTTTCAAAAGTGGTTTTTTTCAGTGTAGTCTGCAAGCTACTGGAGAAGAGTGAATGGTTCTCCTATAGAAGTAACAGCATATTCTGTTATTTAGGCATAATAAAAATGCAAAATCTGGTTTTAGAATTTCCTTTTGTAATCAATACATGCTGTTAGATTATTATTTATGCAATTTGCATTAGTGATGGCAGAGTTTTTCCCCAAAGTTATCAGCTAAACACATTGACTAAAGTAATATTTAATTTCTAATAAATTCCCATACAGCTACTAGAAAAAAAAAAACAGTAACTAGTTTGAACTCTCATATCAGTGTGAAGAAACCTGTAGCCTAATACATTTTTGTTATGCACAGGTTTGGACTGACTTAACTCCCAGCAGCAGATGAGCATAGGGCACTTGGGGGGGGTGTGTTGGGGAGATGGGACTTGGATCAATCATAAAGTGCTGAGATTTCAAAACTAACATCTTGAAAGAACATGAAGTAGGATGGTTTATGGATAAGAAGGCAGGTGAAACACCAACAGTTACCTGTCAGGAACTGTTGGCTTGATTTGCAGTTCAAGCATACCCTCAGTCAAAGGGATACCCGGGCTCCAACAGTCTTTGTACCAAATGTATAAAACAGGATTGGGAGGTGCAAGCTCAGGTCTGTCCCGTGAAGGATCCACTGCTCTCTGAAGCTCAGCCATTGTCACTATGGCATCTGTGCACCACCACAGGGAGTAAATGAAGTATTCACACGCGTGCGGAAAACCAGCAGCGGAGAGAACTGACGACCAACAGTGTTTAACCTGTGAGCATCTGCCCATGTGAAGTGACATACCTGGAACTAGGAGCTACCTCTGATCAAACCCAGCCTTTCACAGGGATTTGCTATTGATTTTTAGTGACAAGCAGGACTCAATTTCCACTCAAGGCAAGTGACAAACTGTTTTTCCCCTGATGACACAACCAGTAGGAAACTTTGTCACGCCACAGAGCCCTGGGCATGGGAAGCTGCCTGACTGAGGGCTAGCAGGGATTTTTTTGACGGAAGGCTTTTCCACAGGAAAATGTTGCTTTGCTGAAATCTAAAACATTCCATGGGAATGTGTTGATTTGGACACCATTTGTGCTGGAAACCAGGCTGATGTGAAGGCTGGCTGGCCAGCCAGTGTGGGTTCATGGCAGCAAGCCAGCCCAACTAGGAGCTCCCAGGGCATACAGAAGCAATAATGCGTGTGAGCTCCCCCAATTATATTTCTACCAAAATGTATGCCACGCATTTATAAAAATATTTAAAAGGTTCATAGGCTTTAAGAGACTTAAGGAAATATAAATCCATTGTCTTCTGGAATTCACATTAGAGCAAGGAGACTACAGTTCTAAAAGCCAAGCACTAAAAAAAAGCCAGGGTATGAATTGTCTCTCACAGTTGCAGTATTTCACAACTATGCCAAAAACTCTCACAGGCCTCTTTGTCAGAGAGGCCTGATTAATAGATTTAAAAAACCCAAACAACTAAAAACTCAAAACAAATTCAACTGTGTGGGACTACCCGCCACAATTAAGGGATGATGAAAACACAGAAGACAGACAATAAATATAGGCCAATGACTGTGTTACCAGCGGGTGATGGTAAGCAGGAGGTCACAGAAAGGGGGGAAAACAAACAAACAAGCCAACAGCCTCCCCCAACACACACTTCAAACACCCCTGAAGGCTCAGCAGGGAGCCAGGAAAGATCCTCCCCAGACACCTTGGCCCACCATGGCCAAGATGCGGTGGGCTTAGCTGCTGGGGCACAGCTGGGGCCAAAGCACACCCTGGCTCTCAGCAAAGCCTAGAGTACAGGGTGGGACAACTCGGTAAGAGGTAGAAAGATGAACGGTGTCCCTTGTAAGCTAACAAGCTGTTGCACACAATATACCCAACACAGAGCCTGCAGTAAGCAACTAAACAGCTGTTAGGCCACAAACACGCTGCAGTGACACAGAGGATCCCCTCTCTCTAGCCCTTACCAGTGCCAAAATTGATGAGCACGAACAAAGCTGATTGACTGAAGCACCTCTACATCCAGCTCAGCCCATAGATTTTGCAAAAAAGCACAGCAGGATGAAATACAACTCTTCCCCTCCTGGCAAGTGCACTAAGCTCCCAACAATGCAGAAGAAGTAAGTGGCTGAGAGAGCACCGAATTCACAGCCATCGCTGCCCTTTGCCCCAGGGTCAACAGCGGTTATCAGGACAGCAATAGCATTGGAAACTCCTGGCAGCAGAAGCTGCAGCTGACAGATGAAGGGAAGGAAGGCATCACTGTACCGTGCTGTAAGTAATTACTTACTAACCATCCATAGAGCAAAATACTTTACTGCAAGTCTCACCTACACCTCTGACAAAGAACTGAAGGAAATGTCAAGGACACCAAACCTAGAAACCTCAAACCATTTCGTCAAAGAGTAACCAGTGGAGCATCGTGCAGGTCTAGAAAGCCACCTCTGAAAGTTTCTGAAAAGCAACTAAACCACAGTTATTCTTATGTTCAAGTTGCTGAGATAACAACAGCGGTAGGTGCCTTTTTCTGGCAGGAGCCCAGGAAACCCTGTATCTAGTGGCAGCAGGGAATGACACTCTTGATAAGGACAATCAGCTCCCGATGCAAGCTGGACTCAGGCTGCTACCCTAAGGTATATAAATGGATGTCCAACTAAGCTAGAAGAGATTGTAATTTTTACTATTCTCTGAGAAGTAAACTTAGGATGGGGTGGTAACAGAAAAAAGGTGGAAAAGTATATGTTTGCGGGAATACAGCATCTCTTGATTAGACTACATGATCTTTCGAGGTCCCTTCCAATCCCCAACTTTCCATGATTCTGTGTGTGACACTGGAAGATGAACAGTACTTCCTTACAGCAGTCACCCTGTGTAAGGCATGAGAAATATTCATGACTATGGCAACAACCAGCCCTCTTGGCTCCCACACAGTTTGCAGAGTGGCTGTTGAATGACATGGAAGGAGGTGACTCAGTCCAAACCACACTGGGTGGTTTGCAGAGTCAATACACAACAGACAGCATCTCATTCTAGTTGAGGACTCCTCTAATGCTTGTCAGCTCTTCAGTGCTTGCACCCAAGAGCTCAGATCCTTCTATTGCCATATTAGCTCCATTTTCTATACTCAACTTTAATGCCATTACTGGACGAAGACTAACAAGACTGCTACACTGCAACAACAGGTTAACGTTCTACACACCTGGATACAAACCCACAGCTGTATTATAGAATTTATCACTCCCATTATAGATTTTCAGCAATACTGAAGCTTTTAGATACCACCACATCTCTAACACAGGCAGGGGGATTGGACTAGATGATCTTTCAAGGTCCCTTCCAATCCCTGACATTCTGTGATTCTGTGAACACACGTGTTCTGTTAACAAGGAAAAAAAAATTATAATCCCTGTCAGCAGCTTGCTGGCAGTTAATATGACAATTAGCAATCACCTAGCAGCAGGCAAGCAAGCTTCCTCTCCAATCAAAGGGAAAAAACCTCTACTAACCTGGGCTAATGACAATACTGAAAAGGATATCTGGAAGGTATGTGTTAAGGTATTGCCTGATTTTAATGAAAACTGATTACTTCAGAGATTTTAAATATACAAGCCCATTACTCCATCTTCTCGAATCTTCCCTAACTGACAAAACATTATTCTTAAAGAGATTTATGGATTCACAATACTAATTTTTAATTTATGAAGGCTGATCTAATATTCTGGTAATGCTTCTCTTTCCTCTGCAATTCCCTCTTTTATTGTCTTTCAGTATCTCTCACTTACAGTGATATGTGGGATCGAGACTTTAAGCTCCTAGATGGAGTCTTTCCTGGTTTCTCTATGGTGTCTAACACATTTTCAAGTGAACAATAAAATTTTGATCTCTTGCGCACTCTAAATGAGTTTTCTATGTGACACAACTGCCAGCGGGACTGCATCTGAATTTTTATTAAAGACAAAAGAAAAGTTGCTTAGGAAATCTATTCACTAATGAAATGCCTGAAAACAAAATTCAATGTTACTTTTTGAAGGATGAAGTGGAAAGTTGCCAAATCTTTATGTTCTCCAAATAGCCAAAGTCATTCTTCTCACAATGTCTCTCCTTAAAATAAGTAATTAAGCAAGAAGATAGAGAAAGAGATGGAGAAATGGGGGAAAAAAAAAAAAAAAAAAGCTTCTCAAATTTCCAGAATTAGGGATAAAAAAAGTAATTCCTAATTTCAAGAAAAACATGTGTCTTTTGGAGCCCATCAATGACTGCTGGTCAAAGACCTCTCTCACTGCTGATGTGATATATGAAGCCTTGTTGTCCCCTTGGTGATATCCTGTAGCCTTCAGCCAGAAGGTTGGTCTTTGCCAAGGACCGAATATGTATTTATGGACAACAATGGAGAATTTTTTACTTTAAATAAATAAAAAGATCAGAATTTCTAGTGAGTTGTTGTTTTAAGAGAGATGGCTAGTTGAGGTATGCCAGCCACAGTGCAAAATGTGAATTTCTCACTTATCTGTGTTTAAATATTTTAACACTTTTATTGTGAACAAATTATAATTCTAAGCTGAGTATCGAAATAGGAAAAGGTCCAGAGTACTGAAACAGGAAAAGGTCTGGATATATTTGAAAATTCATGGTGAGATGACCACCCCTTGTTACTTTTAATTAAAAAAGATTTGTATCCATTGGGAACTGGGAGATGCTGGCTATCAGCCCCCAGTTCTAATTCTTCCTCTAGCACTGAATCACGGTGACTTCAGGCAAGTCATTTCATCCTTTCTGTCTCCGTTTTATTTTTCTTCTTTTATGTTAATAACAAGAATAAGTTCTTACCAATCTAGTCTGCATATCTCTGGGAGGAATAAAGAATTGTTAAGTAACAACACAAGAGGTGAGGGAATAGTCTTTTAAAGTGCATGTAGTTACAAGAAGGAAACAACACAGCTCACTTCTAGAGTATGGGTTGTTACTTGTTCCTGCTTTCCTTATTTTGAAGTAAGAAAAAACACTGCAGATTACTCCATGTGCTCAAGTGCCGTGTTTCTCCTTATTTCACACCTGCTATTAAATGTTTCCTAAACTTTGTATCACTGGATGAAAAACTGGTAGGTGTCAAGCCAGGGAAATTTCGGAGTTATCTACACTTGCTCATGTGCTACGGAGCATGCATGTGCCAGCTCAGGCAGGTACCACAGGTCAGTCCCCTGAAGCCCAGATGAACGTAAGATCCCATTTCTGGACAGCCACTGGCCTTTGAGACCCCTGAGGACCGTGGCCTCTCCTAGGCCATAGCAACATCAAACACTGACCTGGCCAATGGGGAGAAGTTTGATTCTCTTCTATTCTACAAAATCAGAAATGGAGCACTCCAGTTTTCTGACGGTAGCCTTTGTTTGATGCAAAACAAGCAAGGGGGAAGAAGAAGTTCATTTCTGTTTTGGTTTTACTTGATTAGAATCGCACTCAAAGAAAAAAAGTTTTTAATCTCTGATTCCAGAAAATACATGAGTCCTAGCAATTGCCTGTATCTAGGCTCATCTTGGTTTTCAACTTGATGTAAAGAATCTGCTCCAGTAGTTAATGCCTACAAAATAGACAGGGTTCTAGAGAACTTCCACGCCGACCACCTGAGCAGAACTGCCACCCAGGCACAGCTACTAAAAGATGCCTTTCTCCTAAATTGAAACGGATCAATTTTTTAAAAAGCCCAAGGTCATCCAGTCGATTTCTGTTATTCTAGTCCTGAATTCTCTGTTTATTATTTGTGCAGAACTTCAAACAGCTTTGCTGGTAGACTTGCCTGGAATTCATAAATACTTTTCACATGAGGCTCCCACTCACATTTCTAACCACGGCTAAACCATGGCCTGTCAGTCCACTGGATTTGAGATTAACAATATGCACATCTCTGCTGGAATAGCTTGGCACCCACTAGTGAGAATACACTGCTTGTTAATTTTGTGTACAATGTACCTTGAATATGTACAAAGTTATAAACATGCATATGCAAAAGGGCAAGTCTGATCTCCAATGAAAGAAATAGATGGGGAAAAGGAAGAGGAGGCCTTTATGTGCTCCCTCAAATTCTTCATGTTGCTTGCTGAAATTCTTATTTATCCAGTATGGTGTGATTCCCCATTTCATGAATTTAAGTACTAAGGAAACTCAAAACTAAGTATGACCTGCAGGCTGCTGCCAGTATGAACTCCCCCTCCACCACTTGCTCAAAGCCAAGGTGCTTACCAGCTGAAATTTTCCATACTTGGTCTTTCTCATTAATCTTAAATGAATGTGGTTCAGACGATTCAGAACTAATCTGGCTTCTGGAATTACAGCAGCAGAGGACAAAACAAATGTTTAACCTCTCCCCTGGAACATTTAACCTCTCCAGATGCTGAGGGTATTTTGCCCTGGGAAGCTTAATGTGCTTATAAGCTCTACAGCACTGCTGCAGAGGAGCATGCAGAGATTTGCAGTCACTGGGCCATGCACCAGAGTGTTTGATGTGCGTGTCAGAAAGTTACATAAAAGCAGAAAACATGATGATGATAATAATAACAAAACAGAATTCAAGTATTCATGTACTTGGAAAGCTCAAATTATATTTTTTTATTCATCTCAGTTCTACCTTTTCATGTCTAGCTGCTACGCGAGTCCTGCATTCAATAGTCACACTCTTACCCCCAGATCATCAGTGCCTGAGAATCACACTGCACAGCATGGAGGAGCTCAGAAGACGAACGACAGACAGTTTGTGGGTGCTTCTATCACCAACACAAACGTTTAATGCATAAATACCAAGCTATCCTTAGAGATACATTTTTAGAAATAAACTAAGGCATAAAAAATTTATTATCAAAATTTGTCAGTTTTCATTCATTCACATTCCTATGAATGTTCAGTTTGAAGCACTCAGAGCTGTATTTTAGGGATGGGGGAGGGACAGACCAACACACACAAAACTACAGCATCTATCACTGAGCTGGTTCACTTCACAGTCTGGGTCTACAGATGTAATAAAGGAGGGAAGAGAATATAGTATTTTTGGGCATTCAGAAGCACTGTGGAGACATCACCTAGATTAAGCCTCCCACCTACAGAGCTACAGCGATACCATTTCCATTCACAAAAAGGAAAACATACACACAGAGATAACCATGTACCTCCAAAAGACTCAGTAAACCATGGCAGAGCAGGACCAGCCCCCGGATGGCCCCCATCCTAGCCCCAGGCCCCTGCTGACAGCCCACACTGCTACCGAGTTAGGGCTCCTCATCCCTGCCTGACATCAGTTGCACCTACGAGAGCTCAGCATTTCTCCTGACAGATCCCAAATGCCTCAGGTGGGATGTAGAGGAAATTAAAAGCAGAATTATAATATGCCCTCCGCTGTACAGTAAATTTAATGCAAATGGCACGAATTTGACTAAATTCTACCCTATCTGCCCTACCCAATCAGGAGAAGGTAGGGATTTTCCATTTATACCAGAAAAGTCTTCAACTCAACAAAGCCTCAAATTCAAGGGGCAGAGCAGACGCAACCTCACAGGTATTTACACCACAGAAGTCTCTTCCCTCTTTACAGCCTCTGCCAAAATAAAGATGCCCCACTGAACTGTGGTTGGGAAGTGTATGTGATCTACACTTCTCTGGTCTCCAGAACAAGAGCACTCCTAGTTATTTTAACAGTAGCAATCACCACAGCACTCAACTCCCAGTATCTCCTATTTAACATTTCCAAAGTGGAGATATGAAATAATGAATTTCACACGTTCTGCAAAGCTAACTGTAAACAAATACTTGGAGGACTTCATTCTGACTCATTTTTAAATTATCTTTAGCCAATTCCATTTTAGCAGAAAAATAAACCTCCCACCTGTAACGCGCAATAAAATTCAGTGTGCCTCTTTATCCCTAATCCTTACCTCTCCAAACAGCTGTCCAGCAGCCTGTTGAGAATACTAACATTGTACTTAATAACATTCTAATCATTTTCTCAAGTTACGATATTACCTGCATGAATGAAGGAACTCACTAAGGAAAAGTTGACCTTCACATAATTTATAGCAAGAAGTCACCCCTCTACCTTTAACCAGCAATTCTTTATTTGACTGATGAAGATGCATCTCTACCAAGGAAGAGACAACTTTTCCAGAAACTGTCTTGCAACATTTGTTATTTCAACAAACCCCAGGTTCCCTGGTGGAATAAGCAATCTGGTCTACATTTCCCTCCATTTGCTGCTTTTCTTCAGCTGTTTGTGCAGAAACTGGACGTGACTCAGTAAGACAGGGCTTAAACACTGCTCTTCACTCTCTGACTCTCAGCAGAAAGCAGAGGTGTAGAAATAAAGGCTGTACGAGGAAAGGTGAAGGTGGGCAGACAGCTGCTTCTGTGATGGGATACTGGTTTCTACAGCTCTGCTTTATCTGCTGCGACTTCATGTGGGGAAGGTTGAAAAAAATCATTATGAACGTGAAAAAGTCAGAAAAAGTTGCAAATATCCAAGTTTACTGTTTCCACATGGTATATGTAAACAGCAATTTGGTAACAATCTTGTGCCAAAACACAGGAGTCCAGAGAGAGAGTCTAGGCCATTCACTCTCTCTTGATAAAGCTCAAGAAAGTTAAAGAATAAAACCAAGTATCACAATCCAGCAATCTTCTTTGCCCCTCGTTGAACAGCTCTGATTTAACAGCCCGTGGAGGAGACTGCAAGCTCTCTTCTCGACAAGCCAAGAGGTTCTGGGAGGTACATTTGCTGGTAGGCAACCCCAAAACTGGGGGCATTTCACTAACAAAGAGCACAATCTTTGCAGGCACCAAAAGGAGCTGCTAAGGGTGGGCATGGTTATCTGTCAGATCCCGTGTAATTCTCCTTACGGTGGAATCAGTGTCTGCCATGCAGTTGCAAAAAAAATCCTCATTAGTATTAACTAGCAATAATATGTTCATGAGTGTATTTGCACTCTCACTCACTCTCTGTAATTAATCCCTGGAGTAAAGATGTTCCTTGGATCACCTCAAATATAGAAAATCAATGTGTTAGATTACAGGAAACAATTAATTATGGTTCACTGGTGTTTAGAAAGAGACACTGACATGCTGACATCCCCAGATAGCATTTGTGCCCTCTAAAGCAGCAAATCACAGAAGGTAGCAAACTATGCTTTTCAAACATCAGATGACCTCAAACTTGCTCATTCTAGTGAAATGATACTAATCAGTCATAAAATGAATGGGACATAACCTTTTAAACATTAAAGAGGCAATTAATTCATAACACATCCCTGTACTACAACCAATTAAGCAGAAATATTTTCTTCACTTGTTAATATAACTTCTGACAAATCATGGGGTGGGGGGAATAGAAATGGAACAAACAACTTTGCCAAACCATTCCAGTTAATTCTCATGTTAGTGGCTTCATTGATAGTCCAGTCACCCAGAGGGTGGTGGAGCACTGGAACAGTCTCCCCAGGGAGCTGCTCATGGCACCAAGCCTGACAACATTCAAGAAGCATTTGGCCAAGGCCCTCAGACTCATGGTCTGAATCTTGTGATTGTCCTGTGCTAGGGCAAGAGTTGGACTTGATGATCCTTGTGGGTCCCTTCCAACTCACAACATTCTATGATTCTATGTTTCTAAGTCTCTTTTTTCAGTGTCATATAGAGTGCATCAATGAATTTTCCCGCCAACACAAAAAGGACTGAAATTAAACAGGCATAAACTGGGAAGCAGCAACCCCAGCGATGTGAATCACTGAACCACCCAGAGAGCTGCCTCCGCTGGGTGCAGCCAACACCACCTGCAGTTGTCACTTCAGCTGGAACATGCTCAACTGCCTTTTTAGAAATCCTTGGGCCTAAATTTTACACCACTGAGAAATACAATTTGAAGTGAAGCAGGACTTGGATGATATCAGCAGAAATTGTTGTCATCTCAGTGCACTCTTTATGCTTTTCAAACCATTTCTGCTGACCAACAAATAGGACGTGCCATTCTCTGTTCATTGCCAACCCCTGCCTAAACTGTCTCCTCCTCCACAACATCCCCTTTGCCGAATCCCTTTTGGGTTTTATTATGGTCTTTATTCTAATTCAGAAAGTTTATGGCTTTTTTGGAGGGCCTTTAGCATCTTGGTACGGGACAACTTCACAACCAAAGCTTTATTAAGCCATTTAGACAAGTCACATGGACAGGACAAGAGTTTGCATTTCTTCACCAATCCCCCTTCTCCCTGTTTGTGTGGAAACTCTACTGGCGGGTTCGTCTCTTGGTCTCTCATTCCCTTTTTTCTTGGAGAGACTCTGGAACAGGTTGTGCAGGCTAGAAAGCAGCAGGTCACATTCACTACATTATACATGAGCAACAAAATGGACAAAAATGTAGCATTTAACAAGTGCTTTGGATGGGAATTAAACCATGTTTATAAAAAAGTCTAAAAAAAAACAGTTCAGGTCCAAGAGCAGAGTGCAGAATGCCCTATTTCAAATGTTTTTGTCTAGAGAAAAAAGGTCCCTTCTATTAAGAGAAGTTTTCTCAAACAGTATATTCCCCATGCAATCCAATCTTGCCCATTATTCATGCTACACTGGCCTAAATAGCAAGATGATGCCCGTCAACCTTTCAGTGCCACACTGGAAGACAACCACAAGCATTTGACTCTGAAAGTAGGTTTAACAAGGGCTCGTGTGAAATGCAATGGTAGGAGAAATCAAGAGCGTGGCAGAACTCACTAGTTCTCCATGTTCAGAAACTCCCCTATGCTTAGGGTGTTTCAAACTGAGACGTTCCACTGAAAAAGAAAAGGAAGGAAAGAAAAAAAAAAAAAGCTGGTAATGGCTACGATCATGATTCCTCCACAGCTTTTGAGCCTACGCCACTCCAAGAGAAACAGCTTCCGTCTTGGGAAGGGCAGAAGGAGAACCACCACTTCATGCAGTCATGAATGCACTAAACCAAACTATTTCCTATTAAATCCACAGTGTCTATAACTCTCCCTTTTGAAATTCTCTTTGTGGAGGGAGAGGGAGTGGGGAAAGCCCTCTTTTTCTGCTGTCTCCAAGCAAGCCCTAGACACTTACACTTCCTGTTACATGAATGCATATCGTAGTCTCTTCAATAGGGCAGCAAGGCTTAGCGCCCGCTTCCCTCCCGGAAGAAGAGAGTGATGTACACCACTATGGCACTGGCAGGAGATGATGCTTTTAACTGAAGCAGAAACTGCCTGATTTGCATCTCTGAGCAGGTCAACAAACAAAAACCAGCACTGAAACTCATCTGTAGGATGGGTGGTGAAAGGGTGACTCTGGTGCCAGCCTCACAGTAACCACCAGGAAAAAAAGTTTCCCTAAAGAAAAAAAGGGAGTTCAATCTGTCTCCTTTCCTTGGCTTCTCTTTTAAAGAATACAAATAAGCTTCCTGAAAAACAACGGGCCTTTTGATGAGGCAATAGCTTTCCTCCATGTTTTTGTTTGTTTGTTGAAAACACTTTGATTTCGCAGGAAGCACTAACAAATGCAACTGGGGATCAACTTAGTTTCTTTAGAAACTTAGAAAGCAACAGGACACACATCTCTTACTTCAGCCACTAAACTGGATTGTCTCACTGGCTCAAGCAAAACTGCTGAATTATTTCCCTAACAAAAGAAAGGCGCTTTTAGGTCCTATAATCTCATTTCAAATCCTTTTACCCACTCCCTACTCTTTTTGGCCTTGAAATTGCAATCCTCTTTCAGGACTAATCTCGGGACTAATTGGTGCCAGTTCTCCAGTTTTTCTTGCTGTTTTCTTCCCCCTCCCTGTTACATTGTTCAGGTGCTGAAAAGGATGGCGGGCCAGGGTCCAGCGCCCCTATAAATGAGTCTGTTCCTACAGAGTAACTGTTAATAATTAGCAGGAAGCATTTTGTCTTTAAATTAGACAGCATGAGCAGCAAGATTTTGCAGAGCCAAGGAATCACGTCACTGTTGCTCGAGGAGCTCCACCAGTTTGCTGACAATCCACAGGCCGGGCAGGAGAAGGGCCAGGCAGGCACCGTGTCCGGGCCAAGCCCCGCCGGCCAGGTGTGCAGGGTGGCACAGGTAGTGCCCGTGTTTTCCGGAGCTCCGCTGGCAGCAAGAAGGAGAAGGGAAGCGAGGGAGTGCCCTGCACACCTCAGCTCCGGCACTGCGGCAACACCACTGCCGAGGAACGCATCGACGTGACGGGACCGAGTCAGTGTGGTGAAAGGACAGCCTTTGCTTAAGGAATATTCCAGAATACAATTCCCTGAAGAATAACAAGCAAAGAGGAGATTCAAGAGAGCCTGCTACTTTTCAGCTAATGGCTGTATGTGCAGGTACTGCCAAAAAGGAACAACGACTTCTCTTACCGAGGGACTATCAGTGTTGACCATTTCCCAGCCAGACTTGGAAGCAAACTTAGTTTTCCTGTAATTGGAAACTTCAATCTAGCAAGCACATTAGAACAAAACCACAAAATAGCTCTTTCCAATGGACATTCATTTCCAGCAAACCTAAGGCTAACCTTGAGCACTGATTCAGGCAAAATAACCCAAAAGCTTCACAGGTTTTTCAAGCTGGTAGAACTGCATCACCAAGAGTCCACATCAAGTTTTGACACTTTGCTATTGTACAGTGTCTTCTATTGTCTTGAAGCTGAAGGACAACACAAGAAACTCCATCTGAGGAGATATACATGCTTCTGCCATACCCCTAAGGAGTCCTCTGGAGTTTAAAGGCAACTGCAACTACATCCATACCGTCATTTACTACTGCACACCTTTAGGCACTGCAAGCAGGCATGCTATGAAGAATACATTAGTGTTAAAGAAGGAAATACTTGCCTCACTCTCTTGAAAGATCAACTCTTCTTGTGGACCATCAATAAGAGATAGGCTGTCAGGTGCTGAGACTCCTGCAGAAGCCAGTACACAAGACACAATGTTTCAGCAGATTTAGGGAATCTACTGCTAGTGCAAAGAGGCAACACTAAAGGTTTCTGTGTAAAAAGGCCTTTTTGGCATGCTCACCCAGCATCTGACTATCACTGGGGAAAAAAGTACAGTCTGTTACTGCAAGTACCCTCTAGAAATGGTGTGGTACACAACAGCCACACAGTAAGAACTTGCCATTTATCTCTAGTTACAGAAATCAATAGCAGGTTTGAACCCAGAGCTGAAATTATTGATGATTTTTCTTCACTTGCACCATAGCTTGAGATCGGGTGGTGCCTCGGTGGCTTCTGAATTAAGATGGACAGTAAGTATGCTTAGATCTGTGCACATTACCATCCTCTGACTGTCAGGCTCCCCCACCACACTAAAGCAAGCCACGCTGTGACACCTTGCTGGGGGAACTGTGTTATAAAACATCAGCTGGAACAAGTGCATTTAAATTCTCCATCTCTTAAAAATGGAGTTTGTAAGCCTTGTGCTCGGGATTCATCCCTTATTTCTGTTTGCCTTTGTGTCAGAAATTTCAGAGGACTCTCTTCAGGTCATCCAATTCAACTTTCTGCCAACAGAAACCTCCTTCCTACAGTCAATTTTCTAGGATTTTATTGAGTCTGCTTTTCTGCACTCTACCAGATGGATTTCAGACCATTTCCTTTAAGAGATTAACTCCGTCTAATAAGTTCATTATTTGTGCCTGGTCACTGACCAAGGAAAGATAAGTCTGAGCCCATCTACTTGTTTCCTCCTCACATGCTATTAAAATGGCAAGTTTTCCATCCAAGTGTCAAAGTCTGTTCACAACAGCAACACAACAGAGCCAGAGAGACATCCCCACGAATACTGAGCACCTGCGTTCACAGAGGGATATCGTTAACTTGTCTGTGGCATCACAGCAACCTCCCTTTTCTATCTTGCAGTTTCAAAACTGGAAATCAGAAGACAGCAAGTGAAGATCAGTTCCTGTTGCCAGTCCCCTCTCCCCAGGCTGGAGTCTGCAGGCAGTGTCTGCCCACTTCGGTGCGGTCCAGACTCCTGTGCCAGCCCAGGCTATTGCATTGGAGCACAGGCTGAGAAGCAGCAGACTGCCGAGCCGTGCCACGCACATCGCCCTCTCCCACCAAGCTTGTCACAACCCAGGAATTCTGAAGTTGAGGTGCAGTGTTTCTTTCACCACCTGTTGCTTTATTCAGCACTGGAAAACTTTTCTATAGTATGTAAGTGGCTTGAGAACACACGTTTGCAAGTCAAGAAGCCTTTCAAGCAGGTTTGTAGCCCTCAACTGCCAGAATATACCTGAGTCAACACTGAGCAGGATGGTGCCTCCACGCTCTCCTGTGCGGGAACTCTGCTTTGGGAGCCTACCGTAGCATAATTTTACTAGCACAGAACTGTGCCATCTAACTAACCTCGGTGAGATTATGGTTAAGTGACATATTTTCTCTGCTAGGAATGCTTTTAAAAAGCCCTCATCCTTCCTTGACAAGGCCAAATCCCTTAAAAAAACCCAACAAAAACCAAACAAATCACCAGGATCTCATTTACAGTGTAACTGCACAAGTGTCTTTACCACTGCAACTGAGAGGACAGTTTGCTATTGTACAAGGGTAGCAAAAGCACCTTAAAATGACTTTGTAAAAGAAAAACAAACAAAAAAAGACAAAAAGAAGGGAAAAACCAAACCAAAGAAAACCAAACCAAACCTCAAAACCAACTCTCTGCTGAGCAATCAGAAGAGACTGCTCCCAGGGTCCCCAGGCAGCTGTTTGGGAACTACTCCGGAGACCACTGCATGCCACTGTCATGGTTACAGCTCAAGATGTTTTTGTTGCCTTAGACTAGCCAAAGGGCAAAATCAGTGGCAAATCCAAACAGCTTGCAAAAAGCCTCCTCCATTAGTTTGGGGGGTTTAAATTGATCAGACTCCATTACTGGGGTTTTCAACCGCAGTGCCTGGGAGTACCACCACAGAGCGCTAGCCACTCCTCTCAGGGACACCTCGCACCCACCGGACAGCGAATCACAGAATTGCCTCGATGGGAAAAGACCTTTAAGAACATCAAGTCCAATCATTAACCTCACACTGACAAGTCCTCAAATAAACCATGTCCCTAAGAACTATGTATGGAAGACTCTTAAATAGCTCCAGGGATGGGGACTCCACCACTGCCCTTGGCAACCCCTTCCAATGCCTGAGAACCTTTTCAGTAAAAAAATTCTTCCTAATATTCAATCTAAACTTCTCCTGGTGCAACATGAGGCCATTTCCTCTTGTCCCATCACTCGTTACTTGGTTGAAGAGACCAACATGGACATTTTTTTTTGGCAGTGCCGCTCAACACAAACTGAACTCAAAACTTCTTGCTCTGTATCATTACGAAATCCAGAGCTCATCAATACAACTTTCCCCCTGTTTTCAAAGGGGGACAGAAAAAGAACACTTCCAGCACAAATTTCCATTCTCTTTTTCCTCCAAGTCTGAGCCAGTCTATTTCTTTATCTGAAGGTAAAAGCAGCAAAATATACTTAATAAGTAAAATATCTACATCACTTTAGCAATATAGCTGATTATGGCTCTCAATACTATGATGGAATAAATGTATGTGTATAAAGTCTTCCTTTTACATTATGTTATACTTGCAAGTTGCAAAATAAAACTGGCTACTCCAGAGGCTTTGTTTGTTATTAATTCCCTTAAGTTTAGAAAATTATTTCATTCTAATTTATTTATTTAATTTTTAAAAAATCTTGAAAAAAATGGTTATCTTCATCTTTCATAAACAAAAGAGCTAACAAGAGAACAATTTTCCATATAGAGAATGAACTCAAATTAATAGAGATCTTAAATACTTGGGGATCTGTTATGAATTTTGCCATTGATCAGATAGCTGCCTGAAAAAAAGTCTTTTCAGCAAGGTTACATCATTACAAGTAACCCAGCTCCTTTTTGTTTACATTTTGCTACAGCTGCTAACCTGGATTAAACACAAAAAGTAATGAAACCCAAATGACGCCAAATTTGCTAAATTTACATCTCTTTTTCATGCATTTTTACTGGAACCCACATCCTGCACTGCCATCAGTTATGAACTCTCAATGCTGTACGGACATTTTAATGCATCACTACATTTTTAACAACTCAGTCTTCAGTATCTCCATTACTATGCAATTAATTTTTCCAAATCTCACATATTCTGTCTTAAAAAACTCCATCAGCACCACACTCACACAAGACTAAAACTCAGAATTATATACACTTCCAAACACTGAAGTTAGTGTCGAAAAAAGAGCCTGTTCTGAGCATCTTAGTTTTTCAAACTAACCTTAGGAAGTTTTCCATCAAGTCTGTAACCACTGAATAGAATTTCTTTTGGAAGGATAATGGAATCCTGATAAAAATAGTTACAGAAAAAAGCAGTAAGAGGCGTAGAGTTCTGCAATATTTATATTATCCAGGCATACAACACAGAGAATCCATCAGTGAGGTTAAAAACTGCAGCACAGAGAAAAACTGGCAACAGCAGTGAGGTGTAAGGGACTATAAGCAACAAACGCAAAAAGCAACCAGCTGCATAAAGCTGGACACTGACTACTACCTTTGAAAAAGGCAAAATGATAAACTACAGTTATTTCGCTTTCACAAATAGAGTCCATGTAGTACTGATTCTAATACCAAAAATATGTCATACAAGCTAATGAAAAGAAAATTTAACAAGTGCATGCATGCTGCAGCAAGCCAAGAAAGAAATACATTTACATTTGTATTAGCAAGACCCATTGGCTGTGCAATCTTGGACGCTTTAAGAGCAGAGCAGTGAAAAATTACCACACATAACTGAAGCACACGCATGAGCCCACAGAGCAAGTTCTGGCAATTAACAGGAGGAGATTGCCAACAATGCAGAAATGAGTCAGGATGAAAGGAAGGGAAAGATCCTTTATGAAACTCTGATCCACACTCATATCCGAGCTGGCCAATCTCTTCAGTCGTTCCCCTTTCACAATGGAAAAAAGTATCTTAAAACACAGAGGTGGAAGCGATGCTCCCTGCAGACACACAGGTGTACGTGACAGCCCAGCGGCCTCCGCCCCAAGCGGCAGAGCAGGGCTGCAGCTTACCAGTGCTCCTCTTCTGGTATCCGCAGCTTATCCATCCACAAAACAAACTTCTCCAACATCAAACTGCTTACAAACCCACTTCAGACTAGTTGTCTCAAGCAATTCTCCTATCACTGTTGCTGTATTTACTCTTTTGTAATGAAAATAGGTCATCTGCATTAGAGCAGCACATTTTGTTTCCAAGCACAAGAGAGAGCAGCTTCCCTGGCAGCCAGACTGCCTTTTGACAGCCCAAGTACACAGTACATGCACATCCCCGTGCACTGGAACTCCCAGGGGTTTGCACATTTATCACTAGAACAACAAACAGTCATAGGGGGAAAAAAATCTCAGACCCAAAACGGGGAATCTTATCACAAGTATAACAACATCAAACCACCGAACCGGAGGAAACCAACAGCCTGCCGGTTTCCGTGAACGGATGCCAGAGGTGGAAGTTTCACAGGAAGTGGAGGAGCGGCACAGCACGGCAAATCCGTGCTTGCTGCTACAGCCCATGTGGCCTCGAAACATTGGACAGAATAATTTAAAATTAAAAATGCCATGAGGTTTACTATCCTCTTCCAGATGCATTTCTATTAGTTCTGGACATGGTAATAAAACAAAATTCCACCTTCTCAGGCTCTATTGCTTAATCCTCAGCCTCAGCATTTTCCTGGGGCAGCAAGTTCTACTAATTTACACACTGTCTAACCCTCCTGCCCCCTTTTTTTAACCAGTAGCAAAACAAAAAGGCAAATGCTGCATTTTGCAAACAGTTTTATAATTTAGAAACAGAACAAATGCCACCAACGAGCACCCCACACATACACACTGCCTTCAGGGCCACCTGGAATGGAAAGAAAGCCAACAAGAGAGTTTCTTGAAGTCTATCTAGAACATAGCCTCTTAATTCTCATTTATGTTTAGATGTACCAAAATTGCTTGACATATTTTCTTTAAACAACTGTGGGGTTCCCAAACCTAAATCAAAACATCTGTGAAAAAATACAGTACAAATAATCAAATATAGGCTTCAGTTTCATTGTGGCTTTACTGGAAAACAAAACAAACAAAAAAAACCCCAAAACAAACCAAGAAATGTGAGCGCTTCTGTTTTACAAGGGGAAAGGAGGAGGAACGTTTTATCAGGCCACTGCAGCATAAAACGCACCCGACAAGCAAAGAGCCATAGCTCTCACCTCCTGTCTTTTTACTTTGGGATGAACAGGTGAACACGTGTGGGAAAGACAGTCTCCTCCCAGCTGTACAGGGCTTTGCTGAGGATGCAAGTTTCTCTACTAAGGACCCCCCCACCTCCTTCAAAAAATAGTTTTTTAGATGAGTACTTCATTCTGATGAAACAAGCAGCTTGATTTTTCCAAATCAAAATTCAAAACCCAAGTGCAAAAAAGTTTTGGTATGAAAAAAAGACTGCTTTTTGTTCCAAAACTTCAAAGTGAGACATTTTAACACTGTTTAAGCCCTTTCAGTTTTTATTTCTCAGAGCCATCGAAGTTTCTGTGAAAGCAAACAATTTTAGCAAGATCGTTTTATTCATACAAAGCCCAGTTCCATCAAAATGGGAGGAACATCACTTTTACATGGCAGGATCGTACAATCCAAGGATGGATTCACACACAATACAATCCAAATACAACAAAAATCCAGGTATCACAGTGATGAAGAGTTATAAAAGCCACAAAAACCCTGGTTACTAATCACGACCTGCATGTGGCAACTCCAGCCCTGAGCTGAGGTTTTATGATATCAGAAATGAAGTCACAGCTGACAATGATTAACATCAAGAAAAAAAACATAATTCAAACATTCAAATATTAACAAACAAAAGTACCCCAAAACTTACTTTCTTCAAAGAAACAAATTTAAAAACCTGCCTTCTCCACAAAGCACACCAAGCTATATACAGGTACTATGCTGCCAGCATACTGCATATACACATATCTATACGCTGCGGTACCATACGTAACCTAGAAAACGTGTGTTGGCTAATAGAGTCAAACAGACCAACCCACTGAAACTTGTTTTGAGCTTTTTACCTGAGAATAAATATTGACTAAAGAAATAGCTTTCAAGGGGAACTGCCTTTCACTTTAAGCTCTAGGGCCACTGGCACTGCAGTATGCCAGTGGAAAAGCCCTACAGGTTTAGGACACCTGTGCTTTTTAAAAAATCATCTGCAGAAAGACAGATTGATACTTTGAGAAATACTGGGCCAGCTACACAGGCAGGGATTATGTGGACACCTAACACAGACATGAAATACAACTCTTCTTTTAACTGTATGTGTAAAATAATTGGAAAAACTACTGCAACAAGCCTGCCGTAGCACACAGGTGCCCCCTATGACTGGGACATAAGGAAACCAGAGAGGATTTTGTTCAAGTGGTCTGCAAGGTCTGAAGATCCACCTTCCACTGAAGCTCAAGATCTCCCAACCTGCTGCCAGCTGGCCCAGAGCCCAGGCTGACAGTCCATCATCTAGTTCAGACCTCTGATGGGTAACCCAAGGCCAGATGGGCCACCTCAATCACCTGGACCCCACCTTGTCAGGGTTTTCCACAGTCACACCAGGAGCAGCACAAAATAGGGCCCTGTGTTCTGCTTCTCAGTAATGCTGTGCACAGAAAATAGGAATTGATTCTCACCGGCCATGCTCATCTCCCAGGACATTCCTCTGTGGACAATCAGGGGTTTTTATGGTACAGTTGTCACCTTCTGTTATGACCTGGGGAGAAGCCGGGTCACTAGCAGCTAGTTCCACCAGCTCTTGGACTCAGGTGGACTGCCCCAACACAATGAGAGGCTGCCAAGCAAGTCTGCTTGGTGTCTTTCTTTAGCCAAGGCAACTGAACCCATGGGCAGAACTGACATTCTCAGGAAGATATATCTTGGTTACACAAGTATTGGAAGTTTCACATAAACTCCAACAGCTCCCTCACACTTTAAAAGTCTTCTCTGATCCCCAACACACATTCAAATGTTAGGTAAAAGGATGGAAAGGTCTATGCAGGCTTTTGTTTAAGCCAGAGCTGCAATTCTCAGAAATAGTCAATGCACCTTACTTGTGAGTCTAAACGAATATTACATAAATAGTGAAGAGTTAAACTGCAGAATGCCTTTAAATCCCGACAGTAACCACACAGAAAAGCCACCCCTTCCCTACTGCTTGAAAGATTCTGAAATTATCGTGACTTCTTTTTTTACTCATAGAAAGTTTATTACTATTAATATGACACTATAAATTGTTCTAAGAATGTCAGTCTTACAACAAGAACCAAAAGTAAGGTGACTTTCCCTGTGTATCTTTCTTACTAAATAAAGCAAAAAAAGAAGTCCAATAACTAATAGCAAAGTGAAGAGAATATAAAAGAAAATAAATAAATTTTAAAAAAACCAACAACTTGAGTTCTGGAAATAAAAAAAACTTTTCTGAATCCAACAGCACTAAGATGTGAGACATCATGATACTATTTCTGGTTTGCCAAGCTTCGTGAGTCTATGTTTTCAAATGCAGAAGTCGGATGACTTCCACTACTCTAATACCATATGATTAACAAACATGATGCTCATGTCAGCCACTGTTCATCACACAAACACTTGTTCCAGAGTCTTAATTTTCCAACTGCTAGAATTTCAGTGAACTGTTACTGAATTGCATTACACAGGACTCCCCATCCACACAACTGCTGTAGTTGTAACAATGATGCAATGGTTATTAACGGGACGAAGAGTGAGAGATGGACTGAACATTGCCAAGCAGCCACAGGAGAGGTGTGGCCCGTGCTCTCTGCTTTTTGCTGCACCATACGGCCTGGACACTGCACAACACATGCCCCAGCTGCACAAGAACACACCCTGGGGACAGTGAAGGACAGGGATGGGGAGTTGCTGAGGACCATCTCATAAGCACAGCACCCACATGCTTCCAAGTTTCTGCAGCCAACAATTCACAGCTCACTCTCTCCATGAGACTACTCTAACAATTTTCACAGGGAAACACCCGGGGTTAGAGAGGGATTTACACACAAACTAACAAAATTTTCAAAACACATCCCTAAACTTTCCTTTTCCCATGAACTGAAGTAGAAATATCTATGGTACCATTCCAAGCTATCTTTGGAATAAGGCTATATTTATCTACAAAAGGCACAGGGGAGGGAAGCCTAAAGTTCCAAGTAACCGAGAATACTGTTCAGCAAACGAGACTATGAAAAATAACAACGTAAAGCGAGGAGCTGGTGTTTGCCCGGCATCTAGAGAAGCATGACGGGCTAAGGATGCTGCTTCACACTTCTTTACCAAAGGTCTGCACACACACAGCCCAAACCAAGGCTCAACCAAATCTCTGTATTTGGCAAATGGGAAACAAGACAGTTGTACTATTTTGGGGGCATGGATGAGAAAAAACTGAAACACCTCAGCTGAGAAGGCTTAGAGACATTTATCTAGTTTTGAGAGAAATTAAGATGTGATTAGAGGGTTACAGTACTTCCACCAGCCGCTCCTGCTGGGCACAAGGGTGCTGCAGAAAGTATGCATGAAACCGCTGTGTGAAAGGGAGGGGGCTTGGACTTTCTGCTCTTCTTTTTTCTGGCCAGAACCTGCCGCCACCTTTCACAATTTCGCCTTCGTCATACTATAATGTACAAGAAAATTCCCTTCAAAAGGTAAGAGTTGATCTGTTTTGTTTTCTGAAACTATGCTCAGTGGGGTACTTCCCATATTACAGAAGTCTACTGGCTAGAGAGCTGATAAGAGTATGTTACAAAACAAGTCCTGGATTGGCAAATCCTCAAATATTTATGCACTGATAGCATTATAGACACCCACAAAAGCAAAAGTTCTTTTTTTCTTTGCTATTCCTACCTGGCATCAAATAGAATCGATGTTCTGTAACTTGCCAGAAAATTGAAATAAAGCAGCATAATCCCAAAGTATAGATGCTCTTCAAATCAAGACATGTTATGGTGTCACAGGGCACACTTTTGAAGAACCTGTGTTCTCTGTGATCTTTGAACTACAAAAACAGCAAAATAAAACTCCCCAAAGACTCCACCTTAACAACACACCAAGAGAAGACAACTTATTCTGATCCTATCCAGGAAGTAAAATATCTAGATCATCTTGATAAATGGGTTGTAACATACACAGAAATTAATATTAGACTGCTCTGTGGTCAGCTTTGTTTCCCACGAAAAACAAAAATAGTAATACAGAATCAAATCTGTATTTCTAGACTGCAAAGGACAACCAATTCATTTATTTTCTAAGACCCTTCTTGCAGGGAGACACCCTGCAGCGTCTTTCAGTGCTTCAAAGTTTTCAGTGAATGGGAAAAGGTTGTTTCATCAGCTTCACCAAATGGCCACAGAAGATAATTTCTGATCTCAATTTACAAAGTGTATGGATAAAAAGAGTGCTTATACATTGTCTGAAACTATAAACCACAACATATTGACTTTGATGCAGGCTTAGCTTCAATAAACAACTGCAAAAGGGTGAAGCTTGTGACAGGAAAGGCAAAACCCAGAAGTATCTGAAGGAGTTGTTCCAAGAGCAGCAGTTTCCTAAGCAGCCGCACCAGTGCTGCAGAAAGCTGGGGCTAAGAATGGTAAGACTGTGTATTTTCAGTCTCAGGATAGGCAAACACATTTTTTTTAGTTCTGATCCAAACTTAAGCATGTCCAGGCCACTTCTCCTGCCATTTACCACAGGGCTATGTCACAGCAGGTCCTGGAAGCTAAAGTTCTTCTCCTCTGAGATTCAAGTTTCACAAATTTTTCATTGTGTCTTTATTAATAACTTTCAAAGTTCGACAGGGGTTCATAATCACAAAGTTCCCTTTTCTTAATCTCTATCTCAGGATACAGAATAAGGAACAATATTTTTATCAGAAAAAGGTATCAAAAGACAAGACACTGGAGAAGTGACAAACATTGAAGGAGCTCATAGCATTTTAGGGAAGCCAGCAGCAGCAGGAAACACTGATAAGAGACACTAAATTTGCTGAAACAGAAGCCACTCCAAATTCTTCAGATCCCAGGGTCATAAAGTTTCATAAAACATGAGGTCACTTGGGTACCTGTGGGCCCTCTGTGATCCACTGGCCCGTGCCTGCGCCATACACCTCAACAAGAAAGGAAAACCAGATGCCGAAGCTGTGCGCACCCAGGTGAAATACTGTTCTGGAAGGTGACTCTACACAGGGAGCACAGCTGGTTTTCTGCTGACTGCATGCAGGGCCTGGTCCCTCCCAGCCAGAGAGGGGTGGCTCTGCCAACAGCCATCGGGCACCAGGCCCACCGACCACGGGTCGGCTCTGCTCTCCAGCACCCCAAATCTCGCTGCAGATGAGTTTTTGCTGCACGTTCTCCTGCCCTGCAAGGCTCAAACTGTCTCTGCAGAGGCCAGCCTGGCCTAAATTCAGTGATGCCCGCCAGAGGAGGAATTTTTCTGATGGAAGGGCTTTGATGTGCAGAGGTGGGCTCCATGTCCAAAGTCAAGCACAAACCTAGTTCAGGACTGACTGGGGTCTCAGTCCTTCTGGAAGCAGAACCCATCAACCAAGCTCACCCAATAAGCTGTTCAAATGGAAAGGAGCAAATCAACAGCAACTCAACAAAGCCTTTATGAACAGGCAGGCTGAGGCAACACAAGAAAGAAACCACTCTTAAGCTTCTATTTCAGGCATGTTTGCAATTTCATCATTTACATGACAACTCAGGACAGATGCATCAATGTTTACCACTGGTTTAACAAACTACAATTAGTAAAACATACTGGAAAAATGAAAAGCAGTGCAATAATGCTCCATGAGTCTGTAAAGGGATCTAGCCAATACTCCAATACTACCCAAAACTTCAAATATTTTTTAACCATCTGTGAAATTAATGATTTCTGCTATTTTGCATTACATTTCCTGATCATTTTTCAGCAGTAGAAGGAGAAATACAATTGAGAACTAGCCCTGTGTAATAAATACCTTGAAAAGAAAAATCCATTTCAAGATCTCCTCAAAGCACTCACTACTAGAAGAGAAAATCCCACCTATAGTTCAGTTACAGTCAGAAAACTGGAAATAAAACTTATAGAAGAAATATCAGGGCACCGACCTACATACGTTACTTAACCAAGTTTATGTCTATAAATATATTTCAAGGTTGCTATTGTCAACCATAAATTGTAAATATTTAAAAAGAAACATATTAGACTAAAGCACCATTTCTTCCACACCAAGGAGAGAGCTTTTTCTTTATAACGCTGTGTACCAGTGTTAGTTCATCCTTGAACCTCATTGTAAGTGACATGATATACGCTTCAATTAGAAGAACCAGATAAAAATGCAAGGTTTATTTTGTTTAAGAATACACATGCAATCCAATTAAAATAATTCATATTACTATATTCTTCTTCTTCTTAAGAGTGTACAGATAATCTTCACCCTGAATTGCAGCAGCAATTCAGACAACTGTAGCCTGAATTTCCTTCTTATTAACAAACACTGCAAGATTGGGTTTTTTTCCCTGAAACTATGGTCTTCTATACATGAAGCCCACAGTAATCCAAGCTTCTTGGTTTGAGTCATAGCTCCAATCTCAAATGATACCGGTATAACACTGACTCAGCCATCCAAATGTGCAGGTTCGCAACATAAAACTTCATAAAAGGTCCTTCCTGTTATGTTTATGCAGGATTCTCTCATGAAGTTGTAAAGCTAAATTATCTGATGTAATTAACTCTGCTCAGAAAAGGAGAATTTGTCTGTTCAGTGATCATCTTGTTTGGGATATTTTTACAATACATTCCTCCACTCTGTGCTCAATTCAACCCTAAGCTGCTTACGCAGATACTAAACAGAACATGTGATTCATTTGTGTATCCTTATTCTTTTAAAACATCTGATAAAGACAAGCAATAGGTCAATTTGCCCCCATGGAACTGTGCCAACTGATCCTTATAAACCTTGTAATTCCTCTGATTAATCCCGTTCCTAGAGGCAGGAGTAATATTGGCGAATTATCTGGTTCCAGACATATTTCATTAATATCAGGTGACACAGTTTCTCTTAGTTGTGGGCTTCAGTTATGTAAGACAGATAGCAAAACTGTGGGCACCCAAGGATTTTTTTCTAGACATATTATCTCCACCAGCAGAAAAATTTCCCTTGGAATTTGTTACTATGACGATGTATTGCTCTAGAGATCTGACAAGGGCGGATTTACATTTTCTACCAGTTACTGAAGTCTTTGTATACATGAGAAAGCAATCACGTACATATGGGATTACTGCTTTTCCAAATCCACAGGGAATACTCAACTCCTTGTGAATATATCAGAAATATATTTGAAAAAATTACTTAGCCATGTAACTGCTGATGCATAATTAATTCAGCAGTCACTGATGGCTTAGACCAGCCTCGTGTTGATGTTTCACCAGTCGTTAGCAGATGACTAAAAAATATTTGAGAAGACCATAGGAAGATTAAGCTTTATTTGACAGTGGCGATGCTGAAAGATATCCAGCGAGATCACAATTTCTTGAAACAAAACCCAGCCTCCGTTGGGCCTCTATTTGTGAGGAGTTTGCTCCTGCAGCCACGCAAGCTCTTTCTTTTATGATACAGTCATCACAAAGAAGACTCGAAAGCACTTGGCAGCACAAGCAGTGTGGCAGCAGCTCTGACATCCCACAGTTTCCAAGGAGAGGAAGTTTCCCTTTCAGTTTTGGGACTCATTTGTGGGTGTTTCAGTAGCACCATCCCTCACTCAGAAGGCAGCTTTGCCATTTGCCCAGCTACACCTGGGCATCGCTAAAAGCAGGCAGTCTTTCAAAATGCTTAAATCCCATGCTGTTTTGCATGTGCCAGTACACCTCTCCTCTCCCACACATGAAAACAGGCTACCAGGTTCTGGCCACCCACCCCATTAGAAGAGGGCAGCACGACTTCTTCCCAAGGCTTGTGGCTCTGCAGGTGTCATTTCACAGAATCACAGAATGGTGGGGTTTGGAAGGGGCCTCAGGAGATCATCTAGTCCAACTCCCCTGCCAAAGCAGGTTCCCTACAGCAAGTTGCACAGGACTGAATCCAGGCAGGTTTTGAGTATCTCCAGAGAAGGAGACTCCACAACCTCTCTGAGCAGCCTGTTCCAGTGCTCCGTCACCCTCACAGTAAAGACATTTTTCTCATGTTTAAGCGGAACCTCCTGTGTTCCAGCTTGTGTCTGTTGCCCCTTGTCCTATCACTGCCCACCACTGAAAAGAGTCTGGCCCCATCCTCTTGACACCTGCCCTTTAGGTATTTCTAAACGTTAATAAGGGCCCCTCTCAGTCTCCTCTTCTCTTGGCTAAACAGACCCAGCTTGCAGGCAGTGAGGACAAGAGGGCAGCGGGTGGGCAGCCGTGCAGGACCAGGGCAGCCATCCCAGGGCAGGTCCCTGACACCCAGCATCCAGTCGAGCTGTCTGTACGGGCTCATCCCTGCAAGGCCATTTGTGCCAGCGCTGCTGCATCGCTTCCTTCAGCCCAACCTGGAAAAGCTATCTGCGAGCTCCTGCAGGCAATATCTGCCAGCAAACTGCACAGTGGTTCTGGCAAACCCAACCCATTAACTCAACAGTCACTTCAAGCATAAAGAAGTCTGAGATCCTCCTGCTTTCAACTGTGTGTGTTTGCTGGGTTTTTTGCTTGCAGGGATTAGAAAGGATCAAAACCCCTCAATTTCCACGTCAGATGTGCATTACACTTTTACATGATATGAGAATCTCTGAATAAATCTGTTTGGGCATAATTAAAATACTCTTTAAAAGGCAACAGAAATTATAAGGTGAGGCTCTGGAAACAGCCTTGTCCAAACACACGAATTACAATTTTAATGCCATCATTCCCATTATTCTTAGTCCTTCTGCAAAGCGCAGTGGCGGTGGGATGGTTGGGAACAGGGGAAAGGTGATGGTGAGAAAATCGGTTCTAAGGGAGGCCCTACGGACAGTATTCTTCTGGAGCTCCTCACGCAGCACAAGAACGAGTGACCAGCGATGAAGCCGCACCACCGCCGCCGCTGCTTCGGGACATCCCGCCCGCCCGCCGGTCACCTCCCGCTGCGGGCTGACCCTGGGACCCGTTCAAAACAGGCGACAATAAACCCCGGCGCCCGCAGCCCCGCGGCGGGGCGGGACACAGCCCCCGCCGCAGGATCCCCTCCCTCGCAAAACTTTCCGAGCGGCCGCCGCTGCCGCGCGGGATTTACCTGTTACCATGGCAACGCCGGGGCCTGCCGCCCGGCAGCACCGCCCCGTGACGCAGCGGCACCCGCCGGGCTGCGCGTTGCCACGGAGACGCCCGCGTTGCTATGGCGACCATCACGCTCATAGGGCGGCAGGAGCGGGCGGCGACGGCGGCTGCGGGGCCTCTCCCGCGCCAGCCCCGCGTCCCGGCCCTTCCCGCTGCTGCGCCGCAGCCCTGCCCCCGCCCGCAGCGCTAGCGGGGAAAAAACGGCCCCGGGGAAAAAAATAATTAAAAACATTTAAAAATGAATAAAAATCAAGTCAAATAATAAAATAAATACAAATTAAAATAAAATTTAAAAATAAAATAATAAAAAAAAAACCCCACGCCAACCCCGAGGAGAGCCACCCGTCACTCCTGAGTCCCGGCGGCGCTGCTGACCCCGGCTATGGCCGGTTGAAGACACCCTCCTGACGGTGTGGGGTGCGGCACAGCGCCGGCCACGACCGGCGCTTCTGACCCAGCCGCGATGCGCTGCCCCGCACGGAAAAACGAGCCAACTTCCTTCCGTACTAGCGGTGAGAGACAGCAGTTGTGTCACAACCCGGCGCCCGCTTCCCCGCTTGGTGAACGGCAGTCACAGATCACCTCTCTCCCGTTGCTAACCTTAGCCAGAAGCAACGGCCAGATCAAAAACAAATAGAAAAATGAAAAAACCCTGCCCCACACCTATTCCGCCGAAGCAAGGCAGTAAATCAGCCATGGCTCTCCCCTCTGGGGTACACTGGAGGGCAGGCACCTGCGCGGGGAGCCCCGAACTACAGCCATGGCTGCTGCACTCGCTGGGGCCCAGCGCCCGCAGGGAGACCCAATGGCTGCACAGGCAACCCCGGCCCCCCAGCTCGCTGAGGGGAAACAAATGAGCCCGTCTCCTCCCAGCAAGGGTCCTGTGCTCTCTGCCGAGGGGACAAGTGGACATTCCCGAGCTCTCCGTTTGCTTATATGAATTCTGATTTCAGGTGTCCCCCCCGAGAGGCTGCGTGGCCCACGCGGGCACAGGACTGCAGTCCGGCTGGGGAACTCTGTGGTCACGCCGAGGGACGGGCAGGTCAGGCGTCCCTGGCACACGCTGCGCAAGGCCAGGCTGCACCAGCGCTCCCGGGCTTGCTTTGCTAGCACATTTCCACACTGCACAGCTCAATTACATTTAACATCTTACCCGAGATTCATATGCAACACTGGAGGAAAACATTTAGAGTTGAAAATGCATCTAGTTCTTACCTTTGATATGCCTGAGGAGATGTGGGAGGTGTACTGAACACATGCGAATATGGGTGATAGGGTGTCTTTTTCAAAGCCTGAATAAGGTTTTGTCTATATTCTGGGTCTATACACCACAAGGACCCCTTTCCAATACTCTGCAAAGAAAAGAGAATTAAAAAAAATCAAATATTTTATCTAATGGCATAGCCTTATTTATTTAGCAGCATTTGTCAGGAAAAGCAGTGGGTTTGGGTTTTTTGTCTGACAGAAGAGAACATAAGTTTGCTTGCCAGAGATTATTACTCCACTAACAAAGTACTGCAACTGTATTATTTAAATCACAATTTTTGGGGAGAGGAACAGTAAGAATGAATGTTTGGTTGCTTTTCCTCTCCCCCTCTTGTTACTAGTTAATAGGATTTAATAATATCTGGCAATTTCCCCATCACCCCATATTGGAAAAATAAGAAACTAAAAATGTTAAATGGAAACTCTGAAGAAAAGTAGATTCTTTTTGAAAGTAGATTCTTTTCCTTTCGCTGTTACACTAACAAGAAACAGGGATAAAAAGGAGGGGTTTAAACACCCTAGCAACTGTTTTAAAAATAAAGGGACTTAATCCTTCAACCACATGACATCAGTGCCATTATACTACAAGAGAAAATTAATCATCTTTTCTCCCCTAAGGGGAAAAAAAATACCCTAAACACCAAAAAAACCCCACCCCAAACCACAGTATAATCAGAGTTTAAACCATTTAAGGGTGTTGTGAAATTGTAATCGGTTAAAACAACAGTTACTGTAATGACCCTCTCTGGACACACAGAGCAACTCAAGCAGTCAATCTGTAATGCGAAGACTATACTAAATTCAGTCTCTATTCTGCAGTTACGAGCAGTGCAATTTCAGCCCTCGTCTCAGTCTCACCAGAGGTCAGGGTGCAGATATTTTGAATTGTTTTGTGTGAGTTCTCAAGCAAACAGAAAAGCAGCTTTCCCTCGACCCCACTATGAAAGCATATAAAATGATCGCTTAGAAACAGCCTCGGTCTGCTTGAGCATAAGTAAAAACAAACACCAATCCTAATTACTGACTGAACCCTACTGGCAGGCTTTCAAGGCATTATGATAAGATTTTTGGTAAATGTTGACATCTTCTGGGAGAGGCAAGGGAGGCTGTGCTACTGCCCCTAGCTGCTTTTCAACCCAGGGCCACCCTTTTCTCAACTCCTGTCAGTAGAGCAAGACTCTTGGTTACATGTATCAAAAAGAGCAAACACACACACATATAAAATCACACCAAAAGTGGGATATTATTTTCTAAAGTAATGAGGAAGACCAAAACCAGACACTTGTTTCCTTTTGAAAACTTGTCTTCTTTGTGGAGCCCTACCAACTCCTAAGCGCTCCTCTGACTCATGGATAGTGCTTGCAGACCTCCTTCTGAGCTCACAAACGGCAAAGCTGCACTCAATTCTCCCCCCAAAAAATAGAAAAATGAAGAAGAAAGATCTTCCCCAACATCACTGGATAGTCCTATGGTAGCATCTACAAGTTCACAGGACCATGTGAGACTTGGCTTCAAAGGAAAGGAGAGGGGCTGGCACAACCTGCAGGAGCAGTGATTGCTTTCTTTCAGAAACAAGCACATCTATCTGCTGCAGGGGATGAAGAAGGAACCATCTCCTGCGTGCTGCTCTGGTGGAACCAGGAACACGGGGTCAAGCCTCTTTAGGGCAGCAGGGTTCAAGCCCATCTCTCCCCTTACTTCCCAGGAGTGCCCTACCCGAAGGCTACTGAACAGTCTAAGGGGAGACATCTTCCAGCTCTCCAGGTGAAGTGGTGCCCTTGTATGGCCAAAAAGCCCAAGATTTGAGGGCAAAACTCTTGGGCTTTCCTCCCAGTAAAGCACTACAGCACACAACTGAAAGATCCACTGCTGGTGTCAGTGCAGGAAGCTGTGTGCCACACATCTCAATCCAGTTTGCAAAAAGGAGGTTGTTTTTTTAGCCCTCTTTTAAATAAGGGACAATGAGCCAGAGACTTGACATAAGCCTAGTAAGTGATTTTAGGCAATGGACAGAGTCAAAAATAGAATCCAAACCTCCCAAATTCCACTTCCATGCTCCATCTCCAAGAGCCAGAGCATGAAGAACATAAAATTTCCTTTTAAGCAAGCAACGTGCAAAACTCGGAACATTTTACAGGAGAAAATCTTTGCTGGATTCCTTAGTCCTTACAGCATGGGATAAGCTTAAAAAAAAAAAAAAAAGCTAAGTTTAAATGCCATCTACCTTATTTGTACTTGCTGGAACACAACTTATTGTTTCCGAACGTCTCTGTATTTTCATTTATTTCCAAGACAGACTTTTCATCTACCTGGAAGAGATTACTCCCCAGAACCCATCAGAGTTAGTTCAAGTTGAAGGCCTTACAAGATGAAGTCACTACTGAAGAGTAACTTCAAAACCTTTCATTACTGTTAAGCTAAATTTGTTTGGCTTGCCAAACAAATTCTGTGTTCTTGCAATAGCCAAAAATAATCTCACTGAAAAACAGAAACTCTGTCACACAAAAAGTATTGAGAAGAATTATAGTCCTTGTTAAAAGAAACACTGGGAAGGCAGACTTGCTATTTTTTCACTGCAATGAGACTGACATAATTTAGCAGCAAAAACAAACAGAATTTAAGGCAAAGCTCTCCAACCATGCAAAGTTCCTTTTAAAAAATAGTTACTTTTGTTTTTTCCACAATCACACGAGAGAGCAGAAATAAAAAGAAAACTGAAGCATCATCTGGTTAAGAATCCTTCTTGACTGTCAGAGGTGTGAAGAGCTTCGTTAACTGTCTGTTTAGATGTGTCATTAGTCTTCCCATACGTAGAGCAATAGCAGGAAAGGAAATCATTGGAACTCAGACCCATTGGTTAGTGATTAATTTCCATCTTATGACACTTGGCGTGCTGCTTCACTACCTCCTCCACGCCAAAAGTCAATAGTGGCTTCAATCAAAAACCAGCAAAGAAGCGGGGAAAAAAAAATCCCTGGATTACATTTGTCTCCCAGGCAACAAGTGACTGAGGAGTGGTTAACAGCCCCTGATCATCTCAGCACTGGAGAGCTTTCACACCTCCCGGCAGCCACCTCCACCCAGGGCCAGGTCCCTCCCTCGCTCCTGCAGATCACAAGTTACTGCTCCTGCATTCCCGTCTAAGGTTATTAAAAACAACAGGAGTGTTACTACGAGTCCTCTCCACCTTGTCCCAGAGTACACTATAGTTGCACGTAAGCTATTTCAGAGGTACTAATGGGGAGAGAAAGCAACATGTAGAAGTTACCCCATAAAAGTTTATGACTGAATGTTTTCTTTAAAATAAATCCTGATTATCTTTTATATTAGGAAATTGTTACACCTTTTTCTGTCCCTTAATATGTAGATATTATAATATGTAGATTTTATGAGGATATTGTGTACTAAATTCTAGTTTGTAAATTCATTTACTCTTTCTAATATCCCAAATATACAAATCTGATTCTCCCAACAATTAAAAACAGTGTATTGCCATGAAAAGGTACACGATACACTCAGTGTCCAATTGTTTCTTCTCCCAAATGACTATATATAAAAGTTTTAATATCCTAGTTTATACAACCTGTTAGGATCCAAACAAAAATGTCTGGTCACCTTTTGGAAGAATTGAAAAAAAGTTTGAAATTTAAAAATAAAAGAATTAAAATGCTTCTTGTCAGCTCTTTCAGTTGTTCCTAGTTGGGGAGAACAGCATTGTCCACTATTAAAACTCCTTGTTATAAATTTTGCTTCCAGATACCTCACAACTAACTGCCTGGCCTTATGTATCACCCACCGTCTGCCAAAGCTCAATAAAAAACATTGTGCGTTGAGCTCTTTCCAAGACCAATGGCTGAGAAGAAATACATACCCCCTCCATATAAAAATTCCAGCAAATGTTTATTTGAGGAATTTTGTTCCCTGGTTATTTTAGCACAGATTTGAAATGTGTTAGGAACACAACTTTTTCCAGGGTTGTTCTTTTCACTGCCATGCAAACAGTCTGCCCAAAATAAAGCTTTGGGAAGAGAGCAGATACAGGAACTGCAAAACATGCGGGCTCAGAGGGACACTGGCGATTTCAAATTCTACCTTCTGAAGCTCCAGTTACATGTTCACTTTGAATCCACAAGGGACAGCACTGAAACCAGGGAGGAGCATCTCCAGGCACCCACATCACCACTGAGAAGGTCCCTAAGGGAACAACCTCCAAAAGGGATGGGATGTAGTGAACGGAAAGGGTCTGAGCTGCTGCCTCCCCTGGTCCTTGCTGCGCTGTCCTCCCTGCCCTCTGGCATGTGCGTGGTCCTTCTTCCACAAGCCCGTATCAGTCATTTTCTTCTAAGAAAACTATTTTGCTGACACAATTTAATGTTGTTTAAATTCATTAAGCTAGCTCACATGAAGGGTCTGATTGTCATCCAGTGCTGCTGCAAAGCAGGGGATGGATGTGGGGAGCCAGAGAGGGGAAGAGGAGCTCTCCCCTTCTGCAGCAGGAGCCATGGTGACACTCCGATGCATCTCTTGGAACAGCACAACGACAAAGGAAAACTGGGACTCTGCCTGGACATAAAGCAGCTCAGAAGAGGAATGGGAAAATGGGTGTGATGGAGAGCAGATGTACATGGGAGAGCTGAGGTGAGCTGGCAGTGAGGCTGACAGACACGGCCCTGAAGGAAAGACCAGGAGAGCCGTGCAGATGGGACCAGAGACACTGAGATGCTGGGCACGGATGCACGGGGGCCAGGGGATGCTGGGTAGGCTGGGAAGAGAGGAACTGAAAGAAGAGTGCATGAGTGACTGCACATCTCTGCACAGGGACCCCGGATACGCCAGCAAGCCGAGAATTATTAAACTGAACTCTCTGAGTTAAGGACCTTGCTACTTTAAGCAAGCAAACAAAACTGAAACCAAGCCAACAACTCCCCACTGAGCAGATCTGTCCCTTTTCTTCCCTACTACCAAACCAGGAGGGGATGAACGGCCAGGTCTAGACTCTCCAGAACCAAAAACTGTCAGCAATATGAATTAGGTGTACGGCAGGTACCCAGGCTGAAGGGGTATAGATGTACCCCACCTTTGAAAACTATGCCATGCTGGTTACAGGGTTGCTTCAGGAAATGTAAAAAACAAGCAGAAAAAGCAGAAAATTCCTATTACTCAAAAAAGGGCATTTCCAACTAGCATCTGCAGTTCCAAACTATCAAATCTTGAAATCACACCACTGTGACTTATCTATCCCTGCCTAGCTCAGTGTAAGTTGTTGCAGTCGTTAACACAGAACCTGTGAATAACACTAATGACACTTTCTGCAGTGATGAGGAACCTTTTGGTGTCAGTATTCACCATTACTGATCTAAGGGTTTGCTGTCAGCATGGATTAAAGCTTGTTACAGCAAATGACCTCTTTGCAAGTAATAGTGGAGAGAGATTACTGCGTATCAAAGGTTCTTATGCTAAAGAAATATTTATCCTGAGCTCCTTGTGCCCAGTTACCCTGCAACAGCAGCCTTGAAGCAAACCTTCACACAGATTTGCCAACAAGTTTATCCATGGCAATGCTGTACAGCTTCTGTAGATGTCCAGCCATGCCATGTGAGCACAGTGTTTCCATAGGATCAAGCTTTACTGAACCAGTTTTTGAAGTGTAAATTAAAAAAAATAATAATAATTGGGAGATAGAAATAGCCATGTTATTACCATAGAATATATAACAACTGATTGAGTAACTACAGCCAGGACCAGAGTATGAAAAAATAATAATTTCAGACCAGAATAGATTTCTGTGCATACGGGACAAAAGACAACGTTTCTCAACGTTTATGTCTGCATCACATCTAATATGTAGGCACAAAGTCATCAGCCCCCTCTTCACCAATGTCACGTCTGTGGAACCACTGCTGACTGCTCACACTTGAGCATGAAACCTCTGGGGTGGTGAGAGAACGCCCAGGGCTGTCAGGCAGTAAGGACCCATAAAGCCTCCCAATAGAACAGGTACATGGAAACTTCTTCCCATGAAAAGGACAGGGTATTCCACTCAACACTGCCGTCACCCAAAACACAGAGCAGTTCGGGAATCCTTGACTGAAACAGGTTTCTGGTTGGTTCCCAGGACAGTAAAAAATATCAAGAATTCTTCCTAAACAAAGTTCCCCTCTTCTCATCTTATGTGAAAAAAAAAAAAAATCTGTTTAATACAAAAAGTGAGGGATTTCTGTGAGGAGATGGAAGAGGAAGGAGGAAGGGAAGTAAAATACTATCCGAGTGGCATCTCCTGACACTCGGCCTCTGGCTCTGAAACACATCAAGAGGAACACAATAATCACTACAAAATCCACCTCAGGAGAGAATGACTTGCCTAAATAACTTTCCTGCCAAGTAACTTAAAAACCATCCCACAACACAACATAGATTGCACATCCTTCACCAAATGTGCCACTACTTTTGAAGGTTCCCAAACGTTCTGCAGGCACTATGGGAAACAAATGGCTCACAACTAGAAAATTCACCAAGACTAGAGAATGCAAGTCTACTGCAACCACTGATGCCATGCTCAATCAGCAGTGCAAGAGCAAGGACAGAGACTTTTCCATATCCAAAGAGAACTTGTGCAACCAGGAACACTACTCAAAGCCAGCATTGTGCCATTCCCTTGCAGACAGCGATGCCAAGAAGAGCACTCCTTACTTTTCCAGTTCAGCTACCCATCCCTTGCATTAGCACTGCCCTCCCCTAAGTGAAGGCCATCGCGGCTAAAATAGGACCAACTCAAAATTGTAGTTCCTTCATTTACATGAGGCAGAATTGGCACACTAGTATCAAAGCTGGGGAAAGATCCTATATAACAAATTTTAAACTATTTAGCTGGCAAATGCTTAGGAAGATTTAAGATTAAGATGTCAAAGTCATTCTGCTGATCTGTTTAAAACTCTGCTGGTTATCTTTACTCACTGGTATTTCACGTTACCAAGACACATACATACTGTTGCTTGCTCTGCTCGCCTATGTTGGTTCTCCAGTTTTAAATAGTTTTTATGAGTGGTCACAGATAACAGTAAAACTTTACTCTCTTCAACAGCTATGTACCTTGCAGATGAGGCTGGTTGGTACTCTAGTCACTTCTTTTTTAAACAAATGAAGTAATTTACAGGAAGACACAAACAGAGCATTTGAATTATCTGAGGTCAGCTACTTTAAAAAAGTAAAAAAAAAAAAAATACAACTGCTAAGGAATTCTTAAAGAAAAACAAAGCCACTGCCAATGATTGCTATTATTATAAAACACATTCCTTAGATCCACTGTAATCTCACATAGAAATTACAAATAGCTATTCATGCAGTTTCAAGGTAGATTATCGTCATTCTCTTCCAACATTTCCAGCACAGATCAGTGAAATTCTATATGGCCAATTTTAAAGAACTGTACTACAGACCTTAACAACAATTTCAATGACAGTAACAACTGCATGGTAAGCATTTAATTTTCAGAAACCCTCACATAAAATCTCTCTTACCTATGAACTCAAAGGAGTTAGAAACTTCCCCTGCCCTTCTGAGGAAAGTTTAGCAATGCTACATTCTGAGAAAACTAAAGCTGTATTTGCATGCAGCATAACAAAAGCCCCACCTCTCCTGCTGCTTTCAACTCTTAAACCAGCAGTCACAGCTCAGATCAAGCACAAAGCTGAAAAAGGGCTCTGACTAGTTAAAACACAACTACATGACCATAAATATATGCTCATTTAATCCATGAAATTAAAGGTTTGATGGTAAGGTTTACTGGAGTACAGTGTTCAACCCAAGTAAGCCAGTTGCACCAAGAAATCCCCAGCTTTTCTCAAGAAAACAAAAGGTTGAGGCTTTTTAAATCTTACTTTGCTCCAAGTAAAAACATGCATTAGTTCAAATCAGACAAGTCCAAGTCTCTGCTTTCATGCTCATCTCTCCATATTTTAGCCCATTTGCTCAACAAGCTACCCCAGACACTGACGCAGCCATCAACCTTTTAAACCCCTCGTCTGCCTTTAGGAAAGCAGCCCGATTCTGCCACAAGTGGTGCAGGGGCATTAGTAGCTCCATGCCTCCGGTGTCCTTCCAGTTACAAAATGGGCACTATCTTTCCAACTGGAGAGACTTGGTGGGTAAGTACCTCCACTGAGAATGAGAAGTATGATTATAGTGGAAAAGGACTGCTAAGCCTCTAAATAAAATGAAACAAAAAAACCCAAACCAAACAGGAAGCCAACCATGCAAATAAACAATGCTACAGGAATAAAAAGAGGCCAGACCAGCGCTGTGAAGTAACAGCTGGAGGAATGGAAAGGCTGTGGCATTCCACAGGCAAAAAACCCACCTATTTTACAGGTGAGATGCCAGCGCAAGATCCTGCAACACAAGAACGTGCTACCAAAACACAGACTGTCCAGAGGTCTCCGAACGTTAAAGGAGTTCAAGTCTCACCAGCACAAGACACATTAGAAGTTTCCTCTGTACCTTTGGACTTGCAGGTGCTATCAGAGTGAAGGGCCAGCTTTGTGAAGAGGGCCCTGCTCCCTGCAGCAGTGCTGTTCGAGGCTGGCCCCCACACAAAGCCCCACAGAGCGTCCCGTAAGCAGAGCCACAGATACAGGTCCTGTGGCCTTGTCTACCTGCCCCAAGCAGAGCACAGAAACCGTGGGTAACATCTCACAGCAGTGGCTGTGAAGACAGCACGCGAGTGATGGTGTGGACAGTTCAGATTTTACACGAATGAAGGCATTCATGGGCTTTGAAGCAATTTTTTACCACAGTACTCCCTCTCATGAGTACAGAGAAGTCAGAACCGTCTTCTAGCATGTGACCTAGACACCCAGACAGTCCCAGCTGCCACCAAAGGCCACCAACCCAAGGCATGTCCCCAGAATCCAGGCTCCTGATCCCACAAGGGGCACTTCAATACCGGGTCTGGAACAATTCTCTATTGTTATTTCAACAGCAGTGATCCACTGCCAGATGACACCAGGGGCACAGCTGGCCCACTGCTCCTCTTCCAGCCCCTCCACTTCCCTGCCAGCACAGCGGCACCTGTATGTTCATTAGTACAGGTAAGCTGGCACCATACTCTTGCCTACAGCCTGCAGTGGATCTGCTACACCGCATTAGCTTCCCACTGCTCTCGTCATAAAATGACTCCTCCGACAGGCTCGGGAGGTGTTGCATTATGTCAGCCAGCTCCAAGAGTCACATTTAGCCTATTAAGTAACTCCTTGTTGAGTTTATATGCAAACCACCCTATAAAGCTATTAGGCTGCCATATGGAAATCCTGCAAGCAACTGAAGAAAATAGTGTTGTTAACCGCCCTTAAACAATGCCTCGCTCCTATATAAAGCAGTGGTATGTTGTTTCATGCTAGTGCCTAGCAACCCCAGACGTTCCCCAAAGCCTCCCCAGGCCAGGCGCAGTCTGGGCGCTGAAGAAGACAGGCTGTGACACTTCTAGGGAGGAACAAAGTGCAAGATCAAACAGACGCAGGGAGACTGGGCTGGGAAGGCAGGAGAGCCCAGAAGACAAGCCTGTCAGCACGATGGGCTGCCACACAGCATACTTGAGGGAGATTAGGTAGTAAGTAGCATTAATAATGCTGTTTCAGCCTATAGAATTTCTGTGTATACATAGAAAGTGTAATTATCCCTACTCTATTGAAAAGAAAATTGAGGAGACACAGAAACAATAGAATAAAAAAGAAGCTAAGTGCTCAAGGTCACCTATAAAGTCAAAGGCAATAGAAAAAAGAAAAAAAATCCCTGAGACTCCAGACCAATAGCCCGTTTAGTGGGATGTGCTAATTTCGTGTCAGAGGGGCACTCACTTAAATACCCACTGGTCATCTGATACTCATCACGTTACCTAGATTGCATGATTGGAAAAGACACAACCCTTCATTCAACAGATATTAAAAAAATTATTCAACACTTATATCTGTGCTAACGGTTTGCAGGTCATTCTTTGCCTGCTACTGTATTAATGATGACATAGGCCAGCGAGTGAATTTCCAGGGGAAGGGGTTAACAACTAGTAGAGACGGGTGGGAGGGAGTAGGTTGCACTAAATCCATTAGCAGTGGCAAATAAAAATAGAATTAAGGAAGACCTGACAAAAGCTAATGGATTTGCACCATTTCCCCACGTAACTGTTTATTTAATTTAGGGTTTTTCCTTGCTTAGTATTTAATATGGGTTCACACGATGAACTGAGGGGGAAAAACAGGCATTTTGATAAATGATTTGAGAGGCTGCCTGGATGTGGTGTTTCCAAGTGTCCCTGGGCTCTTCAGGGAAACAAAGCTGTGCTCCATCCTGGGCCCAGCTCGGCAGCCCCAACAGACCCCTGTCACCTGCAACCCGCACACACTGAAGAAAAACCATCCTCCTGCACCAGAGACCTCAGTGTGACCGCACATCTACCAGCACACAAACTGTTTCTGCTACTTATACACATGCACTCTGCTCCGCTTGTGTCCCATTTCCACACTAAGTTCAGAGATACTTATTATTTACTATCGTTTCTCTTTTCCCTCTCCTCTTTCTCATGGCTGAATCAAACTCCAGAAAGCAAAACAAAACACCGTCCCATGCTGCAAACATCCTCCAAAACACAGCAACTTCTTCACTGCATTTGCAGCCTTCAGCTCACTCACAGATCAGCACAAACTTGCCAGGGCAGGGCCTGGCCTCAGGAGCCGCAACAGCCCGAATGTCACAAGCCCAAACCTCACAGATTCCGAAACACCTGGGACTTCACTGCAACTCGGTAACTTTGCAAGCAGCCTACACCAATCCTCCTTCTTCCCAAACGCCTCCTAAATTAGTCAGTAGGATCAATGCTCTGCAAGGAAGGCAAACCAGGGCAGGACCAGTTCAGCTCCAGGAGCAAACCAACCTCCTGCAGGGAGGTCAAAACCCAGCCGCTCCAGCCAGCACACTTCCCTCAGACACCGGGCACCCTGGTAGGACTGAAATGGCAGCGCCTGCGGGAGAGGGCTTTCCTCACCTGGTGGGATTTAGCATCTTGTTTTTCTTGCAACACAAAACATGCAGAAAATCCCACTGGAGAGCCACACCACCGAGACCTACACGTGGCCAGACAGGGAGCAGCAAGCTCCCGCCAGGCTCGGCTGCGGAGGAAGAGTCCTACCACCTTCGGCACTAATCTCTTCCCACACCTTCTGGAGAGCTGGTCCTAAAAGCCTTCCCAGGAGAGGCAGAAACACAGCTCGATTGCATCAAAGCCTTCTGGTGTGGGGAGGCTCCGACCTCAACACTGCAAGGGAATTACATACCCAAGCAGAGACAGGGAGTGAGCGACTAAGCTGCCTGACTGCCTCCTCCCATTACCACACCGCAGGTCACTAAAATGCATCTTCTCCCCATGCCAGCTCTGGTCCCCTCCAGCAGCTGCCCCACAACCCACCTGTGCACAGCCCACTTGTGCACAAGAGCATAAAGGCCTTTCCTGCAGCAGCCAGCAAGATGCCCCATCCCACCAGCAGCAGGAGACAGCCAGGGCTATGGTGCTACCACAAGCACACACAGGAGATAAGATGGGAGGTGGGTAAAGCACAGTGTGTCCTCCCACCCTGGGCACCAGCCTGCACCCAGCCCAAGGGGACAGCATCCTACCGGCAAAGGCTGGGGAGGGGCCAGCAGGTGAGAAACTGTCCTCCGCAGAAGGATGGGGTGGCAGGGGGAGAAAGAAAGCTACATTGCCAGGCCTCATCCAAGTCATCCTCAAGGTGAGTAAGTAAAAACAAACAACACGGAACTTCCCATGGAATTAATTTGGAGGTGCTTACATTTCCTCCTGTTTTTATTTTGTGTCTGCTGTAGAAGCACAGGCTTGTAAAAACAGTAAGAAGAGATGAAGCTGCTTACCCTTCAAAGTTCTATTCATAGTCAGATTCATTAAAACTGTAAGAAGAGGCCCTCTATTTTTTTTTCTCCACACAGCATCTCAAAAATAAGATTTGACAATTACAATTTATTTTTTGTTGCCTTAGGTTTTTTAGAAGCCTGCATTTTTACAAGCATGGCTACATGAGCTGCAACTGGTAAAATGCTGAAAGCAGCAGATGCAACAAAGCTTGGCATGAGGAACTTCTCCATCATGAGCCACTCAGTCAAGCATACTTGAGAGTGGATAATTAATACTGCATTTCAGCTTCCCTGAGCACCTCCACCAGCAAAACAGATTTGAAAGTGTGCAGATAGTTTATTAAACATGGCAAAGTGATTACATTAGAGAAATAAGACATAGACACACTGGTGTGCTTGGATTTAAAACAACAACAAAAAAATTTAAATCTAGATTATTTTTTTTTCCAAAGAAGCTAGCAAGTCCCTGATCAAAACCTACAGCTTGGCAAAAACAGGATTTGCAGGTTTATTCATGTTATCTCCCAGGCAGACTAGTTCTGCATTAGCAGAGCATTCATCAAAGTCTAAATACTTAAGGTTCCTGACTCAATATAGACTCTTCCTCTGTTTGAAAATCCAGCTCAGTTTTCCAGCTGTGATTCCAAATCCCACAGTGATTTTGCCATTTCATAGAAAAAGCAAAGGAAAAACGGGTTTCCTCAAATTCACAGAAGAGAACTGAAAAGCACGTGAGGGAGGCAGCAGCAGAGAGCCAGCCTGCCAACCCACTGAAACAAACCCAACAGAAATAGAAATGTCACTCTTCAGGGCACTCTTTCGGCTAAGCTGGTAGCAAACAGGATGTGAGCATCAGTCACTGTGTGCAGAGAAGAGGTTATTCAGAATAGCAAGTTCAGGCACAGACCGGGTCTTTCACCCAGTGAGGAAAGAGTGGGAGGAAGGAGGGGGGCGGGGAGGGGAAGCTTTCAACCCACACACCACAGCCCTGCCTACTTGGGTTTTCCCGGGTCTCTCTTTAACTGAATTATCTCACAAGCAGTCGCTCTCAAGTGTGATGTTCACACGCAGCCCCATGAAACAGGGCTGCACGGGAAGCCTGCGTGCTGCAAGTGCTGGGGGGAGGAGGAGGGGAAATGACAGACTCCTTGGGAAAATGAGACCATCAACAACCTCAGAAGTGCCAGCAGCCCTGAGAAGAGGGACACATCATCCACAGAAAGGAAGGATTACTGCTTGGTTTGAACATGAGAACAAGAAGAAAAACAGAGTTTGGAGCAGGGGAGAAGAAAAAAGAGAAGACAACCCTGTTTGATGGAGTCTAGAAACCTCTGGAAATTAAAAAAGCCGTATCAGCTTCTTCACTGGGCTAACTCACCACCTTCACCCTCCCACTCGTCGGTGTTTACTAGCAATCTATTACTCATTCTGACCATCCTATACAAAAAGGACGCTGATCAATATTGCACAAGGGTGATTAGTGCTCAGTGATTAAACATCAGTGTATGAATTTATCTGACTTAACATGTCTGAAGTGGAAAGAAATAGGGAGAAACAATGTCTGAGCAGACTCCAGTAATGAAAATTGACAACTTGCCCAACATTAGATGTTGATATTGTGAAGAGTTCAGAAGTAACAAGGAGGAAGAGATGTATGATATTCTCAGAAGGACAGAAAATTGTTTTCCTCCAAATTATTCATGATCAAATATGCCTTTGAACATATCTACCATCTAAAGAAAAAGAAAATCTCATTTAAGGATGCCAAAGCAAGGCTATTTTGATGGCACAGGTGTCATGCAAACAGGCCTGCTGTGAACTGAGTCACTGCTCCAGGTCTCCTGTGATCTTTTTCTCTATTGGTTTCACAGAGGAAGCCTTCATATTTGACACACCAAAAATAGCAGATGGTTTATAAAATGAAAATCTTGCTTCAAAAAAGGTTGCAACTTTTTTGTTTTCCGAAATGCAAATGCACTTTCAGCGCAGTGCAATGATAATTTGAGGCACTTGCCCTGCCACATGTTCCTCAGGCAGACGTTTATGAACGGTTCCATTTCTAGATGCAAGTAAGAAAAGAGATAACTAAGAGGGGAAAAACCACAAAAACAGCAATCAGAAATTAATACCTGAATGTGAAAAGCAACCAAAAAATAACATACAAACTCCCTTACACAGCAAAATTAGTAGCTAGAAAATTAGGTCCAAATTGCTGAAGGTCCTACCCAAAGACAGAACAAAAAAGAAGGGGCACCTTATAATTGACTCCATTCATCCTACCGATGATGAAAAACTTTGACAGCAGCGATCTCACCTTTCTGAGCTGCATTATGTACCAAATCCTGCTGAAAAGCAGTAACCAGCCCCTGAGCACGCCGGTGGTGTGAAAATCCACCACTGCGTGCCCCACAAAAGAAAGCCAGATATAGCAGCTCCAAAGCACCAGCTTGTGGAAAAGGGCAGATGTCCTCCAAAGGGTCCTTCTCTTCATAGTTGCACCCAGTGACCACAAATGCTGACATCTGCACTGCACAGAAGAGGATTTCTCTAACTGCTGTGTTTTCCTTGCAAAAGACTCTCCCTCTCCAGGACAATACTAAACACACCAACACCAAGAGTTTGAAAGAAACTTGACAGATTACAGCTTTATTGTAACCTCCAGAATCTGGCTTTAGTATGGCTGATTCACAGCATTTTTAGCATAGTGGGATTCTAGGTGTTTCTATTAGAAAGCCATGAGATGATGCAACGCCATGGTGGGGATGGAGGAATAAACCCAAATGTTTCCAGCTGTCTTTACTTCTATAAAAGAGCCTGTAAAAGATCTTAAAGGCTCTAAAATAAGGTGCACATCCCCTACTCCATTATTTGAAATGACAACATGATTTTTAAGCCAACGTTGTAACTTCTAAGGCCCAAATCTCTATATGAACAGCTCCCCCCACTTATCATATCCATCCATATTATCACAAACACACCCCTAGATGCTAATATTACTTGGCCTAACTTAAAAGCCACACAACAAAAACACAGAGAATTTATTTGGGCAATTAGAGAATTCCCTCCCTTTCCAAACAAAAGCATGTCTCTGTACACAGTGCGAGAAGGGCATGGCATGGACTGAAAAGCCATTTAAATCAGCTCTGGAAACGTTTTATTGTTCAGCCTGATGCCAAACAACAGGAATCGACAGATAGTCAGAACAGAAAAAAACCCAAGAGTTTACTGATGAAGCAAATTCTGCCCCTTTTTAATGCATGTCTAAATTAAAGATTCAGAGTGCAAATCCAACAAGTTTGTGAACCCTGCTTTATAAATTGCAGGGGAAATAAATCGAAGTTGATGTGGCATACAAGTGGATAATTCTACCATAATTAAGACACGGACTCTTGTCCCGTCAGCTCAAGCCCAGCCAAATGCATTTTTGGCATACTAGTCACTGGAGGGTGAGTGGGACTCGAGTGCTGGTGAAGGAGCAGATGGTAATTAGCAGAAGTGGTTAGATCATAAGAATGTTTACTTTGAAATTAAAATAATGCAAGTATTTTAGCTGGGAGGAGGACATTCTCCTATTTATTCCTAGTCAGCAGAAAAATAGGTTGAGAAAGTAAGATCTTTCCTACAATTTCAATGCTATAAATTAAAATCAAAGCTTTCTAAATTAAAATTTAATATTTTTTTCTCAAACTAGAATGTCAGAAAAGCCTGTCTCTTAATGGAAAGGGTCATAATTATAATTCTTTTCCAAATTCAAAATTACTCAACTTTAAAAGCCAACAGCATATGACACATCAAAGAGGACTTTCTAAGCCGAGAACAAGGAACTTTATTCCTCTGAACAAAAGCAGTGCTGCCCAAAGGCAGTCAAGTCTTACAGGTGTTTTAGTAAAACCTGAAAGAACAAAAAAATTAGCCAAAGTGGAGGTGCTTTACTAAATTTAAGTGCTGGCTTCTTTGAGAAAAAGCCAGAGAGAGAGTTCAGGTTAGTCAGACTCTAAATTAAGACTGATCTTTTTAGACTAATTGGTAACCAGCTGCGGCAACAGAACACATCTGTCCGAAGAAAATTTTGCAGAGATGAACCATGATGGCAGCACTTGTTTTCCTAACACAGAGATGCAAGTAGATAGAAAGCTTTGTGTGACAACCCAAATCCATACTAGTTTTTGCTCCCATTTTACTTTGAAAGTGTTTGGATGATCTAAAAAACAATGTGACTATGTAATACTTTTTATATACAAAATATATTTGTATACACACACACACATGCAGGTAGATACAAAAATAAATGAATTTAAACAGAAAAGGAGGTACAGCCTGAACAATAAAATCTCATTTGTCTCAATAGCTGGGAGCGAGCACTGTACCAAGTCTTCTGTGCAATTTGTCTACATGACAGCTTCTTTCCTCTTTCTCTGCCGTGCAGCCAAAAGTCTAGAAAGTATTAGAACTTGATATAAAATTGTAAAAAATAAATCTAGCCGCTTTTACAACAGCAACGTTTGTATATTTAACCCTGAGTATGAGAGGGAAAACTCATCCGTAGAAAAGGAGGGTCAGAGGGAGAAAACCCACATAAATTAGTGCAACAAGGTAATTATGTGACAATAAGTGCATCATGTCAATAGCCAAAACAGGAAAAAAACATTTGGAGAAGTTCATCTGACCACTTCAAAACAAAACTTGCAGTGCTCGCAGCGCCAGCATTTGCCCGATTCCCAGCCATCCCGGCCACATCCGGACTCTCCCGCTTCCCACCTTTCCCAACAAAAGACTCAAAACCTCCACTTCGCGCACACACCACGCATTTCTTCCTACCTTAGCCATGCGTGCAAGCCAACGAATCACACTACTCACCTGCAGCTCCTTAGTCCTGAAGTACTTCAGGAAGGGTGGAAGCATGGAAGAATCATATCATTACGTCCAGTGAAATTTATAAATAAATATAATCTCTGAAGGGGATTCCTGCAGAACTAAATACCTTTTGACCCACGAGCTCTGTACCATTTTCTCTCAAAGTCTAAGTGTAACCATAGCTCCACCTGAGCCAGCAGCATGCAGTTCTTAAAGCTGTCCAATATTCCTCTCCAACAGCCTTCCAAGTGCTCCCAGGACCAGCGCAGGTCTCTGGAAGTGCAGCACTCCCGTGTTATTCTCAGGCTGGAGGAAGCTGCACGCAGACAGTCGCTGCAAGGCAGTGGTACTGAGGAGAATCTTGCAAATACAGCTTTTAGGTATGGCAAGGACTTTATTCCTAAAGATGAAGCATGCAAGAACTACTTCATTCTCCCCAGCAATTCAAAGAAAACACACCTAATTGGAAAACTGCTACGTTTATTATGATCTGTATCACCTAACCTTAACAATGGTTTTTAGCTTCCTCCCCCTAATCAAAAACCAGAGCATTCCATGAACCATGTATCTATTTTTACGGGAACACACAAAACCTAAGCAGAGGGGTGTTCTCACTCTCCACCCTAAAGGGTGAGGAAAAGAGATAAAAGTATGTAAATGAAAGCCTGAGATAAGGTATCTTGAGTACCTAACCCCAGTCTTGCATTAACCCCGCCAGCCCCCGCAAGTTGCACTGTAGCCATTTTTTTCAACTGTAAACTCAGAAATCTAACATTTACAATAATTGCTTCATCTCAGTGAGTACCCTCCCACAGTAGGCAGCCATGGGATCTCACAAATATAGCTCTGGAGCAGAGCCCAACTTTCTGCTCAGGGCTTGAATGAGTGTGAATTCAGCATTCAACTAGATCCTCGTACGCAAAATGCCATCAGTAAGTTTCTGCTCCGTGTACTGCCACAGACACTGTTCCGTGCCACTGAGACTCCCCCACACAGAAGCCTGCTCATTCCTCTGCTTACCAACAGTGGTTTTTCAGCAAGCTATACCAGCATTTCAAAATCCTGATAGTACTCAGCTAGTGATAAATTGCTACTGTTCACTGCTGCAACAAAATACAGCAATTCAGCATGCCATATAGTGCTTTGGTATCTTAAGTCACTGACTGAGGGCAGCAATTTGGTTTCTTTTCTACTGTAGCGAGGAAAAATCCACTCACGTTTAAGATCTTTGGAACGAGTCCTATCACAAATTCCTACACCAGTTCCCAGGATAAAGTTTCCATAACATCCAGAATGGAATTTGAAGAACATAACTAACAAATTAAAATGTACTGTCTCAAAAATTATGCATAACTGAGTAAGATCCAGAGATGTCCTTTATGGCCACAACTGCTACTTTCCACAGCCCTCGGTCCCAATTCCACTGTTGTTTACTCAAGAGTAAATCAAAAGCAGCTCCTCTGAAGTCAGGAGTCCAAACTGATGGGAGAATAGCAGAAAAGAAGTAATGTTCCAGGATAAGACGGGCCAATAATGACCTACCAAAAATTCAGAAGGAAAAAAAACTTCATGCCAAAGTAGGAAGGTCACTCCCCTTCTTCCTCCGTACCCTTGTTGATCTTACATAACCTCTATCACTGATGAGTCTGACACCACTTACAAGAAATTTAGGACTTTGTAGAAGGCAGCTGAGTTGCCAGCAAGTAAATAAATCTTGTCAGCATCCAGACTGTTATAAATGTGCTTATTCTCCAGAAAAGATAACCACAGTTTTATTGCCATTGAAATAATCAGCCCTGAAAGACCAGACACGACAGCGATGATGAGCGTGGTGTGGGTGCTGCATCTCAACCACTGGGCATCTCAGCAGCTCCAGCCACCCGATCAGTAAGATCTGAAGGCAGGCTAACAGGAATCACAGACACGATGACATGGCAGAGCCGAGGCATTCTGCACTTCCTTGTGTAATTAAAGGTGAGAATCACCATAAACTTCATTCCTGGACACTAATTTTGCTCAAAGGGAAAACATCTTGCTAAAGGGAAGCTCTTGCTAAAAGCAGCACAGCTGAGGAAGGTGCTCCTTGCCCTCACCTATGAGGCCAGCCAGACGCTGCCGAATGGCAAGTGTCCCAGCAGCCATCCAGGAGGCCACTATCCAACAGCAACAACATTTCTGCTCCTTCAGCCAAGTCAACTTTGTCTCCACAATTAAATAAAATGTACGGTATTACTGCTGTGCCTGAGTTCTTCCAAGCCAGAGAACACGCACAGAGGAATTAAGTCAGATAAACTAAGATACAAGGCTGACATAAGCATTCATGCAGATATACAGGATCCATTTTACCTTTAAAGATGTCAGAGTGCAAATGTCAAGACCAGGGACTCGTAAGTGCACCTGAAGGGACAGCCTGCATTTGTCTGCAGCTTGCCAATTAAGCTACCAGACCATCAACTTTGGCAGCCCCTCTCTCCTCCAGCCCACCTGTAGTAATTCCTCAGCTCTGGAGCTGAGCAGGTACCCTGCTTTGGCCAGCTCTGAGCCACCAGAGCAAGCGGGGAATGGTTGGGAGAGGGACTGAAACTAACTGGGAATTAGACTGAATTACAGATGTTAGGAAGCAAAATTAAACCATTGTTTTCTTGAGACCAAAACTTAGATACTGAATCACAACAAGGCAGTTGCTACTACTGAAGAAAGCAAAATCTCATTGTTCTTAAACTAGTTGATAACAAACTGACTTAAACCACAGGTACCAGGAAACCAGCAAGATTCCTATGTGTCTAATCAAAGCAAACTTTCTTCAATATCTTCCGTTACCTAGAAGACAAGAGACTTGACTTATACCGGTTCGAAATACCAGATTATGAATCAAAAGTTAAAAGCAAATACTTACAGATAGAAATCTATTAGCTTAAAAAATACATATAAGCATGCAGCACAGTCTTTTCCTAGATGCTTACTGAGCAACACTTAACCAGAAGCAGCCACGAGGGTTTTTTTTAAGCAAATCTGTGTTCACAAGACTAACTGCATCACAACATATTGCTTTGTGCAGCTCCATATGGTGCTCGCACCACAAACTCATCTAGCAATGGTCTGCCCAGTCTTGAAATAACTGAAGTCAATTACTGCTATACCCTAAGCCACTGCTGACCAACACACAAATACCAACAAACTAAATTAAAAATAGAGTCATACTGGGTTCCTTTTTCGTAAGGATTCCAGCTTGTGTTACCGTGGACCATCAATTTAACTACATTTATGATGCAGATAACAGCAGTTAGCTGAAAATAACACAGAAGGAGCAGGTACGAGCAGCCTGGAGACTGCTTCTCAGACTCCACCAGGCCAGTCGTCCAAATGACTTTACCAGGCAAGCAGAGCTGCCCCAGGAAAGAGCCAAGGTTTCAGCTCCTGGGTCAGCGAGCGGGATGCAGGAACTGCCTGAAACTAGATCGAGGAAAATAAGCTTCTCCAGCAACCCAAAGGCTACTTCAGGCTACCTGAAGAGTATTTTCAACTCCTCAATTATTTTCAACTGCTCAATTAGAATCTGTGGTGGGTTGACCCTGGCTGGAGGCCAGATGCCCACCAAAGCCCACTCTATCACTCCCCCTCCTCAACTGGGCAGGGGGAGAAAAATATAATGAAAAGCTCGTGGGTAGAGATAAGGACAGAGAGAGATCACTCACCAGTTACTGGCACAGGCAAAACAGACTCGACTTGGGGGAGAAAAACAAATTTACTTTATTACCAATCAAAATCAGAGGATAGTGAGAAGTAAAACCAAATCTTAAAACACCTCCCCCATCCCTCCCTTCTTCCCGGGCTTAATCTCTTTCCCGATTTTGCACCTCCTTCCCCAAAGTGGCACAGGGGGACAGGGAATGGGGTTGGGGTCAGTTCATCACACGGTGTTTCTGCCGCTGCTTCATCCTCAGGGGGAGGACTCCTTCCCCTGCACCAGCGTGGGGTCCCTCTCACGGGAGACAGTCCTCCACCAACTTCTCCAACGTGAGTCCTTCCCATGACTGACAGTTCCTCACGAACTGCCCCAGCATGGGTCCCTTCCATGGGGTGCAGTCCTTCAGGAAGGGACTGCTCCAGCGCGAGTCCCCCACGGGGTCACAAGTCCTGCCAGCAAACCTGCTCCGGCGTGGGCTCCTCTCTCCACAGGCTACAGGTCCTGACAGGAACCTGCTCCAGCGTGGGCTTCCCATGGGGTCACAGCCTCCTTCAGGCATCCACCTGCTCCGGCGTGGGGTCCTCCATGGTCTGCAGGTGGACATCTGCTCCACCATGGACCTCCATGGACTGCAGGGGGACAGCCTGCCTCACCATGGTCTGCACCACAGGCTGCAGGGGAATCTCTGCTCTGGCGCCTGGAGCACCTCCTCCCCCTCCTTCTTCACTGACCTTGGTGTCTGTGGAGTTGTTTCTCTTACATCGTCTCACTCCTCTCTCTCACTGCAAAGTGTGCAGCTTTTTTTCCCCTCTCTTCCTTTTTTTTTTTTCTTAATTATGTTATCACAGAGGCGTTACTGATGGGCTCGGCCTTGGCCAGCGGCGGGTCCATCTTGTAGCCGGCTGGCATTGGCTGTATCAGACATCGGGGAAGCTTCTGGCAGCTTCTCTCACAGAAGCCACCCCATGTCCCGCCTCCCGCACTGCTACCAAAACCTTGCCACCAAACCCAATACAGAATCATAGAATGTATTGGGTTGGAAGGGTCCTTCAGAGGCCATCTAGCCCAACCCCCCTGCAGTGAGCAGGGACATCTTCAACCAGATCAGGTTGCTCAGAGCCCCATCGAGCCTGACCCTGAAGATCTCCAGGGATGGGGCCGCCACCACCTCTCTGGGCAACCTGTTCCAATGATCCACCACCCTCATGAGTGGGGATCTTTTAAATGCTTTTTCATGAGGCTCAAGTCTTTTAAATGCTTTTTCATGAGGCCTTCACCCAGGAAAGGAAGCCACACAGAACAGTTTACTGTCCTCTTTCAGGCATTCACTTCCCTTTTAGAAAAGGAAGAAGGAAGTCTAAGGGACACATATTTTGTAATTAAAATGGATTCTTTGATGTTTTGTTGAAAAACTGAAGTGTGAGACAGAAGAATGCACACTCAGCCAGACCAGCAAGTCTAGTTCATCTCTGATGTTCAGGCACAACCAGAGGAAGCACAGCCACCACCACAAGCCTGGTGCTCAGGGGCACATCTTGCCTGCTGCCACAGGAGCTTCACAGCAATCCCCCACAGGCCAGCGTTCACTAATGGACATGTAAAGTGCTCCTGTGTCTGTATTTACTCCAGTCCCATCATCAGCAAGGCCCCCTGGGCTCAAACCAGAGCACGGCCCCAGGTTCCATGCTTCCTTTGCTGGCAGTGACAACGGCAGTTTGGAGCTCTCCAACAATTAGGAAGAAACCAGGTGATAAAGACGACCTAAAGACAGCAGCACCAAAACCCCTGACAACTGATTTGAGAGACATGTCTACCTCTTCGGTAACAGCTTTTCAGAGTATCCACAGCACAGCTCCACTCAGAGCCACCTCTACTGCCAGTATTAAGACATTTGAGCAACAGAAAGAAACAAACCTTGAGAAAATGACAAAACACGGATGTGTGCACACACATCCCTGTGTAGTCTTCTTAGGACTATCTCACCCATGTCATATGGGCCCAATCCAGCACTGAGCATGTATGTAACAACATAAAAGCAGCCCCAGCGATTTAAGCGCAGCTTATGCTCTTGAAGGTAAGAGCATGCCCTTCCTTTCCCTTCCCTTCCCTTCCCTTCCCTTCCCTTCCCTTCCCTTCCCTTCCCTTCCCTTCCCTTCCCTTCCCTTCCCTTCCCTTCCCTTCCCTTCCCTTCCCTTCCCTTCCCTTCCCTTCCCTTCCCTTCCCTTCCCTTCCCTTCCCTTCCCTTCCCTTCCCTTCCCTTCCCTTCCCTTCCCTTCCCTTCCCTTCCCGTCTTCTCCTGCTGTTGCTGGGTCAGCTCTGAGCTGGCCAAAAGCTGCAGGCACAGTTTCATGCCAAATTAAACAGAGCTGAGCCCACAGCCTGTGCTGACACTGGTGCTCCTCTGACCACAGTGACCAGAAGCTAAGCAGGGAGCTGAAAATGAATCCAACTAACATCACCCACTGAAAAATAGCCCAAACGAAAATACAACACAGATAGTTTTCAGCCGTTTGCATGGTGACACATGTGCCAGTTTGAGCTCGAGAGGGGCTGGCAATACAGCCCTGGAGTTCAATCTCCCAGCAAGGGGAACAGGCAGCCAGGTTGGGCAGGGACCATGCCTGATGGTGGCAGCCCAGACTTGAATCACTTCTTAAATCAGCTGTAAAACATCACAAAGAGCCGCCAACACAAGCCACTTGAACAACAAATAGCACAGTCCTGCTCCTAAGGGAAAGCCAAAAGAAACATCACCAGCAGAAGCAGGACCCCCATTGTATTAAACTTTTCTCATTTCACCCTAGCCTTTACCTTGTGGTAGGGACCATACCTGTTACCCCACCAAGCAGCCAAGCACCCAGTCCCCCTGCAGCCACCAGCCTTTATCACGCCTCTCCACCAGGAATGCCTTGTCTCCTCAGCAACCCCAACCAGAGGTATTCCCCAGCCTTCCCATCCTCTCTACTCCCTTCATCAGGTTGGCACAAGTGTTTGTTGTACCATGCTGTGGCCTGAATCAGGGAATTAAGCTGAAAAGCAACTCAAGAATTTAAAAAAAAGAGGGAAAGAAAAATACCCAGCCAGATCAGATCTCTGACCAGATCTCTGGTTTGCCACAGAAGCGCAGAAGTTCATGTCCCAGGAAGGTGCTGGAGCACACAGCCAGGAGCAAGGGAGTTGCAACCACAGCCAAAAGCAGACTCATCAACCTCACCACAGCTCAGGCTCACTCCTGCTTTCCTGCCCGGGCTCTTTCAGTGCCGCTTGACATGCTTTGTATGGTCTTTGCTGTGCATTAGGAGCACAGACAGGGCCAGTTACTCCAGTTTATTTAACTTAAGCAGCCGATCCCCTGGTTGGTCAATAGCCTGTCAATGTGCAACTAACATCCCACTTACTCAGCAGGGCGCTTGCCCACGCGCTATCTTAACCAAGAGCAAGATAATGAAAATACCTTAGATATAAGGGTCAGAGGACTCTCTGGATATTGCCAGCTCTTCATCATTACTTGAAAAAGAACCAATTACCATTTGTACAGCTCTAAACCAGTTAATACAGGCAGACTCCACTGCAAAGAGTAAGTTCTGATATAAAGTCAACCAGCTGGAAGCCAGTAAAATGGAAGTGTGTTATTTCCACACACAGCTTTAGGAAATCTACTCTTTAAATATTCTGTATAATTTATTTGGTTTGTACTCCAAAAACAAAGGTTTTCTTGAAAAGGTCCAAGAAAAGCTCTCCATAAATTGTCCAATATCTGGAAACCTCGTATTACAGCATGGTTCTAGAGACCTTTATGATTGCTCTGGAAGGAGATAATCCTCATTTCTCTGAACATCAACCTGAGGAGAAAATTTCTGATACTAGAGAGATTTTTAGTATGACAGACTAGGATATAAGAAAATGTATTTCAAGTTAAATTAGATTAATTCCATCTTACCACAACACCTCCTTTTAACAATTTGGGAAATGTAACAGTTGGACCGGCTTATTTAGGACATTATTTTATTAATGGAGTCATAGAATCATATAATGATTTGGGTTGGATGGGACCTTAAAGATCATCCAGTTCCAACCCCCCTGCCATAAGCAGGGACACCTTTCCACTAGACCAGGTTGCTCAAAGCCCCATCCAACCTGGCCTTGAACGCTTCCAGGGAGGGGGCATCCACAACTTCCTTGGGCAACCTGTTCCAGAGTCTCACCACCCTCACAGTGAAGAATTTCTTCCTAATACCTAATCTAAACCTACCCTCTTTCAGCTTAAAGCCATTTCCCCTTGTTCACTCCCTGCCTTTGTAAAAAGTCCCTCCCCAGCTTTCTTGTAGCCCCTTCAGGTACTGGAAGGCCGCTGTAAGATCTCCCCGGAGCCTTCTCTTCTCCGGGCTGAACAGCCCCAGCTCTCTCAGCCTGTCCTCACAGGAGAGGTGCTCCAGCCCTTGGATCATCCTCGTGGCCTCCTCTGCACTCATTCTAACTGGTCCATGTCTTTCTTGTATTGGGGGTCAACATCATCTGAATTCTTTAACATGAATCTGAGGGGCTGGTTTGTTGTTTGAGTGGGTTTTTTTGTTTGTTTGGGGTTTTTTATACTTTAGTTCCACCAGATGTTATAAATGCAGGGAAATTCTGATGCCTTCGGTCAGTCTAGGTGATAACAACGTTAAAAACAGAGGAGATAATTTCTATCCCGAGTGCCACCGAGCTTTCACAGGAGATCTTCTCAAATAATAATGTTAAAGAGGGAAGACAGGGTCCCTGGTCCCTCATCTTTGTATACATGCAGATTGAATTAGGAGATTCTGTGGAGGAAAACAAGCAGGCTCCTTTTCTTCTCACTCCCTATCCTTTTGCAGGGTTTTACCTATCAAAAGCCCAGACATTATCACATCAGATGAAAGACATTTGCAGGAGGGACTCCTAAAAAGTCTCCTGCACCCAAAGGGTTCCCCCACAGCTCTCATCATATGCCCTGGCAGAGCGCTTAGGAGAGGCAGTGCATTAGACCAGGACAAGCTGGACAAGCTGGACACTGGCTCTCGCAGAGCCCAAGGACCACTCGGGAGTCCTCACATCTCAGAGCCCGCTCCAGACAGAGGAGGAGCTTGGCTGGAGCTCCATGACCCAGTTATGGACCACGTAATTCTAAGAATAACTTTCACATCAAGCAAGGAGAATTTTCTTCTCCCAGCCCCATAAACATATCCCTTACCCTCATTACATTTTTATTAAGACGTCCCTCAGCACGAGTGCCAAACAAATCTTTAAAAGACTTGAATTTCTTCAGCGTGTGCACAGCCAGGAGCATGTGTGCATTTCCCTATCTCAGACAACACAGAGCAGACACAAAGAGGAACCCTCTTGATAGGATGGATGCCTGAAGAAGCACAGACCAGGGAAGAGACGGCAGAATAGCAGAAAGGAGCACGGGGTGAGAGCCCCAGCTTCTGTAACCGTGAGCTGTTCACTGAGACAAAAAAAATGCAGAGAAGCCAACGAGCTCAAACATCCCTTCCCCTCATCCACTTTTTTGATGATAATGATCAAGAAAGTTGGCATTCATAAAAGGCACAGGCATCTCATGCCCTGAAAAGAGAATCCGACCAGCATCTGTTAAAGCAGGAATCCCCACACGAGTAAAACAAATCTTCAGGGGGGGGTGGGGGGCAAATAGGGCTTACAACAAAATTTTTCAGCAGACCCTTTGCTAGGGCAGCACTAGTGGGCGCAGCTATAATTACAGCAAACCTACATAATGCGACTGAACTGGCTTAGCCCCTTCCCTGCAAGCAGAGAAGCTGCCACATCAGTAACTCCGTTGCTAGGGCAACTGCTTACTTTCCATATCAACTGCAAACTCGTTGCTATGGAGACACATATACAAGAAAAATTCCTCTCTATAGCCAAGGACCAGATGGCAGGCAAGTCAGGGAAGTCATGGGCTAACAGGCTGTACTAAATGGGACACACACTAGAGGACATTTAGATCTGTACCTTCACAATAGGATTAATCTGAATGGCTGAATTCACAGGTCTGGCAGTATAAACAAAGCCAGGGAACTCCTCGTCTACTCCCCATCATGTGACACTTCATACTCTGGCCAACTATTATTAAACTGCTGAGCTCAATGCAAAGAGGTCTGTACAATCAAGGGCTCAGCATTTTCCCTTCTTCAGCTGGGCTCTCTGTCTCCATCCAGGAGATTGGCCTCACCGCGGAGTTACACCAACAGTCACCCTGTTGGCTTGCCAGGTAAGCCTGGTGGCATTGCAGCTGAACTGGAGCAGCAGTAGTGCATAAACGAATCTGAGGAGAAAAACGTCTTTTCCCTGCATTCCACACCAGACCTAAAAGCACCAGGACAGGGCAAGTCGAAAACTCAAGTGATGCAGCCTGTAAGCCTTTTTTTTTTTTTTTTTTCTTCTCCCTTCCCCCCCCCCCCCCTTACAAGGATCTCACATCAAGAAATGCAAGTGTTCACATACAGGCAGAAAAAGCTGCATACTACTAAATACATATTTAGCCCCATGAATATAAATTAGTGAAACCCACGACTGAGAAAATTGCTATGCAGAGGGAATTCAAAAAAGAATTAAGTGTTCAGCAGAACTTTTTTTAGAAAAACGATTACTGAAAGGCTACACAAACAAACACTGGAAAGCACAACTACAAGAGGAAAAGCTTCTAGCTTTTCACAATGTGTCAACGCACATCAACCAGCAAATGCCTGCAATTCCCGGCACTGATTAACTCCTTCCCCCTCTACTGTACCCATTTCAGAGCTTATCTTGTTAGCATTTTACAACATGCCATTTGCTAAATGCCTTTTTTTCCCCCACATAGAAAGAGTAAGAATCTGGTTGCAAAAGGGAAGAAGTGGCATGAAATGATTCCTTACAGAGGAGAGTTCCCCCGCTTCCCCAGCCCCAGGCCAAAACTGAAGAACCCTTTAGATGGATACCTTCCTTCTGAACAGCAGAGATGATGGCTGCAAGGTACTCAGATCAACCCCAAGTGTGCATCTGCACACACACAAAGGTATTTTCAAAGACAGCAGTTGATGTTTAATGCTTTCCAAATCCACAATTAGCTGTCAAGCACCTGATTCAGCAACTCTGACCAAGCACCAGTTCTGCACTCAGGACTCTGCCTGCCATGTCCCTTGGCCAGGACATGAGAAAAAACACAGCAGGGGATTTAAACGACCTGTCTTTGTGCATTTTACGTTTGAGATTCTTATCTCATTCACCCTAAAGCTGGCTACCTGCAGTTATTAGAATTTCTTCCATCGCCTGTAGATGCTTTCTCATAACCTGGGATTTTCCAGGAATGAATAAAACCCCACCTTGCTGTTGACATAGGCATGGCCTCCCACCACACCTTGTTGTCTAGCTGTGTAACCATGGCTCTGATCACGAATTCGAGACATAGGTGACTGGTCACGCGTCGTGCTCCGCCACTTCCCTGTGGAGAAGCAGCGTGTCGTGGTATTGTTCACACGAGCTCAGCAGACTGACGGATATTTGACAGATAGACATGAAGACAAGTTCCTTATAGGAAGGAAGCTGTAACCTAAATAGTCAACTTGTAAACAGAGGGATAGAACAAAACACAAATGGCAACGTTAAACAGATGCCTTCCCAGTTACAATATTTCTGGGGTTTTTTAAATGTATTGTGTGAAGGTTTCTTATGGTCTGGGACAGGATCATAAAAATCCAGTGTGGCACTTGTTATTATAGTCTCATTTCCAAATAAGAATTTAAGACTCTGGTTTACACAAAACCAGACCCAGTTCAGGAACAGGATTTTAATCTCACACACAATTACTCACAGCAGCTAATTTATAAAAATACTAACATATAGTGTGTGATCACCAATACATAAACAATGGATTCTAGGGAATGACATTTGGGGGGGGGGGGAAAGGGTAAGAGGGTCAATCAGTTAAAAAATTAAACCTTCCAGAAAAAATTAAGTAATTTAGAACTAAAAGTTGCTAATTTAGGGTAATGTACAACTCTTCCTCTGGAGTTATTTGAGCTCCTATTCCACAGCATTTAAAGATAAATCACACACAAAACAGGGCAAACAGCACCACCAACAGAAGTCTGGTTTCAGGGTAACCAGTTACAAGACAATCACAGCATTTACTTCACTGTAATACACAAGTTGAGTGCATCTATTGTTCCTGCCAGGAGAAAGTGTCCACTTTCTGATCTTCAGCCAGTTTTACAGACAGTCAGTCACTGATGTGATTTTACCCGCTATTTATTTCACTAACCTGTGAGAAGGCCTGTGAAATTATTCTGCAAGCTGATATGTTTATCAGTATAGTTGCACTTTGCCAAAGATTCATCCAGACCACTGCTTCTGAGGATGGTCCCCTTTGGAAACTGATACCTGCTCCAGGCAGACTGACGCGGTGGAAGGCTACATGAAGAACTGCCTCCACCGCTCAGCTCGCTTCCCCAGACCCTCACACACAGCCTCTTCCTGCAGACGCCGCTGAGGATTCAGCAGTGAAACCAGGCGACAACAACAGAGATCTGAAAGCAAAAATGTGCTCCCCAGGCTCCTGCCGCCGCGCTGGTCACAGAAGCTGTGCAAGCCCAGGGAGAGAACAACTGACATTTGGTGAATGGTAACTTTCACCTTTGATGCCAGACCTCTCTCCTCTCTTTGATGAGTTTCTCTAAAACCTGCCTGAAATGGAACAAAGCTTCATCATCAAAATTCAGAACTACTTCTGCTTGTCTAAAAAGAAGTTTTTTCAGATTAAAACACAGACCAGGGAAAAAGCAATGGATTCTTACATAAGGCATTTCACTATACATCTGTATAAGCCAAGAACAGCAAGCAGCCTATTTATAACATTATTACATTCATCTAGTATAGCTGGATACCATTACCACAGCATGATCACTAAAAACAATATTTAACCACTATGCATGAAGACACCAGCTGGGGAGGGAAAGAAAAAACACACATACAGCCCAAGTACTTTCTTACAGATGTCTAGACAATGAATTTAATAAAATCAGAATGAGCCACGCTAAAGAAATGTTGGTTCTCTGAATTTAATGAACTATGTTACCAGGGACAGAGTTGCATATTCTGCATTTCACTGTTAGGGACAAATTCTGGGATTAGCAGGTGAATATTTTCAGAGCCAGACAGGTTTCCATAGTTCCAAACTTACCTGACTTCTGTCTTTGTCCACTTTCTTAAAACACTTATTCAAGGATAGATTATGTCTCACAGAATTTTTCCATCCTGTGGGTGCATTTGCAAAATAGGGAAAGTGTTCCAAGATCCAGTTGTATATATCCTTCACAGGCAGTCTTTTGGTTGGCGAGTCCTCAATGGCCATAAATATGAGGCAGCTAAAGGAATAAGGAGGTTTGCAGTTGGGGTTCTGCTTGGCATCATAGGGCATGTCAGAGTGGGCAGGAGATGGAGGCGTGTCATCACCGATGTCCTGAACGGGGCTAACGCTCCTTAACACCGAGTCTCCAAAGCTTTTCAGCAAGTTCTTGCTCTCGTGTAACCAGTTCAAATTAGTTAGTTCTTCATCTTCCATGGCCCCTTTATCTAATCTGATGGCAGGCAAAGAGAAATCTAGGTCCTCGTCATCGTGAAGCGCCTTTGATAAATCACTATCTTGGTAACGTTGGCTCAGTCCGCTGGGAACGCTAATTCCTGAGCCCTCCGGCTTCTTACTGGGAGGCATGACCGGACCCATTTAGACAACGACTCCTGGGAGAGCAAATCCAAAGGAAAGGGAGAAAGAAACAGAGAGAAAAGTTAGCTCAGAAAAAGATACCACATAACATCCTGACAGCTTTTCCCTAACTGGTTACTTGGTCTTTTGCCATCTGTATTAAAAATGACAGACTCACTTAAACACTCATTCCACAACCATTTGAGTAAAATAATCAAAAGTCAGGACAAGGGAAGAAATTTCAGTCGATAGAATAAGACAATAATCCCAATACACCTCAGTTCTGCACGTACGTGAAGCCCCACACAGGAAATCCTGAAGACATGTTCCTTTAATGATGAATATGTGTATCAAATCACTGAATGCTCCGATTGTATCACTTTAATAAGCATGTAAACTAAAAAAAAAAAAAAAAAAAAGAGAGAGGGACTTAAGGCCAGTTGCTTTAGATTAAGTTCAGCTGTTTCACTTTTGAGGACAATATAACAGCACCACGATTAAAGTCACTCTGGCTAAAGGCTGAGGCAGACAAGCATCCAATCTGACTACAATTGCAGCTGCAGCAAAACTCAGAAACGACAGCAGAACTTCAAGACCAGAAAGGGTGGAAGGAAGGAGGAAGGAAAACAACTCACGGTAGTTTTGGGACCAGGGCCAAGACACAGGGAAACAAGCACCAGAGGAATAGAGCACTTTAAAAATGTATGTAAACAGAGAAGATTTTAACATGAGCTGAACTGTATTTCAAACATGGGAGAACACAGAGTCAGAAAAGCTGCTGTGATGCTCAACAGTGGCCTGGGGGAGGTGGGACGAGCTGCCACGAATACTGCACCAGAAGGTCCTGGGGGGAGACCTTTGAGCAGTAGCATTTGGGAGGACCTGAGCCCTTCAGAAGCTGGGTGAAGCTGGGTGCCCGCTCGACTCAAAAGAAGCGGACAGGAGCCCAACAATTCTACTTCAGAAGCAGGAGACAGGCTCCCTTAGCTCCTCCATACAGTAAAACTGACAGGGTTTAGGTCTGGAGATGTGAACAGCAGTGAAATAAAAATTACCAGGAGTTAATAACGGATTTAAAAGCAACAAAACTTCACGCACAAATGCTGAATGAGAGCAAAAGGATTTCCTGTATCTAAAACATATCCTCATCAGTTCCCTGAAGTTGTGCAGTCACACAGTCGATACTGTAAACGAAGGGAAAAAAACACAGATAACAGAATGAACCGTGTACCTACAGGAAAAAAAGAGCAAGACAGCCGTTCTGGAAAGGGAAAGGGTAGACCCTACTTCAGCTGTTATAAACGGGCAAAAATGAAACAGAAAAGTTCCTCAGGTCTTTTTATAACACTTTACACCAAAGCAGCCATTACCAAAAAAGAAACACAGGGAACTTATATGCACAGAAGCCAGTTCACCCACACCATCACCCAACAAGCTCAGCGAACGTGTGTGGTTTTACACCAGTATCTGGAAGAGGAAAAAATACCAAGGCAGATACAAACACCGGGAGGCCAAATGCTGGCAGGTCCCACTTCCCAGCTTCCAACAGCGTCCAGCAGAGCCAGGAGCCAAACACAAGCATCGCCCGCGTCCGAGGGCACCGGCATCGCCCCCTGACACTGCACACTCAACTTGGACTCCAAATGGAAGTTCCGTCCCACGAGCTTCTAAACAGGAAAATTATATGATGGCTGACAGTAAAGTAATTTAATTGCACTGTTGCTATGACAACACGCTGCTCTCTTTCTGTTTAATTTGCTTATTTGCCAGTATCCTCCCAAAGGGCCGTATCATACCATCCCCGGGTTTTTTTTCTTTCCTTCTCTTTTCCACTCCCCAGCCGCGTCCTCACGGGTGCCGGGGCTGAGCGGGCGGCGCGGCCCCGCGGTGCCCCCCGGGCCGGCCACCGGCGCCTGCAGGGAGGCCCGGCGGAGCCCGGCCGGAGAGCGGGTCCCAGGGGGGCGGCCGTGGGCGGGAGCGGTGCCGGGGGCTGATCCGCGGCGGCGGGGCCTGGCCGTGGCTGCGGTGGGGGAGGGGGGGCTGGTACCGAGGCCCACGGCGCCCCGCCGCCAGACAAAGGAGCGCCGGTCACATGAGAGCCCGCACTTGGGCGAACATTTTTAATCCGTTGCCAGTTGCGGGTGTTCCCCCAGAGACCCGACCCGCAGCGCCGCCCGTCCGCCCGAGGGGCCTCCGCGCCCGCCCGCGGGAGAGCGACCCTGGCCGGGGTGGGGGGGAGGGAGCGGAGCAACCCCCCCGCGCAGCGCCGCGCTCCCACCGTACTTGTCGCACGGGGGGGGTGGGTGGGGTGGAACGGGCGCCCATTGGCCGCCGCCGCAGCCAATCAATGGCGTTGCTAGGAGACCGGGAGTGCTCGGCGGGGCGGGCGCGGGCGGCCGGCGGCGCGCATACCTCCAATGCCGGCCAGATGTCACCGGCCCGCGCCGGCCCCGCCGCGCCGCCCCGGGAAGGCAACTTCTGCCCGCGCCGCCCCGCGCACCGACTGGCGCCTCCTTACGCCTCTTTTTCATCTACAAGTCCGTGTGCGTGCGTATTCAAAAGTCCTTGCTCCCGGAAGCCCCCGGCGGGACCACCTGGGGCCGGAGGCGGCCCTGCGGCTCGGCCCCGCGGCGCGGCCCGCCGGGCTCGGCGGGGAGGCGGCGGCGCGCACTCCGCTATCGCGCACCAACTCCTGGCCAAGTTGTGGCGCGGGGCTGGCCCGGGCCGCGTCGGGGTGAGCTGAGCTGAGCCGAGCCGGGCCGGGCGGAACCGCGCCGCCCCCCGGGCGGGCCCGCCAGCGCCGTGCGCAACCCCCGCCAACAACAGCGACAGCAGCGAGAACTTACCTGGTGGGGGCGGCGGTCTCACCGCGGTCCCTTCATGGCTGAGGCGCAAACTTTCATCTGACGGAGCCGGGCATCGCGCGCCCCCCGCCTCAGCCTGAGCCCCGAGGGTGCCGCGGGGGTCCCGGCGCAGGGGGCACCGCTGCCAGCATGGGGCCCGGCCGCCGCCCGCCCCGCGCTCCCGACGGGCAGCGGTCCGCCTCGGTGCGAGCCGAAGAGCGAGAAATTGTTTCCACTGCAAACAAAAAAGGCGACACATGACCAGAGAGGGAGGGGAGAGAGGGAAAACGTGGGCTGGGCCAGCCGAGACGGGAGAAGCCGCGGAAGGGAGGGCCGCCGGCGGTGGGGGGAGGGCGGCGGGGCGGGCGGCGCTCCTCTCGCAGGCCGCGGGGACCCCGGGCCGCCGCCGCCGCCGGCTGCTCGGCCGCGTCCTCCCGCGGGGGCGGCCGCCCGACCCGCCAGCCCCCGCCCGGCGGCGTTGGCGCGGGGTCGCCCCCGGGACGGGCGGGCGCCGCGAGCCTGCGGCGTCAGGGTCGTGCCGGGCCGGCGGCGTTTGCCCGGGACGGGCGGGTGTTCGAGGTCGGGAAGGAGGCGGGAAGCGCCCGGGGAGAAGCCTCCGGTGTGGAGAGAATTGGCGGCGCTGCCGGCCCTCAGTGGCAGGAGCGCCGCTCCCACTTGTACGAGTCTCTGCCCCCAGCCGCGGCGTGACGGCCGCCGGTGACAGGAGGCCCGGCCAGACCGACCCCGGAGAAGCTGCCAAGAACCACACGGTGGCCACTGAAGGCACCGCCGAGCACCAGAAATCCAACCATCAACGGACCGGAGCCTCGAGAGGGGCCGGGAGACACCTTCAACCCCGGAAGGCCGGGCTCCATCCCGCACCCCTCCCGGCAGGCCAGCAGCTCCTGCTGAGGAGCTGAAAACCCGCAAGCCCACCGCACACACCCGACTCGAGCCTCCGACACCGAGAGTCCCTCAGCCTGTCTCAAACACATCTGTCCCGCTCATGCGGGCAGGAGCCGGGCCCTGCGGCAGGGGAGAGCAGGCCTGTGGGGCAGGGGATCATGCCGGGGCCTCTGCTGTGGGCTCCGTGTACCCTAAAACTGCTGCCTCTGCGAGGCTCTGTCGTCATGCTGTGCAGTGAAGAACCCTGTTGCAGAAATCTGCAGTAACTGCCGATGGGGAAAAAACCCCACTTTATTTCTTTAGTCTAAAGAAATTTGCTTTAAAATAAGGCCTGATTTAATCAGGAAGAGTGGTGCATTCTCCCCTGCTACCATACCTTGACATAACTAGTATAAACTTGAGTAAAAAAATCTTACCATCACTTAAATTAATTGGAGAGAACTAACTTGATTGAAAAATAAAAAAGAAGTTGCCCAGTCGAGACAGCACTAGTTACACGTACAATCTCCCATGTGCAACGTGCTTGAGCTCAAGCAGCTCCCGCGATTCGCTACACAGCATTTAGGTATGGCTGTCCACCCACAAAACAAGTACATGAAATTGTTTCGTAGCTGATCCACGAAAATCAAGGATTTTCCACTCTGGGTAAACAAGGCTTGCAGATTTAGCATACTTCAAAATTAATTTTCTTTTCGGTATAGAAAAGGTCTGCTGCAGAAATAAATAAATAACATAATACAAGTTAGAAACACAGGGATACTGGTAGATCCTTTCCAGTGCAGCCCTGGACACAGAAACTATTCCTAAGCCAAGAAGAAAAGCATTTTAGCCATTTTATTTATAAAAGTTAGGACAGCTGGCTCAAGACCTTGCAGGAATTCTGTGCTGGCCCACACAATCAATATTAACCTGCTTAACCAGGTTCATCACTGTATCCTCCTGTACATCTGTGTCCGTATTCATTTTCCAGGGCATGGGTTACCTCTTAATCTCTCTGACACTTACGAAATTCACATTTTTAGACAGGAGTGGCACCTACCTCATTCTCAAAGTGCAGGGCTGAAAGGCGTTTCGTTGATTCTCTCAAACTAGAAATTCCTGTCATAACTCGCTAGACCTTCTTTTGCCGATGGCTTTCTCTCCCCTACTCAATGAACTGCTATTGCACATTCTTGCATATTTGCAAGAAGACATGCCAGCAGCTGGACTGAAGAACACCTATCAGGCAGCAGTGTCATTGTTACCCACTGGTAACCCTGCCCTGTGACTGCCAGCCCTAACACTCCAACAGTCAGCAGACCATTAGTTTACACAGTCCTTATCTCATGGCCGTTTGGTTTCGAACCCAAACTAAATTACCAAAGTCATAACTCCACCCACCTGAATTTAGTACAAATGCTTCAGATGTTTTTCTGAGTGAATTAACATGTCTCTTTATCGGCAAGCAAGGAGATTTATCGCATTTATCATCACTTGTAAAAGTCAAGTGTCTTAGAACAGAATACCAAGAAGAATTCAGCTAATGAGAAGTATTTCTGAAGTGAGAAGGGGGAAGCCTCGCGAGATGCAAAGAATATTACTCCTTGAACACATTATGTATGCACCCTATGCAGGTACACAGCCCAGTTCTGTTCAAAATTAGTGGCAAAATTCCCCACCAATATTGGTGGAATATGATCAGTTCCAGAATTTTATACCTTTTCTGCAGCGAGCAGGAATTTCCCCAGAGCGCAGCACGCTAAGGATTACAGTGAAGGACCACTGTCAGACATTTGCCATGTAGACAGAAAAGCCAGCGTGATCGAGTGCAGGGGCCAGCAGCGGTGACACAGAAGCCCAGGAGAGCAGGGGACAGAGTGCACGCTGGGTGGGAGGGCTGGCACCAGGCTCCCCGCTGGGCACTCCACGAGGGGCAGCGGTGAGGGGCAGCCTCTCGCTGGCTCCCACGCACCCCTGAGCTCAGCAGCGACTGCAGCTGCTGACTTGCAGAGTGCTAGAAAGCCAACAGCGAGGTAAACACTGATGTCTTGCCTCTTCAGGAGACTGTCCCCCAGCTTCTTCTTACTCTTTGCTGGAATACTTAATACGACTCATTTAAGAAAGGAGAATACAGTCTCACACAGCACCACTGAAAGATCATTAACTGCTGGCTGAGACACTACAGCAGCATCAGAACATCCAATGTGTGACCATCAAGTAGCTCACTGTAAGTTTAGGAAAGCCACCAAATTTATTAGACTGTCCATTTTCCCATTTCTAAGACAGAAATAATACTAACTCATTTAGCAAAAGATTTGCAACACTGACAGGTGAAAACTGTTTGTACATCAAGACCAAAGTATTTGCCATACCGACGGCTGATTAGAACTACCAACAGTGCAGAGCTGCACTTTAGCCTTGTGGGCTAATATACAACAGTCTAATCTTTCCACTGAGATTTCAGAATACCAACTGCAGATGTTGCAGTATCTTATTTAATGAGGATTTCCAGCCATCGCCCTATACTCCTTTATCTCTTACCCTCCTCTAGATTGGAATCCTTGATAACCTCCCACAAGCCATCAGCACAGCACGGGTCACAGCTCTTTATCAACCCTCCAAAGCTCATCTTCCCCCCTCCATCTCCATCTCTGCTGCAAACATCTTTCTTCACTGGTATTATGACCATGCCACATGACCTTGCTAAATATTTCTACTTTCTGCCCTCTGACCTCGCCAGTCTCACCAGTCAACAGACCTACACTTCTTACCCACACCTTTAAGCCCCTGTTCCTAACCCAATCTCCAATTATAATGTCCTCATTGACTGGCATCCTTGTCAATGTTTATCCTCTCTACATCAGAGTCTAATTTCTTCCCTGAGGTCTGCTGCAAGTTTACCAACTAAGCTTGCTCATGAGGATTTCTAATTTGACATGCAGCTGTACCCAAAAACCTCCCAGTTCTGAAAGGGTCCTGATGAGCAAGGTACCTTTCAAAGACTGAAGTGGACAGGGCTGCTGCCCCTTGTGATCAGAAACCAGACCCTCATAGTGGGACATGTCTCAGGCTCTAACACCGTACACTGGCCATCTCGGTTTTTTCCCATTCTTCCCCCATGCAGAACGACTGGTGCCCCCACTGATCTTGCCATTACTGAACTTCTGTTTTCTCTGAGGCAATGGATTTAATCTTGTATGGAGCAGAAGCATGTTGAACACCTTTGGGCACTATTAAACACTAAATCATTAATACAATATGTGTTCCTCATTTCCTCTTTCACAACTCCTGTTCCCAGCATTCTTCTCTAGTCCCTCCTACAAAACCTGCAGTATCAACACTTCTTTATTTTTAACCATGCCAGACCAGCCTGGTTTCTTGTTTGCGCTATGCCTACTTTTGGGGCAGACAGTACCTGAATTCCCACCTGAAGAGCCGGAGTCTCTGCCTCGTGCAGAGGTAACACACCCAGCCAGCTGACAAACAGTGCCCCACTCCTGTGAAAAAGAGCAGCCTTTTGCTTGCCAGCTGCTCCCAGCACAGTCACCCGCTCCCTTCCTGCCCCATGTCTTTTACAAGCATGCACTCCCCTTTCTTCTCCCACCCCAAGCACTAGCTAAAGATATGAGCTGCTCGTGCAATGAAGGCCCAGCTCGCTCCAGCTTACTGAGAGATCTATTGCTTATTCACTTGAGACCATGGAACCAGCTTTACAAAGCATTCTCCCAACCTTTCATTTAATTATTCTTCAAGTTTTCATTTGCCCCAGCTGGTGAAACCCAACAGAAACAGAACTGAATCAGTGAGAAAAGGAGCACTGATATGAACCTTTGTCAGATGTGCAAGCGAACAAAAGTATATACAGCATTTTGGTTTCACAGGCTAAAATATAATAAATTTCATACAATAAAATCCAGATTTGTCATGAAAAGGTTCCTTTATAAAATAACGTATGCACATTTACAATGTTATTGTAGTAACACTTGCTTGAAGCTTCTAAGAAAATGAGTATACTTAGTGCTAAAATTATATACTGCTGACAAGCTACCAGCAAGTGTGTTTCTGTACATGAGTGCAGTGGGAGGAGAGTATTGTGCATACTAGTTTGTCCTACATACATTTATTAAAACAGGTCCATATGAGAGATGCTTTCCCCGTGTAATTGCACCAACATAGGAGCACCCAAGCACAAACCTAGCCTATACTGGTAAAGGGAAGCTTCTGCCAGCACAGTTTATTTTAGTAGACCAGCCAGTGGAAAGTAAAATGTTGCTGGGATAAACATATCTTTACTGGAGTCTTCTGCTATAATGGCTATATTGGTCTGAAATCACACCTACTCTAACACAGCTGGTACACTAATTTCAAGACAAGCCAGTATTTCTGGTACTGTCACAGTGTTTGAAGAGGCTGAAAACAGAAAGAACTGTTTTCTGGGGTTTGGTGCACAGACTCTGCTATCTGTTGTACAGGTGTAGTGCCACAAAATGTGGCCTAGAGTTATCTCAACATTAGTATTCACCATTTGGCAGCTGAAGTCAAACTTACAAGTAATCAGGAGAACCAGAAATCAACTGAATTTTTGTTCTTAAAAAGAAGGTGCAGGAAAAGCAGCAGCTAACACTGCACAGAAATAAAGATCGCAGGTTTTTTGGAAAACAATAATAAAGAACCAAGTTCTTTTTATAAAGTTCCCAAACTGTATTGCAAAATTGTATTTTTAAAACTAAGACAAAATTCTTTCTGGACAACATCTCAAGTCCTGCCTCAGCTTTCCTGAATACAAGCTGTTAATTTAATCAAAGACTTAAGGAGATTTTCCTTTATTTGTGTATTTATGCACACAAAATAAAGTTGCAACAGCACCTCACAGGAGTGAAGTTTGTGTTCACATCTCATCAACTGAGGATCTCGGGATCTGACACTAAACACAATCTGCTCTCACTGGCATTGTAAGCAAGTAGACAATTTCTCCTCTGACCATTTTGCTTGCATCAGGTGGATTTCCTAGACACGACTGTACCAGGGTCCCAGTTTGATTTTCAGCTCTTTGCAGCACAGGATATTCCGGAGGGTGCTTTCCTCTATTCACCACTCAGTACTACTCTTCCTGTACGTTTCTTGAACACTGTTCCCAGAGGAAATCCTGTGAGATGTGGGTCCAGATTCCCAGACTGCGGCAACGCAGAGACAGCTACAAAAGCCTGGATGAGGTGGTGAGTGAGGAAGCACAAGCACGGCTGACCTACAGTTATGCAGGGACCTACAGTTGTGAAGGGATGCTGAGAGGATGCAGGTTTGGGGAAAAAAGCAAAGTGTCCTAAAATGATTAAGCAGACTTCCATCCTTCGTGTGGTTTGAGCACTACATACCAGCCTACCAAACGCATTGGGGAGTAAGGAATGGAAAGCAATGAAAAATTGCAGTGGAAGGACTAAAAAGAGCCAGCAGCATCTGCAGAAAGCTGCTGTGCTGTCCTGTGCCCCTCTCCACAGCCTGAGGCGAGGCGAGCTCGATGGCTGAACCAGAGAGCAGCCGCCAGGCAGAGCAGCTAATCGAGATTTGGGAAGGAGGGATGCTGGCACAGAAAAAAAGCACAGCTAAATTACCCACATCCCAGCAGCAGCTTCTGCTGCCAGCTATGGCCAGAGAACCACCCCCTGGCTGCCACATTCAAGTCCTGTGAGGTGGGTTTCCCTGCAAGAAGCTTTTGGCTTCTCCATGGTGACAAAAATTAATTATGATTATGGGCTGACTTACCCACTGGGACATTACTTTATGCCAGGTCTGTTGGCACCGCTCCAGTCCTTTTGGCAATGGTTAACTTCAGTTAACAGCTGCGGCGATCTGGGAGGTACAGTGCATCTGACACCTCAGATTTTTTGTAGGCAAATTTCTCATTCCACAGGTTTCTCACAAGGTTGCCACAAGGATGGAGTGAGCCTCTGCAGCCAAAGCACTACAAAACAATCTTGGAAATTTTTTTTTTCTTTAAATCTGCAGGCCTGTAAACATTGATAGTTTTACCTCCTTCTAAGGTCCAGCTAGTTCCAGCAGTTTAGCACTTCCATAAGCATTTCAAGGACAAAAAAACCCCGCTATGGCTATAACAAAATCTTAAAGCACGTTTGAGGAGAAAAGTCACTTTTATTTCTCGTACACAGGTAGAGGGTTTTACTTATTCCACACCACTTGTCAAATAACGCTCAGTATTTTTTTCATAATGGAAAAAAGAAATACAACATGAAAACAGCACAGTAACAAACCAGACATCACATATAACAATAAAAAAAACCAAACAAACAACTATCACTGGAGAAAACCCTGCAGGTTACTGGAGCAGCACTGAGCCACAGAGTTGGAGCTTCAGTAGAAGAAAAAGGCGAGTCCAGGCTGGAAGGAGACGGGCTGTCCTGCCACAAGCCAGCCAGCCGCCGAGCCGTCCTTCTGCCGTGCAGTTGAACAGAAGGCCTATGTAATGACAACCGCAAAACTCATTTAAGCTCTGAAAAGGTGACTAATGAGCTCATTCATGCTGCCTATAAATTATTCACTACAACACTGACCCCACTCAAGAAAAACGCAAAGTAAACTTTAAATACAGGGATCTGGAGCCTCCTGTGTTGTTGGCTTCTTCTGCTTGTAAGACTTTTTGCAATCAAACAGATGCTTTGCTTACTTCTCTCCCCTTGTTCAACTTACTCGGATGCTTAAGCCTTCTTTTTTACTACCTCTAGTAGAGTTAAAGCAGCTGCAGCTGCTATGTATTTATTTCCCTGCTGCCGAGTCTTTTTCATTAGTAGGTGCAGGTAATCACAAAGTGCTATAAATAGATTTAAATTATATTCTTCTGAAATTAAAGTCTGACCTCAAAATGAAGGCCAAGTCTAAAGAAGTAAGAAGACAGTAGCACGTGCATGTTTAATAAGAAGCAGCCCATCTCCACAGCCTGTGCTTATTGATACTTCTGTGAACATCTCTGATTTGTGCCAAAATGAAAAGAGGACTTGAAAAAACACGTTTTCATTTGGTTTAGGTGCTAGAACATACAAGCTTCTCATATGTTTAGAAACAGCCCATTTCTAAGAATACTTTTGTTATCTTGTTTAGTGTGAAGTAAGAGTCAGGTTATAGTTCAATATTAGCGGCACTGCGGGTGGTGGTTGCTGCTGGGGTGGCCAGAACAGGCAGTGCTCTCTTCAAACAGGACTCTTCTTTGGAAGATAAATTGCTCACAGTATTTACAAGTTAACTTTAATAACTTGTTGCACGTTGAACTAGCAACTACAAAGTGACACTAAAGACACTGTCTTATATGACATGCCTGATCTTCGGTGGAAAAAAATTACTCGCACCTCTGGTTACACAACCAAATTCCAAAGGTCAGAAACAATTAGATAAAAGGGAAAGTCTGGAACTACAGAGCTAAAGTCCAGTCACTCTGTAAGGTATAAAACAAGGTAAAGTGTGGGAGACATAAGGCAACATCATACTGGTAACTAAACACAAGGAAAAAAAGGGGCTAGCAAAGGAAGTTAGCAAATGAAATAAACATTGCAATTTTCACTAATCACTCTCTTTGCTCCAAGCTGGAATTGCTGTAACTAAGCAGAGTAGGAACTTCTGCACTACTTGGAAAAAAAAAGGACTTTACCACCTACCGACAACCATGTGATTAGTCTTCATTTACTTACATCCATGATTCTGAATTTTCCAGAAGCGCAAAGAAACCCTCTTGCCCTGTCAGTACTGCTTGTTAAAATGATGATTAAAAAAACCAAAACCCTGATCTCCTCAAAAACACAAGACAGCAACAGAGCAGCCCACACTACGCAGCATGCAAGTCTTAACTTATCAAAAGCTCTCCACCTGACGGGATTCCTGAGCTTCTCGTAGCTGAAGGGTGTTGGCAAAGGGCTGCTTTGAAACCCCGCCACATGCCGGACCCCACTAACCTGTCTGGCAAGCGGAGTTCACCTCCCAGTTCAGTGGTGGGAAACCGGGGTGCTTCCTGCAGCTGCCTCCCCACACCCTGCTCCTCATTTCCCTAATGAGGCCCAGCAGCCATGTCAGTTTTGCCCCAAGGCATGATTTGGTCCAAATAAAAACAACCTACTGTTGACTGCAAAATCAGAGGAATGCCAGGTCTGGGGGAGGATGAGCAAACAAACTGACAGTACAGCTTTGAACTGCGTGCAACAAAGCCAACCCTCAGCTGCGACCGACCGGATCTCTTGACTGGTCGATGCCACTAATCTGGTTGATGCCTCTTCAGTGGTCAGTGCCACTAATCTGGTTGAGAGTGCCATGGATGGCTTTGGCCTGAGAGGTCGCCTGGGGGTCTTGAGGCACCACTGTCAGCAAATTCAGGTGAGATTCCCATGCCATGGTGTCCTGGTTGTGGCTGGGAGAGAGCTAGTTTTCTTCTTAGTAGCTAGAGTAGTGCTGTAGTTTGGATTCAGTACTATTTGGTATGTGAAGAATGTTGATAATATACTGACATTTTCAGTTGTTGCTAAGAAATCAAGGACTTTTCAACTTCCCATGCTTTGCTAGTCTGCAGGTGCACAAGAAGCTGGGACAGAGCTGTGCTGGTTTTGGCTGGGGTAGAGTTAATTTTCTTCACAGTAGCTAACGTGGGGATATGGTTTGGATTTGTGCTGCGAAGAGTGTCCACAAGCAGAGATGTTTCTGTTATTGCTGAGCGGGGCTTACACAGTGCCAAGGCCTTTTCTGCTCTCACTCCGTCCCACCAGCGAGGAGGCTGGGGGGGCACAAGGAGCTGGGAGGGGACACAGCTGGGACAGCTGACCCCAACTGACCCAAGGGATATTCCGTACCGTGTGGTGTCATGCTCAGCATATAAAGCTGGGGGAGAAGAAGGAGCCAGGGGGTCTTTGGAATTATGGCATTTGTCTTCCCAAGTAACTGTCACACATGATGGAGCCCTGCCTTCCTAGAGATGGCTGAACACCTGCCTGTCAACGGACAGCAGTGAATGAATTCCTTGGTTTGCTTTGCTTGTGTGCATGGCTTTTGCTTTAAATTGTCTTTATCCCAATCCAAGAGTTTTCTTATATTTACTCTACCTATTCGCTTCCCCATCCCACGAGGTGGGAGTGACCAAGCAGCTCTGTGGTGCTCAGTTGCTGGCTGGGGTTAAACCATGACAACAGCACAGCCAGAGCAACAGGTTCAAATCATCTAGATTTAGAAGCCAGCTGGAGCAAAGGGGAATCCCAATATCCTCTCTTGTGGCAAATGGGATGTTCCATATCATGCAACATCATGCCCAGTGTATAGATGAGGGCTGGCCGGGAAGCTCGCTCTCTTTCAGGGTTGCCGTTTCAGGATTTCTCTCCTCTGGGATCACTAGCCAAGGATGGGTTGGACATTGGTCAGCAGGTGGTGAGCAGCTGCATTATGCATCACTTTTTTGTATATTCTATTATTATTATTATTATTGTAATTTATTTCAGTTATTAAATTGTTTTTAACTCAATCCACAAGTCTCCTTACCTCTCTGATTCCCTCCCTCATTCCCAGAGGTGGGGGACAGTGAGCGAGCGGCTGTGTGGTGTTTAGCTGCTGTCCAGCTTAAAACCATGACAGTCCTTTCTGGCACCCCACACAGTGGAGAAGGCAAAACAAATGGGCTCGAACAAGCACTGCCATCACTAACTTATAACTTGCTCTCCTGCCACAGTGCTGGTCCTTGTACACAGCCATGGCTGACTGTGTATTCCCATACACACCCAGCGGATTTAGGGAGCCAGGGATGTGCTGCACTCACACATGAAGTGTGGGACAGCAACTGGGCCTAGAGGCACTCTCTGTCTGGAGACTCTGCAAAAGTACAGTGTGGGGAGAGGTCCCTGGCACTCGAGCTGCTCTGGGAAAGGAATCCTGGCACATGCTCCCTACCTATGGACTAAGATCCTGTGGTGTAAGGTACTGAGCAGGCACAGGAAGAGCAACTCTCTCTGCATCAAAATAGTTATCAGCCAAGTTCAAGAGACAACAGGGAAAAAATAAGACAATAAAATAAATTTAGTCACGTACGTGCCCACCACTGGATTTGGAGAACTGGATTTGGAGAACTGCGTACTTTCACTGGATTTTTTTTGATGGCTCTCCTAACACACGTGTACACTCTGACTTGGTGTCTACAAATCCCTCCGGACTTGCAGAAGGGCCCCTGTCAAACAGATGATCTCCACGAGTGAGCAAGCAGATGTGCCCAGGGAGGTATGTGCGTGCATGCACACCATGGCAAGTATGTGCTCAACCCCCTTCAAGATTGGGATTTTAGTTGTCAAGTACCCAGAGAGGGTCCTTTCTGAAGGTGACAGGTTCTACTTGATCAGGGTTTCTTCTTTCATAGGTCAAGCAGATGGAATAAGATCCTGAAAGTGGCCAGATGGAAATGTATGCCTGTGCTTGCCTTATTGAGTGGGAAGTGCGATACTGGTGCCTGCAGGGTCCTTAGTGAGGTGGGCTGAAGCTGCTCTCAGGTGCCTCAGTGCACTGTGGCTCTCATGCACTACTTGATTGCACCCTTGGATTTATGCCAGTGCTAACTAAATCATCATCCAATCCTCTACCTTTATTTCTCCCTTTATGTCCCTGTCACATAATTCCATGTAACCTTTACTGCAAGAGTTGAAGAAGCCAGTCCAACCAAAGCTCCTCTCACCCACGTCCTGGGTGAGAGGAAAAGCAGGGCAAATGCTGCAGGATACTCTGCAGCGTTCTCCTGTACTTCCAGACACCTGCTGCTTAAAAGCTTCAGATAAAGATGCAATCTGATGCTGTGGTATGCTATAAACCCAAAGATACCTCTTCTATCAACTTCTATCTAAAAAAAGTTCACGTAAGCTTCAGCATCAACACCAGCCTGTAGCAAGGAGTTCCACATTCTACCTGTTGACTGTGTGAAAAAAATTCTTCCTTGGCTTTAAACCTGCCACCTGACAGCTTTACTTGAAACCTCTATTTTATTGCAATAATTATTGTATATCTAGGACATGTGACTCATGTCTATATAGTGCCTCATGTCTCTTGATTTTATAGTGCCTTTCTACTGCTCAGACAGTGCTACTAATACACTTAATTCTGTACGTCATTCTTTGAGGTAACTACAACTGTACATAAACAACAAAACAAACACACCTATCAATAACCATCTAATCACAGAGTCATAATCATCAATATTGTGTCTACTCAGATAGGAGAAAGGGGTGTTCTTATAAGATGGTCCCAACAACATGCCTTCCCTTGTAGGCTCACTCTGTAGTTTTCCCTTTATAGTTTCACTTGAAGTACCTGGAGCTTTTCCAAGCACTTAGTATGTCCATACAAAATGTGGAAGCAGACGATTCCAGCTGACGATATCTTTATCCATGGAGAGAACAGCAGCTGGAAGATGCTGCCTCACACAGACACAAGCTGTAATGTATCAGGCCCTATGCAGGTTCAGTGCTTTAAAAAAGCTGCAGCTTCAGAGTTACCCAACTTCTCAGGGGTGCTCCAGTGCAAGTCGCAGCTGCCAGCTTACACCTGGCACCTGCCTAAGACAGCAGGAGCACGGCCAAGGTAGAAGTGGTCTGGAAATGAGGAAGGACTGTGGAGCATGGTGGGAAGGGATATGGGGAAGGGACAGAAGCAAAGTGCTTTGAAAGAGTAGCGTGGGGCTAGGTCAAGTCCAGGGTGGTGGCACGGGAAGCGATGGCCTTGCATCATCTCGTACTCAAGTTTCAGCTCTGGCCCATCTGAAAAGGGCAACCCCCCTCCAATGACCTGAACTCATCATTACACATGACCTCCTGTGCTTGGATCAATGCAATAATAATAACTGATAAATAAGGGTGAATGCAGGAGCTTATTTCCACTCAAAGCATCCTGAATTCGTCACCTGCACTTCCAGCTCCTGGGAGCACTTCCTAACATCCACGCACAGTGCAGAGCAGGAGACCTGCCCATTTTGAGGCAAAGACCAGCAGTGTTCTGTTGCTCAGCTGGCAGGATGTTTTTGAAAGCAGCTTAGTTCAGTCAACAATCTCCCCCTAGAGTCCAAGTACATCACCTCAAAAATATGTCTCAGCTCTTCTGGCGTGGAGCCTGGGAACCCAAATTTGTTTCTGATCCAGGTCCTCCAGCTGGCAGTGTAACAAACTGCTGTCCTGCCACCAGGATGGATAAAGTCATTTTTCACTCATTATGTTATTCAAAAATAGAGCAGGAGCTTTATTTAAAACAATAAAGCAACATACTGTGCTTCAGGAAATCAACAGGGCAGAAAAGCTCTTTTGCTTTATAAACCACAAGGACAAGAGACTGAGTTAGAACAATGTGAGTTAATATCCCAAGGAGCGTGACCAGAAAAAACATATTCTGGTTACCAACTCTGCCGCTCCCGGTCTTGTGGCTAAGCCCAACGTTACATCCATGTCAGGCAGCCTGGCTTTTCCTGTGGATCACCCATATTTTTCCCTGCAGTCCACGGAATGGCTTCAGGCAAAACAGTACAGATCCGTACCAGCTGCTGGATGGGATAACCTACGGATGTTAACCTCCGTGAGCACAGGACATAGGCGCAGCGTGCTGCAGTTGGTGACACCTCTGCTGTTGTGCCTGCACCTTCCTCGGGTGTGAGGCATCACTCTCTTTCCCAGGACACAATCCTGCAGTTGCTCCCTGAGCATCACCCTGTCTATCTAACAAACTGCGACAACTTCACTGGTCTTCTGTCAGAGGCTTGTGACAGCAAGAACAGTCCCCATAAAGCCAAGCTGTTACTTAACAGCCAAAGAAGAACGGGCACATGGATCTTGTGTCACCCAACAGCAACGTGGCTATGGCCGAGTCATTCACAAGCTCCCAAGGAGACCCTGCTCTCCCCTACACAAGTCTCCCTTGGACTTTCCCTCACCCTGGCGAGGGAAGGACTGGTCACCCAAGCTGCTCACCTCAACCTGCTGGTCTTTGCCTGCAGGATCCTTCCATCCTTGCATTGCCTGTCACCCGCCCGAACGACGCTCCTGGAAAAGTGATTCATTGTAAGCTTTTGTTACTGACTGGGTTATTTTTCCTATTAACCTAAATCAATATACTCATACAGTAAACATCCCAAAACTCAAGTCAATATAGGGAATTCATAAGGTATTACAGATTTATAGATATTTACAGCTTTGATTAGAGATCCTCAGATGGGTGGTGCAATGGAGGCATAGCCAATAGATTAGATTTTCAAGTACTGATGGTAACTTGTAAGAAAAGCACTGGGAAGATTTAAAAGCCCAAGTCTCACTGACTTTTAATTGACTTCCAGTGAAGTTAGTATTGCTACAGCCTTCAGGTACTTTCAAAAGTGTCATCTTAAAGCCCTGTCGAAAGGTTTGCCTGTCTCTCCTCGCCAAAACGGCGTGCCTGTGAGAGGGGAGAGCAGTTACAGCAGGATATTCAGCTTACAAGATGCTGGTCTTGCCTAGGAGCAACATCCTGCACAGAAATGAGCGTGATCCTGAGTATATCTGGCCCTCAGCCATCACACAAACCAGTATGGCCAAACCATCTACGGCTGCTGTTAGTCCTGTGCCCATCCTACTCTGCAGACGGTGGGAGATGGCAACACAGACAGCCAAATTGGTGTCTCCCTCTCCTCTGATAGCTCTACTTCTAATTTCTAACTCATATGGACGAGGTGGTAGCATATCCTGTTGTACAGTTTCTTCTGTTAATTATTTCAGGACTGTGCACTGAAGTACTGGTTTAAGTCCTTGTCCTGGTTTTGGCTGGGTTAAACCATGACAGTCCTACTCCTAGGAGGTACTGATCCTCAAAAAGGATGTGCCCAGCTCTGCGCAGACTGAGAGAGCACACTCAGCATGATGGAGGGCTGAGCCAGTCCGGAGGATGAACCCACTGCCAAACCATGTCCCTGCAGAGTCCATTTCCTGTATGCTTAGATTGTCTCTTCTCCATAACTACGAGCAAGCCTCCACTCTTGGGAGCACATACGAGCAATCATCTAGATTTAGAAGCTAGCTGGAAGAAAGGGGAATCACAACATCCTCTCATGTGGTAATCTCTAAGGATGTAAGGATGTAGAGTACAGTGTAGGGACAGCCAAACTACAGCATGTCCTGTAAGCAGTCTCCTTACGTGAACACAAAGATAAACTCACAGTCCACGTGGCTGAACGTTTTCAAGAGAGCTGCTCTGGAGTTCACTGGGATACCTTCAGACCACATTAGGGTACATTTACAAAGCACAAGATTGCTTCAGTTTGTTTTTAAAAAATAAGCTTTTTAATAAAACAAAAGTCACATTCAAAATATTTTTGTTTAAATAAAGAAAAATACACTAATAAATGAAAACTTGTCTTTTTGTCCTGGCCTTCTACACTGCAGAACAGGGATTCTCTGCCCAGAAATTTCTGTAAGATTGTAACACAGTATTTCTTCTATTTAAATAGGTTACCCAACAGGGGAAAATATCTATGCAAAATTTCCGTAAAGCCAACAGATTTCTGATGAAGACTGGCATCTGGCAATAGCTATAGATTGCCACAGATCCATCCCTCACAGCACAGAAGTCATATGTCTGATGCTAACTCAGATGCTTATGGAAAAATCTTACATACGTTAATACAAAACATAGTAACTTCCTTCCATGCTTTTAGATCACCCTCCAGAATAACAAAATAGCACATCCCTGTTAGAGAGTTCTGAAAGTGGATCAAAAATCCTATATAAGGAGAGATTTCTGTATTTAGCTCCAATTAATTTGACTTCAGTACAGATATGCCAGAGCTAAAAATAAATCCTAGAATGTTTGACTCCCATTTTCTGTTCTAGCCACTACACTACACTTTGTCAAAGATAGGTACTTTACATAAACCTTGGTTTCTCTCAGTATTACATATTTTCAGTTGCCCTTCCAAATCCACTCCACTTCAAGTGGGCTGCCACATATACGTATTCTTCAAATCAAATAATTCAGTTTGTCACTTTGCATAACTACCTCCTTACAATACACTTGTGAGCTATCAGCTAATTATTAGGAACTAAATATATGGGTTTTATCAGAATACATTTCTCAGTTCATTACCCTGCTGACTGCTGCCAGCTGAGCAGGGTATCAGGTACAGGCACAGCAGACCTAGAAACAATTGCTTCAAAACACAGAAATAGGAACAGGACTCCAGCAAGAGGTAAGGTCAGGGCAAGCAGCCACAGGAGAAACACCCCAGTATTGCTGCCACCAGTTCCATGCAGGCCAGGTCTCACCATTGAGTGTGTCAATTTAAAGACTTTGAAAAAACAAAACAAAACAAAACAAACCCCACCCAAACAACTTGAGCGGGCTGTCAGTCTCAGGGCCCAGGAAGGACAGGTCTTTCCAAATTGGCACCAAGTCCTGCGCTCCTTATTCTTGGAAAGGTTTTATTTACATTATTGCAATTCTGCAATTTATTAGAGGTCTGAGATGAGACCTCTAATCCTGCCTCTCTGTTTACTGCACTGATTGTGCTTTTGTAGACTCTGATCTCACCACTGCTGCTTAGCACAGGCTCCCCTCTGTTGGGGATGGGGAACTAAAAGGGGATTCAACTGAAGAGCTGAGGCAGAGCAGGGAACGATGAAAAGGCATCATCTGCCATGAGCAGCCCTCACCATGGTTAAATTTAGAATGTCGGCTCCTCAAGCAGAGAGATGATCCTCTTTCCCTGTGGGGCATCAGTCACACAGTGCCATATAAATATTAAAATAATAAATTATGATTAATTAATAATGGCCTCCTTTTCCTCATGACCACCTCTCAGCTGCCATAATAAATATTCATTTCCTTTCTTCTAGATGCAGATACAAACAATCATTCAAAAACTTATCAGAGAAAATCCACTTTCCCACTCCTTTTCACTAAAATATTATTTTCTGCAGCCTCAGACATCAGTTTCTGGATCATTCACAGGCACTCTGTTTAAGAAATAAACATTAATTCAAAAAGCCTCAGAAGCCACAATAACCAAAATAAACATCAAGAAGACAAAATTGAAATACAGGGAAAAAAAGAAGCAAATCTTTTCATTCCTTCTTGCTCTATAGCCACGTCCTCTATAAAGACAAAAGTCTTTCTATAAAAGCCATTTTAGATGCTGTGAGAAGTATCTAGGGATACCTATGTTCCTTTGGTGACCATAGAGACAGACATTTGACTCTGATCTTACAGCTGCCTTGTATCAGTCTATTGTTCTTGCTTTTGATCTGCACCAAATCTGGTTTCTGTAAAGTTAAGAAAACCTCCAGAAACTCGGCAGCCACCGGTTCCTTTTGCTCATCATCTTGCTCTGTCCATCCCTTCCTAAGCCAAGGCAGCCTTACTGCACCTCCACCTACCAGCCTCCACTCCTGCCACCAGTGAGTCCTCTTGCTAGTTACTGAGCTATCACAGTCTTCTAGCAGATCTTCTAGCTACTAGCCTCTCTTGTAACCCGCCTAGTTAAAAAAAACCAAACAAACCCCCCCTAAAAACCCAAAATAAAGACAAACAACCCCCCCCACACACAACAGAAATCCTTTGTTCTCCATCTGCCATATTCTCCCAGCATTCAGCCCTCAAGCTCCAATGTTGGTTTCTGCTGCCTGAGTTCACTTCTCATCAACTTAGCCTTCTTCCTAAAGGCCAAATCCTACCAAAGCCTTTCCTTACCCATCACACTACTACTTCTCTTCCGCCTCACCCTTTTCTCTGGTGTTTTTTGGTTGTTCTTTTTTCTCCCCAATGGCCATCCTTAGCTCTTCCCAGCTGCTCAGGTCTGCAGGTGTCAACCACCTAGAAATCATTGACCAAGTCTTAAATCACAAACTAAGCTTTAAAATTCAATTTAGCTTTCAAGATAATTATTTAGATAATTATACTTTTTAAATAAAATACTATTTCCTTGTGGAAAAAAATTAACATCATCCAGAACATCAACATTTGTCTAGGAAATTTCTTCATGGTATTTTTACTGATAACGAATGCCATTTCTTAATAATCCCCCAGGTCCTCTTTAGAGACAATTATTATAAAAACAGATCTTCCTAATGAAGATAGAGTTACTGAGTCCAGAAGTTTTAAATCACTAATCAGGATGGCTGTGAGACTCCATGCAGCAATTAATTTTAAAAACAGCTCTAAGATGAAGTTGGATTGCTTTCTGAAAGGGATGCTACAGCCCACAGATCGGGGGACCCCGAGGGGACCCATGTGCCTGCAGCCGCGCAGCTGCAACTTACTGGCATCTATTAGGTCATACGCAGCACGTGCATCGGCACGCATGTACGTCAGCACAGAAGGACTACAAGCACACGAGAAGATGGTAGGAGATACTAAAACAAGCAGAGAGCCAAGTGCAGGACACAGCAGGGGGAACGCATCAGGGAGCCCCGCAGCGCAGCCTGTAGTTTCTCCACAGTTTTAAAGCCCGTAGTGAAAGGATGGCATGTGCCTCCAGGAACACCGTTCCACCGCAGTGGATGACGTGCGCCACTACACTAAAAACATGCTTTAAAAATTCTTGGGCCAACGAAGGAGGGCCCAATACTGCAGCTCCCACAGCTCTCCATCCAGGCAGAAGGCTCCTGCCTCCTTGAGGGAGGAGAGCCTCAACAAATGAGTGCAATTAAAGCATAGATAATGCATCTGAACATGTGCATTCCTCATTTATTTAACAAGCACAGTTTAGCTTTAATTATTTATGATAACACTTCAGAAGAAACTAGTAAACATAGTGCAGTAGACTCTAAAAAAGCAAGAAAGCCCTTGCTGCAGGAGACAGCTCCGTGGCCTCCTGCTCGGAAACCTCTTCTGGGACAGGGACGCAAGCCTCACTCAGTAAAGGAATTATGAGGTGCAAGGATTAGGGCAAATGAGGAATCTGAGGTTGTATTTGACTGAAAAAAATAGTATCATGGAAAACAGTGAGTTTTATTATAAATAAAACTTTCCATTAAGATGAACAGTCTTATTCCAAGTTATCAGTGTTGAAATCCCCTCACTTCACCTCCATATGCAGGATGGTAAGTAGGTGCAAGTGACTCACCGAATCTTTAAACCTCCTCCTCCTCCCTCTCCCACCAGGAAAAGCGGGGGTTGTTGCAAATCAGTGTATTTACTCTACAAGTAGCTAGGGGGAAGGGGGGGCCCTGGTCGGTTTGAGCCAGGCAGTGGCCACAGCTCACGTTAGGGCTGAGGACAGCAGCACCCTGCACCAGAGACTGAGAGTCTGCCAATGTCAGGGTGGTGCCAACCTGGGTGGTCCCTAAACACCACTGGGGAAGAGCTTTGTGGGGAGAACAGGAGGAGGGAACAGCCCTCTAAAAGGAAAGGGCAGGGGAGAGGTTGACACGGAAAAAAAGAGAAGCAGCTATGAGAGGAGGGGCAGGAGCACACAGCCAGCCACCCCAGGGGTGCCCATCCAGCATTGCCTCCAGGCCAAGGACGGGGTCCATCTGTGGCCACCCCTCCTGCAGCTCCTGCTGCAGCAGCTCCGGGGATTTGCTGCTGCTGCCCTGAGCCCTGCTGCGGGCTCACACCCCTGACACACCTCCCTGGACTTCTGCCATCCTTCCAAATCCAGCTATCTGAAGAGGAAACAGAGCTTTTCTGTCTGTCTCCCTCCTTGATAGCAAAGCCTCTGTCCCCATCACGCATGGCTCGCTGTTACTGCTTTTGGAGATCACTGGAAATTTCAGTGGAGAATCAAAGGACATTGCAGCAGGATGGAGACGGTGCCGATACTGAGGGCCCATTCTCAGTCGCGCTGCTGCCTGTCAGCTGCCATAAAACACGCTGCTCTCTCCTAGCCTGGATTAATGCACTCACAGGTGTAAAACAGAATGGCTTGAGGCTGAAAACACTCCAAAGTCACGGCGCTATTCCCTGCCCTCCTGAGACAACTGCAGTGTGTGAAGAATCTGTGTTGTCTACTGAAATCCAAAAATACCTGCTAATTAAGATCATCGCACGGAACACTGCCAGACAATTTCAAGACACTTGAACTAGTAGCATGTTCCGTTGGTCTACACGGATCTTTGGTGAGCAGATGAACAGCGTATCTGCAGGAACTGACATCCAACTCAAAACTGTCCTGATGCACAGACGGATCATGCAGCCCCTTCCAGACAGCTGTGTGTGAATGCAGAGATGGCCAAGCCTCAGGACAACTGGGATTGTTATTCACCAGGGAAACCTGAAACTAAGTTTAGCACTTATCTGGAATCAATTCTTTCGCCCTCACTCTATAAAAGTCAGGCCTCTTACTTAATGAAAAAGGTGCTATGCACTCTAGCTTTGCCTTTTCTATATTTCGACTTAAGGTATCACTGGCTGTGTTTAATAGTTTCGCTCCTGCAGAGCAACCTTCTGAAAAGGTCAAAACAAAACACTAGGAGCCAAATTCATCGCTGGTACAACTCCATTGACTTCAGCAGCATTACACCTGGGATAGATCCAGCCCTAACTGTTTCCATTAAGGTAAGTGGAAAAGAAGTGTACTTGCTGTCTTAACTTTACTTTTCAATTGATCTGTTCTGTTCTACTCTGTGTGTTTCATTGCAATCAATAGGAATATATCTATTAGAGAAAGTTACAGCACAAAACATCTAAATAGCTTTTAAAAAACTTGGCTTCTCAGTTTATAATGAATGTCAGGGAGATCAGAAGGTAGCAGGCATTCGGTGTGCACTCAAGTGCTTTATCTTTCGGAAGAGGACAGATGTAAGCAGCTACCGTAAATATTTTTATGTATAAACTACATCATAGCCAACAGAGATCTTCCTTAAAGATTGGCTCTTGATAGCAGACGTGAGCTGCCAGCCCTGAACAACAATGTCAAATATAGCTCAGATGTTACAGGGATGGGCACCATAAACACTTATAAACTGTTAGATTAGGGGGAAATAAACTTCTCTGGGATTATGGTCATCAGGTTCTGCTTTGCACCACATCAGTCATGCTGACAGACTCCTCTTCCTAGGCAGAGGTAAGATTATGGGAACCTTAATTGTATTTCAAGTGCTTGTTTTCCTTTCCAACCTTTCAATGCTTCTTACTTCAATTCTTCTTTATATACCATGATGGCACTCTACCACTATACCAGTGCCCATTGCTGTGGCTGAAACACCACTCAAAAGCACCACTGAGACATTTTTAATAAGTGATCCTGGAAAAACACCACATATCAATCTTCTGGATCAGCTTTAGTCAATGAGGATGTCATGAAATGAGGTGACATTACCAGACTAGACAGCTCCTTGCATTATATTGTAGTCATGTGGCTCTTTTAATTTGACATTTAAAATTTCATTTAATCTTTGCCTCAGAACTACAGAAATATCTACCAATGCCTGCCATTATTCCAGGTTTTAATTTTATTGCATTACAGTGTCCTGCACCATTGCACTGGAAGCTTCAGAAAGACATTGCAAACTGCGCCTAGCAGTGTGGAGCACCTCCCAAACTGGTGGAGGACACATTGGCAGGCAATGGGTGAGACCAAGAGACAGGGCAAGCAAAACTCAATTGCAGTTGCATCACTCCTGTGCACATATCCTATTTACTGGTTTTAAATGTGGGATTCAGATTTTCAGACAGTTTACTGATGGAAAGGCTCATCTTCTTGCTGGAATGCTGCTATGCTCTCCTGCAGCCACAGCATTCTTTGCTTATGCTTACGACTACAAAAACTGTCTAAGATGGTCTTAGTGCCCTGAAGGACTGGGAAGTAGAATATATCCATGTCCTACCTCTTCCACAGGATAAAGACCTTCTATCCCATACTGGCAACTTACATGCACTCTTATTGACTCCATTGTACAATTCAGAATGATTGTACCAACTCTAACTATCATACAGATCCTTCACAATTCATCTCATGTCAGCTCAGTCCACACCAGCGACTAGGTCTCAGGTGCTAATGGCCATCATTTAAAGGTTGCTTTTAATGCACAATCAGTCAAGAAAAAAAGCAATCATTTTAAGGAATACTATTTTATTGATTTAGTTTGCATCACTGGGACGTCTTAGCATAATGCATGAGGTATTCATAACCAGCATGCTACACTATTCCCTGTGAAAACATTCTTAAGATGTAAATCATGAGGCAAGAAGGATCTGGGAAAGGGGCTTTATCTGCTCTTCATATTTGCTTGCTCTTCTTTTAAAGTGAGTATCATTCACTTTAATGTACATATTCTGGATAGCAATACAACTGAGAGTAGTTCAATTTTCCCACCACAATCAACAAAATGTTCTTCCCTCGATCACTCTACTTCGTACATTACTTTGTGGCCACTTCAGTGTCAAATTTGGTCTTCCCTGCAATACCCAAATGCTCCTAACACAATTTACAGCCCCCTCTGAGAGTACCTTCTTGGAAATAATGTTAATCAGGGTAATTTCTCCTCTTACTTTAAAGAGCCCTTGATTGGGTGCTTTCAATCAGCTGTTAGCCAGAGTCACCTCAGGATTTCTCAGGTTCTTATGGTGAAATGGGACAATGCCATTTAGCAGTCAGAGAGCATGTTTAATGGATCACACTAATCTCAAGGAGGGCCTATGAAACTCTAATTTGTCAGGTTTCATTACATTCAATAATGACTGTAATTTTCCTGAAGCATTTTGCTCAATAGAAAATTATGTACCATAGTTTTGCACCCCATTTTGTCTAACTCTGTATTAAAAAAAATTGAATGCATCTCATTCTCCATGGCCACTACCCAGAAGGGGCCTGCAAAAGAGGGGTGAAGGGTTCACTGTCAGATATATTTATCTCAGAAGCAGGTGTAATTCTTTTGCAAACAGTTAAGCATCAGTGCAAAGCCAAGCTGATTCAGGGTAATAAAAGCACTTCTGCAAAGCTTTTAGGTGACACTATATCCCTCACAAGCTTTCTCCACCTCTGCTTCTACTTTATCATCCAATACCATCATTACCTTGACCAATCTGCACATTATTTCCTTTCCAAATGGATCGATTTCAAAACAGCTCATCTGCTAATGCTTAGCACAGGTTTGGGTGATTCTTCTATTGCTTCAATTATTTCTTTGAGGAAAATTCGATCCTGTTAAGCAAATAAAGCTTTTATCTCTGCTGAAGATGCCTGACCTACGGTCACCACTAACAGACCAAGAGGTTCTTCTGAAACCCTTCTTGCAGTTGTAGCACCCTCAAGAGACAGAGCTGTCCCAGTTTAGTTCATTACCTGTAACAGACTGTTAGCTATACTCCAGCACACTAAATAGGTGAGCTATTAAAATTAGCTGCACATTTCTGAAGGAGGATGTGCTGTCTCAGTAAGTGACTTGGTGATCTCCTGGTTTTGATCTGCTCTGGCAAAGGAATGGCTTCCCAAAGAGCAAAGCAAAAGGCGCATATGGCTTCACCCCAATTTCCAGGGGCTACTGTTTCAGAGGGCAAACCAGCATTGATCAGCATTTGAAAGTGAACCTGTCATGCTTTCTCAGATTTCTTCAGAGATTTGGCCTGGCAGTCCATAAGTAATGCAGAGTGTGCAGACAAGGAAGCCCCAGGCAGAAGAGAGTGGTCACAAAGGAATAAATAGAGCAAAATAGATGATTTTCCAGTTGCTGCTTGTGCAGCAAGTCTGCTGTACCTTTATACCTCTTCACCCAGAGCTAACAGTGCCTACGTGCTTTATAAACAGAGACTGTGGAGTGGCTCTGTCCACAGCCATTCCAAATCTTCTTTGTAAGGCACTATATACTGAACGGGCACAAAGTATTTTGATTATCAATTAGTCAGATTTCAAACTCTACAATCACCTCCCTGGACCACTTTATGTAAAATTCTGTCAGCTACACTGAGGAACAGCGTTTACCAAGGTCTGTCTTTAGTACAGTCCAATATAGCATTGCTGGAAATAAACACCAGCTTGGTCAGATCCTCACTTGCAGGTTTGTCACGCTGGCATTTATATGATTTTCCTAATCTCACTCAGATACACATGAAGGGCCCAAAAGAACAGCCTGTAAGCATAAGATCAAAGTGACTTTCTGTTCGTTACTGCCTTTAATACACCAGTCTGGTGCTGGACCGACCATTCTGTTGCCACCAGTGAAGTCCTGAGCAGCAGCCAGGCACTAGGCACTTGGTGCAGAGGCACTTAACTCTGCAGGAAAAGTCACCTGAACCCTAATCAGATGACAGAGCACTATTTTACTGGAATCCCTCTAGGATTCCCACAGGCACAATCTTGCACACGTAGACTTTTCAGTTCAGATTGTACGTTTTTTCACATGGTGCTTACCTGAATTTACTTTACAAGTGCCTTATGTCCCCAAGAGAGTGGCTGCTGGGGACTAAAAAATCAGCCCTGTTCAAAGCCAGGGATTCAAATGTCTCTTAAACTTGTAAGTGGCTGGAGCTGAATGCAAACTTTGCAGCTCAGCCCATCACCAGGTATCTAGAGAAGCCTTAGTATGCCAAAGCAAATATAGTAAACAGTCCTATTATTTCTACATGCCATTCTCATTCCTGATTTGAAAAAAAACTTTTCAAGTGAAACATGCTTTGCATTACCTGAATGCAGAAACAGCTCTCTGTCCTACAGTGTTTTGTTAAAATGCTTCAAATGGCCCTTGGTCTTCTGCGCCTGCGGCTGATGCGCGCTCGCTTACACCAGCAACTCCGAGGCTTAGGGCCTCACTGATGGAAAAGCCAATTTGTTGTTCACTGCTTTAACACAAACGCTGCAAGAATCAGAACACTTTTGAAATATCCCCCTTGATCACGTCTGTGACTCGGGCACTTGGGAAATTCAGGCCACTTTGAATGATGTTGTTTTATTGGAAGAACATCAGAAGGAGCAGGATGTCTTATATTGACATATTGGTTCCACTTTGCTAGACACACGGGATCAAAGTCATCCCTGCCAGAACTCTATAACCTTTAACAGACGGGATGAATTTGGCCCCATATGCCCACAGCAGCTGGGGACTACAATTGTCTTCCTCTTTTCATCCATATTTTGAGGGTACAGAGCCGGATTTTGAGCTTGCAAAGGAACTTGAGATTTTTGTGTATGTGCCATGTGAGGCAAACAGTATTATCATACATGGCCCTGGCATGATTGTTACAGTCATCTGTGGCACATATCTAAATTTTAAATTAAATGCATGCTATAAATAGCCTAGGAAGAATCAAGCTGGAGATTATTTTATCAGACATTTAGCAATCTGTTCAACTGGCTTTCCTGCTTACTAAACATGGCATCAGACTCCATTTTGAAGGTACAATTATGTTTTCTTTATGTAGCGGCTCCTATCATCTGTTGTATTAATATAGAGAGAAAGAGCTCGTAAATACCATTTCATATTCCAAACAATTTGCTATAGGCAACTACATCATTGCTTTGTTCAAATAATTTTACATAAATCATTATTAGAATGTTTTATCTTAGCAACTTTATTTTGCTCCCAGAGGACAAATTAAATGCATGCTTAAAGCAGAATATTTTTAGAGAAAGTTATTCCTGAACTGTTTATGAGACAGGAGTCTCATTTCCATCCAATTTTTCATTTGTAATGTAATTTCTTTAGCTTTCTCTGCACACTTAAAAAACACATGTCTAATTTGCAGGGGTTTCCCTGGAAGTGCGCAGTAGAATAGATGACTGTGCCGCAATCTGTTCATCCATCAGCCAGTGCTTCCTTTGACTCACTCTGCATTCTGCTCCAAACACTTTGTGGGAAAGGCCAAGAACGACAGTAAGTCCCACTTGCTGCTTGACATGATTACGTTACGAGCAAACTGTTGTTGTTAACCAAAATTTGCAAATAAAGTCACTGGAAGATAAATCTATTTCTAGTAAATATTTCTGTGTTTGGATTAATTGAACAGAGCTAGTCCTTGCTAGCTCAGATTTACAGCCCGGCATCCACTCATGTATCTCATAATGAAATGAGTTGTTCTTGTTAGTATTATTCAATTACGAATGCACACACTCTAATTGTGCTTGACTCACAGACCATGACAAGCGACTCGGAGAAGAAAACCAGAGGGCACAGCCACCCAGTAGCTGTTCCCTAAGCCCAGCTCTTCCACCTTGCCAAGCCTGAAGACACAGTGTACCCAACCCCTGGCTGTCCGTGCCCTGTGATGGGCTCGTGTCCCCTTGCCACTGCCGCTGGCAGGAGCTGAAGAACACCACGTGCTGGCGGCTGCCAGCTCTGCGAGCGTCCCGTCCCGCACCGCTGCACCCCGCGCCCAGGGCCAGCCTGCAGGATCTGTCCCCAGCACCGCGCCCTGCACAGGGACCAATTCTGAGAGACCTGGCCAGCCCGTGCAGGGCCAGGGAGGCTGACATGGAGACACCAGCTCTATGTGCCAGCCTGCAAGCTCCCCGAGAAAGGCCAGCCACAGCTTTTCCAATAACGCTGCCCTGACTCCCACAGCTCAGCAGCGTGCTGCAGGATCCGGCCCCGCTGCACCACGACTGCTGTGTGCTGCGGAGCTGCCCTACGACAAGCTGAGCTACTCTTTTAATACACTCTCAAACTAAAATACAAGCTTTTCACCACACAGCATGTGAAGCAAAACTTTTATTTATTTCTGTATCCAACACTGCTCCCATCTGCACCCTCCTCAACTTCTTTCTGACCATTTGCGGAGTTGCTTTCTTCCCTTCTAGGGAAGAGTGGCCCCAGACCAAGTGTTAAGAGCCCAAGTGAACACCTCAGGAAATAAGGAAACCAAACCAAGAACTGTTACTCTGCACTGGTATCACAGATCACCTTTGTGTAGGTAATGAACCTCTCCTGGCCTAGCCAGTGCAGCTACCATTTTTTGTACCATCTCCTCAGCTGTCCCAGTTTATTTTTAAATAAAACCCAGGTATGTGGATGGGAAAGAAAATTATAGTCCAGATGATCCAGAGAGCTCCCACAAGCACTGCAGACACAGCCATAACCTTGCTAAGTATTATAATGCAAAAGCCTCGATGAGAACTTCTGCATGGCCCTTTCTTCCTCCAGAAATGTGGCATGCCACGTGTCTGCTGTTACACTTACTGCACCTGCACGTCCTGCCATAGGCATCGCCAGTATGACTCACCTGGCAGCCCATGAGCTACACATCAGTTTAAAGGGACATGAGAGATGCAGCAGGAGAGACACAGCTGAGAAGCCCGTATCAGGATTCTATGCAAATTCCACCTGCCCCCGTGGTGTTTCATCTCAGTCTTGATCTCAGAGATAAGATGGAGTTGTGCCATCTGGAGCTACATCTGGCTCAAGCCATGAGTGTGGGAGAGGTTCAGGTCATAGGATACTCACTTCCAGGCCCTCACAACTTCATGCTAGCATAGATAACTCTCTGTTATTTGGGATAAAGGGTAGGGGGTGACCGCAGATAGTGGAAAAACCTCTTGCAGGTCCTTGCCTTTCCCCTTCCAGAGCATTCCTGCCCTCAGAAATCAGCAGAATTTCATGCAGAACAGAAGGGCTGCATCAAATCGCTTATACTTAATCTACGTATACTACACATGCTTATAGGTCTGGCCAGATATGTTCTTGAACTAGCATACCATAGAAAATTGCTTCAAATGTAGAGGCTTTTCATTCCACAGCCACGGTGACACCGTGTGAATAGCAAGTACTGGGAACCCAGTGAAGCTTCAGTAATACAGCCATGGAAGATGGCAATAATTTATCATCTCTGCAGTAGTTTAATCCCAGATGCACCATTTACTAATTTATTTCCATATGTACCTGGCAGACAGATTAATCAGCCATCTCTCTCTGAAACCTAGATTGCACTTTATCCCTTTAGTAAGCAAGAGAAAACAAACGTACACAGCAAAATAAGAGTCCTTTACAGAGGAGCTTCATCAGCCTTTACAGCTTGTGGTTTCCTTTTTTAGCTTAACAATGGCTTTTCAAACATGTAACACCCAAATAAGATTTCACATCAGTTCATCTCTCCATCTACTGAAGTCTCTTTGCTAACACTTGTGAAAAGGCAGGCAGAGATATGGAGGGGATATCCTTTCTACTTCTGGAGTCAGCTGGAGAGTGCAATGTGGTCCAACAGAGGGACAGCAGCCCTGCACCTCGGACCAGGGCCATCCCCACGGCTGGCAGCAACTCCTCCAAACTGAGAAGGCTGTTTCTCTGTGCTGGGGTTTGCAGAGTTGCAAAATTGGGATGATAATAATATTTTACAAAACATTTTGAGCTGTACTGAACTAATTACTATTATCAGCAATAACGCGCTTCCGATGCACTTAGCCCTTCTTCTGGAAAACTCTGCAAAGGGGCCGCACTTGCCAGAGCTGAGCAGCTGTTAGCACTTCAGCAATGTTATTGGTAATAAATACAGTGTCAATTCTGTGCCTCATGCCCTTTAAGGATCTGTTTGCAATCCACTCTTTATTTTGATTGTAAGACATTATCTGCATTAAACATAATTAGTCATATTACACCATTTGCCAATCTAAGTGTAGTCACTTGACAAGGCGAGATGGAGATGAATGAACGCACAGCACAGGCTGAAGCCCAAGGAGATGAAGTGAGTGGGAGCTGGTGCAGACCTGGAGGGGACGCGGGCTCAGGTTTCCACCAGCCACCGGCTTTTTCTGTGATGGGTGTCACTTCCACAGGCACGCTGTGACTCTGTTCCCTGTGTCAGAGTCTGAACAGGCACAGGCAAACTTCATTATTAAACCATGGAAGAGTAATAAAAGGATTGCTGAAAATGAAATTATTTATGAGCTTCAGTATCCTCATAACAGTTATAATAAAAATACATAAATATTTGGATATGCTACTGACAGATGGCATATACTGGAATAATCGCACAGAACATGTCAGTTTTCAGAATCAGCTTATTCCAGAGTTGGCATGTTTCAGGGCTTTCTGCTACTAAAATAAGCACCTGGTATTTGATCCTCCAAAAATGTATTTTCACAAACACACGGGTCTCTTTTGATAGAAAAGCTACTGGGCTTGTCACCATGCACATACTCTACCCAAGTAACAGCACACTGCCACAGGCTTCCTTCGCTTCACCCACGTGTCAGTTGGAAAGGCAGCGGCGACCCTTCTTGTTAGAGCTGGGGTTGTCAGGACAGAGTGACGGTGCTTTGCCAAGGTGTATTGGCAGTTTGGGTTTGATCCACATGTTGCCTGCGTGACAAACTTTTCCATTTGCAACCCCAGGAAAAACAATCTGACTTTTTTTGCCTATGCTCCTGTCAGCATGTCTGAGAAAACAAGGGCTTTTGGAGAGCTCTGATTGGAATTAATCAATATTCATTAATAATTATTAAAACAATCACCATGGACAAATAGGCCTATTTGTGTTGGGCATCAACAAAGCGGTAGCCTGTGCCCTGGACTAAGAAACCCACAAGGAGAAGGCAGCCCTGGGTGGAGGGAAGGAGGAAAGCAAATGCCATGTCCCCAGCAGGCTGCTCCTCTGTCCTCGCACCCAGGACAGTGGGGGACATGACTGGCACGCACATGGGAACGGGGACGCTGTGCTGTCACTGCCCTAGATTACTACCTAACAGCAGCCTCCTTCCTGCCCTGCAGGAGACCCTGCCTCAGGGGAGTCTCAGCCACCACTGGCAACAGAACTTCTCTGTGCCCCATCCTCCCCTTAGCGAGTCTGAAATGCATTGGCCACAGCCCTCCGAGGTAGTAACTCCTCTCTGTGAATACTAGGATTTTGGCAAAGCTGTTTACAGCATCCAGTGACACGCCATTTTAGCAGATAGTGGTGGTAAACAGACAAATTTAAAAGATTAATAGGTATTCATTTATTATGTTACACTCTCTTCAATTTTCCCAGACGATCAAATTGGTAAATTAGAGCCATAATTTTCCACCAATTAATACCAGATGTGACACATTTTGACATTAAAAGAGTAAACATTAAAGAACTGTCAAATACTGCATGCCTCCAAGATAATACTGTCTGAATGGAGAACCTGAAACCGTCACGCCTCAGACCTGTTCTGAAGACACAAGGGATACTGACGTTTCCAATGACTGCACGTTCGCATACTGCATGCTGACCCCTTGACAGTCACCAGCACCTTTCCCAAATGTGTGTTGACTAAAAAGCTCAAACTCCCAAGCAAAATACCTGTAAGCCAGTGTAGAACACACTGTCACAATATAAAGAGAGATGCCAATACAAAGTAATAGAAAACGCCAAAGACAAACCAGGGTCATTGCACGTTTTCCATGCAGTATGGGAAAATGACAGCGACCACAGCTTTTCTAAAAGAAAACAGAATCCAAAAATTTTGATTTGGCTGCACTTATAATCAGCTGATGTGGTGCTTCTCAGTTGCAACAGTTTCTACACTGGGACACTGCAGCATCAGTCACGGGACACTCTGCACCATGCCACGATCCCCGAGTCAGCCCCGTTCTGTGCTAACACAGCTCACCAGCATGACCGAGTCAAGGGGACCTGCCTGCTCTGAGAGGACCACGATGGGAGGGGTCCAGGGGACAGACCTGCTCTCTGCAGCTATCCCAGCTTCCGTGGGCGTGCCAGACCCTGCTGCACAGGACCCAGAGGTGCTGCCGGCACTGCTCTGCTATCCAGAGGAGAGACATGGAGCTCTGGGAGCAATAAAGCCTCATCTGCTTTTAACTCTGCATGAGCTACAATTCTGGGAAGGAACATACCATAGAGCAGCTCTCTTTTTCTTCAGTTATAGCCATACCTCCCTTTTCCATACAGGCCCAGGCAGCATGGATTTTTGATACCGGCTGAAGGTGACTTTGCGAAGAAGGAAATATCCTCTTCACTCATTGCACGCCCCTGCCCATGCCCTTGAGCAAATCTCCCTACGAATTTTCCGCATTTGTGCTGTGGAGCTGAACTGGGATCACAGTCCATCACTGGTATTACATAGCCCTCACTCTGTCAGTTGTTGGCCACAACCTCCAGTACCGCTTCCTGAACTCACCAGGCAGCAATTGCTGCAGACTTCAGGTTTCACCACAACGTACAATGACAGGGAATGAAACCAGGAGAATGCCTGGAAAACGAGAGGCTTTTTCCATCAGTGGTTGCTTTGCAATCCGGGGCAGCAGGCAAAGCTTCACCATAATTACATCCCGCTGGCAAAGTCATTGAAGTAAAATGCATCTGGGTAGAAATCACTCTCCTTTTGTGTCTCGCCATGCTCACCATGAATGGGCCCCTCACACACACCCGCATGTCATGTTTTGCCGGTACAGACAGATATCTGACACATTTCCTAGTGGCGAGACTTAACTGGCCAAATCTGGTACTCAGTTGACTATAAAAGTTTTTTTTCCTGATTAGAAGTCATGGGCTTTGCGTGCCTTTTGACCCAAATGAACTGGCTCCATCAGGCTCCAAAATCTGCAGGGACATTCAGCCACAAGAAGAAAAAAGCTGGACTGGAAAGGGGCTCAGCCACATTTGCAGCAATGTTACCATGAATGTGCAGAAGGGTCCCCGTGGGTTTCTGGATCCAAAGCAGACAGTGCAAAGCTACAGTCAGCTGGGGCAGGGCAAGGGCATCCCTACTGGCCCAACGACATTCGTGATGGAATGAAATACAGTCCAAGACTCCAGAGCAACTATAAAGCCTGCCCCAGCCTCTGCCTTGACACTGTCCTGGAAACATTTGAGAATAGGGCTCAAAGCAGAATCAAAGCCCAAGCAGAAATCTCCCCCTTTCAGTCTTTTCCCATAAACAGGCAGTGGGGGGCAAAGGGGAATGGACTTTAAATGGCTTTGCAAGAGGAACCCAGATGAAAGCAAATCAGCTACAACTGAGAAAATCCAATCTACTTAACTGTCCTGCACAGAACTAATTTTGCCTGGTGCAGCTGTGACCTTCATGAACATCAGGTCAGTAGCAGCCTCACTATCTCCAAATGAAGGTGGAAGATAGTCAACCCTTAGCAGGCCACCACAATGTCAGAGAGAAAAGAGCTCTTTTATAAAGCACGGTCTCTGGATCAAGAGGAGTGTTACTGGAAGATTACACTGCAAATCTAATCCTCTATCCCTAACGCTCAACAATCTGATATGTGAACCTGCCTTTCATCAAAAAGGCTGGCAATTGCAGTAATAGGCAATTTGAGCAATGAGCAGGGAATGAGGTTGCCAGCTGTATCAGCCAGCTCAGGTGCAGGTGGATGGCCACACCAGCTCCTCCCAGTGAGGAGTCCTTATACATGTGTTCATCCAGGTACATGTTGCAGCACACCTGAGCAATGAGTTTTAAGAAGAGACTTAATGTTTTCCATAATGCTGGTACAAACTGCCTCCTGACCATCTCATCTCCAGGTATTTGCAGAATGCCCGCTGAAGTGGTATCTGACTGCTTTCAGTTGTTAATCTCCAAACTGACTTTCAGCAATTGCATTCACTCCTCCCAGAAAGGAGGACACAGCACAGGCCAGCTACAGAGAAACTCATATCCATTAATCTTGGTTACCCAAAAGCCAGGCACATACAAGAGATAATTGTCCAGCTCCCAACTGCACAAGGCAGGGGAGGTTGAAGGAGTCAAGTGACTTGAGCCAGAATATGTTGTACAGTTAGTGCTGCTCAACTGGTGATGTGTTATTAACAGACATTACTGGAGTCACCCCTCACCTTCCAATAAGCACCATGCTGGGGTGGGCAGGGGAGGCTATAACATTTTTATTTCTAAGCTCAACAGCTGGGAAAAAAAAAAAATCTTCCTTTCATAGTCTTAAATCAGGAATAACCTTACAACAAGCCAATACAGAAGCATTACTTTGAAATCAGAATCACAACCATAAGCTACAAGAAGTTGCTTAGAAGTACTCAGAGCACATAGCCTAAGAGTGGTTTATGCCTATGTCTCCCCTGCAGTAGTGATCTCAGAGTGCACAGAAACTACCTGTGTCACAGACAAATGGCTTCCAACCAGTGAAAATATTGTGATATACTGTGAACCACATTTAAGGTATCTGCAAAGAGCAACAGGAGGAGTAAAATTCTTGTCAGGAGGTCTACGTTTGCTGTACAAGTAACTTGCATCATTAGTAAAAAATTTTTAAGTGGTCCACAGTGGAAAGAGGTGTAAAGCCACTCCTGGAGATATCTCTGTAATTGGCTAGGGGACGGAGATTGCTATCTATCTCTGCAGCTGATAAATTCATTTGGATGTTGAAAAAATAATTTGGCCAAAGGCAGAAACATCCCAAAAAAGTTTCACTTTAATTTTATTCACTCAGTTCCTGCCACTCAACAGAAACAAATAGCAGAGTCGGTTACAAGCACCGTGCATACACGGCACATGTAAGCACAGTGCGTAACTACTCACCAGCAGCAGTGCTAAAATAGCTTAAACTTGAGCTGTAAGCTTTTGTGTTATCACAACTCATTCTTATCACAGGATTTGTTACCATCCCCTCTTTTTGCAGAAGCCTGCACTCCTGCTCTCTGAAGAGGAGTCCCAGGCTGTTGTCTTGATGCTACCTAGCATATTGAGACCTCCACTAAAAATCTGGAAGTCTATGACTCCTTGTCCACATACATGACAGAGTAACTGCTGTGCTTGTTTTATGATATATGAGAGATGTGAACCACTCTGGGCTTTTTCCAAATCAGCAAACATTTTTTTTTTCCTGTAGCGATCTCCAATCTGGACTCCCTCTGGTTTTGTCAGAGGAGTTCTTGGTGACTCACACGTAGATTGGGAGCCTTCTCAGCCCACAGCTGAAGTCAAGGGTGTTAAATATTTAATAGAGAGTCAGCTTTTCTCCCAAATGTTTTGGATAAATAGCTGCTGAGAGAAACCAAAATAAAAAAGGGTTTTAGCTGCTGGAATAAAAATATCTTTTCCTGTTTCAAACAACCTGGCTGCCCTCACCTGGGTTGCCTCCCTGGTGCTCACAGCTGTCCCCAGCTGCCACTGCAGACACACACCTGCTCTCTGGAGGGAGCCAGGCTTCAGCCAGGCTCCTGCGGCCATACCCATCCCACAGCTGGGCTCCGCTTCACAGTGCAACTAGCATGGCGGCCTGAGAGCTGGTTTGGCCTTAGGAGCCCGGTGCTCCCGGCTGGGCCTGGCTGGTGCTGCCAGCTGTGAAGCGGCAGAGACTGTAACAGTGTAGCATGTTTTGGGCAATTTTTTGTAAAATACCCTGTAAGTGTTGCCGTGCGCAGCAGGGCAGGGGAGACATGCACCCCCACTTAGTCTCACGCTTGTCTTACTGGTTTTTAACAACAGGAAAGCAGTGAACATTCAATAAATTCTACTTTTTAATGTCCAATCCAATATTTGTATTAAGCAAGTAACCAGGTCTTCCTAGGTCCATGGTTCCCAACACCTTATTATCTGCTGACCTGCTTCTGTGCAACTATGTGACTATGTTCTTTATTTCCTTACAGTAACTTCTACGCAGTTAAAATACTGTAAGTTGGAATGCAAATAAAAATGAAAGAAAGGATAAAATCCGTGAACAGTGAATTGTAAACTGTTTGGTATCTCCATACAGACAGAGCAGGATTAAATCCTTATTTAAGCATCAAACAGGCTTTATTTAGGTATTCTGTTATCTCTGTCGAAGTATTAAAATAGCACATGCCATTGTAATGCCAAACCCTCCTGTCAGAACACCTGCCCCATACAGGAGTGGTAAGACACATACACACTGGGCCAGGATCTGGCCATCGCTCAGCTGAAAAACTGAAATGGCTGTCCTCTAGCTCCATGCTCCAGTTATGGCTTGGACTATACCCTGAGGACATACACCACCATCCACAGTGTTACTAATCTAGCAGTTGATGATCTCCAAGACCTTTGACTTTTCACAATAATGCTGAAGGTTTGCACCAAGCTATCTATAACACCAGCTTCTACCTCACCAGTTTATTTGCTGGGAATGTGAAAACTGATGAAATTCAACTTGTGCAGCCATGAGCAAGCACCTTCTCAGCAGGGAACCCTGGGCTTCAGGGTGGATTGTCACCTGCAATATGCTGTTATAAAGATTAGCTTTGGCATTTATCATCTGCAGGGCGAAAGGAAAGACTCATCTGCTTTGATGGACCTTCTTCCAAGCCAGTGGCATTGCTGGGACACAATCACCATGTCCTGCATTGTTCCAGAGCTGTCGACATCTGTCAAGTATAGTAAATTTTACTTTATCTCATTTAAGTGAAATGAGCTTCCATAAAAAAATTATGTAAATAATGCTACGAATAATAAAGAAAATTAGTTGAAACAGCATGGCAGCAATTAACCACATGTCTTACAGGGTCTGGGCAAGCACCACAGCACTAACAGACACAGCCCAAGCCCTGCTGTCCATGGGAGGAATGCGAAACAGAGACGAAGGCTGCGTGGCCATACTTGGTACAATGCAAGACAGGACCCATACCTGAAACAACTCTTGCTGCTGGAACTCAAATTTTACGATTCAAACTTGTCGTGGTTTTAACCTGGCTGGCAGCCAAACAATGCAGCTGCTTGCTCACCCACCCCCACCCCAGGGAATGGGAAAGAGAATTGGAGGGGAAATGGTAAGGAGATTTGTGGATTGATATAAAAACAATTTAATAATTGAAACAAAAGGCAAAGTAATAATGATGATAATAATAATATTAATAATGGAATATACAAATAAGTCACGTACAGTGCAATTGCTCACCACCTGCCAAACAATGACCAGCCCATTCCCAGCCAGCAATCCCAGAAGAGAGAAAATTCTGAAAACCCCAGTCCCAGACAAGAGAGAGAGCTTCCTGGCCAACTCTCATCTATATACTGAGCACGACGTTTTATGATATGGAACATTCTGTTGGCCAGTTAGGGTCCCTTGCTCTTGCTATGGTCTATAGTCCACCCCACCCCAGCTTCTTCTGCACCTGCAGTCTAGCAAAGCATGGGAAGTTGAAAAGTCCTTGATTTCTTAGCAACAACTAAAAATGTCAGTCTATTATCAACATTCTTCATATACCAAATCTCATACTGAATCCAATCCACAGCGCTATCCTAGGTACTAAGAAAAAAATTATTCTATTCCAGCCGAAACCAGGACAAATCTTCATGCCAACTTTAGCCAAAAAAAAAAAAAACAACTCAGAAAGCCAAAATTTGAAGAAACCAGCTTGAAAGCTTGTTACTGATACAAACTGAACAGAGGAATAATGACTAACTCGGAAACATCAGCAGAGGTCAATGTCTGCCTCTCTCTGTACCTCACGTAAACATACAGTCCTTTCTACCCACTTCAATGGCCACTTCAAAAGAATCAAGCTCTTTGAGATATTTCACTAGACAAAAATCACAAATTCTGATTTTGCTTATGCCTTTCTTCTTCTGCCTGCAGTCTCCCTGTCTCCTTTTATTACAGGATGTAACTGCAAGCAAAATAGGACCAACCTTTCCTGCACAATGGTGAGTAACCAAAGGGAATGAAGCCCTGGGACTCAGTTGGGTCAGCAGTGCCTAAAAACAGAGCTGGGCTGTTGCACGTGAGTAACCAGCAGACAGCTAAGCGCCTGCAGTTATAATCATGAGAACAGTTAACAGGACACATATATAGGAAATTCCTTATTTCTGAGGACCTGGTATTAATGTTTTACCTTCCTGTAACATCTCAGAAGACTAAAATAACAGATTTTCCCTCCCTGCCCCCCCCAAAATAATATCACTAGTTGTTGCCCACTTGAGTCAGAGAAGAAGACTGTGCTTGCACTATCTTCAAATATTAATAGTGAACTGCCCAGGCACATTTCTTATTGTGATGCACTTGTATAGCTCTGATTAATTCCCACTGGCATTAATGAGAATCGCTTATATAGATCACCCTGCAGCAGGTTAAGAACCTCATCCCATAATCACAATTGTGGCTTTAAAGTCAGTGATAATGCAATTTCTGTCTCCCCATTACAGGACAGTTCCTATGTTCAAGTTCTCTGTACATTTGCAGTGCAGTCAAGCTATGCTAGTCAAACACAAAGTTAGGGTACCACCCTAGCTCTCTGTCTGTCATGGAGCATTCGCCTTCCTAAGGAGAGTATAGTCCTTTCCTGGATGCAACATGTTGTCTGAGTCACTGGTGGCTCTGCTTCGGGATCTTAAATTCCTCCTGGAAGGAAGAGCAAAAAATACTTAATTTCATTTGCTGTAACATCCCATTATAGCAGTTTCCATTACTACCATTTCATGCCCCCTTCTCCCTGCCAGAAAAGCTTAGAGGGCTTTTAGGGTGAAGGAAAGCTTTCCATCTCACAGTGACAACCTGAACTCATAGTGTTCATCTGAGAGCAGAGATGGCCTCTGGTACCAGCAGGTGAATTCCCAGATCTCAGAGGCACGCAGGAGCTGCTGGCTCCTTCCCTGCCTAGAGAACTTCATCGCTCCATCCTGGGAAGCTTCTTTGAGGGCCAGGTTTCCCTGGTGCCAGTCGGATGCTGCAGCTCTGGTCTGCTGAGCAACGACGTCTGTCTAATTCTGAAACATCTCCATTCTCGCACCGCAACAATGCCAGCTCATCTGAGTCCAATTAAACCCCCAAAGAATGATTCATAGCAAACTGAACTGTATTTACTTTCAGTTCATTATCACACTCGCAACTTGTAATTTTGGAAATTTTATATTCTGAGTGCAGCAGCAGGCTACAAGCTGCACACCTCTTGCTACTGTATTAAGACATGCCTGAGAGAGATGCCTTTCTCTTTTCTTTTCCCTACACCCTTCTCCTTAGAGGGGAATTAAGGCAGCAGAGAACTTAAAAAGCTTTGATCTATTCATGGTATCCACAATACAGAATCCTAGGCAACACAGGAACCAGAGGAAACTCCTACCTGCTGGACCAGTCCCAGCATAAAGGTTTGCTCTGGGCAAGGACAAGACAAGTAGGCTCTTTGGTATTTTTTGTTTAATACCCTTTTAACGTGAGCCTGGGCTGGTGCAAAAATGAGCAGGACTGCTCAAACAAGCAACATGTCTTTTTTAGGGCCTTGTTCTGGCAAAACTCCCACTGAACTCAGTAGGGTTTTGGCAGAGCAGGAACCAAGGAGCAGACCCAGGCCCAAACCTGCAGGACGGGTATGTGAGTGCAGGGCAGCGTTTACTGAAACACGTCCAAGTTCTTCAACATGTGAATATTTGTAATCTTCATGAATAGCAAAACAATACAATTAAAACCAAAATGCTCAGCCCAGAGACAAGACAAAACTGATGCTGAGATGCCAGATTGCATCGTTATCACTTTTTAAAGCTCATGGTACCTTAAGTGCATTTAAAGGATCATAACTATTACAGCCCAATTACCAGTGGGACCCCAGAGCAGGTGCACTCATCTAAACAGAAGCCTCAGAGAAAGCAATTCACATTGAAAGTGCTGCAGGATTTTAAAAGTGTGAAAGGGACTTGTTGAGGGTAACTACAGGCTCTAGGATGCAAAATAAAAAGGACATACTCATGGGAAAGAAAACACCATATCCAGGTATGCAAACTGACAGCAGGAGGTGAGCTCCCCGGCAGCCCAGTGGACAGCCAAGTGTCAGGGCAGACAAACCAGTAGGATAAGCAGTGGGATCTATGTGAACCCTCCTTGATACCATGTAGTTATCATGAAGTATGATTAGTGTGACAATTACTGGCTAACGAGTATGCTGGTCTCCAGATAAACATGGTATCCACCACAGGCTGGCATGGCCAAGGGAAGACCTTGGCAGACAAAGGAGGGTGGTGGCTCGTAGGAAGATGGCAGCCATGGACTGAGGCAGCTGATACTTCGATGGGTATCAGCTGGAAGCACCAGGAAGCTTCTGAGATGCAGCGACCAGCAGCAGAACAAAACATGCAACAATTCTGTGTCACACACTAGACTGGAGCCATCTTAAACATCAAAATAAACAAATAGCATTGCTACCTTACAAAGGTTATTAAAGCCTTAATTTCAACAGACAGATGGTGCGGCGACAAGGGCTATGTACAGAAGAGTGGAGTCAGGAACTGGATGAGAATTTTTACTGATGACATTTCTACCCTTTGAAATACCTCCTCCGCTCATGGAGGAGAAGATAATAAAAAAAAAAAATTAAAAAAATCCCGCCCCAAAACAAAAACCACAGCTTGCACCTTTCATTTATAGCAGTAACGTGGGGCTAAACAAGCGCTGTCATTGAAGAGCATGAGCCTGAGGTTTGCTACAGGCCAATAAATAACATCTTTCACAGGAGGTGCTGCAACAGCAGCTCGTTTCCCACTGTCCAGACCCACACAAAAGCCCCTCATTGTGTTTGGGTGCTCCAGCAGGCCCCCACGGTGCCACACTTCGGAGCAGAGTGACAGGGCGCAAGGCACTACGCTAGAAGGCACAGCAAACCCAATATCATCTCTTTCTTCTACAGCTCAGCTTAGTTTATATGCCCCCTGACTGGGACAATACAGAGAAGCGAGGAGAAGTTACGGGCACACGCCTAGATCTCCGACTACCATAAATTTATATTTTTATTGCAGTAATATATCTGTCATAACAGTGATTTGCCTGCAGCTATTCCACCTTGTGCCACGATCCCATCAGACCTCAAAACCCAAAGGAGGAGGCGCAGGGAGAAAGCAGGAGGTGCCTGGGCACGTGTCCTGCTGCCAGCGCTCCCCTCCGTGTCAGCCCCGACCCTGCACCCCACAACTGAGCCGGGGGCGGTGTGCGTGAGGATGCAGTGCCCTTCGCCTCAGCCCGCTGCTTAATGCACCACCTGGCCTGCCCCACACCCCGGCTGCATCACCGGAGCACCTGGTACTCCCATGGCAGTGCTTTTCCCTGCTCTCCCCAGTCCCCCCTTACCCTGCAGCCCCCTGGCCCTGAGAAGACGGGGCCGGGACTTGTGCCAGCCCAGGAGCAGTGGGGAGCTGAAAACAAGTTTTGCCAACGCTGCTGAAATAACCGGATTCATCTCTGGGCATATGGCGGTACCTTCAGGGAGAGAGGAAGCCGCTGCTGCCTCCTTGCCAAATTCCTAGTATTTATGGAGTATTTACATATTGTGTATCTCAGGTTTCTCTCCTCGCCCCGGCTGCTCACTGCGGCAGGATGACGCAGCCGGGGCAGCACAGGCCGAGGATATCCTGCCCACAGCCCCCGCCACGCTAACTGCAGACAGGCAACTTCTGCTCCTTCAACCTACTGCGGTCTTCTCCCAGATTTAAGCAGAATAGCCTACAAAAAAAAGGAGTCGTTTTTAAATACACCTGTAAAACATCACAGCCTTCCCCTCAAGACCACAACATAGTCCAGGGAGAGCTCAGGAGGGGAAGGGAGCTGCCTGAGCCCACCACAGAGGGGGGTTCCTCATCCCTGTTCAGAGGTTGCTCTGAACAGGCATGAAGGACACAAGCATGAAAGCACAGCTATGTCTTTTTAACACGGAAAAGGTATTTTCCAAGAGGGGCCAGTTTCACTTTTTAAGTGAGCAGGAAAAACCAGGACAAGGGGGAAAACTACCAACCAAACATCTTCTGGCACTGGAGAGCCCCCAGCCCTGGAGGACTTCTGCAGGAAGGTGATACAGAAGAGAATCTCAGCTTCCATAAAAAAATGCATCACCCTTGCTCTCAGAAATGAACCAGAAAAGCTAAAAACCAAAATTAAGTGGACAAAGTGGCTGACTGCCCAAGCCCAGAACCTGGGGATCCAGTAGAGATTTTTTACAGATCCTAGCTTTGATGTGGCCTTCCCTAGAAGAAGGTCTCGCCCAGCCACCCCATGTGGTGGCCTGTGCCCCAGCAGGAAAGGGGGCAGACCGCAGGAGCTGAGGTTGCTGCTGACCAGGATTGGGGTTCAGCTTTACCAACACAATCCTTGACTTCCTTCAAAATGCTCCCTCTGTGAGTGCCGTCAGCCATGGACTCCACCTGCCCAACAGTCCATCCCCAGAACCCAAACCCGTTCCAGAGTCGCAGTTTCAGACATGAAGACATTACAGCTTACATACCTTCCAGACAAAATGAACACTGCTGTGTTGATGTAACCATTGGCAAGCACAACCATGTTACTTTGAATTGTGAGGAAAAATAAAAAAATCACTTGCATGCCCAAACTGAAGCCAAGAACAATTTTGCCAATATATCCAGAAAAAAGTACTGTCTTGTTTCCCAAATATTTCCAGAAGATATTATGGAAGTGTTGGATCTCTGTTAAAGTGTGACAACAGCATAAAAATATATCACAATGATAAAAAAAAAAAAAATCTTCTCAACAGTACATTTTTGAAAGGAAGCCAGCTGGCACACAAACAGGTGATGTATTGAACAGGTCACAAACAAATACATGTTCTAACAAAAACGTTTGCAACTTTTTCCATTAAGCATTTAAAAGATATTCACAGCAATAATTGCAATGTTCTTTGAATATTTAACAAAGATACTGCTGCGTTTCAAAAAATCCACTTTCCAAAGACTGTATACGATTGTGTGCCAGTAAGCTATGTCAGAGCAACAACTACATATTTTTTCATATATATACTCATAATACATATATATTCATTTATATTCATAAGTATGTATACTTGATACATATATATTATATACATACATAAAATACATATATATAGAAACAAGCCTTTATAAAAGTTAAGAAGTAGAATTTTATCATGTCAGAAATAAAACAAATTGCAGATTAAATTCCAGAGTGATGAATAAGCCCGACATAAGGATACGAAAAACATTTCTGCTCCAGGTTTTTCTTTTGCCTTAAAATCTGCACATGCTCTGTGGTACCAGTATGGTTTAAATTTTTATTAATTGTTTTTACAATTAGCATTTCACTGTTGCTATCGCAATCTGAAAATCCAGGTTTAGGACTGGCTGACAAAGGCGATGAGAAGTTAGTGAGGAACAAACTCTCCCAAGCTCCTTTCAGCAGGGCAGCAGGGGACTTTCAAGCCTTCATGTGCCATCAGGTAAGACAGACCATGCAGCCTCAATGCTCACAGGGTAGCTGGTGAAGTTCAGTAGATAATCAGCCTCCTTTAGTTTCAGTCACAGTCCAAAGGAAAGTGCTTTCCCAACACAAAATCTTCTAAACCCTCATAAGGAATTCCATCAAAACAACTTTAATTTTTTCCCAGACATCTTTTCCTCATCTACATACATAGTAATCCCCAGCTTCCCAAAGGGAATCAAACATTATTCCTCGGTATCTTAACGAACCAACCAACCTTTCCAAGCAGACCTGCGTTTGCCCAAGTCTTCCCTGCCCATTTGCTCCTCTGCAGGCTTACTCAAAAAAAAGGGAGATAAAGCACCTTCAGCCTCCAGCTGGCCTCAGCATCAAGTAGGCATCATCCCTGCAGATAAAACCCACTCCCATCTAGATTACAGCACAGCTACCCTGCTCCCCTCCAGGTTAACTTTCTCTACATCACCAGGATGGTGGAGATTTGAGACTTGCACTGGCTAGCAAATATGAACAGCTACCACAGAAGACTAGGGTGAAACACAAAACTTTCCCCTCCCCTGGGCTTAATTTCAACCTCTGCAACATCCTTTAGTCAACAGAAATAGCCTAGAAACTGCTAAATTATAATGTGGGCACAACAGACTCCTCTGGAGTAAGGAAAATGAATTAAGGAGTCCCTCTTTCTCTTCCTTGCAGCAGCTCTCTGCAAATGATTCAGACAGCAGCATTCACCAGCAAGATCAGCTCTGCCAATTATTCCTACACCTATCCATTAAATTTAAGAAAACCCCGAGAGGCTGAGCCTGTCACAGATTGGGAGCTGAAATTAATTCACCAAGCAAGGGAAGTTTTTAGGAAACCTGCCACAGAGTGCTGGTTTGGACCCTCACTGGAGAGGGGCTGTGGACTCTATCAGCAACAGCAAAATACTTGCAGACTTGTATATTTTCCTCAGCGGAGCATGGCACAATTAGCAGCATTAATGGATAGACTATTCATTTAATTCATTTTTTTGTTCCACAAATAAAGTCTTCTGTCTGTTTTTTATTTGGTTTTATAAATTAACCTCTTTCTTTTCTCATTAAGTAAACAATGAATGCAGGATTACTCTGTGGGAAAGATGCAAGTGCAAAGGGCAGTGTTTTCCTACTGCTGCAACAATTTCCTTTCATGCTTCCAAATAACTCTGCTCTAGAAGGCAGAAAATCATTGATGTCTAATCATTTATTTAGTAAGATAATACCGTTTTCTTTTAGCTTAGGGAAACTTGTGGCTGGAAAGCTATGCTAAATGTTGGTCTGTTTATGAATGGCCCCTGGTCCTTCAAACGGTGATGGAGAAACTGCGTGCACCAGGCATCGAACGGCAGTGCAGTACAGGGAAGGAAGGACCATGGCCTGATGCACTTTGTTATTTGGATATGCCCAGTCTCATCATGCACTTCTATCTTCACCGCACCTCTGGTGCAGGGTAGGTACACAGGTGAGGAACCCAGAGGCTGGCTGAGCCATAGCTGACTCTGAGGTGGACCTCTCCAGGAGACACTTCACTGCTGGTTTGTTTGCCCCAATGTTTACCGTGTTCCGGTCTAACTGAACCTCACTTTAGCTCTATGGGTTTTAAAAGAGCCACATGCTGGGATCCTGCTGAGAAAAGCTAAGCTTTACAGCAATAAAGTCAATTTTTTTCTACCATTTCTACTCTCCTAAAGCATGACAGCAGGTTGGCAGAAATGACCATTTGCCTCTGCTCAGCACCTGTAAGACAACCTTAAAGCACTGGGTACAGAGACATTGACATACTGGAGCAAGTCCCGTGGAGGGCCACTGAGAAGGTCAGGGGTCTGGAGGACAGGACATACATGGAGAGGCTGAGGAGCAGGGCTTCTTCAGCCTACATAAAAAAAGGCTCTGGGGAGAGCTTATCACTGTTTACAACTACCTAATGGGAAGGTGTAAGAGGCTGAGCCAGATTTCCCTTGGAGGTTGACAGGAACAGGGCAAGAGACAACAGACACAAGCTGAACATAGAAAGTTCCAGCTGGATCATAAACAAACAAAAAAAAATTACAAAGAGGGTAGTCAAGTGTTTGAGCAGACCACTCAGAGAGGCTGTGAAGTCTCTATCTGTGAGCAACTGGCTCTTGTTGGCCCTGAGCAGGCTGTTGGGTCAGATGATGGCCAGAGGTCCCTTCCAGTTTAAATTACAACTCTGTAATTCTGTGATGCCATGAGATATTCAAGTTTGGAAAATAAGGAAGTTCCTGGCACTACATGCACAAGCAGATCTGTCTCAGTCAAAGCCAAAAGCAGCAGCAGAAGAGCTGTCAGCTTCTCTGTTTTTTCAAAACCTCTAACACTACAAACCTGAAGACATTTCCAGAATCTTATTCCTGTGCATTTATCCCTGGCCACTGCTGAAGGCCCTGGGCACTGGTATAGCCATCTTCATAACATGACCCCTTATACCCCTGTTGCCAATGGGGTGCACTGCGTGGCACCTGAGTACAGAACTTCTCTCTTGGTCTCACCCGGAGGAAAAGCCTTTGCGTACCACTGAGAGCACCCATGTGCACCTGTGGTGTGCAAGTAACTGTGGATGAAAGGAGCCTCTTAAGAAGAGCCTCTGTTACACGCTAAGCCACTAACATAATACAGCCCTGGGTATGCTGTACCTCTCTTTTCATTTCACTCCCGTCTGCCCTTTGCTGCTGTAGCCTGGTTTAAGTTTCCAGCTGCTAACACAGAACTAGAAGCCAATCACACCAGGATGGACCCCGCCCCATCTTCAGGCTAAACTCTACTGCTAAGTCTGGTTCCTGTTTCTGTGATACAGGTGTAGGAGCTTCCAAATACCTCCAATGGACAAAGGTTAATGAGAAAACATACTCGAGATCCTACAGATTCACAACTGAATGGAGATATTTAACCAGTTCCATATCCCCATTTTTCTTAGGCCTCCCCCAGCACTGTGGATGAAGAGTTGTTTCATATCAGCAGCCGCCTCAAACAGCAGCAGTGCAGAGCCACGGACCACCATCACTGTGACACAGAAGCCAAGGGATACTGCAGGCAAACAGCCTCTTCTCTAGGGAAGCCCCATTTTTCCAAAGAGGCCAGCAGACTGAAAAGGTTCTCACAAACTTCTGCTTTCCAGGCTCAGCAACGGTTCTGTGCTGCAGTCCTCTGCACAAAAGATGCACAAACACCTTTGCATTTAATCAGATTTAAATAAATTTTTGAATTTTGTTTCAATAGGGACAATTAACCAAGTGACCAAGAGCACTGTCTCCTATTGCCCTCGTTCTCACTTCATCAATCTTTGTGCCACCCACAAATTTTATCAGAAATAATTTTGTATTTACTTCCAGATCACTGCCAAAAGTGATGAATAGCATGGGGGCTTTGACTGATCCCTGCAGAGTTACATTAAAAATGTTCCCATTCAGTGATGATTCCCTATTGACAACTACTTTTAGAGCTCTGTCAGTTACCTGGTTCTTAATACACTTAACATGTGCTTCAGTGAAAGTATATAGTACTAATATTTTAATCATAATGTCATGTGGAATAAAATCAAACGCCTTACAGAAGTTTAAGTATATTATATCCACACAGTTATCTTGTCCCCCAAACTTACAATCTCATCAGACAAATCAGGTTTGTTTGACAAGACATATTCTCCAAAAAAGAATGTTGAATGGCATTAATTATATTCCCCACCTTTAATTCTCTAAATCCTCTATCAGTTCCTCTATTCTTTTGCCCAGGATTGATGTCAGGGTAAGCTGCCTGCAGTTACCAGGACCTTCCTGTTGAGCTCATTCACTTACTGTGAATTTCCAAGAAGTGTAAGCAGTGAACAGAAGCAGACCAAAGATCTGCTGCATCAACTACTTGTAGGAGTTTTGACTAGAAGTCATACAGCTCCAGTCATCAGAAAATGTTTAAACACTACCTCACTTCACCATGTTGTACAGACTGAACTGCTGATGCCCTGACTACGACACACAACTCTCCTTCACCATGTACAGTGGGCTCAGTCCATTGACAAAGACCACCCAGCCAAGGCCTAAGAAGGCAAAGATGAGTTTGGTGGGAAAAGGACAGTATTCTGAGGAGTCTGCTCACACAGAGCAGGTCTCTTCATTTGAAGGTATGCCCTCCCTTGCTCCCTACCCCATCTCCATCAGTCAATGCAACCTGCACTCAGGCTTACATTTCCCACTGAGACTAAGCCATCCCACAGCAAAGTTTACAAGCAGCAAAATACTATCAACTTTGAGTAGGAATCTTCACTTCATTATAGCAGATGATGACCTTGCTGCAGCTATTCATGCCTTACTACCTCTCAATTAGCAAAAGCCATCAATCTACCCAGGCATGAGGCCTTCAGTGCTATGGAGATTGCTGCTACTTGTACAAAATGCCTCAGCACACCTCTTCAGCAATGCAAGACATGGCTGTCCTATAAGCTTTGTACCACCCAACTGTATCAAACCCAGACCAGTGTCTTTTCCTGTTCACCAACGTTCCCACCGCACAGGTCCAAGCTGTCTGCAGTCTCCCAACAGTGCCCACTGAGGGTGGTGGTCAGCAGCTTGGGTCTTCAAGCACACTAGAGCTTTCTACTGCATGGAGAAAGCAGTGCAGAAAACAGCGTTTTCCTGGGAGCTGGGCTGACTCTGGTGCTAACCTCCAAGGCGTTAAGGGAATCTTATCTAATAATATATAAAATAAAACACAAAATTCACCTACCACAGAATAACTAGTACTGCATCCCACAAAGGGACCAGATAGATGAATGGATGAAATGCCCTCCTCTGCATAGGGATAATTTGTCTGATGGTAGGCAGCAGTGCCCCAGATAGCTAGGACACATACCAGACAGGGAGCTTAACAAATACCATCAGCCTGATGTGTAACCAGAAGGGAATACAGAGCTGGTGTTTGCTCCAGTCAATATTGTTAAAATGGGAGTAAATTATGCATTTATATAAAACTTTTCTAGCAAGAGGTACAGCAGCAGTCCAGTGAGAAGCTTCAAACACACTTATTCCACTTCACCCATTAACTATTTTTAATTTTTAAGCAAGTTATTACAGCTACTATAATATTATAAATATTATATTACTCATTCAAAAAGATTAAATGGTCTCAAATAAGAGAAGATATTCTTGTTGCTGCTTTAGTAGCTCTTTGTGATCAGCTACCTGGCTTCTCTACCCTTCCTCCATACTTCTCTAGGACACCATCCTGGATGGCACTGCGTGACCTCAATTCCTTCTCATCCTAAGGGAAAGGAGGAGCATCCAGCATCAAGCAGAATCAAGTTCTAGACATATTCCAGTCAGGTGAAACCATGCTATGGGCCTGCTTTGGCATTACATCTGTGATCTGTACCACATTATCTAGGATGCTGCAAAGCGCTGACCCCTGCCTACAGCTGCGCTGGTCGCCTGAGCTCCAGAAGAGCAACCCAGTGGCATTCATGGCGGTAATCACCTGGCTCAGGTCAGAACCACTCCTCGGGCTGAGCTGATTTACACTCTGAGTGCCTGTTTCTCTCTGCAGACAACAGAGGGCTGCTGGCTGCCTGCAGCACGTAGGGCATCCACACACCAGCCAGGTGAGTCCCACTGCCCAGGAATGGGCAGGGCTGAAACACTTCCTCCAGCTGTAATACAGGCTCTAATCTGACATCTTACCTGCGTGCACTGCAGGGCAGTTTCTTATAATGTAAACCCTTTAAGGTGCGAAATGGTCCTTTTTGGTTTGTGTTTATACAGGATGGAGTAACAGTAGGATCGTAGTGGGGATAGGGGGACAGACAACACAGTTGATCTAACCATGGGAAAGAAAGTCTTTCTTTGACCTTTCCCTGAAATGGGAACCCATGAGCAGCAAACCACTATCTGTCAAAAGGAGCGGGACTCATCCCCACTGGACTCAGCTAAAGAAAGGACCAGACACCAATCTCTCATAATTAAGAGTGAATATGGCAAGAGATGTGCTCAGACTGGGACAGAAGCAAGACCACTTGATCTCTGATCACACTTTCTACTGTAAGAAATGTTTCTCACCAATAACCCATAATTCATTCAATTAAAACCTTAATATGTAGCCTTTTGCTGTTATTCAGGCTCCTATCTGGTAAATATAATGTTAATTTCTCATAGTCCCTATTTGCTTCCCAACAAATAAGCACACCAGCATTCTGAAAACATTCCTCCTTTTGAATTTCAGGCATCTGGTGCTCTGCTTCCAGGTAATTCTCTCTACCACCCTGTGCACAGCCATTTTAGAAACAGTGCAGACAAAAACAACGGTGTTGTCATTGAACAAAGCTCCACCATCCAGCTGATGGAAGTTATCAATCTAGAGTTGAAGGACTTTAACAAAATGAACAGGAAAGAATCCATGTAAGGTGGGAGAACGAGGAGACAGAACAGCAGCTTTTCAATCAGGAGCCTCACACCCCATGCTTTAGGAAATAACAAGTTCAACAGTCAGTTGACAAATAGCTTGCCACCAGAAAGTGCATTCGAAATGACACGTAATTGCCACATACATAGCACAGAGTAAGCAAGAGCCACCCTGAACCGTTCCACTGCTGCTGCGTGTTTTCCTCGCCTGCTAAAACAAAAACATCATCTCTCAGAGGCAGTCCCTGCTCCCTTAAGGTCACAGCACATGGACAGAGTCATCCCAGGACAGGGCTGTGAAGAGGTGCCTCAGAGCAGCTGTGTGCCCACAAACAGCTGCTCCTGGTGGGGCGATGGAGGGAGGAACACAGATGGAACTGGAGCAATGTTTCTTGGGTTAGGGCAGCTTTATCTCTGTTTAACGGGCTGCATCATGTGGATGCAGATGTGTTTCCCCTTAGGATAGCTGGTGCTTTCCCTGATATCTCTTTCGTTGTTTCTATACCCTAATTTGCAGTAGTCAAAGAGCCTGATCTGACAGCACCCTAGCCAACATAGTCCTTACTGTCTTCCTCAGGCTCACAGGTCCTGCTGGCTCAGCGACACCACTCACACAGGTCCAGATCCAGCACAGCACACATTCAAGTTTAAATCTGTCAAGAGGTTCATTAGCTTCAATGGTGCTATTAAAGATTTAAAGTCAAGTACATTCATAACTGCTTTCCTGAATCAAACCCTAGAGCTTGTCAACATAAATCTCAGAATCATGTTGTGAGCTGGAAGGGACCCACAAGGCTCATCAAGTCCAACTCTTGCCCTAGCACAGGACAATCACAAGATTCAGACCATGAGTCTGAGGGCCTTGGCCAAATGCTTCTTGAATATTGTCAGGCTTGGTGCCATGACCACCTCCCTGGGGAGCCTGTTCCAGTGCTCCCCCACCTTCTGGCTGAAGGACCTTTCCCTAATGTCCAACCTAAACCTCCCCTGGCACATCTCCCTGCCATTTCCCCTGGTCCTATCATTGAGAGAAGAGATCAGCGCCTGCCCCTCCTCTTCCCCTTGTGAGGAAGTTATAGACCACGATGACATCTCCTCTCAGTCTCCTCCAGGCTGAAAAAACCAAGCAACTTCAGCCTCCTCATACAGCTTCCCCTCTAAGCCCTTCACCAGTTTTGTGGTCCTAAAATAAAGGTGCCAGAGCCAGACCACAAAAGATACCTGTGATTACACAGGGAGGATTTTGTGTGAGCTTTTCAGCACAATTTATCTCCAACCATTATTAATATGCAAAAAATTTTAAATTCATCCTACAGCACAAGATTGGCACATCTTCTAAAGAAATCCAAATAGTGAATAAATGCATCCTATAATAATTAAATATTCCATAAAATTAAAGAGACATTGTCAGGTCCTGTTTGGTTTCAAACTGCTGGTATTACACAACACTCTCCAACAGAAACAGCCCTTTGATTTCTCCAGAGGCTTCTCAGGCTGCATCACAACAGTGCCTGTCCCAGTGCACGCGTGGCCGGGGGTCCTAACACCGGACAACCACAGGACAGGGAAGCGCAGCCCGAGTGGGTGTCAGACCCGGCCCTGCCCCAGCGGAGCTCCATTTGCGAACTAGAGAAACCACCAAAGAGCGAGAGGTCAGTGACACGTACGGCAGCTCCTGCCGCCTGCAGTTTTATTTGTTATGACAGATAAGGGCCTTTCAAAAAAGGAGGGAGAAATGATGGTGGAATTGTGGCTTTAAGAGCCCGAGGGAAGGGAAGAACAACGCCAGCGATGGGAACGAGCTCGCAGCGCCTGCTCCCAAACCGATGTGAGGTAGTCAGCTGAATTAACAATTTTAATGAGGCCGGCATGAAACACATTTCATCCATGCCTGGCACAAGAGCCAACTATTGAGAGACTTGACATCCCCCACCGGCTGCGCCCGCGTGTCCATCCCCTGCGTGTGCGTAGGATGCAGTACCAGGAATACATTGCGGCTCAGCTAAAAGCGGAGCGGGTGGCAGGACATCCATCTTCCTCCGGGAAGGTTGCTGGGCAACTGGCAAGCTTTCAGCCGGGCGCTGACGTCTGCGCGCACACACGCACCTCCTCCATCGCTCGCAACTAACTTGATTTTGATGGATTAACATAAGATGAAAATCTACTGCACTTCTCTCTCTCTCTCTCCCCCGGACACATGGGGATCATTAAGATACAAAGGAAAATACGATAAAGCGTCAACTTATAATGCGTGGAGAAGACTGTGCAAAGGAAAACGCAGGCACTAATGAGATTAATGCTCTGAAGTGATCCCTTATGCTATGGTAGAGAAAAATACTTTGTTGGTAAAATCTCATAATAAAAAATAAATATAAAGCAAAACACAGACACACGCCCAAATTGTGATTCTTTTACATCCGTGACTCTTTCACATCCCTCAGAAACACCATCTATTTTTTCACTGCTCCTTGTCAGATGATATTTTAAGACTATTTCCCTTCACCTGCTGGAAACACACCACTGGGAGACAGAAGTTCCCTCTAATCCCATCCAGCCAGGCATTTATACCACTCTTATTAGCTTGGTATCTGAGTACCCTACTGAGCTGCATTATCATTAATTGTTCCTCAAGTGTCAGCTACAGGCTCAGCTTTGCACAGTACAAAGCAAAGATACGATCCCTGCCCCGAGGAGTTTTACATGCTAAACAGATGGTTAATGACAGTGGCATAATGACAGCGTTTGGACTGGTAGAGGATAACATTTATGGAATGGGGAATAAATTCCCCAGGATTCATGACAAACCACACTTGCTTTTCCTGAAGAATTCTGAAAATCTGGTGGTGACTGGTTTTCATGATATCCTGGAAATCTGTATAGGGCTTGCGACCCAAAAAACAGAACCTCAGGTTTTTTTGCAAACTAAAAGCTTTTTCCTAAACAATTTTTTTACTGAAAAATTGACTATACTTCTTCCACCAAACACACAAAGGCTGCTTTGTCAGAAAGGGGAAGAATTTTAACTCAAAAATATTGCAGCTTACATGTTTTAGCTACCCCTCAAGTTTAAGAAAATAAAAAAAAAAAAAAAATTGAAAAAGGCAAAATGGAAAACAGGTTACCTAAGAGTGGAATGGGAATCGGAGAGCAATAAGGCAGCACATCATGGTGATGTGCGGCAGGGTGAATGCTGCATCAAGATACAGTTAACACACAAGGCTTTGGGCAGGTACAAATAAAGAGCTGTATAAAACCTGGTAGCTTCAAGGACAAGAAGCTCAGACCTGCAAGGCAAGTGAAGGAAGCTGACAAGGATAACCACACCGTGTGCGCATTATTTATTTCTCCAAGGCTGGCACCATGTGCAGCAGCAGGGACATGACGCCCATCACCAGGGCTGTGGCAGCGGGGCAGCCGGCGGGGACAGGGCTGCAGGGTGCCAGGTAGCATCTCCCACCACCCAGCCAACACGAGTGCACTGGGCTCAACAAACTCATCCTGACTGACTGGGGCATTTCACATGCTCCTAACATCTGGCTGTGGCAGGGCTCAAAACAGTGCTTCTGTACTCCTCACCAGCACACATTATTCATTTCAATACACATATAAGAAGATTATTTGCCCTCATTTATTAAGAGACCACAGATTCACAGAGCCTGATTTCTGGAGTACCCCATGCACAGCTGATGCACACTGATGGGACAAGCAAGATCAGAGATGATTTGAGTTCTTCTAATGTGACAGATTTTAGGCCATTGTGCTTTACTGCTATGGATACTGCTGTTAGCTTCTTCAGTGCCAGAAAACTGTTCATAATGCTATGTGTTACCCAAATTAAGTACAGAGTATTTCTGTATGATCTCTAGAAGTCAATTATTGATTCTACAATGCAACCATTTAAAAACATATTTTCTACCTCATTTTGCAGTGTAATGCACAAAATAATTTATTTTCTCTGTCTTATTGTGACCTTCTGGTATTGGCCAGGCTGCACCACAGAGCTCTTCCCCCCACACCAGTCCTTTCCTGCATTCTAGAAACAGATTACCAGTTTCTTACTCAACAATGACTCACTCTACATTCCCTTGTGGACTTCACAGATCTTTAGATAAGACACTGAAGCAGTAACTGTGACTACAGAAAGGCTTCTCTTGGATGGTGGAAGATGCAGGTCCAGCCGCCTTTCAGTTATGTTGCCCCAGTTCTAGCCCTCCAAGTGACAGTTTCAAAGGCTGTTAAAAGGCAAAGTCCTTTTTCCGTTCCAACTCAAGTATTTAAGATCTCACAGGTCCTCGAAAGCCACAGAAACTCAGTCATTTGTGCCATTCATTTCTAAACAGATCTGCATTATTATTTCTATGTGAGCAGCTAGAAGTTGGCACATGCACATGCAAAGCAGGTAAAGCACCTTCAAAAAACAGTGTCACAGAAAACAAAACATGCTCAACAATTACATTAAGACAAAAAAGGTATAACCACTGAGCATTTAATTAAGGAAATAACAGAAAATTCTCCCCATTTAGATTAAAACCTTTACACCTCCCAGTAACTTCAATGTAAATTCAACTTAGCTCTGAGACAATCTAAAAATGAATCTGTGAACAGAATAATTGATAAAACTCTTGGGTCCTTATTTCTGTGTGCTCACATAATGGCAATTAAGGCTAAGCACCTTTGAGCAGCCTCAGAACAAGCACATGGAAATCTAGAAGAACCTCTGAGTGGGGACTATGCATTAACCTAATGTTCATCATCACATTCAGAAAGTTTGCTCTTTCAAAGCTTGAAACAGAAATGTTAACATTCTCAGGCAAATAAAAAAACTTAAGCTATCACAAAAGGCAACTTTTGAATCAAGCTGTAATAGATAATAATACTTCAAAGGATTCATCACACCCTGTAATTAAAATGCCCAACGTAGATTTTTTTTAATAACCTCCTCATTTCTAAGGAAGCTTTTTTCCTCCAACTAAATAGCTAAACTCAGGGGAGCATCAGATTATTAATTTTAGAATAAACATAATCTTTCATCTGTGATGCAGTGAAAGCACAGCATCATAGACCAAAGTGGCAATCAAAGCCAGTTCTACCTCGTCCAGTCTTGTTCTTTAAGGGTCCACAGTATCAATTCCCTTCTTCAAGTATGAACAGTTAATGCAAAAGAATGAGCAGCTGTCCATGCAAGAGTATCAAGACCACTGTAGCAAAAAATCCTACCTCTTCCCCAATTTCCAGACATTTAACTGGAAATCTTCCATATTTCAGAAGAGAAAAGGATGCTTGTCTATAGTGTGATGACAGATATGACCCACAGGCAGGAACAGGCTCCAACAGCTTCTTCTTAGCCTGTCTAGGAGAGAGGAGAAAAAAAGGAACATCCCCATGGAAAGCGAAACTTGTAGCTATGCCTTTACAATGACTTGCCAAACAAAAAGCAAGCAGCAGGCAACTCACTGACAGATCTGACAAAACACCTAGAACTCTCCTTCTCATTACTTCAGCTGCCAATGACACAGTCCCCAGTGCTGTAACCAACGTCAATGCACCCCCATGGATCCAGCCAGCTGAAATCACCCTGTCTGGCTGCAGACCCCAAGCTGCAGTAGCGCGGGACATCCTTGGGATGGGAATCCTCTGGCTCCCTTACCCTAACACTGGGAACAACTGTGGAATGAGGACAAGTCTTGAGCATCAAGTTTGTATCATATCAGCCTGCAAAAAAACTGTGACGGACGTCCCTCTGAACAATACACAAAGAAATTACAGTAGGGCAGATGAATGAGTGGAAATTTCGTAATGAAACCAAATGTAAAATAGAGACTGCATTATATTTATGGCAGGAAGTAATCTACATCAGCCTAAAGGACTCATTTAAAATTGGCCCTAGTAACAGCTGAACTTGCTACAAGTCTTACATCCAAACTACACAATTTAGGCGCTCCTTATTTCCATTCAAGACAGTTTCAAAAACTGGCTCTTCTACAGCACAGAAACGAAGAACTGAAAAAAAAAAATCCCAAGCACCACATCAAAAATCACTTCAGCTTATTTGGTGCCTTTAATTTTCATAGGAAAGAAACAAATTTATTTCCAAATCACTCTGCACCTAGTAAACTCTCATATGATAGTGTCCATTTATCCTCAGACAAGTTCAACTTTATCCCTTGTAGCCTGTCCAAAAATATAACAAAATCAAGATGCTCTTGTTTTTTAAAGACTGAAATCTGAGCATGACCATTTCCTTTCCTTCATTAGCAGAAGAATGCATGCACAGGACATAGGCTGAAAACATAATAATGCCTAGATTTTGGGGAAAACAAACAAACAAACCAACCAACCAACAGGACAACAGGGGCAATCAAGAGAATAAAAATTAGAGAACTACATTCCTGTGGCCTAACAGAGTTTTCATGGTATCTAACAGAGGTGATGAGCTCAACTTACCACAGATTCTATCAGGATCCTAAAAAATCATTGAGATCCTTCATTAGAAGCAGAATTTTACCCCAATCTCTGATAATTAACATCTTTTCTACAGACGGCCTGAACAGAGGTCAAAGTTTCTACTCTATCTCCTCAAATGCTTTTTCAGCTAGGACAAAATCACACCAATACGCTGAACGCAAAGCCTCCAATGGCCAGGCACAGCAGCCCTAACAGTTCCCAAATGTGCTCTTTTCCACTTCTGCTGAGGAGATCTCAGGAGACTGCAAGTGATCTCAGCCCCTCACCTGGACACACATAGATTTTCAATGAATTTGTGCTTTACCTACGCACTTCTGGAAATCCCCACTTTGCCCCAGATCTGAAGCGGCACCAGCTGCAAAGCCAGAGCACGCTGCGTGCCTCACCAGCATGGACCTGCCTCCAGGCAGCTTCCCGAGGGAAGGGCCAGCCTTGCAGTGACAGCACTTCACAGACACCCAGCACACCTGGATTTTGCTCCAGGTGTGCCACAGACTGCTATGTGATATCCAGCCACCTGGAGCTTCACAGTCCCCATCTGCTGAATAAGGACAATTGCTTCATGGGATGCAAGAAATCTTAGACGTGTCAGGATAAAAAGCTACTTCCTAATCTTTTTCTTTTCCTACTGATAATTACGTTAATGTTCCTCTCATTAAATCAAAAAACCCAAAGCCCCCATGCTACAGCTTTGTTAAAGGACCACGTTTAAAACTTGAGGAATTTGCTAAGTTTAAAGACGCACAGCAGAAACATCAGGTGTAGATGTGGAAAGCGCATTATGTCAGTAGATACACTGACAACAGATACACACCAGCTGAGGAACTGATACAAGCATATGTTTAAATCTCAGAAGAGAGAGACCTAGACCAAAACAGAACTGGAGGAGAAGCTGTTCCCTCTCTGAAATGGCACTGTGTAGGAAGAAAATGCTTTTTACTGTGTTAAAACATCTCAACATTCTTCTTTCTTGTTTTTCTTCTACTTTCAAAACAAGACTTCCATACCAAACAGTGGGAGCAGAACTTAATGTATTAAAACACAAACAGTTTTCACCTCAGGAGCAGACACAGATCAGTATGTGTACGGGGGCACTGATCTTGCAAAATCTGCTCAAACTCCCAACTATGGGTACCAGCAGTTTGCCAGAGAAAGGCTATTGAAGCCTTTTTGAGCAATTCAAGCTACAAAAGGATGCCTCTCTACACACAATCATCACAGCCTGGTATATCAAAGCACTCCATAAGTCTTGGTGCTCAGCATCGTGATTTTTTAGTAACTATTGTTCTGATGAGTAACCCTTGGGCAGCATCCAAGAAAAAGGGGAATTTCTGCCACAGGATGCCTAGAGTGTTCCTCCTCTGCAAAACGAGGCAATAAATTCAGGGTGTGAATATGTACTGAACTAACGCAACCCACCTTCATCCCAGTTGTGCCCAAAGAGGTCACAGGGTGACCCAAAGAGGTCACAGAGCAGCCCAGCTAGTCAAGAGCTTTCTGGGAGCTGCCTCTTGGGTACCTGGGGCTACGCAGTGCACTACGTGGGACACCTAACAGCAGGCAGCCCCCTCACAGGTACCTGAGCAGCTGCTGGCTTTCACTGCACCAGCCAGGCAAGCCCAGGGAGAGGGGCTGGTTTAACGGATGGGCCACTGCCGAGTTCTAGCCTTGGTGCAGCAACTGGTGAAACTCGAGGGCATGTGTCTACGTGGTTGCAAGCACTACTAACTAGATACCAACTCGGCACTAACCAGGAGCTACAAGAAATCTTATCATGGTCTATGCTGACAACTAAACGACTGTTTGGCCCTGCAGTAATGAATATAACACCTGACAAGAGCAATTGGAGATTAATGGCCTGTAACTGCTTGGCTATCTTGCACTCCATAGGGTCAAGTACATTAATGTCAGCAGAGACACAGTTTGTCTCAACCCAGTGCCAGTACTACAGGGATCCAATGAACTTGGAGATATGAGGGCCAGGCTCACAGAGCCACTTTCTGTCACTAAGGTTTAGTGCTGGCCAGTTCTCATGAGGAAAGGTCCTCATCCAGAGCTCCCATACAGCACATTGTGGAGGGATGTCCTAGCCTGGGCACATCACACGTGCCACCCTGCAGGACTGTGACTGAAGTGGGAACTTCAGGGCAGTTAAGGTAGCAGATATAAGTGACAGCAGGTCACTCTGCCTCCAGCCAGGGCCAGGATGGAGCAGCCCAGGACTCAGACAACCACAGGCAGCCCCCTGACCCCATCTGTTCTTTTGTTGGCACATCGTCGCACAGGAGAGAAACAGGGGCCAAAGTTTTCTCTTGCTCTTGGTCACTGCATTCAACTGCAAAAATTCACCACTAACATTTGCAGAAATATGCCTTTTGCTCTACTTTCCAAATCTGAGGTGCTTCCAGAGGGCTTGGGACCTGACTCCTGAGCAGTGGCCAGGCTTGCCGGAGAACCTCCAAATAACTGATGCGCTCAGGCTATAGAGCTGCAACACCGTGACATCGGAAGTGGTACTCCTAAAATATGGATCCCTACACATATCACCTTCCCTGGTGGTATTTAAAAGACAGGTAGACGAGGTGCTTAAGGACATGGTTTAGAGGTGGAATTGGTAGTGTTACATTTATGGTTGGACTCAATGATATTAAAGGTCTTTTCCAACTATTATGATTCTGTGATAGTCCGCAGCTCTGCCTGAACTAGGGTTAGCTCATTATTCAGTTGCTTTATCTTGGGGGAAAAAAGAAACAACAGATAATCTGGAGATTAAACTGGAAACACTCTTCCTGATAAATTGCTTTCTGGAATGCATAGTGAAGAAAAATATGTATGTAACTTCTACAGCTCCCAGAGGAAAAAATTAATATCTCAGTTGCCCTTAAAAGAGTCCAGTAAAAGTGCTGAGTAAATTTGCATGATGCTGAGCCACCTCTGAACCCCTTCGGATGAGCCTTTTCCCTACATCTTTCAGGTAGCAGAAGTCATGAGACCGCTGTCTGTTCATATGCAACTTCAGGGTGCGGACGGGAGTATATTAACACAACAGAGGTTGTATTACCCTGTGCTACCTCTTCAAACAGGAGAATAGTTTGAAATAATTTACAAAACCTCTCTTTTAACCCCTCCTCAGTTTCTCCAATGTAAGCATGGAAGGAAGGGCCAGAAGAAGAGGAGAGGGAAAGAGCCTCGCAGGGCCAGCACTGTAATACACACATCGCAGGCCATGAGTTGCTCTAGTGCGACGGGAACAGGAGCCACAGTAGCCAGGACACCCTTCCACACTCAGCACATGCACAGGGAGTGTGTTTTGGGAACAGAGGTCATACAGGTTTCAGAGACGTTCCTGACACCCGGAGAGGGAATGCTCAGCAGCCCATCAACCTCTACCCCCGGGCGCCAGCAGCAGCCACAACCCTGCTGCAGCGGTGCAAGTCCCCACCAGCACTGGATCCTCCTCTCCTCGCTAGGTCCAGCAACACTCTGGACAGAATCTGGAAGGAGCTCCAGACATACATGCGCTGTAGGTATCAACCCCTAAAACGTTGCTATGGAGCAAATATGGTAGCGTGCAACAAAGGAAGGAACAGGTGGTGAGAAGTGGCAGTCTATAAATGCACCTTTTGACAATTTTTAGTTCACAGTCTCCTCAGCCAACAGTGCTTTAATAAAATATAGTCAAGAGAGCCAGCTACAGGCTGCCCCTGAGAGCAGTGAACCTCTGGCCATGAGTGGACATGGGGTAAACAGGGATTTCTGTTCCCAACACCACCCTCTTTCCACCTTCCAAATCCTCACCCGACTTCATGCACCTCCCCATCAGAGCAAGTTCTTCGGGGCAGAAATCCTTTTATCTCTGTGTCTGCAGGATGCGCACTGCAGCCAGCCCTTGAGCCTCAATACCATCAACACTACAGCAAGGTCCACCAAGGCTGGTTTTGACTCTCAAGTGCGAAATTAGCTCTGTTGAGCCAGAAAAGGGGAAAAAGAGCCCAAAACAAAACCCCGAGCGCATTAGTCACTGTTAACTGTTCTTTCCAGAAACATTATATTGAGAGGATTTTACATATTTCCTGGCAAGGAGATTTTGTGGTGGCTTTTAAAAATGGATGATTAGTAAGATATAAATCCCCATAGCTAAAATCAGTAAGAAATCCTTTCAAACACACATATATACACATTAAAACTTGAGTATTTTACCTTTCCCCAAAAAGGCAATTGCTGCTGTCAAGTACACCCTTCTATTACAGCCCCATGCTCTTTTTAAGAATAGCTAATCAGGAAAACATACAGAGTTATTTAATCAGTTCAGGGGTTTTTTTTTCTTTTAATGACCTAATGTTTCAGTTTGCAACTGCTGCCAACTCACACTGGGTGGAAATTTAGTACTGTCAGCATTTAATTATTATTTTATCACAGATTTCTCTACCATGTTACAGTGAAGAAATAGCTAGAAAAAAATACAGCAATGAACAGCTTTTTAAGCCATTACATGCCATGCTTGTTACTTAGCCATAGTGGAAATTACCATTTAAGGATACCCAGAAGCTCATTCTGCCATCCTGTTCGGGCAGATGCTCCCCAGTTTGCACCTTTACAGCCGACCAGAGGGACAGCGTTGGAGGGACAGCCAGGATGGACGGCAAACACCTTGCCCTAGAAACTGTTACACGGCTCATCAAAACACATGCCAAAGAACTGAAACACTGAGTACCTGGTTTGTGTTGTACCGTGGGCCATAAACAACAAAGACTGGTTCCTTTCATCAGCTTAAAACCTGTTTTCATAATTTTTCCCTCTCACTATCTGAAACAAATAAACTCAATTCTGCAGCCTGTAGCAGGGTGGGGCACAACAAAACCAAACCAAACCAAACCAAAAGCAGGTTGTACGATTTCAGAAGAAACCCAGAGCTGTGCTGCTCATGGTAAACTCCCACCATGGGTGTTGCACTTCATGGTGCTCTGGAGCCAGGAAGGGTGCATGGAGGGGTCTCTCCCCATGCTCCTACCCAGTCCAGTGAGAGCCTCCTCCGTGCTTTCTGCAAAAAAGCAAGATTTAGGCTTCAGCCCTCGCAAAAGCCGACAGAGAAAAGAGACTGCAGCAAAGCAGGGCTCTTGACAGCATGTGTTAAATGGCACAAAGCAGGAAGGGCTGTGAGGACGCATGTGGATAACTTTATCTTCCAGAGCGGATGGAGTAGTGAGCCACACACTTATTAAAACAAGTATTAGTCTGTGATAGCAATCTAAGATAACACTAAGAGGTTTGTCACCAAAGGAAAAAAAAAATTACGCTATTGCTGGACCTGTGTCCATAGAAACCACATTTAACCTTAACAGAGAATCCCACTATGCTGGAGACTCCTTACTTGAGAAACACAAGCACCCTGCTTGGTATACACTGACCTTTGCATACAGTCACATTCACATTTAGAAGAGAAACACATATGTATGAGCAGACAAGAATGGAGGTTAGGAACACCGAGGTGACAAATTTGATTTCTCTGATGGCAAGGTAAGGCTCTCTTGCCAGTTGCCAGGAATGAAGCATTTCTCTCCTCCACCTGAAAAAAGAGCTTGTGGATGTGGTGTTTAATATCCAGATGGTCGCTATAAAGGAACCTACCTGTGACAAATAAGGAGGCAGCTATTTCATCTGCTTAATATTAACTCTTCTCACATTGTGCTTTACAAGTCACATTCCTGGAGCAAAGGGCACGTGTTTAAGAAGCCACAAACAATTCCAGTTTTGCAGAGTAAAAGAGAGGGAAATAGCTTTGGTCACTGGGAGTATTTGAATGTCACTTTGTTAGGCTGTGCATTGCATTTGACAGGGCTAGCAAAGGAAACGAGAAGTGATAACTGATAGTGCCATGATTAGATCAGCCACCTTGGGAGAGGTGCTGAAGCAGAGATATTTCACTAAAATAAGGAGAATCCTGGGAATAGATTTCTTGCAAGTGATCGCAAAGGAGATATGGACAGAATTAGAAATGGATTTTGCAGGTAGATAAAACATAATAGATAGAAGGTAGCTCAAAAAGATATATTGTGAGGGCTTACAGAGTGACTATAAAGTTTGTTTGCAGTTATTTAACATATAGAGATCCTAGAAAGACTTAACTTCAAAATACACTTGCTGTATTATTAACTTTAATGTGCAGAAATAAAACAATGTTGTATTAAAGCTCTCCAGTAAAACAGGAAGCTGCCTTCTCCCCAGCTATCCACCCCTGACTTCAGTGAAGTTCCATCACTTTATACCACAAGACAGAAGTGGAACAAGAATCTGTTCTGGGGCCTCTGACTGAAAACATACATGAAAACATACGTTTCATTATTTTATCTTGCAGGAAGTTGCTTTAATAATGAAGGATAACTATTGGCAGTGGTAATTAACACATTCTAATGAACTCATTACATGCATTTCTGTAATCTAGCTGTGTTCCCTTCTTAGCTCACAGGCGAAGCAGTTCTTTAAGCTGCTACTTACACATTTTAGGAGAAGAGGTTTAGCTTTATTGGCTACAAAAAAAGGCTTCAATCATCCTGCTGTCCACAGCTGCCTGTCTGTCTCTTCCCTAATAGGTTTAGCCAATTTTATTTAAAGACAACTAGCTTTTTGCAGTTCTGTAAAGCACAGTGGCCAAGAAAGAGACCTGCTGAGGACGCTAACTCAGGGAAAGGCCGCTACCTGGATTCAGTCATTAGGCATCAGAGTTTACCACCACAAGACAAATGTGTTGACAGCCCATCTTCACTCGCTCCTGTAGTCACAAGACTTCGAGATCAGTCTATGGGCTTAACAGCCTGCAAGTCAGAAAAGGCCAAGGGGGCTGAGTTGACCCTCTGCTCCTCGCTTCATTGGCTGGTAAAGTGTTGAGTTTTGCAAAAACAAGTAACGGATTGCCTGTTGTTCATAAAAAGATACAGATTTCACAGTTACAGTAATATAAATCTATGTTGCAGCATACCTGTGTATAAAGAGGCCTTTTCATCTGGTGGCTCCAAAGAGCCATGTGTGCATCACTGACACTGCCAGAGTGGGAATACTCACATAGATCACCTTTGGTATCAATGGAGAACCCGCTTGAGAGAGAGAGGATGTAAGGGAAGAGCCAAACATTAACACTGTTTACCTACCACTGGAATACAAATTAATAATAACCACTATCACCATCACTATATCAATGACAGCAATGAAGCATTAAATTCTGCATCCATAAAATCAGATGCAACCGCCACTGCATGGAGCTCCCCATGAATACATGAAGGTGGACTTTAAACATGAATCATCTATGTGATCAAGTATCAAGCTATTTGCTCAGGCAAAATCTTCATTGAAATCAGCTAAGACAATCAGAGTCGATACAGTTTGGCACGAAAAGGGACAAGCTACAATTTTTGCCAGTATTCATGCCCGTGTTGGTACCAGAAGGAATGAATGGCTAGACTTTCCAAAGTGCCAGGCTGCTTGCTTGAACACTTGTGGAAGTCAAGGAGCTCCCTTGACTACAGATGTTGCACCTGGGCTGAACCTCTTGTCCCTTGAGCTTGAGAACAAAAGCTTAATTCCCACCACTAGTACTGGGGAGTCTCCATCAAAACAAAGCTCTACTTTTGAAATAAAATAAGCTCTTCCCAGCCACCCATGAGCTGAATCCTGCTGCCTGACTTTGCTGTCACTGTTTTGAATCAGTGAGAGGTGGGAGGGCTACATAGGCTTCTGTCTACATTAATCAATATTTAGGTGGTTTCCAGCCCATTCATTCATGTGCTGAAAGTGGTTTTGACAGTAAGAAATCCGCTGAACATAAGCAAGCCAGTTGCAGCTGCTTGAGAAATGCCAATAATACTGTGCATACCCTCCAAATCTCCTCAGTGTTCATATGTTATAAGCAGGTGACAGGAACTTAAATAAAGCATGTGAAATATGAAAGCAGGACAAATAATCACATTGGTGTGACTTCTATACTGGAGTATTTTTTGCTCCAAATACCTTATTTAGGCTGTAGGTATTCAGGGTCAAAAAGGAAATCTTTTTTCCATACTACATCTACGACAGAGCAGGGTGTTTGGGATCCCTGCTGCCCTGTGGTCCCGGCTCTTACCCCAACACAATTATCAGTAGCTAAGAGTAGTAGGAAAGACTGAACAAATTCAGAATGAAAATTACTAAGAGAAAAAAAAAAATCTGCTTCAGATTTCAAAACAATTCCTGAACTGCCCACGTCACACCCTGAACAGGCAATCTCATCTGAGCAGAAAGCACTTTGCACAAAAAAAGCAAGAAGGGCGGAAGCATGACTTAAATAAACAAAGTGCAGGCCACACGGGCAGCATCCACCAGCCTGGGACATAACCCCCTCAGGGAGAAAGCACAACTGGGCAAGACTGGTACAACTCTCAATCAACAACGCAGCAAAGGCTGCTTCATGCAGCCCCTAGATGAAAAATAACACTGCTTTTCTGGTAAAAAAGCCTTTGCTACTAGCACTGTGAAATTATCCCCTCAGTGAGGGGCTTGAGGGCTACATAATTGTGCCTGGCCCCTTCCTCATACATAGCATCTGTTCAACACTTCTGTACAACCCTCCAAACTGACGACACAGGCACAAACCACTGGGAAGCCTGATCCCACAGCCACGGTCTGTAATCGCCGTTGGTGATTTCTGAGGGCGCGTGGCTCCTTGCCAGCCTATGAGAAACCAAAGCACGGCCACCGCCTGAGCTCACACCGGTCCTACATGTCCCAGCAGCTGCGTGGGATCAGGAGTGGGCACGAGCCCCTCGGCTCTGCACCTGCAACAGCCATTGCCGGAAGGCAGCTGCTGCTTTTTGGAGATAACTCACCTGATGAGCTGCGGTGAAAGGCTTCACATCCTATTACCGTGCCTCTGAGCACTCCACACCTCTCCTTGCTTTCCCCAGGAGTGGTCTCTCAGCTATTTTAGCTTCAAGATGTTCAACTATTTTTTTTTTCTCAAACTGCTGCAATAGAAGCAACACATGCTTTTGATACAACTAGGAAAGAAAGAAATCATTCCACATGGAAAGCCAAAATGTTTTCTGTTTCTGAAGACATCAACTTTCCAACCCAGGCTGGCTGCCTCTGAGGTGCTGGACAGGGAGACCGCCAGAGTCATCAACAGGGAATGCGAGTGTCCCCACTCATCAGAAATGGCACCCTGGCTTACAAAAAACAAAAGGATTTTTAAGGCACACTTTACTTTTCACTTTTGATGTTCTTTTTAAAAAATATTTCTTGTCTTGGTACAATTAAGCCAGTCTTATTTTGAGTCAGGCTGTTTCCACTCATTGCAGCGGGCCTCAGGACTGTAAATGGGTTGCAGTTACTCCAGTAATGAGACCTGCTTGTGAACAAGGGTGACCATTCTAACACACATGCCTAATTTCTACATTTTACCTAATTTTTCCCAGAGCCTGTGTTTTCTTCCTCCTTGTACAAAGTTACTCCATGGCCAAGTATGTCCAGAGTGAGATCTCTCATTCAGACACAACACAAACTGAAGCTGCAATATTTTCCTCAGACCTTCTTCATCCCACCCCAGCCCTGCTCCTGCCGACATGGCAGACCAGAGGGGAACCCACCTGCTGCCTCCCCTGCCCGCCCAAGCCCAGGGGTGGTTCAACACCACCCCGCTCCCCTACACGGGGCCTAATAACTGGGGTGCAGCAACCACAGCTACAATGCCGCGCTATTTAATGAAAACCCTGTGACTTCCCGGCACCTGTTTGTATTTCCTGAGCAATGGCCTGAGTGCAAGGCCTCCCCCAAGCCCCCGACTGCAGCGGGCACAGCGCCCAGCTGGAGGTTCTGGGGTAAAGCGGGGCTGGCACGGCCACGTTCCCCCGGAAAGCCGGGCACAGAGCTCTGCACAGAGCAGCCATGGCGGCACCACGCAGCCCAGCGTCAGCTAGTGCTGCCGTTGCAGCCAGCCCTGGGTCATGAAGGTCTGCTGCACCATTACGTGAGACTCCTCTGTAACAACAGAAGAAGGATCAGGGCTGGGAGTGGGGAAATTAGACCTACCAGTTAAGATGTAGTCCATTTATGGCTCAGCTTTTCAAAGTTTACTAATTGTAGCAGAGATTATTCACGGTTCGTGTCTCTAAAGAAGTCAATGTCACTGCCTTTCTCTTCTCAACCCTAACTAAAATTTGATATTTTTTCTCTCTATTCCTCCTTCCAGACTGAAGGACTTCTGTCCCACCTTGACTTCATGAGATGTTGTCTTCTGGCCCTCCTTGTCCTGGTCCAGCAATTGTTCTGTACCTCCATGTCCTCTCCCTCAGCTCCTGCTGTGGCCGTGGTCCTTCCCTTGTTATCCCCACCTCATGCTCCATCTTATTCACCCACAGGCCAACCGCTACTGTGCCAATGAGAAATGTACTTTCCGTCGCCAACTCTGCTCTCCAGCCAAGCCCATCTCTCAGCTCACCCTGCTGACATCTCTTGGTCAGGTGTCTCATCATCAAATCAAACCCAATGTAGATGCAATGGACCTTTTGATCTTTCTTCACTTGCCCAGCCTCTCCATTACTTCTGAACAAACTTCCACCCTCCCTGTTGCTCAGGCCTATAACTTCTTCCAGTTCCCCCATCCTTCACATCTTCACTCATTCTGTAATGCCACCAGACAGATCATCAGCTGGTGTAAGTCAGTCTAATTCCACTAACTCCAATGGTATTATACCAATTTATAAGAGATGAGTTTCTGTCCTGGTGATTCTAAAAGCAAATATATTCTGTTTGACAAGCAAAAACCTTCAGCCAGGTCCCTCAACATCTCCTGTATTTGTGTTACATGAATTGTTATTTGTGCCATCCTCATACAAAGCACTGTGCTGTCCCAGGGAAGGCACCTGGAAGTTCCATAACCATTTTAATACCAGTATAGATCTCTGCTTAAGCCAAACATGCCGCAGTGTAAAATGATGCAAACGATATCACAATAACACCCTGTGTCGTCACACTCTCTAAACCACATCATTAGGTCTTGTAATGGCTGGAGGCTTGGCGCTTAGCGGCTCCAACCTAGTGACTGCTGCTCTTCGTATAAATTTTTCCATTTTGTAAAAAAACCAAAACACCATTCTTGAAACCTTGCATGTTTTGTTCAGTTTACTATCTATTGGAAAAAGAGAAAAGCTCTTTCCAAAAAGCAGAATAACACCTGCATTTAGGGTTTTCCGCACCTGGAGGGATGTGAAAGTACAGAGGCAAGATCAGGCCCTTAATGAGAGTACTAAGGAGTTCACCATATGCACAATGCCAGAATGATAAAATGTTAATGAAGTGAAAGTATATTAGTGAATTATTAAAATTTTGCTCCTCTCTGCAAAGCAGAGAGTGAGAAAAACTCAGTGAAGATAATGATAAAAATAGGATCAAAACATTTGGATCCCTTCTCCACCTCCAACAAAAAAAGCTTTACAAAATCTGGTGTTAAAATTAACATATTAATTGGGTAGCTTCAACAAATGATCTGCTGTAAAACCCAGATCAAAACAAGTTGGAGTTGGGGGTAAAATGAGATTTAAACCAGTTAAAACCAGATGGGTCAGACCTTCAGTTTCCTCCCATTTCTAATAACCTCTCGTAACCCCTCTAATGCCTCTGCTCATTTCCACAGCAAGCCCAGCCAGCAATTAAATTGGCCACAAGAAGATCTTACTGAGGGGAGTAAGACCGAGCGCGCGGGTCTGCAAGGATGGGTTGAGCAGTTTGCATCTGCTTGCTGTGCCAGAAGCCAACCTCATCCAGGGAAAAGGTTGGCCTCTCTGCAAAACCCAAGAGCAAAAGCAAAAAGCAGGTCTGTACCAGGGAGCCGCAGAGCTGCCAGGGGTTGAAGAGAGGAGCCTGGCAAGACCAAGACAGGAGGGCAGGGTCACAGGAGACATGAGGCCACTGCTCGTTTCAGTGGGGCGGGTGCGGGTCTTGCAGAAAATTACACTGAAAAGAGCAACGGCTTTGCCATACAGCATTAAGAAGCAATTTCCAGTAAAGCTGCCACTCTGAAATGCTCTCCAGAATCCAGCTCAGAGTGCCTTGTACGTAAAGTCCCGTCTGTTAGGAAGTCTGCTATATTTTCCTTGCAACAAAAATAAGTATGCCCAGACATCGTGAGTGGGCCGTATCAGCAAATAGGTGGCAGGTAAGTGCTCTGCAATTAGGCTCCCACCCAGGAGCCTCACACTCAGCCTGAGCAAATGGAGTTCACAGAAAGGGTCCCACCACAACCTGGCATGTGGGAGGTGGGCAAAGGGAGAAGCTGGTATGGGCCAAAACCACCCCCGTCCTTAAATAATACCCATTTTTATTTATTTTTAAGCTATTTTCAGTATAAAGTAAAAACTTCCAGTGTTTTGGCTGGCATTGATGTAAATTCCTGCTAATGTTGGAAAAAATTACAGTATCAAACAGCTAGGCAGATCTTTCCATTCAGTGGCACCCACCAACCCTGACCACATGTCAGAGCCCTGCCATCTGACTGTCCTGCAGTCAAGGGCTGACACAGGGGAAGACCATCTCCACCAAAGAGACTCTTGGACTACAGATAAAGAAATAAAAAGAGCAAGCAACAAAATACTGTCCAGCATAACAGGCAGATGTTTCACCTCCAGCAGACAGCCTGTCCAATTTCTGCAGACATTATGGAACAGATAAGTTTTAGGAAGAGTTTTGAAAGAACATAGCACATTACTTCTGTCCCTTCCTGGGAGAGTTGGGGAAAAACTGACCCCCGGCAAGCAAATGCACACCAGGGCCTGGGATAACACAAGAGTCATCCTACATGACTTGAACCTCCTGAAAGTCAAGTGTCCAGCCGTGGAGAGTTTTAGCCATTCCCCAGTCCCCTCTCATCAGCCACCTCCAGAGCAGGGCTATCCCAGCACTTTGTGCCCATCCCCGAGAGGAACAACCAGGGTGCAGGGAGCCTCGCCTCTTCGTGGGCTACACAGGCAGCCAAGGTGCAAACCTTAGGCTCAACAATCAGCTTCAGTCCAGAAAAAGTCCCCAGGCTGCTAAAGGCACCCAAAGCGTTACAGTGAAGTTAAGGAGGGTTTGAGTCGTCCCAATGCTTGGCAACTGAACTTCAGGCACCTTAAATGGAGTAGGATTTCCAAAGCTTAGGAGAGAGTTGCTTCCCAAAACCTGCCTCGCCTTCCAAAGCTTCAGGCTGGTTTCCCAGAATCATCTGATTGCTTCTGAAAAAACATGGCTATAATTTTTACATTTAAATGCTGTTTTATTGGAATTTTTCCCCCCCCTCGTTATTCTTCCTACAGTTTTATTTTGGCTTGGTCATGAGAGCAGGTAACAAGCCAAATGCGGTTTCATTAGAAAGGTTCTGAAATTGTGGCCAAAGTCATGCTGCACTGTGTTACATCTGAAGTCACGAACTGGCAAATTCCAGCAACAGCCAGTGCAGTCCCATTCCAGCCCAGCTCAGGCTTCAGGACAGACCTGGCAGCCTCTTCTGCCAGGAACAGAGCTGCTAACACCAAGACAGCCCCTAAGCCAAAAATCACTACGTGAAACTGCTCAGCATACCAGGCAGCTTCTTACAAGTTTATGTAACTTTTCCACTTTTCCTCCTCAAAACCCTCTGTGAAAGTTCAGCTTCACACCACAAATACTCTGTTGTGAGCCGACACTGGAGAAATAATGTTTATTTCTCTCAACCTCCCTGCTTACCAGAACACAATGACCTAAACCCCAACCCTCACCTTTAGTCTGGACCTTCACCCAAAGCTGTGTCTGATCTCGCCAGCTTCCAACCTGGCATTCCAGCCACTCCAGGCCAGTCGGGGACCAGTCCCACCCCTGACCCCACACCCCAAACAGATACATGCTGCACTGGCACATTAGCATGAGCACACTCAGAAAAGGCAGACACATTTTCAAAGTTTTAATCCATTAGCAATTGCTAATTAAGGGGCAATTAATCTGACTCCCAGCTCTGCTCCTAATTTGCCTTGCAGTTTTGGGCAGTCCATGTGAAATGCTACGTTTCAGCTTCCTATGCTCGTACAACTTCTGTGGATATTAAAAATGGATTTCTGTAAAGTGATTTATGATCCATGATGAAAGGCAGTTCAGAAGTGTAAGGACTGCTCCTATTAGTAAAATAACTGGTGCATTTTTTGATCTTTCATTCTGGGGCACGGAGGGTGGGGGGGAAGGAAGAGAAAAAAAACCTTATCTGAGTGTCATTAATGAGGCTCAAAAGGTATAAATTGCAAATTAGATATTTTTTAAAATGTGGACCAGAGAGGTTGGTGGGGTGGTTTTTTGTAACAGCAAAAAGTGGCAGGACAACACAAGCATTTAACTTCTTGCATTTCCCTCTGGAATAACTGACATCATAAAACTTTTACAAACTAAAACCATTAGAGATAAATAGAGTAGCAGAGACACAGAGGACGATGAAGAGAAAATCTAGAAAGTACCTAATCCATCTCATTTCCTTCACTGTGTAAAAACAAGTAACTGACACACTTCCTGCCGGCGAACCTTCCTGCAGATAAGGGTGGTCCCAACAACAGGAAATTCGCTTCTAGAAGCAAGCACACTTTTGCTACCAAGCCAAACTTTCTCCATTTGAACTCCACAGCAATTAAAAGCAGCATCTGGCTAATCAAACGTGAGCTGGATTAAACACGCAACTGCCCAACTCCCTAAGCCTTGCCCGACTGGCCACTGCCTCCCCGCTCACAGCAGAAGAGGGGTCCCAGCTCCTGCACCCCGGTGCCATCCCAGCCCGGCAGCCAACGGGGAATCCTTGAGCAGAAGCGGGTGCTGCTCCCTCTGACTGCACCGTCCCTTTGGGCTTCTCTGCTAACAGCCAGATTTTAAAGCCAGGCCTTAGGTTCTGCAGACGGCAAGATCCAAAGGTGTGGGTGGAGAGGGTGTTGAGCACCTTCGCCTTGGTGCCCTGCAGGATTTACCTCCTGATCTGTCAGACCTGCTTACTAGCCTCCGGTTGTCTTAAGAAATAACAATGCAAAAAGTGAAATATGCAAGCAAACGTGTGGCAAAAGTCAAGCCAGTCATTTAAGGTTTCAAAGTGATGATTTATACAGTGGGTGAAGCACTCAAGTGCTTTTTCTCAGCTTGGTCACTGCAAAATGAACATTAAAGGGAGCAATAAAAGGAAATGTTTCAGCAAAAACGCAATGAATACTCAAAGACGTGTCTCCATCACAAACATCTCAAATCAACAGCTGCTGCCCAAGAAAACAAGCAAAAACATTAAAATCTTCCTTGTGAGTTTGCTGCGAAATACTTCTCTCCTGCTCCAAAAGCAAAATAGTTCTCTGCTTTCACACACAATAAACTTCAATAGTCCAGCAAAGTAAAACTACAATTTACCACAATAATACTCTGTTATTTTCACGCTGCATTCATCAGTAATTAAGTATTCTTGGATCTCTGCTTTTGTCTTCAAATAGCATGCTATAACCAAAGAGTGATTTTTTTATTATTATTAAAAGCAACTGCAAAGGGCTTCCCATAGACATTTGCCATCTTTTCTTTTTTTTTTTGCAGGTGAGGCAGAGTTGTGAAACAGCCTTAATACTCAAGTGCAAATCATTACATTTTAATATAACTTTGAAATGAGGAGGAACAGAGGGAGATGCGATCAATCCCAGCTTTCCCTCCCAGGTCCACAGATTCCCACGAAAAGAAACCTGGCCTGGTCCTTCGATTAAAAAAAAAGCCATCCCTCGCTACTGTGGGTTTGTAACCCCCGTGGTTGGGGGGTTGGTCTGCCTGCTCCAAGCCTCTCCCCGGCAGCCAGCCTGGCTGGGGCAGGGCACCCACCCCACGGAGGGCAGCCTGGCGCGACGGGGCGGGGGGCTGCGCCTCCCCAGCCCCTCCCTGGGTGGAAGGTGCGGGACAACGTCCAGAGAGGGCAGAGGGGAGGCGGCGGCGCGGGGCTTTATTGTAAAATGACCTTGATTTGACAGGCACGTTCTCAGGTTTCAACAGATGCTGTGGGAAAGGCAACAGCAGCCAAGGCGGTCTGCAGGCATTTCTGATGATATGCAGACTTTTTTTTTCTTTTTTTTTTTAAATAAATGGGGGGCGGGGGGGGTAGTCTTCTCAGTTTCCATGACAACAGTGTCTCCACTTGTCTGTTATTAGATACCATCCGCTTCCTGTGTCTAAATTTTTAAACCAATCAGAAAAGTGTTTATAGATTTTACAGCTCCTGGGACAGTCCCTCTCCTCCACGAGAGCTACTTTAATGACACGTAACACTCAGGCAGCCAGGGCTGCCAGGCCTGACGTTTTCGGCTGCCAAGTGATCCCAGTTTGTTGTTTACCGGCTGATACGTGGGCTACGCTGGAGAAAACTCGAGGTCTGCCGCCCGATTTACCGTGCCCATAACAGACGTTACCACGCTGGTTTGTTTTGGTTTTTTAATACCACACAAACTCATTTTCATTGTTTGCTGATTTTTGTTTCTGATTCATCCCACGAACCACCACGAGCCCGCCCTGCGTGAAAAACGATCATCTAAGAGAGGCGGTTATCACAGCGGAGTAACGGTCCGCTCTGACCTACGCGGCTCACAGCAGAACACCGCCCGCTGCAATTAAAGTTTCAGTGAGCCGGGCTGTGAGAGCAGCCGGGCTGTAGGTGTGCAAAGGGATGTTCATATTTATACCCCTGATGGTACAAACAGTAACTGACCACAGCGCGGTCGGCAGGTTCATAAGGAAATCCTTCTCCAGGGTACAGGGACACATGCATGTATTGTGAAGAAATCAATTCACGGCAACGACAGGTAAGTTAGAAGTCGGCACCGAGGAGCAGCAAAGAGGGGCCGACGTGAAAATCAGAAAATACGGTTCCCGGCGGCTCCGGCGGAGCAGCCCCGCCAGAGGATGGATGCCCTTCAGGCGTGTGTGCAGACACACACCGAGCCCGTGAAGTACCGAGAGGATTCTTCCCGGGCACGGATCGAACAGCCGGCGGCGGGCAGAAACACAAGGGAGACCGGGGGACGGCCTCCCGCCCGCCGCCGGCTGCACCGCTGCCCCGCCGGGGCCCCGGCCGGGGCTGCAGCCGCCGCCTCCCTCTCGCCCAGCGCGCCCGCCGCCGCCACGTCCGGGCGGCCCCGCGGAGCCGGGCCGGCGCTGCCGGGACACTGTCCGCCCGGCATGCGGTCCGGCGGCCGCCCCGCACGCCTCCCCTGCTCGCCCCAGGGCGCCTTCCCTGCCGCCCTCCGCGTCCCCCTCCCGGCGGGGCGGGGACGGGCAGTGCGGGGCAGCCCCGACTAACTCCCCGCCGCGGGCCCCGCGCGACGCCGCCGCTCGCTCGCTCGCCCGCCCGCCAGCGGCCCCGCGGCCCCAAAAGTTTGGCCGGGGCTCCCTGCCCCAGGAAGGACGGGGCGCGGCGGCTGCCGCGAGGGCGGGCGGGCCGGCACCCGCACACCCGCTCTCAATGCCACCGCGAAACGCCATCGCCGCGGCCGTTACCTCCTCGCCGTGGCTCTTGGCTCCCGCCGCCGCGGGGGTGGGTGCTCCCCGCGGCCGGCCCCGCTCCGCGCCCCGCGGCGGGAGGCAGCCGCAGCCCGCGCCGCCACCCGCCGCCCCACCTCCGGCAGCGTCGCCGCGCCCCGCCGGGTCCTAGCACCGCCTGCCCGCCCCGCCCCGCCTTGCCGGGCCGTCCTCCAGAGCTGGCGGTGGGGGACTGAGCCGGGCGACGCAGGGCGAAACTTCGGGAGCTGGGGACAGCGGGAGCGGGAGGGCAGCGGGTGGACTGGGAGTGCCGCTCCCTGGGGGGTGCGTGGGGACGCAGCTCTGTGAGGCAGGGGAAGGTGGCGGATGGCAGGTCCCACGCTTGCTTTTCCTTTCGGTGGCGGGGAAACCCGGCTCGGGCCCGCCATCCCACTGGGCCGTCCGCCCGGCCCGGCCCGGCCCGGCCCGGCCGCCTCCTGGTGCGGAGGGGCAGCAGCCGAGGTGGGCGGCCTTCACCGGGGAACGTGCCGCTCCCGCTCGGCCGTCACGCTGCAACCGTGAGCGACCTTCGGGTCACTGGAGCCAGACGCCTGTGTGTTGAAAACTGAGACATGCAGAACTAACCCTGTTGTTTTTGTTATTCTCTTACCGGCCAGGAGGTTCAGCCGAGGCCTGGCACCTCGGTGTACTGTGTTCTGTGCCGTCAAATAACAGAGACAACTCCCCAAGCCAGGGCAGCTTAAGTACCAAGGGTGCACCCCGCTTCCTCCTCCCCACTCCTCTACCCCTTTGCAACCCTCATCCCAGCCTTTCCCTGCTGCCACTCCTGACTTGCTCCTGGGAAACCAGGTGGGAGGGAACTTTGGGTGAACTGGGACCGGTCCATGAGTGCAAAGGCTGGCAGGGTCTCAGCTTGGCACCATCAGCCCTGCCACATGCCCAAGGACCTGTCAAGCCTTTAAAGGACATTTAATTATTCATTGTAAATTTACCTTTCTCCAACCAACCCTGTAGAGTGACAACTCAAGGTATGTGCAATTGCTGTAGTGATTACATGAAAAGCTTAGCTTTATCCCTTTAGATTTATTTTGCCATAATGTGGGATTGGGATGGAATGAGGTTTGGGTTTTTTTTCCCCCCCAAGGGATAAGCCCTTTCCTTGTCACTGATTCTGGACAGAGGGCAGAATGAGAGCTGTGTCCTGCCAAGCCTTTTTCCTGCCTACCCAAATTCCACTACTCAACTGTACAGGGGTCCCAACTCCAGACCCAATGTGCTTTGGTGTGGCAGTGACACAAAGAAATCCAGGTTCTGCACCAGTATACTGCACCCGTTGGAGGTCAACAATATGCGAAAAGTAGCAATTCTGAATTTTGATGATAAATTTTGAAAATAAATTAATGTTTTTCTGTATCTGTACCCAATACAGCTTTACTAGTAGAAGGGAATGGAAGCGTCGTTCCTCTGCCCTTTTTTCTTGCTGTCTCAGGATGGATTTTGAAAAGCCAGGATGGGTTGAAGTAGCAGATCTGTCCTTTCATTCGTAAAAATTGCTGGCATGAAACTTCTCCCTGCCCCCACCTTGGTCCTAGCTATATCCCTGGGCACCGCTCGTCTGTGCAGATGGCCATAACCTCCTGTTGATTCCCTGACTCCTCTTCAATGGATGGATGGGCTCAGTTTATTCCAAACAGAATATAAAACCCTGGAGTCTTCTGAGCAAAGTTAGTTTTCCTCTTATAGGTGGTTTTGGTGGCAGGGAGACTTGGAGACAGAGGCATTCCCATTCCACAGCATTCCTGCATAAGACACACAGGTCCCTCGTTCCATTCGGTTGAAAATTTTCCAGTGACTGCTCTGCAATATGCCGAGGACTGCAGCAGGAGAGATCAGCCCTGTTCGCCGGATGCCTAACAGTGCCCTTACAGCAAAGAACTGACAAAAAATGGGAAGACGTGGAATAAATCCAACCCTGGAATCCTTTTCCAGGCTCATTTCCTAGTTCAGATGGGTAGCCATTGGCATGACGGCCACTGGAGATGCCCTTGAATTAGAAACACACAATTATTTGTAATGAAAACACCCCAAGAGTAGCTGAGCATTTGGGCTCAGCTATCGATGCAGCTAGAGCTTAAGACCCCAGGCACCATGTTAATCACAAGACATCTGTTAATTTTTTTTATTAAATATTAATATGTTTGCAACATCACCACATATGGAAGCCCTGCAGATGCCAACAAGAGTCTCCAAGAAGGCCAAAATCCTGTCCCCATTCAAGGAAACCCCAAACTGCATAATCATCGTAGACACTGCACGTGCCAATTACCCTTTGCAGGGCTGCTCCATATCAATGTTATAAAAAAAGCATTTTTTCCTGTGCTTACCCATTAACTCTAAGCCAGGTGATTTTCCTAATGAAGTCAGTCAGTAGTAGCATTTCTTCGTCCTTTGATCAGCTCATCTGAATTACTCTGTGCCTGTGTCTATGCTAACCACAGCAGTTTTAAACCTCAGCCTAAGTTCCTGCAGAATTTAGCCACAAGTGCATGCATTTCCCTTCTGTTGTTTGCTCCCAGTGATGCAAGCTTCATTATTCTTTCATTTCTTCCTCCTTCCTCCCACTCATGTATTTGAGGCTTTCTTACATTCTTTGTAGCTCTGCTTTCCACCTCCTCTTCATTTAAATCATTCCTAAAGAAAAGAGTGTTTTAGAAGACCTACATTTGCAAGGGAAAAATATTAATAGTGGAATATTTCTCAGAGATGCATTTTTCGTATGTCTCCAAGTGCATCTTGTCTCTCCGTATCAATCTTAGCACTGTTAACTCTCCCATGTAGAAGGCTGCTTTGTTATCTGTATCTGCTGGATGAAATTAATGGAGATTAAATTCTTACCCTGCTCCAGACAGGGGAGAATTTATGATTTATGCTGTAGAATGTTTTTCCACATCCATGTCAGTCCATTTTGTCTAAAACTCCTTCAAGTTTTTTATTAAGCTTTGTTTTCTTAGAGAGTCTGTAAATCCAGGCTTGCCAGCTGGGAGCTGCTGGGTTATTTCTGGCCTCTTGGCCAGAGAGCTTACAGCCCCCAGAGCAGCCCTGGGGCACAGGTGACTCTTCTCCTACCTCAAGAAAAAATGTCCCTTCTGCTTCCTCTCTGCTGCCGGCACAAAACTGTTCTTGCTCCAGGGACAGATGAGAGGCACTTTGCCTCAGGGATCCCCCTTGGGAATGGCTCCAGTCCCACGGGGGAGGAAGCTCATAAGGAGCTTGACTGCATCTACAAAGTAGCTGTAGGTCCTGCTATAAAACCCTCCGTTCTCTTTAAGGACTTGCTGTAGCACCGCGTGATTATTTACCAAGGGGCAGAGTTAGAAGGTATTGCAGGAGATGTGCACAGTGCTCCCATGCGTGCCTTGCTCCACAACTCCATTGTGTTATGTTGTTACCCATTCCCTTTTTTCACTTCCAAAATTATCAAGGCCTGTTTATCCCAGGCCAGGTATTGTGGGTAGTGGGAGCCACGTGAAAATGAACGTAACTGTGGTGGGAAATCGGTCACCATACAACTGCTCACTCATCACTTCCAAAATGGCATTTTATAGCTGTGCTGTTTACCCTTTTTGGTTCTTGAACATATTTGGTCTCTTCATTTGAACACAAAGATAAAAATGCCTGTGCTTCAAGCCAGATCGCGTGTTTTCAAGGGCAGGAAGATGTCAGTAACTTTTTTCCACTTACTTATTTGCCATTTACATCTGACAGTGCAAAACCAGAAGGCAAAAAAAAAAAAAAAGTCTAAATATTCAGATATACCTAATATATCTAGTGCCTCAGTTTTTTGCGTGCCTGACTTGAGTTATACTTAAGTTTCTCGTAGGACAAATACTCACCTATGCAGTTCCAGGTCAATTTACTCTTGCCTTTCAGATGTACAGGGAACACGGCCCAGACCCTGTACCAAAACACTCCTGTTTCCAGTGCTGTACACCCAACCACTGCACCACATAAGGCTGAGCCCCAGACGAAGCAGTGAAATACAGGGAGATTACGGTAAATACATTCCCTCTTTCATGCTTATGAATCAAGTCCCACTTGCATTCCCCATGGACAGCCCGGCAGACCTTTTACGGTCACATAGGGGTACTTAATTATGCACATATATGTGTTCTTGCACTACTTTAATAACAGTGTAAGAGTCACTTGAGCAATAGATTTGATTTTATGAGCCAAAAGAATAAAACTCGGGTTCTCTGGTGGACAATGAAACTGGATTTTTTCCACTTTCCCTTATTTTATTTTTGTTAATATCACCCTTAAACTTTGAATTATCCCGCAAGTATTAGGGCTCATTAACTTTGTTTCGGCTTGTACTTTGTGTTAATGGGACGGTTTTTGTAAAAAATATGAATCACTTGAATGCTAAGGCTTAAATGCTTAATAAAAGTCATTAGTACAATTATGTGTGAGGACTTATAAGAAAGGTGATGGTGTTACGGGTACTGCTGTATCTCTGCTGTCAGTGGTCTTTCTGACTTACCTCCTGCTGTGTCAGGCCTTGAGCTTCTACCTTTCAGTGGATGGAATAATCAGATTCTTGCACACTTACAGCAAGCTCCAGCCTACATACCCCGTGCATTCTCCAAGTTCACATGTGTACATGAGAACAGAGACCTTCAGCCTTCCTGCATGACCTAAACAACATTTTAAAAACAGAACAGCCATTTAACCATTGAAATAAAGCACGTTGGTTAAAAAATATTTTATATCCACTTTATCTGTTAGTCTTGCCAATGTGTACTAAATTAAACATCTACAGATCTGATCACTTTCAACCCCTTTTGGGGGTTTGCTTTCAGAAACTTCTGTTTAAGTGGTCCTCTCTATATTATCTGGGGTCTTTCATGTCTTGCTTTCCAGGCACCGACATTCCTCCCAGGGAAATCTCTCCAATGAGCTGAGCAGGGGCCCAGCCAAACCATCACAGTGAAGACCACTTGCTTTGTTTCCCAAATTTTTCCTCAAAAAATGTATGCCTGGGTCCATCTTTTCTCTCCTAGGTACCTGTCTTAACAATCCAGCTATGGAAGTAGCGCAGTATGTGCACGCAGTAAACATGTCAACACATCAGATTCATAAATTATTACAGACAATGCCAAATCTGCCACAAAGATTTTTTCAACTTGAAGCTGTAGAAGAGGATCTTCAGTGTCAGAAATGCTGAAAGGCTGAAAGCAAAAAATAAGAAGGTGGTCACCTGTTAACCTCAGGCAGCTAGGATCCAAGACAGCATATGCTTTATGGACAGTGGAAAAAAGACTGATGACTATTCAAAGGCAGATTTTGGAATAACTTAAAACTACCAGAAAACATTTATGAAGCTGTTCTGGTACTGCCCAACTTAGTCCTGCCTGTGTGTCTGAGGGGATCACTGGGAAGCAAGGTAGTCTGCAAAACTGGTTTTCCTTTCCAATTCTTTGATCCATCATTCTGGAATTTACACAGTAGTTACAGGTGTTACCTTGGTTGCAACCACTAAGATTCAGTTTTTCTGGCTATTCTGGGTCTAACCTGGGGCAAAGGGGTGCTCACTCTGCCTCCTCATTCACATCGGCATCTGGTCCCTATGCCTTTTCCCCCTCTCCCTTGTTCTCTCACTTCTTCCCATCCTTCTTAGGCTGCCCCTCCATGCTGCCTTCCTGCCGTGCTGCTGAGCACACTTCCTGCATCTAATTTGAGGGATTTAAGGAATTTTTCTCCCTGATGTGACACTGCTGAGCTACCATTGCGCCCTGTGTGACAGCACCAGTCCCCTTCAGCAAAAGGTAACCCAGCTCAGCCCAGACCACTTTCTCAAGTGGTTCAAGCACATCTACTTTTTTCTAGCATAGAAATTGATTAAAAACGTAGAGCATCCCAATTCGTTGTGGCTGAGGAGCAGTCAGAAAGTGCTACCACACTGCTGTGAGCGGCTTCTGCAGCTGCTCCAGCAGATCTCCCGGAGCTCTTTGCCAGCTCAGGGAATCCAGCCGCCCCATCCCCAAATCCACCACGGAGGTCTTAGGCTGCTGTGATGCTTCAGACCTGGGTAGAGCAGCACACGCATAAAGTCAAAAGAGTGAAAATCAGACCTTTAATCTCTTAATCTCCATTACTTTGGGATTTGTCAAAACTTGGGGCTGCAGCTGGCTTGACGGCTCTGCCTGGCAGCTTCCCAAGACTCAACTTGAGCAGGTGATGACAATTTTAACTCTAGTGGTGCCCAGAGCTGTGGACGAGCAGCTTTGGGTCTGCTCTGGTGTCATGCTAACTTGCTGCGCACCGCTGAGGCTACACGTTCGTCCTGCAAGCCGGCATTTTGAAATTCCCATGTAACTTCATCTGGCTTTGCATTTCCCTGTTAAGTAGACCTGTCTCCTTCCAGTAATGTTTTTAGCAAGGCTCCTGATAGATGGATTATACACCAGCCTTCACCAGGGAACTCGCCAATCAGCCGTTCTAATGACAACATATTTTTTTTCCAGTATCTTATTTATTTCATTGGCTTTCAGGTTCTGAGACGAATGGCATCTGATTCATTGAGTCTCTCTGTTTTCTCTGCTTCTGATACTGTCTTGTCTTTCATGTGTGTAAAGAGTAAATGAACAGAGGAGAGATTTTTACTACCACCCTCTTAGTCCTATATGCCAGCTACAAGTTCGATACTTTTAAAAAAACCCTGATACCTGTATCAAAATGAAGTGAAAGCAAAGAAGGAAACCTCACACTTATGAGCCCCCATACCTGATACAAGCGGTAGGACTGCAGTGTTGTACAGTGAGAGGACAAGAGCTTTTTGGCTGTTCTGTCTTGAGAGGGATGGAGAACCCTGGCCAGAGATTTCCTCAGAATCTCCCTCTTTCTCACTTGCCAAAGTTTGTGCTCTGTTCTATTAATTTCACCTGGACTGATATTAGTAACATGGCTTTGCTGGATCACATTTAATTGTTTGTATATTTGAATTAATTTAACGTGAGCTTTAGGAGAGAGTGTTTCCTTCTGCAGGCTGAGAGCTTTATGTTTCTAATAAGCACAACCACTGTATTATTCTGTGGTCATCTCCTTGTTCCTGAGAAAACAAAACATCCACGTTTATCAGGGTGAATCAAAGACAGTGATCAAGTTATCTTGTAAAGTAGCTTTATTCACATCTCATTAAATAACGTAAATCATAATAATCCAGTTAATCAGAAAACATAATTTTTTATGCCATTTTTTTTTTTCTTTTCTTGCTTAAATATTTATGCTGCAAGGGTAGCCCATCTGGTTTAGATTGTAAGATGGAAATCACAAGACTTACCCACCATCCCCTGACTTGTGATTCTGGAAAAGACTGGAAGTAGTTTGGCAGCATAATATGTTTCCCTGCCTCCTGTAGAAATAAATCTCCAGCTTCGGAGTATATTGAAGCAGACAATGGGGTAATTTGGTGACATAGACCCAAGCTACAAAACAGACAGCCAAATCCTGATTCAGATTTCTCGTATGTCAGTGGTTGGAGTTCACGTTGAGGTTTGGGCTTGTAAATTAAGAAGGGATTAGCTATGCAATCTATATTCAAACCCAAATTTGGACACTGAATCCTATGAAGTTCAGCAACACCTGAATGTCTGGATATGGTCTGAGTCTCCAGGCATTTCCCCCTAGAATCAAGGTGTTAATAGTCTGATTCCTTCAGTAGTCCACTGAATACAAACGCAAATGGATGCTGTGTCTGCAGCTATTGCAGAATTATCCTGTTGCAGGTATTTGCATGGTGATTACCTCAGTACCATTAATGTGCATTAATGCAGAGAAACATTACTGTCTCCAATTTACAGATGAGGCATGAAGGTGCAAAAGGACTCAGTCACACATGGAGTCTTAACACATCTGGGAGATGAGTCCTCAGCGAGTGCTGCAACAACAGAGCCAGCCATTTCCCAGCTGAATTCGATGTGACATACTGCTACAGAGATCTGATACCTAAATAGCACTCTCCTTGCAGAGTTCCCAAAGCCCTTTACAAAGGTGGCTGAATAGCCTTCTTCCTAATTTGCAGGTGGAAAATGGAAAACACAAGCAAATCCCTATGAAAGGGTCTTACCCACTGCAGTGATTACCCAAGTCAAGAAAAGGACAAGGCTTGTGAAATGCTTTGAGATAGCTGGATGGGGCATTTACCAAATTTGAAGGCATGATTAAATATAGATGCTGTTTGTTCATAAACTGTTGCAGGATGCTGTGACTAGTTACAGTGGAAACTCAGAAATCCCCATGTGTCCTTGTTTGGCCGGTGGCAGGATGGGGCTGTTTTGGCCACTCTGGATGTACCCAGCCACGTAGAAGTGATAAGGGCTTTGAAACTATCATCTGGCTGATTTGGAAAAAGTGTGGAGCAAGTTGTTGTTTAGCATCTCTCAGATAACTGATGTGGCCACTGGTTTTCATTACTAAGTGACCATCAAGATAAAGAGAGATTTATTGCTTTTGAAGCAATGAGGCAAGTGACGCATTCTTCACATGCCAAAGCAGACGTGGGTAGTTCTTTCAGTAATACCTGGGTTTTTATAAAGGCACAGGACTGAAATGGAGCCAGAGATCCAAACCGCTAGCTGCTTTAAGAGACAGCGTATCCAGAGGCGAGAGCTTAGATCTTTCTCTACAGTGGATCAGCTTGGAAGGTGGGGGCCATTTTTTCTCTTGTCTTCCATTAACATTTATCTGGAGTGATGCCACTGAGAGAGATAGCTGTGTCCCTGTGCTGGGGGAAGGACCACAGCCCCATCATGGGTGGGAAGGGGCTGTGTGGCTGGTGGTGGCTCTCATGCTGTGTGGCTGCATGTGGAGAGTGCAGGCTGGGGTGGCAGTGGGATGGAGGGGTCCCAATTCCGGCCCACCCACCCCTCTGTATCTGGGCCCAAGCACTGGGAATAATAAAATTTGTCAGCATTTTCCCCCACAGAGTACGACTCTAAAGAGCAAGTGGGATTGTTGTTTAAACTAGAGGACATAATGCTATGATAAAATATTTGAAATAACATAAATAACAGAAAAATATGAATGTTGGAAGAGATGGGAGGTCACAGCCTGTGGATTCCAGCCAGCTGGTGTTGACACTCATTTACCCATGAAATTTTGGTTCTGTATCCTATTCTGTCACTACTGGAAAATTAGGTTATGATCCTCAGACTTGGGAGGCCCAGACTCTGCTGTAGACTCTCTGAGACCTTGGGTGGATGTTTGGCTTCTTGCTGGTTCAATACTCCCTGTGAAACGGGGATAAGAGTTCTTGCCTACTTCACAGAGATGCTGTGCAGATAAACATGTTAACAAATGTGAAGCCCTCAGCTACCAAAGCAATGAAGGCCACTTAAATGCAGTAAGTAGAGCAGAAAATACAATGTTGTGTGAGGATGCTGGCTAGCCCATGTTGCTGTGGCATTCAGCAGGTACCCGCTGCTCACTGGCTCTGATGTACAGTGTGGGTTGCCACCTTCTCCACTACCAGATTACAGCCTGAGGTCACCAGAAACTCCACAGCTAGTCCAGAACATCTGACGTCTGGCATCAGCTGCTGAAAGGCTTTACCCCCAAACCCTTCCTTCGGCTGTGCTCAGGTTTTGCAGGGGCAGGCGTGGAGGCTGCAGGCAGCACCTCCCAACCCGCTGTGCTGTGGGGCCCTGCACGTGCCTGCTGAGAAATACTTGTAGAGTGAACTTCAGAGTGTTAATTTACAGTATTTGTTCAGTATACCTGGCTGTGTGGTTGTTGGGGAAACCATAACTGGGAATTTCTTGACTTAGGTGCAGACAAAAATCTCTGTACAGTGTAACGTGGTCCAGGGCTGTGGAGTTGGTGCTAGCATTGGGCACTGTCAAGGGTTTGATGTAAATCAAGGGCACTGCTGTGCACCTGCTGAAGCTGGAATTGGACTTAGATGATCTTTCAACAAAGATGCACACGATATTTTGCCCAGCAAGCATGCTTTCCTGCCACACAGTCTTCCTCAGGGGCTCATCCTCGCACTGGGAGGGTGGACTTCAACAAGATCTTTGCTCATGACTATAACCAAAGATGGAAGCAGTACCTCTGGCCAAAAACATCCAGCTATATTTTCCTGGAAATGTCTATTTCTGGAAAATGCAATGTGTTGAATAACAGTGCAGCTCTGTTACCGAAACACGAGGGACTCAGCCTGAAGGCCCTTCTGAAAAATGCCTGTTAGCTCGTGCAGGCTGGATTACTTCAGGTAAAAAACAGAAAAGCTGCAAAAATCTTACTCTTCAGAGAGATGTTTTCTGAGCCCCAGGACTAGGTCATTTCTAGCAGGGTAGTCCAGGAGCATGTGGGCAGTCAGACTCAAGGAGAGCACCTTGGCTGCCCAGCTCTGGAGATGCTGCTTGTGCTGTGGTGAGTAACAGCTTTTCACGATGCACGTACTGCGCTTTGCTCCCTGTCCTGGTTTTGGCTAGGATAGAGATAATTTCCTTCTCAGAAAAAAACACAACACTCCCCTAGCAAAGAATGGACATCACTGGGACAAACACTTTTCATGCACTGAGTTATACACAGGTGGGAGGTATGCACAGTGCTGCTGTGGATTTAATTCACTTACTGTGAATAAAAATGTCTGAGTATGGCTGTGGATATACTGGCACTGAGCTCGTCAGTGGGAGAAACTGATCAAATTGCTTAAGGATGCACAGAGGCGGGGAGGAGTGAAGAGTTTGGGTCTCTGTACTTCTCACTGAACTTTCTTCTCTGGACAGCATTACAGCTCCACAAACACACATCCTCAGGCTGAGAAATGTCCATCCGAGAAATGTCCTCTGTATGACTTGTTTTCATCAGAATTAGCTGTTTAAAATATTCAGATATGCCTCCCACCTTTTTTTCACTTTTCCTCTGATCCTAAAAATACAGAAAACGTCCTACAGGAGCCAGGCTTATCAGCCAGGAGTGCTTGGGTGAGCTGTGAGAACCTGCACATTCTCTAGTTGCTAGAAAGGTCTCCTCATGCTTGCATAGCATTGTTCTGAGGTGTGTAAAGACACAACACATATGTTATGGCTCATTACAGGAAATGCACCACAAAGAGCAGTGACATACAGACACTGTACCTAAAGCCATTTGCTGCGAGATTGTCAAGCAAAAATTAAGAGGGAGATTTACTCACAGAGAGCAAACCTTTTCTTTGAAAACAGGCTTGATGACCTCAGTCTAAACAATTTGGGATCAACACCTTATTTCACGGCAGGAGGGACCTCAGGCTCCTGCCCTATAAGAGATTCACGGATTACAGAGAGGCAGTGCCGCAGAAGGAAGCGACATGCTGACGTGACCCACTGCCAGCTCCCTGCCAGCTATTTCAGCCAGTGACTCAGCTGAGCCCATCCCCACCCAGCTCCCAGCCCGGCTTGTGGGTCCGTGCTGGGTATTCAGGGCCTCTCCTCAGCTGAGCAGATTGGTCCCTGCCCAAGGCTCTGCAGCAGAAGTGCTCAGGCTTTGCCCTGGCTCGGGCTGCCAAAGCCAGGTCCCAGCAGCAAAGGTGGCCCCAGGTCACCTGGCTGCTGTACCATGTCCCCCAAGACCTGGCAAGGGGAGGTGGCATCACGAAAAGAGGGCAGCACAGGCAGAGGAGCAGGAAAACAGCTGGGACCTGGGACGTGGTGTTGATCCCATTTCCCCCCTGCTCCAAATCCTGCCTGGGTAATGAAATGAAGAGGACACAAGGACATCAAAGAAATCTGAATGATGGCACTTGCCACCTCCCAGAAATACTGAAAGAAATCCGGAAGAAAAAAACATTATCTCCTGGGAGGTTAAATCAGCAAGCCATTACTAAAAAAGATAAAGGGAGACAACTTTCCTCAGGAAGCAGCAAGCACAGGGTCCTCAGAGGGATCAAGCAATCAAAAAGACTCTTTTGCCTTTGTTTCTTCACGTCAGGAATGAACCAGATGCATATGAAATGTTTAAAAAACCCAAACCCTTGTGTTACTTAGTATGCTGTGTTACTGCATGGTGAAAAAAGAGTACTGTAACCAATTACATGCTTTAATGAGAAATGGGGTTGTCTCTCCTCAACCCTTTTATCCACAGAAGAGATTGGTGTGCTCAGATCTGGGTTTATTCCCTCAATTTTACACAGGCATTTGTTCTCATGACTGCAGCAGTGTCTTTCATGGCTCCTCCTCCCTTGCTGCATCTGAAACTGGAACTCCTGGAAGCTGAAGGATGGTCCATGTTGCAGGTACATAAAGATGTGGCTTCACTGCTCCAAATGGAAATTATAAAAAAGATTAATTTATCCCTTCTTTGAAGAATCTTAAAATGAAAAGCAGTAAATCTGGCCTCGTTTCTGCCCGTGTTTTGTCCTGAGAGACTTAGAAATGCAGTTTGGAGGTCATCAGGCTGGATAGTGTCCTCCCCAGAAACCACATTTCAGGGCCTTTTGCTCAGTCAGTGAGTCAAGGTTGGCTCAGGTTTCTCAAACTAGCTGAAAAAATGGGAGTGTTTCCTGCAGAGGCTGTTCTGCCTTCCACCCTTGAAGGTTGGAGCATGTGGGTAGGAGATGCAAGGGGCTGCTGGAGCCAGACTGGGAGCTTCCCAGACTGCAGATAGACACACACACAAGGATCCAAGAAGCAACAACCTTGAACTTCAAAATTTCAAGCTGGAGGCTGCATACTTATAAAGCAAACAAAAATATTTTGAATTTCCAGTATTGCCCACTGTGATAACAACCTATATCGAAGTGCCTGTGGTATTTCTGGAGTGCAGGATGGCTGCATATTTGCAAATCAATGGATGAAAGACTCTACATTTGTAATGATAGGGGAGATCGAAGGAGCTGTGATGGAATCGCTCTGACCAGTATCTCTTCTGTCACTCAGCTGCTAGCAATAATAAATGATGGATCTAATTCTGCAACATTCACATCTAGCTTTTATCTATATAGAAGTCTCAAAAAGTAATCTTCCATTGCCCTGCAATGAAACTGGCTATATTTTTTGATGAACTGTGCTCTAAAAATGTGTCTGTACTTGTTATCACCATGCCTTGGTTATGAAAGTCTAATGCCAAAAAAATGAACTTGCTTACTACATTATCAGGACATGCTTGGGTTTTTTTCTGCTTTCACCATCTGCTTGCTTTCATATGCTTTCCATTACTGAGACAGCGTATTACACTGCTTGCAGAATTAGGAGGCATAATTTAGCTCCCAAAACAAACATGATAGTAAATACAATGGGTAACATTCTGCTCTCTCTTCAGTCTCTGCAATCCACTGAAGTCTCGCAGTGAGCAAGAGGCCCTTTAGAAAGCCTGTTGTAAGGGGGTGGCCAAGGAGGGCCTGTGCTCTGCACACAGGCTGGTGGGAAGAGAGGCTTCCCAGCACGGCTGTCACCAGCTATCAGGGGCTGCAGGTGCTTCACCCTCTTATGGAGAAGACCTGGACCCAAGAGGTTCTGGGGATGGGCACGCCCTGGGGACTCATGTCTGGTGCTGGAAAGATGACTGTACTTGGCTTTTGAGGCAGGGTGGCTAGACTGAAAACCTGTTTGTGTTGTGTGAGTGCAGAATTTTTGTGCTGACCCAGCAAGGAGGTGGCCCTGTGGAGCAGCCTAAGGAAGGAGAAAGGCAGCCACACCTGATAGTACATGAGAGACAGGAGCAGAGAGGGAGGCTGGACAGCAGCACTGCCACACCACTCTGTCGTGAATGTGAGGAAAGCCCCAGCTGCATTGTTTGGGGAGCACAACCTGGCTGCAGAGGCAGCCCAGGCAGCTGGTGTAGGGGGTAGCAGCATCATCCACTCACATTCAGCCCACTTCAATGAGGAGGAGTACTGGCTCTTGGGGTTATACTTTGAGGGAAGGAAGTGCTGATACCAAAGAGACTTGTTGGAGCTACCACTCCACCAGTGTGGTTGTTACTCATATTACAAATTGATGTGAATGCTTTTGAGAGCATAGTCTCATAAACCAAACGTTTTTCAGGGATCACAAACAAGAGTGCAGGCTTTGTATTAACAACATATAAAATGAGAGAATACCTTTATATGCTATAACATGAAATATACAAGCATGCTAGTGATCTCATAATGACTTGGCCATTCCTGTTTTTCTTGCAGACAAAGAAAAACATGGTTCTGCTCTGTATCCTTCTCTCATTCTGCTGGGGAGTCATGCACTCAGCTTCCTTGAATGCTCTTCAGCGTCAGGATGATGCTATACCCCTTAGTCTCAACCACTTCCACTAGTATCTCTGCAAGGAGATGATTAGTCTGACTAAAAAGAATGTAGCAAAGTGAAGAGGTTCACTCCATTGCATAGGAAGTGCCATGCAGGAGAAGGACTTGGAGGTGAAGCTGAACATCTCTTTATTGCATAATTACAGAGAACAGAGAAGCACCACTTGTCACTGGCTTATGCACTCTCCCTACTGCCACGTTTACTAAAGCTTGTTTTCAAGTTTCACCATAAAAGAAAATGAATGGAACCAGGTTTATCTCTGAAATGAATTGAGCACATGGCTGCTGATTCTTTTCACCCATACAGCACCAGTTTGAATGTTCTGAATTAAATCACTGCTTAACAAAATAAACCATAGTATATAAACATTAATTAATATTCATGGTAAGTGAACTTCCTTCCAGATTTACTTCTGGTGAATAGAACTTGGCTCTAGTCCTTGAAAACCAGCACTGAAAGAGCCGAGCTGAAGCTGTTATAAATTATTGTGTGTGATGGCGGTGTTATAGACTAGAAGTCTATCAATGTGAATCATCGTAAATAAGGAAGGAACTTACACAAAACGTGCTGCTGCAATAAACAACAGGCTTCTGCAACTGAAAAGCACCACTGACATCAAGTTCTTGATTCAATAAAACATTACTTTCTTCATGGCACACGAGCTTCACTTTCACAATATGGCCCTGCACTGTTTTGCATTAGGATGTTAGAAACCTCACTTCCTTGAGCTGTTAGACTCAGTCTCCTCCCAGCTGGAGGAGCTGCATGCAAATGGAACTTAATAGGAATTTAAAGATATTAATTAATGTTTTAGCAGGTTTACTTTGACTTCATAACATGAAGAAAACTATTTATCTGGAATATATATGGCTAATAGATCTAGGAAACTTGGTTATCTAATGTAGCATCTAGCTTACTTGCAGAAACTGTAATGGATTCTTCTCTGTGAGATGGTAAATCATAAAGATTGCATAAATAGGTAGATCTGAAGATGAGAAATGCTGTTGAGGATCTACCTGGCAACAAGCACCCATTGGAAATCAAATTACCATTTCATCTGCCAACACAGTATACGTCTTTTGTTATTGGTTGTTGTTACTGGCAAATAATTTGATTATTAGAAAAGGAAAGATAATAACCAGGAAATATTTGAGCTCAGCAAGTTGTATATACTTCCCTGTTGACTTCAAAATTTGTCTAAACACATACAGATCAAAACAAGTTAGTGGAAGCAGTGCCTTCATTATTCAATCCACTTCATCTTATGAACTGCAAATTAGTTCTTCATGTATTTGTCATGATTAGGTTAGGTTTGTGAGTGACTCATAGTAGATGGATAGTGCAGTACACAATAAAGGATGAGGAAAAAACAAGGAGGCTGGTGTCTCCGGCATGCCTCAGGCAGGGATGACATGTGGTGAGTGTGCTAACAGCACTCCTTTCCACCAGAGGGGTGGTGAACATTAGCATAGTACTGGTACAGCTCAGGTATTCCAAATAAAGACCCTGAAATACCTGTTCCTCATTCAAGGCAAACAGGTTTCCAAGGGAAGACTTTATTGTCTTTTTTTTTTTTTTTTTTTTAATCTGGAAACTAGGCTTTAAAAAAAGTGCAAGAGAGCAAGAAAAAGAAAAAATTGTTAGCATTGTTATTTCTGTTGGGATCTCACAGTAAACTTCTGTGCAAGAAGAAAAAGAAAGGATGTAGCTGAAACTCTGCATGATTCAGCACAGATGAAAGTATGTGCCTCTATTCCCTGTCAGCCTAAGGCAGAAGATAAGGTTGAGAAAAGTTAGAGAAAGACCTACTTAGTCTTTACCAGTGCAGATTAAAGGACTTGAAAGGCCTGAGGAAAACACTAGCCTAAAAATGACTCAATTTGCTTGTGTTTCACAAATTCTTGGAAGGTACATGCTGTTCAGGAAAGGTGGAAATAGAGATTATCACAGCAGATTAACGTTGTAGTGCCATGAGGCAGTAGTTCATAAAGCAAAGAGAAAAGGCAGCGTGGATGGGAGACTATCTGTTCAGGCTGAAATAAGTCTGAGGAAGGACAGTAAAGGCTGGTTCTACTGCATCTCTAACAGCCCTCAGCAACAGCATCAGGAAAGGTTATCGTTCTCTGTAATGCTCTCACAGAAGTATCATGTCCCGTGCCTCAACTGCAGAACAAACACTGCCAGCAATATTACAGCCTAAATACTCACGGATTGGGAGACTCAGATTTCTTGATCAAAACGCCACTGAATCAATATGCAGAGCTGCAGTAAGACCTGGTTTTGGTGAACAGGCAATGCATCATGTAAGAGCTAATCATAGACAAGAATTTTGCAGTGAGCGGGTATGGACTGGCTCAGTTAAAATTAAATCAAAGAATAAACAAAAATAGACCTGTTACTATTTATTGAACTAACTACCAGGAAACAGCTAGTGAAAATAAGTTGACCAGATAACTCAAGGTCTTCAATTTAGGAAGGGCTTGACATTTAGATCAAAGAAACTTTCAAGTAAGTTGGGGGGAAACAACGTCTAGTGAGATGCTTCAGATCTAACAGGATGAATAATCACTTCAAAATGGCTGTTACTCATAGGGAGATCAGACATCCAGGGTTGCCAGAGCTGTCCTGAAATGTAGACATTGTCCTATATATATCCTGTCAAAAATCTCTGAGACACTACTGAGCTCTGGATTTTCTCTGTGCCCTCTGCTCCAGGCAGCGAGAATGATCCCGTTCCCAATGCCACCACGGTGGAAAGATGGGGACAACTTCAGCACCACACCAGGCCACACACCCCAATGCGAGAGACATGCCTCTTGCCACAGGACCCCATGTCTCTTTTACAATAAAGCAAAATTAATCACTCTAAGTAATCGAAGCACTTACAAGACATGGGAAAAGAGATGGATCAGCAATGAAAACTGACTTGGAGGTCAGAAAGTGTAGAAATACAGTGGGAACTACTGAAAGTAAAGCATTGCAAAGGAAATTAAAATAACAAGAGGCTTCTCAACCATATAAATAAAAGGAGAATAAGGCAAAACCAGAACTGCTCTGAAATGGGAATGATGTATAGATTAAAGGTAATTCAAGTAGAGTTCCAAACCTAAATGAGTAGTTTACTTCAGTTTTCTGTAATTACAGTGATACTGAAATTAATGGGATAAAGCTGGACGGACAGTAAGAGAGAAGGTCCTTACTAGGAAGCATAAGGTAGTGTGTTCAGGTGGGGAAGGGGGGAACAAGAGGAGGTGATGTCCCTCCCTGATTCTAAGCAATGCAGCACAGTAACCAGGACATCAAATGACATTGTCAAGGGGCACCAGCTCCCTGGAGAACAGCACTGGTAACACCTACAGAAAGAAAATGACAAGTAATCTCAACAATTGCCATCAGTTCTGTGAAATTTGTTAAGAAAATTTCTGAATAAAACAAAAGTTGAGGATATGAAAGTAGAGGGGATAAAATGTAACCTGAGTTTACTGAATAGTATATTCTCCTGGAGAAAAAAAAAGAAAAAGAAAATAACAATCTGGACTTTGGCAAAGCATTTGCAATAGTGTTATGTGGGAAATTACCATTTAAATCAGCATGTGCAGTGCATAGCACAACCATGCAGCAGGCAGTGATCTTCCCGGTGCAACAGGACTACAGGCTTTACTGAAGAAGGAAAGAGGACTGTGCTGAGAGAGGTTTCTGCACAGGGAAGTGCTGAAGGTAATGCCTGTGGAGTGCTCTTGTACAATAACTTCATCAGAAGTATTTACAAAAAATGAACTTATATTAGTATGTAATGTTTAAATATATATCTCCCTTAATAAAATGTTCTCATGTCATAAATTTAGGAAGTTTTGCCAGCACAGCAAGGAGTCAGAATAGCATGCAGAAAGACCTAGATGACTTTGAAAAATAGAAATAGGCTGAATTTATCTGGAAAAGCAAAGGCTGGTAACAAAACTGTTGCGGTAAGATGGAAAGCTGAAAATTAATTAAAGAAGATAAAATCACAGGGCACTCAGCTGCAGGGTGAGTACTTCTAAAAGATTATCATATGCACTCCTAGACTGTAGTAAATGAGCTCAGAAATGTTATTTCTCATCCTTGGAGAAGCATCTGCGCCATAGCAGCCACTGAGTAGGGTCCCCTGCGGATTTCTGTACTGTTTGAGAAGCAGGTGACACGCAGAGAGGAATTCAGACCCACACAGATGGGAAAGGACTTCCAGGCCCAAAGATCTACCTGTCCTGCATGGGGCATCCAAAGGAATGGGGGCTGCTCTGCTTGGAGGAAGGCAAGATCAGGAGGACTGAACACAGTAAGGAAGTGAAACTTGAAAGAGCGAGAAGAACTGGTTATATTAAGGCAAATCAGTTGCGCACGGGGCAAAGCTGGAGGCGAAGCCATCTGGACTCAGCAGGGCTGCACAACTAGGAGCAAGGAAAAGTCCTTCAGCATGGGGCTCGCTGCTGCCAGTCTCGCCGAGCCCAAGCAGACCTCATGTCCTGCAGGGTGGGTGTGCAGGGCCCTCGCAGGGTAGCAGCCCCCTCCGAGAGGGAGTCGGTGCAAAGATGCTGGGAGGCAGCACATGGCACAGAGGCAGTAGTGGTGAAGCAGAGCCCCCAGGCTCCCCAGAGCCCACACTGGATTCCTGCAAAGAGACAGAAAAGCCTCTGCAGCCCCTGCCCTGCTGTGGACCAACTGGCCCCTGCCTGAAATCCCACCTTTCCTTCTCCACCACTCCAGATAATGAAGTTTGGTATATTTGTAATTTATTTTGTTTATTATGCATACATCAAGTATACACTGTGTGGCAGCTTGAATCACATACTGGTAGTTGAATAAGGCACTTCATTTCTGTTAACTGGAGGTTACATCCTCAGGTGCTCCAAACCAGTGAAGTTGCATTAGCTTGCCCTGGCTAGAGATCTAGCCAAAAATACCTAACAGAAGATAGAAAATAGATAAAAAAACACCACAGATATTAAGCAGGGCTTTGTGTTGTAGCTAGTACTGTTGTCCTGAAGGCTCTGGTTCACTGAGGGGTCCTGGCATGGGGAAGGATGTAGCACTTACCAAAAGAAATGCTTTTTGTAGTGTTAGCTTCCTTCCCGTTTTGCAGTGCTCCAAGGCTCAAATCCGCAAATTTTCACAACTGCCCCAAGAAATGGCTGGGTGAGGCATAGCTGAGTCCCTCCAGTATTGCCAAGCATATCTGAACACCTGAGAGCTGAACCCAGCTATGCAGGTGACACAATCTTGACTTCTGTTTCTGCGCTACTGCAGCTGGACCTGAAATACTGACATTTTAAGGAGAGTCTGTAAATCTAGCTGTACACACATACACATGCATTCATTTAATTTTGAGCTATTTTGAGTACCTATATAAAACTCCACAAAAATAATTTGCCAGATTCCTGCCCTCTCTTTAGCTAGGTTATAACAGCTGTTATATGGATTTATATTTTGGACATAATACATTAGTAGTGGATTATCCTTTTCCTCCCGGTGGAACTGGCTAAGAGTGTCACCCTAAAATTAATTGTATAGTTGTACAGAGGTGGATGCTTAAGCTAACAGCCACATCATTTCTGATCTTTAAGAAAAGTTAAGCATGAAAATAGTGCAAATCTAATAAAGTGACTGTAAAATGGTTTGTTTTTTTTTTTAAAAGGGCTGCAATTTTTAAAGTTTTACCATCGTATCCTTAACAGAAGAAGGCTGGCAGTCAGGAGGAAACACACAAATTAGCCTGGCTTGCAGGAAGAGAAGAGAAGGGTGGCTCTTTGCTGCTTGGGGTAAGGTGCCCTCAGCAGCGGCAGGGGGAAGGCTGTGGCCTTAAGAAAGGTCCCAGGGTGCACCCATCCTGGGTCTGGATGGGGTGGCAAGGAGTCAAATCTCCTGGGATAGAAAATGCTGTAACAACTCAGGAAGATCTTAACTGGCAACAGAATTGTGCTTCTTTCTCTTACAGCTATTTTCTCTAGTAACAGTTTCTCTGTTGCCAGCCTGTATTTTGGGCCCTTATTTTACCTATATAAAATAAGCATATGCTTTTTTAATCCAGTTTTGTCCAGTTATGAGACCAACAGACAGCTCTGTGGCAGGAATGACCCTCTCCTCACTGGGATGAAAGGTGCATTTAGGGTATATCAATCTGCTCTCTCCATCTGGCAGCCTCTGCTGGGTTAGGAGTTTCTGGGACTCTAGAGAAACATGTCTCGAGTTGCAAGGTCCTGGCTGCAGGTTATCAACTGTGTGGACATTTGTGACCTATATATTAAGATTAATCTGTCTGACATATGAATAAAAATGCCTGTGTGTCAAAATACCATAAGAAACAAGAGAGCAAAGTTTAAAAGGATATCCCACATTGATTACCAAGGATGTGACTGCCAGAAATTGAGCTATAAATGCTGAGGAGAGTGTTGCCATGAAGACCAGTTGGCTACTCTGCAATAAGGCCCCATCAGAAATGGTTTACCAGCAGAAGTCTTGTACTTTGGAGTAATGATATGCCACAACTCTTTTGCCATTTTCCTCCTTTTGTCTTAACAGGAAAGGGGGAAACCTTAAAAACGGGAAACAAAGACAAAGGGGAGCGACCTTCCTTTGCATTCTTGGAGCAAGGACTGAGCAAGATTTGAGGGCAATGTGTTACACCACAGTAATTTCTCAACTCCTAGAGAGTGTAAAAGAACTATCCAAAAGGGAATTTGTCATTGCTAGAAAACAGGAAGCCAAGACACATGGTGAGGGCTCAGGGCTTGGCATTCCTTGTCCTTGCCTCCCTGGGCACAGGCAGAAGAAAGCTCTTGAACAGATGTGAATGCATGTGAGAAGTGCGTGTGTGTGCATACATGAGCAATCTGAGAATGAGCCTGAGGGACTGGAAACAGATTTGTTTAAAATAAAAACATCCTCCCTTTTCATAAGGTCTTACGCTGAGTTTTGCTATATTTATTTGCTGCAACACCTAGTGACAAATGTAGGGAGGAGCGTTCACCATAGCCTCTTCGGCAAGCACTGAGGAAGCGGAGGAAGTACCTGAAACTTGGAGGTTGTTCCCCTGTTGTTGAGATCCCCTTTACTTCTTCCAAACTAACAAATTTTCTGGTCACCAAACATCACTTCACTTCTGATGAAACACCAACTCCTATCTCTTATAGTGATATTTATTCTCCCCTTTTTACATTTTCCTTGTCAAAATGTGCCTTAGTTTTCACTCGGAAATCGTTATTGGTCAAATTGCGGGAACAGTGCAACACCCCTTGGCCAGGTTCAGAATATTAGTAACAAATGACGTACTTCTGCATACTTGTGTCTCACTATTTGGGTTGTTTTGTCTTTCTCAAAATAATACTTACTTGTATTTCACTCTGAATTGGAATGAAATTCTTTACTTTCTGAAAGAACAAATGCTAAGATGTTATAACATAATTTGATCTCATACTGACATGTGAATGACCTTTGGTCTTTCTGCTAAATATCCTGAACTCCCTTTTCTCTACAGTTTATCATTACTCACCCATTACAATAAACCTGCTTCACTTGTTGGAGTCCTGGGTATATTAATTTTGGAATGAATTTTCTAGTACAGCTGTGATATCATCACTCGCTGCTGCATTTTAGCAATCCTAAATTAGGAAGATACAAGAGATTTCTTAACAGAGTTAAGTTTCCTTTACTGCTACATTTGAGATAATAAAAAAGGGAAGAACTGAAAACAGGATGGTAAATATATAATTGAAATGTTTTCTGGACCACTGGGAAATGCTGTGCCTCCTTGACACGTGGGTCCGTGCCCATCCCGGGCCCCCAGTAAACACTGACACACCCAAAAGGCAGAGATCTCTCACAGGGTAACTTTAAAAAACATATGAGGTAATTCTGCTTGTTGGTTCAGCACCGGTGAGGTCACATCTCCAGTATGTCCCAAGGAGGACCTGGAACAACAGGGACATACCAGATGGGAGGAAAAAAAGAGATCAGCTCTCTAGAACTCACAATCTGCAAGTACAGGCTGAATGAACCAGGGTTGTTTCAACTAAAGGGAAATATGAGCAGGGACACAACAGCATCCTTTAAGTACAACCAGGCTGTTGCACAGAGAAAGGAAATAAAGTAATTTCCATGCCCATGATGGATTGGACAGGAAGTAATTGCGGAGAAGTAACAGACGAGAATGTAATTGCAACAGTGACAATTTGAGAGATTTAGGTTAGATATTAAGAAAACCATAAACAGGATAGCGATGCACTAGAAGAGATTCACTGAGGCGGCAGTGGAATTACCACTAAAGGTCTTTAACAACAGGCTAAACCAAATGTCCTTCAGGACGCATAGTCTGATTTTTAGTTAAGCAGAAAACCGATGCCTTGCAGCTACACCCAGCTCTGTTCCATAAGCCACATCTACCACAGCAGCTTCCACGCAGGTCCCCACAATCCCAGTGCTCTGTCTCAGTTCTGGTAGCTACAGAGAAAACAGTTCTCCACATGTAACTCACCCTCTAAAGGTGGGCAGCATGGGGTTTATTGACTGAAGGATCTAGCAACGTGGATGTCAAACCTCCTGGTACACTGTGCAGAGACCTGTGATGTCCAAGCATCAACTGGCTCATACCAGCATGTATACTGTCACATGTGCCTTCCCTAAGCCATGTTATTTACACAAACCATTGCATTCTGCTTCATTTTATGCAAGTGGGGAGAACTACAAAACACAGTGAGTTCAAAGGGAGCAACTGCCATGAGCTTGAGCAGCACAAGATGCCAAAGAAAGTGCAGCCTTTAATACCCTGGCGGGCTCCTAAACATTATCTCAGTTCAGCCATGCACAGATGGCCCTTATCTATGCTAAGGAGGAGCTTGTTTTCTTTCTATCGCAGCAGCAAGATGCTCCAAGGCTGTTGCTTCAACCCCTGGTATCGTGGCTCTGGAAGAAGCTGCAAGGGAGGCAGGACAGGGCTGCAGTTTCTGTAGAGCTACCACAATACTGCTCAGCTTCTCTGTGTCTCTACTATGGATCTACTTCTGAATTTCCCTGAGGTGTGAAGGTGAAACTTCAGGGCTGTAGCCTAGCTACAGCAGTGTAAGAGCTGGCACTGGCTTGCTGGGATTTTGACTGTGCAGCACCCCTGGAGGCTCTATGCCCCAGTTCCCCGGGCTGTAGCTTGCAGTCCGGTGGGTAAAAGGCAGTAGCTGTGACCGGCTATATGTCCTGGTTTCGGCTCAGATAGAGCTAATTATCTCCTTGGTAGTTAGAATAGTGCTGTGTTTTGGATTCAGCATGGGACTTGGTATGAGAAGAATGTTGATAATATACTGATGGTTTTAATGGTTACTAAGAAATCAAGGACTTTCCAACTTTGTATCTTTTGCTAGTCTGCAGGTACGCAAGAAGCTGGGAAAGAGTATTGCAAGAGTAACAGACTCAAATTGGCCAATTCTGTATCATATAGTGTCACACTTAGTATATGGATGAGGATTGGCTGGGAAGCTCTTTTCTCCCTTCTGGGATTGGGGTTTTGGGATTTTCTATCCTCCAGGATCACTAGCCAGGAATGGGCTGGGCAAGGGTCAGTGAGCGGTCAGCAGTTGCGCTGCACACCACTCGTTTGTATATTCTATTCTTATTAATATTATTATTATTTTAAATTTTATTTCATTTTTATTATTAAATTATTTCAACCCATGAGTTTTCTCACTAGTACCCTTCTGATTCTCTCCACCATCCCAGCTAAGGGAGAGTGAGTGAGCAGCTGCGTGGGATTTGGCTGCTGGCCGGGTTAAAACCATGACATTGTATTACACTGTGATGGATAGAAGTAGTCCAGATTCATTTTGAATACCAGTTTCTATGTCATTGTGGAGAGTCTCATTGAACTGCCACTTGCTGGAGAAGGAAAGGAGAGGGCTTTTTAGTAAGAAGATCTTAATTTCTGCCCTCACTGGTGCCAGCAGTAGCCACAGCATGATGCATGGTGACAACTGTGAGATCCTTTGTTGCCCCATGGCTTGTAACAATGCATATGTAACTCCCTCAGGCCTTGTGAGGATTAATTAGCTAATGTTTGTGAAGCTTTGAAGATAAAAAACACTGTGTAAGTGTTAAAGGATAGCTGTCCTGATGCATCATCAGGATATCAAGGAGTTACCTCTAGCTCTGCAGGGCACAGTTACTTCAGGTGATCCTACATAGCAAGCTATTTTTTTCCCCCACTAGTGCTAAACTTAAAAGATGATTGGGGCATTATTTCAGTGAAAGATGCAAGAGTCTTCTTGTCATCCCAGGCTCCCCTCACTTACATGGGCTATGTCCTCACTGCCCCAAGACTGTAATGAGCTGTGCTCCTAAAAGGTTTATTTAAGCTTTCCAACATACTTTACTGCAGGAAAAATCATGCTGCTGGGATGCCAAGAAGAGCAGATGCTGCACACCTAGCCCTGCCTTCCTCTTCCGCAGTGACAACATGCTGTATTGGTCCAAACACACCTCCGCGGAGTGGCTTCTGGGGAATCAGGATGCATTTGGAGCAGCTTTGAACCTCAGTTTGTGGCTGACTGCTGAGTTCCAGCCGTATGTAATAAACCAGTAATTTGCTTTCGGTTGTCCCTGGTATCTCTTCTCCAGCAGTGACAGAAAACAAGAGAGACTGTCAAGTTTAGAAACCAATTCTCCTATAAAGACGTACAAATTTTAGAGAACGATAAGGGTACCTATCTGTAGTACCCCTTTCCAGACACATATAATCACAAAACATTTGTAACACATAAACTGCAGCTCAGATGCTAGCAGTCCGTCACACTGGGGCTGGACACACTTCACTGCTTCTGGAATCTCACCTGGCTCACCTCTGAGCTGAAATCCCTCTCTTAAAAAGTAAATCAATCCTCACTCAACCCTGGAAGCTTATGGTTGGTTGTAACTCCAAAACAACTGTCAACTCCAAAGCGTGTTAGAAACGAGACAACATTTGATGAAAGAAAAAGGGAAAAAAACCCCAACCAACTTTTCTGAGCTTTATGGGAGAACAAAGCCAATTCCTTGACTGGCAGTGCAATAGAGGGCTTTCAAATTCTCCATTCAGTCTTAGCATTCAGGGGGGGCAGGTTTTACAAAGCGAAGCAGGATCTGAAAGCAGGCATCAGGTGGTACAGTTGATCATGTCTCTCGGTACCCAATTTGTACCAATATCATTGTAAATCAGAGAGCTACAGTCCAACCCTGACGTAAGCACTTAAATCTCTTTAGTTTTCCTTGGTTACTCTGAACCAAAATTGATTATTAGATTTTAAAATGGCAGAAAATGAAACATATGGAATATTTTTTTCTAAAATACCCTCTGCTCTAGTTGGATGAGCCAGTATTTTCTAGGGGAGAAGCTAGTTTGCTAGGGTATAAAAATCCTTCCAGTTGGACATGGTTGGAGAGCCTTAGAAAAGCTCTACAGCTCCCATCCTCTGGGAAGAAGGCTGAGGCTTTGCAATATATGCAAATGCATTTCATCATTTAAATGAAAGTCCACAAAAATTTAGACAAAGATATGAGATGATACTACAAATACTATAATTCACAAAATTCTGTGTAACTTGGACCTAAAACAAAGCCTGAAGTTCTGACAGTTTCCTGATTCTTGTCTTTATCACCCCAAATCTGCTGTTTTATGGAAAGCCGAGGATGCTAGACTCAACATCTTGCATGTCCAAAGCCAGAGGTGGCAGCATCACCTCAAATGGCTGCTGGAAAGAATGTTTCCTACACCACATGCATATACTCGCACTGCAGTGGCTTGTGAAGCACAACTGTTTAAGAATTAGACGAGGCTGCTTTCTGATTTTTCAGATTATTTTCTTGCTTAGCCTAGAGAAGAGATATCTCTACTTTTTAAGGGATCTCTTCAGAGCGGTTCCTGAATTGGGACTTGAAGCAAAAAATTCTCCGGTTTTCTCTGGAGAGGAGGCTAATGCAGAAGCATAAGGCTTCATAATTTTATCCTTATAAAAGTCTCTTGACCTTCTAGTTCTGGACAAACAAGCCATACTGCAATGATACTAATTGAAAACTGAAGGCTCCAGAATGTTTTATAAACCTTCCACAAAATTAAAAGCTTCCTGCTATTAATGATCAGCTACACAAACATATTCACAAAAAAGGGAATAGCAGTAGCTACAGAAACAGAGTTAGACAGATGACCACTCACCCTGGCTTATTGTTTATTTCACAAAGGGACTACCATGTGCTCTCTCAGCCAAAATGACCCAGATAAGGCAAATCTATATTTTGTAACCATAACTGACTGAGACACAAAGCTAGAAATCCCAGCAGGGCCATTTCAGCTACAGCAGCATTCCTCTTGCAGTTTCTGTTTTTCATCCTTATGCCATTCACATCTTTCAGCTCCAAAATGCTCCCTATTTTTAGTACACAATTTGAATTAAAAATTCAACAAAATGGGAAATAGCAGACTGGAAACCACTGTCCCAAAGCGCTGTATGCTAATTGCAGACACACTACATGTTTTGGCCCCATTCTCTTTCCACTGAGCTGAATGCAAGTTTAACAGATCTTCCCTCCTCGCCCCTGTACTTGTCTATTGTCCTTGTTTTGCTCAGTGTATTCTTGGTTCCTTCCTTTGCTTTTATCTTCCCTTGGTTTCCTTTTATTTCCTTTCTCATAACACGCTTGCTCTTGGGTTAATTCCTAATGCACTTGCACTGATGAAGCTCCTATTGACAAATGCTGAGGACCAGCTAGTGGCAGGAGAGGACTGGGAAGGACCGGAGAGGGACAATGACTTTATATAGATGAAAAATTTAAGTGGCACAAATAAAAAGTCAATCTGAAGCATAAAGCTTCTACCCATCCAGAACTGCTTAGAACTTAATAGAAAATAAAGTCATAAAGTCCTTGTAAGAGGGCACGAGGATATGATCACTGTCTGTTACTCACTCTTATTTATAAAGCACAATCATGTTGCCTGGTGAAGTACAGGTGAATAAAAGGAGAAGAGTTTAAATGATGAAAATGCAGAGTAACTTCCTGGACCAGGCAATTATTCCATCAGTATAAATGCCTTCAAAATTGGGTCCCTATTCTAAGAGATTAATAGTATTACACTCTGCTCCAGAGACCTCTGAAATCAGCAGAGATCTTTCATTCTATTTTATCTGGCTCTTGATTAGCGTCTTCACATAGACTAAAAACATGACAAGGTACAATAGAGCTGAGAAACAAGGAACAGGGAAGGAGAGGTTTGCCAGAATATTACAGGCAACCCTCATTAATTCAAGAGAATTATGATGTCAAGTCGCAAATAGCTGCAAAATATTTGAACTCATATGTTCCTTCTAATCCATACTTTATTTTTAAAGTGGAATAATTATGCAAGTGTCACCTGAAAGATCTTCACTGCTTAAATTTGCTACATTAGCCTTAAAGTTACTACACTGTTAGAATCCAAGATTACCAAGGTTAATCTGCAAATAACTCTCCCCAGAAACACCATAGGTTACATCTCTCCTGGATATAAAAATCATCAAAGTTCAAACTCAAGTTCATTGGAGCAGAGGGCCCAAGCCCATCGCAGCCACACTGCTTGCCTCTGGCAGCTGCTGCACACAGTATTTTGGCAGGCTGGCTCCCATCTCCCATACCTCTTGTCTCTGCATACAGGGACTTCTGAGGACATACAGCTGGCAGATGTCATGCCCTGAGTCTCCAGCATGGCCTCTGACAAGCATCCTGCCCACTTTGACCTCGCTCAGTACGCAGATGGCCCTTTCCATACGAGCAGGTACCCTGTTGCACAGAGGTGCCCAACTGAGAGGTCAGCTCAGAACAGTTTTTCTGAATAGGGTTCAGAGTACAAGCCATTCCTGTATGTCAGGACCCTACTATTGCCCTAGACAACACGGCTTCCTTCAATTTGGCAAAACCCAGCGTGGAGAGAAGAAGCCCATGACAATTGCCAAAGGTACATTTGAAGGTCTGAAACACACCATTCCACTCAGTCTTTACAATTGCCAAACACATAGTGATTTCACTTAATATGTTTTTGCAGACTATGTTAGGAGCAACATACACATTATCAGTGACCTGATGCAGTGTGCCCAGAGGAGCCTAGTGCTATGTGTATACAAATAATAAAATAAAAAAATATAATGCTTTTCCCCAGTTCAAAGGGCCTGGGGAACGTCCAGGCCACCTCACGTACTCTAATACAAACACACAACATTATGGGGCAGTACCTTCTGGCCTCTTTGCCACAAAACAACACCTATTCTTGCTCTAGGTAGCATCACAAACAGGATCAGAACAACAGATCGCCCAGTTTCTAACCAGAGGTGCTCACAATCACCTTAACCAGAGCTCAGTGCCAGGTGCCCTACTAAAGAGGCAGGATATAAGCAGGAACCCTTACACATTCAACACCTCAAAAACAGGGCAGGTGTTTCTAGTTGTCTCTCATTGCAGTTTGGAAGGTGTGGATGAGCTGTGTCAAGCCAGGTGGATGCTGCTGACACGTGTATCACTCTTAAGGCTGGGACTTGTGCACTGGCCAGCTTCTCCACACCAGCACAGGTTTAGCTGCAAACATACTGCAATGAACAACCAAACATGCAGAAATGACAAATACAAGTGGGATGTGCAGAAAGTGTGAACTCAACTCCAAGCTGATAAGAAAGTGTAAAGGTAGCCAGAGAGACTATTCATCTGCCTAGTCTTTTAAGACCAAGTCTTTGGTCCATAAATTCCTGCTGAGTTTGGTAATGGAGCATGAAGATCTCTTTCACTGCAGTTATCATGTGCACATCACTGCATACACAAAGTGTATGGAATGACCTACTTTGCATGCTCAGTGTTTTTCTTCCATACCTGAGTATCTTGGTCACATGAAAAAGTCAAGTTATAACAACCTGCACAAGGTGTTTGGGCCATGTGCTGAGACCATAGCCCCAGTCTGTCAAGCCCACCACACGTGAACTTCCCTGTGAACCCAGGGCTAGGCCCTTTACTTGTAGAGGTAGCACAGAAGAATATCGCACACAAAAAACTTCTACTTTTGACGAAGAAATTAAACTGGCATGAGGGTTCAAGGAAGGGAAAAAAGGGTTAGAGGATGTTCAAGGAGAAAAATGACCAGACCTCCTCCCCTAGAGATGAGGGGTTATTGCCAAGTTCCCTTAGTGCAAGTGTCATTGCACAGTGAAGTAATGTTGTGAGAAGCTCACTACCTATACAGAAACTAAGCCAAAAACTCTGTTTCCAAACATTGGCTCTTAAGGACACTTCAGTGCCAAGGCAGCCTCTACGCTGTAGGCATGAGTACTTCGCAATGAGCCCTGCCGTCTGGTCTCTGGGTTATTGGAGTGGTTCTCCACACCCCTCTCTGGCCTCCTACACACTCAGTTTTCTCTGAGTGGAAAGAAGTACATGAGGGGGAAGGAGGTGTTGGATCTGCAGCTTGTACCTGGGCATGGGGCTCACACGGTCCCCAGAGCAGACACAGTCATAGTTTAGCGAACCAGCCCCGGAGTGCAGGGTAGACAAGATGCTGGCATTTTTGCTCAGGCTATTTCTAGAGCTACAGAAACACCAGAAGGAGTTGAACAGAAACAGTTCAATTCATGATTGTATAGACTCGTGTTTGATATGCAGAACTCATTCTATATTCCTTAATAGACTGGTTCCATGATCACTCTAGAACTGCTCCTTACAAAATCACTTCTGCCCGAGGCACTTTAGAAACACCAGCACAGCATCCCGGGAGGGGAGGTGTTGCTGGGCCTGTTTTGACTGAACAGCACATGGAGGTACACAAAGGTGAATGATCCTGTCACAACAGGGAGCTCAGGCTTGTGTTTACCTATATGTAATATTTTGGACCAGAGCAGAGCAGAAAAAAACAAAAAGGGAACAAAATAAAGAAGGAAGCTGCTTTATGGGTGATTAATGGAGAAACAGGATTACATTTGCTTTAGCATTGCCTGTGGAGGGTCAGTGCATGGGTACCGCAAGGCAGGGCTCCACAGCTCTTGCAGTCTGTTCAGCCCTAAAAGCGCGGGCGCAGCTTCTGCGGAGCATCCAGGTCATGCTTCACATGCTGAGCATAGCTGCCATCACTGTCAGGCTGTGCCTTGGGGTACCTCTTCCTCTCACCTTGCCCTGCGGTGCACATCCATGAGTGAGATTAGAAAGAGGAGCTCACAACAGGTCTTTCCTGTTCCCCCACAGAGCAGGGACCCGCACATGCTGGCATGTGACCCACGGTGCCGCTGGCCAAGGGATGAAATATACTCCATGCAACGAGTCTCAGCCTTGCTCCCAAGGCCAAGACAGGCATGAGAACTGGGGAAAGCAAAAGCACAGGACACTAAGGCCTTAATTAGTGCTGCTCACACACGGCACCTCTAGTGCATTGGCTGAACTTTACTGCTGAGCTGGTGTGTAAGTACCGAATCCACTTCTGAGTGTTTAGGTTGAAGTGGTCTGGTCTGCTTTTTTTAAGTGGAAAGTGTCTGGGACTCACACTGCAACCTCAACACATGGGACTATTTTCACTAAACAGATAGCTTCTGCTGTGCTTTTTCAAGATATTCACTCACTCTTCACCTTTTGTTTTATGCTTAAGATGTCATTTGAATAATAAGAGAATAAATCAGCTTTTTCCCTATTCTTTAATGTGTTTTGAATAGTATTCTTCATTGTTCTTGTAAAAGGAGGGCTAAAGGGACAAATCTGGCATACAATTGAGGTAAAAGATGTTTTACATAATGAGACATCAACAGGCATGTTGCTAAGGGCTTTCTTTTTTAATTCTTTCCACTAAGTGTGTCCTGACAGTATTTTCTAATTGAACACTAAAATATTATTGTATTGAAACATCAAAGCCTAGAAGAAACATTGACAGGAAACAGACACAAACAGAAGTGCAATGTTACTAAATGTGAAAATGTGAAGAGTAAACAAATTGGCTAACTAAAAAGGAATTAAGACCTGATCTGAGTTTTGTAAGCTGCAATGTCACAAGAAACAGCGAATAGAAGCGGTTAAATGTGTTATCTGATATGATTGTTTCTCATAGTACAGAAATACAGAGAAGCCTCTATTTTAGAATTCATTACGTTGAAATTCAGTACTCCAGCCCTCTGCTCCGTGGTGGTAGCCCATGATTTGTCCTTTTTTTTAATACATGCTCTTCTTTTTGGTTTAGTACCTTTTTAAACTTTAAGGAATCACTTATTTTGGTGTGTTTTATGGCAAAATGCAAAACCTACATTGTAATACCTCACAAGAATATAAGCTTGCATGAGCAACGGTCCTGTGGCAGTAATGTGCACTTTCATTAGTCTGACTGGAGGCACGGTCACAAATCACTCGGGTGAGTTCATTGTCCATACTCAGTTTGTCCGGAAAATTATTGTTTGCGGTGCTTTGGCCAAGAATGTAAAGGCCTTCCTGGCAATAACAGAAAAATAACCATGAGAAATAATGTACCAGATGTAAGTAGTTTGTCTGCATCAAGTAAATATTCATCTGCATGTCTGCAGGTAAAATTACCTGCGTGGCTTTCAGGGGGGCAGAGAGAATTGCATCTATTCACTAGCTTGCACTCAATTCAGAAACAAGAAGTATGCCTGCTGGGCTCTCCTAATGCACCTTAGCAGAGGTATAATAAAGTGTTATGTGAGCAGACATTGTTACTGACTGACCTGGAGCACAAGTGCTAGTGAGTTTTGGGGGGAGCTGAGCCTGTATGTGCTGGAGGAACTTTTGAAATTCCCACCTATATTTTCTCAGTTGTGCCTAAATCTTATAATTTGCCCCTGGAACTGAATCAAACCACGGAGAACATTTTGGGCTCATTGTGGTAATGGACAAATTGACGTTGCCTGAGGACAGCAAATGCTTCAACTGCCCAGAAATTTAGGCAGCCTCTCACACATATTGTGAGAAGCTGAAGTGTGGATTTTTAAGCCATAGAGCTTGGCAAACTTTGAAGAGGCTTGAAAATTAGATTGATTGAGCATCATAAACAAAACCATTATTCTTATAAAACTCTTTCACTGTTTCCAATAAAAAGATTGTTGTAAGCACAGAAATGTAAAGTGCTTTGACAAGAAAAAGCAACAGCAAGAAGCAAATGTTGGCTGACTTCTGTAAACCTGAGAAGAATTAATCTTTTCAAAATAGGAGTCAGATTCTCAGCTGTGGGATAAAAAAAGGCTCAATTCCACTGTATTCAACATAATTGTGCTGTCAGAGCCATCTACCACTGTGTCATAGTCACAAGACACTCCTGTACTATTATAATGGATTCCTCCTTTTTCTAGCATGGGCAAGGAGACTGCAGGGCTGGATATGGTGGGGAGGGAAGTACAAAACAGAGATGGGGGAGAAAAAAAACTATAGGGGACAGAAAAAAATGCAATTAAAGAGCCCAAGCAGCTGTAGTGTTAGCCACTGTCCAGATGCAATTGCTTTGAGTATATAGGATTATAATGAATTTTAGAGGAGCCACATACACTGCATACTGAACAGTCTATCCTCAGACCAGCTTTCTCCGGGCATCAGGAGTGGGAAGCCTGTCTTCCGAGAAACTCATCTAACACCCCAGTGTCAGAGTACCCAGAAAGGAGACAGAAAACCAGAAGACAAGTTCTCTATCTAGAGGGGACGAGAGATTGGAAGGAAGAGAGAAAAGGATGCAGCGTTACTTGTTTCACAGGGACTAGTGGGGAAACCAGGCTCAGTTCATATAACAATTGGGATTTCAGGAATTAATTAGAGGAATAGAACTTGGTCCAGTGGGGTTCAGGGACTGTCGGCAAGAAGGGCCAAATCAGGGACATAGAACCAGGTACAACGGCACAAAAGGGGCCCAGCTGGAGTCTAGCCCTGGACTCAGCTCTGGGACCCCAGCAGGGCCCTGGGACGTCAGTGGGCTTGTGTGGCAGTTGGGACAGGAGCAGAGGGCACCAGGAGCAGCTGCAGCCACTGTGGCAGAGGACTTCCCTGTGGTCAGATGTCCCCTGCTCCAAATGGACTTTCTTCCCCTCATCTGCCCTTCTCTACAGCTGGTCCTTCCCATGTTTTGTATAGAGGGCCAGCACCTGGAACCTGAGTGGTGAGTGCAAGGGGGAGAAGCTTTTCATGGCTCTGCATGCGGGAGGAGGAACAGAGAAGGTGGCCGTGAGGCTTGTCACAAGCAGAGAATTTGTTTCAGAGCGACTGCAATGTGCCTGTTGTTGTCAACCCAAGGAAACTGAGGGAGCTGCATTTCAGAGCAAACCAGCACTCTTCCTGGCTGCTGAGGATCTGTTAGATGACCTGGCGTGGTTCTTCAGCCAAGGACCAGGGGCTGCAGCTTGTCGGCCATCTGTGCCTGCCAGGCTCCAGCCAAAGCAGCTCCCTGCAGGAACGCACACTGGTGCTCACTGTCATTTTGGCAGGCAAGCAGGAGGAGATGAGGGAGGACTGGTACAAAGCTCTGTCTTAAGGAGGATTATTAGTGCCAATGGATTTCTGTTTTCCTGTAAGAGCTGTGACTGATTGCACCAAACTCCTCTTGCAGACAAAATCTAAAGAGCTGAAGAGTACAATATAAAAAATGCATGTGTTATGCAGAGCCATACTTGTCTTATCACTCTCCTACCTGCGGCACATCCTGTGTGCCACTGACTTCATTTAAGCTATATTAGATTGAGGACTTATTTTGAAGAAACACCCACAATCTAACCAAGAAGCATCAATTCATACAGATACCTACACTCAGCATCAAATATTGAACCCCTCATCTACTGAATCCAATGCCCGAGTGAAGGTAAATTTGGATTGGAATAAAAGTCTCTTGCATATTTATTCAAGTCTAACAATTCGCCATGAAATATTAATGCACTTGTCTAACTATCTACTTGCACATTAAAACTTCACACTAGCTTCCTAACACTTATAACTGGACTTTAGAAGCAGCAGTTGTGAGTAGCTCTCAGTGCAGCAAGGCACCAAGTGAGTGCCTGTGAGCATTTTTACTCCTTGAGTGTAACATCCTACACTTCTCCAAGCCCATGTATGGTTATGTACTTCATCTCTTCTCTCCACCTTAAACATCTGAGACAAAACAAAGGTCAACAAAGGGGACTGGGTGAAGGGTATCCAGCACCCCTCTGGCTCTCAGCTGTGAAACACTACGTGTGCTGTGGGTTGTATTTTTTAAAAGCCTTCAAATACAGGGGATTCCTCCTGGCACATCCCCATGCTGTGAGGAGCATTGTCTGATCTGATCACAGGCACTTCCCTTCCCCTCCTGGCCACTTCAGTGGGAATTTGAGGAAATGCCTCAGGCTTCCCCAGCTGCAGGCTGCAATGCCATAGCCACGTGGAGTTGCTCGAGGCCCTATTTGCTATGTCTGAGTCAGACCAGATGATGTAGTCAGAAGATCATTTTGCATCTAGATAATTTTAAAATGAAATTGTATTGAATGAAGCATTAGCTTCATTCAAAAAACAAATTATGCTGGAGTTATCAAACATCACTCAGCTATGAACAAAACTCTGTGCTTATTTGCTCTTTTCATGTCCCCTGCGTTAATTTCCTTTCGATTTCCTATCCCTAAGTGCTGTCTGATGAGACCAGTCTTGTGTTTGGCCCCTGTTACATGACCCTCCACTGCCCGGTGACAACAGACATAATTAGCCCAAATGGGAGGGAACAGCAAAAGATAAACCTGTGAAATAACAGCTGCAAACTTCCTGTTTGATAGTCTTCAGCCCATGACAATGACTGTTTTCAACACATGCCAACGAAACACAGTGCAAACATAACTGTGGAGTGGGCATGCATGAGAGCTGAAGAAAGCAATGCAAAATCTTCTACCAAATGATAAATGAGCAAAGAACCATTATAGATAATTCCTTGCTGACATATATGAGCAGATAGATCTTGGTCCATTTCTGCCCTCAATTACATGGGGCAGTGACCAGGCAATTTAAGGGGGATGGCACCTGTGTTAGTGATGGCACCCTGAATCCTCCATATATTATAATTACAGGAGGCAGGGCAAGTTTTCAAACTTACCTAAGTGTACCTTACACTTAGTTCTGTGAACAAAGCAGATTAAGCATGTTGATATTTCCTTATTGTTCTAGTTTTATATCTAATAATTATATCTAATAAAATCAATCTAATAATTATGCTATTATTACTAATAAACCAAATACAAAGCACTTAGCATTTTGTCACAGAAACATAATTTTTTTGAGTTTTACATTCCTTGGGGCACTTGCTTTAGTCTAGTGAATCATGTCTTTCATCTCCTCAGCCTTTGAGAGGATGTATCAGATTAGAAGAAGTTGTAACTTTGCTGTAAAACCATTGAAGTGACTTGAGCTTCTTTGGAGATCAGTTTGTTCAGCTACTTGTACTAGCCTTAAGAAAGGGAACAGACTTCTGGAAGTAAAAATGTTCTGCATCCAGGAATACACTTATACATAGGTATTTAAAAATATACAGCTTGTACAATGTAAATAACTGTTAAGTTGAAGTCTATTGATAAAGTTTTCTACTTACTGTCATTACTAATAAAAAGTCAAACTAATTGTAAAAGTCAAAAGGGATTTGCTGGATTTAATGTGGATGACAAGCAAAGAATAAGTCAGACTATTTTGGGGGGCAGCTCAAGTCAGAGGTCTTGCTATATGATGAAGAAAAGGGGATTTGTTACTTGACATGAAAATGCTTTAATGTTTTTTGTGTATATTGACCTACCAGATTTACTGTAAGGCTTATACAGTCTTTAAGTATTAATTTCCTTGCTTTTAAGTCTTGTTTTGTAAATGATGTGATAGATAATTATCTGTAGTCATTTGACAAATGTGGCTTTTGTAAAGATGTCTATTTTCTACATTTTCTTTTTCTTCAGATATATTTTTTGGGTTTTACTTTTCTGATAGATAGCTAGACAAAATAATAAACTAAATGGAGTCACCAGGGTGACCAGATAATTAAAAAAAGAACAAAGGTAGCTGTGGCCAGAACTGGATATTGATGTCCCATTGTAATTATGCCTGGAAAGCATCAGAGAGCAAAAGTGCACTGTCTGCACAGAATATGAGTCGTCAATACACTCCCAAAGGCACAGGGCACTGCAGCTGCTGAGTAGCGCACTGGGTACCAGCAGCACCCCAGCCAGGCTCTCCACTTCGCTGGCAGACAGCATGAGCAGGACACACAGCGCTGTGCAATGCGCGCTCTGCTTTGCCTCAGCTCTGCTATGGAGGTGTGCTTACAGTTCTCAAATAAAGGCAATTCCCTTTCCATTGTGCTATTTATCACCTTGCATACTGTGTGATTAAGTATCAAAAGCCTATCTATCCATTGGCATCTCTGAAGCTCTTACCTCCATGGTGTGATACATTATACATGGAGTAAAATAATTACAGTAAGATTGCCTATGGGCAGCTTGTAATGATGGCAAATATTTTCATTTATGTGATTGTTTCTATAGGCAGTTTTGAAATAAACAATGTGTACTTGCTCAGCTTCCCATGAAAAGGTTTGTTAGATTTTTTCATTTCCATTTCCTGTTTCTCCTGAGTTTCTTCCTTTTTCTCCTCCTGCACTTGAATTTCCTCCTTTACTTCTTTCACACTGCCCCTAAAAGAGATCAGAACAAAAAAAGTCAGAACTTTTTAAACGAACGTTTCCAAAAGTTTTCTAAAGAAAATGACTGTGCTGGCTAAAAGAATGTGAATTGCATCTGCTGTTGCTTAACTTAGGGAGAAAACTTATCTATTTCAATTTGTAGCAAAGCATAGGACTGGATGAGGCTAAATAGATATGTGAGCTGTTTTGTTGTTTGATTTTATATTGTCTATGTTTTAGTTCCATTAGCTAATAAACAGACCTGTTTTTACTATGTGACTATTTCTGGTGACAAGATCAAATAAATACCCAAATATAATCAGGTCTATTTAAAACAAGGATTAGAAGATAGACATGGTTATACCTAAACCCTTATATAAACCTGAGAAAAGGGTGAGTTTTCATCCCAAGGCAAATGAGACACAAGACTCCCTGTCCCTGCGGGGCAGCACTCAGATCAGAAAGGAGACTCAGACACAGCTACGCAAGGAGACAATTCACTGAAATGATAAAAGTCTAATTAGAAAAAAACTTAAATTATTAAAATTGTTTGCAATGAGTTCCTGTTCTCATGCAACTTATTTCTAAAAAATATGAAGCATCTTTCCTTCTATTTGTATGTCTTCTATAGACCTTAACTGGAATCAATTTGACCCTTAGAAACGGGTATAGATCCATCCTTTTACCATATGACTTAATTTACCCTGAATTCAACAGGAGCAAAAAAGGATTCCTAGCAAATCATTTCACATCTTTATACACATTGGTAGAAAACTTTGCTGAGGAGCCTCCTCAGCTTGGGTGCACTAGATGGGGCCACGGGGAGAGCCCTGGGGGACAACGGGGAGCTGTCAGCAGGGAGCAGACCCAGGGCTGTGGGGACCCAGGGAGCAGCAAGTTTTCCCAGGAAACTGAAAGAGCTTAATGGGCTTTCTCAGCCCAAAAAGCCACTGAAAATCACGGAATGGGAAAGCCAGGCTTCGGGGAGGGATATACCCTGCAGGCAGATGGGGGCAGGAGGGAGGCTGGTTTCTAAATCTTGTGCTCTCTTTTGAGTCAGAAAGATGAGTTTTTCTATTGAAAAAGGTTATCCTGGTTTAGTTTAATATTATAGCATATGAATAAGATAAAGCCCTAGGGACTGGACAGTGCTGGTGTCTTTTCTCATGCTCACTTAAAGAAAGAGAGGGATGTGCCTGGCTCGGGGTTGCATCACAGGTAAGCGCTAGTTCTCAAGGTGCTTCTCTGCATGGAGTGGAGACACATGGGTTTCTGGTGCAGTAAGAACAGAAATGTAAAGCAGAGACAACTCGATAAAATTAACTTTTCTTATTTTTTCTTTATCCTTCCTGTTGTACATTCTTAACACATGCAGCATCCATAAACGATTCCATTTTTAATAGAGGGATATTTCAGATTCTGAGCCATTGATATAAACTGAGGACAAGTCTCTGTCTTTGAGCAAACATTATTCTTTTTGTAATCATGGCAGATGTTAAAGGATTTCCAGGGATCCAGAGATCAGCTCAGTCTATCAAAATTCTGCCCTATGAATGAGATAACGCACCACGTGCCACTTCCCACAGCCCAACAGCTAGATATGCCTGTAGCTAGCAGCATCTTGGCAAATTCTGCTCAATGTCTTAAGCAAAAAGGAGGGTAGAAAAGAGTGCCAAGTTCTGCTTTCAGAAAGCCAGGGGCACAGGGGAGAGCAGTCTGTGGATTTCCATCAGCTCAGCACACAGCAAACAAGAGCAGCATCACATCCCACTCACTTACACCCAGTTTCAGGGAGCATTCGAATGCTATCAAGGCAGTCAGACATCTACCTACCTCCTTCACTAAGCACCTCACTTTAAACACCAAGATCTTCAAAATGCTGAGCAGCCACAGCTCCCACTAAGATCATTGAGGGTTGTAGCAACTTAGCATGCGCAACAGATTGGGGGGTTTTAATTTCCGCATTTAAATACCAACTTTGGTGTCTAACTTCAGGTGTCCAACACTTCCAGTGAGAGCCAAAGCAAATAAGCATGTCTGCTCCTGACTTTTTGGAAAGCTGAGCACATCAGAAAATAACTCTGGGAATGAAGGTTTCTTTCAGTAAAATTGTTCTTATATAAAGATTACCAGAACAAAGCAATATATATTTTTTTTAATTTAAGTATTTCTTAATATATTTACCCATACAAAATAACAGTCATTTCTGATATGGGACCATCTGTGCAGAGCAAATAGCAGAGTTTTCTCCAGCACATCTTTTCATATCCTCACTTCTGCTCCTGATTAGGTTGGAAGAATAGTGCTAGGATGGAGTAATGAACATCTACCCAGTAATTTATGTGACAGGAAATTGAACAACCAGCTCCTCAGGCATTATTTCTATGAATTTCCCCAAGCTCTAAATGCATTGAACAGTAGCAGAAAAACAGAAATTCTGTTAAGAAAAAGGTTTCATTTTTCTAGATATGTCTACAGGCTTTATAGGAAAAACCCCTCAGAATTAACCTGTTGACAGAAAACCTGTAAGACCAAATGTTTAGTAATTTGATAATGAATTACAATGGTGGCCTGAATTGTCTAAAAATGTTAAGGGTTTTAGATGCCCCATAACATGGGATCCTACAATTTTAAAAATTATTTTGGTTTCAGAAAAAATGCCACATATCTGCCACCCAATCCTCAGAACTTTTACAAAATGTTTTAAATTGTAAGTTCAAACTGCTGGATACACAAACAAGCTCAGTTTGGGTTTTTTAATGTGGAAATGGATAAAGGGGAGGTTCTTGGTGAGGAACATTACTCTGACAAGTCCACAACTAGATGCTAAAGTACTATCTTCCAGATGTCCTACAGATATAGGACTTAATTTAATATACCCAAAATTAGGATTAATACCACTAGGATTTTGTAGAAATAGTTTTGAAAAACTGGAGAGAATGACTAATTTTGTGAACCTTCCAGCCATACGTTTTTAATCTAATAAAATATATCTGATCAAGAAAACCTCTATGGTTCCTTAGTAACCAAAACTTCAGTGAAGTTTAGTTCTTAGGTGTGTTTAAATTGTCTGAAATATACTCCATCAAAACCCTCAGCAGCAGCAAAGAGCAAGGTGCCTGTGTCCATTGAGTAATACAAGTATAAAATGCAATTCTATTTTTTCACTTTGACTGCCAATTTTATGGCACTTCATTTAAACCTGAATCTCCAAAGAATCAATTCAAATTAGCTTTTTAATTTTCCCCAAAGAATCTGCTTTAAAATAAATTGAATTGGAACATAAGATTTAGTAAATGAGTACAAAATTCAAGTGAACTTTTCTGAAGGAAAACCTCTTTTAATCAGAAGACAAATAAAGCTCAGGTGGAATAATATATGACAGCTCTAAAAATAGTTTGTCCTTGCTGATAGTTTAACATTGGACAAACCATACTTCGTGTAGTTGCAATGTCTAAGGGTTTCATGCCATGTTACTGGGAATATTAGTTGTTATAGAAGATTGTGTTTTAAGGCAGACATAAGATTCCTTTTTTCTTTTTTTTTCAAGAACTGTAATTTCGTCGAATCTTAGTGATGTTGTAGCAGAGCACCAGTGCTTTTTACTTGGTTTTATACAGTTGTGGTTCAGAATGAGATCTATATGCAGTTTTACATCACTTACAGGGCATTATTTGTCACAACTTTGAATGTTTTCTGGCACGGGTGTTAAAATTTATCCTCCCTAAGCAGTCGATAGGAAGTCCCAGAACTGCATATCTGTGTACCAAGTACCTTGACCACTGTCAGTGGGCATAGGCTCCTGGGGACAGAGCAAGGAGGGGGGACAGTTGCAGCAGTCATCGGCTCAGCCTTCTCCCCAAATAGGAGGAGAAAAGCATGTCAAGCTCAGGGCTGGAAATGAAGACACAAAAGCATAGCTATCAGCCAGTGGAGTTGTCAGGGAAAAGCTGAGGATACTCACCTAAGGCGATATTATCAGATTTTAATCAATGACGGGGTTTAGTTTAGTTGAGTTTAGCAGTGCACTGAGCCCCGATTTCAACAGCCCTTCTGAGTCCTATCCCCATCATTAATTTTCACTATGTCTCCTTGGCAATTCATTTAGCTTTCCTTTACAGTTCTGAATAGCAAATGCTGAGAAAGTGCTAAGTTTAATTATCATATCACATATACATAAAAATCACTTTGCATTCTACTTATACGCAACTACATTCAAGGTATAAAGCTGAAATTGAGATAATATTAATTCCAGTCACAGCTTCCAGCTGCTCTGGTGTCAGGCATCCCCAGTAATCTACCTAAAGAAGGATGATCAGGAGATGGAGATGTTCTCCTGTGGACTCCTGTGACTCTTGGCCCATTGTAATCTTCAGAAAGTTAACTTGAAATCCAGCCAAGGGAGGTGTCTCCTGTTGCCTTAGCACAGCAGCAGTTATCCAGGTCTCATCTTGCTCAGTGCTAATAACATGCATGTTAATGAAGTGTTCAAAGGGAAAAAAAAATCATACCTTCACTTTGTCTGATGACACACATTTACAGAAGTACCGAGTAGTCACTCGTGTTGTCACCTTCTTTTTTCTATAAAAGCAAGTGAAATTAGCAAATCAGATTACCTCCAATTTACTTTTTTAAAAAATGCAAGGAAAAGATAAAATAAGCAATTGTTCAGCAATGGCTGAGGCGGGTCTGTGGCCAAACCCAGCAGCTCCCACCCCTTGCTCTGTCCTTAGCAGCTGCATGAACTGTGAGAAGAGTTGCCCTTCATGCCAGCAACTTACCAGCAATTTGAACATTTCCTACCACCATCCATTGCAAAATCCTTGTGTATGAAAGACAGCACCTACATCCCACACGCTGCCCAATCCTGGTGTTTTGGGAGGCACTGATGAGGGAGTGGCAGCATTACCTCAGGGGTCCTAAAAGTATAAAGATGGAGACATTAATTTTTCTGTCCCAGGGGAGGCCTGGCACTGTTTTGGGTAACACAGCAGGACTGTGTGACCACATAGCGCTGCACATGGTGACCCGATGCAGGAGGCCATCTGCATCCGGGAGGTGAGCAAACCCTTGGGTTTGTCCCCGCGGCAAGAAAACAAAAATACCACAACGATTCACAGAGCTCAGTTTTGTATCAGGACAGACCATACAACACTTCCAACGTGGCTCCTCTACATTTCTTCTGAACTTAGAAGAAACAGGCTCATGACCTGTGAGGCACGAGGGCCTGTGGCTCCCTGTGGGCCACGGGAGCTCCCTGAGGTGGCAGGGCAGGGCCTGGCAGCCAGGGCCCACCCTGAGGTGGCGGGGATGCTGTGGGCACCGGGGCAGCCCCAGCCCGGGCAATGGACGCCATCCTGGGGACAAGGATGGGCCGAGACTGGGCTGGGACGTGGGTCCACAGCTGTGCCCAGCTCAGCAGGGCCCATGGCTGGGCAGGGCAGGGCTGTGGGAGCTTGAGACCAGCCCTGCTGTGGCATCCCTGGGGCAGGGGCTGACATGGGGCCCTGGGCTGTGGGCAGGGTGAGGGAACCCTGCAGGGAGCTGGGCAGGGGCAGTCAGGCCTGTCAGAGTCCTCAGGGCCCTGACAGAAACTCTACTATTCCTATGTCTTACTCTCTCAGACAGACAGATACAGTACTGAAGAGCAAAAGCCCCTCTGCCATATCCGAAAACCTTCATTAACATTATTTCTGACTTCTGCTTTAAAAAATACATTGCTAATATCTATATGGACAATGTGATGCCCAAGATGCCCAACAGAAAACAAATGACAGAAGTACAAACACTCTATAGATACAGTCAGAGAAGTCTTAATTCAGGACACCTCATTATTTGCTTAATTATTCATTTTGTTTATTTACAGTAGAGGTATTACACATAATATGGTGTAAGTGCCTAGCATCCTCAAACAGCAGATGCTGGTTTTTTTCCAGTCCCAAAAGGAAAAACCAAAGCATCACTGTAAGAATTAACAAAAAAGTCCAATTAAATTCCTCACCTGAATGTTAATTTCCCAAAGATAAAAGCGGCAAATTAATAATAAGCTTCTAGTCATCTCCCTTATAACTCTTGCACATATTTGAAATGACAACAATCTGTGTTTAAAATGGACACTATCAGGTAGACAAGGAAATTTTAAAACTGATTTAAAAAACCCAAATGTATAATGCTTCACCGTTTTCTCATCTCAAATACAGGTCAAAGGGAAGAACTGTTGAATGACAAGTTACACACAACTGTTGGTATAAAGGTATGGGAGATGAGAAGTCTTCACACAGAACATAGAGGACCACAGCAGGGTCTGGAAGAATCTCAGAGGTCATTCTTTCATCACCCTGCCCCATGGTAGAATGGACTATACCCTATACCTAAGCTTTTCTTGACAGGTATACATTCAGCCTGTTCTTAGAGCCCCGCTATTAATGGGCATTTGACAACTGCTCCAGGCAATAGATGCCTGCCAGTCACTCCCTGATCATTAAAGAGTTTTTCCTGCTTTCAAGTAAATCTCACTTGCTGCAGTTTAATCACATTACTTTTTCTACTATCAAGGACATGAAGAAAAGGATTTTATTTTTTTCATATCTGCAAGTCTTCTGTGCATTTGAATAATGTTACTACATCCTTGCTCAGTTTTCGCTTCTTCCTGTGATTTTTTCCAATTGCTCTGACACACCCTCATGTTTTTGGGAGACAAGGGCAATGCCATACATACTTGAATCAAAGGGAGTTATGCCATTTACTGCAGTAGGCACTGGCCTGAGCCCCAGCCACCCTTGAACCCTGCTCTTCCTTGCCATTTCCTCTATGCCAGGGAAGCCCTAGCAGTGTGTGATAAAATGGGCTGAAGGTTTCACACTCCCACTCCATGCTCATAGTGAAAATTTAATTTTTCAAGCCCAAAGTACTTAGATACCATCCAGCCATATTTTCATTCTGTTTAGAACAATGATTATTAAATGCACATTTCTTAAATGGTTTTGACAAGGCATTGTTCTTTTTTTATATCAGGGTCCTGCAAAATCATGCAGGCTTATGTTAAACACACTTCTGTTTCATGTGTGGGACCAAATCAGTGCTTTCATTATCAATGAACAACATCTCTTAAGCTGCAACCAGACAGCACTCAAGCAATTACACATACATTATGTGTCACAGGGAAGAGAAGCATCAAATGTAGCTTGCCAACCTACTGTTGCCCATGTGATTTTTATGATGATACCAAAGACTATTTCACAGAGGTGAAATATTTAGGTTTTCTGTGGGTTGATTCAGGAAGGGGCATAACCAGATTTTGCAAAACATGCAAAAAATGCAGTATTCACATAGCTGGAGAGAAGTAAAATCAGCCAGAAAATAGTGCAGTAAGGACGTTATCTCAGCAGGAAGAAAGATGAACTATGTACGCTGTTCTTAGGGGCAGGGGCCCTTTTAGATGTGTTTGTGGAGTACTTTGCCTACTGAGATCCTGTGCAAGGATAGATGCTGTTGCAGTAAATATTCCTGAAATAGTGATCGAGTGTATTTAAAGAAAACAAAAGATTTTTTACTGGATTACATGTGGTTTCCAGCATGGAGGCTTTAAAAGTAATAAAAATATGAAGTTTAGGATAACCCTAGCTCTATATTGCAGGTAAGCGACCATCATATATATTTTTTAATATATAGTAACAGGGTAACTGTAGAGTTAGGTTAACTGCTACGCTTTGAAAAGTGACTATAAAATGATATTGTGGTGCTTCTTGTTAATTGGGCAACAATGATTTTTGAATCAAATATAAGTTGCAAGTAAAAAGATGCTGTGCACAGTTGCAAATCTTCCAACAAAACTTCCACCAGTTGTTGACATGTAACTAGATTACAGTTTTATGCACTATCATCAGAATTTAAGATTCTGCTGATAAAATAAATTCTTAAATGACACCTATGATTCCACTGACTATGGGTGGGATATTGAAAAGTCTCCACTGTGGGGCACAATATGAAGACATCTTCTACAGTTAGCAATGGATGAACTAGCTCAGACATTGAAAGCAGCTTAGCTTCAGCTAGTTTTCACTGACATAGATCAGTTCATGCATATCTCTATGTCATGAATCAAGCAGTTACTCAGCAACATGTTGTATGTAACTTCAGTGAGGCATGCCACTAATTTTCATAGACAACTTTGAAAATCACACATTTTCCTTCCCTAGTGCCTGTATAGTCCTGCCAGTGTTGGATTTGCATTGGACAAAATGGATTACAAATCAGGAGACACAATTAATTTTGCTATTACAATCATGTCTATGGAATAAAAATATAACAATTTTTGTTGCTATATTTTTATATAGCAAAAGAAATTTATGTTAATATAACTGCTTTTGTACTAAAATTGCAATTCCATTTGTTTGTGTATCTCTCTCAGTACTTTAAGTGCATTTTAGTGTCCTTTTCCAAGGTTTTCTCAATTCTCCTAAGGTGCTTTGGTCAGCCTGACATGACACTGACAGGCTTGGTCTAGTTTTTTTTCTGGACACTTTTAAATTAGATTCTTCAAAACAGTGTCCTGTCTCTGTCAGCATTTCTGCTATACAATCAGCAGGAATGTGTAAAGATAGTAATATACTTAAATCTTTTCTTTGTATACAACAACTTTTACCAAAGAAGTCTAAATTTTGTTTAAACTAGTGCAAACTGAATTCATGCTGTTGAAAAGTAAATAGAAAAGAAAGTAGAAAGGAATTCGATGTCATTTATGTTAAAGTATGAAGATTCAGGCTGCTTCTGGAAAAAAAACCAAAAACCAAAATACAATCTGTTTAACATTTGTCTTGGCTTCAGATTCTCCTTCAGAAGAATTTTTAGGTAGACTTCCCAGAGATATAAGCTCAAAGGGTCCTTGCACTGAGATTTTCTCTTCTGGAAATCTCCACTTTTTCATGTAATAACAGGATGTCAAGTCTGTAACCATTGCTAGTGAAGAAAACCTCTAAAGTGAGAGATGGAAGATAGATACTTCAATTATTGCCATTCACTCGGGAAGATGTAATGTTTCCTGGAATCTGAGCTCTGTACAAGCTCTCAGAGAAGCCCACAACTTTAAACACATATGAAGTTACATAAAAACAACCATGCCTATGATCTTAATTTCTTCATTTTATACCATTTTAGGAATATAAATAGATGATAAAGGAGTACATACTACATTTAAACTCGTTCTAACATCCCTTTGCCCTGCGAGAAAGACATAAAAAGGCCTAAATTTAAAAAAGAATTGCAGATAATGCATGGGATGAGATAATACAATACCCAGGCAATAAGAAATCACAGGGTGGTATTATACTTACATCAACCAACACGTTTTTAAAAATCAGATCTTGTTAAATAAACTTGACATGATTTTCCTATGAAATCATGAGTCTGGTGTATTAAGGGTGTTCTGATATGACAACCTCTGTGAGGCATTTGGCTCTACTAAACAAAATCTGGATTTTTAAATTACTGTATAAAAGCAATGCAGCACACACTAAGGGGATTTAAGTGTCCAAAAATACCCTCAATTATGAGTTTATGAGGAATCTTTTCTTAATTATTTTCTGGAAGACTCATTTAGTGATCTTTCTTTAGTAATATGTTATTCTTTAATGATTGTGTTAGTTTGTAGATTAATGAAGACTTGCAAATAATTAAGTGGACAGCTCATTTTTTGCCACATTTACATACTTGATGCAATACACAAACTAGATTGAGCACATCTTTATGAAACACAGAGATATTTAATCAAGAAAAAAAAATTTCTTCTGTTCAGCCCAAATAGGCAGAAGTTTTGAACTAAAATATAGCTGAAGGATTTTCCACACCTTCTTTGCATCTTTCCATCTTTAATACCAAGATGCCTGTTAAGACCTATAGCTTTACTGAAAGCATGATGAAATTTATTTAAAAGAAAGTAGGTGTAAGGGAGAGCAAAGCTGCCACTGCAGAGTTTCCTCTGTTGTCAGAAGGCTTTGGAACACTATTAATTAGCAGTTAAAATCTAATCTTATTTGTATGCTTCCTAGAAAAAAGGAGCATACTGTAAAAGAACAGTGAATGACATATCTATATAAAAGATCATAAATATACTTTGAAAGCCTTTGACTGCTTACATTTTCTTATGACAGAGTCCTGGCTTTGTTTTGTCACTGATGATTGGAAGGATCCAAGCCATTTCAAGTTTAGCTGTGTTTAGCAGTTCCTGTAAATGTGTTTTTTCTCCCCTCATAAATCTTTAAGACTAGCAGTGTGCCCTCCAACTTTCTTAATCCGGTGGCCATGGATGCTGGGGCAGTACGAGGGGACTGAACTGCAGGTAGAGTCCAGGCTTGTGCACTCTTTCTAGATGGTGTTTCCCATGGGCACAGTTGGAGACAGGCTAATGAACTCAATGGACCTTGGACCTGACCCCATAGGGCATTTCTAAAGTTCTTACGACTTCAGTAGGACAAAGGTGCCTGAATGCCTTTATGTCCCTTGGCCTGTGTACACAATTTCTAAATTTTTTTGTTCTCTACTGTTGAGAACTGCCGTAGAGAGCAGAGAACTGCAGTGATTAATCACTGCAATGGAGAACTAGTACAAACCAGAGAGCTACAAGTATTTGCTTTATTATCCTACTGGGTTTTATTGCCATGACTGGCTCTCAACTAGAGATCCAAAGTGATTTCTCATCCATGACCTACAGTCCTCAGTTCTATATGTCTAAGAACTGGTCTTTTCCTATCTAAATTTTAATATATAATGCCATTTTGCAGATTGTGACAGTTTTCAAAATTAGAAGCAAAATATTATAATCATGGCAACAACATAAACATTGTTTCTGATCTGTCCTTGTCAAAGGCACCTAATAAGTTTCAGTCTTAAATGATTTTTTAATAAATCTGGATGACTCACTTTTCTTAAGCTCCAGTGAATTTAGGTAATTTGCTAAGTTTAGAAATCCACAGCTGTTTTCATGGATCATTGTGAACAGAGAAAATCCCTCTATGAAGTAATCTCTGTCTGATCATAATACACCCAGGTTGTGGCACTGCATGAAAATTTGAACACTACTTGCCTAATAAGCCAGATCAAACAAGGGAAAGCAGAGCAGAGGGCTCTCAGCAGATGCCAAGGAGGACTGCTCCATCACTCGGAGCAGCCCAGCTGCGCCAGCACAGCAGAGCGCAGGACCCAAGCCCTGCTGGTCCTCAGCATTTTGCATGCTATTGCCCCGCAGGGTATCAATACAGCTGTGGTCAAGTACCAGTCTGAGGATCTACCATATGTTTGCAGTGCACTGTGGGAGTGAGGCTAGTAGATGTGTCTCATTTTAAAAGTTCTTCTTTTTCCTATTTATTCATATGATATGTCTCATTCCAAAACCCTAAAAATGCAGGCTGGTTCCCACAGGATTTTCAAAGCTATATAGTTAGTGCATGAACTATTAGATTCCAGTAGAAGCTAGCACCTAGTTGCCTCAACTGTTTTGCAGATTCCAAGAGCCATCTTCCTACTTATTTAGGTGCTTGAACATTGCAACTAATCTGATTTCTATTTTTTTGAAATTTATAATATATACATGTATTTTTATTTGTGATAGTAAAGTTACATAATGTACAAATGAAGATCATGGCAAAAAGAAAGATAAATCTAATTGCTTCTTAACATAATTTCTGAATTAACTGTACTTCTATTTCACTCCTGAATCTTCAAATTATTATTATTATTATTAATAACAACAACAACAACAATAATAAAGTTATATAATATAAAATGGAAAAAATGATTGTGCTGCTATATAAAGCCACAGTTATTTACACAACTTCAGTACCTAGCACAGTTCTGCTCTTCTCAAAAAGACTGTTGTAGGACTGAAAAAAAACACAGAGAAAGGAGCAAGTGTGATTTAAGACAGAATCACTTCTATAGTATGGGGCATGATAGAAGTGAGTTGTACTCTGGCTGCTGGATGCAGAGAGTGTGCTATGGAAGCTTCTCTCTTCTACACCCCTACTGCTGTATATTTAATCATCACTACTGCCAACTGCCAGAGCCTGGTGTTAGGAGAGGTGTATCTTAGGTCTGTCCTGTACAAGAGTTAACATTTTCTGTTGCCCAGCTTAAGTTTCAGGACTCTGCTTTTCATCCTTTATGTCTTGGTCCAGACAGGGTTTTTGGGCTTCATTGTCTGCACTATTCTGCAATTGTCCCTGTAGGTCTGACTTCAGGGCAGTACTAAAATTTCCAGTAAAATCTGTTCATTTCACAAAGCTAACTGTGAAAAAAACAAAGACCTCATCCACAAAACATTTAATTAAATGTATTAATTCAGATCAAGGGCCCCTCAGGAAAAAGAAAGGTTAAAACATGCTGCTAATATTTTTGCTAGCTTGTCAGGTGGTGACCTGTCTTCCAAATGGGGAATTGGAAAATCTAGGATACTTGAGGTCCTTCTTCAGGGCTGCTCTTTTTGAGAGCAGCGGAACCATTTCTGGAATAGGGCTTCCCTTTTCTGAAATGATGCTGTCAAAGGTCAGAATTTCATGTTCTTCATCTTCTGAGGTCTTTTGAGACAGTTAAATGTATCTGTGTGCTGCTTCCCCAGAAGAGTGGGTAAATAGAACTTCAAATGAGTTGTTATTTGTACTCTTTTATCACTAGAATTTCATATTACTAACTCTCAAGATTGCCCTTAGCCAGGAATAGGAACGCTAACAAATATATCACACTTACAAAATTAGTAAAATGTTCAACTATGACATGATTCCACAGCATCTGTTACATCTCAGTATATTACTAAATATTTCACAATTATTTAATATCTATCACAGCTTTCTTCTCCAAGAAAGATTAAGTATTTCAAAGTTCTTTCCTTTCTAGCGTGAATGTTCTGCAGCCACTAGGGTTTTCTCAGTAGACCTATCGCAGGTTTTAATACAGTAACTCATTCTAAGATGTGCTACTGTAGATGTTCTATTTTTCATAGCTGGTTTGTAAGCCATCTTCACCTACATTCTTCAACATTTTATTTTATTTAGTAAGGTCAGTGGTAAAAGAAACAAAATCTTCATCTTGCATTTTAAATTTGTTTAGATTAGAGTGACTCTAACAGAATTATATATCTAAATGCAAACTTAACTGCAGTGCACATAGAGGTACTCCTCTGTTAAGGGAGAGCACACATACAGCATCCTAGGAGTCCCACACACACCACCAGAGTCCTTCCTGCTAGGACCAGCATCCCTTCACAATGGGCAACTCCAGTGAGCTGATGGATGCCCTTTTCAACTCCTTTCACACACACGTTCCCACTCTCGAGTGCTTCTCTTTCCCTCAGGTTCAGCTCTAGGTTTCCCAAAGCAGAGTTTCTGGTACAAAGTCTCATAAAGTAATTTAATTAAAGTGATACAGCAATGATACAGCTCAGGCTGGGTGCCCCTGCAGAAGGACCCTGAACAAAGAAATCCCTGGGCAATTATACCCTTATAATCTTAAGTTTCCCACCCTTCATGCCACAGTTTGAACCTATAGTAATGTTAGGGTCTGGGCTCTTTCCGTTCCTCATCAGGTCCCTTCAATGTCTCTAGGCAGACTGGTTTTTGTCTTATCTCCAAGGCTGCGGCTTCTCCTGACGGTTATAGCTTCCTTATCTTCCAGATTGAGCCAGTTCGGAGGCCTTCTCCTACTTAACTAGGTAGAAGTTCAACAGAAGTTCAGCATATATCTAGGTGAAAGTTCACAGCTTGCAGTGTAAGGCTTCAGCAATTTAAGCTACTAATGCTAAGCAAGTTACGCTAAACAAGTTCTATATAAGCATCACACAGCATCCTCCTTGGTGTCAGTAAGAGATTTCATCTGACTGAGATTTTCACCATAGCATAGGTATCAAAGGCAAGGTGCACACCGGACTCCCTGGCTAACTCGACATTAGCAAAGACTTCAGTGCAAAAGCGGTAGTTTAGTATTATGATGTTATTGGTGCTGATTCACTAGATGACATTTCTCACCACACATTTTGTTCAAAGTTGTCTGAATAGAAGCTCTACCACAGAATTGTTGCTTTCTTGTCCACAGGATCCTCCACCTTAGGAAATTCCATGCCATCCTTTTGTCTGTCTCATGCAGAAGACAGTAGCATGTCACTGTCCTGTCTCCTTACACTCTCAAATTGAAAAGCAGCTTTATTTCTGTTCCTGCTCATTTCTGGCTGACACCATGATGCTGGTTGCCAAACTACCACCACTCTAAGTTTGATCAACATCCAAAGGTCCTACTGAAGGGTCTAACAAAGGACTGGAGCCCTGGAAACATGCAAGAGGACACTGTGACAGCAGTGACACTGGCTTTCCTTTCAAATGAAAAACCAGGCATGGAGAATGGTATGCCTTGCTGCTGTGACTGTTTTGCTGATGGTCAGCTGGACTGCTTGATACATGCTGGGGAACTTGGAGAAAAAACTGGAACACTGGAAGTTCCAGACAAACCTAGGGAAAAACTTCTTTAATGTAAGGGTGACAGAGCACTGGGACAGGCTGCCCAGAGAGGCTGTGGAGTCTCCTTCTCTGGAGATGTTCAAAACCCACCTGGACGCTTTCCTGTGTAACCTGCTGTAGGGAACCTGCTTTGGCAGGGGAGTTGGACTAGATGATCTCCTGAGGCCCCTTCCAACCCGCACCATTCTGTGATTCTGTGATTCTGTGATTCTGTGATTCTGTGATGGTGGTGCAAGCCAGTCACCCTTCAGACTCATATGTTTCCATTACGTACTGAAGCACGTTTAATGTGTGTCCAGAGTGGACTTCGAATTTCCTTTCCTCCAAAATTAATCTTGATTTGCATGCACTATAATGACTCTGCAAACTGAATCAATACACACAAAGAGGGGAAGATCAGGGGGTTCACTTCAGAACTACGCTATGCTTTGAGACAAAATGTTAATGCATGTGCAGCCTCTGGGCTCTTTCAAAATTAATCACTATTTTTTTTATTTCTTGCAAATAAGAGGCTCAGATACGGATCTTTAAAGAACTATAAAAAACCCACTTGTTATTCCTGTTTTCTATGGACAATGGTGCAATGTATTTTCTCAAATTGTTACTGACAATCTCTACACAAAAAGTTATACAAACAGGTTTTACTCTTTTTTACATTTGGGCAGCCTTCCCAAAGAACAGTGTTAAGGAATCAAAGCAGAGGTGCAGCTGTAATTCATACTAATTTAAGACTGCATTTCATTGCCAGAGAAGTGTAAAGCTGATGTGTTATAGTAAATGAAAGTCATGCCAAAGCTTTTCTTTGAACTGTGACATTTTGTGTGTCAGCTAGTTACTGGGTTTGACTTGTCAGCCACCACCCACCCAGCTAATTAAAGACAGAAGACACGGTAACACTGCCACAAACCTAATGTATTATCTTTAGAATAAGTTTTAGTTTGGAAATCTTATGGGGATAAATTGCATACTCTATGATGTACCACACATTTATTTTTTTGATTCTTCTGATTACTAAATAAATGGATGCAATACTCATTATTCGATGCCCCAGGAAAAAAAGTAAACAAAATATTTCAGTGAGGAAAATCTTGATATTAGGCTTAGTTCTCTCAATTCTTTATCAGTCAAAGCTCTCCCACATTTCAGTATACTACACTGTGCAGGCTACCAGGAATGTCTTGTTGCCCAAAGACCACAGTTTAATAAACACTCATTCAATCAGTAAAATAATAGAATCACAGAATAGTTTGGGTTAGAAGGGACCTTTAAAGATCTTCTAGTTCAAACCCCTTGCAATGGGCAGACACACCTTTGACTAGATCAGGTTGTTCAAAGCCCCATCCAACCTGACCTTGAATACTTCCAATGATGGGGCATCTGCAACTTCTCTGGGCAACCTGCTCGAGTGTCTCACCACCCTTATTGTAAAAAATCTCTTCCCGATGTCCAATCTAAATCTACCCTCTTTCAGTGTAAAACCACCCCCCTTGTCCTGTCACTACAGGCCTTGGTAAAAAGTCTAAATCATCCAAATCCTTTCAATGGAAATTACAGATTACTACATTTCAACACCTATATTGATTTACAGAAGCCCCAGCAGAACAAAACACATGTACTTTGATAGTATTTTTGGTTATGTAATATATTTGCTATAAAATGTCAGCAATAAGCCAAGTGTATAAAGGATCCATTTGCAAATAATTTAAACAGATGATTCCTCACTTCAAAACTTGAGAAAACTAATGTTGTGATTTAACCACAGTAGGACCATGCGGTCCTGCACTCACTCCCCCCACCCTGTGAGGTGGGATGGGATGGGAATCACAACAAAGGGGCCGAGGGATTAGGATGAGGACAGGGAGGGCTCACTCCCCAGTTATGGTCACAGGCAAAACAGACTCAACTTGGGAAAGAAAAATCAATTTAATTTATTACCATTCAGCTGAGTAGTGCAGTGATACATAACAACCACATCTCACAACACCTTCCCCCACCCCTCCCTTCTTCCCGGGCTCAAATCACTTTGCTCACGATTTCTCTACCTTCCCCCCCCAGCAGCACAGGGGACAGGGAATGGGGGTTCTGTCAGTTCACTTCTACTGCTCTTCCCAGCATGAAAGTCCAGGAGCAATATGTTCCAAAGCAAGCTTCCCATGGAGTCACAGACCAATTTGGGCTCAGCTCTCAGCTCCAGCATGGGGACGTCCATGGGCTGCAGATGGGCCTCCGGTCCACTGCATCTCCTCAACCCCCGGCTCTGGGAGTCCACCCCTGCTCTAGCATTGGGTGTCTCTTGGGGTCTCAATTCAGTCACACTTGCCATCAGGCTCAGCTTTTCTGCTCCAGCATGGAATCCTCCATGCTCTACAGGTGGGTCTCTGCTCTGCTGTTGAACCTCCATGGGCTGCAGGGACCTCCTTTGCCTTCTACTCCATGCAGTTGAGCTGCGTGTCTGAGGTTTTCTGTCCTCCCCCTTCTCCTCCTTCCTCCTGGCAACGAAGCTCTCTCTTTGTTTAGGCAAATGGTGGTCTTTTGTTCAGGTCAATGGCCTCTCTTCCAGGTTCTCTCCACCTTCTTCTCTTCAGGACAGTCCTTCCCCTCACCAATATGGATTCTCAGAGGCGTTTCTCTAGTGCTCATTGGCTCAGCCTGGGCTGGGGGGTCTCTGCCTTGGAGCCAGGTGAGTTTTTGTGAATCTTCTCACAAGGTGGCCCCTTTCCCCACCACCAAAAACAGCCCCCCCACTCCCCAAAGCCAACACATTTTTAATGAAAACATTCATCTATTGGGAAATGGCATTTCTAATACTAACCCCCTAATCTACTAGCATGTCTTGCCATCACCTTTCAAAGGTAACATCAGTTCTCTCCCACTGATTAGCACGTAAGGCATTCATGCTATTTGAATTACAGCTCTTTTCATCTAATGGCTATCTGGTCCTTATATATAGAATCAGAGGTATGTGCTGAGATAGTCAATGTCTCTAACTTCCTCCTATTATTTATTTACTATCTGCCCTGGAATTAAAGAAGAGAAAGCTTTCATTTTACCTGCACCTAGTGAGATGCATACATGTAATGAGAACAGAAAACATAGATATTATTTTATAAATACTTCGCCTGTAAATTGTATTCTGAAATGTCTGACTCAAATGTGGAAGAAATTGGACTCTCTTGGCTTAAAAGTAGAATTGATACTCTCTTCCTCTTACTGATCACTGTTATTTTTTTACAGTAGTTTTAAGTACATGCTACAGTTTTTATGCTCACTTGAGGAGAACATCGCTTCTGGACAGTTTCAAAAGAAATCTCTAATGCACACAATTTAACAACTGGCAGGTAAACAGAAATGAAGCAACAGAGTGGACCATATGATCATAGACAGTGTCCATAATGAAATGTCTATTATCTATTAATATTAACATGAACACACAAAGGCAGTAGGAAGTAAGAGATCACAGATAAAATAAATTGAATAAGAAAGATTTATCTCACTATAGCACTGCTTGGATGGATGTATATAAAGTTACAGCTAGCAGAAACATCTCCCAGTTACTGGATGAGAGAAAGAGAGAAGGGAAAGTAGCTTTGTACACAATGACAGATTCCACCTTATACTTCCCCTCAACTCTTGGAAGATTCTCTGATCTTGCTAAAGCATATATATACAAATTTGTTTTTTTAAAAAGTGCTAATTATTTATGCTTACTTTTCTTCCTTACATACATAGTTCTTGTTAGTTGTCCAGAAATAAATCATGTAGCTAATTAACCAATAAGTGTTGAATTAAAAATATTGTGTAATATATTAAAAAAAAACAATATATGAAATTGCAACAATAAATGAAAGACAAATATATTACTGATTTAAAAAAAAAAACACAAAAAACAAGTAAACAAACAAAAAACAAACAATCAACCCACCTAAAAAAAAACCCCAGGCATTATTTACCATAAATTTAATCAGTTTCTATACATGTGAGGTATTTTGGTCCATCAATAAAGGCTGTTAGAAAAGTGAACAATTAAATTTCACAGGAACTGGAAATCAGAGTTGCTCCTTTTTCATCTGTTAATACAAAAAGAAGTACAGAGTTGCAGTTCCTAGTAGGATGATTGAGAATCAATTGAGATTTCAAATATTTTAAGTATTCTACACACACATACACATGTAAATTAATACACCAACTTGTCAACAGTAAAGCTTCAAAGGCTGTTCTTCAGAGCTATACTTACAGTCAAAGTTCTTAAAATGCTAGCTGAAACAAATGAAGTTTCATTGATTTCTAAATATCTTGAGATCTGAAGTTTTCACTTTGTCTTTTCGCTAGAGGATATTCTTTAGGCAAAGTACACTGGTGATACTTCATCTTGTCCGTGCTTCATTGTGGATTCAAACTCTTTGAAGCTGATGTGGCCAACAGAATCCTGATCGCCTTCTCTGTAACAGAAAAGAGATTTGACATTTAAAACCCAAAAGACTTTATGTAAAACAGACATTATACTTAGTTGTAGCTATCCAACAATATTGTTCTAAAAGAGCTCGAGTCCTCCCACTTGAATTCTATACAAAGAATTAATGAACTAAAAAATACTTTTTGTGTAGTACCTCTCATATGAGGATCTCGGAGCTTTTTAAAGAGAAGTATCATTATGTGTATTCAACAGGGGATAAAAGTTAATTACAATATGACTTGTGCAAACTTAGCACTTTTAGCACAAATATAGTTCTTACAGGCTCCTCCCTGATTCCCAGAATTCAATCACTTGTGGCAGAGATCTTCAAAGTTCCATAACACAACATGCAACTCAAGACCTCTAGGACTTAAGATGCTGCAAAATTACATTTAAAATTTCCCAAATTGCCCCATGACCTTCCACATGCTGCAAGTAGCTTATGTGAAACAAAGATTTTGTTAACAGAAGACCTACTGCTTGTGGTTGTAATAAAACCCCCTAATTTCTATGTTAGTGTATGGTAACATGGATATTGCAATATTTAAAAGAAGTCTCTCAAAATTAAAAGCTGTTAAGATTCATTTCCACGATATAAGCTGACAGAAGTTAATGCAATTAACCTATAGGGCTAAGCTTTATCAAATGCACTTTGAAAAATTATTTAATACAGTTAAAAATTAGGCTGACAAAATAGTAATCTGTAAATTATTTATCTTAGTTCTGCCTAGCTTTCTCACTAGAAATACAACACTTAAAAGTTACAATTAAAAATTTAAAAAAATAGAAAACTGATTAATTTTTGGTTCTCAACATTTGCTCATCATCTAAGAAAGTATTTGATTGGTTTATACCAAAACACAGTCCGTAATTTTATTAATAATGTGGAATAAAATTTATTATTACTCATAAAGTTTACAGATCACATAAAGATTGATAGAATTAGAGTGCTGCAAACTTTGTCATCACCATTACTGTTCAAGGGTAGTATTCCTAGAATCTTGCAGCATGCAAAATGGGATGCATCTTCTACATAAATGAACTTGAAAATTCCAAAATAATCCATGCTGTTTAGGAGAAATACATTTTATTATCCTTTGAATGCCCTGGAAATTTCAAAGAAATTCTATACCCTGAATAAGTAGTACAGTAATTCAGTTTTGAAGAAAGCCTTAGACAAAGGGATAGGATGTCCTGTTTGACACTTATTCTAAACTCACTCTTGAGAAAAGCCTAGTAAAGGTAAAAAAAATATTTTATTTACAAGAGCTTCAAATACTGAAACACAGTTACAAAAATTACAAAGATTGATAAAAGAAAATAGAAAACTGCTTATATCTGTCTATCCTTACCTCAGTTGCAAGCAGCTTCCCTGGATTATCCAGCTTTCAACACATCAATGACTATCAAATCATGGAACTAAAGAAAGATTTCTTCTGAAAAAAGCACTACATCTTTAAGTTTGTCTTCACAGAAGAAAGTCTCAATTTGGACTATGTGCTCCCTCTTTCCCTGAAGAACTACTATTTAGATCAAATTGTTGTTTTCTCCTTCACTAAAAATTATTAATCTTTATATTTTTCAATAATCCCTCAGACTACCCATTTCCTACCTCTTTGGAGTTTCTAACACCATTTGGGAAGATTCCTCTCATCTTCTCGTTATAAAGAATCTGTATTAGTGCTTAACTATGCTACAAATGAGCTATCAGCCTCTGGTGAGGTAGACTTGATCAGACAAAGTTCAAGCCTCATAGTGCAATGATGAACCTTACATGGCCATAAACATACGAAATAGCATCCTGTCATTATGGAAATATTTAAATGAAATTAATTCCTTCAGCTCATTGCTGGCTCTAGATTAAGACTAAAACATTATGATATTCTATTGCTTTTCAGGTAAGGACAAGTTTGAGAGGATGATCAGCCTTAATAAAGTCTTCAGGGACAACATGATAGCTGGAGATGGACCAGTCACTCAGTTTCTTGGTGAAAGGGATCCTTTCAAACACCACATGTTATAATACAAAGAAATGCAAACTTATTCACCAGTGAAGGATTAGTTCAGGTCATAATTACAAAATAGAGATGGTGTCCTGGGAAGCAGTGACTGAAAAGGACTGAGGAGTCATAGAAAGTAATCAAATGAGGATTATGTCCTACTGCAATGCTTTATGTAAGAGGGTGACTCTGATCCTTGAATGTATATGCAGGATAATATCTAAAAAAACCCTCAAGACTGATCTCATTTCAAAATACCGTATGAGGAAAATTATGAAGGAAATACCTTATGGTGCCCAAAAAGGATACTGAGGAACTGAAAAGAATTGAGAAAATAAGTACAGTAATTACGCAAGTTCTGGAAAAACATGTTTTATAATGAGACATTAAAATACTCTGTTCAAAAAAAGATTAGAGAACTGATCCAATCAAATCAAGACCTTGAGTATCTCTCTAGGGAAATATTTTGGATAGTAAATATCTTTTTAAGCTTATGAGGGAGGACATGACATTATGCACAAGTTGGAAGCCAAAGCTAGAAAAATTTATAATTTAAATAAGGTTTATTTTTTTAAACGAGGTTGATGAGCTATTGAGATAACTTACCCAGGGATATGGAATAGATTCTATCACTTGAAAATCAAGGCTATGTAACTTTATATAACACATGTTCCAGCCAAAAAGAAGAATTCTAGATTTGATTGTTTTCTTGCTGACTCATGCTGCAGCAGTAATAATTTTCCATTGAATTGCGTTGTATCCTACACATCCCTATATTTATACTGATGCTATTCAGACAAACAGGAACCCTATAAGAAAAAAGAATAGTTTTACCACTCCAGGTGATTGGTTCATTTACCTACATGTCTTGCCTCTGGCAAGAGTCATCAGTTGGGTGTGTAGGGAAGAAAAGGGTGAGTGTAGTGATACTTCCTTGGTTTACTTTCCCTTGGTGTACTGGCTGTGCATTCAGGAGTTTCCTAAACCACAGCTGTATGTCTGCATGTAATTATTTGTGATGTATATATATTGCATGGGTTTGTCTAACAGCTTTTTGAACTGCTTTGTGAAGCCCATGAACACCTGCTCTGTGATTAACTACTGCCTCTTATTTGTTTTGAACCTACAAGTCATTTGTTACTCCTTAAAATTTAAATACCCTTCTGAGTGACTATATGTATCAAAGGGTGTATAAAAGGGATCTAGTTTTAATGATAGACCACTGAAGCATTTTTTTAAACAAAAAGCTTATTTTAATGACAGAGATTATTATTATAACCTGTGCTATTTGCAAGTAAATTAGTTCATTCAAAGAAAATGTACAGATTGAAATATCTGAGAGAATTTATAATAACCAAATAGCAATTTTTTTTTTTTAATATTATGATGCATTCTCAGAATTTAATTCTGGAAGATTACTTCACAAGTGTTTTAGAAGTTAGTGCTGACAGTCTGGCTAAACTGAATTTAATCGGAGTTTTGCCATTAATTTTCAGGAGGCAAGGTTTTCACCTGAAATATCTGAGTTATGGGCATAAGTCACATCTTTCATGTTTATATTCACTACTTCTGACTGTTTGGAAGCTGTTCTCGATAAATGGCCCTCAACTTTATATGGTGCTTGTTCAACACCCTGAAACCACTAAATGACTCTTTGAATTAAGGATTACTTTCTGAACAATGTTTCAGCAGAGATTAGCAAGATACATTGGGTGATAAATAAATGGCAAATAAACTGGTAAGTAGTTAGCTGTTGTAATCTGAAGAAACACTACATTTATTTAAATGTTACGGATTTTTGGAACCTTGACAAAAGGAATCTGAAAGTGAGAATGGCCTTGGAGTGTTAAATTTTCATTTTCATCTAGCCGAAGCAAATAATATATTCATCCTTGTGATTATGAAAAGACTATGTCACAGCATATTGATCTTTATTTTACAGGTCACTATTCATTTAACACTCTTAGTAAAAGATATATAGATATTTCAAGGTATATAGTGCCTCCGGTAGATTGTCTGCTCTTCACTGAAAATTGAGTAATAATCAGCATCACAAGTTACTGACTGTGAGATATAAATTATTCTCTAATACAATTAGGTAATTGAAGACTCCCAAAATCACCTAAATGTATTTTCATAGGAAACTGGATTAGATAAATGGTATTTTCTTCTGACAGGAATATTTTAACTGAAAATCTAAGGTGAGTAAAAGAATTACCTAAAAGACTAATGTTTAATATAAGTTGCCTCTTGAAGTTTCATGCTTATTAATTCACTGAAATGAGTACTTATCAGGAAAGTATCCACATGCAAATACAGCCTAGCCTTTTATTTTATAAACAGCTGCATATATTAATCAGTCACTTAAGCTCCTTCCCACCTATCCCCATAAAAATTTACATGCAGTCAGATCCTGTAGTTCCTGAGATAAAAATACTCATTAAAAGCGCAGAATTTGGCTATAATATTTCTTCTTTTTTTATGGAAAATCTCTCACATAAGCACTACCTCTTAAAGTAGACGCACAACTTGAAATACACTGTATCCATCTGAATTATACTTTTTTTTGTTATTATTAATCCATCAGATCTATTGAAAACATGCAAAAATATAGATCGAATATTTTAATTCTACTCTGTATTTCTCTAGATAATTCAGTATCTGTCCAAAGTGGTAAATCAGAAAATTAGGCACTAATTTCTATTGTTTAAAAAAAAAAAGAATAGTGAATGCACTGTGGAGCCAGCAGAGACGGCCATTGAATTGGCTTTAAAGTGGTTAGCTCAGTAGGACAAGCCCCAAAAGTCCAATAAGAGCCAGGCTAAATTAGACTCTGCTCAGATCTCTGGTGCCATGACCATACATCAGATATATCCAAGTGAAGAAGGTGGCTTAAAACTAGCTTAGATTTCTCCATTATGTAAACATCCTTAGAGATCATTAATTTTACTACTAAAGATGTATGGTCCTCACTTTGACTTTGAAAGAACTGAAGTTAACACTTGGGAATGAAGTTTTCATGTCATCTGTTTTATGCAGGCAGAAGTTTTCATAGAGATCAGTGAGGGGAAAACATCAGATATGTCACATAAATGAAATACAGGAAGTGAAATATAACATATGGGATATACCACTGGGAATGAAAACTTCAAGGTTCCTTCTTACAGTATTCTACATGAATAGGAGATCACTTTGCTTATTGCTGGGGAAAAAAAAAAGACTTTTTTTAAAAAGTAATGGAAATGGTTAATTGATTTTCTAAATAATTTAATTGTCTAATGAATGACTTAAAAAGATTCATGATACATTTGAGTTTGGGTAAAATAGCACTAGTAGTTAGCATAACTGAAAATAGAAAGACTACTTTCTGTTTACGAATAAACATTAAATAAGAAAGTTGAGGAATTTAAAATACTTATTTCCAAACACTTTTAGTTTCCAGTTAACTGAAAAACAAGTTACAGAGGCTCCTGCTTTCCATACGCAGTTGCAGTTTATCAAATGCCTACACGTGGAGGCATAATACATGGACTCTTACACATTGCTATATAACAACCATTTTCTCGGAGCAGATGAAGATATAATGAGATATATCATGTATATAAATAACTTATTTCTGTAATAGTCCATGAACTAGAGTGATTTTCTTAATTGCTCATATCTTTTTCTTCCACACTGAAAGACTTAGAAGTATTACATACTAGTCCTCCTGAATTAGAGACAAAAGCATGTCAGCCACACAAGACTGGGTCTTCAAATCATGACTTCTCTGCAATTTGTATTTCCCTATTTTTTGGACATACCAAGAACAGCACAGGTTTTTCCCTATTAATTTTAGTGAGATTGTGGTGGGTTGACCCTGGCTGGATGCCAGATTCCCACCAAAGCCCACTCTATCACTCCCCCTCCTCAACTGGGCAGGGGGAGAAAAATATAACGAAGGACTTGTGGGTGGAGATAAGGACAGAGAGAGATCACTCACCAGTTACTGGCATAGGCAAAACAGACTCGACTTGGGGGAAAAACTAGTTGCAATTTATTTTATTACCAACCAGACAGGAGGATAATGAGAAGCAAAACTAAATCTTAAAACACCTTCCCCACCCCTCCCTGCTTCCCGGGCTTCACTTCTCTCCTGATTTCCACCTCCTCCCCGCCAGCGGCACAGGGGGACAGGGAATGGGGGTTGGGGTCAGTTCATCACATGTTGTTTCTGCCGCTCCTTCCTCCTCAGGGGGAGGACTCCTTCCCCCGCACCAGCGTGGGGTCCCTCTCACAGGAGACAGTTCTCCACCAACTTCTCCAACATGAGTTCTTCCCATGACTGACAGTTCTTCATGAACTGCTTTAGCATGGGTCCATTCCATGGGGTGCAGTCCTTCAGGAAGGGACTGCTCCAGTGCGGGTCCCCCACGGGGTCACAAGTCCTGACAGCAAACCTGCTCCTGCATGGGCTCCTCTCTCCATGGGGCCACAGGTCCTGACAGGAACCTGCTTCAGCGCGGGCTTCCTGAGGGGTCACAGCCCCCTTCAGGCATCCACCTGCTCCTGCGTGGGGTCCTCCATGGACTACAGGTGGTCATCTGCTCCTCCATGGACCTCCAGGGACTGCAGGGGGACAGCCTGCCTCACCATGGTCTTCACCACAGGTTGCGGGGGGGAATCTCTGCTCTGGCATCTGGAGCACCTCCTCCCCCTCCTTCTTCACTGACCTTGGTGTCTGCAGAGTTGTTTCTCTCACATCTTCTTACTCCTCTCTCTCCAGCTGCAAAGTGTGTAGGTGGTTTTTTTTTTTTCTCTTCCCCTTTTTTTTTCTTAGTGATGTTATCACAGAGGCGTTACTGATTGGCTCGGCCTTGGCCAGCGGCGGGTCCGTTCTTGTAGCCGGTGGCATTGGCTGTGTCGGGTTGGACATGGGGGAAGCTTCTATCAGCTTCTCACAGAAGCCACCCCTAAGTCGTCCTCCCCACCCCTGCTACCAAAACCTTGCCACGCAAACCCAATACACATACAAATGAGACTAAGCTTTCATACACATTTCTGTTGTAAGTCTCCTATATATATATTTATATATATCAAGTTCCCTGCTATCTCATTACTTAGGTGTACTCTGTGAGCAAAGAGAAGTTGTGCATTTTCTCTAAATTATTTCAGAGAAGTGCAAAAGATTTTCTATTAAAATAACTTTTACATCACAGGGATCCAACCTATGCAAGAAACTCATGGGTAAGGAGAAGGCACATAAGAACCCCACTGTCTTTTTCAAAAATAACAAATGATGTTAAATTTTGGTCTAAGTTGTATTTTCAAGGAAGCAGAAGTACTGAAGAAATGCAACTTACCTTGTGATCCAGGGATCTTCCTTTACTGCTTCGCTACTATTTCTGACAATATCCTTCCCCAGCCTCAGTCAGAAAATCTGGATTCAGTTTCCAAGGGAACCATCTTTCACATTGAAACTTTATCATCCACTGTATGTGGATATATTTTCTAAATTATGTTTCCCTAGTATATGCAAATTCTATTTAATTCTATTACTGACATCCTTGTCTTCCACGTTCATTTACTCTATAGAGCCACTTGTTACAATGTTCCCTCAACCTTCCTTGATGCATTGAGCTTCAAAGCAATATGGGTAGATAACTCTTGCTTCTCGTTATGTCAGCCCTCATCCTAACTTATTCCTTGTGACTTGAACAATGTCAAAAGATCTGTAGGGTACCATGTTGCCTGCCTGCCATGAGTGACAGATGACTGCTTTGCTATCTGTTGCCTCAGATTAAATGTTAAGAACATGGGACTCAGAGTTTTATGTCTTCACTATCTGACTGAAAACTTCAACCCTGACTTCTTTCTTTGTGAATTACAATGCAAATAATAATTTTAAAACCCTTAAAAATAAGACAATTTACAAATACAGGTCTGTTAAACATATTTTCCTACTATTTGGTCACAGTTTTCTAAATTAATATTGGCTGCAATAGGTAACTATCATAAGCTAGAAATAAGAAATAAGTCATACTAACTGGAAAAAGCCCTTCTTTATTTTTTTTTTCTTTTCTCCTATATAAACTCCTTACGGAAACACCAATGAAAAGAACAAAGCATTTTCTTAGACTTTCCAAAATACCAACCTGTGGAACAAACAGACTAATAAAAGTATTGCATATGATTACAATATAATTCCAAAGAGTAAGCAGAAATACCACTTGAATATGCATTAAAATATACAGTGATCATACAGACCTGTGGGTCTACGCATCTGAAATCTTGTATTTCACAGTTTGAATTGTTCTGAGTAAGAAATTCATTTCTTGATAAGTATTCAGAAAAAAGCTACCACCACCAAATAACCTGAAAACAATTACTAGAAACTGCAGAAATTGATCACATGTATATAATCTCTACAGTTATAGGGATAAAGTTTTCACATTCAGAGTTCAAAATTGATTATATATTTTACATCCAATTTTATTGCTATTACATTTATTTGATATTTTTAAATAAACCATCAGGGAATAATTTAATCAGAGACAAGACTTTCACTGTATTTAGAAACAAAGCTGTTATACTGATTGAACAGTGAGAGAAAAAATTACACGTCATGCAAGGAGTCCCTGCCGAGGACAAAATGACCCACCAATTGAAGATTCAAGGATTATAGCTTCTTCAACAAGCTGCCTTCTCTTCTGATTAACCAGCTGCTTCTTTCTACTCATCCTGCTTGCTTCCTTGTTGATGGGATTCCTGCAGAGCTCCACAGCTGTTTTGTTACTAATGTGTATATTAATTTCACTTCTTTAAAAACCTAAATGTTGAGAAAAGCCATTCTGATCTTTAGTAAACACAGAAGAATAATGAAGACACCCCTGGTTTTGCTTCCTGAAACAGGACATGCTACTGGAGTACCAGCAGTCAGAAGTGTCAGTTGGGCAGGAGAGCATAAGAAAGCATTTAAACTGTCATAGAATTATAGTACTTTTAAGGTAGAAACACACTTCACTTTACCTTCAATGCTGTTCAGGTTTAAAAAATTATTTTTAAAAGTAGAGAACAAATTATTTACTAACTGAGGGGAGAACTCCATGAACACTATACCACCTTCAGTTGTTTCTTCTCTGGGATAAATACTGTCCTTTTTTTCTGAGTGTGCTTCCTGACTACTGCTCTCAATAACTGTAACCTACTTTCTTCTTGATGCTCAGTTTCCTACCTGAAATATTCCTTATCCATTGATGTATGCTTCCCTAGTTTTCTTCTCTCTGAACAATGGAAATACTCTTGGACACACCTAGTTCTGCCAAATTTTGTCCCTTCTTTCTTAACTGGTTCTGTTTTAAGGTTTTTTTTCATTCATGCCATGGTTGATCCAGTTGGGCTAGTAGAGGTACTTGGGTAGAGTAACTCTTCAGTTTATTTCTCTGAATGGTTCTTAGAGACCAAACTACCCCAGACCCTCTTGATCACTTCTGCTTTTTCTGCTGACTGGGAGAACTCCATAGAAGAACCTCTGAGCCGCTACTTCTCTGATTATGTTTCCTAGCTCATCTTTATTTTTTTCATTGCAACTGCCTACTGTAGCTTGTCTTCTCACATATTCTCACCCTCACTTAGGAAAAATAATTTACCCTCTGAATATAAATGACTCTTGCTTATGTCAATCTTTTTTACTGCTTTTGCTTCTGACCTTTAGAAAAGATCTACTGAAACCTACAAGGATCTCTAGGTTTTATTAGTGAATTGAAACCTTTGCAGAGCTCAAGAAAGAACTGCTGTTTGGAATCACTACCAAATGTGTGTGTTTCTGGTGGATTTATTTAATGAGCAGCTGTAGGAACAACATTAATAAATATTTTCATCCCTGACTTGGAAGTAGTATGCATATAATGTGTATAATATATGATATGCATTATAATAACATATAATAATATAATTAGATACACCACATATATTATATAATATGTAGTAGGTAATATTTAATGTGTAATAGATAATATGTAATATACCATATAGTAATTATATAAGGATACAATGTTGCATAATACTATAATTATAAATAATACATCATTTATGGATGATTCAGAGAATGATGTAAGAGCATGTAATGTGGAAGACATGGTAGTTGGATAAAACAGTCTGAATTGTGCTTTAATCTTGCCCATTCAAACAAAATCACTTTTTGCAGAGTCCAAACTAGAAGCCTAGGAAAAAGAAATGCAGGTTACATCCCCAGTGGGAGGTTTATCTCAGAAAGACGGTCGGAAAAAACTTTGGAATCTTAGTGGAAAAGCAACCTACATGAGTGTTTAAAGAGCAGTCATGACATAAAGAGTGAACCCATTTTTAGTTTTTCAGATAAGGGAGAAGTGGTTTTTATGCTGCAGGTGCAAACTGTCACACTGAACATCAACACTGTAATATTTCATTCAACCCTGGTGTCTGCTTTTTTGAAATAATACTTAAAACATTAGACAATGCAGAAACCTAACCTGCCAAACAATCATTTGGAAACAGAAATTGCCCAAAGGATCTCAGTTCCTCTGTTTCCATCAGGCACTCTTGACACGACATAGCGTACCTCCATAGAGATGATACTTAACATCAAAGGGCTAGTGAACAAGAACCAGCCACAAAGGCTAAGAAGAAACAAAATGAAGAATAAAATAAAAATGTTTATGGAAAAAAGAGTCAAATTATATAGCCTGTAATGTACAAATATTCAAGCTAGTATCTTTAAAAAATCTTAATCCCTACAAAAGTTCAGACAATCACTCATCTCTTCCTATCTTGTTAAGTATAACTGCTTTAAAGCCACCATCCTTGCTGAGGACTAGATCTCTAACTTTAGAACTGCTAATTCTGCCTTTAATTACTTGGTAAGAGCATTGAGGCTGACTCAGAGATTGACTATTATCTCCATAGTACTAACTAATCATCTGAGGAAAAAAAGGAGTTAAAAAACATGTTTTAAAATATATGTAATGTATTTAACATTTTCATCCTTTTATCTCCTCTGAATAGATTTATTTCAAACATGAAATACCTTACTTAATGGCTAACATATTTAACTATTTTTATCATTAATATTCATCTTCTGCTGTTGCCTAAAAGCCCCAATCAGGCTTGGGGTCTCATTTAACAAGGAACTATAAAATACAGAAGACAAACCCTGGAAAAATGAGCTTATACCTAAAAAAGAAGACATGAAAAAAACTAATTGAAATAGATGAGTCCATCCAAGTACTGCCTAAATTGGAACTTAGGTTAAAACTTCTTTAAACTCCAGGCAGTAAATGGTCACCCTGCTTTCCAGAGCTGCCAAATCTTTGAGATGGCTCATTAGGCATCACCTTGCTTAGCCAAGGGTTCTCTGTGCAACAATTGTTTACCCTCGCTCACCCAGAAGCAGAGGAGGGCATGTACCCAGCTAAACCTCCAGTCTGAGCAAATGATCATCTGCAGTGTCCCCATGTTCCATGGAGAAGTGCAAACAGTTAAACATCATCAAGTGACTAAATTCAATGTAACTAGATGGTGACCCATTTTTACCTCCTTCATATCTTAATGTTTTTTATTCTAATACTGAAGAAGAGTGCTATTTTCTAGCTAACTTGCAGACTGCAGGAAAAACACAAACATTATATATATATATTTTATGCTTTTTCTTACTATTTAAAGCTGCATTCTGAGGTGTTGCAAGCTAAGTAGGATCAGATCTGAAAAGTTTAAAAGAAAATGCACATGTTGGAAAAGAACAGAGTAATGTTAGGGTTCCAATATTCATTCCTCCAAGTCATTCTTGAAACAATGTTCTAGCATGGACAAAGTAGGTACTCTCTGACATTGGATGCTGTCTTTTGAAAAAGGTTAGAGATTGAGTATTGAGGGTTATGAGCACACTAATAGACTGAGAGGTGGTGAGTTGAGCTCTCTTACTTGGTCCGAAGTGATAAACCCATGATGCAAAGTTTGAAAGAAGTGGCAAATGTCCTTCTTGATGAGCAATGTAATTTTCTCACACTCTTAGATGTTTATCTTTCACGAACAGTTTGATTGTTTCTCATGCTTTCAGATGTACATCTGCTCATCCGTGTGCAGCTGCCATGTTGCAGCAAAGTTTGTGCTTTGAGCTTCACAAGTTAAGACAGCACCTTGATGTGGTAGCACTACACGCACACTTTTGAATCCAGTGTCACATTCAAAAGATATTCTTGCTGCTAGATCTTCATTATTATATTCTTGTCACCTATGCTTTCAACTGGATACTACCAATCACCTGTCATACTATGAATTTATTGCAGGACATGGGATGGAAAGAGCATTACTGTCTCTATCAGACAAGCTACACTATGAACACCGTAGTCATCCCTGCTCTTTTTTTTCAACCTCTCTACAGCATTTGACATAGCTAATGAACTCTGAACTGTATGTGAAAGAGGCTGTTTTGAAACAGTTTCTTTCCAGAGAGCCACAACCAGAGAGGAGCAGTAGAAAAATGTGCCTCACAGTTCCCTTTTTCTTCAACATTATTTAAAATATAGACACAGAGACTGAAAGAACTGGAAAGGTGTCGTGAACTCCCATGAAAACACTATGTAGGCATTACAAAATTCCATCCTTTCATCATATTGTATTGCATACAGTAACACAATGTCACCAAACTGCCTCAGTACTTGAGCTCATGGATAAAAAGCAGAAGGTGGAAGCAGGAACAGAGAAAAAGATAAGTTACACTTGGTGGCAGAAAGAAACACTTTAAGGAGCTTGTGGCACAGTGAAGCACCTACTGGCTGATGTTACACAACCCCATTTAGGCAAGTCAGTCTATAATTTAGAACTCATCTTGGACTTCTCTCTCTGACAATAACTCTAAAAAAGGTACAAAAATTCATCCCATATTTACTGTTGATGATTTGGCCTCTGTAATACCTGCCTTTGTCACTTTTCAGCTGGACTACAGCAATGCAATATCCTGGTCACAAAGCCATTAGCCCTTAGGAAACTCAAAACAGTACAGAGCACAGTAGCGCATTTCCACTGCAACCCAGGGTACTGTAAGCACATCAAATCTGCTTTCATCTTCTACACCAGCTCCTGTAAAATACTGAGCTGAGGTTTAGGTCTTTATCATTAGCTTTAAGGTGTCCAATGGTCTAGGAACAGAATGGATCAACTGAGAACCTGCAGCTCCGTCCTGTTAAGGACAAAGCTTATTTTGTGATGTAGATGGAGCTTTGACAGAGAACAGTCTAAAGCAGTTGAACAAACACTCATAACATCTAAAGTATCACCACTTGCTGAGTACAAGATGTACTTTTTGGGTCTTAATCTCAATAACCAGTTCTTTTGTAATAATAACACAGCAGTTTGAAACAGATTCCTAAAAATCTAATGTTTTTTTGTTTTCTGTAATAGGAGACAATGAAGAAAAATAGAATCACACATAAGAGTTATCCCTGTTTGATCTGGAAATGACTCAGCTACAAAGACAATAAAGTATGTATAAATATCTGAGTAGAAAAGCATTTGCTGCTTCTTCCAGATGTGGTGGCACTGTATGTCTTACATGAACCAGGATATTCCAGGTCAGTGACAATTAATCTAATTGTTAAAAAAATAAAAGAAAAACAAAACCAAACAACATCAGAGCATCTTGTTTTAGAAAACTTTACAAAAAAGCAAAATACGAAGAGGCAATGTAAAAATTTCCAAAGCACTTAAAAAGTTTGAGGACCTAAGTGTAATTTATTTTCAGAATTGTAAATGCCTAACAGATCCAGAAAGTAATGTGTGTTAGACACTTTTAATAATTTCATTTAAATTTTATTAGACTGCAATATATTTAAGGTGATATAAAAACTGGAATTTCTTATGCCACATCTTGCATGCTAAGATTAATTTTAAAAAAGGACTAAAAATCCAGAAACACTCTATTCAGCAAAGGACAAATATAAATGAAATTTTCTTCAGGGACGCATTAATCTTAGTCTCTCTGTACAAATTATCAAAATGCATGCCATATAATATTAACTAAAATATTGGTTTTATCAACAAAAACTGTTCTGTAATCAATTCACCTTAGGAATGCTAACAAGCATATCATGATCATGTAATAAAAGCACTTGAGAACTGATGATAATTCGAGTGAAAGGTCCTGCCTCCCATTAAGCCTTCTCTGAGACAACAAGTTACACTGCATTCTCTACACCTAATTCAGGTACAGAAATATTTCTTAATTTCTTAATTGTATTTATCAGTGTAAATGAGAGAGTTTGAAATCTTAGCTCTAGCGCATCGGTTCCTGTTAGACAGATTTATTCCCTAAATGTCACTCAAATCATCAAGTAAGGGGACAGTTCCAAGGAACCATAAATATATTAACATTAATGGAAATAAATCCATCTGTCTTAAACACTGTGATACCAAAAAGGAGATAAAATAATTTCTATTTCAAATATGTACCCACTTCAACTGAGCTATCCAGTACCATCTTGAAGTTGATTATAAGATGAAAGCAATGGGACAAAGATAATAATCATTTAATCCCTTAAGAACAGCTATTCTGAAGAGCTTTTCACTTTGTACTCAACAGTCTTCTAGTATGTTATAATCCAGCTAGAAAAGAAGTATAATGATGAGGAAAATTATGTTTCTAGTAACAGAAAATTTTCATGGTAACGGGAAGTCCTACAAAAGGAACAATACACAAAAACTGACTGCTTCAACAGATGGTGTCATAGGTGAGCGTGCCGGTGCAGTCTTTGGCAGTGACAAGGTCATATCGTCAGATGTGCTGAGGGTTTGTAATTTCAAAACTAATGTAGCAGAGATTAATAGATATTTGCCAATCCTGGATGCTGAGGATATATGCACATGGGACTGGATGGGATGACAGACTGCATGGTTCTGACTGCACGTTGACTGATATACTCAAATGAATCTCTAGTCATGATTCCCACACTGAGGGTTCAGACAGATGAATACCCAAGCAGCTTCAACGTGGGCTGCAGGAGAAGGAAGTATGGTTGCTCAGGAGGGAGTTTCAAGGAACCCCTGAGGACGTTTGACTAAGTATAACCTATCTGTCAGCTTGCTGGAGTTTGCTGCTAGCAGACCACAATGGAGCACAAGAGAAAGGCATGCCTGAGATGTCCTGAGGTCTGCCGGAAATGTTAGTGTTGTTCCCATGGAACATTAACACCACCTTCCTCCAGGGTGAGCAGCAGAACTAACTGACTACAGAGTTCCCTTTCTAGGATGTATTTAAAAGAGCAAGAGAATGACTGTGTAAATTTCCTATTGGGTAATTTTTGCTGAGACCACTTTTACATTTTCACTTACTGCAACATTTGAAATACTTTGGAGAAGCTTGTTTATTACTGTTAAATGTTTTAAAATCTTTTAACCAGATGCTCCTTAGAGGTTGTGTAAACACAAAACTAACATTGTATTGTAATGCAAATCAAACACGCAATCTAAAAGATTTGTTTGAAGAAAACTAGTAAAAATACCGCTAAAACAACCAGCACAGCAATATTTGATTAAGCCTGATTTGTAAGATCTGTTTTGCATACAGGTTACCAAACAAGTATGACTAATTTAATTTATTTTTATAATATTGTATGTGGCTTAAGGAGGACAGCATTCAACATTTATTATCCTTTTCAAACCGTGACAGAATTTCCTTAAAGAACAAAATAAAACAAAAGCAACAGAAAATAGAAACTAATATCAGTTAGCGTGCTAAATAAAGGGAACAGCTTATGAAATGCCTATTTTTAATTATCAGAGAAATTCAGTAAATGGGAGTGGAACCAATGTACCCTGTTAATATGTGAAACAAAACTGTGCAGCAGGAAATTTCTACCTTGTTATAGCGATCATGCTATCATATACTGAGGGAGCCAATATTGTAGATTTGAAAACATCACTTCAGCTGTTAGAGACACAAAAAAGATATTTCAAAGTTTACTTTGTCCCATGTAAGATATTTCAATAAGCATGAGGTCAACTTTGGTTTCTTGGAAAATTGATTTGTTAAATGTTTGGGCAGTATGTAAAATTAAAATTTAAAAAATTGTATGGAAAGTCTATCTCATATAATGCAATAGAATTTTTTTAGAAAATAGTATTAAGTTTTATTACTCCCTCATTATGTATGGTCAGTTCAATTTCTTCAAAATTTCAGTGCAAATCAACATCACTTCTTTCATATCTACTTATAAACAAAACTTATTTCATATCTACTTACAAACAAAACTGGTGCAACAAAAAAGAAGTCTAGAAGATCAACAGACTGTTAAATGGGTACACATCTGGCAAAGCAGAAGGTATCTGAGCAAATTTAATGTCCAGCATAAGTTACTTAGGAAGGAAAACAAAATAAATCACTACAGGAAAATAACACACTTTTATCATGCTCTCAGTAGAAAAAACAAACTTGTAAGAAACCTAACAGTCTCCTTTTTCCAAAATAAATTAATATGATTCACTAAAATTCCAGTAAAACATAAATCCTTCTGTTTATGTTACCTTGACTAACCAAATACAACTGACAAAGCATATAACATGCAAAAGACCTTGATAAGTTTTTTATACATCATAGAGCTCTGGTTCTCAATATTGCCATGTGTTAAAAGCAGCTGGAATTAGTACGTACCTCTTGACTTCCTGAAGCACAGAGAATCAAGCTAGAATTGATTTCTATTAACACTTCATTTGGTAGACCTATCACACTGCATCTTCTAACTTCGGATTTACATAATTGAATTCTTAAACTATGCAGAGTAAAATTATTTTAAAGATTCAGTTTTGGAGGTAAACTTCAGAGATACAACTTTTCCAAAATATTGTATAGAAAGAGGAAGGATGTGACCATTTTGCTATATGCACTACCGGGAAAAGTAAAATGTCAACAAGCACTCTTTTTAAAACATTGGCATTCATATGAGACTTTGTAATTTGTTTGGCTTTTAACAAAAATGTTTTCTAAAACTTTTCTACACTTAGTGAAAAATTACCATCTCTTAATTCATTTTATTTGCATCAGAAAGTCTCTGATATATTACATCAGTGATATGAGTAATTAACCAGAACAGACTTACTGGTTTTCTGTGTACTTCAAGAAACAGAGGCACTATGGCTTTTGTGACTAGCATTACATGAAAGATAAATCCCTCACAAGATAAAGAGTTACTGAAGCACACAGTAAACCTTATACCTTTGATTATTATATTCTGTCTACCTAAACAACTCTCTGTAATTGTATATGGTAGCCTTACGTACTGAGTGCAGCTGGATTCTTGCATCACCACCTATTGCTGATGCTTTCTCCTTAGAGGTGCCTTTATTCCAGTGATGGGTTAACGAGTTTGTATATATGATTGTGAAATGTGAAGTGATACAAAAATGCAAGTTTCTAAGAGCATTTGTATTCTACTCTGTAGATCATAAATTTTCTTCCAGTACCATTGGGACAGATGATACTCTTTGTTTTGAGGCATAAATCTCCAGGAAAACTAATCGGAATATTAAATTCTGAAAATGGTATCAAGAATTTACACATTTCACTGATGTTATCTGCACTCTAGTAAGAGTATGTCACTAGACAGACACCTTAAAAGAAATACTTTCATTCAAAGACTTGATATTTTAATGTTTTCTTTTCTCCCCCGTTTTTCCTATGCAACTTCACCTCAATTTGAGAACACAGAAAATTAAATTTTATAGATATTAAGAGAAGGCTTCGGAAATTATTTTAGGAATCTATTTTAAAAATAAATGAACCTGAAAAAAAGTGTTAGTTACAATGAATCTGAAACCACTTTTGTGCTTCATTTTTTCTATTTACTAAATATAATTGGGAAAAAACCCATTGTATAAGACGTAAAAATAGCATCAATGGTGTGTCAAATGCTTTTCACTTTGAGGTTTCCAGATATTTATGACTTCTGATTAATTCTTCTCATTTTTCTCCCTGTTTAGCAACCAGATTGACCATCTGTTTCAGTAAAAAGCATCACATAAGGATAGCAGAGAGCTGGATAACATAAACTGCCTCAAAAGCTGCCTTGATAAAAGCAGATGGAATCATACAAACATAATCTTTAAATGTGCAGCTGCTGAATTTATACTTTTTCTTTATAAAAGGGAACTTTTAGTATTTATTTAAAGAAAACCAGGTCAGCTACCTAGACAATTTCAGTAAAAGATGTACGCTTCAAACATTAAACTAAACTATCATTAAACCTGCATGCTTCATTAGGTGTGCTCCTATACAGCAGTATTGTATTCGACAAGAAGAAAAGATATGCATCAAAGCATAAAAATACAACAAAAGCAGGTTCAAGAAGAAAACAGTAGATGTAAATAAATCTCTTTTCAGATTTACAGAAATCATAAATTCAGAAGAAATCCTAGTTATTTACAAAACTTACTAAATAAATGTGTTTTACAGAATCCATTATTCTACACTGGCCGAACCATATTTTCACTGAACTGTCTTTATTTATGTTTAAAAAATACTTGATAGATGTACCAAAGAAGAATAACCTGGTTTTACCAATATTATATTAAAATAATTTCAAGATGCAAAATATCAGCATATACTCAGAAAAAGAAGCAACATATTTATATTCAAAATTCTTAAAGGAAAAGAAGGTTATTTCCAGTCTATGGAGTTAGAATATTTTGTTTCTGCAAATTCCTACTACTGGGAAGTGCATTCTCTCACTGCTGAAAGCAAGTGCATGCTACATCATAAATAAAATACTCTATACTGAGTTTCATTAAAAGCTATGTTCCTTGCTCTTGTGGGGGAAGTCCACAGATTAATTATTTATTTAAAAAGACCTAAAGAAGTGAGAAAAACAGATAATTTACACTTAAATTCTTTCACTCACTGGTAAAATTCCTTTTTCTTTCAGGAATCAGTTCTATAGTTTTCTCTCTGCTCTTGAGATATGACTGTAATAGATAAGAAAGGTAGTGGGAAAGAGTAAAAATAAGATGCTTTCAAACAAGAATCTGATTAGACTCAGAAAGGATGACTTTTCACTAGCACTTCATGTTTTTTCAAAATATTCCTACAGCAATCTATACAAAGCTACTTCACATTTTATGGATAAATGTTCTGGTACAACTGCACCCTCTAACACCATAAGAGGATTTAATGCAAAACCTAATCCATCTGCATAGCATCTGAAATGAACGAGCTTTCCCTCTACCCTTATGTTTTCACATTAGAAATAAATCATATAAAAATGAAAATTGCCACACTAGATCAAATCATTGGTTTTATCTTTTACCCAATAGGAGATATTTCAGGAAAAAAATACTACTACTTGCCAATAGTCCTAAGTATTGAATATAAGTCCATGCATTCAGAGAGGAATGTTCTTCCCAGTGCTCACTGATATGTGGCTGCCTTACCCTCTAAGTGTTCATGCTTTCTCACCTAAATAAAAATCTACTCAATACAACTTTCTATATTTTTACTCCTCATGGAAATAAAAGGCTTAAGGCTTTTCTGAATACTACTGAACTCCAGGATTTATATAATGTGTTCTGTGTTCATACAGATTAATTCACATTAATCTTTCCAGACTACTTTACCTTTCCTCCTATGCATTTTTTTTCACATGCTGTTTTTACTTTTATTACAATAGAAGATAAGTACTATTTTGGAGTTCCTTGTCTTTTTAATCATCGTCTTTTTTTGGTTTTTTTCAATTATGTAAGTTCTTATTCATCTCTTATCCAAACTAACTGATCCCAATCTTTCCAATTTCTTCTCTGATGCAAGTTTGCCCTTATCTATAACACTTTTTGCCCATTTCTGGAATTTTTCCATTAAAAACAAAGCCCTTCTGAGTCAGGAGGTAGAATTTATGTGATCTAACTTGTCATCAAAAAGTTCTGTCTGGCTGAAACTAGTTATTTTGGTTTTGTGAGATGGAGAGGTATCCCATCCTACCACAGACATCTAATACAGATGGGATGAATCATCCCCTACAAATAATCCTTAAAAGAAGGTGAGACATGATACTATCAGTTTCCACTGAATCACATGGAGCAATTAAAGAAAAGGAATAACAGCAGTTTACATCAGTATATTACAAATTTTCCAATATTGCTTTTTCTCTTGTTCCTTCTAGTTCCCAACCCTAGCCCTGTCTGTTTTTTATATTGCTGAATGCAAGTGGAGATACTCATTGACATGGCTATGACAGTATGGAGGTCATTTCCTTGAGCAGTTGCTGAGTTAATTTAGAACTGAGAATACACATGACTTGCAAACCATTCCTTTGGCTGTATATAACCTTAATTCTTTAGGTAATGGTGTTCATGTCCTACTGGGCTACCGATTCACTTAGCATAGAAGGTTCCATTAGATATCTTGATAAACTCACACAGTCTCAACCAACATGTATAAACTGAAATTTTTATTAACCAGTAACTTCATTATTTACCCCCTTTTAGTTAATAAAGGTATTAAAAAATGTAGGATTTAATCAGATGCCTTCCTACTATTCAAGTCTCATGTCTGCAGCTTACCCTTCATTTTATACATATACTTTTCTGGTTTTCAGGCATAGACATAGTCCTAACTCTGAAAGTGTCCAAAGCTCTGATCAGCATGGAACCTTGTGTGGAACAAAAAGCAAAATGTCCACAGAGGATCTGTAGTCTTTGTGGAAAGAAACATATTTTTCCCCACCCTAAATTCTCTCTCTGAAAGTAAACATGCTTTTTCTCCTACTTCCACACCTGCCAACACTAGGTAAAAAACAATTTAAATTAAAGACATAAGAGCAGTTAGGTACTCTGGATTCCCATAAGTCCCAAGGAAGTAATGAGATTCCATTATTTAGCAGTGTAGATTATGTAAAAATCTCCTGTGAAAAAAAGAGATAGCCAACTTGCAATGGTGAATATTTTAGAAAATTTAGTAAAGCTTCTACCACATGATATTATTAATTTACATTTAAATTTACTTATAACTATATCTATTTATTAGAATTTGGTTTTCTGGATGACAAAAAATCGTTGTAATCAGATACAACTGCTGAAACACTGTAAACAAACTGTCAACAGCTATATAAACAAAACAAAAATAAATGAAAGCAGAGTAGTAAGTAAAGTCTATTTTACTATTTAGATATAAATGTTATATTCTTTCCCATGAAGGCTTAGTTGCTCTGTAAATAAGTTACATTTCTGTTTCTCAAAAGAAATCATATGCAATTGAAAAGGCACTGCATAAACAGTAGAATATGTCATTCCACTTAAGAAGCTGATACATAAATTTAATAACCAATCATAGACAGAATCATAAAGAAGAAACATGGAGGCAGGCTGAAAGCCTGGTCTAGAACTGGAGGCCTGTGTTCAGTTACTGGTTCTTCTATCTATTCCATGTGTGACACCAGCCAAGCCATTTCATCTGCTCTGTGCTTCGACTTTCCTGGTTACAACACAGAGAGAATGAGACCCTTCACTACCCAAAAACCTCTCATTATACACTTTAACAGTGGCTGTAAGATACCCAGATCCTAGTCCAAGGACATAAAAGTTCCTAAGAAATTTACTATGCTCATCACTAAGGCAATTCATAATTTTATTATGATATCCAACATAAGAAGACCTTTTTTCCCTGTTTTGTCCAACATACAGATAAAATCACAGCTGCTAGTAGTTTAACCACAAGCCAAACACAAGTTGTTTTCCTCTTTTCACTCCCACCTGTATTTCTTTTTTCTGTTTTCATTCTTTTTTGTTGTTTTTTTCATTGCAGCTGTTGAAAAAGAGTTGAAGTAAGGAATTTGTATTTTGGTCCTGAGGACAAGATGGCTCAGTCAACTTTCTCTTTTCTGGTAAGAGCCTGAAAGCTTCTTTCCTTGTATTGGGGAAACTCAGCTTTGTAGTTCACGATGGATTTAAGAGTTGAAAAGTTGTTAGTGGAATTTGGGAAGCACCTTTTACCAATACTGTTAAAAGTCTTTAATATGAACACTAAACCACCAAATTTAGCTAAGCGTAACAGAAAACTTCATTGCGGTGTAGGAAATATCAGAATGATGGTCTTAAACAGCTTATCTGTGCACATGGATTGCTACAGTGAAGACTAACAGATTGGATTTAAAGGGAATATCTTCATTAATTCATGAAGGCAAGCATCACTGTAGCACAGCCCATGTGTTGTAAGGCAGAATGCAGTCTTCTATTTATTGTATATGTACAGAAATGGTGTGTGTTTTTGCATATTTCAGGCTCATCCAGTAATTGTGTGGATTCTAAAAGGATATCAGTTGCAGTCTGAAAGGTGACTCAGCAGCTTGAAGAAAACGTCCTTCTAATCCACCCTTGAAGTGGAACAAATATTGCTAAGTACTTCTTCCTAATACCGTTTGTGTACTCTTTTTCTTTTCAGAGGGGTTTTAGCCAGGTTTAGTCTCATCCAGTCAGATGAAGAACTGGAAGGTGGCACTCTCTCTGACAAGTGCAAAGGAGAAGTAGATCTGGATGACAACCGCATAGAGCTGACATTAAGGACTGCTGTGCCTCTCTTGCCTATATTAGCCTAATCTTAGCACTAAAAATGAAAGAAAAACTAACTTTCTGAGTTTCATTGGCAGGTTGTCTGTGATCACAGAAGAAGCTGCTCAACATTATTTTCAATGACAAAAGGGAAGATATTTATAGAAACAATTAATGCAGCTTTTGTGTATTCTATTCTTTTTCTTCATTGTTGATCAGTTGCTAAAAAGGTAGAAAATGTAAATATGGCATGGCCAGGCTGCTCAATCCTCCTACTTTGGAAAGCAAGAGAGATGTCATGAAGGGAATTTTAAGTCTTCAAACAAGAACAGTTCCCCATGCATTTCCAAATGAGTAGCTAGTTCTTTAATCTGGAACTCCAGCATCCAGTTTCTGTAAGATAAATAACTTTTTAGGTTCAGAATATCAGTTATGATAAAATCAATATAATGTCACAACTGAGATAGTCCAAGAATTGAAAAATTCTGGGAAGAGGTAATATCTTTCATTAGACAGATCGACAAATCAGGCAAGATTTCAAGTATACAAGTTCTTCATATCTTCTTTCTCTTAAATGATTTTTTTTTTATAGAAACAATATATTAAATGCAGTATTATGGGTTAAATGGAAGTAAGGTATAGGGAGTTTTGACAAAACCAAGAATTCTTGAAAACAAAAATAGCACATGCTAGATTTTAGCACGTTTGAGGGCCACTACTAGAAGTTTATTTATGTATGGCATATAAACAGCTAAGCTACATAAAGCTCTTTGCTACAGTGGAATATAATGAGAAATAATGGTCTTAATGTTAAAAGATCAACTGTATCTGACTTATTCAAATCTCACTAGAGCTAGAGAAGTTATTAATTCACAATATCTATGAAAAAACTACATTTTAATTTTTAGTTTGTCAATTTCTGACAATAGTGGTGGGATTTTGGAAGGAAAAATGTTTGCTGACCATCATTCCCCAAAATTAATTTTCTTCATTGCATCTGACCAGTTTTATCTATTTATGTAGAACATAGTGCATTTAGTGTTTTAGAAATTATATTTTCAATCATCATCAGTCCAATAGAACAAAATATTGAAGTTAAATGCTGAAAAGTGTGTGGCTGCCTATGAATTCCGGTGGGTAATTATGCAAAACAAGCATTATACATTTGTAGTAAGTGCTATTTACATTCTTTCCATCCAACCATTATTTTCTTATAGAGGAGAGTCGTGCTTTTAACTTGTAGCTCTTCACATTTTTACTGTGCAAACCAATGAAACAATAAATTTGTTTGTAATGAAGGAGTATTTCCACCTATTGAAATTTTAATGATAGTGGCATCACAACACAGATTTAACCTCATAACTATGTAAGAGTACAATAAAACCAAATTCATTGTCCTGTTTTTTAGCCGGAACAGAGCTGGATTTCTTTTCAGTAGCTAGAATAGTGCTGCATTTGCTTTCAGCCTGGGATTTGTTATGAGAGAGACACTGATAACACACCAGTGTTTGCATTTTTGTCACTGGAAGTGAAGGACTTTGTGTTCTGTCAGTCTACAAGCGCAAGATCTAAGGGGGTGAGGAATATTTAAATTAATAAGCTAAGTTGGCATTTGGATATGCCAATGGGATATTCCATATCATATCCCATCATGTCCAGTATATTAATGAGGGGCTCTTGCTCTTTTGGCCCTGTCTCTGGCTTTCACTTGGGCTCTCGCTCTTCCAGGATTGCAGTTTAGTTCGGGATTGTTGCTCCTCCAGGATCTTTATCTGGGAACAGGCTGGGCTTGGTCGGCGGGTGGTGAGCAGCTGCACTGGATATCACTCATCTGTGTATTTTGTTACGGTTATCTTCATCACTACTATTTTAAGTTTTCTTTATTTCTGTTATTAAACTGTTCTTATCTCAACCTACAAGCCTCCTAATCCTTGCCCCCCAGTCCTCTCCCCTATCCTCTGGGGGTGGGGGGGAAGTGGGTGAACGGCTGTGTTGGCTGCTGGCCAAGGGCTAGCCCAGTGAAACTGTCACATTCATATACGTTCTAACATATCCACAAAAAAAATACAGTTCTGAAAGGTGCAAAATACTGTTAATCCTTACTATGACTTTACTGATGGATAGATTGTTCACAGGTCATAAGTTCACCATATTTTCCAATAGATTACTCATTAAATACTTCATTGGAGATAACATTGTTTCATTGTTTTAATAATTTTTATATTTATCTTTTTTTGTATGAGCTGTTTTAGGGGAAGAAAAACAATCTTTTTCATATGTGAATGAGCCAGAAAGCAGATACAAAAACTAATAAAAAAGAAGAAATTAGTTTAATGCCTCAACATAGCTTGATTCTGTATGCTACCTGCTTCTCCTCTATTAACAGAGGCTCTAACACCTAATTCCCCTGTTATCATTCTTGATTTTTTTTTCCTTTATCTAAATTCATATTTTTAAATTCACATTAATCTTTCCAGACTACTTTACTTTTCCTCTTATGCTTAAATTTTCGATGCTATTAAAGAAAATACTTTCCCCTTTATTACTGTCTCTTTCTTTCTTATTTACCAGTTGTATTCTGGAACAATAGCATCTACATGCACTTTTCCTTGGTACTCCAGCTGAAAACATATTAGAAAATTATTATGTCATTAAATTAGTAATGTACTGGTCAGAAAATATTTATAGCTAAATTGCCCAACCCAAATGATGAACACTTTGGACATACAGCAACAGTTTTCTTTATCACTGTCTTTATAGGGGGATGAGAAATTGCCAAAATTTAGATGGATTATTTCCATATGAGAAGATTCTGATGAAGGATATTTTTATGAGGATTTTAATACTGAGAAAACTAGCAGTTACTGATGCAATTCATAGCAATCATTAATAGACACTGAACACTCACTACACAGTATTATATGTAAGCCTTGGCAAGAACTAGAGAATAGTGCTATAATATTTCAGTGTAGGACACGTGCTGTGCCAGAACTGAGGGTCCTAACACTCTCAGATAGGATTGTAAAGCAGATTAAAGAGAAACTGACATCCGAACTGAGACTTGCAACCAGGAAGGATAAGGAATCATGTATTTAAAAGGTTCAGATAGGAAACTGAGAAGCTAAGTCATCCAGCCTTTCTACTTCCCTACCAAAGAAATTATCTAAATTCTAACTGATTTGATATTGAAACTTCCAGCAAGTGATTTTGTTTCTTTATTTGCTGTTGCCTTATCTGCTTACTGTTGTGGACAGGCCATTTAGAAAGTCCTTACTAAAACAACTATCTCATTTTGACTCAGTGAAAAATGCAGGAGAGAGAGAAAGAGAGAGCAAAGTGATAAATACTTATTGTTAAACAATAAAATACAAAATTATTATTAAACAATAAAATACAAAACCAGACTGAAAAAGAAGGTCCAAAGAGGGTCTATTGTCTCTCAAAGTAGGATCCACTTCTGGAACATTTCCACTATTTCAATTACCAAGTATTTAACATTATTTCATATAGATACAATGAGTTACAGGTAGCAAAAAAAAATTCTTACTATATCAAAGTCTTAACTAGTGAAAAGAAAAAAGGACATTTTTGTCAAAATACAGAAACCTATAGTGTTTCAAATTATTCTCTATCTGACAACAGTGAAATTGTTCTTTTACCTTGTGGTGGCTTAAAAAATCTAAAATTCAACTGATTACAGACAGATGATTAATAGATTCTTGGGATTAAACCTGAAATGGGTCATTATAACCACCTAGTCTTCCTTGATGCATAATAAGCCCCAAAATTTCCAATCAATATTGCTTCTGATGAAGTAAATTATTCAGTTCAGCTTTAGAGCTAGTCAGTTTAGGCTTTTACCTTAGATATAGATAAAACTACTTTATTTTCAGCAACCTTTGAAGAAATAAGAGCTGCTTTCTATGGGATAGGTATCTATATATTCATTAAATGTTTTAATGAGCCAATTTAGATAAATGGATGAAAGGTAACAGCTTTGATCATAAAATACTGTTTTACTATTGGAAACGCTCTCCTTCAATATAACCTTGAATTATATAGTTAATGAATATCACTTTATAACATTTTATACAGTTAAGTTATAGGAGTCCCATTTTACACTGTTTATGTCTGACATATTTGCACAACATCAAAACATTACATTAAATAGAACATTTTAAAAACTAAATTTCAGTTTAGTAGACTCATTCATTAGAATGTTTTGTGACAAAGATAAAAGATTAGCTTAATTTACAGTAATCCAGTCCTAGAACTCACACTACGGTGTGCAGCCTTACCATTCTGTGGGAGAGCCTAAACAGCACCTCTCATGTCTCCTTGGATCTCAGATGTACTAAGGTCTAATTTTTATTTCTCTGAAAAAATAAGAAGTCTGGTGCACCTGTCCATGTACCTCAACTATATAATTTAGGAATGCTTTAATTTTTCTAAATACTAGGACTGGTTGAGGCAGTGGAAAAAAACCTGATTTTTACACGAAGCTGAAGAAATCATAATACAGAGTACATCACATTAGAATAGGACTTGAACATATGTTGGATGCTTTCCATCACTCACAGACCTTAGCCCCTTGTATCTGAGGAATCTGAAGTTAACAGAAGGGCTAGTAATAAAAAGAATATTGTTTTTCACATACAATTTTCACATTCTATGTTCATATATGAATAGCTGAAGATACAACTCCTATCTAAAATCTTTATGAACCATGCAGAAATAAAAAAAAATCCTAGCATTATATATCAAACTGTCCAGTGCTCAACTACAAAAACTTGCTATTTGGAGAAAAGCTAGTGGGAATCACCAGACTAGATTCTGGTTGCATACAAAACACTGCATATGAAATGAAATATTTTATTTGACAGGTCCCCTCACCTATCTTACATGCCTTTAACCATGGAGGCACAGTCTAGGATGGAAAGATGCTAATTTTGTTATTGATTTAATTTAGCATGGAGTGATGTTTCTTGCATTTTGTTTCTTACATGGTAAATTGAAGTACAAGTTAATTCTTTTGCCTGGTGAACAAAGAGAATGGAATAAACCACAAATACAGGAAAAAGTTTAAAGTTGTAAGAAACTGTATCACCAAGACTATAAAAGATTTGGCACAGTCCCAGATTATCCTAAGAATGGATATAAATGTGTACAAAGCCAACACATACAAAGTAAATGATTCCTAGAATAGCAGAAACTCACTAATCAAAAGATTTGCATAATAATCATCCATCTGTATGAAGCACCATATGGCAAACAAGACTGTAATTTCACTAAATATGTTTTCTAGGAGAAACATGTTGCTTGCATCTTCAACTAAGTAACAAAACCCAAAACCTAGTCATAAATGGTTGATACACCCAAATGAGGGGAAACTTTTGATGAGGAACATGGAAGCAGTGTACTGCAATAATCACACATCTGAAAAATATATTTCATGTTTGCAACAGAATATGTAAAAAAAACCCCAGATTCAAGAAGCAGAAAAGCAGTGGGCTACTGGCAATGCAGTACATGTTCAAATCTTCATAAGATTTTTTTAACATAAAAATTTTCAAGTTACTAATGTAAAAAACAGAATTCCAGCTTTCAAGATTTACATCTGTACAAATAAAATGAACACTTCATTATTATTTTCTTATACACATTTGAAATAACAGAAAAGATAAGCAAGATTAGACATGCAGGGATAAGATCTAGAACTCTTGTATCTGTTTATGTAGGTTCTGCGGAAATGAATTTTGACAGCTTCTTCAGGAAGAGAATCAAACTGTAGCATATCGATATAAACCACATAGCAGCCTATCTGTATTCAGATAGCTGTGCTTCACCAGAAACATGAGTTCACTGATTTTATAGTAAGCAACAATTTTAGCAAAGCAATACCTTAGGTAGGGATTTCAGAAATGCTGCAGAACTGCATGAGCACTGAGAGGTTTCTGGGTTTTAGCCATTGATGAGGCAGCTTTTTAGGAAAAGCATTTAAATAGCCTACCCTAGCTGTTACGATATACAAATCCATTGCTTGCCTTTTACAAATTCAGGGGCATAGAGAAATGTCAAATCAAGGAAGCAATAGCTGAATGGGCCTGTTTTGTGGACTCTCTTTTTTAAATGTGGTGTGTTGAGGAGTCTCTTGCCTTCGAAGAGAAGGATGGGCAATTCTATTCTTGAAGGCACATATTCTTACCTCTTTGCAGCTAGGTACATTGACAGAAGACCACTCAGTAAGAAGATACAATAACAGTAAGGAGTAATTTTTCATGGAAGGAACCAGTTAAATCTCAAGCAATCCATGGGAGTAAGTAAATAAAAGTAAATAATAGAAAAGGAAGGAAGTAAAAGGTGGCAGAAATTAGACCAACTGATTGGAAATACATAGTAGAAATATGTAGGGTTCTTTTACTAATCTAGACTTTCATAATGAAATGTCAAACTGGAACTCGTACCAAAAGGAAGTACATTATGAAAAGTCATTTTCGTTTTTGGCAAAAGAAAGGCCACAAAACCACCGAAGACATTCTGTTGAGAACACACTAATTTTTGTCTCCACTAATTGTGATTTAATAACTGGATAAAGCATTTTCTGTATGGAAGTCTCCCTTGTCAGCTGACCTCTGAAGCACTAGAAACTGCCACAGAAATTAAAATTAAATTGGAGGGATCATCCCAAGTTAATGTAAAGAGATGTTACTGAGAACACAAGTGATCAAATCAGAACTTTATTTCATCTCTTTGGATGAAATCCTGTCCCACAAAGCCAATAGCAATTCATAATTGTGACAGAATTAACCGTTTAACTGAGGGTGTATATAGATGGTGAAGATCCAGTCTGCTGGACAGGAATGCTACAGGCAGGCATCTCCCTGTGTTTGGAGCTGACATTTTTAGTGAACCAAGAGAAGTAATGCTGAACAGCTTCCATTATTTAATGTTACTATTAGTTAAGGTTAGCCAGGAATAGAGAACCTAACAAACACAGTAAAAAACTTGGCATCTTAACTAAAAATGAGTGAGCCTCAGACTGCTACTAACTTTGGCCAATAATGATGTTTACTATTTATATAAAATTGAAAATTTTGGATTAATATAATAGGTTACTCAAGGAAAGCATTTATGTGAAAACTACTGTGGTTTACTGAAGCTGAAGAACTGAACATAGAATAACCCACATACTATGTTGATCTCAGTTTCTGTAGATGTTGCTTGGGGCAGGAAGGGGATTAAAAATATTAAAATATTTTTAATATATTAATGATTCAATAGGAGTATCCATTACTATCATTAAAAACAATATTTAAAATCTCCTGAAGTATACATATAATTAATTCAAAATGCAAACATTATGGAACTTCAGTAATTTTCTTTACAGTTTTAATGTTACATTTATTTGTACTAAGGTGAAAGAGCATAAAATATTAAACACTGTAGTGTAATCACTTCAGGAAACATAATACAAGCTGAAAGAGAACATACACACACATCTACATTTCTTCACTTGTAACAACAATTAGGTGATCAAATTAAAAAAGAATCTACTCCAGAAGCAAAAATTTCTCAAATTCCTGTGTACAATAATAATTTTGCTCAAAAATTCTGTACTTTGAATAATTGTGTATTTCTGGGGAAATGAACTGACTTGGAAGAGCTTTATAATTGTACAGAAGACTCAACCTTCAATTTACCAGAACATATCTGATGATACAAGTTAAAACTGTTAAAACCAATGGTTACCCAGTGATTGTATTAGTCTAGTTCCCTACAAGCTAATGCCTCTGCCAAAAACCTACCACTTACAGCAACTTCATTAGCAGTCTCAGCAAAGAAACTAGGAGTTGAAAGCTGTGAAAACACAGGAATCAAGTTATAAAATTCACATGAAACTGAATTATTTTTGTACTGTACCAATGGGCTTCTCCAGGCTAAGCTTGAAGCACCAGAAACGGGCAGTATAGAACAGCATACAGGGGAACTGTACCTATATTACATCATTCAGTTAAAGCAAACATCATTCTGTGTTTCATAATTTTAAATACAGTCTCTCTACACGTTCATATAAATATGGTCTCTCTGTATACAGTTTATGCAAAATCCTGACTATCCAAGATAAGCAGGTGCCTTGGTTTGGATAATTTGAGTTTATGGAATTATTTTGGAATATTTAATTTGATTACAAAGAAACAAGAGCTATGAATTATTTTTCCTTGATTTGTATGACACAGTCCTACAGTAAAATATTACTCAATTTAACCTATTATCCAGTAAATATTTGCATGTTACTAGTGTCTAAGGAAAATTATACTAGTAGCAGGTTTTGAAACAGTGACATTCTTTTGATCTTTAATAACATTATGTTTTTAATTTTCAAAACCAGAGCACAGATTTTTAAGTCATTATCAGGGCCTGCAGCTTCCATACAAATTCTTCAGTTTTAACCAGATTTCAGATGTAATGTTTCTGGGGAACCTTAACATTCACAGTATTTATTTTACAGGAAAAAAAAAAAAAAAAGCATAAATGCAAGATATTAATGGGTTTATGTGTACTAGAAAATTCACATATTAAAATCCTCAGTCATATTCAGCACATGTAAAAGAAACTGCTTCAGGTTCCATCTTTTTTCTTTGGTATCTTGCAGAACTGTTACAACTGTTTATATATCTCTTTTAGAGAGAAGAGGAGGGTAAGATAATTGGTGTTGGCTGGTAATCATAAAAAAATATACATATACGGCAGGTAGGGGCTTCTGTTTAAAGAAAGTCTCTTTACTGATGGAGTCTTCCTAACTTCTATGCAGTCGCACATATCTATCATGTTCTTTTTAATGAGCTCTACAAAAAGGCCATATTTTTGACCTCTGGAGCTCAAAGATCAAGTTATCACAGTTTTGCTTCTTGTTAAGAAACTCTGGAATCTATTCATATAATGGGTATTATATGACCAATTGTTTTAATGAAAATTGGGGAAGTACTGAAATGTGAGTCAAAGTGATGTGTTGCCTACAGCCTCAGTGTCCATAATTGATTCATCTTTAAATAATTACCATATCACCTATAACCCTGCCAAAGCATGTTTTAAGACTCAGGACTCCCTGGAGAGAACCCTGTTTTATTACTAATTGGTGTTGAGAAGAGAAGATGGAAGGAGATGGATGCTAGCTTTAACTCTACTTCTTTGGTGTTAGCATAACGAGCAAGTAATTATTCCTTTTTATGCTGGTCTTCGGTGTTTCTGTGTTTGTTCAGTGCTCACCTATACGTAACAGGGCAGCAAGACTAACTGCAGGCTAGTACCAGGTCTTCAATGGCAAAAATGCAAACTTTGCCTAATTTTAGCAGCTCTGGTGCGGTAATTTCAGTTTGCACTTCACTTTGCTTTCTGAGCAGAGTTAATGAAGGTGAGGCACACAGAGAACTTGAGGCAAAATATAAACCCCGAGTAATTATTTCAGAAAGATGGCAGTAGCCATGCAGTAGCTCTGAATTTGTTTTCTTTTGCTAAAACACATAGCCCACGCAATTTAGGAACAGAACTATGATACTGAATGTCTTCTTCACAATATTTGAAAATGGAAGTCGTAATGGTTGGTATAACAGTTGCAGCAAGAACAAGTGGGGAAAAAAAGACATGTCCAAGGAAAGGAGAATGACTTTGGGGTAACTATACCTGCATACACTCATAAACTCTGTTTTCAGTTTCTGTTTCATCTGCAGATTTTGTGTGTTATCTTCCATATGTTCCATTTTTGTGATTCAGTTTTTGATCTGTCAAATGAGAATTAAAATCCATATTTATTTCACTTCCCATTTTCCTCAGCTCTGGCATAATTCCATTTGAGAATATAGCAATGTGAAGAGCTTGGATATATTGTCTGATAGTTCAAATTGCCTCCAAATGGTAGCTGTAAAAAGCACGGTTGTTATTGTAACTTACAAAGAAATCCTAATAGCACTCTGTAATGGTTTAGAAAGCTCGGGTTTGAGCCAAACAAGAATACCAGATACTTCAGAAACTCATTAACCAAACAGCATTATTAAATCTATAATTAAATTTCACACCTTTTGTCCAAGCTAGATGAGATGTGAACTCTCAGTGGCAGTTATGCTTCATTGTTGGTGTGGGACCTCGAATTTAATGCAGATGGTTGTTTTTGACCCAAATCTAGAAATTATACATTTTGCATCTCACTAAACTGACTCCCTAGCATAATTCACAGGGCTGCTGCTAGTAGAGGTCTTGGCAATGTATGTCTACAATGTCCTGTGAGCCTGCAACAGTGGCCTGGGGAGCGTAGCCTGAAGAGATTCTCTGAGAATGGTGAGCCCTGTGTGTGGATGTGCTTGATAGCTGGGTACGATGTTATCCATGCCCATACAGGCTGTCTGAGGGTTATCACAGAGATCAGCGTGCTAACATGACTGATCACAACTGTTAGTAAAAGCAATAAAAACAGAATTAGTTGTCTTCTGCTACTGGAACAGGCAATAGGACTGGCTATTGCGATAGTTTTCCATAGATAAATAAAATTTAAAGTTAGAAGGAATCATTAGCAAATACAGCATGATTTCCAGTACTGAAATGACTCAATCTTTTTTTTTTTTTGTTAATTGGCTGCATTGAGTCAAATAATTTCTGTGTAGTTAAAGTTACCAATATTTATTTCAAAATAATAGGTAGTTCACTATTTCTTTTCATAATTTGTTCCAATGGCCATTCTCTGCCTTTTCACCATTGTTCTTTGCTATTTTGCCCATCTTAGTGTCATTGATGTATCCTACCAGCACTGACAAACCACAAAAATATTTAATAAAGTGAAGCCTTGTCTTAATAACTGCAAAACCCAGAAGGAAACACCTCAATTCCATGATAATTTTCCAATGACTTTCTGAAATTTATTCAGTCAATTCTTGGTCCATATAACAACTGTATAATCATACAATCATAAAGGTTTGAAAAGACCCTTAAGATCATCACGTCCAACAGTCAACCAACTGCCAAGTCCACCACTAAACCATGACCCTAAGCACCACATCTACACATCTTTAAAATACCTTCAGGGATGGTGACTCCACCACTTCCCCGGGCAGCTGTTCCAATGCTCCACAACCCTTTCCCAGAGAAGAATTTTTTCCTAATATCCAATCTAAACCTCTCCTGGTGCTACTTGGGGCTGTTTCCTCTGTCTTCACTTCTTACTTGGGGGAAGAAACCAACACCCATGTCGAAACAGCCTCCTCTTGGGTAGCTGTAAAGGGCAACAAAACTGTATTTTACATCAGAAAGTTGTGTAAATTATGTTGCACAAAGTTGTAAATATGTTAAATCTAGACAATCACCAAACCTTACATCTCACAGAATGAAATCAAACGTTGTCCAAATTCTGCCTTGCTGGGGCAGTAAGGGAAAACTAATGAAGAGAGTGTGTCACATACACTCATTTGTACTGTCAAATGGGAACCTACAAGGCACAGGGAACTCACATAGCTTAGAAAAATCACTGCTAACAGAAGTTCTAGAGCTTGTATGCATGAGCTGTATGCACAATATAGTCATAGCCACATTTAATTCTCCCTTAAAAGCAATATTTCTCGGAGACACTGGAATAAAGGACTATTTGATATAAACTATTCAAAAATAGTAGATTCAAATATGACAGCATGACTTTCAACATAATAGTATTTTCATAATGATAATTACAGTAGATCTAGTAATTCCCTGGGACCTTACATAATTTAAAATTCTTTTTAGTTACCTGTTTTATTAGGAATGAAAACTATTAGACTGTTTTTTTAATTGTATTTTGAAAACTATGCTTATAAAGACATTTTACCATTTCTACCATACATTTGCAACTGACAGCTTTCCACTTCTAAACAATATAGGCACAACATAATTTTAGAAACTAGGGGAGGAAAATAGTATGTTGAGTGTATTAAAAAAAGCAAAAATTCTTTATTCATTTCCAGAATCCCTTCTATGTCTAGTGGAGGCAGAAAAATAGACACAGACCTTTTAATACTAATGAGAAAAATGCTGTTGTGAGAAGAGCAACAATGCTAAGCAAAAGAATTATATAAACAGCAAAAAGACCAGAAATAGCACTGTAACTGTAAAGCATATAATTGATTTTGGGGTAACAAAGGAGATAAATTGTAACTGGAAATAATTTGTGGCTGTGGATGTTCTCTATAAACGTACATAGCACATGTACATGGTAGAGTTCTTTATGATAATACTAAATAAACTGAAATCCCTCTCAAGGACTAATATAAAGTTGGGACACCATTCAAAACCCAACATTTCACTGGCTAGATTCCTACCCAATAGCAGTGGAATTGGTCATCACATGGGTCCAGGAATAACTACAGCAGTAGATGCGCATTTGTGAAGCATCACAGTTCTACTTGTTCTGTCTTTGCCCAGGACTTTTATTAGTTGCTACTATCACAAGATTGATTCGCTCCCTCCAAGCAAAGCACATGGCTGTGTCTGCTTTAACAAGCATATTTTTAAGTAATGTCTTTCTTCTCATGATAAATCTTCTGTTTCTAGAACAAGCAGGTTGTTACTTTAGAGAAGATTTTTACTAGGGGGAAAAAAAAAAATGTTTACCAAGAAAGTAAAATGAAATAAGGTGTGAGGATTTGGAAAGTGCTTTAAGTCTAAATTCTTCTCATTTACTCTATAGCATCAATGTCTTACAAAACTTCTTCATTAAATCTAAGTTAAAGTTTTTGATATTTTATTGTATACCTCTGAAAATGGAGTCTTGTGTATGTTTCTAACTCCCAGTTCAGGGCAGTATTTGTTAACCAATTGATTCTTGTGCATATGCTGAAGTACTGTATAGCTGTTAAAGTCAATGGATCTCAGTCAGGTGTAGGTGCATCACTGATTTATCTATATAAAGGCCTATAATTGGAATATATATTTGTAGAAGATTTAAAGAAAAATTGATGAGTCAAGATCAAAGGCCAAATCCAACTTAGATGTTCTCGATGGTGGAACATTTTTCTGCTTGCTATTTTCTCTATCCAGCAACATGAGAGTGAGGTGGCCAAGGTTTGATGCCTCATCCCAACAAACTAGATCCCCATTTACAAGCAATGAATTCTGGCACAAATTCAGAAAAAGGATGAATTTATACTCAAGACTGATAAAGAAAGGCTTGGCCTTCTGACATCAACAAGAGCTGGTACATCTGAAACCTTCCCCAGTTTTTCCAACTGCACCAATTACTCTATTCAAAATATGACTTCACAGCCCTGCTGCATCTATGTCAGTGTCATCATTTGTCCGTTCTGTTACTTTATCCATGAAAGCCCAAGTCTAAGACTTTTCACAGCCCTTAAATAATGTTCCTGCATAATAGTTCATAGAATAGAAAATTATCTGCTTAACTGACAGGATAGTTACTTTGTCTTCCTTTCAGACACTAATCTAACATTGAAACTTTAACATGCAAAGCGTAACATTCCTATACATTCAAAAAACTGCAAGCAAGCAATTAAGAGAAAAAAACAAATCAAATCAAAAGAAAGTATGTTTTTCATCTAAAGAACACTTAACAAATGACAGATACTTTACCATACTTCATTCAGAGAAAAAAGCATTAATAGACACTCAACAAAAAAGAACTGTTATTGTCTAATATGCCTTGAGTATGCCTGCTTCTCTTAGTTTTCTGGTCAGTTCTGATGAGTTCACCACATTTTACTTTATGAAATGGAAAAATTACACCACCTCTTATGTCAAGAGCTTTGTGATGTGCTGATGAGAAGTACTATACACTCGTTAGGTATTTATGAAGCTTCCACTGCTTGGGCTCTCCAGCACTATACCTTATTCTACCTTGTTTGGTTAAAGAATGCTCTATCTTCAACCAATGTTTAACGGCCTTCTGGGCAGTACAAGTGCAGCTATGACAAATATCACCTTACTTTCTATCCATGCTATTTTTCTATATGTACATCACTATCCTGTTTCTTCAATTTCAGTTTTGCTGCTGGTTTTCTTAGAAAATATACTCTTCAAAATCTGGGGGAAATAATATTCACATGGCAGAAGCAGCTTCACAGTCACCAAGTAAGAACTGGCAAAAGCAGGTTGCAAAAAGCTTCTAACTTCAAAAGAAGATTATGTATAATTAAGTATACAGTATCATTTTCAGAATGAAACATGATTTTCAGACTGACAGTATGCCTTTCACTTTACCTCAGCTTCCCATTTGTAATGTGGTGGTTGTAAGAGTCAGTTGTTTCCAAAAGACCTAGTGTGGTGGTGTTCTTGAAACATGAGAATCAACTGAAGACTTGTTTAGTTACATTTCTGTTCCCTTCCAACAGTTATTCCTAGACCCTTCATAGAAGGGCACCTGAAACTCCATCATAGTAAACCATTAAATAGATGGATCGCAGATAAATTTCCGTCTTAATCGAAACCATCTACAGCTGATGGCTGCCTGTAATGCAACTCACCATGTAACTTAATTAAAAACTCAATGTAACTGTAATGTATTGTCAATGTAACTGCAAATAACTAATGTAACTGCAAAAATCCTTATTATTCATATAACTGTCTCTACTTTTTGAATACAGCTAAGCTTTAGACTTTGGGTAATATTCCATGGAATGCATTGTTCAGACCACTGTTCTCTGGCCTGGGCCAAAACAAATATTAAAAAGTATATCCTTTCAGCAAAATGAAATTCTTCAATTCTGTTACTACCCCATTGCTTTACTACCCTCATCAGATGAAAAAGAGATTTGTCACATCTTACCTCCATAATAGGAACTGGTACTATGTACCCTAATACTTAGCTGCTTCCTAAACTAGAGTCCCCAACTTTGAAGTCTCCTCTTATGTGGAAGTCTAACCAGGTTTGCTCCTGTTTCCTCAAGTTCTTTTTAAGATGCAGAAAGCTAGAATTCAAAGGCAGAACATAGCTTTGATTCACACATTTCTATACTTGTTCATAGCATTTTTTCTATCCCAGTCTTACTGGATGTTTTAGTGCTCTTTGAAATTAATTTCACATTTCCAGTGAGAACTCAACATTAGCACTTCTCCTGATTCGACAAAAGACACCTGAAACTCATTCTAATTTGTAGTAACTTTAACGTAGAACACTTCTTTTATCAATCATTGGGCAATTATCAATCATTCCTCCTACCTTTACTCTGACTCCTCAAAACTTCCTCTATGTATAACTAAGGTAAATAACATTATGCCATTTGTAGGTATTGCTACTTGATTGTTCATCTCCTACATTGGATTTTAAAACCCTTAGACATTTCCTTACAAGTTTTCTGAAAATTAAAAGTGGCCTAATTTTTCTTACTCTTTTATTCTTATTCAGTATTGTACAGAAATACATTTTAACTGGTAGCTAATATGGTTGAAGCTTCTCCAAAACTTATTCTAAAAATCCTTCAAAAGTCTTGGAAACTTGACATTAGTTAATATTTATCGAGTACTTTGGAACAATAATCTTTCTTGAGAATAGACACACCTACTTTTTAATTCAATGTCATCAGAGAATCATTAAGGTTGGAAGGGACCTCTTGAGATCATCTAGTCCAACCCCCTTGCCAGCTAGGTTCTCCATGATCGTCTAGGATTGGTTCTTGAAAATCTCCACAGAAGCAAACTATACAAATTCTGTGGGAAACCTGTTCCAGTGTTTGAACATCCTTACACTTAAAAAAGTATTTTCTTGTCATTCCACAAAGAAAGACAAGGTACTAGAATAAAAGACTATTTTTGTTTTCTTTATTGAAAATAATTTTCTAATTAAAATTAAAACCTCAAGAAATAAAAATGGAGATGTACAAACTAAGATTTATCTCAGCATTATCTTGGTACAGCATTCACCAATTTTTGGACTGAAAGTATTTTGGAACCCACTGGATCTAATTTTTCTGTTTTCTAAGCCTTCTCATCCAGTTATTCTACAAGCCTAAGCTGTTTCCTCAGGGAGACTTCTTGTTACTATGTTTGTATACAGAGCTCACTGTTTCAAGTGTTCTGCAAGTCAGATTAATTAAAGCATTCATTTTGTTTATTTCACTGCTGCTGGATCGAGGCAGACCTACATCCTGTAAGAATATAAGTACTTTACACTTCTACTTTTAGAGCATGTTCCACACAAAGTAGTTGATTTTCCTCATAGGGACCAATTATAAAATATGAAGGAAAATGACACTTATTCACTGATATTGCACCTTTAAAAAGGCCAGCAGAAACAGTAACAGAAGAAAGATACTTACTACTTGTTTTTTCACCCCTTGCAGAAGTTAGTAATGGTGTACATATTCATAATGTTTTTGTTAGAACACTGATACACATTGGAGAGCTTCAGTAAGTTTTAAACATTCATTTAAATCTGTTTCTTTTCTCTCTGTAAACGAGCTGTGAACTATGACCAGAGTGTCTTAGATCTTCTTCAGCTTGGTTTTCCACTCTACTCGTTTGCTTTCACGGCTGAAGAGAGGAATAATAACCTTGCTGTTGCTGAACTGTTCCTGTTTCTGAGAGACTCACAGAGTAGGTGATCTATGTTTAAAGAGGCAGGAGAGATGTTTGCAGGTATTTGCAAGCAGGATTGCAGGAACTTTCCTTAATCACAGAACTGGAACTGCCTGTGCAAACAGTGTCAAGATTGAGGAAGGAAAGCAAGTACTATTACTACTGACAAAGGATTTTCTTTTGGTTTTAGGTAATGTTGTGTTCTGGATAACAGAAATAATTTGCTTTTTTCCATTCATGTTTTGAGGGCATTTCTTTTTACATAGGGTACTTTAAAACCAGTGGTCAACTTAGTTTGGCATACTGTTACATAGTTCATCACAGATTTTGGTTAAAGTAGATTTTCATTTCAGTGTTAGTAACACAGCACACTAAGTTACACTCAATAAAATAAAATAAAAAAAATAGAGTAACAGTTCTGCTTAAATAAATGCCATCTTCACACTTAAATCTATGATGCCCTAATGGTCCGCAGGCTTTCTCGTGCATTGGTACTCCGGAAAACTGTATATACGGCTGGTCACTGTGGCCCAGTGGAAGACAGACAATGAAGCAAATGGAAAAATTGGAATGAAGACACCCCTGGCACAGCCACCAGAAGCTATCAAGTAGATAAATTCCACATGCAACCTAGGACTAAGCTTTTAAAGCTCCTAGTTAAAAATGATATCTTCTTGTCAGTTTAGACCTCAATATCCTTCTATTAAATACCTTCAAAAATAAATATTAACACTCCTATATTTTGCTGTCACAAAGAAGCTTCTATCACCTAGCTGTTTGGTTTTTTTTAAAGAAGGTTACACTTTCAAGAACCACAGTCTATGACTCTGGAAGTCTCCATACTTACTGGTGGTGCAGTAACAGAGGATAAAGTAACACGAAAGTGGCTTTACAGTTTGATGAATCACATCTGAATTAACTTTGCAGCGTTTCAATGGTATGGAATAAATTAGGAACAAGGCCATGAACTCATCAATAACACCGAGCAGATGCTCATTAATTGAACAATTTAATTTGATGACTCTGAATGAAACAATGAAATGGCAATTCTTTCTTAAAAATAGAAAGGAAAGCAGTATGTAGTCACACAACTGAAGACTCTTACAAAATGCGTGATCTTCAAGTGGCTCAAACAAAACCATGCAGCAAATCCATCTTTGGTTGCTTGATTCTGCGACTTTAATATTATTTTAAAAGAAACTTTGTAAACGTAGTTTTTACAGGTTTTCAAAAAAATGAAGTGCTTATGATTAGAGCTGGAATCTATCCTACTATCAACTGAGCTAACAGAATAGACATAGATATGTGTATATATATTTATATATATATTAACAACTTTTATCCTTGTATGCGGAATTGGAGCACTGAAATGATATCACAATTTCCTGATGAGTAGGGGAATACAGAATCTAAAGAGTCTTGGAATTCAAAATTATCCCATATGTTTGAGTGCAAATTTCCAAATGTCTCCTGTAGAGTCCTTCCTACTAATTTTAGATTTCAGCCCCTTGTTACCACATGGCTTTATTCAAGTTCTCATTCAAATTATTATAGTCAAAACAAATATAGAAAACTACATCTGAACAACAGACTAGAACTTAATTTAGATTGATTTCTATTGTTAAATAGCCTGGTTTTCAATAGTTCTTACTAATTATGTACATTAAGAGAATAAGTTTCAGGTAATAACAGGAATACATTACAATAATATTTTGCAGTCCTCCATTATGGCATGATCACTGAATTAATAGTCAAACTTTGTCAAAGCAATTATTATTATGATATTAATATGCTCAGTGTGGCTGGTGAGAAACAACATTTTGTGATGAGGCACAAACAGTACAGCAATTTCCAGCAGAGTATGCAAATACCTTTGGCAGGTATATAAGCCACAGATCCTCTCACTTCCCTTACACAGCAATTATTCTAAATACATCTGTTGATCTGTGTATGTTAGACACCCTTAGCATAACTTTCTGATTTAACATCACAGAGAAAAAAAAGCCTAATATTTATTTTGATAGATTTTTACAAAACTAATTCTTCATAAATTCTAAACCATATTTGAAGACAGTTAAGTGAAAAACTGTACTATAAGGAATTTTGTCTAAGCATTAGGAAATGAAGTTTTAAAAGCAACCACACAAACCTGCTCTTTTGAGAAATGATTCAGAGGCAGAAACAGTGGGCAAACTGGATTCTTGTTAAAAGAGAACGGTGTTATTACAAATGCTCATTTTCTGTAACTGAAATAATTAAAAATCAGTGTTAATTCTATTTGCAAAATAAACTTTTATTATATTTTAAATTTATTATTTTGTGGGGTTTTTAACATTTTTCTTTATAGCAAATTCACATTTTTACATTTATGTTTTCTTAGCTTAAGCTATATTATAGCAAGGCAATATTACAGAGGAAGTGGCTGCCTTCTTTTTTCTAGCTAACGTTACAAGGAGAAAAATTAGTCTACAAAGAATTTTAAAAGTTTCAATATTTCTCTTAACATTCTTTAAATCTGTTTCTTCTCCATCTTTGCTTTTCTCATCTTTTTTTGTATTCCTCGTTATTACACTGTACCATGCCATGCACATGCCTCTTTCTCTTAATTACTTTTTGTACTTACTTCATCCACACTTTTACTGCTTGTTGCTAAGCAACATGCATAACATTAGGACATACATTCATTTATCTTTGAACATATTCTACTTCCTATTTATGTCATTCTTTTACAATACTTTACCTTATTAAAGGTTGCTATTGACTTCCACACCTTGTTCAGAGTAACTTACCTCAGAATATCTATACAATTTTTAAAAGAATTCTTAAACAGCCAATATGGTTTTACTACTCAATGTTGATGCTCTTATTTCATTTTTATCTCTATTCAATTAAAAAAAAAAAAAGATGATACATAAAATATTCTGTCTGAAGAAATGTATCTGTTAACTCGGGCAGAAGTATGATGTAAAGAGAAAAAGGGAGAAAGGCTACCAAACTGGACCTGCAGGAACGGCAAAATACCTCTTGAGTTAGCATCTAAGATGGACCTTGTTTCATAAACAAGGGGTCTTGGAGGTAGAGAAAAGTGTAAATTTGATGTAGTTAAGACACAACAGCAAATGTAGGACTTAAAACACAAAATGTTTTGGATAAACCAATTACTTCAGCAATTAGGAAATGGAGTGCTTTGGTCTTCTATGTTTCTTGAAAGCTACAGTGAATAGCAAACAGGTTACCTTCAGTAAGCTTTCTCTGAAAGATTTTTAAGGCTTACTATATAGACATCACAAGTGTCTACTTTTAAGGGTTCATATTAACATTAAAAATTGAAAAAGCTTGATTATAAACTATTACAGAATATGAAAGGAATTCAACAACCTGCCATCCTTCAGCCCCCCTAACTCTATTCATTTTTGTTCTCTTCGGTTCTTTCAGAGTCATGGAATCTTTTAATAAATTCTCTTCAAAAAGACAGACGGGGTTGTGGCAGGGTAAAAAGGGGTTAATAATGTCCTAAGGAATTAGCCTTGCCAAATAACAGATGCTGTCAGCATCAATCCAATTTTCTCTTTTAGAAAAAAAAAATATTTAGAAGAGCAGAAACAAGAAGTTTAATGAGTAGAGAAATAATGAATCTAGCCTTCTATAGACTGACTTCATCTACCTACCACAATAACCTGGTTCTTCAGTGACTTCTCACTTTACAAAACTTCCAATTCTCTTTATGCTTCTTACTCTTTTCCTTGTTGTTTGGCTGAGTAAGAGGCAGTATATGCCACAACTGACTGAAGCTTTATGTACGTTTAAAAACTACATCTATGTAAGAAAGGAGTAAATATAGGCTTAACAGGTAACCTGCTTCTGTTTCTCAGAATGAATAAATAGCACGTTTTCTGTCTCAGCTGGAAAACAACAGATGTTGCTAAAATTTTAAGTTCTAGAAACTTAGGATGATTTAGATTTCTATTTGTATCCAGTTTGGTTGAAATTGGCCAATATATCAAAAACGATTAAGGCAGAATAGACAGGAGGTGCGAATGCATAAGACTTACTTCCCCAGAAAACAAGAATGGTATATGATGAAATAAGAAATAGAGGTAGTATTGATCAAAAATCACCATACAGAGTGAAAAGTAAAGGTGTCTTCCTATTCTAGAGTAGGCAGCATGTTGTAATTAGCTTCAGCTACCTATTCTTAAGTCTTTCTTCTACATGTCAGCACATACATGATCTCTTCAAAAGGTCTCTCCCTAACTTTGCACTGTACTGTACAATAAAGACTGACTTCTTAAGTCAAAATTATATTCAAGCATTGACAAAAGTATTCTGTACCCCTTTGTGAAAGAACACCAAATGGCACCATCAGCAAGCAATACACAAAATATGTGTTTCCTAAGTGGCTGTTATATTATATGTCAGTCTTGAATCACTCCTTTGACACAAAGGAGAAAGCTTTATTCTTTGGCATGGAACTTTATCCTAATCTAGTTTTCCCATTCACCCAAAAAATCTTGTTCTGTTTTATACATGTCTTCATAAAACTAAGAAACACTAAACAGGATGAGGAGGAAGGAAGGAGACATCAACAGTTCTATTAATATAACAATTTCTCCTAAGATTTTCTTCAATATATGGTATCACTCATACACAAGCATGATTTAGTTCCCTTCCATATTCTACCAATTGCCCTCCTTTCCCCAAGTTTTCAGTGAATCTATAATTTTAACAAACTTTAAACTGAGCATTCTACTTTCCCCACTTACATGTTAGGCCTCTGGCACATCCTAAAAAAGCACAGATGTAAGAGGAGTTTTTAACTTATTTCTCTGCAATCTGCTTAAATAGGAATCTCTTTGTTCGTAGGATTTTTCATTGTTTCACTTTGGCTTTTGCTAGCTTCTCTCTTCTGCTGTATTTGAGGATGTCATCTTGAACAAAAATAAATGTGTAATTTTCTTCATTGCTATTCCCTGCAAAGCAGGCATTGCATATACTGGTCAACAAACTCTTCCTAGACCATCAGGAACCACTAGCAGGACCAGCATCAGCAAACATGTCAACCAGATCAGAGAACACATATTTCTTTGGTCACCAAAGATAAATCACAGTTGTTCCTGGTTGTAGTTGGACATCTGTGACCATGCTGGTCCTGAAGATTCAGAAGGTTAAACTAATTTAACCTAACGACCCTAAAGACTATCAAGAATGCTTCATGATTCCAAATTAAAGCTGCAGTAGCAGGTAACAGTTCCTTTAACATCTAAAAGGCCTCCTATTATAAAGACACAAAACTATGAAAGAGTTCACATGAGATGAGGAGGCTGTATATGGTATCCTATTACATTGCAAGGTCATGCAGATGGAATAATATTATATGCACTAAATAAGCAGCGAGTATATATATGTGCCTCTGTAGGCTTCATTATACATTCAGTTCAGCAAGATAAACAGCATTTCAGTTCACACCAGTGAAAAAATCCTAATGCTGTTTCATAAACAGTTTTAAAACTTTTTATAAATTTTTATGGGATTGTCACCAGATTTCTTGCTATTATTAATTGAGCTCTGGACTTAAATTAGCATTTCTTGCTACCAAAAACTGTATTAACTGAAGAACAGAAAGACGCTATTTCCACTTTCTGTGTAGGTACTTAGGTTTTCCACCCTTAAAAGTGAAGTATGAAACAACATAAAAGACAAGAATGTCCAAACTATTACAAGCCATTACTATGGAGAACAGTTATCGTGTAAGAACAGTATTTTCCAAACTCATTAAATCTAACTACTGACACTGCTCAAGGGAAATCAATGATCTCTGAACACCAATATCAGTCATTTGACTTCAGAAGCTATAGTAACTCAAATTCTTCCCCTCCTCAGTTATCTTTAGGCATACATGTGAGGTATGAGTATTGTTTAATTTCTTCTAAATGAAGAACATCAGGAAATGCAAAAGGAAATTCACTACCAGAAGGGGCCAACTATGTACAACTTCTAGTCCCAAACAGTCAGGGTTTTAAAAGTATGAAAAACAGAGGAATGAATCTGTAAAACAGAATGGCTGTGCTAGATACATATATGAAAATAAGCTTAACACACATTTACTAAAATCAGTCTTCAGAATGAAACAACAGAAAGAACAACATTAAGGTGAGGCCAGACAACGAATTAGTTAATCAACAGTCTTGTTAATTAAATGAATCAATGACTCCTTACTGACCTTTTTTACTAGATGACTCCAGACAGGACTCCATTTGAAGTGTTTATCAGCACAGTTTGTCAGCACGAAAAAGTCTGGCTGAAGAATTTATTAACATTCCAACGTAAGAAGACAGGAGAAAAACTATAAATAGTTGATAAAATTCTTTCAAATAGGCTTGACATACTTTTCAAAATTACACTAAAATGTTAAAATTTTCTGAAATATTATTTTTCAATATAGAATTTATATAAGGAAAAATTATAGGTCCTTATATTGGAATAACACTCATGCTCAAAAATTCTAGTCACAGTATATTAAGTATATTTATGCATAAGCAGAAGATAATGCCACTCCATATTTATATTCAATAACTTAGGCAAAGAATTAACATTTGGTATTGTGGTGCACAGACTATATTGGTGTTACTTATGGGAGAAAAACCCAGCAGATAAAGACCAGTAAAATGAATAAGAGAATTTGCTGCCAAGTTTGTGATGTAAATGTGTAAGACAAACAGCCTAGTATTTATTAGATGAATGACAGAGACACTGTTAGTTACAGTAGACAAGACAAATCAAAAATATCTGTCAAGAAAACAAGAGTTGTTCATTCATTCATTTCCTAAAATTATTTGATTCCAAAAGAGATTAACAGTACTAGAAGTTTATAATCAGGGGACAAAGACACATAAACAGAACACGGTAGACAGGCTGACTAGGAATATACTGAAAAAAAAATACCTTTAATACAAGATAGTCACAAAAGGATCATTGTTTTTGTTATGCTAATTGTACTTACCAGTTAAATTACAGAGATCATTGATCAATTTCTCAACAGTAAAACTGCATTTTAAATACGGAATTTGGCTTACTTTCAGCAAAAACTCACAACTAGCTTGAAGAATAAGACTACAAATCATGAAGGACTTGAAATTGTTTCTTTACCTGTTTCTGCAGGCTATTTGGCAACATGGAGTGATGGGTTACCCTGACAGGAAGACCCAATTTTGTTTCCCTATGCTTTTTTTGAGTTGAAGAAATACGAACTCTGCATGTGTCTGAGCAACCCCAGGAATGTACTCTACTGCTTGCAAAGCGAACATGTGTTCTGATGCCTCCTGCTTACATAATACTGACAACAAGCTTTCAATAGGCAGTCAATCAAGTAATTGATTGAAACATTATAACCCACCAAAAACTTGGTTTTTTTAGAATTGGCTTGCAGTTCCCAAACTAATTATTTCACAATTCCTATAAGATTCAAACGTTTAATCAAACTCTGTAAAGAAAGCACTTTAATTGGTATAAGAGACTTCACAGTAGATAAAAACCACAACCTTATCTAGCTAGGAAGTCTTGGTGAATTCTAGATTGTTAGTAGAAATTTTGAATTGGGGAAGAAAAAGAGGAGGGGAACCTCTGCTTCTGAGCTACCCAGTAGTCTGGACATCAGCAATGTGTTTTTAAGCTCTAAAGCCTATTGGTACTTGACAATTAACTTGGAGAAAAATATCCTGAAACAAAATTGCCCCAAATTCTTGACAAATTTCTCAGACATTTAGTGTTTGTTAAACACATGCAAGGATTTGGAGTAGATTGAATACACCTGTGACACTCATACAGCATATACATGGTATTTCCCATATCGAGATAGGAAGATTATATCATGCCAAGTAGTCTTAACAGAGAACATAGAGCATTGGTGGTACATCAGATTTTGACAAATGGCTCTTCTTCTCATTTTGTCCTGTTAATATGTGTCTCGATTCAAATATAATAACAATGAGAAGAGGTCACATCAGATTACTCAGATGCCATATCATGTGATGACAGAATTGGAAACTTAAACCTTCAACAGCCTTGACTGGGCTCTGAAAATAAATAAATAAAAATTCCAGGATACAGAACCTGGACAGGGACAGTTCCTGGTTGAAATGGAACTATGAGTTTCATATGGGAAACTAATAGCTCAAACTATTGAAAAGTTTCTAAAAAGTATGACATGATTCCTAGGTAAGAGAATGCTGTTCTACAGAAAGATGGGAATAACAACAGCATATCTGATAAATAAATTTTCCTCCCCCATTACCTGCCTATCACAGTGGGCATAATCAGAATTTCCGAATAAAGAATAAATATAAGCACTTTACTCACTAACAAGTTTTTTTCCTATTCCTAGTTAATAACCAACATAGACAAAGAAAGAAAAATAGAAAACAGCTATGAATTCGTGGGGATGGAGTGGGATGAAAAAATTAGAAATGATAGGACTTTAAGAGCCGAGAAACCTAAGACCAATGGGATGAGAAATTGCCATGAAAGATCTTTTTTGCAAAGCAAAAGAGAATTTAGTATGAATCAGCTACCTTTCCTACAAAGGCTACAGTACACAAACACAGTGTGAAGAAATCTGAAGTCAAAATTTCTGGTCACATCTGAGAGAAGGAAGTCTAGAGTGGGGTAATTAAGGCCTTTTCACAGAAAGCTCTTTTCAAACAAAATAATAACATAAGAGGGTATGCTTCTCCAGAATAAGTGGCAGGTAACTACTGCAAGTGTTCAAGGATGATATTAACAAAGGATCCTAAACGGTCAGCATTTTATTTGGAATACCTAAAATTGTTCACAATGACAGGAAATGGAATCCTCTTGACTCCACTGAATCAATGGGTTGTATAGAGCTTTCTCTGTACCAACTCCCTGGGAATTACAGTGAAGTTCTGTGTGAAAGTCACAAATGCTCTTTCTTACATTTAGAAACACTGTATTTTTAAGAGAAAAAGCAAGGGAAGGCATACGAACCACAAATCCACAGAAAGAGTTTGTTAAAAGAACAGGTTATGAAGTTAACAAAATCTGTTGATTCAAATTACCAACAATTCAACACTGAAATTTTATTCAGAGCACATCAGTGAAGCACTTTCAAGCACTCTTTTAGCTGTATTATTCCATCACCGGTCACACTAGACAATCTTTGCTGGGAGAAAAAACCATCATTTATTGCTATCTTTGGCATAAGACAAGTCTTATCTAACATAGCCTTAGGCCTGATGTGGACTACTGACCCCCATAATGATAACAATCCAACCATATCTAATGCAGAAAAATCTTATGCTTTAGCACACTGATTTCTTTTTTACCATCCCAGTTTGTGTTCTGTGACAGGTACATCTGATTCTTAAGATCATTTTCCAAAAACATTAAGGATAGTCACTTCCATATCTCTATCTAACTGAAATATATGCCACAGGTCTTAAAACTGTGGAGGTGTTGCATTCCCAGAATGTCCTCAGTGCCCAGAGAAACATGACTTCTTCTCTCAGATGAAGAGAAGAACTTAGCTACTGGAATCTACTGCCTCTCATATGTATTACTACTTGCTCAGTGGCAAATCATAAGATCTTTGGGAAAAAGAACAGTATTTTGTCAAGTATTTGTATATCACCTAGTGCAATGTGTGACCCTATTCCTTAGCTGTCTCTCAAGTGCTACTGAAAATCCTGTGACTTCTGAGGTTCTTCTGCTGTAACAGAAATCATAGAAGCTTAGAACCGTGCAAAACTCTGGGTTGGAAGGGACCTCTGGAGATCACCTGCTTATATTGAAAGTGAGGCCTTAGATTAGGTTACCCAAGGCCCTGTCAAGCTGAGCATTGAATATTTTCCTTTTCAGTTGTGTTGCAGTTCTGATGCTGATTAGTTTTCTCAAAATGCAGCAGAGATTGTAAGAAAAAATAATAAAAACCTAAAACAAAAAAAACACCTGGCTAACAGTTTGACAGAAGGCTGTTCTTTTATTATGCTATAAACTGGCTCATTTTTAGTTCTGCCATTTTTTTTCTACTATAAAGGGACCCCAGACTTTGCAAATGCTTCTTTGCTACTGCAAAGAACTGTTGATATTTGTATTATCTAGTATTCCTACTACTCGTACTGTAGTATTCTACTATATTCCATGTATTTTTAGCCTTAGTCTTTAGTAACACTGGTAGACCTTGGGCTGCCCAGTCCTCTGCGTTGGAGGACCATGAGTGTGGGAACAGTGACTTTCCATTTGTGAAAACTGAAATTGTAAGGGACCAGCAGCATCAGGTGAATGCTCGCAAGTCCATGGGGCCCGATGGGATTCATCCCAGAGTTCTGAAGGAGGCAGCAGATGTTACAACAGGACCCCTCTCAATCATCTACCAAAGGTCTTGGGCATCTGGGGAGGTCCCTGCTGACTGGAAGCGAGATAATGTTATTATTGCAATCTACAAGAAGGGAGTGAGGGAAGACCCAGGGAACTACAGACCTGTTAGTCTAACCTCAGTTCCTGGAAAATCATGGAGAAGATTATACTGGGTACTACTGAAAGGCATTTAAAGAATAATGCAATCATCAGGCACAGTTGACGTGTTCACAAAGGGAAAGTCCTGCCTAGTGGATGAAGGAAAGGTGGTGATTGTAGTTTTTCTGGATTTTAGTAAGGATTTGGTACTGTCCCTCACAGCATCCTTCTGAACAAGTTGTCCAACTGTGGCATGAGAGGGTTTACTCTGTGCTCTGAAAGGCAGAGCTCAAAGGGCTGTAATGAATGGGGCCACATCTGGCTTGCAACTGGTCACCAGCTGTGTTCTTCAGGGTTCAATTCTAGGGTCCGTTCTGTTCAGTATATTTATTAATGATCTGGATGCTGGACTTGAATGTACCGTTAGCAAGTTTGCTGAGGATATCAAACTGGGAGGTTCTGTTGACCCTCTTGAGGGACAGGAGGCCTTGCAGAGGAGGGATCTAGATAGATTGGAGCATTGGCTATGATTAATAGGATGAAGTTTAACAAGTCCATATGCTGGATTCTGCACCTAGGACAGAGTAATGCCAGGCACAAGTACAAATTGAGTGAGGAATGTCTGGAGAGCAGCCCCACAGAAAGGGACCTGGGGGTGGTGGTCAACAGCAGACTCAATGTGAGTCAGAAGTGTGCCCTGGCAGCCAAGAGGGCAAACCACATCCTGGGGTGCACCAAACACAGTATAATAGCTGGTCAAAAGAGGTGATTATCCTGCTGTATTCAGCATTGGTGTGGCCTCACCTTGAGTACTGTGTGCAGTTCTGAGCCCCATGATTTAAGAAGGATGTGGAGGTACTTGAATGCATCTGGATGAGAGTAACAAAGCTGCTGAAAGGGCTGGAAGAAATGTCCTATGCAGAGCGGCTAAGGACTCTGGGCTTGTCTAGTTCAGAGAAAAGAAGGCCGAGGGGTCACCTCATTGCTCTCTACAGCTTCCTGAGGAATGGAGAGGGAGGTGCTGGTCTCTTCTCCCTGGTATCCAATGACAGGACATGTGTGAATGGTTCAAAGCTGTGTCAGGGCAGGTTTTGACTGGACACTAGGAAACAATTCTGTATTGAGAGGGTAGTCAAACACTGGAACGGGCTTCCTAGAGAGACTGTCAATGCCCCAAGCCTCTCAGTGTTTAAGAGGCATTTGGACAATGCCCTTAACAACATGCTTTAATTTGGTCAGCCCTGAATTGGTCAGGCAGTTGGACTACATGATCTTTGTACGTCCCTTCCAACCGATACAGTCTATTCTATTCTATTCTATTGATTAAAGTAAAAAAATCCAAACATAACAGATTTTCAGTCTATCAGCATACATCACAGATTACACTTCAAATAAAAGATGCAGTTTATTTTGCTAAAAATCCTTTCTTCTTAACACTGGAGAAAAATGTACTTTTAATAAAAAGTACGCTCAGAAAGAGCTTAAGGAACATTTTCCCCTTCAGGGTAGAGGTTCAGCATTGGATGAAAATGAACAAGAATTGTTGTCATCTAATGGCTGTTTAATAGTGTATTGCAAATGAGTTTGGTAAGGTCAGTCTTTTTCCCAGTTTCTATGATCCAATGCAGTTAAAAAATAACCAGCATCTGTGTAGGTGGTCCCTGTAAAGAGATCACCAACCTGAATGAATATAAGCTACTGCTAACAGAATTGATTCTCATCTGAGGCATGTTGGCAGGTGAGGAAAATGATATCTGCACTGTTATTATCCCAGATGTTATTAATAAAAAAAAATAAATCTTTGATGTTGTGAATTTGGTCTATTTTATATCTGCCACGTTCTAATATTTTCAATTATATGTCAGAGTTTTATCACATCTGAAAGAAACCGCTTTTAAAAGAAAGCCCCAAGGATATGACCAGCTAAGCACTTACTGTGGCATGAACACATTTTAATAAATTATATTACCATGGATGTATTACGGTAACTGACCATGTGCATATCTCTGCTCCATGGCAATGCAAAATAAAATGCATTCATGTGAACTAAGAATGGTTTATGTTAAAACAATTTACTCTGCACTTCAAGGACCAATGAAAGAAGGCCAGTGTGAATGGCAGCAGTGATAGCTGCATGATAAGAGGCACGAAGCAGTGATTTATTTAAATTTGCTGATATAATTGCAAACACTTCCATACCTTCAAAAATAGATCACAAATTTTAATTTAAATACAAACTTAATTTAAATTATTAACTTTTTATAATATTTTAATATTTATTTCATGTAATATTTTCTCCCAAACTAGAAAAAAGTATGTTGAACTATTTAGAAGGAATGTGTGTGTAAATGTGGGGCATATCGTATAACACTCATATGTGCTAGGTTTTGCTTTCAAACCTGCAAAAATTCATATGTGTGTTTACATCAGTTGTTTTAGCAGGCCCTTTCGCTTCAGATAAAGTGATGCACAAAACGTTCAAAATTTTAAATTAATTTTCTGTGGGATTGGGAAAATAAATGGACTTGGGTCATATCTGCTAGAAATGCTATGTTAAAGTTTTTGTTAGGATGATTTGGTGCCAGATTTATTTATAGTGAAAGGTCTTCGCTTTCACTAGACATGAAATAGACATATGAAGGCTTACTGCTCCACAGGAACAGTATACCCAGTTCCTGCAGGATTTAGTTAGTGATATTTTTAATTAGACAAGTGTTAGAATGAATGAATAATTTGAATTTACAGTATTGTACTAGGTCTGTCTGGGATGGAGTTATTTTTCTTCACAGTAGCACGAACAGTGCTGTGTTTTGGATCAGTGACTAGAAGAGTGCTGATAACACACCAGTGTTGGGTTACCGCTGAGCAGTGCTGGCACAGCCTCCAGGCTTTCTTGTTTCCACTCTTTTCCCCTAGTAAGTAGGCTGGAGGTGGGAAAGAAGTTAGGAGGGGACACAGCTGGGACAGCTTACCCAAACTGACCAGAGGGATGTTCCATACCATATGAAATTTGTTGGTAATACTTTTTAGACTTATCACCTATTGGTTGCAATAAAAGAAAGGCTGAGAGAGTTGATATCATTCAGCCTGGAGAAATTCCAGGGAGACCTTTTTGCGGCCTTCCAATACATAAAGGGGGTTTATAAGGAAGATGGAGAGAGACTTTTCACCAAGGCTTGTAGCGACAGAACAGGGGAAATAGTTTTAAAATGAAAGAGGGCAGATTTAGATTGGCTATAAGGAAGATATTTTTTACAGTGAGGGTGGTGAGACACTGGAACAGGTTGCCCAGAGAAGCTGTGGCTGCCCCATCGTTGGAAGTGTTCAAGGTCAGTTGGACAGGGTTTTGAACAACCTAATTTACTGAGAGATGTTCCTGTCCATGGCAGGGGGATTGGATTAAATGATCTCGAAAGGTCCATTCCAAGCCAAACCATTCTGTGATTCTATGACATCATGCTCAGCAACAAAAGCTTGGGGCAAGGGTAAGGAGAGAGGGGATGTTTGTGGTTACGGTGTTTATCTTCCTAAGTAACCATTAGGTGTGCTGCTTTCCAGAAAGCAGCTAAACATCTGCCTGCCGATGTGAAGTAGTGAACAAATTCCATGTTCTGCTTTGCTTGCACGCGCAGCTTTGCTTCACTTGTTGAAGTGTCCTTACCTTAATCCACGAGTTTTCTTGCTTTTGCTCTTCCTGTGGGGGCAGTCAGTGAGTGACTAGGTGGGTGCTTAACTGCTGGCCAGGGTCAACCTACCACAAGTAGCAAAGTATGTTAAGTAATTGGATTACAAAATTGGTAACAGAGTTATAGATAGGAAAAACAAACCAAAACTCATTATTAGTATTCCCCAAAAGGTACATCTGTCTTGAGGTGTTAATTCAGGATTCTCTACAAAATGTTTTCAACCACACATGTTTCATCACAAAATACTACCTCACTTAGAATCTGGGACATATAGAACCTTAATTGTGTATTGGTTACTTGTGAATGAATCATCAAATAGGTACTGTCTTGCAAAAGAAGAACTTGTGTTAGAGTATAGCTTCTCAATGTAAAAATCATTCAGTTTTGACTCTTGTCCCCCTGAACATCTTTAGTACTTTTTTAGATTAATTATGAGGATTTCTTTTCTTTTTTTTTTTCCCCAGTTCCTCTCATTTCTTCTCTCACAAAGGTGAACCAGAGTGTGTATTGTAAGATAGCTGTTGGATTTTGTCCACCTCACAAATGCCAGCTGAGGACAGATAGGAGAATCTGTTGGATTATTTTTATTTTCTGTCTTCCTAGAGTGAGATACTGGTTACAGAAAAACAGTCTTAACTCCAGTCCCTTTTAGGAGATAGTAAATAAAAATGCTGTGCCAGGTCCTTTACGCTTCGATGTTCAGTCCAGTTTATTGTCTTCTTTTACCAGTTTTAGGGCAATGGTATATTATTTGTGGGCATAGGACAAGCTTTTAACCCATGATTTGGAAAAAAAGTGCATACACTGATATGCACAGGCAGACAAAAAATTGATCTTTTCTATTAGAGATGGTCCTCAAGAGATAAGGAAAAAGACTTGTATAGGTGATGAAGTGTGATAATATGAAAGGCTGCAAGACAGTTGCTTAAGAAAAAAGAACAACAAAGGAATAAACTACTGCAGGCATCACCAGAGCTGGAATGACATTGTACAGTGTACTATGTTTCCATGGCAACTAGCCATAGGAAGATGAATGTCTTATATTCACTGTGCTCTGCAGTACATGTCTATAAATCAAACTTGCATAAAAGAGCATAAGATTTCTTCCATGGGGTGGCTCTGAAAACCAGGTTATTTTCTCATTACTAGATAATTACATGAAAGAAATACGAGACTATTAGGTCATTTTTTGTATGGAAAGTACCAATACATACAAAAGTACTAATATACCTCTAGTGTGTGATCCTATCAATCTAAAGGCACAGCAGCATAAAATGCAGATCATGAATGCCTTCTTTTCTTCCTTAAGATCTGATTCATGCTTGCTAGCTTTAAAAACTGTATGAGACTTTTCTGTCTACTTTTGGTTTGTAAGACATTTTTCATCATTTATAGGTTCACTCACATTCACATGTGATTGGTTTTCAGCTTACTTTCATTACTATTTCCATTATCATGGTCTGGGGATTTAGCATATAAATAACCTATTTTTTTCAAAACAAATGGCACAGCTAAGACAAATATTTTCTCAGCAGCAGTAATTAATAATATTGTATAATTCAAATATGACATATTCACAACAAAAAAGAAAAACACTTGAAAGTACTTGAAATATTTTTTGAAGAATTTGAATCCCACTTTAAAAGACAACGTGTTCACTTACAGAGAGCCATTTATCACAAATTATTATTGCAAAGGACTTGTCACATTTCATATCTATGTAGCTACATGCAGAACAGCAGCATTATTATAAAGAAATACTTGTGTGTGTCACCCATTAAAAGGAGCCCCATCTTGAAAGAACATATCATCACACCATTTACCTTAGCAGGTACTTCTGCAACTCCTGTGTCAAGAATGGTAAAATGGCATTTTAATCAGGTGCACACCAGGTGCATGATAAGCACTTGAGCATTTTGTTCAATATGACTGCAATATTAGCTCAGAAACAATAAATGTTACACTACTGTTCAGGCAAGATTATGGTCATTTAATACAGTCAAATATTAACTGAAACTCGTCCTCATCTTCCAAACTTTAGCAACAGCTAAGTGCAGCATGTTACTGACATTTGTAAGAAAATATTCTCTCAGAAGAAAGAATGACTACTTTAAATATTATTTTTATTGGTATGAGATGAAAATATATTTATGAATTAAAAAAAAAAACAACGAAAACCAAACAAAACCAAACTATCCACTTGCTACACTTAAGAAATACCGATGAATGAGGTGTCTTTTTCCATTCATAAAGTAGAGCATTTAACACCACCCCATCCTGAAGCTCTACTACCAATATAAATTAATTCACTACATCTTTATACATCTGTAGAAGAATACACAATGTTAAAGTAAAGCAGTGATATTAACTGTATGTTTCATAGCCCTGTATTCCAGTAAATACAGTACAGTCATTGCTAGTACTCTGTACTGAATTTGCAAGGCCTGAGGACTGAGCTTTGTCAGACTTTTCTGAATTTGCTTGACCTGCCTGGAGCTTTCACTTGCTTTATCTGTAATTGCAGGTGGTTATGCCTGGTTTGTTCTTCTTATCTTTATACAGTATAAATATAGCTTTATATAGACAGTAGTATAAGAATTTCTTCTATGTAAAATGAAATATTTATGAGTCTAAGATAATGATGCAAAGAAATACAGATGTGGCACGATAGCAGAAGCCTTCAGATGTAAAGACAAAATATATAGAATAGAGGAGGACAGGCATGGGATGTAAAGATAGAGGCCAGAGACTAACACTGAAGAACCAAAACTAAACAACTCACAGATGGTTAGTTAAAGAAATGCAGACACAGGAGGTGGACAAAAGTTGTTTTACGGCTGACAAAGAGAGCAACAAACAGATACCTAAAATATGTAGTCTATGCTATATATGGTAATTTTGGATGCAACATAGGCCTATAGATCAATGAAGAAAGAAGAAGGTACAAACTGTGTTGGAAAACATGTAAAAATGACCCAAAGTGGATGCTGGAGTGAGAGAGAAGAAAACATAAATATGAATATCATACACTTCCCAGTGAAGAAGTCAGGATAATGGCAATTCACCCTACCACGCCTGCCTTGAACCTGCTGGCCTCAGGACCCAGAGGAACAGTTGAAGATTGAGAAAAACAACAGAAAAAGGGGTAGAGGTTAGGAGGAGTATAACATATTTAACTGCATTGAGACTCTTTGTAGCACAGTATTCTTTATTTTATTTTTCTTTCTTTATTTTTGTAATTATTCAACCTGTCCTAATATTAATTCTTTGATTAGACTGCTAAGATTTCCATACAGTCAATTTTGGCTTTATGTATCAGGCGTGTCTCCTTTGTAGCCATAACAAGACTTTGAACATACTAGTTGCTGTACAGGCAGGTTAGAAAAATAATCTGTTATTCTTTAGCCTCTTACTGTATTGTATTAAACAAGTTAATACTATTTTAATATTAATAAAAATATAAGAATGATAAATACAATAATTCCATTGTCAAGTCTCAAGTTTATTACAATCAATTCAACATATGTGGATGCCTCATTAAGAGCATTTTGCACACTTACAAATCAAGTCTATTTGATCTGAAAGCGAAATTACTTCAGTGGAGTCCTTCATTCTTAATACAAATCAGTTACTGATATTCACCCTTCCTTGTGATCTTCATAGCTTGAATACCTTTGTTTTCATTTTTACGTCAAAGAATAGGTTGAGAATTACATTCTATAGCAGACAATAATTCCCTGCTGTGTATGGTAAGTAGAGAAGCTAAGTTTTATGTATGTGCCTTTAACTTTTTTTCTTCCTTTCCTTCCCTTACTTTTTATCCCTTGTGACACTAACCATAGGCGCAGTGTATTCTGTAATATTTTACTTAATTTAAAGTATAAGAAAATAATACATGCAACCTTCCAAATTAAAGGTACCCACCAGTACCTGACATGGTTTGGAGAGAGCATTTCCAGCAAAGTGAAAATTTTACTTATAAACATAAAAACCCCTTTTCATAGAACAATTTCACAAAGCTCTGAAATATACCAATAAAGCTTTTTCCCCCTTGTCTTAATATGTTTTACGTAAGATTTGGAATTCTCCTTTGAGATGAATCTCCCAGTCTTCCCCACTGATTGTACAATGGTTAACATCACAGACTGATCATGGTCTACCAACTGCATTCCTTCTAGATGAAATAAAACTGAAAGATATGGTCCTGGCATGCACCCAAAGCACTCCAACTTCCAGTGATATAATTCAGTCTGCTGTCCAGACTAGTATTAGTTCAAGTAACTCCCTCAACAAACGCCATACAGATACTGGGTCCTCAGCATAAACTTCTTCCTCTACAGACCTGATCCCTGTGCTGCATTAATTGCTAATATATATCTATTTTAAGGACTAAAACTTGATCATGAGTCATCACACCTGAAGATGCTTAACATCTTACATGCATATGTATTGTAAAATATTTTACGTAATAAAAAAGACATATTTTAAAACTGTTTAGTCCCAAAACTTAATTCTGATCTCTGTACTAAAAAGAGGGAAGAACAAGAAACATATCTACAAATATGAAATTATATCCTCTTTGTTCATTTTAGCAACCCATTGTAATATGGATTTTGTGCCACAAAAACACTGAAACTTCTGACAAATTTCTATGTCCAAAATATTTCCTCTGGCTATCTTTTCATACAGTTTTAATCCAACTGTATAGCTCAACTTAGGACAAAAGTCTCACTTCTGTTTCCCTACATGAAGTTCAACGCACACATCAAGAGTTAAAAAAAATATCCAAAAAGGATGTATACCTAAAAGAGGATTTAGAAGGATTTTAATTTCAGATTACAATTCTGAAGAGTTCCATGCAGATTTGGCCTATTCAATCTGAAAGAAATTTGTATTGCACAATACTATTGTGCAGTCTCTTTCAAGAGGAGCCAAAGAAATATGCAAATTTCTTATTGAAAAATAATTTTTTCTGTTTCTCTTCAGGTTCCACACTTTTTTCATAAATATGCAATCACAAGTTTCATTTGCTGGACTGCGATAATTGCTAGCACTAGAGCTACTGTTAATCGTGACGTGTCTTCTTTACTAGATACAGAGTATACCGTAACATTTGGTTAAACTTTCCTTCATTTATAAATTCATCATGATTATAATTTAAATTCAAAATTGGGGAGTTTCATTGACAGAAAGATACGTCAAAAGTTTCAGAACTATTTTACAATTTAAAGCTAAGTGAATTTATTTTAGAATTTTTCAAATGAGAAAGGTAATTTAAAAATGTGTAAAAATGCAAAATAAAATAGTATGAACAGCAGCTACATATGCCTTTCTGATCTAAAAAACATTAATGTTAAAGAATAATATTTTAATCACTGGATAGAAAAATTGGACATTAGGTCCTCCATAGAAGTCCTTAAAACAGAATATTTTAATAGATTAGATGAATTTTTTTTATGATCTGAACATTACTCTCAAATTTTCATCCTTTCACTTCTGAGCCAGTCCCATCTTGCAAGAAATCTTACCACTACTGCCTCACAATATGCACTACAGCTTAACTGAATTTTTCAAGAGACAGCTCTTGAATTAAGATTTCCTGATTACAGGAGGAAAATGTAAAAGTAAATCATTTTAGGCTTCTTAAGAAACAGTACAGGTAACAAATTACTTTCTGTATCTGGTAAAATTTATTATTTTAATGATAATTATTATTTTTCTTCTTTCTATTTATACAGTTTATTTTAATTATTATATTATTTACACATATTATTTATATTTATTATTAAAGGCACTGAAACAGCAATGTGCTGAAGCTTGTATCTTCAGTTGCAAGATAGAATCTAATCATTTCAATTAACTGAAATGATTAAACAACAAAAAGCCTGCTGTCCAGGAGTAATGATCTCTGTTCTTCAACTATGATTCTTTCAGATAGCTTAGGAGAAAAAGAATTTAAGGCTTTCTTGAAGTCCTCAAAAGTGAAAAATCCCCTATCTTTTAAACCAAGATTAGGCAAGAGAAAATAACATAAATTCAGGGGGTTTTTCAAACTACTTAATACAATTATATTTGGACGTGAGATAATCAATTCATATTTCTGAAATTATTACATGATCTTTAAGTTACTGTATTTACAAAATATTTTAGAATGGCAACATTATATAGACAAACAGTCTAAGAAAGACTTTTCTGTTTAATCCTGCTGCAGACTTAAGATCCTGAATGCATTATAACACAGTGATTCCAACTGGTCAGTCACTTAGGTTATGAATTCACCTCCAGATGCAACTGGAAAACAAAGCATCTCAAACAGGGCCATCACCAATTGTGTGCAGCAGACGGCAAGACAAAGGCACAGTGCTTGAAACAGCTAAGTCCTTTGAAATAACTCACTAAAAATAACACTTCAAAAGCTACTTTTAGTTTGCAGCAAAAAGCTGAGTGGATGCTTATCTGATCATCCCAACATCTGATCTGCCATACATTTTACGTTCCTTCTTTTCAAGGATCATAGTCCTATCTCAGGTCAGGAAAAAAAAGGCAAAGGATCATCTGAATGTCCATCAGATCAAAGGCTCCTGAGGAGGTCCTCCTTTTTTTCAGTTTGGTGATGGTAGATGCTCTGGTATTCAGCAGAAATGAAAAAGAATCACCACATCTACTTCCCAAGAAGAGTGAGAAAAAAAACCCCTTGTTGCTTTGGTTTTCCTTCCTTGGTCTATCATGTGAAGTAAAAAATACTGATAGCCATCACCAAGGACAGAAATCCATAGAATATGTGGCATAAGTAAAGTGAGTGGAGATATGCTGGCATGAGTAACAAATAAATAATGAGAGGTAGTAACAGCAAGCAGGTAGGGTGAATGGCTAGAGATTTCTTTTAGCAGCTGGAGGAGTCCATAGTACAACAGACAATCCAAAGCTACCATCTAGAACGCTGCAGCCTACTGACCCAGACTTCAGCTATAGCAATGGCATCATGTTCTTTGTTATTCTGGTACTGTTTTAGTGAACTTCGCAGAATCTAGGGCATCTCATCTTAATTTCTTTTTATTTCCTTCAGGTGTTCTGTTTTGCTTAGTTATTTTAGAATTAAATTAATACTCCAAATATTTAGGAGAAAAAACTTACCTTGCACATCAAAAGCTCTAAATATTTGCCTTGTTTCATTACTGTTTAACCATGCAGCCTTCTTTGCACTCATGAGATTTAAAAACTTTTCAAACAACAGACCTAGAAAAAGGTAAAATATAAATAAATTTCCCTGCAAAAAAGTCAGTTTTGTTTTTCTCCTTAAAAATATGTACCACTGTGGTCTAAAAATTATAAGTAACTTTAATTATATAAATAAACACAAAAATAAAACTGAAATTATAGTCTTCAAGGTTAGATCATGATCATGCAAACATTTCAATATTGTTTAAATTTTCTCATCTATTTTCTATACTTGAGTATAATGTTTGTGTTTACTTCTACTTTTTCTCCTGGTTATCTGCCAGCTCGTGTTTCTTTGCACAGGAGAGAAACATGGACTTTTCTAAGTCAATAGCACTTGCACGCCATGGATGAAGATCCATGATGCATAAAGAATCTATTTGGCATCATTCCCAGCAGTGAGTGAACTATGAAATAATATATAAACTCAGATATAGATTCCTATGAAATTCATAATAAAATTGAATGCAAAACTGGACTGGTTACTCCTCCTGTATACTGTATGGAAGTCTTGTACATTTATCTTACCTTTTTAATGAACTGAAAATGAAAGAAATTGAAATGCAAACCTAGTTTGTAAGTACTTAATTGATAATTTCTCTAAAATCAAAGTAAAACATAAAAATTAAGAAACAAAAATCTGCCCCTCAGAACTTCAGGCCTCCGCATGAAACACAAAAATCTTGATACAAAAATTCTGCAGATATATACATTTTTTTTTGGCAAAAAAATCCTACTTCAGCTCAGTACTCAAACAAATATTTCTTTCTCACAGCTTTCTAACATATGCTTCATGCTCATTTTAAACAATTTAATTTTCTTTAGAAGGCAACATGATTGTATCCTGTAGGAATTTTTCTTTATCAAATAACATAACAAAAGCTCTGCACTTCTCTTTCTTTTGATTCATTCATATCCTATTCTTTCTGCAGTGGTTCAAAAGCACAGCTCCTTCAGCTCCACCTGCTGTCTCAATTCAAATCTTAAACTCCAAGCCTACAGATTTCTGGTTCTTCTTTCCTTACTTCTTCTTGGAAAAGCATGTATTAAGAACTGTTACAGTCTCCATTTCCAGGATTACAAAGACGTGCTGCTTTCAACTGCTAGGTTCTGTACATGCACAATTTCTTTAATAACAGGGGTTGCCTAAACATACTGAACTTGCCTGCATGAACATCTTTCCATTCAATTGGATAACTATGGAAATGAAAACATAAAAAGGAATATAAGCTTTCCATCCATTTATTTTTTTCTCTTTCAGAGTAACATACAAGCCCAGAAAATTATAGTATACAATTTTCCTTTTATAGAATCACTCCTATAATAGAGTGCCGCCTATTCATTGATCTTGAGACTTGGCAATTTATGTGCTACTAGAACAGGCTGCAAACCTATCATCTCCACACACAAAAAGGTCATCTTAAAAAAATATTCAAGCCAATTAGGTATTAACAAATCCATAATACATCTTTATATATTAGTTCAGTATTTCTGATACAGGCATTCATATGTGGTTGTTCTCTTGGAAAAAAATCAGAGTAAAATCTTCATTCTGTATTTGTTGCCTAAACTAAAGATTTACAAGTAAGAGTGTGGTTTAATGAACGTGGGTTTTGGCATCAATGCTAGAATAAACAGAACCAGCCTCTGCAACACCCTTCAAATGTATTGATACAAATACACGTGGGGCCATGTGGCAAAAGAGATGATACTTATTGATAAAAGTAACCACATTTGCTGCCACTTCATTTTTCACGTGAATCATTTCTCCAACAAGACTTGCCACATGACCCCACAAACAGATGAATGGGCATAATTAATGACGCAAGGACAACAGGGAAAAATCAAGCAGAACTATATAAATGGGAGGGTTGTTACAGAAACAGGTATTTATTAAACTGTGATGTAAGAGTCCAGTATTTGCCCGAGTAAACAGAGGAACAGTATCAGAAACCTGATAGAACCTTTTTCATCACTTACCAAATTGAATACCAAAAATTACTAGTTACTTTTCTCCATCACTAATCTATATAATGTTGCTATTAAGAAATGCCACTTTGAGAAGCAAGAGTAAGTTCAAACTAAATGTAACATACAGGCACTAAAAATATTACAAAACTAAATAAAATCATATGATCCTCTTTAATAGCCATGGTCAGCTCATTTATAGAATCATAGAATTGAATCATAGGTTGGAAAAGACATTTAAGATCATCAAGTTCAACCGTTAACCTAACACTGCCAAGTCCACCACTAAACAGCGTTCCTAAGTGCCACATCTACATGTCTTTTAAATACCTCCAGGGATGGGGACTCAACCACTTCCCTGGGCAGCCTGTTCCAATGCTTGACAACCCTTTCACTGACAAATTTTTTCCTAATATCCAATCTAAACGTCCCCTGGTGCTACTTGAGGCCATTTCCTCCTGTCTTATCACTTGTTACTTGGGAAAAGAGACCAACACGCACCTCACTACACCCACCTTTCAAGTAGTTGTAGAGAGCAATAAGGTCTCCTCTCAGCCTCCTTTTCTGCAGATTAAATAACCCTCAGCTGCTCCTCATAAGACTTGTGCTCCAGACCCTTCACCAGCTTCATTGCCCTGCTCTGGACACCTCCAGCATCTCGATGTCCTTCTTTTAGTGAGGGGCCCAAAACTGAACACAGGATTCAAGGTGCAGACTCACCAGTGTCAAGTACAGGGGCACAATCACTTCCCTGCTCCTGCTGGCCACACTATTTCTGATACAGCCCAGGATCCCGTTGGCCTTCTTGGCCACCTGGGCACACTGCTGGCTCATGTTCATCTGGCTGTTGATCAACACCCCCAGATCCTTTTCCACTAGGCAGCTTTCCAGCCACTCTTTCCCAAGCCTGTAGCGTTGCATGGGGTTGTTGTGACCCAAGTGTAGGACCCAGCACTGAGCCTTGTTGAGTCTCATACAATTACATACATTATCATTCATTTACATTGGGTTCTTCAAAACTCTTGAGGGCCTAAGTTTCAGATTTTTTTAAAAATTTATGAATGAAAAAGGAGTAGAAATCATTGACATATAGGTGTTTGCATATTACTTGAATTTCATGGTCTCACAGAAGACGTTACTGAATCCACCTTTAACTGGAACACAGAAGATATGGCACAGTTGTTTTCTCAGAAGTGATAAATCTGAACTCCTGTATGATTTCCATTTTATATCAATAGTATGTGATTCCACTAAATACCAATCTCATAATAATACATATTACACAACAGTATCATCTACAGTATTTAAGTAAGAAAATATTTCATTATCATTAAAATAAAATTACCTCTTTTTCGTCCAGTAAACTAAGCATACATGTAGTCCTAATAGAATCCTAATCAACATCCAAATCTTAAACTAAGTATGCTTAAACAAACATGCTTAACTTTATACAGATTAGAGTTCAGCTACATACAAAGGAAGTGTAATAGTAAAAATTAACTTTTCAGGTATCGGCACCCAGCTTTGTTATTTCTTTTAAACAGTGAAAGAACTTTCTGTTTCAATATTCAGAATGGAGATTGACTATTTCCTGAAACCTAGTTTGACCAAAAATCATTTGGTAAATCTATCTAAAATAAAAACCTTAATAAAAATGTAGAAAATTAAAAAAGAGGAAATTTTAAAAATCCGTTTGCATTATCCAGTTTCTACAACTATCCCGAAATCAATCCACTACTGTCGCATTTTATGTACTATGTATCTCCTTCACTTTCTTTCAATAGGATCTTATCTCACAATTTTGTCTGATAGGAACTGACAATTCCATGTTTATTAGCGTGTTACCAAGATTCACTAATACACACTGATATTAATGTGTTACCAAGATTCATTATAGGACAAAAGCAAAAAGCTAAATGACATGAAACAATGAAAACAAAAAAAAACCACCTTGACTTTTCAGAACTGAATTAGGAGGCAGCCAAGAGATCACTGGAAAAGATCTTTGAACAATGTAAGGAACAGAATGGGAGAGTATATCCAAGAAAGCACCAAGATTCCCTTTGGGCTGTATTTGTACTGCTTTTTAGCATGACTGAGTGCTCATGAGTCCAAACTCTCGCATCAATGTTATTAGAATACAAGACTGCACATAGTTGTGGGGCTGAGACAACCCACATGAGAGGAGACAACATACTAGCAGCTTCCAGGCAACCTAAGCATACTCCATTCTGGAGAATGGACAAGCCAATGCCGTGACCTGAGACTACATATTCCATTTGGTCTGCGATGCTTTTCACATAGACTGTGTCAGGCATAAAAATAGACTAGGGAGTCCTTTTCAGAAAGCTTTGGTATGATGTGCCAGAAGAGCAGCTGGAAGCAGCCCTGAGTTCAGACTGCCCTTCTGAACTCTGGATGTCAGAGTGCCTTGCTGTTGGACAAGGGGGAATGGTTTTAAACTAAGAAAGGGGAGATTTAGGTTAAATATTAGGAGCAAATTATTCACCCAGAGGGTGGTGAGACTCTGGAACAGGTTGCCCAGAGAAGCTGTGGATGCCCCATCCCTGGAGGCATTCAAGGCCAGGTTGGATGGGGCCTTGGGCAGCCTGATCTAGTGGTTGGCAACCCTGTCCACAGCAGGGGGGTTGAAACTAGATGATCTTTAAGGTCCCTTCCAACCCAAACCATTCTGTGGTTCCATGATTCTATGATTTTTGTTCAGCAACAGATACTGACCTGCCAGTGTCCCAGTGTGAAGGTGCAGAGTTGGGTCAGGGAAAACACTGGACATTTGTGGTGCCTGGCCTCCTAGGCACAGCGTACAGTGCTTTTAGTCAGATCTAAAAGCACCGTAACAGTACCAGTAATGAAACTTCAGCTGGGGAAACAACATATTTTCATGATTACTATTCCTGCACTACGCTTTTCATTTGATACGCCTAACATCTGAATGTGCAGTTGGCCAACTGATTGGTTGTTAAAATATAACAGCATTTCAGATAATTTCAAATAATTTTGGGGAAAAGAGAATCACTGAATCAAACTTTCAGAGAAAAAAAGTTTAAGTCCCACAAACATGATTCCCACAATGCTGCTAGTTCCAGAAATTATGATTTTTATATGCTAGTATATCAAATATACATACAGTATCAGCCCAACAATCTGGTTAATTTCTTTCTCTTTTCATGTTTTCCTATTTACTTGTCACAGAAGGCTTAATTTTAAACAGTATATTTTTCATATACTGTTTATACATATTTCATATTAATAGAATCTCTATGAATAATCACACAAAAATATTATTTTATAAAAAATAATATAGGACTGTTACAACAAATTATTTTGAAAAAGCAAGTGGAGTAGGAATGTGATTTAGATTCTTAGTGCCCACCTTCTCCAGTAAAGAGTTCGTTAGTGACATCTACTGTGTAAAGTTAGTATTACTTTTAATTTATAGAATAAATGAAAACCTGACCAAAAAAAATTGAAAAAAATGCAGCAACAGTTTCCTAAAAATGTAGTTTCTTGATTTTCATTGACGATGATAAGCAATTGCCATTTTTACTGAAAAAAAAAAATATTGTAGTATGTAGTGCAGTTGAGGAAACAGTTTCACCTTAACTTCAGAAGTAACGTATGTGCACCATTCCCTATTTCTTGCAAAATCTCTTGAAAGCACTCTCCTTGCCAGGGCTGTTCTTAGTGACTTCTGAGGACATACAAGGGGTGTTACAACAATCTCCCATTTTAATCATTTTGAGGACAAAGTAAAATGCACAGTGACATGCACAAGAACTGGATCCTAACAATCAACTCTTAGGACTGTAACCTCCGCGTTTGGTTCCTATCTGGTGCACAGAGAAAGTTGTGTCTCTCATAACTAGAATAAAAACTACCAAAATGTTGAAAGGAACAATTACAAGGCCTAGCCACCAGCAAAAGCAAAAAGCATACCTGTGCCATACACCATATTTACTGCGTGTTAGCAAAAGCCACAAAGTATCTGTCTACCCAGGGATCTTCTAATACTTCCCAAAGAGCAGTCATTGGGTAAAGAGCAACAGTTGCTGCAATTAGGCCCACTTAAAGAGCTAGCAGGACCACCAGACAGCAGAATCACTCCTGGGACAAGTGTGTTTAATTAATTTTTGTGCAGCTGCACAGACAAAATGGTTTACATCCAGGTGGTCGCAGCACTGCCTAGAGACACAGCAGGTGTGACTTGGCACCTTTTCAGGAAGGAATAACTAAACCTTCACCTCCTTTCTTCCCAGGAGTCCTCTGCTTCTAGTCTCTTTTCAAGAAGGAGCCATCAGTGACTTATGCATAGAATCTGCTCGAGTTTTAATGCCTTAAGCATGTTTTGAATACTCCTACTAGAAGAAGCATTCAGGGAATTTAAAAGAACAGTTAATTTTATTTGGAGGTAAAAACAGGAGAAAATGGATAAGGGGCAGCTAAGCATTTTCAGATTCATAATTCAGCAGTTAAGACTCATTTTAGAAGTCTAAATTATTTTTAGACATGGCCCCAGCTCACTGGGAAACTCTTTACCCACAGCTGAAATGTATCAGAGATTACTATTTCGCAGTTTAATAAAACAATTCTGTGGTTTTTACTTTAAACTATCAGAGACAAAATTTTGTGTATGACCTTGTTAAGACTATTTTCCTAAAATATGTATTGAAGAAAAAAAAAAAAGCACAAATGGTCCTTGGGGAATAAGATTGATCAAAAGTGGAGAAGAGAGATGAATTCTACTTTCTGTGCTAATTATACCTTACAGTATATTTGTCAAGCTTGTAGCAACATGCCATGAGAAAGACAAACTCATAGTCACACATGTATTTATTTTGAAATGTTGTATGTGTTGTTTTTTTGAGACCACTGGCAGTACTAGAGTAGAAACATAACTTTCAGAACTACACTAAGCCATACAATTTATCCTGTATCTTCCTATGTTCCCATGCAACACATGATTTGTCTCAATAAACCTTTCATTTGTTACAACTTTTGTACAGCTATAGACTTAGATTCGAGAATCAAGACTAAAAATGCCCAACTGATACATGAAATAAAAAAAAATCAAGCTATATTTTAGAGAATATATGTTTAGTATTAGGACACGTGGTAGTTTCACATCTACTGAAACCACTGAGGAAGGAAATGGAATGTACCACTAAAAAATCCCCAATAATAACTGACCAATAACAAGCTCAGTAAGTCACTTATTTCATAGGTCTTGTACACATGTGAAATGCAATACATCCTGCTGCTCCTCACAGTCTACAGCAGGAAAGGTAGGGGTTTCATTATTTTCTTTTGAAAAATATACCCTCAGATAGGAAAATTACTTTAAGAATCTGTAGATATTTCTTTTTACCAAACCTATAGTAATCCACTCCAATCAGTGTGGGACCAGTCAATATGCAGAGTTCTCAATAGTGAGACATCTATATAAGCTAGACCTTCAAAATATAAATGAAAAATATATAGCTTTGAGGGTTAATAAACAAACAACATTACTACAGCAACTTTAAAGTCCTCTCTGCTTAGATAGCCTTTGTTATCTTCACCACACACTTCAAAAACCTAGAGAAAGTGATTTGCATTAAAAACCAATAAATCCGTGATTCTGTGAAATCTAACCTAATGTTTTTTTTTACTTTGAATAGCTGTTCTAGGAAGAACAAAATAGACACTTGCTGAATAAACTATGCTATTTTAAAAAAAACTATTGAAGACTAGTTGCATCTGTTGGAACTCAGTTCATCTGCTCTGTTACAGTAGCTGAAAATAGACTAAGTCAATTTAATTTTAAATTTTTTTCAGTTAAAATAAACTTTTCCTACTTTTGTGTTTATGTACTTATTATGAAAAGGCTTTTTGCAAGCTTAGAATATATGGAACAGACTTCCAGAAACCAAATTACACTAAATTTCTTTCTGCAAGATCTTAATTTTTCTCTTGAAAAATGACAAGCATCTTAATTCACTCAGCAAAGTCACTACATAGACCGGAGCTGAGAAGAGACTGGAATGCAAACATAGCCACAAGCCATCAAATTTTCTGAAGTACTTTTAGAAAAAAACCCCAACTGTTTCCATGGTTTATACTTAGCCAAGAGACTACACACATAACATACAAACCCACACAGCTTTCCCAAGAGCCTTTTCCCCACAGAAGACTTTCAGCAAGGGTTGATAATAAGACATTTAACCTCACAGCACGCAAGAATATATCGCCAGGTTGTTTCAGGAAGAAGCATTACATGCAACTCGGCAGAAAAGTACTATTAAGATTACACAAACAAGTTGAAAATTCTCTACTGTTTTTCTAGGTGTAGGTTGCAGATTTTATTGCATGCTGATAGAAGGCACATTATTTGTTAACCAGAGTCACAAGCTTGTAATAAATTAGAATAATGAGAACCAAATGCTAAGGCAGCTCATTCTGGTAGACAGAGCAGGCTTTGATGTGGGCCGTGCTCTTGCTTTCATTAATTTTACACCTGTTTTCCTCCCACTCCCTTCTTGAAGTCGTAACGCCGTTATCTCATTAGCGGGGCACTTCAGGCACAGTAATTAACACCGAGCTGAATGAACCATTATGCAAATACTGCACCTGTCCTCAACTAATATTAAGGTCAAATAAAGACTGATTTCATTAATGCAAGTCCCTAAGACGCGGCTGCTCTACCGGTTTAGCAGCTTTGAGAGGGATGCCGGAGCGGCTCTCGGGAGGCAGGAAAAGCCCCTCTGGCAGCCGCAGCCCGGACCTGCCGCCCTGGGGACCCCCAGCCGCAGCGCGGCGGAAGGGGAGGCGCCCGCGAGCCGCGGGGACAGACCGGCGCGCGGCGGAATCCCCTCCCGTGGGGCAAGCGCAGCGCCGGCGTCGATTGGCTGAAATCAGACGCGCGCCATTGGCTCGGGAGGAGGGGGGCGGGGCTGCGCTGCGGGCAGGCGGGTATCGGCCTTCTCCCCGCCTGCTGCTCTCCATCGCGGGAGCGGCGGCAGGGCCCGGAGGTACGCTGCTGGCCTCCCGCGGCGGGGCGGGACGGGCGCTGGCGTTAGGGATGAGCTGGACGGCGGGGCTCGCGAGGTCCCGGGGCGGGTGATGGGCGCCCGGCTGCGGGGCGGGAGCGGCCGTTGGGGCCCTTGGCGCCGTGGCCCGCGCGCTGGCTCGTGCTCCGGCTCGCGCTCCCTGCGGGGGTGGTGGCGGCTGCCGGCCACGCCACGGTGCCTCCCCCGGCGCAGGCCCTGCCCTCCCCGCGGCGCCGGAGCCGGGGCGGCCAGCGGTCCCGTCTACGCGGCGGTTGGGGTGGTGGTGCCCAGGTGGGGCGGGCGGCGGAGGTGGGGTCCCGCACAGGGGCTGTGGACCCGCAGAGGCAGCCGAGAAGAGCCGCCCTGGCCCGGCTCGGTGCTCCCGGGACTCCTTGGCAGAGCGCGCCGCCTCCCGGAGCCTTAGGGTCGGTGTGAGAAACCCCGGTACGATGCCAGTGACTCCTTGTGGCTTCTGAAGGGCTTTCCTGTGCGCGCCCCTGTCCCAGCCCGTTCTCCCTGTGCAGGTTCCCGCTCGGCGGCTGCCCCGTTGGACGCGTTTCTTTGTTTCCTGGGCACAGAAACAAATGAGCCTTGTGCGCTATGAAACTTTCCCGCCTCGGAAGTTGCGTGGCGATTCTGCCAAATACGAAAAGCAAAGCGGCTCCCTAGTAGTAAAAATGGAAACTAGGAAGGAAAACAGCAAAAACGCACAAAATTTTTTGGTGTTTTGTTTTTTTAATCTCTAGGAACATGCTTCAGGAAGGTGCACATGGAAAATGGACAGTATCTAGCAGTGATGAAAGTACAGAGGAAAATTCTGACAGTGAAAAACCATCTACATCATCACTATTGGATGCTGCACATGGCAGAACAAGTGGGCCACAATATCCATGCTCTGAAGCTAGGAAAGCAGCTCACAAGAGAAAAGCTTCTCCACTGAAGCTCAGTGATAAAAGAATTTCTACAGAAATACCTCCAGCAGAAAAACAGAGAACTAGCCAAGAAGGCCTAGGCTGGTGTGTTTCTAGCAGTGATGAAGAGCCTGAAGTTGAGGAAAAGCATGGTCACAAAGAAACACTGAAAGAAGAAAAGAGTGATGCACCCGAAGAACATCCTCTGAACCTTTGCAAAGATAATGAACTCTCGGAGAATCAGAAAGCAGAGGAGTATGATGAAACACCCAGTGAAGCCCAAGATACCTGGGATTTGTTGAATAGAGGAAACCCTTTCAGGTTTTTTCTCACTAAAGTCACAGGAATTGAACAGAGGTATAATTCTGGAGCCCTGCACATAAAAGGTGAATGAGTGGCTTCAACAGAAGTGGGCTTTTGGGAAACTTGTTTGCAAAAGAATGCTTATTTTTAGTTCGTGGGTGTTTTAAAATGCAAGTATTCCTCAGTGTCACTGAGGCTTCATGCGCTAAATGTGCAAGTTGTAGGAATTGGTTCTTAGATCTTTGCCATTCTCTTTTAGAAGTATAGTGTATAAAGCATAGTTTGCTGATACTGGTTCTGTTGCAACTTCGGAGTTGCGCTGCACAGATCTAATGTGTATTTGGTCAAGTCAAATCATATGGTGATGCTTTCCATGTGGGTTACTCTAAGGAAAACTACTTGCCTTCGTGGCTCTTAAAGGGATACTTTTCTTGGATGCCTAACCTTGCTCCCTGAGTAGTTGTTAGCACTTGTCTTTATGCTGCTGAGTGATTTGGACTTAGTAATTCACTATTACTTGATGCAGTACAAGGTAGTACTTCTGAAGTTCTATGACTGGGATTCAGGGGCCCATTTAAATTCAATTAGAAGTGAGCATAAGTCAAATGGAGTGAAGTCTTTGGTGTACAGTACTGATGCTTCAGGGATGCTGTGTAGTTGTAGTTTGATTTAAGGGGGAACTGATCTGTGCACCTATAAACATCCCCTCATTCAGAAATGAAATGTCATAAATCACGATGCAGAATCAGAAACAAGCCTGAATAACAGATTTATGCACAGAAATACAGTAAAATGAGGCAGAAAAAAAATTGTGGTTGTTTGAAGGAGAACAAATGACTGAAGACCTATGCCATTAGGTTGTAACTTTTCCTCAAAACCATGTGCTCCCTATGAGCATTTATTATTGATGGCAGCCTGGAGTCAGAGACCTTGCTTGCTTTAGCCTTGCTTATGTCTTTATCTGCTTTGTGAATTCATTGTGCCTTTTGGCCTGTCCTCTGTTGGGACTAGCTGTCCTGCTAGGTGATTAATTGAGCTGATGGAGAGGCCAATTTTTTTGTTTGTTTAACCTGCAAAAGCAGATTTCTGTAGAGATAGGGCATGTAATATTTTGTTTATCCTATAAGGTATTTGTAGGATATGTTTTCAAGTTGCTGCTGTGCTTCATTTATTGAGGTTATAAATCCTCAGATTAGTTTCCTGTGTTACCACAAATGAACTAAGGATACACATATCCTATAAACAGTCTGCAACAGATGAATCTTTAAGCATTAACTATGCCCTTACTGCTTCTACCCTGCCACAGTTCTTCAAGTCCTTTTTATAGGGGAGTAAGTAGTTTGATGTTTCTTTCTCCTTATGATCTTGGTCTTTCTTCTAATGAGCTTTTTTAAAATTTGTTTTCTACTTTGATAGGATTAATCCCCTTTATAAATACAAGGGTTTCACAAAGGAATCAGTGACTTGAATAGTCAAAACAGTAGACTTAATTGTGAAAGTCTTTGTTACACCAAATCTGTGAACAGTCTGGCACTTGTGGTAGTTATCAAACTGTTGAAGGTGTGAAATGTTTACCTGACCCTTTTTTTTTTTTTAACTCAATTATGCTTTAATATTTTTTAACAGATATCTTATCTCCTCTTTTTGGGACTCTCATCTCTTCTGCTCAGGTGAGTTTTCTGTTTGCCAAGTTGATTTCACTTGCTTATTTCACTTTATTAACCTTAAACTTGATAATCCATGTTTGCACTGTGTAGCTGATATTAGCAGGGAACTCTGTGAAAATACAGAGGGAACTCTAAATGTTTTTAACTGTACAACAGTTTAGTGAAATATAAAAATCACCCTATGTTCTGCTTAGAATTCAGGCAGTTATAAGACTGCTTTCTTCCTCCTGTTCTTGGGGCATGCACAACTGAAAAATGCTTATTTATATGCTTGTAAAGGAGGTTTTTGAAAGAAAAAAAGTCTTGCAATCTAGGGAGGATATTTTTGTTATTACATAGCTTTTGCTGACATTCATGGTATGAGCACATGGCAAACAGATGGTTTCTGAACCAAAGCTTTTACATTGTGTGCGTGTGATGCTCTTTTTCTGCATGTTAAATTTTATGAACACTAATACATGCTTTTGAATAACTTAAATTCATTCAAGAATTCATAAGAGACATGAAAGAGAGCATGTGAAATTCAAAAATACACCTGTTTTTAAAACATGCTGTGGACGATGTAAGTGGTATTGAGTGATGACTTTACATAGAAAGCTTTTTTGCTTTAGTTCACTGCTCTGACAAACTCTGCTTTTTCTTTTTAATTACTCTATTTTCTTTTTTTTATATGCAAGTTTAACTACTGTATAGATGTGGCGTGGCTTGTAAGACAGTATCCACAAGAATTCAGGTATGTTTATTTTAAGTTGCTGTTATAACTGAATGATAAACACTTTTTTACAGTTTTAAATTGCTGTTACCAATTGTGCATGTGTAGACTGTTGGTTTTCCTTGTACGCTTGTTCCACAGTCGTAGTTCTCTATTGATTTCTGGCCTCTTTTCAAGACTGTTAAATGGTCAAGAGTTCACTATGACTGGTTTCTCATTCTTATTAATTAACACTTAGCAGGTCCCACTGTGGGCCATGATGACAATGCAGTAGGTGACCTGTAAAGATGGAACAAGAAGCTTTTTTGCGATATGGTTCACTGAGCCAAGAGCAAGGTAATGCAAGAAAAAGGAGGGAATGTAGGAAGGGAACAAGAAAACACAAGTGATCAGGATATGTCATGGGTATGATACTGTTGGAGTTGCTGAATATTGTCATGAAAGCAGTTATTTTGTTTGCTTGAAATTCTTTTCTGCTAATTGCACTCTACTGCAGATTAAGTGAGTGTATGATGACACACAGTTTTGTCTCCTTTTTTTTTTTTTTTTGCATTTTACTGGAAAAGCAGTGGAACAGAATATTGGGAAGTGAACATGAAACTATTGCCAGAATAGACCCTAGCACTCTCCTCTTCCCTCTCATTCTTCCCATCTTCTCTGTAGGGTAACAATGATTGAATTGTCTTAGATCCACACTGCATATTTCCATACTTTTGGAGGTTTTATCTGTTTCTAGCTAAACAGTTCCTTACAAGATCTTGTATTATTAGTTTCTGTTTCGGTGTCTGATTTACTTCACGCTTCCTGTTGGTTTTTTTCCCCATTAAACTTTTCCTAGTGTCTTTCTCTTAGAAGTTCTACTATAGTTACTGCCTTTTTGAGTTAGTTAATAAGGCATATAGATTTTAGTGCTATCTTCCTTCTAGGCTATCAAATTTAGGGGCCAGAAGTCATAGCTACATGATGGAGTGTTTTAGACTGATTACTACTTCACCTGATGTTTTAATAGTAATCTCCTTTTATTTAAGGAAGAAGCCATTGTTGATAGTTCATGGAGAAAAGAGAGAGTCCAAAGCTGAACTGCTTGCACAAGCACGGCCTTATGAGAACATCAGCTTTTGTCAGGTAATTAACATTTGTATCATCCTTTTGTTGAAATTAAGCCATCTTAGAAATCTTCTGGATGAAGAGAGACACACCTTATATGGGAAGTCAAGAACTTGTTGTTATGCTTTAAGGAATATACTTACCAGGACCATAGGAATATAGTAACTATGTTCCTGGTCTTCTGGGATGTTGGTAGACTGTCACTCACAGAAGGTTTGCACAGAACAACTGCCCACAAAAATGTCATGAGGCTCATGGAAGAGCTGCACACCTTCTCCACTAACATGTTGCACTCAAATTCTTGCAATGGCTGAAAAGGAAGCACTTTTTTTGTAAAGTGTAGAACTTAGGCCTAGTGTCACTGTAGTCTTAAGTCTGATGAAAGAGTTATTTGTCCAAATGTGTTTTACACAAGAAAATGCTGTTACAAATAATCTTCAGAATACTGTTAAAACTGCTATGAGCACATTTCCTGGCACATGCCATTTTCTCACTCTTTTGCTGTCCCTGAGTCATAAAGTTACTGTCTTCAGCCTGGGAGAGGGATGTGGTTGTGGCAACTTGCCAGTGTTTCAGGATTTTGCTGGGTGGCGTACGTTATTGATCATGGCGATATCTTATTCTTTGTTAGGAGGAGGATGATCTTGGAATTTCCTTCCTTCTCAGGCAGTCTGGTAACCCTGAGCTTCCTAGAGAGATTGCTGTATTGATGCCAAACATAGCCCATTCTCAAGACCAGAATTTCTGGGCTGCTGTGTGCTATACTTACCAGGGGTTTGCACTAAGTTATGGAGTAGTGACCATTTCAGATGAAGATTTCAAGTATGCTAACAATAAATGTTTTTGCATATAATGTTAGTCATCAACAGGACACTGTTAGTCATCTTTGCTGCAAGGGCACATTACTGGGTCCTGTTTAACTTTGTGTCCAGCAGGACCCTCAGGTCCTTTTCTGCAAGGCTGACAGTTTCTGAAAATATTGTGGTAAGAGACTAGAAATTCTGCTGGAGCAGTTCCAGCAGAGGGTTGCATTGCTGTTTAAAGTCTTAACTTCTGGAAACTGGAGAATACATTTTAAGGTGTTAAGTGGGAAAATAATGTATTCTGTGATCAGTCCACTAGAGAGCAGTGAAATTAAACAAAAATAAAGAAGCACCTCTCCTCCTTTAACATTTTTGCATCTAAGAGTGCACAGCAGGAATTTTTAATGATCAACTTTTTAATTTTATAGGCTAAGCTGGATATTGCGTTTGGAACTCACCATACGTAAGTAACAACTGTGAAGCAGAAAGGTCAGCTTCTAAAGATGACCACAGAGTTGGTACATGCAGTTACCATGATTGAACTAGTAACTAGTGTCTTAAAGTGATTACAGCACAGGAAGATAGATTACTGTTTGTCAAAACATAATTTTTAAGTCCTAATGTATATTGATGTAATTTAAAAGTAGTATCTTTCATGCTCTATGTGTATCTGTTTCACAGTCTTAAAAGAAAAGTTCCTTAATTATTTTGTACTTAGAGATGATAGTTTACGGAGACAAATCAGGTATTAAACAGATGTAAGATGTGCAAGTTAGAGTCAGTGAACTGCAGGTCCTGGCTCTTAACTCATGCCTTAATGCCAAAGCTGTAAATGCAGACTTGATCAGTTGCTGGCAGGTTGGACACAACACTGACTTACTGCTTGGTTTTTGCAGTTAACTTGTGTTATCTGGAAATAATTACTGAATTTGGGGGTATTTTAAAGAAAAAAAACTTTGATTCAATTTTATGGAAGTGTTGCAAAGGGAATTTTGTAGCTTGCAAGCTAGAGTTAAGAACAGATTTAATCTTATGTCTGGTAGTGAGGATCTTTGGTTCTGGGGCAATGCAGTATTTTTCATTCAATTAATCTTTTTGTATAACTCGTTTTATAAAACATCACCTTATATTAAAACATTGATCTGAAATCCCCACTTAAGGTCCATCTGTGTTTCTGGTAGAAAGCAAACTGACTTCCTTATTGCCTGTTTGGAGAAGAATATACAAGTAAAGGAAAGAAGTCAGCATTTTGAAAATGAGTCTCACTTCTCTCTCAGGTTTAGTGAAGGACATAGAAGGAGCTGAGGTTGTTTTTCAAATTGATCATTTTAAAAGTTTTAGCTTATTTTCACTTAAGCAGTTTTAGAAGCAGCTCTCATTCTCTGTATGATCAACTTTAAATTTTTTTTTTCTTCCACCACACTTTGGGATAAATAAGTGATAGTGATGGTAAATGCTACAGTTCTTTAACCCTATAGAGTTTAAGTTTAAATGGTTGTTCTGGGTAGTGTATCTCTGAACACATATTCCACTGCAGATGGAACATGAGTGGGTAGCAGACCAGTGAATCAGATCTTGATGGGTAATGAAACAATTTTGCTCCAAGAGAAACTTAACAGATTTTACCGCATCAAATAGAGACTTAAATTTATGTCGTTCCCGTTGTGTGATGTGAAACTTAGATTACGTGTCAGTGATTTTTTTTGTTGTTGTTGTTGTTTTTGAGGTAGTGATGTTTTGGTCAGTTATAATTTTTATATACCTTAATCTTGAAATTTATTTTGCTGTAAAATACTTATTTTACTGTCAACTCAATTTGTGCTTAGATCAAGGCATACCACGGATGTGGGGAACTATTTTATAGGTAGGGGGTCTTATATATTGCATAAACTACGCAGTAAGCACAGGAAAGCATGTACAGGTGCTTGAGTGTTAGTCTATTGAACTTTGAACATTGAAAGCAGAAATTACTGAATAAGTCATTGTCTAAATTTGAGCCTGATATTTGTGTAACATTATTTTGCCATGGGACAACAATGAAAATAAACATGTTTTTCCTTATAGCTTTCATTCTTTAGCATTGGTTTCTATGGAAGCCATCTCATCCTTCAGGGTCATATTGCTATGCTGTCTTTATACAGCTATTGAAAACTTGTATATGAAAATTTTAGCACTTACATTACAAAAAATACAGACATTTATTTTTAACTCAGTTACTAGTTTTAAAATTCCTTTGTGCTGTAGCTTGAGTTTAGATTTATGGTAGATAAATAGCTTTTTGCAATCCCAATGGTTAGTTACCTACATACCTTCTTTTGTTTTAGAAGCTGTCAGTTTAAGAGAAGATAACTAGGTTTTAATAAATTCAGCTATAAGAAAGGCCTTTTAGTGTTCCTTAATTCTTTCTTTTAGCTATCTGCAAAGGAGTAAGTTTATCTGCAAAGGAGTAAGTTTATCTGAAGAACGCAGCAAATACAGAAAGTATTCTGCTGATATTTCTTTTTGCTTTGGGAAGTCAGTTGCATGAGTTGTTAAGCTTTAGTCTGGAATGTATTGTATGATGCTGCTGACAAATATATGAGGATAGTCTGGCATGCACATGGATTGAAGTCTAAGTGCACTATGCAGAACAAATCTTTTAAAAATAATTATCTTAAAGCATTTTAATGACTTGTTAATTTATGTCCTATTCTCAGTGTACTTGAAACAAATGAAGTGTTATTTATCTGTTTTTTAAAGGAAAATGATGTTGTTGTTATATGAAGAAGGTCTTCGAGTTGTGATACATACATCCAATCTTATTGCTGAAGATTGGCACCAGAAAACTCAAGGGTAAGCAATAATCTCTAGCAGGTGTATGTTTACTTGAATACTTTCCATAGGTATCTGCTACTTCTGGAGACAGGATACTAGGTCAGATGATCCAGTACTACAAGTCTTACACTGCTAAGATAGAGCAAAAAATACCAAATCTAGAACGGTTGTAGTTGTCTAAGCCTGAGCCCTGCTTGCTTTCTACTGGAAACTAAATTATGTCCTCAGCTGGCTGTTCCTTTAAATTCAGTCTAAGTGATTTGAGATAATTTATTATGCTATGCTGTCTCTTTATGAAAAAAAACTACCTAGCTATAAAATACATTTAATACAAATATAAAGCAGCTATTTAAAAATTATCTTAATACTGCAAGAATAATGTGAATGTGGAGGTGTTCTCCTTCTGCTATGACTGTGTCTAGAACATAACCTGATAAATGCTGGGTACAATTGGTTCCTTAACACAGTAGGTGACCCCAGTATCCACCCAGTAACCTTTTAAACTTAACGCCAGCCTGGGAGAGAGTTTTGTTTAGAGCACAAAAAGTAGGACTGAGTGACACGATAGTATAAGGCCCCTCAGCCTCTTGGCTATTTTTATGGGAGCATTTTTAGTTAGATCTACACTGTAACTCAGGGTATAAGATTTCTTTATCAAACTAATTTTAAATTGCTTATCAGAAGTTACTGTCACCTTGGCATCCATTTTGCTGTCATTACATATGGCAAAGTTTTGAGGCTTTTCGGTTGTCTGAGGCAAGCTCTCATAAGGGTTTTTGAGTGGCAAAAATATAAGCACTGATTTTTTTCCTTTAAATCTTTTACTTAGGGATGGCTTCAGTATCTTGTGGCAGTTAGCTTTTCAGAAAGTCAAGACAGCATGAAAATATCTTTTGGGGATGCTTAACAAGTTGCCTTACTTGTCAAACATGAAAAACGTTTTTCTTTTGAGCTTTGCACACTGCAGTAATACGCAGTATCAGCAATGTGATGGTTCACTGGCATCTCTGTTTCGTAGGCTTCTGAATTACAAAGGGATAGGATCGACTTGTGGAGTTGATAATGCAGAACCTCTTGTTTGTTTTCCATGACTTCAATAATGTGTGACTAGAAAGAAATGCAAGTTATTTTCCTTGCGTGTTGCCCACCCTCTTTCATTCTGATGGAAGTTCTGGAGAGGCAAGTTACCCTTGTGGGCTACTCTTCAAACTATGCAGAACTTCCAGGTGCCCTAACTGGTTCTATATCATTATTCAAACTAGTAGCTTAGCAGAACACATTGCAGTGTGCTATTCATACAGAAAATTTTGATGAAAGGACTACAGGCTGGTAAGTCTGGACCTGGCCTGTTTAACAGTTACAGTGATGACAGCTGTAAACGTATGCAGAGATAAGTGTGCTGAGATTGTTTTCATTTGAAAGTGTTAGTTTTATGATATTGAGTATAAGACTTGATGGTTCTTTAATTGTGAAGTATGGTCAAGTTGCTTTATAGTTAGTATCACGATAAATCTGTCTAGTATTCATTTAGAACCTTCAGATGTGCTTTAATCACTTAATAAAAGCCATGTGCTAGTGTGGTGTCCTTGTTTTTGTGGCTTTGTTTTTAGAATATGGCTGAGCCCTTTATATCCAAGGCTACCTCAGGGAACAGCTGGTTCTGCTGGTGAATCTGAAACTCATTTTAAATCTGACCTAATAAGTTACTTGATGGCTTACAATTCTCCTACACTCCAGGAATGGATAGATCTGATTCAAGAACATGATTTATCAGAGACAAGGTATGTGTTATCTTGTGTTTATAAGTAACTTGCATGCTTTTTTTTGCCCAGAAAATTAAACATCTCTGAGAGGATCTATTAGACCATGGGTTTTCGTAAGCTTACCTTGTTTCAGACCTAAGTGTTCAAACATGCGTCTGACTTTTTTTTTTAAATCTATCTTATGCAGATTATGTTGAATTGACCAACTTCTAGTTCTAGAAACATACATTTTAAAGGAATAAAAAAAAAGGTGCATCAACAGTAACTTGACAGAAGGTAGCTGTAACTAATAGGGACTCAGTTTCATTTGTCAGTTGGGCTTAAATATTTGCTCCAGTAAAATTATCAGTGGGAAAAACTGAGTTGTATTAGGTTTGTCATGTAAGAGAGGTCATATAAGCAAAGGTTATTGTAATGGAGATTTTATTAAGAATAGGCTTCTGTAGTTTTTAAGGCGAAGTTCAATTTGTATGTATGTACAGGATTTTGCCTGTTACGGGCATGGATTGTTTCTGGTAGGCAATGTTATGTTAAGCAATAATATACTTTGTCTTGAAACAGTCTTCTCTAATATCAAATTGCTAATATTACTTAAAATAATTCAGGATGCTTAATTCTGATAGGTAATCCCATATTTCCACTGAAATATTGTATTTACTTCAGAATGTGTAAATCTTTCCTTATAGCAGTTTTATAAGCTGGCAAAAATTTGTTGAAAAGCTGAAAAGGTCAAACTGTGGTGGAAGTAGATTGAAACCTTTTCTAGTTTAATGTATAGCATTAAAAAATATGCTTTTTTTTACATGGAGCCTTAACAAGATTGGAAACAAGGGGGTATGTACCTTATAGTCAGGTGAGATAACAGCCTGAGCTGCTGCTGTTACACCCTTGGTCACCTGCATGAACTTGGACAGGTTGGCTGAGGCCTAGCTGATGGAAGTTTAGCAATGGGTTAGGGAAGAGTCACTTGTTAGGGTAAGGATCAGTTCCTTGCCGTATTAAATATGTAGGAGACATTAATTAGTGGATAAAGCTAGACATGAGATGCAGTAAGGAATAGTTTCTTAAACCATCTGTTGTGACTGTGGGCAGGTCTCTTCTCTGTTTTCAGGGCAAAGTCAAACAGCTTACTAAGCCATTGTTAGGAAGACAGTTGAAAAAGTTGTACTTTGCATCTGAGCTATTAGGTGCCCAAATGAAATACCTTACCTGAATCTGCTGATTTGGATGTAGCAATAGATTGGCTTTACTCAAAATTACATGCCAAATTCTGTGACAAACGAGCATTTATTGCTAAAATCATCAATCTTCTGCTTTTTTGTACACAGAAATAGATGCAGTTCCTATCTGTGCTATAGAACACCCTGGTGGTGCATGACAGCCATGTAGGAGGCTAATAATAAATAATACAGCTGAAAATCCACTTTTCTTTGTATTGTAAATCTTAAGTGTGAAAGACTAAATATTTCTGGTTACGCTTTTATATTCGACTTTGCTGATGGGTTTTACTTAAATACCTTAATGCTTTAGAAACCAAAACACTTCAGAGCTGCAAATAACTTGGTGATGTTCTTTTCTTTCTGTAGAGTATACCTGCTTGGTTCTACGCCTGGACGATATCAAGGCAGTGATAAAGAAAAGTGGGGTCATCTTAGGCTCAGAAAGGTAGTAAAACTGTAAACTTTTTTGTTAATATCCTTTTAACTGTAAATATAATTTTTGAGAGCCTTCTTTAGTTCCTTTCAATTTTTCCAGCTATGATAAGTAATCAATCTTTTAATACATTGTCACAGTTAAAGTTAGCAATAACATAAGCTTGCAGCTTAAGGTGGTATAGACTTTGCACGTAATATTCCTGGGCATTACTACCATGGTCAGCTTGTGGTCTGAATTGTCACATGCCTACAGATATTTGAGGAGGCACCATCACTCAAATGACTTTGTCTGCTGTTGATGTTTCTAACAAGTGTGACACTCAAAAGCCAGTCTTCTGTGACTGGGTACCAAATACAGCCTTCTTCGAAGGCACTCACTGTGGAAAGATGTGTTGATAAAGACTTGTCTGCACATAGGGAACAGACTTATCTTATTTACTTAAATGTTAAAGTTACAGTTTCTTGTTCCCTAATGACCTGGCAAAAAAAGTCAAATTAAAGACCAGTTTGCACATAGCTGATGTTGTTAACTCAATCAGGTTTTTAGTTTTGCTCTACTACATTTCTAAAATCTTGATTTTTTTTTTTTTAATTATTTTTTTTAATCAGCTGAATAATTAAGAACATGATTTTTTTTTTTTTACTCCCATCTCCTCCCACTTTATTTAGATATGCAGTCTTGTATGAAGCCTTACCATTATGGCTTATCAAGTTTGTAGGGCCCCCTCTTTTTCAGTATTTATTTTGAATCAGGTAAGGTATTTTCATGTCATCTTTTAAATGCCTCTTACAATAGGGGAATTTTCAACCTGCATGTCCTGCTGAAGTTACATTATTTCAAATTCCATTGTGAATTTTACACGGAATTCTAATATTGTCCATGGCAAACTTTAGTGACTTACAAAATGTGTTTATCACATTGCTTTTCAACAGAAGGTTACTCTTTTAGACCTCCCCTTGCTCGTAAAGAGCTTACCTTTTCTGATGTATGTTGCCTGCGTGTTTTTTTGCTTAGTAAGACACTGAGTGTAAACAAAAATAAAACATCTGTGATTAAAAAGATTAATTTTTTAGGGATAATGCAGATAGACATGGTGGCACTACACTGGTGACTGAAGCCATTTAGTTCTGTGTCCTCTCTAGAGGGGGGGAAAAGGTAGATAGTACATACAATTTAATATGTGCCTATATCCATCTGTTTCTGATGTGACTTTAAATTCCATTTACAGCTAAAGAACTCCTCTAAAAGGATTATTTCAATTTTCTCTTCAATTGTTCTTTTTTCCTCTATTATTCTGGGCTTCTATTGTAGTTGGGGCTTTAGGATATGCGAGGAATTTTATGGCCAACAACTACCAAATACAGAAAGATTTAGTTGTTTAATTTATGATGACTTCTGAAGCTAATGTTTCATGTTTGTAGGAAGAGCTGCTAGCATTCTTTCTACCCATTTTTTAATGGTTGGCTTCAGTGCTTTTGGATAAAACTTGTGGTGTTTGATCTTCTCTGGAAGGAACAGTGAATTTATTTGGAGAGCCTGATGAATTTTTTATTGCAAAGTTAAATAGATAGTATGAATGTTAATCTCTTGTCAGAAGTGAATTCTAGAGGATTTATTGTATTGAAAGTTGTATCATACCCTTAATTAAGGTTTTCTTTGTCTGTTGAAGGCTGACAATGTTTTAATTTCCCTCATTAGCTTTTGAAGGAGCATGCTTCCTCAATACCAACACAGGAATCCTGGCCTGTTGTTGGACAGTTCTCAAGCATTGGTTCAATGGGAGCTGATGGGTCCAAGTGGCTGTGCTCAGAGTTCCAGGAGAGTCTGGTGGCTGCAGGCAGCAATGTGACAACTCTCCTTAAATGTGATGTTCCAATTCACTTGGTATGTCTTTTAGATGATAGTGACCTTTATTTAACATTTATTCATTTGTTGTTTAAATCTTAGTTATTGGTTTGCTTTTAACTTTTAGAAGACATTATTGTAACTTTCATCCTGAAATCATAATTTCCATCTGCATGACACTGGTGTGTATATAATCTAATCAGAATCATATTCTTGTTCTATAGCTTGTCTTCCATTGAGTTTTGTAGATGCAGCTGTTTCTACTACTGAGATATAACTGAACTCTGAGTGGTTAATACCTAAAACAAATTATTTTCTAACCTGGTTATTTTGATCAGGTTACTAGCACAGTTAAGGGGAGGAGCAGAAATGAGTTTGTGACAGGAGCTTGGTAAATCAAGGACCAAATGCTGTCAGACTCTGCCCTTACCATGTGCTAATTGCCCCTGTGTACTCGTATTTGAGATACGAGTCTAACATCTCAGAAAATAATGTCAAGAGCTTACTTTGACCACCATGGAAGTGGTTGAAACAGGATTGTTTAAGTTGTGCTAGCTAGTGTTGGTAAGCTCTGCAAGAGAGGTAAAAATATCTTTGTTACTGGCATATGACTAATTTTAAGTTGCAGTGTAGTTTTATTCATGCTGAAAAATGAAGCTTTTAATGAAGCTTTTAATGTTTTTTTTCTCAAATAAATTCTCTTTAAGGTGTTTCTTGAAAATTGATAGCTTGTGTATTTAGAGCTGTGTTATTGAAGTTACTTTTTTTTTTTTTTCCCCTCCCCGCTCCATGAAGGTTTATCCTACTGTGAACAATGTGAGGCAAAGTCTGGAAGGCTATCCTGGTAAGCAGATGAACCCCCATTTATTAGCTTATTGTAGTCATGTCCTGCAAAATCTCTTCAGTGACTGATGTTGAATGAACTTGAAGTTGTCATCTTGCTGAGAAACTGGTAGAATAGGTGGCAGTAGAATCCTTTTATTACTGTTGTTGGAGCTCTGACTCCAGCTCTTCTGTTGTGATCGCATAGAAAAAGCTTTGTGGGCATTGGTATATAATGTCTAAGTCTGTATAGCCACTGTCATATGTCACTGTGTAGAAAAAAACAGTTGTTGCCCACTGTTATAACACCAGTCGTACTTTAATTTTGGCAGAAAATTCAAGTTTGAGTGTGCCAAGTTCTTTGCAGTGTTATACTGCACATCAGGTACAATAGAGAATGTTTCACTCACTACTGTAATTAGTCATTTTGTTAATATTGCAATATGCAATTGTTCTGTTCAGTCTTCCTGTGGTTGTGTTCATGAAGTTGGTGTATTTGTATAGAAAACACAGTCTTAGCCAGCCTGAAAGAGGAAGAAGTAGTGTAGTATTTTGATGCACTGAAGTTTGTTTCTCAAATGCAAGCACTTCTGTGGGGTACACCTGCACATGCTAAGGGAGCTGGCTGATGTCAGGGCAAGGCCATTGTTGATTAGTCTTCAAAAGATGGAGACAACTGGAAGAGATTAATGAGGACTGAAAGAAAGGAATTGTTTCCTGTCTTCAGCAAGGATGGGAAGGAGGATCTGGGCAACTGTAGGCCTGTCAGCCTCACCTTGATCCCTGGGAAGGTGATAGAACAAAGAATCTTGGAAACCATTCCCAAATATATGATGGACGAGAAGGTGATCAGGAATAGTTAGCATGAATTTATAAAGGAGAAATTAGGCTTAATTAACCTGATGTCCTTCTGCGGTGAGATGAGTGGCTTGATGAATGAGAGCATTGCACTGGATGTTGCTTACCTTAACTTTAATTAAAGGCTTTTGACACTATCTCCTAAAACATAATTACAGATAACCTGATGAAGTACAGGCTGGATGAGTGGTCAGTGAGGCAGACTGGAACTGACTGAGCTGCCAGGCCTCAATGGCTGTGATCCAGTGGCATAAAGGCCAGCTGGAGGTCAGCCACTAGTGGTGACGTGTGCCAAGCATCGATACTGGGGCCATGTGTTTAATAGCTTCATTAATTACCTGGGTCATGGGGCACAGTAAACTCTCCATGAGTTTGCAAATACAAACTCGGGAGGAGTGTTGATGTATCAGGTGATTGCGCTGCCATTCAGAGGGACTGTACAGGCTGGAGAAATGGGCTGACAGGAACTTCATGCAGTTCAACAGAGGGCAACGCAAGGTGCTGTGCTGGGGCAAAAATAAGGCTCGGCACCAGTACCCACTGGGGGTTGACTGGGGAAAAGCAGCTTTGCAGACAGAGACCTGGGAGCGTTGGTGATCACTAAGTTGAAGGTGAGCCAGCAGTGCATCCCTGTGGCATCCTGGGCTGCAATAGGAAGCATGTTGCCAGCAGGCTGAGGGAGGTGACCTGTCCTCTCTATTTAGCACTGGTGAGACCACATCTGGAGTCCGGTGTCTAGTTGTTGGCTTCCCAGTACAAGATAGGCATGGACATACTGAACCAAGTCCAGCAAAAGGCCATAGAGATGGATAAGGGATTGGAGCTTCTGTCATACAAGGAGAGGCCAAGAGTGCTAGATGTTTTTCAATCTGGAGAAGAACTTTTCTGGGAGATCTTATCAATGCCTATAAATACCAGATAGGAGGATGCAAAGTAGAGGCAGATTCTTTACAGGTTGAGCAGTGGAAGAACAAGAGGCAATGGACATAAATTGAGATACAGTGTACTCTTGCAGCAAAAATGTTTTGATGTTTAAATGAATCGAGTTGCTCAGAAAGGTTGTAGAGTATCCATTCTTGGAGATACTCAAAACCTGGGAGGACACTGTACTGAGCAATGTGCTCTGTTTGAGCAGGGAGTTAATCTAGATGATCTCCAGAGTGTGCTTACAACTTCAGTGATTCACTGATTCTTTGGCATTGCTGAATCCATGTTCCTGTTCCAAGCTGGATACCTATGCTCCTGTGTAGTAGGAAGTGGAGTAGCTGTTGAGCTCTTTTAACAATTGGTGGAATTTGAACACAGAGCTAGCAAGAATGCTTTTGGCTCTCTGTTCTGAATTGAGCAGTTTGGACATATGTAGAAATTGCAGCCAGTAAGTTTATAGGTATCTGTGGTTTCCACAAGTAAGTTAGGGTCTTTTGAAATACATCTGTTTGTCTACAGCAGCTGTTTAGCAAAGTTGATACTCTTGAAAGTCAGATGTGCACAATGACTCCTTGCTGTCATTTATCTCATATTGTGAAGTAACTTGGTGAATTACATAACACTGTATTTGTGGAAATTGACGTCTCAACGGAGTCCTGTAGTTAGTGCATCCCTGAGAATAGTAAAGCTTTTGTATCAGATCCTTATGGAGTCTTCTAGGACAGAGTGAATGCCGAAGGTGTTGCATCATATTTTTAATGCACAATGCTGATATAACTCAGTATGCCATGGCTGATTCATCTGTTAAATTCATTTCAAAAAATCACAACATGCATTAGCCAAAGGCCAAATCAATATTAATACAATTTCTTCAAAGAAGGTCTTGCTTTTAAAAATAATGTTGTTTGATAGTTTGGTGGGATTTTTTTTGGCTGAAAGCTGCTTGTTTTTTTTCCTTCTAGCTTGTATGGGTAGTGATTCTAATCTGTTAATATCAAGTGGTATCATAACAAAAAATTACCCATAAACATCTATCTTCTAAGAGGACTTAATTCTATAGCCTGTATATTGTTTCTCTGTTTCCTAGTGCAAGTCTGCTATGTAGTGTTTAGGAACTTGCTAAATTATAAGAATTAAAAAAAAAAAAGCCAAACCTATATACTATTTTATACTACTTGAACTGTTTAACCATTTTCTGAAAACAAGTCATGAGGGTAGTACAGATAATGTATTCCCCTAGATGCTTGCTGCTTTTACATCTTTCAAAAAACAAAAGTACACTTTCTATTTTTTTTCCTTAAGCTGGTGGCTCGCTTCCATACAGTATACAGACAGCACAGAAACAGCTGTGGCTGCATTCCTATTTTAAGTAAGTAAAACTCAATTCTTTGTTTTTTTTGTTGTTGCTTTTTTCTCTTAGACTGTGTGTTTAAGCTTACAATACTGGAATGTTTGAGTGCAAATTAAGGGGAAGCAATCAGAAGGATGATATTCTTAAACTCCTTAAAATAAAAGCCTTTAGTTTCTTGTCTCCAAAACATAGTCAAAATGTGCTATTTACCTGTAAAAATGATATGGGATACTGTTGCTAATGGAGGACACTAACACATTTGGGACTCTGTAAACTTCTATTTAAGCTTTCATTCTCTGAACTGGAATAATGTTACTCCTCTTTTCTTCCCCCCGCCCCCCCCCCGCTTTTTTCTTTTTTTTCACTTATTTCAGTTATATTTCACTTTCCCACTTGTGCCTCAATATTAATAGGGTTTCAACTGTGCCACAACAGGGTTAGGAAGGCTTTTTTGTTTGGTTTTTTTTTGAGTGTGGCTGTCCTACTGCTGCGCAGTTCCTTACAGTATTATTTTCTTTCTTAAAGGTGCCTGACATTTTCCATTAAGAATCTATTTTCACTTGCTACTAATATTGCCAGATTTTAAGAGTCTACCACATTCCATACCAGATGTCTCCCTCAGGCTGCATCTTTAAAATTTAAGCATGTTTTGAGAACAATGGGAAAAGTTTTTTTACATAAATTAAAAAAAAAAGAAAAAAAAATCTGGTAAACTCTAACAAAACCATAGCTCCCCGTTCCTTTCAGCAGAAACTTTTGACTATTGCAGGTGGAGGTTGCACTGGTAAGATACTTTACCCTTATCTAAGTAAGAGTTTGTAAAGTTGCAAATATGTCCAGAGGGCTGAGAATACAATTGCTGGTTGCATAAAGCATTTTCCATTCTGGAGTGAACGTGGTTGCTGCTGTGAGCCTTGCTGGTCATCGTCCAAGGGATGGAACTGGAAAATAAAACTTTTGAGGTTTTGTGTCTCCTGCCTTTGAAGTGTGCCTTCTGAGCACATTCAGCAAAGGAATAAAGCTACAAACACCTTCAAGACTTCAAGATTTGTTCATTCATGATTCAAAAGCGGAGAGATTATAAAAATAGGGGTGTTTGTGCAGCCTTATTTCAGGTTTCTATAAGCATATACTTCATGAAAATCTTATTGGAAGGAAAATTAAACCTTTTTTCAGTTAGTCTCTTACTTAGTGCAAAGAACATCACTTGATAATGAGACCATTCGTTGCTTTATTCCTGTTTAATGAGAAAACACCCACATACTTGTCTCATTGGGCATATAGGGTCCTGCTTAGGCAATAAAAAGGCTGTTTTAAATTCATCTGTCTAACTGATTGCAGATGACAAGTGGCCCTGCATGATTGCTCTCTAGTGACTACCCAGGTGCAAATTCTTACTCTGCAGTAATGCAAGACACTAGCCCTTGAGGAGAGCCTGTGTGCAAGCTGTTACTGTAGGGCAGATGACATACAGCAGCTTATCTGTGGTAACCTGAGACATGGAAAATGGTAGGTTCTGTTTCAATAGAGTTAAATACCAGATAAGCTCTTTGAAAGGTGTGCCGTAATGCAAAGCTTTGGCTGGGAGAAGGACTAGAGGAATTTGTCTTTACCTCACTGGAAATTAATACAAAACCATCAAGAAACTAGGGATCCTACTAGAGCTGAAGGAAGACAAATTCCTTATACTTAGAGGAAAGGGGAAGAAATAGCTCCTTGTTACAAGTCGCAAGAGATTAATGGAGTTGGAGAATGGTGTCCTATAGTCTCCCCCAAAGAAACAGAACCTCTAACCTGAGCATACAGTTTTTATAATGTCTGTGGGCTGCTTTTCTATCTCTTCTGCCAGTTGAGTGTATTTAACTAACATGTAATGCAGCCCTGAATTGTAATTTCTCAAATTTCTTGAAGTAGCATCTCAAAAGAATAAGGTGACTAAACTTGATTTCACTTTTCTGATCGTAGCAAATCGTTACTAGACTGCTTTGTCAGATTAGCTACTGTGTAAATGGTGCGATTCGCTCAGTTTTCTCTCTGGTAGAGTTGCTGTTTTTTTCTTACAGTATTCAGTATTACTCATTGATAAGAAGAGATTTGCAATGATTAATGGTTTATGTTAAATTGGTTTTTTTAAACAGTTGATTGGCTTTAGCAGTACTTAAAATATTGTATTTTAATATCCATTTCAGTTGATTGATTTTTAATGCCATGTGCACTGTGTTTGTGCAGTTACCTTGTCAAATTTTTATTTTCAAAGAACGGGAGAGATTGGTTTGATAAGAACTTGTTTCACTTGCTGTTGACAAGCCTATAATTGTAGTTGTGTTAGAGCTTTATATGTTCTTTAGGACTGTGGAGTGTTGAAGAATAATCATAGAATCACAGAATGGTTTGGGCTGGAAGGTACCTTAAAGATCATTTAGCTCTAACCCCCCTGCCATCAGCAGGGACACCTTCCACTAGACCAGGTTGCTCAAAGCCTCATCCAACCTGGCCCTGAACACTTCCAGGGAGGGGGCATCCACAACTTCTTTGGTCAACCTGTTCCAGTGTCTGACCACCCTCACAGTAAAGAATTTCTTCCTAATATTTAATCTAAACCTCCCCTCTTTCAGCTTAAAGCCATTCCCCCTTGTCCTGTCATTGACTGCCCTTGTGAAAAATCCCTCCGCAGCTTTCCTGTAGGCCCTCTTCAGGTATTGGAAGGCCGCTATTAGATCTCCCCAGAGCCTTCTCTTCTCCAGGCTGAAAAGCCCCAACTCTCTCAGCCTGTCCTCACAGGAGAGGTGCTCCAGCCCTTGGATCATCCTTGTGGCCCTTCTCTGGACTCGTTCCAACTGGTTGATATCTCTCTTGTGCTGGGGGCCCCAGAACTACACACAGTACTGCAGGTGGGGCCTTACGAGAGCGGAGTAGAGGGGGAGAATCCCCTCCCTCGACCTGCTGGCCATGCTTCTCTTGATGCAGCTCAGGACACAGTTGGCCTTCTGGGCTGCAAGTGCACATTGCCACCTAATGGTGAGCTTCTTATCCACCACCACTCCCAAGTGCTTCTCTTCAGAGCTGGCCTCAAGCCACTCATTGCCCAGCCTGTATTTGTGTTTCGGGTTGCCCCGACCCAGGTGCAGGACCTTGCACTTGGCCTTGTTGAACTTCATGACGTTAGCACAGGCCCACCTCTCAAGCCTGTCAAGGTCCCTCTGGATGGCATCCCGTCCCTCCAGCATGTCAACTGCACCACTCAGCTTGGTGTCATCAGCAAACTTGATGAGAGTGCACTCGATCTCCCTGTCCATATCGCTGACAAAGATGTTAAAGAGCACCAGTCCCAACACCAAACCTTGAGGGACACCACTCGTCACCAGTTTCCACTCAGACTTTGAGCTGTTGACCACAACTCTGAGTGTGACCATCCAGCCAGTTCCTTATCCACCGAGTGGTCCATCCATCAAACCCACATGTTTCCAATTTGGAGATCCACCAATGTTGTAACCCCATCATAAAAGGCCACCATATTGGCCAGGCATGATTTGCCCTTGGTGAAGCCATGTTGGTTGTCACCAATTGCCTTCTCGTTCTCAATGTGCCTTAGCATAGTTTCTAGGAGTATCTGCTCCATGATCTTGCCTGGCACTGAGGTGAGACTGACCGGCCTGTAGTTCCCCGGGTCTTCCTTGTTTCACTTTTTAAAAATGGGGGTGATGTTCCCCTTTTTTCCAGTCTGTGGGAACTTCACTGGACTGCCAGGACCTCTCAGATACGATGGATAGTGGTTTTGCAACTTCATCTGCCAGTTCCCTCAGGACCCGTGGATGCATCACATCAGGTCCCATGGACTTGTGCACCTTCAGGTTCCTTAGGTGCTCCCGAACGTGATCTTCTCCTACAGTGGGTGTTTTTTCATTCTCCCAAACCCTTCCTTGGCTTTCTAGGACTTGGGCAGTGTGGCACGAGCCCTTGCTGGTGAAGACTGAGGCAAAAAAATCATTGAGCACCTCAGCCTTTTCAATGTCCCAGGTGACCAGATCTCCTGTTGCCTTCCGGAGAGGGCCCACATTTTCCCTAGTTTTCCTTTTCTCCCCAACATACCTGTAGAAGCTTTTTTTGTTGCCCATGACATCTCTGGCTAAATTTAATCATCTTTCTTCTCAGTTTGAAGAACTACAGTGTTGTTCCCCTAACATAAAAGATGAGAGATATGGAGCATTTACACAGAGAACCTACTGTTCTCTTATAGTTGAGACTGTGAGTTATCTTAACTATACTCAAGCCTTGTTGACAGTATCTTGAGATGGAAAGCCCTTTCAGTATTTAAACTATATGAAATAAATGATGAGAGAGGTGGTGGTGTAGAAAATTGAGTTATTCCTGGCCCTGCTTATGGGTTGAGCGTGTATGCGCAGATTAAGTTTCAGGATGTCAGTATTAACTGGCTTCCCTGTCTCAGTAGCTCAACTTGTAAAGGGGCCTGTGTCTTGCTTCTTTTATGCCAGAAATATCAGACACTGGTGGCAATTGATACTTGCTGCATGTCTTCCAGCTAAATGCACTGTGATTGCAGATAAATTTCCTTTTAAAATTCAAAAAATAATTGTAGAGTAAAAGAAAAAATTATCAAACACTTGCAAAACTTTAGTATGGATTTTTTTAAGTGGTTAAGTACATATAAAAGCAACTGCTTATAAGCTTTCAAATTTGTAGTGCATTGCAAGTGAGTGCAAAATCCTTTTCCGGTTTGCTAAAGATACAAAAAGCTGTTGTGTTTTAAGAGTTGGAAAGTAGATTACTTCTTTAATTCAGTGCACCTGATCATTACATTAGAGGCTGTGTAATTAAAAAGGAAAAAAAATCTGACTGAAATGCCACAAAAAACTGAAATGGAGGAAGTAGCTGCAAGCTATTGGTGAAAGTGTCAGGATTAGTGGTCTAAAGTCAGAGTAGTGATAAGGAGTTCTAGGAGTGTAAAAGAATTTTAAAAACTATGAAAAAAGACACATTTACTCTTCAAATTCTGATAATACCTACTCGCATAACTCTTTTTCTTCACCCCGCACATGAACTTTTAGTTTACAAGGTACCATGACCTCTAATGGTCAAAAAAATAACTACTACAAGCTGTGGTTTTGCTCCATAAAACTTCTTAAAGCTAGTTAATTGAACTTACCATATTTATCTTTGAGACCAAATATGCCTGACGGTTACTGCAACATAAGATCAGCCCTGTGTACATCCTCTCTCTGCCAGCTCCATTCTGAGGAAAAGGTAACAGCTTAAAATATGTTCAACCAATTTAAGTAGAAGATGCCTGAAATTGTTGTATTTACATATGCTGTCATCCTTGCTGTGCAAAGCAACTGCAATTGTATTTTACTTCAGGCTTTTTGTAATGTGTTTTGGCTTTTTTTCCTAAAATATGCCAGGAATATTCTGTGGTGAATTTGAAATTTAGCTGTATTAAGAATAGATTAAATGAGATACTGTATCCCTCTGAAACCTCTTCCAGTTCTTTTGGTTTATAATTTCATTATGCACCCTGGACTTAATCTGACTTTTAAACTGAAGGGAAAACATTTCTTAAATACTTCTTTGCTAATAATCTTTTAGTAAAAGCATCCGAGTTCTTCAGTGAGGTAATTATTTAACAAAAAAGACCCCAAAACAACCAAACCTGATCAAAGAATATAATCACTTTCTCTTTTTTGTCCTTACATATTTGTGCTGTGCTTGTAAAGAAAATATGGTCAAAATGTATGCTTACCTTTCTTGTTTGAACTTTCTGGAATACCAGTTTCAATCACTTGTAATTGAAACTATCTGTAATTAGATTACTGTGAAATGTAAGTGGAAGAGAAACAGGAGTACTCTTGCTAAAACACAGTACTTAATTGTATCTTTCAAAAATTATAAGGATGCAAAAAGGCAGCAGACTGAGATAGTGTCTCAAAATTATTGCACTTAAAAGTAGGGGGAGAAGTTTGTCCTTGAGTAAGGCAGTGAGATAGATCTAAAGAAAATCTGTATTCAGTTCCCAGTTCAACTATTTTTCCTGGTTATTTTTGTGCCTTAAACTTAAAGTTTGCCTAAATTGTCAGTTGGGAGATAAAAGCTATTAACAAGAATTGTTGAGTTATGGTATAGCCTTACAGTCTGTAAGTATGTGAAGTGTAGAGTTCTGTAGAGGAACACAAGTTTAGTTAGCTGTTTCTGTATCATATACATCTTAGTCTTTTCTTCAAAAACAGACTTTAACGTGGCTTGCATCAAAACATAAAGATCTCTAGTTTGCTCTAAACATGGGTACAGTGTTTTATCTCTTGCCCTTTAGGAACACAGGACCCGTTCTCAGAAACAGTTGTTAAAATAAGTAGGTCTTGACCACTGAACTGCAAAGCATCCTGACCTAACTCATGTAAAAGTTAGTCCTGAAAGTTAACTTAAGTAATTCCAGCCCTGCCACTTCAGTCATCTTAGGCTTTTAAATAAACACAATTCACTTCAGAGATTTTTTTCAGAGCTGATTCTTTTTGATTTGCCTTTTAGGAGAGAATGCTAAATTAGGGAAACAAGGTTGTGACAACCAAAACCAGAGCCCGTTATATTCCAAACTGAGGAAAGAGAAGTCTCTGGGTGGAGGAAGGTGCTATTTGGAGGCTTTCTTCCTGATCTTGTGTAAGGACTAACAGCTGTGAGTGGAAAGGGCTTCTAAATACTGTGATTTAGTTATGTACTGCTTGCTTACATTTTAGTTCTGTAACACTGATGCTGAATTACCCTAGCAGTGGCTTGTTGTTTGTCCTGGTTTTTGCTAGGGTAGGGTTAATTTTCTTCTTGGTAACTAGAAAGCACTGTGTTTTGGTTTCAGTGAAGATTGTTATGAGAACAGTGTTGATAACTACAAGGACACTGTGCTTGGGCAGTTTCCAAGAACAGAACACTGGAAGGGGGGAGTGTAGAAGAAAAGTGTAGTAGTTAATAAAACCCAGAATTGCCAGTTGGATATGCCAATAAGATATTCCATATCATATCACATCGTGTTCAGTATATTAACTGAGGCTGACCAGGAAAAGGGGGGGATTCTCTTGGGAATCGCTCGGACTCACTTTTCCAGGATTGTGATTTTGGTTTTGGTGTTCCTTTTCGCTCCTCTGGGATTGTTATCAGCGGGTGGTAAGCAATTGTACTGTGCATCACTCATATATATATATATATATATGTATATATATATCTATATATATCTATATATATATATATCTATATCTATCTTTATCTTTTTATATATATATATGTATCTTTATCTTTTTTTTATATATATCTTTATATATATGTATCTTTTTATATAGATATCTTTATATATAAATATATATATAATTGTTAGAATTATTATTATAATTTTATTTTACTCTAATTATTATTCTTATCTCGAGCTGCAAGTCTCCTCACCTTTATCTCTTAAATTCTTTCCCCAATTCCCTGGGTAGGGGGGGGAAGGGGATGGGGAGGTAAAGGCTGTGAGTGGCTGTGTCTTCTTTGGCTGCCAGCTAAGTTAAACTATCATGTTTTAAAGTAGTTTTTACCCAAATACTTAGATAAGGCCTCTACTCTCTTAAGTCCTCAAATTTCTGGGTGGCTTAGGGGCACAGAAAAAGGAAGAGGAAGGATAGTGTCAACAATCTGTCAGTTGCTACCTGCCTCTACCTCATGCATTATAAATTACAGTGAGCTTGGGGAATTTTGTGATGTTTAATTTGGTGCCAACCTTCTTTTGCTTAAAGGCATAACCATTGATAGTCTTCAAAGAAGAAATATTGGCTGGAAGTTTGAACTTAGGTTCTTGAGTGCTAGCTGGAATGTAGGAATGGAAGAACTTGTTAGGAGAGCCTGATACACTGAGAAGAATATCTGTCTGCTTTGTTTGTAAAGAAAAAAAAATATCATGCACTCCTGGCTTCTAGTAAGATTAGATTTCAGGATTAAAAATTCAGTTAAATAAAGTATTTTCAGCCTTTCTGTTGATCAAATAATTATTAAATGTTAGAAGTATAGGGTCATATTACAAAAAACATGGCACTGTAGTATGGTAAGTATTTTTTAGACCTCAGAATAAAACTGTATATGAAAAGGTTCCTTTTCTTTTTCTAGCAAATGGTCAGCAGAAATCTCGGGTCGAAGTCATGCTATACCTCACATTAAGACATACATGAGACCCTCTCCCGACTTCCAGAAGATTGCATGGTTCTTAGTGACAAGGTAAGCAACTAACCATACATCTCTCACTTAAAAAAAAGTCCTATACAAAGCCTATATAATTCTTGTCAATGGTAGGCTAAGGGATTTACTGCCATAATACTATAAGTAGTGATATGAATTTTTGTCTATATTTAATGCTTCCTCACTGCATTGCACCTTTTGGGGCTGCAAGCTGAAATTATTATGTTTGGAACTATTGTCAATTGCACCAAAACCTTGTCTGAGCTATAACTGCCAGTTTTGTGGTTCAGCATCAACTGAGCCCAGAAAGCCAGCCATATCCTGGGCTGCATCAAGAGAAGCGTGGCCAGCAGGTCGAGGGAGATGATTCTTCCCCTCTACTCTGCTCTCATAAGGCTCCACCTGGAGTACTGTGTCCAGTTCTGGAGCCCCCAATACAAGAGAGACATGGACCTGTTAGAACGACTCCAGGGGAGGCCATGAGGATGATCCAAGGGCTGGAGCACCTCTCCTGTGAGGACAGGCTGAGAGAGTTGGGGCTGTTCAGCCTGGAGAAGAGAAGGCTCCAGGGAGATCTTATAGTGGCCTTCCAATACCTGAAGGGGGCCTACAGGAAAGCTGGGGAGGGACTTTTTACAAAGGCAGGTAGTGATAGAACAAGGGGTAATGGTCTTAAACTGGAAGAGGGTAGGTTTAAGATTAGGAAGAAATTCTTCACTGTGAGGGTGGTCAGACACTGGAACAGGTTGTCCATCGAAGCTGTGGATGTGCCCCCTCCCTGGAAGTGTTCAAGGCCAGGTTGGATCAGGCTTTGAGCAACCTGATCTAGTGGAAGGTGTCCCTGCTCATGGCAAGGGAGTTGGAACTAGATGATCTTTAAGGTACCTTCCAAGCCAAACAGTTATATGATTCTATGAAGTGATAAGTATTTTTAAACCTTGGGTTGAGTTTCTTCAGCACATGTTGTACATGAATGTACTGGTCTATACAAAATAGATATGGGTTAAGCCTAAGTTTATCCTTGCACTGCCTTTTGCTACAAAACAAGCTAGTATTTGGAATCTGACCTCTTGTCAGATTGAGTTGTTCAGCAGTTTAGCTTGAAGTCTAGCTTTGTATGTCTGTTGTTTGATTTTTTTTTTTTAAAGAAGCCAAAAGAGGGAGCAAGAAATTTATTAATGTGAGGGGAGAATGTGTTATTGTAAATGAAAACTACAGATACATTTCAGTTTTGCCAAAACTGATTTTTGTGCAAACCTATATAGTATAGATAATGATCTTTGTATCCTGTGTCTTAAATACTCGGTTCCTTTAGTCTTTTTTCCTCTTTATGTTCTGACTCTTTACATTTCATCACTCATTGATACTGTTGCCTGCAATAATAGTAGTGATTAAGGTGCTTTTTGAAGGATTTAAGTCATTCAAATGTGATACTGAGTACACCTAATACAGAAATTCATGGTTGCTTTCATTTTTTTGTCAAGTTTCTTCTATGTCGTCACTTCCTAATATCAAAAAGCATCCAGGATGTCTGTCAGTTAAAATGTAATGTTTAAGCTTTGTATTTTGTTGTAGATTTTGACAACAGAATTGTGTTTATTTTTGAACTCCCAATCTACTTCGTGGCAGATACTGATGAAGGATCAACTACATGGTGCTGAACAGCACACTGAAAAGAAAAATGCCTCTTCAATAAATATTTGTTTTCATAGATATGCCAAAGAACAAAATGTTCAGAGCAAAAGATACTTCAACACTTGTGAGAGTGCTCTGTGCTAAATGTATTATAATGTAACTAGTCATAATTGAGCTAGCCTTTAATCTTTCCAAGTCATCAAATTGAAGCTACTTACCAGTACCAAGCTCCTTTCTGAAATGTGCAGAGAAGATTCAAAAAGGGTGAATTGGTCTTACAGATCTCTATGACATAAGTAAGCTTGTATAATTATCCATGTGTTGTATTAATACCCTTCTGAATATTGTCTCTGCTACTCCCACTGCGCTGTTAAAATAGCAGTAAGGAATAACACCCACATTGTGGTCTATGAAAAGGCTATTCCGATTGAAGTTCTCCTGCTAGAAGTGCGTTGCTGCAGCTGTGGTACTTAAGCATTTCTGCTGTGAAGATTATGCCTCACTGAAATGTTTTGTTTTTCTTTGCAGTGCCAATCTATCTAAAGCAGCTTGGGGAGCTCTGGAGAAAAACGGTACACAACTAATGATCCGTTCTTACGAACTTGGAGTCCTTTTCTTGCCTTCAGCATTTGTAAGTTCAAGTACAAATCCTGCGATATCTTGAGAATCTGCAAATATTGATGAATACAAACCTGACTGAATAATCTGCTTATGAAGTTCTGTGTTTCTAGGTTAGAAAGCTAGTAGGAAGTGGAGTTTACACAAGATGTTATTTGAAATAGAAACAGTCTGTTTTCCTACACAGCAAGTGTGGATTTGTTATTGATGTGACTTTTGTCATGTTACTGAAAGGCAATACTAGATGTTCCTGGAAAGGATATTTGAACCTCTTCTTTCGTGCTTCTTAAAACTAGGCTATGAGTACTTATTCACATTGAAATGATGCATATGGGTTGCAACTTGGAAAACAATTACTAATGTTGCAGATTGCTATTCTTGTCCTTCCGCTGAAATGCATTTGCAAAGCCATGCGACTGTCTCTTCTCAAATTTCTGCTTTGAGAACAAGTTCTCAAATGCATCTTCCAAAATCTCTGATATGAATCTAAGAACATCTTCATAAAAGACTCTTTAAAAGCTAAAGGACTGTATCTTCCAAACTTATTTGACAGCAGTCTCAGTATGTAGAAGACAAATTTGACCCAAAATAACTATTATTGCAGTGTGTGAAGCACAGGACTAGGAGACATGAAATGTTTTAGTAGGAACTAAAGTCCATCTAGCTTGTAGTCTAGTCTTAGTGCAGTTGTAGCAGATGCTGTGGGGATTAGCACAATAAACCGTATGTATGTGATCTCTTTAGTACAGCTTCCCTATGATTTATTTTAAAGGCTTTCCAGGATGAAAATTCTATGCAGGCCATGACAGTAGCCACAACTTGGCTTATTCTACATCAAGTTCCTTATTGAACTACTCCTGCTGTTTTCTTGTCCCCTACAGAATTGTGTGGTAGTGAGTCCTGTAACTTAATAGTGCATTTTATTTAAGAGAAAAAGCTTCCTTTTTTGTTTAGATTGCTTTTTGTCCTATTTAAATCTACTGCCTGACAGTGGGGAGGTGGGAGTTTCTTGTTTCTGTTGATTCCTGCTTCTCCCTGGTGAATCTATTAGTACTAAAATGGTATCAGCAGCACTTAGTCTATGATCAGAAACCATTCAAACTCCTTCCTATGTGAATTTTGTTCTTTTCCAGAGAATAAATTCCAAGTTTCTCTGAAAAAGTGTTTGTATGAAGGGGGGGGAGGGGAAGTTCTTTTTCTGATTAAGAGTACATCTTTCTTAGATAATGTTCACGGATGTTCACATAATGTTTTGTAATTTCTGTTGATTAGTAATGTACTCCCAAGTGAATATTCACTAATATTATGGTATCATAAAAATGTTTACTTACCATAACTGTATAACTGCAGTCTCCTAAGACTGCAATATTAAGATGGATGGCTTCTGGCTGTAGCTACAGAACCCCTGTAACTCACCCTTGACATTTATGAAGGAGTTAACGTAGTAGCAAGGTCTCTTATATTGTGAATCTTAGAGACAATCTCGGACATCATTCTCCAGCATGGTTTATGTGGAAGAAAACTTTTAGAGAAAATGCATTGATCAGAGACTGAAATGAAAAAAGATTTGACTTTTAACTACTGACCTCTGATAATGTTCTAAGAAGTTGACTATTGTTATCTACAGGTGTTACCAAGCCAAGAATTTACATATGGTACTGGTATGATTGTACTTAGTGGATGAAGTTTTTTTGTATGAACATAACTGATTATCAGATTGTGCAGTTGTTTTACATAATTTGAATATTCCTGTTCTGACTCTGGCTTTTCCGTGCATTGCTAGTTTTGCGAAATATACTTCAAATGGGTAGAAGATCAAGAGTAACTGAGAGAGTCTTTTTGCCAAGAGTGACTGCACCTATTTCAGATCTGAGCAATTGACAAAATTTTAACTTTAAAAAAACAAACAAAAAAACCCCTCCATCACACACAAAAAAGACAATGTCAAAAAACAACCCTGAAAAAAGCAATGTGAGAACATTTGGCTTGCATTCCATCCTGAATCTTGCATTCTACACAGGATTTCTTGTGAGTGGAGCTGGGGAGAAGGGGTCATGAGAATATTTTTCAGAAGGCCAAAACTTATTAAAAAAAACCCTTGAATTTTCTTCTCCATGTGTCAAATTGTAAGTCTTAATGCCTTTGATCTCACTCCTGTGAGTTTTTCTATAACTAGCTCAGTCTCATTCTAAAATCAGACTTAATTTGGATGAACGGAATTATTTTGCTCTGGAGCATTTAATTTATTTATCAGAAATATAAAAGATTCTGAATCAAAATGTAAAAGATTCTGAAGCACTTGATCCTTAGAAAATTTCAGAAATCTGAAGTTTAGACTTTACCTTCTTTGCAAACTAGTTAGACCTTTCTGCTATTAATGACTTTTTCATCATTCTGAGTGTTTATTTAGACCAACATTTTTAATGTTTGTGTTTCTACTTGCAGTCCAGGTTTAACAGTTGGAATAAAAGCCACTTGGCAATTTAAGAGATTGAGAATTATTAAAAATGGAAGTGTATTTTTATTCTTGTGTTGCATCAAAATAATTGGAATTTAAATGCAATGTCTAAGCTGTTTACTGGTGACTAAAAACTCATTGGATACTTATTAAGCAACTGCTCCAGCCTTTAGGAGAAGCCTGCAGGCCTGTTTGCACAAGAAAGTTTAGTGATAGATTCTGTTACAAATCCAGTGTGAGTACTCCACTATTAATGAAAACTGTGAAGAACAGTTTTGGTAAATACTCTTGGGTAAACAGTTCCTAATGAATTCCAAGTCATATGGTCATTAGATTGAGAGGCAGAAAAGACACTGATTAGGTCTGCTTTCATGAGAGGAAAGGTTTCACTGAAACACTGCAAAAAATTGACCTCTTCTCTCCCTTCTTTGCCAAACCTCTGTTTAGGGACCGGAGATAGTTCTGCTTGGTGTGGGAGGGAGGCTGCATTGCTTTGAATCCTAAGTACTTTTCAGCAATTTTTTGTGTTCTACGTTCATATGCACAGCCTAAGTTTGTTTATGAAGTGAACCCCCAAAGAACATTTGTTTTTTAAAGTGTTAGTCCTTGATTCCTGGCATTCTTTTTTTTTTTTTTTCCTTTTGATCAGCCTTTTGGAAAAGGCAGTTGGGGTTTTCCTGTTCCAATCCCCACTATGTTCAGGAAAAGTTCAAATCCACCTATTGCTATATAGCTTTGTTATTTTGGCATTACTTGAAGCAGCAAGCAGTGTGAAAACTTCCTGCAGTGCAGAAGAGTCACTGCTGAAAATCTGACCATTAAGTAAGGGAATAAAAAAATGTTTATTTTGTTTTTAATGTTTGTAGTAGCAAAAAGGAGGGAGTATTAATACATTTCATACACTGGGAGCACAAAATGTAATCCTGTATAGTATGCCTGCAAGGTAATATCAGATTGATTAGAGAAGTAGGATTTGTCTGCTGCCAATCTACTCTGCTGCTCCCTACTCTGATTGTTCTGAAAGTTAGTTTCATTTGGTGGCTTTCCCTTTTTGCATTGAAAGATGCAATAACCATGTGATCCCTATCCATTTTTTCCATGCCACTCTTTCTATAGACCTTTATCTGTTTCTAGGCTGATGAGTTCTTAGCCTGCTCAGTTGCTCTTAGGGTGGAGATGTTTGATTGTTCTTACCGTTTTTCTCTTTTTTTTCTTTTTTTTTTTCTTTTTTTGTCTGTATCATTTGGGCTGGGAAGGTAGCAAGTGGAGGGACAAAGATGCACGTGAGATGCAGGTATAAATCTGGCGAAACAAATGCAGATATAAATCTGTGAACCAGTGATATTTTCAGAGTTTTCCTTGCTCACTGGGTCTGTTTGGCCTGCTGTATTTTTTTACAAAGTGATATGTAATAGGTTAGCCTCTGGTTTTCATTCAGAATTGACAGAAATGCATGCACATGAGAAACATAATTCTAAAATGTGTGCAACATAAAGGTGTTTTGTTTAAGTACAATGCTTTCTCTATAGCCCTCATAACTCTTGTTTTATGTAAATTATAGAAAGTACTCAAATATGGGCCCTATACAGATGAGTGCATAGGACCAAAATCTGCCCGAGTGCATGAGATACGCTTATGTTTGAGCGTCAGACCTCTTCAGAACACAACTTAATGGAAGCTCATATAAAACTTGCAAGAATATGTAACATTTATTACATATTTTGGAAGAGAATACTTAGTTCTTTTCCTCCCAGTTTCCTCAATATTGATATGTAATTGTGAAGACAGGCAACCAGAAAAAAAACTCACCTGTGAGTAGTCACATGCTATGGTGTATATGGGAGTGAAGTGGGGAGAGGGACTGCAGCTGGCTTCCCTTTCTTCACTGGGAAGTGCCTACGAAGATGCCTGATAACAAGGAGATAGACACACAAATATTAATCCTTGCCTTATGTACATGTAGTCCTCTGATATTCAAGTTGCAATGCTTAGCTTGTGAATTATCTTGTATATATGCCCTGCAGCTAACATTGCATAAAAAGTGCCTGTTTGATAACAGTCTGGTTGTCAAGGCTTTTGTTGGTTCAGTGTGGTTTTAACATGCTATGTGGCAGAGACTAGTCCTAAGTGAAGTAATCACAGAATCATAGGGGTTGGAAGGGACCTCAGGAGATCATCTAGTCCAACCCCTCTGCCAAAGCAGGTTCCCTACAGCAGGTTGCACAGGAAAGTGTCCAGGTGGGTTTTGAACATCTCCAGAGATGGAAACTCCACAACCTCTCTAGGCAGTTTATTCCAGTGCTCTGTCACCATCACAGTAAAGAAGTTTTTCCTTAAGTTTTTATGGAAGTTTCGGTGTTCCAGTTTTTGCCCATTTACTCTTGAAAAGAGTCTGACCCCATCCATTTGGCCCCACATTTCAGGTATTTGTAGACATTGGTAAGATCCCCTCTCAGTCTCTTCTCCAGACTGAAGAGTCCCAGCTCTCTCAGCCTCTCCTCGTAAGACAGATGCTCCAGGCCCCTCATCATCTTTGTGGCCTCCGCTGGACTCTCTCCAGAAGATCCCTGCCCCTCTTGAACTGAGGAGCCCAGAACTGGATGCAGTACTCCAGATGTGGCCTCACCAGGGCAGAGTAGAGGGGGAGGAGAACCTCTCTTGACCTGCTGGCCACACTTTTTAATGCACTCCAGGATACTGTTGGCCTTCCTGGCCCCAAGGGCACACTGTTGGCTCATGGCCAACTTGCTGTCCACCAGCACACCCAGGTCCTTCTCTGCAGTGCTTCTCTCCAACAGGTCAGCCCCTAACCTGTACTGGTGCCTGGGGTTATTCATGCAGTTATATATAATGGAGAACTAGTAATAGACTAACGTTTTTAGAAGCTGTATTTTGTAAAGTTCATTTGCAATCGAAAATATACAAATTAGATGAAGTGCTTTGAAACATAACTGAGCATTACTAGACCTCGAGAGACTTGGTATGCTCTAGCTATTGGAATGCCAATTTAATACTGCCAGTTTCGGATAGTCTGTTTTTTCAGGTTGTTTCATGCAGTTTGATCACAAAGTCAGTGACACTTAACTAAGACTTAAAATCACAGAATTGTTTAGATTGAGAAAATACCCTTAAGGTCATTCAGTCCCACTGTTAAAACATTCCTGGCAGCGGTGGGATTCGAACCCACGCCCCCGAAGAGACTGGAGCCTTAATCCAGCGCCTTAGACCGCTCGGCCACGCTACCCTGCTGGACATGTGTAGCACACACTTAATATTCCGAAAAACTCCCCAGGCTCTGCAGTTTGTGCCTCTGTTTTCTGCTGAATGCAAACTTGGAAGTGGATCATTCCTCACTCGCCATCTGTTGCCTGCCAGTTTTTGTCTGTTTGCTGAAATGCTTTCAGAACTTAGGCTTTGAGGCTGGGTCTTGGCCTCATGTACTAATGCAGACTTTCAGAAATACATTGAATGGCTGTTCTCAACATAGCAGCAGCTGTCATCATTTACAATTTTAGAATTTAAGGAAAAATCAGCTGCTTGTGATCTGCTGATCACAAGCTTCTCTTGATTAAATAATAAACTTTATAAAAAATATTGTGTTCTGTGTTTGAACTGCATTTCCCTTTCAACCTCCAATTCTATTTCTCACCTCCTACATCTTCACTCTCACTTGTGTTCAGCTTGCTCTTTCAGCTGCTGGGGATTCCTTTCTGGAGACTGAAATAAATTACATTTTAAATATTTAAAACTTGTTGAGAGAACCCCATCACCTAATGTTGTGGAGTTCTGGGAAGCATGTTGCAGTTCAGCTTTTGGAAGTATAAACTCAGAGAAATGTAATAGTTGCTGTTAAACTGAGAACTTACCCATGATTGCTTACGTAGTGCTATCAGATGCTACAGTTATATCTAGATAATCAGTCACAGACAGCTAACAATAGTATTTCACATTCTGAAATGCTGTATTTGATGGTGGCTGCTCACTGGTAATGACTAAAATACTCTTTTATAGTTGCTTGTGGGGATGGGTGTATGAGCTGAATCTGGATTAGAGAGCAGCTAGCCCTTACATGTGTGTGTGTGCGAAATCATCAGAACTGCACTGCTTAAATTTTTGCTGAATTCAAAAAAACTGAACCAAGCACCTTCAGTTATAGCTCAGCTTAGACCAGAACCAAAATAAAGTTGAGCTCTTTAACTGTAGCATTAACTTCCAAAGTAATGTAGTACCACTTTTTTCTTTGATTTCTCTAGTTTCAGATGAAGTCTTCTGTTCTCTATGAAATACAGTGACAGTGGGGAAATACATGCTATGTAGGTAAACCAAGATTTTTTTATATTTTTTTTTTAGTGGGCTTTAGGGTGCTAAGCCTTGCTGTTGGTGTTCCCAGAACTGCTACAAAGTTTTCAAACTCCAGGGGTAATGATACCTAGAGACAGGTTTTTTCCAAGCCAAGGAACTTTGGCTTTACCTACCTGAATTTGTCACTGTGGGATTATTACCAAAAAATGTTCTGATACAGTTGAGTAAAACTGTTTGAAATAAAGGCACCTCAATGTTTAAATAGTTTTGCTGAGGAGCGAGCCTTTTTCTGTTTACTGGTATGGGAAAAGATAGTCCCATAATCATCCAGTGGAATAATCAGCTGTCTCCTGTAGGAGTTACCTCAGTAATACAAAATACTGTAGTGATGTTGGTGTTAGTTCCCACTCAAGTAGGGACAGCAATTCTTACATTTGTCTTCTGTGATGCTTTTTAGAGTCTGCAATCTGCCTTGTGTTTGGGGCAAAAAAGGCTGTAAAGCAGAATTTTAAAAGCTGTTCTACTTCCTTTCCCCATTCTTCCTGACAGTGCCTACTTTTACAGTGTATCTGAGGCACTGATAGAACCCACAACGGCATCTAATGGTTCATACATACAAACAAAAAAAGTTTTTCCCCACTGAGAAATGTATCTCAACATTTTAAAACACATTGTTGTGAGCAGCAGTCAAATAACAAAATATAGCTGCAGAGGGAAAAACTCTGAAAGAATAGAATATGGCTGAGAAAAATTTACAAGGCAGACAGAATTTTTTTTAGGCAAGATCCTGCTGGTTTGTTTTTTGGAAATAGCAGTGAGAGCTGTCAATGTCCAGGAAATGCTCAAAACAGACAAAGTATGTGACTTATTTAAATTTCTGTGTGAAGATAGACACATGAGAGTTATTTTTAAAAGCATGTGAATTTCCTCAGAGAGCCTTGTTAAAGAATGTATTCCATAACCTCAAGTCTTACTCCAGGATGTTTTGAGGCAAACTAGATATTTTTCCGGAGATTAGCATTTCCTGAATGGAAGCTCTCTACAGGTTAAATTCTGACAGACAAATAAAAAAATTTAGGATCAACTGATTGAGTCCAGCAGGGTTGGAGGACAGCATCAGAGAAGAAATAAGACCCTCAGAGGAGAGGAAAGTAACTAGTGACTACTGAGGAAAGCAAAGATGTAGAACAAGAGAAGGAAGCAAAATGCCTGAAAAGAAACATACTGAAGTAATAATACAGAGGGTAGAAGAAATGAAGCAGAAAAAAAAACATTACTGAGTTGAAAAAAAGATGGCTAACAGGAAAGAAAATGAGATTTCAAATGTCCTACAAGTGGTACCTTTTTCTTCTGTGTTGTGTGAAAAGCACCTGCTGTTGTGAATTTCAGAGTGGAATTCATGTGGCATAGTCCCTGATACTTGAATTAAGTGGAGATTCCAGTGTACGTAGAGGCCTAAGTAGATGTTGTTCTCTACTGTGTGCCTTGATAGCAATGGTTATACAAATTTCAATCTCAGGTGGTGCCAGGCAACAGCTGTGTAACTTTGGTGCTCTTGATCAGGCATGCACATGAAGTTAACTGTAAAATAAGAACCAAGTCATGATACAGCAGAGAAGGCTTCTCTACCATTCTGCATTTCTCTCATAGCTGCATGTAGAAGACTAGAAAAAAGCTCACAGGTGCTCGGAGCAATCAAAGCTCATACAAACCATTTTAGTTTGCAATTTAAATGTCACCTTACGAATAGTATCCAGGACTGCACACCACCCAGACTCTCCCCCAGCTGAAACCTGACTACTATGACTTGTGAAAAAAGCTTTTACCACCAGCACCACGTAGACAGTTCCTATTATTTGTGAGCTATAGCATGCCTGGTCTTTCCACTACAGACTTAAGTATGGCTATTTGCATTTTTACATGAAATTTTCATCAGTCCCTGAATGATTCAAGTTCATTAGAAGTAAAGCTGTACAACTTGATTGTTGCATTTTTCTCTAAGTAATTCTGAATGTTGTATTTTTCTGTTCAGTCAGTTTCAAAACCTTAAATATTTATAAGCTTTTAAAAATAATCTTACGTCTTTGCATTGGTTTGTTTTTAACATATTGCTTGTTACTTAAAGGTTAAGCTCTACAAAAGGTTGTAGGCTCTTTTTAATGAAGCTTTATTAAAATTTCACCTATGTTAATGGTATAAGAAGGGGAAGTTTAAAATGGATTTTCATTCACATGGTTCTTTAGCGTGGATCTCGTTTGTTTGTTTCCCTTGTTCTTTCGTTTAAAGTGCAGTGGCTGTTACCTAGTTCTTGAAATAATACAGTGTTTCTTACATTGTAACTAGTAGCTTCCTGTTACTATGAGTTCTGAGACAAAAGCAGCATCTATATTCTAAAGGAGTTTATTGAACTGACTTGCTAGAACTGCTGTAACACAGCTTGACATTGTCTGTGGCAGCTCTCCCTTCTCTATGTTACTGTGCTTCTGAATAGCAAAGAAAAAGGTGTGAGGCTGCTTTGTATGGTCATATGAATGTTGCTTCCTCCGATGCACAATACTGACATTTAAAAAGTAAAACTTCAGTAAAGAACTTACAGTATTGTAAAAATACTGTATATAGATGGGACTATCCATTCATCCAAGATGTATGTTTGAATAAAATGGGTTTGTTTAGTGGCAATTAAGAAGCTTGCTCATACTAAACAGTAATCCAGTAAAACTTGGACTGATGTATCTTACAGCTTGGATACAGTGTAAGTTACTATTTGGACATGAGCTGGCAATGTGCGCTTGCAGCCCAGAAGGCCAACTGTATCCTGGGCTGCATCCAGAGCAGCGTGGCCAGCAGGTCGAGGGAGGTGATTCTCCCCCTCTACTCTGCTCTGGTGAGACCCCACCTGGAGTGCTGCCTCCAGCTCTGGAGTCCTTAACACAGAAAAGACATGGACCTGTTGGAGAAGGTCCAAAGGAGGGATGGAACACCTCTCTTGTGAAGAGAGGCTGGGTTTGGGTTCAGCCTGGAGAAGAGAAGGCTCCAGGGAGACTTTATTGCAGCCTTTCAGTACTTAAAGAGGGACTATGAGAAAGATGGGGACAGACTTTTTAATAGGGGCCTGTAGCAAGGGCAAGGCATAATGGTTTTAAACTCAAAGAGAATAGAGTCACATTAGATATGAGAAAGAAACATTTTATAGTGAGGGTGATGAAACACTGGTACAGAGAGATGGTAGATGTCCCTGCTCACTGCTGGGGGGTTGGACTAGATGAGCTTTAGAGGTCCCTTCCAACCCAAAATATTGTGTTGGGTTTGGGAACAGGGGGCACCTTGTGAGAGCAACAGCTCCCCTGGCTCCAAGGCAGAGACCCCCCAGCCCAGGCTGGGCCAATGAGCACTAGAGAAACACCTCTGTGAATCCATATTTGTGAGGGGAAGGACTGTCCTGAAAAGAAGAAGGTGGAGAGAACCTGGAAGAGAGGCCATTGACCTGAACAAAAGACAACCATCGGCCTAAATAAAGAGAGAGCTGCATTGCCAGGAGGAAGGAGAGGGAGAACGGAGAACCTCAGACACCCAGTTCAACTGCATGGAGTAGGAGAAGGCAAAGGAGGTCCCTGCAGCCCATGGAAGTTCAATGGGGGAGCAGAGACCCACATGTAGAGCATGGAGAACTCCACACTGGAGCAGAAAAGCTGAGCCCAAAGGCAAGTGTGATGGAATTGAGACCCCCAAGAGTCGCTCACTGCCACAGTGGGGGTGAGGAGACGCGCTGGACGTGGGGTCTGTCTGCAGCCTGTGGATATCCCTATGCTGGAGCCGGGATCTGAGCCCAAAGAGGCCTGTGACTCCATGGGAAGCTTGCTTTGGAACATCTTGTTCCTGGACATTCATGCTGGGAAGAGCAGCAGAGGTGAACTGACTGAAGCCCCATTCCCTGTCCCCTGTGCCGCTGGAGGGGGAAAGGTAGAGAAATGGGGAGCAAAGTGATTTGAGCCCAGGAAGAAGGGAGGGGTGGGGGAAGGTGTTGTAAGATGTGGTTGTTATGTCTCACTGCGCTACTCAGATGATTTGCAATGAATTAAATTGATTTTTCTTCCCCAAGTTGAGTCTGTTTTGCCCGTGACCATAACTGGTGAGTGAGCCCTCCCTGTCCTTCATCCTAATCCCGTGTCCCCTTTGTTGTGTTTCCCATCCCATCTCACCGGGTGGGGGAAGGGAGTGCAAGACTGCATGGTCCTACTGTGCATCAAACCACCACATCTGTGATCTTAGAAAGAAAAATACAATTGTTCAGTAATGTTTCAGAAATAAATAATAAAAGCTTGATAGCCTTTAAACTGTCTGTTCTAGTCAAATTGTACTTGATTGACAATGGGCTATTGGAAATCTCACTATTAGAGATTTGCTTTTGTATAACTTACCACAATTGATGAATGGGATCCAGTTTCTCTGGAGAAGTGGATAAGCAATATTATCTGCCAAAATTACTTGAATTGCTTTAAATCTGTCTGCTCTTGTATTGTATTGCATTATAGCTTTTTTTTTGTTTAGTTCTTAACCTTGTCATTCTAATATAAGTGTAGTCTTTGAAACTTTTATGCAAGCAGTTTCAAATCTTTATTGATTTTTTTTAGCATACATGGATGGTGTTACCCAAGATACCTGAAAAGCATAGGTTTGAAGACTTGTTTCTATATCACAAGTAGAATTTTAATTCAGTTCATGAAACACACTGAATATCTAACTAATATGGTCAGCATGAAACTAAACAGCAAAGAGAAAATGTTTAAAGCTTTTCACTTTAGTTAAATATTAAACACCAAAGGGGTTCATATTTTGTATAAAAATTAAAATTCCAGTGTCTGGAAGTGTTTATGCAAAAGCAGCAGCATCTTGTTGTATTGAGATATGCTGCCCATGTGGTAATAACAAAGACCTTAGGCAACTTGGATGGTATTGCTCACACAACCAAGGCCATGGGCATGTTTACCCAGTGAACATGGAAATAGATTGCTATATGTATAAGGGACTGCAAAGGTAGAGTATATTCGATGTGGACCCGCCTGTGGGGCCAAGATGATGAATGTGAAAGAAGGAGAAGAGCCTGAAATAGTAATAAGAGAAGCTGAGTTCTTAAGACAGGAAGGTGCTTTAGGAAGTATCTAATCTCAGTAATGGAGGGAATTTTTTTTTTTTTTAAATAACTCTTATTGAGAAAGAATCTATTATGGATAAATTTTGTCTTTTTTCCCCAAAACTAATAAATCTTTCTTCTATACTTCCTTCATAGGGATTGGGCAAAGGTTACTTCCATGTAAGAGGGAAAATGCTTTCAGAAAATAATGATTCGGCAACATATTTTCCTGTACCTTTTGACCTGCCACCAGAGCAGTATGGAAGCAAAGGTAAGGTGTGACTTCAGAAGAAAACTAGGTTGTGTTGGGTTTGTTTGTGTGGGGGGGGAAAGGCTGGGCTTTTTTCGTAGTGGGGGAAGGGCGACCTTATGAGAGCAAAAAGCTCCCCTGGCTCCAAAAGCAGACACCCCTCCCCCCCACCACCCCAGCCCAGGCTGGGACAGTGAGCACTAGAGAAACGCCTCTGTGAATCCATATTTGTGAGGAGAAGGACTGTCCTGAAAAGAAGAAGGTGTGGTACCTGGGAGGGAGGCCGTTGACAAAAAGATGACGATCATCAGCCTAAATGAAGGATGGACAGACAGAGGGAGAGAGTTCATTGCCAGAGGAAAGAGGAGAAAAGACAAAGATCCTCACACCCAGTTCACCTGATGGAGTAGGAGAAGGAAAAGGAAGAACCTTGCAGCCCATGGAGATCAGTGACGAAGCAGAACCCACGTGTAGGCCCTGGAGGACCCACGCTGGAGCAGAGAAGTTGAACCGGAGGCAAGTGTGACTGAAATTGCAATCCTGAGCCAGAGCGTGGAGTGGACCCCCAGAGTGGGGGAAAGGCTCATGCAGCCCATGGATGTCCCCATGCCAGAGCCGGGAGCTGAGCCCGAAGACATCTGTCACTCCACGGGAAGCTCACTTTGGAACGTCTTGTTCCTGGACTTTCATGCTGGGAAGAGCAGCAGAGGTGAACTGACTGAACCCCCATTCCCCTGTGCTGCTGTGGGGGAGAAGGTAGAGAAATTGGGAGCAAAGTGATTTGAGCCTGAGAAGAAGGGAGGGGTAGGGGAAGGTGTTGTAAAATGTGGTTGTTTTGTCTACTCAGATGGTTTGCAACCAATTAAATTGATTTTTCTTCCTCACACACAAAGAAACCCAACACATAGGTGTATTATATATAGAGCAAGCTCATTTTAGTAACTCTGAGTCATTTTAACACTGCTATGTTCCAAAGCTTTATTTTAACATTTTTGTGGCCTGAGTGCATTTGAGATTGTATCAGTCCCACATTCTGCTTGCAACTTCAAAGAAAGCAACTACATAGTCTTTTGGTTCTATTTTTTTCATTATTGTTGTTTTAAGTTTTGGATCAAGAACCTAAATACTGTTTTTTCATTCCTCTTCTGGGATTCTTCTATGCATTAGGAAAATAGATATTCTTTATGGAATCAAAATGTTTTTCTGCAGAACTAATAGGGGAAGGAGTGTTGAAAGACGAACGTTTGGAGGACAGCAGGTGTGAGGAAAAAACGATCCTCTGGAAGTGGAGTGTGAAAGAAATACTGTAGAGCAAACGTGAAAGAATTGCTGCAGATCATAAGAGGAGCGGCTTTTGGTCCATTCTGTATTTCATAGTTTCAGACTTCATTTTCCTGGTGATCTGCATTGGAATCCTGGGAGGGGTGGATATATTTCATAATATCTTGAAGAGATTTACAAAATCTCAACCTTCTCCGCTTCTGATAGTCTCTAGAACATGCAGATCAGCAAAGTGATAAGCAAGTGTTGCTATGGGGAGATCATAGCTCAAAAACCTAAAAATATATTGAAGATAATGATGTTGATGCACGAAATGCAATACTTGGGAAGAGTAATTTTTTTATATTTTTGTTCTTAAAACTAATGCGAGAAGATTGTAACTAACTTCTCTTTTTGAGAAGCAATGATCTAAAAAAGACATTATTGTCAGCAGAGCTTGAAAGAAGAGTAACAAAGAGTTCAGGAAAGATAGTGTTTATAGCAACTCAATTTTTTCTGTAGATTTTGGAACAAAGAAATGATGTGAGGAGAAAGAATGCGTAAAAGCTAAGTAGATAGACTTAGAGAGTCTTATATAGTAAATAAAAGTAAAGTCACGTCATTTCAGGATGACTGAAGTCCCCCAACAGGATTGTTTCCTGTACTTGAAGTAAGAAAGCTTTGGCAGCATCTCTTGATCAGGTAGCCTATATTAAACACCAACCATGAGGTTTCCTTTGTTGGCTTTACCTCTGATTTTTTGCCCATAAGCTCTCAACCTGTTCACCATTGTTTTTCAAACACAGCTCTGTGCAGTCAATCCACTTTTTTTACATAGAGGGCAAACTCTGCCCGCCCCCCCGCTCTCATCTTCCTTGCCTGTCCCTTCTGAACAATTTCTAGCCACTGATGGCAGTGCTGCAGTCATGTGATTTATCCCACTAAGTTTCAGTGACACTGATTAGATCACAGCTTTCTAGCTGCACAGTGGCTTCCAACTCCTGTTTGTTATCCATGCTGTGTGCATTGGTGTAGAGGCACTTCAGCTGGGCTGTTGACTGTGTCACCTTCTTGGAGGAACAAGCCCTACCTAATTCCTTTGCAGCATTTCACAGGTGTTTCCCTGTTGGTTCCTAATGCATCAGCAGCCCCTGGCTCTTCTGTATTGCTCAAAACCCCATCCCTCTGCCACTGAGTCTGATTAAAGCCCTACTTAGAAGACTGGCAAGCTTGTTGGCAGAGCAGCGCTTGCCCCACTTGGTCAGGTGAATTCCATCAGCTCCCAGCAAACCTGGGCTTCTCACAGGTAGATCCATGATCATAGAAGCCAAAGCATTGAGTATGGCACCAGCTGCACAGCTGGGTGTTCACCTGTACAATATGATGCATGTTACTTTTGTAACTTCCAAAGATGATTTTTCTTCTTTAAGAGCTTACTGCTTACCTCTGCTTTCCCCCATTATATGAACAGACGTCAGAATTCAAGTTGTCTAGGCTTTGCAATGGAAACAAAGTCAGCTGCCTGTGCCTTTTCACATCTCTCTCTTTAATAGTCTGTTTCAGTTACTCAGACTCCTGGTGGAAAGGATGTTCAAAGAATTCCCATGTTACGGGATGAATTCATGAAATAATCTGTCCTTAACAATATAGTTATCAACTCCCAAAGTCTCTGGAGAGTGATATAAATAGATTTATTTTAATAAAGTCATGAGAAGCAAAAATGCAAGTAAGTATTCTTTCCCTAAAGAAACCATATTGTGTGATCTCTGTAGTGGAAGGAGAATCTGAGGGATTTTCCACAAACTCAGGTTCTCTTATCATGGGAAAACAAAGAACACATCACTTCCATGTAATCAGAAAAATCCCATCAGGAGCAGGAGGGAGGAGAAGCGGGTGAAAGAGTGAACAGATAGTTAGGAGTAGGGCCATACCTTTGCTGTGTAAAGTTCTAAGTAGAAAATAGGTATACCAAAATACATTGTTTTTTCCTGTACTTGTACAAATTCAAATATTGGATCAGACGTATTTAATTTTACAGAATTGTATTATTATATAATGTAACAAAGTAAAAGAAAAACAGTTCCTTAGTTTGTGAAAATAATTTAATTGCAGAGATTCTTTGTCAGTCTGTCACAGTGGCTTTCTGTCACATTAAGTGCTGTTTATCAGAATGGGACTGGACTTCCAGCCTGAAAACTGTTACAGCGAAGTAAATGCATGTTGGAAAGCCATGAAGTACACCTCAGGACATACAGTGATAAACTCGCCAGTAAATGATGTAAATAATCTATCTGGTTTCAACCGTAATAATTCATGAGGTTTATCTGCAGTCTTTTAAAGTCCATTAAGTTCAATAATAATGAAATAATTTGATCCCTGTCCTACTTTTCTTTCACCTCATATAAAAGGGAGGAAAAAAAATAGAGAAGACTTGTCTACCTTTGCCTGGTTTGCCTCACTAGTCAGAGGGTTTCATTCTAAAACTCAAGCTTAGGCAAAACAGAAAATAGGATCTCTTGGAGAAACAATGATGAAGATTTTCTTCCCCCTCTTTCTGCAAAGATTTCTAAAGAACATAAATTGAGATCATTGTGAAACAGATAACTTCTTGGTTTTGCACTGTTTTTCTCTCCTAGAGAGATGGACTATTTTTCACTGAAATGTAATCATAGGCTAAACTGTGGCCACTGAAGGATGTATTGATGTGCTTTGTCACTGGTAGGGTAATTATGATATATCACCTCTGTGACACATAACATATTTAAAATTTTCCCATTGCTTTCATTTACTTTTCAGCTGTATTTCAAACTTGCACAGAGACACATTTTACAGGACATGGATGGGTAAAGTCCATGTGCTTGTGCCAGCCAGAGTAATTTGATCTTCCTGAAGGGAACAAAGAATAAAATTTTACTGGGTCTCAAAACATAGCTGGTAGCAGCATAGTCACTTCAAGTTGAGATGAGGAGTTCATAAGTTTTCTTCTGTGAGAGAAGTCATACCAGAAATATTTTCAAGTAGCTCATTTTAACTACACAGGCCATTGTAAAAACAGAACAAAACAAACAAGCTACCAACAAACCACACTATAATGCTTAAAACAATATTTTTTGACCTAAAAGTTGTCAGAAAGTAACCATTATGTGATTTATTAGCTCAGTGAATCAGTGAATCTATGGTTTACATGTATTGTAAACCATATTGTTGTTGTATTATAGTAAACCTCAGTATTTTGGGCCACTTACTCTGCTTTTTTTTTTTTTTAGTGAGTTGCACTTAACTTTCTAGTTACATTTAAGTGTGATTAGGTCTCTACCTAATTAGCTCTGTTTTCTGCTTTTTTAGAGAGACCCCAACAGGTGAAGCATTTCTGAAACATTTTTCTGTATTATTCTGATGGATTTCAGATTAAATAATCTTATGCACTTGTTACAGGATTACATTACAGCTCTACTGAAAACATAATAAACTAAATATGTATTTATCAGTAGTTCTTTGAGTTGTGACTAGGTTACAAGACAGGAATTGATATAAGCTTTTTCTGAGCTCTTAGTTCAAAATGCTGTGGAACTTTTTAAACCCTCTGTAAGGGAACCCCATCAAATAGGAGGGTAAGAAATTTCTGATAAACCAGTTATACAAGAAAGTAAGACAGGTTCCAGCTCAGTTCATATTAATCTAAAGTTAAGAGTGAAACTACTTATTGCCCTCTCTATATGCCAGTTATATGAATTACATTAGTCTTTGGTTATTCCACTCTTTGTTGAAGATTTCTTTCCTGAGCCATTCTAACATTTTGTAAAAATGTATTAAAATGTATTTTGGTATTTTCCAGCAGGAAAATCTATTTTACTCTTTGTAAATGGAGACTAAAGCTGTCAAATCTCATGCTATGCGAGGCTGGAAGAATGGTGGGCAAATGAGATGGAAATTTGCTTTAATGCAAGTTGAAGCATTGTGGAGAAATGAACAGTCCACTTAACAATTCATTAGTTCTCTAGCTGAGGATGTCAACCTCTGACAGCTGTAATTTCATTTTCTTAAGAATGCATAAAAGGATCTGTAATGTGTCTCACAGAAACAGCTCTCTCCGTTGTGAAGGACCCTGCTCACTGTTCAGTATTCCATTGCCACACTTCTGTGGAAGAGGAAGTTGACCTTTTCCTTGTAACTTCAGATATTCAGTGCTTGATATTTTGTCTAGTTTTCAATGAGTGGGAATTGGGAGTATGGTGAAATTACATTTGGTAAATATTTGTAGTGATTTCAGGAAACTAGTGACACTCCATCTCATTTATTAGCCATGAACTGCTGTTGTGTTGGATAAAACCAAAAAAACTTCACAGCAGATTTGCCTCCAGCTCTTGTAGGTTTAGATATTTGTGTTTATCCTATTATTTAAAGAGTGGGGATAATTTTCATTTATCCTGCCTTGTGCTAGTGATAGAGTGCTACAGTGTTTTGTCCAGCTAAGCTAGAAGAATCCTTTATTACTCTGAGCTCCCTTACAGGGACCTGCTGTATCCTTAGGAGGTCAGACCACTGTACGTGGTCTCTACCTTTCTCCTATCTTTGATATTGTCTGAAGTTCTAGAATTCTCCACTTTCTCTGTCAAGTAATTAAAATATTTTTGAAGAAATTAAGAAAGAAGACTTGTAGGGAAGTTATTCACATTTTTCAATAACTTCCTTTTTTCCTAGTTAATATTGCATAGCTACATGGAACCTGTGTGCTTTCTAGAGTTTGAAAGAACTCGACTGGCAGCAGCCTATATGAATTTTTAGAGAACTTTAAGTCCTCTCAGCATGCAAACTCTTAAGAAGATACCCTTTATTCCGAAAAGTTGACAAGTAGAAGCTCGTCCTGTTTCTAGTGATATCAATAGATTGAATAAAAAAAAAATTTCACTTATTTAACACTCAGAGCAGTGGTAAATGTAAATCTGAATATCTTTAGAAGCTTAATTTTCAGTTTTCTTCAAGCACCAAGTGTACGTTGTCATTGTAGTTCATATACCAGGGCAGGTTGTGGAGAGTAGCGGTTGGAACCAATCTCAGTGTGTGTTGGCATCAATTTCTTTCTAAGGTGGAACCAAAAGCATTATTATTGACTGGTAAACCTGCAATTTGAGATTGAAGCTCTCTTAAGACATCAGACACTTCCTCAGACGGCCTCCCAGAGTCCAAGTGTAACGTAAAAGTACACAGCAAACCTGGTTTTCTTCAAACATTTTATAATGACTGTAAATAAATTAACACTTTGCATGAGAGGAAACTTGAGTTACAGAGTCAAGTTAGTTGGATCACTTCTGTGTATTGTTTTGGTAGGGTTACAGACTTAAAGACCAGAAGGAGCCACTAGGTTGGCTGATCTGATTTTCCACATGTTATTAGGCAATTTCTTTGAGCTCAAATCTTGTGTTTGGCTAAGAAGGATATTCCAAAATATGCATCAGATAATTGAGAGGATCATCATGAGATGGCAAATTCACCAGATGGTCAATATCTTCCTTCAATAGTTGGTCAACTCAAGAATTTTAAAAAGCACTTTATTTTGGTTATTCTTTTTCAGGATAAGTGTATGATGCCCAGTCTAGTTTTTGAACTTAATGTGCTTTAATCCATCTTGTGCAGAGTTCAAGATTTGTAGTTGAAGCCTGAGGAAATGTAACAATATGTCATCCTAACAGATCAGAGTTAAAGTTGCACAGAGAACTTTTATTGGGCATTTTTCCTTTAGATTATTTCTTCCCAGCTGCTTTAAATTATCAGCTCAAAACAGTTCTATTATGTATGATAAGCATAGCTTGCATCTTTCTCTTGCTGCAGGGATAACGTGCACGTTTTACACCTGGCAGTTTTAAAATAAAGACTAAGGTCATTCCTGCTCTGGAGTGACAGAGGACCTCAGAAGATAACGTTTGTTTTATGCAACATGTACATTATTAACTCTTTGAAAATTGCTGTTTTGAGCAATTGCAGTTATTTGCCTCTAGTAGTCAGCTGAACGGGAGAAGGTCTCTTGTGGGCAGCAGATGCATTTTCAGGGCAAAACACTTGAAGAATTTTAAAAAATAAAATTATCTGGTAGCTGATAGTACTACTTAATACCTTGACAGATAAACAATATAGATAACAACAATCTCTTGAACTCCTCTGTTGTTAACAGATTCAGGCTGTCATAACAGAAAAGACTATGACAAAGATGAATGTATTGGTTATACTAAGATAAAAGAAACCTGTAGACCAGCAATATAATTTGAGTGTGCCTTGGAAGGAGAACAGAAAATGATCCAGTCTGGTATTTGGGAAACATGCACACAGCAGCCAGTCCTACTTAGCAAGATACCTTTATAAGTAAAACTTCTTTATGCCTTTGAAAATATTCAGATTTTTATTTCTCTCTAGAATCTTTCAGATGAGTACTGCAATTCTGTTGTATAAAATCATCTTCTCATGGGGTTACATTGTAACTTCTCAGTTGCAGTATTGCTATTATCTCTTTCACCAATACAAGTTGATCTAATCCTCTCATGAAAGCACAGCATTTAATTTAGAGTGCTTGAGAACTGATTCCCCTGTCACTTTTGTTTTACCCTACTGAGAAGTTTCTTAAAACAGGCTTACACCGCACAAAGGGATACAGCCCCAGGGGTTGTTTTGTACCTTTGCATGGGAAAAGGTACATCCTGGCGGCTGCAGCTGAGGAATATTATGTAAATTGTGATTTAGATACTACACAGTTTATTGACTGGGGAAGTCATCTGCTGTATGGGATGAGCTTGAAACTAACACGTAAGTACATCTAGGGGTTTTTTTGAGAACAGCTTGGGAAAGGCCTCAGAACTAAATGCAAAGGACGTTATTTTTTTCTCATCACCTTAACACTTTGAGAAACAAAGCAAGTCCTGCTTTTAAACTGCAATACTGGGTTTTGTTTTTCTTTTTTTCCCCAACAAGTAGTCATTGGCCTGGCCTTCAGGAATTACTACCTTGTTTGTGAATATTATTATACATCCCACATCTGTATCCTGTCTGCCTTTCCCCCTTCTTGAGATCTTTCAGATTTTTGCATTGAGAAGAACAAGATTTGTTCCTTTTTAAAAGCCATGCTCATCCAAAAGCAGGGAAGAAAAGAGACTGAAGTGTAGTGTGCACCTTTAGCAAATGCTGAAAGGGAGAACTTTCCAGCCTCATGCAGCAGGGAGTAAGTTTGCTGCATTAGAATGTTGAATGACTTGAAGAACTCTGGTTATTTGTGAGTAACCTTTATATGTGAACACTTACTGCTTCAAAGCTACAGTTTTCAATTGGAAGACCCATGAAATATTGTGAAAGATGATGTAAGAATCCAGTCTATAGATCAACTAGGATCTCCACTCAGTACAAAAGACACTTTTATTTGAAACTGTAGGAAGAGGATCACAAAGATGCTTTAATTGTTTTTTTATACTTTACCATTGAATTGCATGTTCCTGGAATTCAAAGACTTTTCTGGGTTTGGCTGTACATACTGTACTGCCATCTGTCATACTTTATGAGAACATGAAGTTTTGAGATGGCTTGCTGGCATGTTTTTGACCTATACAATATACTGCATTTGTAAAATACTGTTGTTAAAATTTGCAAAGCAACCTTGTTGTACCATAGTCAGTTCATTATTTCATATTCTGTAACATGATCTCAAAATGTGAGGGATTCTTTGAGCTATTAATCAGGTGTACTTGAAAAAACTTGTCTTGTTCTCCAGGACCTCTCTATCTTTAAATGAAAGTGTGATAGTCTGTTCAGTTGTGAGTGAATCTTCAAAAGTCTGCCTGAGTATAACTGAAATTGCACTTTGTCTGAGATTTCAGATAATCTTAAAGTAGCAATGGAGTAGGAATGGGCTGTTTATTTTACTGTGTGCTAACTCCCCTGCTAGAGTTCTGCTGCCTATAAGTGAGGCAAGAAGGAAGCAGTGGTCCTGGGTCACTAGGTAACACTAATTCCAATAAGCTGCAGTTGAGACAAAATTAGGGTATCAGAAATGAAGAACTGAACTTGAAAGGTGTGGAAGGTAAGTACATTGAGCACAGTTTAGAAATATACATAGTGGTGCTATAAATAGGAAAGAGTTGGCCTTTTTTTTTCCTCTCCCAGAAGATCAGAGGTTTTATCTTTCCAAAGTTTGGCAGTCATTTTAGTGTGCAGCAGTAAGCAGCTACAGTCATACAGTATTTGTACACAGTCATTGTCTTTCTCTTGCTGCTTTAGCGCCCATTAAAACTGATAAATAATTTTAAATTGTATCTGACATTTAAGAAATAACTGAATTATAATTTGTTTCAGCAAGTTTTACACATCTTATTAAAATAGTATCTGGTGTTTTATAAAACCAACATTATCCCATTAATAGAACAAAGGTCCAAGTACATTAATAGCTACCTTAAGAAAATTTTACTTAGATAGCCACAATAAAAAAGAAATAAATCAGGTATTGAAGCCCCTCAGAGTGCTTTAAGGGGTGACTGAAGTTATTTCTATACATCTAAGTATTCCTCTGCCTGTATGTTTTGCTGAATTAAACAGAGTAGCTGCAGATGGTAGCGAAGATGGCTAAGTCCCAGCTACATAATGTACTGCAAGTGACAGATTCCAGTGCTTGAGTGGGGCTGGATTTATTCTGATGTCATAGGTAGAGGTCAATGATCAAATCTGAATGTATGCTTGAAATCCTCAATGCTTTTTCCAACATTTGCTTATTCTGTACCCTTTCTTGTAACTACTAATGCTTACTATGTGGTAATGTATTTGCCTAAAATACAAAGGGTACACATGGCTCTCAAGCAGGAGACTGATAAAAGAAGCTTAGGGAAATAATGGTGCTACTCTTTTTTTTTTTTTTAAGAGATCACTCAAAGTCTAGATATCCTGGAGTTGACCCAGAAACCCAGAGACATTTTCTTGCAGTGCACTATGACTTAAGTGCTCTAGTTTCTTCCAGTTTCTGATGTCTTTTAATTTTTTGTGCTTGGAAATCACCTGTCCACTGTAACCAAAAGCTAGCCAAGTACTTCTTCCACCTAGAAGCTGTATCGTGATTTTATATCAGGGGAAGACATGAATGTTGCGTTTATTGTTCTCTCATAATAACTTTATGTGAAAGCTGACATTTGTTGCATTCCTGTGACTTGTAACATCCCTACTAGTCTTCATCAACTCTGTAACTGTAAAGTCTTTTTTCAAGTCAAGCACGTTCAATTTTGTTCTAATTTAAAGTATTTTCCTATTACCCTCTTACTACTGTAAACAGACACTTTTATAAAATATTTGCAAAGCTGGGATATATTTCACTGCAGCATACAGAACTACAGTACCAGAATTCAACGCACTCTAGTAGCAAGTAATAATGAGTACTTGGTAGGAATGCTGTCCCTGCCCTGTGTTTAATTGGCGTGGTACTTGTCACAGTGCACTGTTGTGTAATTTATACATCTCTTAATTACTGTTTCTGTCACTTTCTTACTCTCCTTTTCTTGCTACAGTTATTCCCACTTCATGTGTTGTGAGATCTGGCATTGGATCCTGTAAACTTAAAACTGGAGAGCAGTAATCATAATCGATAGCTTACCTAAAATTTCAGTTGACAAGCATGTAGTGAATCTTCTTTGACAAGTATACATAGTATATAATGCAGATGAGTAGATTGTTTTTGATAAATGAACTACTCCTGTCATCCTCAGTACAATTCATTTTAATCTATGCATTGTACAAATTAATGTCACTGTCTTCCTTTAGGGCTCATTTTGTAGATGGGGAAAAGAAGCAGGCTAGGTTTATATAAACTCTTGTTTGAGAAAAATCACTGAAAGGATTGAAGGCATTTTCTCTGTATTTCAGTAGGAGTAGCCTGAGAGAAGCAGAATAATATCTTGGCTTAATAGACCAGCTGTTTTTCTGCAACATGTATGTGGTAGGAGGAACAACCTAGAGCAGGTTGCAGAGCTAGCAGTTGGCTCCTGCTGCATTGCCTTTTCCCCAAGAGTGGGAATAGCTTCTGTATTCTGAGAAGTCAAGGGAGGAAACTGTCTGCTGCAAACCTGTTGCTCATCTAAAGATGTTATGTTTGAAGAAGTGAGGTGTGAACTTGAACATTTCAAAGTTCAGGCAGCATCGTTCTTAGGTACTGAATTCTTACTGTCCATCTGAAAAATACTAACATGTTACAGCACTCGTTTATAATTCTGTTGGGTTAACAGATACACAGCACAGCACTTGCTGCCTGTGAGCCAAACTAAATTTGGCTGCAGTGCTGTTCTTGTATACTGTCTGAAATATAATTATTTTACAGCTGATGGGGAACATGTTGAATTATGATAATTATATTTAAAATAATATTAGGGGGGGAAAGCAAAGCCTTTTGAAAACTATAAATCTTACCTTTTTAAAAATGGAGAAATAAAAATTTCCAGTAAACTGAAGTTGCACATGGGGTTATGGGAAAATCAGTGAGAATTTTGACCTTCCTCTTCCTCCAAAGGGAGGGGAAGAAGAGGATCAATATTTTACATTTAGTAGCTGAATTTGTCACGAGCATGTTTGTTTCGGTTTACAGATCAACCGTGGATTTGGAATATTCCTTACACTAATGCCCCTGATACACACGGAAATATGTGGGTTCCATCGTGACTGTTTCCAGTATTCTGTGACGTTTCACTTACTGACACTGAGCCTGCCACGCTACTTCCAAGACTGTTTATTTCTGTTTTTTTTAAGCTAGAATGTCTGCTGTAATGTCTAATTTGTAGTTGAAAGAAACATTAAAATGTTGATAACGTGGAGATTCTTTGAGAAACTCTAACCATATTATTATAAATGAACCTGCATTTTTAAATACCTTTTTGTATGCTTTTTCCTTACTGTGGTTCCTAATATGCTTTTCAAGATTAAAACACTTGTAGACTGTTCTCAGAGATTCTCTCTGCATTTTTAGCTGTAATGAATTTAATATTTACTGTTCTACGAGACTGTCAGTTTGCCTGAGTAGCTGGAATAAAAGTGATTGTATGTAAAATTTAAATAAAAATAAAGTAAATCTTGTTTATATATCCTTTGTTCCATCTTCTTCTAAGTGTGTACATTTTGAATTGAATTGAAATGTTGCTTTGCAATTCTTATTTCTAATGCAAGCTCCAGTATTTGCTGTTTTGGCTTCTTCCGGTATTTAGCTTTTTGTCAGTTATTTCCTAATCCTTTTTTTTCCCTCCCTTGCAGACACCCAAGTACTGTGCAAAATACAAAACTGAAGTGTATGGGCATGAGTACTGAGGGTAATTGTAAATAGTGCTGTGGCATGTATAAACAACTGGCCCTGCAGCCTGGAAATCTTACTGTGTAGTGTGGTACTTCATTCAGAATTCCAGCTGCATCCCAAATAATCTGACTGTGTAGCTATTCCAGTGCTGCCTCATTCTTTGCAGTGTCATTCCCCGAAACAGTTGGGAGTACACTCCGAGTGCTCGACTTCCTCATGTTTACCTAATGTCTATCCTCGTTTCATTCAGAAATGATGATAGAAAAGGTTTAGGAAATCATCATGGCATCCGGCTAGCAAGAAGTTTTTCCTACACAGTCACAGACCAGTCCGTAGAGAAACTCTATGAACCACTGCTTCTTTTCAATCTTTCATCTCCTTTCCTTGTTGTTCTACCCTCTCAAGTTATGTGCAAGTTCTCTGGTACAGTTATCAGATGGTCTTTCAAATCAAAAAGGTTATGACTTTGAGTTACTGTTGATGAAATTGCAATCTCTTATTCGAAGGGTAAATGGACCTAGATAGTGGAATAGCCTTGTCTAGAACACAGAGGAATTTTATACTCACTCCTCACAGCAAATACCAGGACATTAGGTATTTAGGTTGCTCATTTCTGAGCTTGTGTTTGCAATTTAGAGGCCCAGTAATCATTATTATTGCTTTATCTGCTTTTGAGAACTTTGCAAATAATGTGAACCAGGTACAGGTCAGAGTGCTGCTGGCATCTCCATGGAACAGACAAGACGATTGCTTTCTGCTTTCACCTTCCCTTGATTCTGCATGCAGAATCTTTAGTGTTTATGCTACATGCAGAAACTGATTCTGTCCCTGATAAGCCTGAAAATACAGGGATCAGGGAAGGTGACATGAAAATGGAGTGGTATACCTCCAAACCAAGGTAACTTCATAGCCATTGTTACACTTTCTTTTTAACAGAGTATAATCATTTAAATTATTTTCATTCTGTGAGAATTAAAGAAGTTCCAAGTAGGAAGATGTCTTCATATAAGTAAAGTTCTAGAAGGTTGTCTGACAGTGGACATTGATCCTTAATTTGTGAAGAATGTGATTTATTAATGTTACATATATGAGTATTTCTGGTTTTGTCATTGAGTGGTTTGACCAGCTCTGAGGCATTCCTGGTTAAATTCCAGCTGGAATTTTTCAGTTTCCAGGAACTTGGCATGATTTAATTTACCTCTTCAGGGCTTAGATTAATTCAGTCTCAAAAGATCCTTCCAAAGTCCATCAGCAGGAAGAAATAAACCGAGTGATCAGTTCTGCTAGGAAAGCTCAGGAAATCTTTCCAATGCAGAGCTGTGACCCAAAGCAACTTTGACTGTGGTAGAAGTGTGGAAGCGAGGCACTGCTGGGTGGCAGAGGTCAGAGAAGTGTGAAGGCTGGGGGTTTGGTTTGCTGGACAGTAAGTGGTGTGATGTAAACTAATGATTAAAATAAAGGTTGAGTTTGTTTGAAAGAGACATGCATGTAGTTCTGTTTTAACTGTTTAAACAATGCTCTTCCAGAATGGCAACAAAACTTGTTTTGAAGAAACTGTCTGAAGATAGCTAAAACTCCAGGGTGGCAACACTCTTTTGCAGTCAGTCCTATGCAACCCAGACACAGCTGGGCTTCATGATGCATTGGAGCTGAATGGAAGGCTCTTGACAAAACCTTGGGCCAGAAAATGCTGTTTAATAACAATTTTCTAGATGTGCAGCTTCTCAGAGGCCAGGACAGACTTAAGAACACTTTTTAACTGTCTAAATATTTTTTTTTCTTTTGCAGGGTATTTTGAAATTCCATTTTTCATACCACCCAAATTAATTTTTGTTTCATGTCAGGGCCCTAATATTTGGAAAGTGGAACTACAAATAAAGAGGAGAAAACAGACAAATTACTCCAACCCACAGCAGAATGTCTGACATATGTAACTGGATTTGACTGGGATCTTTGGTTAAAGTGATATTTAGGTCTGAGATCTGTGCGCTTCTTTATTTTTAAAAGGTAGTTTGAATTTAAAAAAAAAAAAAAAAAAAGAAATAGCACTGTCTGTAGAAGTAATTGTTATTCAGCACAACATCTTTTTTACTCAATAAATTGCTGATTAATTTCTTTTGCTACTGCTGAGAATGAATTGGTTCCCAACTGTGTTTTTCTTACCTGTTGAAATGCTGGAAGATAAAGAGCATGCAAATGCAAAGTGGCTTCCAAAGGTGGAAATTGTTCTTGAGTACAGTTCTTGAGGAGTCCCTTCTAGGGACTTCTAAGCTCTATCTCTGCCTCACTTTCCCAATTGTAAAATTTAATGTGCAAATACTGTCAAATAAAAATACCCCTATAGGGTATTCTCTAAGTATAAATTAAATATTATGTTCCCTAAGAAGACTAGAATACAATTATATTTATTAGCTACACTACAGTAACTGATGTGAAAGAAACAGAAAAAGTTTTCACATTGCTCATTCCTCAAAATGTTTTTTATACTGCTAGGATCACTCGTCTTTACTGCTAAGCATCTTCTGCTTTGTGAGGGATGAGCACACTAGATAAAGGCAGGAAGCAACATTCTGGCTGAACGTGAGCCAGCAGTGTGCCCAGGTGGCCAAGAAGGCCAACAGCATCCTGGCCTGTATCAGAAATAGTGTGGCCAGCAGCAGCAGGGAAGTGATCAACCCCCTGTACTTGGCACTGGTGAGGATGCACCTTGAGTCCTATGTTCAGTTTTGGGCCACTCACTACAAGAAGGACATTGAGGCACTGAAGCGTGTCCAGAGGAGGGCAACAAAGCTGGTGAAGGGTCTGGAGCACAAGTCTTATGAGGAGGGGCTGAGGGAACTGGGGTTGTTTAGTCTGGAGAAAAGGAGGCCGAGGGGAGACCTTATTGCTCTCTACAACAGCCTGAAAGGAGGGTGTAGAGAGGTGGGTCTCTGTCTCTTCTCCCAAGTAACAAGTGACAGGACAAGAGGAAATGGCCTCAAGTTGCACCACAGGAGGTTTAGATTGGATATTAGGGAAAAAATCATCAGTGAAAGGGTTGTCAAGCATTGGAACAGGCTGCCCAGGGAAGAGGTTGAGTCCCCATCCCTGGAGGTATTTAGATGTGTAGATGTGGTTCTTAGGGTTTAGTGGTGGACTTGGCAGTGTTAGATTTACGGTTGGACTCAATGATCTTAAAGGTCTTTTCCAACCTAAATGATTTTATGATTCCTTACTTCACATTCAGTAGAACTCCCTCAGAAATGCAATCTCTTTGAAGCTCTTAGCAAAGCAACAGGTATGTTGAAAAGTTTAGCCTACTCTAGATGCCCCAACTGTCACATGTTCGTAAAGTTTGGAGATTTTTTTGTTTCAAATTAGCTTGTTAACATCAAGGTTATTAAGTTCCAGAAGTTTTGTTCAGTGTCAAAGGTAATAGAAGGATGATTTCTTTGCTCCCCTAGCAAGATGTTTCCTTACGTATAAAATTTGCTCAGGAGTAAACTGCAGCTCTCCTGTAGCATCTCCAAAGATAAACAGTGCATTTTAGTTAAGTGTGGCAGCTTATCACTTCCAAAGGAGATGTTTAATTAAAAAGTACTGACACTGTAAATAAGAGTAACTAAATCTCTGCAGGAGTGTTCCAAGGAATTTGCTGCTGGATTAGTAATAGCTCTGTTCTGACTGGACATCTGTTGATAATCATTACAAGGGTAATCACTGGATGTAGCTTTCTTAATTACAGGGTTATCATTTATCATTATCAACAGAACTAGTAAATACATTGATTTTTTTTTTCTATTATTTACAATTGTGCTAAGCCTCCCCACCACCAATCTTTTTGTCACTAAATACCTGCACACATAGCCAGTAGGGAGCTGCATGCTTGTGGTGCTGAGGGATAAGGCAAACGTGGCAGGTTTCCTGATCGTGATGCCACGAGTGACTGTCCTGAGGTTAATGGCAATGCATTCAGTGTGTGGGCTCACAAGATATTACCTTCGATTTGGGGTTCATTTAAATGTCAGTGACATGTTTAACCATTTTTTTACCTGAAACTAAAAGATAACATTTTTTTTCCTTAAGCGACTGAACACCTTGCATTTCTTTATTCAACTTTGCTTAAATGTTCATGCTTTTCACATACTCAAGTTTTTCCAGCTATTTACCCAAAAGCAATGGGAATAGTGATCTTTTTTACAATAAAGTATTCTTTAATACCTTAATTAAAACAGGGGAACTAAAGGAAGAAAGGAGCTTAAAACAATAAAAGGTACCACACCTGTGAAGTTTGTCAGCCATCTTCTCATTTTCTACTTCAGGATCCAGTCAATATCAACTCACACTTGCTCTATCCCTTAACAGGGAGTATGTCCTTAAAAAGCTGCTTTCTCAAGAAATTACATCACTGCACATGCTTTATAGTGTTTTAGTTTGGTGAAGATCAGATTTGACAAATTAAGGGAACTTGTAATTTTTGATGCCCAGTGACAGTAGTATACTTCATTGTTTTTCAAAACCATGCCAGATGTTCTTATCTTCATTAATGTAATGCTCCTCTACACCCAAGACCAACACAAAAATATCTATTATTTACTAACAAAATAATATGTAAATAATAGGAGGAAATCAACATCCTTGAATAATTTTCCTTGGACAATTCTTTGGATAATGTGATTGTTCCTCCCATTCCTTTGGGCAATCACACTGGTGTCATGGTTGCAATCAGTTAAAGGCTCCTGTTCCCACTGTACTTGTCCAAGCCACTTGAGAACAACTTCGGTGTACGGAGACTTCAGTGTGGACTGGGGGTGCTTCATCAGTTCTGCTCCCTCTGCTGACTGGGACTGATTTAGATCCAAGGGAAATATAGGAGGTTTTTTTTTTTCCTTTAATGGGAACTATCAATAATTTTAAAGATATACCAGCATTTTTTATGGAATCATGTAGTTACCTTTGGTGCAGAGTCTGGTTAGTTTGGCATCTCGTCTTCCTCTTTTTTTGGCTGTTCAACATCTTCCAGCATTGCTGCTAATTTTAATTGCCATATGTCACTCTATGCTGAAGACTAATGAAGAGGGAATAAAATCCTGTAACACAATGTGTTATGTATCACCTATTAACAACAACAAATAGGAAAAAAACAAAGAGGAAGCATAAGTCTCATTTATCCTTGGCCATTGGTTTACTGTGCAACATGGGAAAAGGACTTGGCTTCTCTGTGCCTTCTGCCCAGGCAGATTTGTTGCCACTTGGTGATCCTCTCTCAAACACCAGCACAGAACTGCCCACAGCCCACCCCCAGGGCTCAGACCAGTACCCAGATACACCTCAGGCTGTGAGACCATCAGTGACTCTGACACTGAGCATACGATTATCTGCCGTTTAGGGAGATTTCTAATTACTAAGACCTTAGTGTTAATTCCCATTGCATTTTAACTGCCACACAATTAATAGGAAATGGGGGAAGCAGATGTTGTAATAGTAAGTCATTAACCTGCTTTCTGAAATAAAATATATGTAGGTTGTCTTTCACTGGAAAGAATTAGTGTTTATATACTAATACATTTTACAGAGCTGAATTCTAACCCCCAATTATTTCAAAGTAAAATTCAGCACTATACTAATTGCCAGATATTGCCGAGTTTAGCTTTTTCTTTTTATAGTAACAACGATTTTTCCAGAAGGTTTGGATCGAGAGCTCTTTGACCCTCAAAATACGGCATTTTTAACCCACACTACGGCTGAAGAGCTGCTTCTGTTTTCCACACACCATTTCCCTTCGGCTGCCCGGGGCCGGAGGACGAAGATGGGAGAACTTACCGAGAAGGGAACCAGTAACCAGACTTGCAGCGAGAGAGGTGCCCTCCTTCGGCAGAAGGGAGTATTTTTTTCTTCCTTCGATAGCAGGTGCGTATCATCAACCGTAGTTTTTTACTGCGGGTCTCTGGCAGAGCCCCCGTTACCCCGGGCGGCACAGCTCTCGCCTCAGCCCGCGGCTGGGCCGAGAGCGGGGCTGGCAGCAGCCCCCAGCGGGCGGGAAGGCCGCGGGCGCTGGTGAGAGGCAGCCCGCCGCCCCTCTGAGCGGTCGAGGTCGCGGGGCAGCCGCCCTTCGACGGCCCGCTCTGCTAGGTGTCGCCCCGCCCTGCCCGGAGCACCGGGGAGACCCTCGGGGGCGGTGGCCTCGCTCCGGGCTGCGCTGAGGGGGGGGGGGGGGGGTTTCCTCAGGGGCGCGGCCCGGCCTGCGGCTCCCCGGTGGCCATGGCGCGGGCAGTCCACAGTCGGAGCTGCCGCCCCCCGCGGACCGCGGCGGAGGTGCCCCGCGGTGGCGGGGGAGGTCCCGCCTCGCCCCCCCGGCAGGCAGGAGGCGCCTGGCGATGCCTGTCCCTGCACCCCGCTCCGACGTGCTCGGGGCGGGGGAAGGAAGGGGATATGAAACTGGCGGAGCCGGGAGCCCGGCGCGGGGCACGGCGGGGCTGAGAGGCTCTGCGGGACGGGCCAGGGCGGGACGGGCGATTCTTCGCCCGCAGGATGCGCCGCAGCCCGACGCCCGTCCGCCGCGGGGCCGTGCCGGGCGCGGTGGGGCAGCGCCCTGCTCCCGAGGTGGAGGTGCCCGCCGGCTCCTGGGAGCGCCGCTCGCCGCCGCCGGGCTCCGCGGCACCCTGAGCTCTGCGGCCGCGGCCCCGCGCAAGCCTGGCGGGCGGCGCCGTGATGCCCGGCGGCGGCGGCTGGAGGGCCCCGACGTAGCGTGGCGGTGCGGCAGCCCGATCCCACGGGGCGGAGGATGGCGTGTCGCGGCGGCTGCTGCTCCAGCGCGGGTCGCCTGAACGCGGACAACGCGCGGTTCCTCCTGCTGGCGGTGCTGATCGTGCTGTACATGCTGTGCGGCGCCGCCGTCTTCTCGGCCATCGAGCTGCCCACGGAGCGGGAGGCCAAGGAGCGCTGGGAGGAGCGGCTGGAGAACTTCACCCGGCGCCACAACCTCAGCCGCGCTGAGCTCCGGCACTTCCTCCGGGAGTACGAGGAGGCCAGCGTGGCCGGCATCCGCGTCGATGACATTCGGCCCCGGTGGGATTTCACCGGTGCTTTCTATTTCGTGGGCACCGTCGTTTCCACTATCGGTAAGCGGCGGGACCCGCCGGCGGCCGCGGAGGGACGGGCGGGGACCGGGGCGGTGGCGGGGCAAGGGCAGGCGGGGATGCGCAGCCCCTTCTCTCCAGCTCCCCGGGCTTGCAGGGGACTTCGTGCCGGTGCCGCCACGGACCTGCCTCCTCGCTGCTCCTTTTTTTCGCCTCCTCCTGTCGAAGAGGCATCGCCGCGGGCAGCAGCACCCTCGCGGGAAGCGCTCCGTGTTCCGCGCCCCAGAAGCGGGTGGGAGCCCGGCGGCTGCTGCCCCTCCGGGCGCGGGGCTCGGGGCGGGCCGGGCAGCGGCTCTGCCGGAGTTTTCCTCGGCAGTTTCGCTTGCCTGAGCGAAGGAGCTTGGCCTCAGCATGCGGTGACAGAGTTTGTGTAACAGTCGCACCCAGAGCCGAAAGCTTTAAGCAAACGCTGCATGTCTGTGAACTCTGGGAAATCTTATAGCACATCTTGGATCTGGAGGTAGGTGGCTTCATGGGCTGCATGCTCAGAAGGGACTTTTCTGAGGATCTAGTCTGGTCTTAAAAAGAACCGTGTAATAGATTGTGTACTCTCCAAAGTGCCCAACTTGGAAAGGTTGGGTTTCAAACCGCCCGGGTCTTTGCTTTTCTGGGTTCCAAAGGCAGAATAAACAAGTCGGTGGGCACTGCTTGTTTTGTTTGTGAATTAACCCAAGTTTATTCAGGTTGAAAGAGCCTTCGGGGAAAGGTGATATCGAATAGAAACTCGGATGGGGGCTGATGAGAGTACATTAAGATGAGAAGGGGACAGCACCGGGAAAGAATATAAGCGCCCCAGAAAGCCCATGGGTGTCAACAGAAAGGCTTAGTTTAGGTGGCTGTGGACAGCTAAAAGCCTGGGAGGAGCGGCGCTTGCTTTAGTTAAAGAGAGGCAGTCTTGTGTGCAGTTACCACTGAAAAACTGGGTCACTAAATCTTGGCAATGTGATCTCCAGTTTGTATCAGTCTTCTTCCAGGTGTGAAACACACATGGAGGAATGATTGTTTAATTACCAACAGCAGTTCTTCAGGAAATCTCCATTAACACTTGCTTCCTGAAGAGGAGTTTTGAGATGCCTTGCTTTATGTGGGACAGTTTGTGCTGTCCTGCACTTTGCAGAATACTTGATGCTTTCCAATGGTTCTGCTCAACCTCTCCCTAACACTGAGTTTCTTAGGTCTGAGGTTTTTGGGGGTTTTTTTGGTTTTTTTTTTTGTGAAAGATGTCATGGGGCTGGTTTTATATTACCTAAAGGCATTGCGGTTTGAGTGGTTTGTGGCCTTAGACACAAACACATCTAAGAACTATGCTTAAATGTTCTGCTGAACTGGTACTTTAAAGTCATTTATACTGCTGTTAAGCCCATTTTTGAGAACTGCTGTAGTTTGTTTGCTATTATAGCATCTCCCCTAAGGTATGCTTCTTGTGTGATCAAAAGATAGTGTTGATGCTAACCTTTACTACCGCCATAAAATCATAGTAAAGAGAGCTGGGGCCAGATCTCCAGAGTCTACCTGGTCTTCCTCTTTTCCTACAGGAGGTCAATTATATGCAACTTTTTTTTCCTGGTAGACATTTTTCCAAGCTGCTGTTTTGAACCTGCACTGTTGGAGACCCCACAACTTCCACAAGGAATCCAGCCTTGTGCATTATTATCCTTACCAGAAAAAAAAAAAAAAAAATTTCCTGATGTCCACCTTACTGCAGTTCAGTGACTCGCATTAGTTTTGTCTTACCATCCGTCATACCCAGATAATGGCCTCTTAGGTGCTCAAAGACCATTGTCATGTGTCCCTTCAGTCTTCTCTCAACTCAGAAAGCCACAATGTTGTAACCTCCCTTTGCAGTGCTAGTTATTTTTCACGTGTATTAACAGATGCCAGTAGTTCTTAACATTAATATTTATCTTATCCTTCCCCTCTTAACAGTCTCATTTATGTATCTGGTCTTACTAACTGTATCTGCTTGCAAACACAAACATGCACTTATCCTCACACACATTCTGGTAATTTATCCGATTTACTAATTTCCATTGTCCACAATTTAGAGCTCCATCAATGTTTCTGCAGAAAATGTCCTCGAGAACCCTTTTTCCTTCAGATTATGTATGGTTTGTAGACTTCGGCAATTTACATCCTGTCCCTTCTTCAGATCTGTCATTGCTCTTTCTCAGCATTATCATGGTGTCACTTCCTCAGTGTTTTATCAATTACATCATTCTTTCTTAATCCTGTCAGTGGCATTGCACTTTTTCAGTCGTGTCAGTGGCATCCCTCTTTCCTAATCTCAGTAGCATTGCTGTTTTGTGAGACTGACTGTGCATTTCAGCTCTTTACCATCGCTTGTGCTGTGGGCTGGGCTCTCCAGACGTGCACAAGACTGTTGTGGTTTGGCCAGGTCCTCTCAGCTGTGCCACACAGGCTCTGCAGCCACACACTTGTTTTTATCACCCATGTTGAGGTGCTAACTAACAATGGATGTTGTTTTACACATCTCAAATCTGTGGTTTTGCTCTCCTCTTGGCCCTTTTCTAATGGTCTACATTTTCATTCATGCCTCAGTGGCATGCCCTAAAATTAATGCATTATTCCAGCTGCAGCCTTGCTGGTTCTGAGGAAAGTGGAAGGATTATTTTGTGTGGTTTTTCAGTCAGTACTTCTGGTGGCTATATACATTTCTACAGCTAAATAAAATTTGATGCCTTCAGTTAAAAGCACTTGTTCAGGTACTTTTATGGCATATTTCTAATATCATCTAACCTTTCACTCTCAGTACTATATACTCATATAGAAGCTTTTGATTTAGCAGGTAAGTTGTTGTAAAAGCAGTTATCTTTTATTTCTTTTGTAAACTTTTTTTTGCTCTTTTACATAGTGGAAATTATTTTGATATTCTACCAGAGTAAATTTATTTTTTTTCTCCAGTAAATAAGGTGAACGTAATCACTTGGATAACCTGATCACTTTGATACATTGCTAAAGCATCATTCAGACATTAGCATCATGTATTTTTGGCTTTGAGAGGAATGAAGAGAGTTTTGCAATATCTAAGGGAATAATACTGTCTTTTTAATTAAAATTCACATTAAATATTTGTCACCCAGATATCAGAACATGATATGAGTGCATCAAGTCAAGAGGTCAAAACTATATATAACCAGACTATTTTCATTTGTCAAGAACGTACAAAGCTAAACAGAGCTGAACTAATAAAAAAGAAATAATTTGTCTTTTTTTTTCAGTTTAATAATTTAGAGTTTGTTCCATAAGTGTTTATTCCTATCAGTGCTCAACCTGTAACTCCTAATTTTGATGTGTCTCTTGCTTAGTGTGATCAAGCACTAAGGTTACCTATATAGTAAGTGGAAACATTAGAAATGTAAGAAGGTAGCCACAAGTGGGAGACTGTCTAGACTAGCCAGGAGGTGATCCCAGGGAAGAAGATAAGGTCGAAGCTTCTCTATCCCATGAAGGCAGGTGCCCAACTCTTAACACACAGGGAGGAGCTTGCATGTGTGTTGTGGGCTCCTCCATAAGCCCGCTTTGGTTTCCGATCATCCCTTTGTTGGACGCTACTACCCTCCAGCAGCACAGAGTGTTAGCATACTGGGATAGCTGCAGCATCTAAAGCCTGCTCTGCTCTTTGAAACCATTGGTAAAAAAACAATTATTGACTTCAGTTGCATCAAATTGAGAATTTATCAATACAGCTTGTGTACAGCTGTTTTTCTTTGAACAACTTAACAAAATTGAAAGGACTTTGTTTCCTTTTTCTTTTCTAAAAGACACCTATGCCCAGCCCGTATTATGATCTCAATTAAAAGCTGTTTATTTTAACTATAAATGGAATAAAATATACCTTGTCATAAAGGCAATAACCTGAAGCAGCTCCCCAAACTGACATATGATATGGCTGCCCTTTTCACAGGCTGGTGGAGGTTGGAGGAGATCTCTGGAGACCATCTGGTCCAACCCTTGCACTCCAAGCAGGGTCAGCTACAGCTGGCTGCTCAGGGCTGTGTCCTGTCGGGCTTTGGTTGTCTCCATAGATGACCACCCTCACAGTTAGAGGGGCTTTTTTTCTCCTGTTCAAAGGGAATTTCCTGTATTCAAATTTCTGTCCGTTGCCTCTTGTCTTCTCTATGTGAACTGTTTATAAGCAGTGAGGCAAAGGAGGAAATTATATCATCTTCACAAAATAAGGTACATTTTCTGAAGAAATTGTCAAAATTTGCGTCCTTCCTCTCTGCAAGAAGCTGCAGCATGTTGGGCTGGAGGTGTAAAGTCTTAGTGCAAGGTGAGAAAAGAGGTTTGTCCACTGATGCATTACCTGAGGTCCAAGAGGTAAAATTTCCTGGAGTGAAGGTGAGATTTTTACCGTAGAGAGTGATGAGTAACCACAGAGTGTATTGTACAGAAGGAGTAGAAGGAATCACAGCATCTTCTTTAATCAGCCTAGAGAGGGTTGCTGATGGGAGCATCATTTAATAACGGGGAAATCTGCACAGGGTGAGGCAGTCATGCTGTCCATGTTACAGCACTCTGTTGTGGAGTGAAGGAGGAAGTGCTGATACGTGTCAGAAAGTGCCTGTTTCCTCATTTTCCCTTGTGTAAGTGCAGTGCCTACTACTGAGTGGAGTACAGCTGTGTAAAAAAAAACAAACAAAAAAAAAACCAAAACCAAAACCCCACCAAAAAACCAAAACAAAAATCAACCCCAAAACCCAGTAAGTTTGGAGGTGTGGGGTGGGGGAATAATGCCCAGCAAGCCACCAAGGTCATTAAAATCAGAGAGCTGGGCTGCTGCTTATAGCCTTGAGATCACCCTGTCTTTAACATATGTAGAGTGAACAAAGGGTGGCAACTGCACTGCATGCTTCACCTGGGGCCAAGGGCCAAGCTTACTCCTGGTGTCACAGAGACCAGAGGATGTGCTGTTACCTAACTCTACCATTCCTGAACTACTTCAACTTGTACAGCACAAGGTGCATTGTTCTTCTTTAAGTATTGTTTATGCTGCAAGCAGCCCTAATTCAAAATGATCTGCTTTAGCCAGTGAGCCACAACCAGGACTCTGTAATCCTAAGTGGAACAATGAGATAAGGTCACAGGAGCTAACACTTTACTTTTTGTAGATTCATTACTTTTCTGGATTTTTCTAATAGTAGATTCTGGTCTTCTCAGTAAGCCAACACTTCAAGAAAGTTGTGCATATGTGGCAAGTGTGTCCTGCCATTTGGAGGAAAGCAATACAAGTCAGTGCTTTTAGTTATGCTTCTAGCTGTGCCTCTTATTCATTAATAAAGTGTAAGTGTCATTTCTCTGCTTCAATTTTTCCAGCCCAACAGTGAGAATAGAACTATTCTTTGACTCAGAGAGGCTAAGCTCATTTTTGTGTCCCTAAAGTGTATTGTCATTCTTGTTCCTGAATGTCAGTTGTCTAACAATGAACTTCAGAAGACACCATCAGACCTTGAATTCTGTCTCAAATGCAACCCTCCATACATTTTATTTTAAAGTGACCTATCTTTTCCTTAAAAACAGTGGCATGCAGCTGTTGAATAAAAACATAGTGATTAAGGTTCTGCCACAAGAAGGGGAGTTTGGGTTTCAGTTCCTGGCTTTGACTGCAGCTCTCAGATTCTGTCTGTTCTTGACTAAAGCTACATTTAGTGGAGGGCAGTGTACATAATTTTCGGTTTTATGGATCCTTTACTGATTCCAAGATGCTTTTCACCAAGGCTGTTTTCAGTGATGGAGACATTCCTAAGAAGAAGAACTTGTTCAGCATGAGGGCTATTCAGGTTCTCTTTTAGATAAACAATTAGAAATAAAACATACAGCTCCAGTAAGCTCTGCTGAAGTTAACATATTGATGGTTTCCCTGCTTTCTTCTATTGTAGAGTGACCAGGAGGATAGGAGTACCCCAAATATCAGTGCAGGTTGTGGCTGCTCAAGTTAGCATCACACCCATTCTCTCTTTCCCTTTGAATCTACCACATCCTCCAGTCTCTGACTTGACCAGCATATTCCAGTTGTACCCTGAAAAGGTAGAATACAGGTTACTGAATGTCATGTCTGCTGTCGCTTTCCCTTTTGGCGTTCTTTAAAAATGATCATTAGTTTGCACAATGACAAAATATTCAAAGATCTCAGTTTCAGTGCAGAAAACTAGGAATTCTGATGAGCAGAAATAGTGTACAAGACAGATTCATACAAAATGTCATTGCAGTAATTTAATGTACCAACAACTGTATGGTGATAATTTAAAAGTAAAAAGTGCCTCTGGCTGAGTAAGTAACATTGAACAAGGAGGTGAAATTTAGAAGGGAAGATTTTGCTTTGAAATATTTCACAGCTATACAAGAAACAAAATTTTTAAAAAATGGTTACATTGATTGCTTGGAGGCTGTTTATTACAAAAGGTATTGAAACAATTCTGCTGGCCTTCCTTGTGTAAATAGAACAGAACAGGGTTTACTTTTTTTTCCAAGTAATGTAGCATTTGCATTAAGAGGACTGCAAAGAGGATTTTAATTAAAGATAAAAAATATCTTGCTCAATAGATGTCTTAAAAGTGGAGCTGCAGAAGAAAGAGGAACAACAAGGCTTGCCCTGTGCTAATAAGAGGAAACAGACAGCAGCCAGAAACAATGAAATCAGAGGCAGTGAAGAACAAGGTTTATTTGACATGCAGAGAGCTGGTAGAGTAGGAAAAAAAGAGGGGGGCGGGGGAAGAATGCTTCCTCTCTCATTTTGATACTTTGAGAAGAAAGTTTTGTCTAGTGTGTATAAAAAGTCTTTCATTAATTATAGGTCATCTTTAACAATGCATTGTTAGCATTGGTAGCCCTGAGAGCATAAAAGAAGTGGGTGCTCTGAGGGCACAGATGGGACTGATTCGCTCCCTTGGGCTTGGGAGGGTGCTACAAGATTGTCATCTCTAGAGCAAAAGGCTCTTTGCTTTTCATTCCCATCCTTCATCTCTCCCTCCCTCACCCCTGGGTTTGTTCTGTGTTTGCCAATAAGGGATACTTAGGCTGATGCTTTAGGGAAGTTGCAGGTAAATTTATTTGCTTTACAGAGACTACCAAGTAGTTGTCAACTCACGTAACTTGTAATTGCTGCCAGCCTAGGACTGCATCTGTTAATAAAGTAGAACATTCCCCACCTTTGAAAGACTTATGTGCTCAAGTGAAGAGTTCACTATAACTTTTACTGAAAGCTTTCTGTAACATATGACAGATCTGTATAAAGATCTGTATAAAGATGTAGGAAAAAATGTGAAAAGGAGAATGGTGGTTATAATATCAGGTTATATATATCTCTGTATAGCACCAGTTTCTGCTGTACAGAGAACAAAGTAGAAGTCTTCAGACAAGCAAACCATGTAATAGAAAGGAAGTATAAAATTAAATCAACCTGGAAATTGTTTTGCAAACAAGATCTAAAAAAGGTACAGATGTGATAGCATAGCATGTTCTGTCTTGGTCAGTGTTTAAAACACCAGGTTAAACCACATAGTTGTAACCCACAAGGTTAGGGGAAAGGCCATATCAGTTCTCTGGTGTAAATTTTCTTACTTCTGTTAGTGCCAGAGTCTTCAAGTGATCTTCAGGTCATCCAGTTTTACAGAATTGTGGTGGTTTTAGCCTAGCCAGCAGCCAGACACCAAACGGCTGCTTGCTCACCCTCCACTTGGGAAATGGGGGAGAGAATCAGAAGGATAAAAGTGAGAGAACTTGTGGGTTGAGATAAAAACAATTTAATAATTGAAATAAAATTGAAATAAAACTGAAATAAAATTGAAATTAAAATAATGATAATAACAGTAATAATGGAATATACAATTAAGTGATGCACAGTGCAATTGCTCACTACCCACTGACCAATGCCCAGCCCACCCCTCTAGCAATCCCAGAGCAGAGACTGCCATGAAAACTGAAATTGCAATCCCAGAAGAGTGAGAGAGATCCTGGGCACGAGCTTTTTGGCCAACTTTCATTTATATACTGAACATGATGTTATATGATATGGAATATGCCACTGACATATCCAAATGTCACTTTGGGTTTGCTAATTTACTACACTCCCCCTGAGTTTCTGCACCTGCAGACTAGCAAAACATGAGAAGTTGGTACTTGATTTTTCTTAGCAACAACTAAAAACATCTGTATATTATCAACATTCTTCTCATAACAAATCCCACACTGAAACCAAAACACAGCTATTCTAGCTACTAAGAAGAAAATTAGCCATATCCTAGAGAAACCAGGACAAAAAGATATCTAAAATAGGTCAGATGAATTAGTATGTCCTAATGTGTCTATTACTCTTCCCTGACTGGAAAAAAACAGCCAAAATGCCAAGTGCAAAGGTAGATATTTATACTATTGATGTTGAAATTTAAGTTAAGTAAATCCCACCCTAGCAATCTAAAGATAGACATTCAGGCAGCATCAGAACCAAATCAGCACACCACTGTTGGCAACACTGACTGTAATTTCTCTGCCACAGGTTCTCTTTCTCTTAAATGGTATCAGTAATTATTTAAAAGCACTCTGAAGTCTGTAGAGGAAATAATTTTATCAGTAATGTCCTCTCAAGAAGATTGGGATTAGGTTTTTTGTGAGGAGCTGGCAAGATTCTCCAGGGCATGACTTGATCATAATAGGGGATTTATCTATTTACAGGTGTATGTGCTGGGAGATGAGTTCTCTAGCAAGTTTTTGAAACATATAAGCGACTTAAGAGGAAACCTTTCACTCTAGCCTAGTTTCAATGGAAGCGTAGGAGGCAACTTTTGTGACCACAAAGTGGGAGAGTTCATTGTCCTTTAGAGGAGAAGGAGGAAGAACAGAAAATCAGATTATTTCAGGAGCAAAACTTGTAATAAACTCAGAGATCTGCAGTGTGCAGTCTCAGAGGAACCAAAACTAAAGGAAAAAAGAATTGAGACAGGCTAGCAGTTTATTGGACAAAAGATACGAATGATACTGGTTCAGGTGATGCAAATATAGGAGGAGGATAGGAACCATAATAAAAGACCAATATGTCTAAATTTTAAGTTAGTTATTAATTTCAGTCACAAGAAGGAAGTGTATAGAAACTTGGTAGAAAATGAGATGAGTGAAGACAAATAAAAGAAGTAATATGGAAATGCAGTAACAGAATAAAAAGTCCAGCCTCTCCTAACATGATGCTGTTAGCAAGGAGTATTGAGGGTGATGTAAACTCATTCATCAGCACAATACTGATGAAAAAGACTAAGAAAATATTGGTCTGCTGTATAGAAAAGAGGAGGAGCTCAACAAATTAGTCCAAGAAGGCTGAAATGTATAATGCCTTTTTCTGCATCAGTCTTCTGAAAAGGCCAACTCTGAACTGATGTGTGGTACAGTTAACACTTGTGATAAAGGGGAAAGTAAAATTATGGGTTAGAATCCCAAAATCTGTCAGATCTTTTAAAATCAGTTAAGCCAACTCAACTGCATTGTAGAATGTTCAAAGAAATGGCTACAGCAATAAGGAGCCCTTTGGCAATTCATGGAAGGGGCTGAAATTCCAGGCAACTTATAATGGCAAACATTTTGCCAGTCTTTAAAAAAGAGATGATGACAGGAAGGAATTAAAAAACAAAATTGTAGTCCAAATAACCTTAATTCACTGAGAATTGCTTGAATGGGTAATCAAATCAGCTATTTGTAAGCATCAAAATGGAAACAAGGAGTCAAATAATGATCAACATGAAATTACCAAAAGTAGATCATGTCAAATTTACTCCAGTTTGTTGTATGACAAGGTAACTAGCCCCGCGGGTGAGAAATAAGCCACTGATACCAGATATGTTGACTTTAGCGTGACTTTTGACATCACCTCACATTTGATAAGGAGCCTGAGAAAATGTGGTTGTAATAAATTAGCAATGGGACCAGCTGAAAATGGTATTCATTTACTATTTTCACTGGATGACTGTCAGAATAGAAGGGTATCTCAAATGGGGTTCTGCAGGGGCCTACCGCCTGTCTCCAGTCCAGAACTGTTGCTAAGCCTTTGTGAAAAATCACAGTGAAATGTATCAGGAAGGTTGCAGGATAATGTTTACACTATATGCTGTACTGGGAAGCATTTTCTGGAATACAGTTTTGGCCTGCTTCACTTCTAGAAACAGGGTCTAGAAGGTAAAGATTAGTATGATCAGACCATCTAGAAAACGGAACTTAATGCAAAAATTGGAAGAAATCAAGGAACTTGCACAGCTGAAAGAAGGAAATTAGTGAAAGAGGACATAATATATGAAAATAGGATGCAGGAAGGATTGACCACTCTGTTCTCTAAGTGCATGGCAGCTAGAATATAGGTTAATGAACTTAAATTGCAACAAAGATGATTCAGGTTATACATGAGAAAAAGTTTCCTAACACTAAGTGAAGCAAAGCAGTTTCACAGTCTCCCTAGGAATGCTGTAGAGCCTTCATCATCAGAGTCCTTTACGGCCAGGTTAGCCTGACACACTGCAAGAATGATACTGGAATCTTTAATTCCATCACTGCACAGTGAATGGATGAGATGACCTTTTTATGCCTTGGCCAGAGTTTTTTCCCCAGATTCTGTGATAGGGTGTATTCATGATCCCTGTTATCCTCAAAAAAAAAAAAAAAGGCAAGGTCTTAATCATGCTGCATATAGAATCTTGTTCTTTGGCAATTTTTCAGTTGTATTTTTAGAATGCAGATAAAAAGAACTTTGTGACAAATTTACATGGAGCATCATAGATTTATTTTTTTAAACCTTTAGGAAATCAAAGCAACATTTTAATATTGGGATGAAGCAGGCTTTTGCATGTGCAATTAATGTTACCCTGCTTAGTATACATCTCTAACTTTAAAACAGCCTAAAATAGAATTGATGCACTGAGAAGCACTTAATTAAAGCAGTGAAATAAGATATAACAATATCTTTACTGCTGCTGGAATGAAAAAGAAAAACTAGATGGAAAAAGATTCATCAAAACCACAGCTAAAAATAAACAGATCTTTACTTTAAAGAACTTGGTCCTGTATGGACCTGAGTACTTTGCTGGAAGTCTCTATCTTGGCATCTGTATTTAATTGTGTCTCCTTCTGCTAGTGTTGTATGTACTAGTATGAGTTGGAGACAAAGAGCAGGAGGAAAGTACTGTTACTCATACTCAACAGAAGAAGAATTAAAGCCATGAAATTCCATTCCAGTGGCTGTCCTCCACTGCTCCCTTCATCTCTCGCTTGTTCAAAAGAGAGACCTTGCCAAATAAACCATTGCTTGCTTTCAGGATCTACACTTGCATTGTTTTCCTGCAGAAAACCGGAGATGGGGGAAATAAGGGAGGGAGGGTGGCTGGGCAAGCCTAGACCTTGCCTTCAGTTAGGTGTGGGACATGGCTGAGGCCCCTTTTGTCAGATCCCACCTTTCAAACACAAACAGTAAGTCTCAAAATCTGAAACAGTTGGAAGACCTAAATGATTTGGGTAGCCAGATCCTGTGTTCAAGAGTGATTTAATACAATTAAACTCCCTAAAAGTCCATATAATCCCAAGCCAAGGCATTTTTGCACAAATCACTGCTGAAAATGGAACATAGTTGTTCAGGTGACATGCAGCAGGGACTTTTGTAGGAAGTCTGTGTGTCCAAGGGAAATGTTGTGAGTTCACTAGGTGAACAGGGGAAGGAACACTGCAGGCAGCGCAGGGCTGCCCAGCGCCCATCCCCGAGCTATTTGCTCTGCAGCCCCTTGCAGGGGTGAGTAGGTCAGGGAGCGCTCTATGCTCACGGCTGCTTTGCAGCTCCCTTGCAAAGACTGAGCATACAAGTATCGGGCCAAGGTGAGCTCTGGTAGATGTTGGCTCTCTCCCGGTGGGTCAACTGCAGGATGGGTCCATTCTCCAAATGAGCCATTATCCAGTCTACTAACCTTGTGAAAAGATCTCCCTGCTGTAGTTCTACTTCTTCTGCTTAATACTTACTTCTAAGGCATCTATAATTTTCCAAGCCAGAAGTTTCCTGAGGAACATGCTGCAGGCTGAGCTGGAGATTAATTCTACATATTGGAGCACACAACAAATGAGGGACTTCTGACTAGAAAGGTGACACATGCAGTACCAAGTTTTCCTGTCTCCTGGAGGGAAAATTACTTTTTTAATTGAGAGCAAGAACCTAATCAGGGCTGAGAACATTAGACATGCCATGAAGTGGGGTAAGTTGGATGGAGAAAAGGAAAACACTAATTTAAACAAATTACGTACTGGTTATGGGAATGGTCTTAATTTGTCCAGTGGATGAGTGCTAGGAGTAAAGAGTGTCTGGGTATACCACATAGTGAAATTGTTCCAGAGAAAGACACTATATGGACTTAAGCGATTAAAAACTAATCAATTCAAATAATGATTGATATTCTAGTTAGTAATATAAAATAATTATTTTAAATTGGATTAGCCTACTTATATAAAAAGAATGTGAAGGTTTTGCTAATTAAATAATAAATACTGGGAGAAGGGGTTGCAAACTTAAATCCCACTATTAGCTGACTGTCTTAACTGAATTTTAGAACATTTTAGTCAAGGTGTAAAATACGGAAAATAAAGGCTTTGATCACACACACAGAACCACACAGAATGTTAGGGATTGGAAGGGACCTCAAAAGATCACCTAGGCCAAGGCCCCTGCCAGAGCAGGATCACCTACAGTAGGTCACACAGGAACATGTCCAGGTGGGTTTTGAATGTCTCCAGAGGAGACTCCACAACCTCTCTGGGCAGCCTGTGCCAGTGGCCTGTCACTCACAGGGAAAAAGTTTTTCCTTATATTTACATGGAACCTCCTATGCTCCAGCTTGCACCCATTGCCCCTTGTCCTACTCTTGGACATCACTGAGAAGAGCCTGGCTCCATTCTCCTGACATTCACCCTTTACATATTTATAAACATTAATGAGGTCACCCCTCAGTCTCCTCTTCTCCAAGCTAAAGAGGCCCAACTCCCTCAGCCTTTCCTCATCAGGGAGATGCTCCACTCCCTTATTCATCTTAGTGGCTCTTTGCTGGACACTCAAGCAGTTCCCTGTCCTTGAACTGTGGAGCCCAGAACTGGACACAATATTCCAGATGTGGCCTCACCAGGACAGAGTAAAGGGGAAGAAGAACCTCTCTTGACCTACTAACCACAGCCCTTCTAATGCACCCCAGGATGCCATTGGCCTTCTTGGCCACAAGGGCACAGTGCTGGCTCATGGTCATCCCGCTGTCCACCAGGACCCCCAGGTCCATTTCCCCTACACTGCTCTCCAACAGGTCTGTCCCCAACCTGCGCTGGTACATGGGGTTGTTCTTTCCCAGACGTAAGACCCTACACTTGCCCTTGTAGTTCATTAAATTTCTCCCTGCCCAACTCTCCAGCCTGTCCAGGTCTCTCTGGATGGCAGCACAGCCTTCTGCTGTGTCAGCCACTCCTCCCAGCTTTGTATCATCAGCAAACTTGCTGACAGTGCACTCTGTTCCCTCATTGTGGTGGTTTGACCCACAGTGAGACCATGCAGTCCTGCATTCACTTCCCCCACCTGGTGAGATGGGTTGGGAGATACAACAAAGGGGTCACGGGTTTAGGAATGAAGGACAGGGCCAGCTCACTCACCACAACTAGACATAACCACCACATCTTACAACACCTTCCCCCACCCCTCCCTTCTTCCCAGGCTCAAATCACTTTGCTCCCCATTTCTCTACCTTCCCCTCCCCAGCAGCACAGGGGACAGGGAATGGGGGTTCTGTCAGTTCACCTCTGCTGCTCTTCCTGGCATGAAAGTCCAGGAACAAGATGTTCCAACACGAGCTTCCCATGGAGTCATGGACCTCTTTGGGCTCAGCTCCTGGCTCCAGCATGGGGACATCCATGGGCTGCAGAATCACCCTTCACTCTGGGAGTCCACCCCCACTCTGGCAGTGAGCAACTCTCGGGGTTTCAATTCAGTCACACTTGCCCTAAGGCTCAGCTTCTCTGCTCCAGTGTGGAGTCCTCCATGGCCTACACGTGGGTCTCTGCTCTGCCGTTAAATCTCCATGGGCTGCAAGGGACTTTGTCTTCTCCTACTCCATACGGTAGAACTGTGTGTGAGTCTCTGTCTTTCCCTTCCTCCTCTTTCCTCTGTCAACAAAGCTCTCCCTCTGTCTGTCTGTCCTTTGTTTAGGCAAATGGTCATCTTTTGTTCAGGTCAATTGCCTCTCCTCCAGGTTCACCCCCACCTACTTCTTTTCAGGACAGTCCTTCCCCTCACCAATATGGATTTTTAGAGGTGTTTCGCTAGTGCTCAGTGGCCCAGCCTGGGCTGGGGGGTCTCCACCTTGGAGCCAGGGGAGATTTTTGCTCTCACAAGGTGGCCCCTTCCCTCACTACAAAAAACATGCGCCTCCCACCCCACCCTCACCAAACCCAACACACTCATCCAGGTCATTGATGAATATATTGAATAATACTGGTCCAGCACTGACCCCTGAGGGACTCCACTAGCCACAGGCCTCCAACTAGACTCTGTCCCACTGACCACAACTCTCCAACTTCTTCCTTTCAACCACCTCACTACTCGTTCATCCAGACCACACTTCCTCAGATTAGCTGTGAGGGTGCTGTGGGAGACCGTGTCAAATGCTTTGCTGAAATCAAGGTAAACCACATCCACTGCTCTACCATCATCTATCCACCTGCGTATGTCCTCATAAAGGCTATCAGGTTGGTTAAACATGACTTCCCCTTGGTAAAACCACGTTGAGTGCTCCTAATGACACTGTTATCCTTGATATGCCTAGAGATTGCACTGAGGTTAAGTTGTTCCATCACCTTTCCAGGGATGGAGGTGAGACCACCATCTCATGGTCGCTGCAATGATGACTGTTTATGTTTGCTCGTATGGATACTACTGTTTATTCAGTGGAATTATTTCAGCTGTTGAAGTGAAGCATTTGTTCAGGCGATTGATGCACCAGCAGTTAATATATTAAAGCATTTTCAGTGCAGTCAAAAATACTGAAAACCAGAATTGTTTCAATATTAAAAATGAAAAAAATACTCTTGTATATTAACAGTATTATTTGAAATATTATATAATTTAGATTGCCAGAAAAAAAATTTAAAATTATAAGATTGGGATTTTTATAGCATTCATGTTGCTTAAGTGTTCTGTTGGTTTCACACTGCCATCTCTGACAGAAGAATATAGCTTGTAAAAGTGTTTCAGTCTTCTTGACCTGTGAAAATTCAATATATCAGAAGGTGCTGTTGATTGTTTCTTGTAACCTCAAACCAGTTCTGAGTTTGATGTGGTTTTGTTCTCACAGTAAAAATGTTAGTAAGACCCTAAGTGTGATTTTGCTCACACAGAACTAACGAGTATTTTAAGTGTGACACATTTTAATAGAAAGCAATTCTACTGAAAATCTGATTGTCTTCAGTTATTTGAAAACTAAAGAAGTGTAAAGTATTGCTTCAATGTAAAATGGTACCATTATTAAAAAGCAAAACATTGAATTTAAATGTACTGAAGATGCAGACTAAAAAAAGTTTTCTATTTTAAGCATGTTTTTGCATCCATTTTGTACTTATCTGCAAGAGTTTTTTGGAGTAATTAGTCAGAACTTCACAGCAACAGCTGTCCAGCCTTCTTCCTAAAAAAGACTGTTCCTTGTGTACTCATGATTCTCTTATTCATGCCAGCAGTGTAGATGCAGCCTGCACAGGAGCTGAGCTCTGCTGGTTCTGTCTGGTAGAGGGTAATACTTACCCAACAGGCATGATAGTGAATTCTGTGTTCTTAAGCACACACATAAAGTTACTTATATAGTCAAGTTCAAAAATCTAAAGCTAGTTGGAGCAGAACTGACATGTTCCATGAATTGCTTTGAAAATAAGGAAATGTTATAGTTCAGTTAGAAGCATAAACTGATTTTTTTCTAAATTTATTTCTATAAAAATACAAATAGGATAGTGCTATTAGGGTTGAACCTTACCTTTAAATGCAACTTTTCTTTCATACTGCAGATTAATTCCTTCTTTTTTATTCATTGCTTTTGTGTTCTTCCTATATCACATTCCTACTCTTTTCAGTTCCTGTGTGTTGCGCAGTGGCGCTGTGGTGCCATTTGTTAAAAAAAAAAAAAAGGTATTTTGCCATTTGTTAATAAAAAAAAAAAGGTATTTTGTAATGGCCAGTTTCTCTCTTTTTCTAAGTAGGAGTTAATTTGGTTATACAGGCTGCCCTTCTTCCTTTCATCTTTTATGTATAATGCTTTAAATAGGAATTTTTGTCTGCCCAGAGAACTAGCGTCTGCATTGTCCATCTGAGGCTGTAATGTTCCTGGTTCATAAAGTCAGCAGGTGCAAGCCTGGTCTGTAGCTTAATGAGGAGGTTCTTGAGATTGTCCTACATGCTCCAGGGAGCAGTACTGACCGTTCCTTCCTCTGGAGTGCTACTTCACCACAAATTCAAACATCCTTGTGCTGAAAGAGACACCGCCTTCCAGATGAGCTGTAAACCAAAGCTCTGTATCCCTTGAACTGTCCTGGCATGCTCTGTAAGAGTAAGAATTTAGCCTTGCCCATATTTTAATTTGGATGCTCCCAGTACATGTTTGAAAAAGAAATGCTTCCCACATTTCCACATTTTCAGCTGGAGACTACGTGCTGGCTGTGCTTGGATACCTCCTGGGTTTTGTTTGCTATTGCATTACAGCCTTGTTTCGTGGCAGGACTGCTGTAGTTCAGTGGACTTGACAAAACCTTGGTAGATAATCTAAAAAAAATAATTTTAGAAGGAAATGTGTTTCAGAAGTTACTAGTATTAAAGTACTGCAAAAAACCCCACATTTACTCTTGAAGGCTCTCATTGACTCTTGAGGACTGTTAGTGACGATTTCAAGGTTCCCCATATTTGTTCCTTCCAGTTCCTTTGTTTGGAATCCAAAAGAGCACAGGAGTAGCAGGTAGCATGTAACAGGCTTGTCATAACTAGGTATTAAATATTTTGTTATTTATGGAGCAAGAGCTTTGTAAATTGTTATTTTATAAGAAAAAATGCTCCTGTTTGTTAACAATGTTTTTTCTCTGTCGCTCCCCTAGGAAGAATTATCTCCAGCTTAGAAAACTGATTTAGGAGGGTACTGGAAAAAAGAAATTAACTGAATGAGGTTTTATTGCAGAAACTTTGGAACTGTTTTCCTGATGTGTTTAAAGTTGAGCATGTAAATAAGAAGGTGTGTGAGGTTGCAATCAGTTTAAAAGCCATCTTTTGCAGTGTACTTCTGTATGGATTGTAAAGTGTTTGGCTACTTAAATCAAAGACAAAATACTGTTTTTTGAAATAACATTTTATTTCATCTACAAGTCTATGTCATATCTTAGAGAGGCTGCTGCACTGAAGGGCAGATAATTTTAACATTACTTTTTTATCTTGCCAGCATTCAAGGGGCTGAATTCGATGTTTTATACAACCTCCCTGCAGAGCCTTCTCACCTTAAAGAAAACACTGTCATGACTCAAAATACACACAGAACAGATCTATTCTGTTTACTAGGTGCTTTCACAGACATGTTTCGGAGCAGACTTACGCTTTAAAAATCAAATTTTGCTTCCATTGAATAAAACACGTCAAATATCATCCATTAGTCCTAGTTTATAAATTTGTTCTTCCTAAAATTATTTTCCATTACTTCTGAAGCTCATTACCCTAAATACCATATCAGAAAAGAAGATGTAAATCCTACTTGTAATCTTCTGTCCATCTCGCTTGAAAAGCTGCACACAGCTCTAGGTCACCACTCTTTTTAAAGCAGCTGGCTGGGCAGTGAGCAAGCAGAAATGAAAAGATGACCAGTAGAAATGATCAAGACAACTGCAGAGAAAAAGGACCTCCCTATAAAGGGCCAGTGGGCAAACAAGTGTTTAGGATGAGGATTACAGATTTAGAGTCACCTGCTGAGCTTCAGCAGCAGCACAGGTACTCACTACCCCTTGCATAAACTCAAGCAATCCAGATGTCGTTTAGTGCCACTGAGCATTATCCACGGTAAATGCCTTTGTCCCTCATTTGCAGATAGTCCAAATATTTTGAAGACACAGATGTTCAAGCATGTTGAATGTAGACACTTGCCCTTCAACAATGAAGCTATGCTCTAAAAGCATAGCTTTTTGATTTGTATGTTCTTGGACTGCCTGCTATGATAGATTCCACTCCTTACACGACAGTTACTCTATCACACAGATGCTTGTTCCTACATTTAATTTCTTCATGAAGAACTTAGAGCTTGAGGCTTTGTTGATAACTGGCATGTCTGTAGTTCCTGAAGAGGAAAGACCTTTAACATAAGGAAAGGATCCATTCATTAATGGTGTCTGTCCATTTATTTAAACTGCTCTGATTCAGTGGGGTCCCTGGGGTGATACTGCTGCCATTCACACCCCTCCACTCAGTTGCTCAGGAGAAAATTCCCTTGCAGTAGAGCAATCTCTCTGACTATCTGGGGTGTGACTCTGTCTATACTAGGGTAAATCAAGTGCTGTCTAGAATAAATTACTTCAAGTGGTGTTTCTTCATCTGTCTTTTTTTTTTTAGAGCAATTCATTATATCAGCAGCACTTTCAATTGCAAACAGATAATTTTTTCCATGACGTAACATGTTGCACAAGTAGGAAGTAATAGGGAGTAGCTCAAATCTAACATGAAAATGAGCAGCTCAAAAACATACAAAAATATCAGCTCTGTTTTTTATGTGTTTATTTGCTGCTAGAGCTGTGAGGTACAACAGTTTCATATCTAGAATTGCCTCCTCAGCAGATTAAAGGGGGAGCATTGTCAAGTGTTTGCAATCCTGACAAAATCATGTCAGCTCCTGACATAATGAGTAATTCTTTAAAAAAGGCGTGAAACACATTTAAGTATTAGTTTGAGATATCTTAGAGTTGACAGAGAATCAGCACCTGATCAGCATAGAGAAGAATCAAAACAAGAAATACAGATGAGAAGAAGAGCTGCTCTGACTTCCATAAGTACTTTCCAGCATATGTTCCCAGTCCAGGCCAGTGGTCTGAGCTACAGTTGTCTGCAGCGAGGAGGCTGTGGGTGTCAGAAGCCAGCTTTTGCCTTGCTGTGGTGTTAGAAAGGTCAGGTGAATAAGTTGTACATTAAAATAGCTGTGGAAGAAAGGAATACATGTAAAGGGCTATGAATTTACAGGAAAACAATAAGTATCCACAGCAGAGGAGATTGATTGGGCTGAAACATTAAAATCACATCATTTATTTACCTTTCATCTTAAATAGCATCTTGGTTGCAAATGCAGTCTCCTTTTCTCCCCCTGTGCTCTTTTGACTGTTATCCTATCTATTAACTGGAGCCGTGCCCTAATTGGAAAAACTGAACCCTCATGTCTTGATCGATGCCTGCAATGTGTGGGAAGGAAGATGCTCGCAGCAAAGCAGTACGTAGCAGCCTTTAACTAATACTGCTGTAACTAGGGATGTGGGATCTGTCTTACTGACCCACAGGATCCAGCCTGCTATTCCTCAACTGCCTCTTGTCCTGAAAAAGGACTTGTTTTCTGCAAAAATATTTCCTTCCTCATTTTTCTGTTCTGCAAGTATTCTTTTCCATGTAATGCCTACTGGTCCCTGGCCCTCTATTCTGCTCTGATGCCAAAATCATGGAGTGAAGGTAACCAGCTAAAAATAGGTGGATATTAAGAGGCACAATCTCCTCTTAACTCTAGCTGAATTTCATCTTCTGACCTGGAATAATAAGTATTACTTTTTATCTGAGCTCTTGTAAATCCGAATATTTGGTCATTGTTTTATCTACCCTTTAATGGTAAACTAGGCTGCAGGATATCTGTGACTTCCTTTCTACAGGGCTACATAATTCAAAATTATCAATCAACTTATAAAATGAAAATATGTTTCTTAGCAGAACTATTTGCAAAACAGATGCCCAACTTCATTAAGAAAGGAGCTAGCTAATAATTGGTAATTGGTCCATTAAACTTGAAGTCTGGAACTGTCCCAGGACACAGCATTGGTGCTCAGAGTGCTAGAGGACAGTTTGCAATAGCAGTGTGTTCAAAGGAGTTAGGGGAAGCAGGAGACCTGGTGCAGCTAGTGCAGGCTCAAGATTCCCTTTGCACAGAGACTCCAAAAGTTTCTACAGATCATGCACAAAAAGTTGTTTGCAGGAATACTTTTTTTTCCTCATTTTTCAAAGCAACATGGAGCAGTCAGATACGTAATGTCAGGGTTCTGCATGCTGCCAAGTGCACCAAGGACTCCACTTGCTGAATCTAAAAAGGACAGTAGTTTCTGGAAAGTTTCTGGCATTAGGACAGTTGGAGTCGTTTTCCCAGAATAAGAGTAGTTTCTCCCCAAGCTGAAGGGAGCCCGAGGAGCGCTGTGCGTCTGAGAGCCGCCAGCACAGCTGGGCTCTTGTGAACCCCTGGCTCTGTGACAGGTTGTTTTGGGGTTATGAGTTACTTGTCACCAGCCAATCCACAGAGCGTGGCTGTCTCTCAGCCACATGCAAGGAAACTGGGGCATCTTCCATCACTAAGGAAGATGACTTCTCAATTGCCAGAATCTTGTTTCTGTTTTGGGAAAAATATGTCAAAACCAAAATGTTTCTGTGAACCGTTTGGGTTTGATGCTTTGTTATTTCCCTGTGAAAAAATGTTTGTTAGAAAATTCCTAGTTAATTCCACTATGCAGAAACAATTAGAATATAAGTAATTGTCTTTCTTTGTTCCTTTATTGTTTTGCATTTTTAAAAAGATACTCTATTTTTAAAATTAGAAACGCATCAAGCATCTGGCAACATGGGCTTTTCTTCAGATCAAGTAACTATTATGGGACTTGGTAAGAAGTCAGTTTGTTCTGCCAGGTGAAGTTCATCTACGGTGGCCAACAGAATTTTACTTGAATCCAGAGAAAACAAACAAACTTTTTTTTCCATAGAGGATGTCAGAAACCTCTGCCTTAACCACAGAGCCAAATTCAGATTCTTCTTGGCAAAAAACCCGACATTGCCGGTGGACATGAACATAAGAAAATTAAGTGGGCCTTCCCCACCATTTCTGAAGCTTGTGCTCTTGTAGGGCTCAGTGATAAAACATGGATTTAGCCCTGCAGAGAGGTCTGTAGCTCCCTTTCGTGGCTTTAATGAGGCTTTCTTTGTCTGTAGCAAAACAACAGAATCCTAATGCATTTGAAGTCTTTTGTAGACTTTGCTTGGAGGAAGCATCCTGAGAGACATGAGTTATGCAGACATTTCAGCTCTTCATATTTAATTGCCACTTAATTAAAATGGAATAACTTTACTGATTAATGCTCCCAGCAGCAGCAAGGCAGAAAGGCAGAAGATGTTAAGGTTACGATATGGTGTTAGCATGCAAGAAAGAAAAGGTAAGTGGGTATGACAAATCTTAACAATATGCTGTGTGTTAGATGTAAATATAATTGATTGTCATTACTTCATTAATTAGGAAGTATCAAAAGACCTATAGATGGAGAGAAGCAAAAGCTTCAATTACATCAAATATAAGTTTTAAGTACTTAGAATAACAGCCATTTCACAAGAATGGGCAAAAACTTATGAACCCTATGATTTTCCAGCAATGTACTATCTTTAGCTTTTGCCCTTTCAGAGGACATCCAAAAAAGTAAATCTATGCAAGATCCCACAAAATTAAGCAATATAAAAGAAAAATATGCTCAGCAGAGCAGATGCATAATTAAACACTGCACATGTAGTGCTGTAAAATAGGTCAGACCCTGAAATACCATGAACTGTTTAGGCTTTGTTTTCTAAAATAATTCAGTTCTGGTCAAATAGAAGCAGTAGAGTTTTTAATTTCAGAAGTTTATTTCTGAAATGGAGAATGTAGTGTTTACAGCTAGTCCATTCAGAGAAGTATATTCCTCTCAGAGCCTCTCTAGGTCTTGCTTTTTGTTTCAGGACTCAGTAAAGCTGTGGGGTCTGGTGGCAGCAGGAGTCCAACAGACACTGCTATGAATGGTTTTATTTGGATGCTTTTTCCACTTTATAGAAAACCACATTCAGCAGCCACAGACTTTGCACCTGATCCTTCTCCCCTGCTCCCCACCCTGCCTTCTTTCCTTGTGGTCTACTTGTTCATTCATTCCTGACCATTACCTTGTCCCTGATGACAACACAGGCTTGACTGAGGCTTTCAAGCTGTGTTGGACTGGATCTGGTCTTTTCTGAGGAGTGCTATTCTAGGACAGATCTCTGGAAAAGCCCCCAGGGGCCTTTACCTGAGCCAGCTGTCTGGTGTGATGAGCTAAGGGGCTGACAGGAGCGGCTTTTCCAAGAGCAGATTCCTCTGAAGAATCTCATTTTTCTAGGGCAGGGATGACACATGACCCCTTAACAGCATTCATAAGTGGTGACAATCAGTGTCAGAACTTTGCTATACTGGTAAACTAAATAGTAGAGGTGACACAGTCATTGTCTTCCCTGGCAGTTCTATGTCCCTGCTCCATTTCTCCTGTTATAGTTGGCACTGTGGCCCAGGTTCCCTAAGAACAGACAGACAGGGCTCTGTCCCAGCCTTATATTCAAGTTGGTGGGTTAGATACTGCTCCAGGGAATGAAAACAGTGCTTGAAACCCCCCTGTAGCCAAGTAGGACTTTGAGTTGAAGCTTCTGACTTCCCAGACAATTGGTTACTTCAGTCATTGCCTGCTATGTGCAATAAAATTAGGGACCACCGCTTGTGATTTTGAACAGAATTTGTAATTGCCAATGCCTAGTAGAGTCAACTAATATAAGTCAGGGGATGCAAAGAGAGTTTAGACATCTCTTTACATGACTTCTGGCACAGAATTTTTGGATAGTCAGGCTGAGTTGCTGTAGAGTATTCATGGCAAGTCACATTTAGGTGCTTCGGGTACTTTGAGGAGAAACAACAAGGCTCTAGAAATTTTCTAAGTCAGGTATCTGCAAAGGGGAGAGAGTCTGAATAGCACTCTTGCATTTCTGCCTAAAATAGATGGTGCTGTGGACACCGTCTGAAATACAGTTCAGATTTATGCATATGCTTGATCTTACATATCCTCAGTAATCACCCTGAAGAAATTAAGTACTTGCTTTCTTATTCTGGGCAAGTAACACATAAAACCAGGTTTCTGCAGAAATGAGTTTTAATTTTTCCTTCTGCAGTTACACATAAAACATATCATTAATATAGTTGAAATTTCTTCTTTGCTTTTTTTTTTTCCTTCATTTATTCTTCACAGAGCAGTGAAGTATTGCTAGTTTTCTTCATACTGGCATTTCTTACAGCAAGGTGAAACAAGAGTAATTGAAGTCTTCTGTAAAACCACAATCAATCTCAGGACAAAAAGGTAGCTCTTTTTTAGATCAATTAGATTCAAGTTTTTAGTATCCATTTAATTTTATGTTAAAATTTATTATGACAAAAATATGTAGGCTTGAAGCTCTGATGTGTGAAGTAAAAGAATAAACCCAGTACTTGCTGTTGAATAAATCCTCCTGCTGCTGATCCGAGGCTGGTAGAATCTGCCAAAACTTCTCATAGCAGCACCATGGGAACCTCTGGAAACATCAAAGGGTTCAGTGATTACTGTCAAAACATGCACAAATTAGCAATAAAAACCAACAACCCTGCAGCATTTTAGAGATTATTATCTCCTTTGAACCTTTCTGGGTTGGAAGGGATACCAGTTTAGTTTCACTAAATTAAGAGCATTTTGCTGGGAAAACAATCTTTGTCCCCTTTGACATAACATAATGAACCATGACAATAACAGTTTCATGGTTGTTAGTCAACTCTGTGCATGAAGTGTGAAGCCTAAACTGTGTGGCTTTTTGCCCTTAAATCACAAAGTCTCAGCACAAGATGCTGCACTGCCAAGGATTGCCTTGACGTGCTGCCAGGAGCCATTGTGCCTACGAACTGTGCTAATCTGCAAGTGCAGGCTGTGATATTAGCTTAGACGTGGGCAGAAATTACTTTTTTCAGTGCAACAGCACTTAAAAATTAGTCTTACACAATGCTTCCTTTAAAAGTTACAGAGGAGGGCTGCCGAGGCAATTGGGATACCTCTACATGAATATGTATCTGATGCACACCATGTTACAGAGGATCTGCGTTCGTTTATGCACAAGCAAGTGAAATAATAAACAGAAATGAACCAGACCCACAAAGTTTTCCTCAAATTTATCAGTGTTTGATTTGGTATTTTCATATTTTCACACCTGTAGAAACCATATATAATTTGGCTGACTTCTGAGTTTTGTAGGCAGTTGAAATGCATCCAGTTACTCTTGTAATGAACGCCAAAATTTGTGTATCTGATCAAAGCCATAGAGGAGACCAGTAATGACTGTGAAGTCCAAGCAGAGGAAATTAGTTTAGGGATGGTTTTGAAGATGGTTCTAGCTGTACCTGGTACATTCACACTCTGGTAGTAATCCCAGGAAACAAAGCTGAGTTTTTAACAGGTTTCAAATGAACCGTGAGTGTGTAACATCCCAACTGGCCTAGATGTTTGTGAGGATGTATTGAAACTGTTAAAAAATTCTATTAACTATAACCTTTTTAAAATTTATTTTTTACTTTAACCCAGTCTTCTTTAATTTGTTCCTTTTATTCCCTCAGCCAGCCTACTCTACAGTAACTGTTAAAGGTCTTCTGATCCCCTTAATTTCATAAAAGTCAGCACATGCTATGTCTTATCAAGAGCTACATTGCTAAGTGCTGGGCAATGTGTATATGTTGATTGCTGTCAAACAAAATATATAGAAGTTTTTTCAGGCTGCTCATGTTTTAGAAAAACATGAATTAGCGTCTCTGCTCTTGAAACTCTTATTGTCAGAAAACCTGTAGTGTCATAATTATCTCAGAGACTTCTAGCCCTGTTTCAGATTACACTGAGACTGATGAACAGCTCCAAAAATTCCTCTAGCAGAATATGACTGACAGATAATCAGAGAGATGGGCAGGTGGGCACATAAGCTTCATGAGGAGGTCATCTTGAGTGCCATCACACAGCACATACAGGACAACCAGGTGATTAGGCCCAGTCAGCATGGTTTTGTTAAAGGCAGGTCCTGCTTGACCAACCTGGTCTCCCTCTATGACAAGGTGACCTGCTTAGTGGATGAGGGAAAGGCTGTGGATGTCGTTTACCTGGACTTTAGTAAAGCATTTGACACCATTTCCCACAGCATTCTCCTGCAGAAACTGGCTGCTCATGGCTTGGACAGGTGTCCTCTTTGCTGGTTTAGGACCTGGCTGAATGGCCGGGCCCACAGAGTGGTGGTGAATGGAGTTAAATCCAGCTGGCGGCCAGTCACAAGAGGTGTTCCCCAGGGCTCAGTTTTGGGGCCAGCTCTGTTTAATGCCTTTATCAATGATCTGGATGAGGGGATTGAGTGCACCCTGAGTAAGTTTGCAGATGACACCAAGCTGGGCAGGAGTGTTGATCTGCTTGAGGGTAGGAAGGCTCTACAGAGCCATCTGGACAGGCTGGATTGATGGGCCAAGGACAATTGTATGAGTTTCAACAAGTACAAGTGCCAGGTGTGGCACTTGGGTCACAACCACCCCATGCAACACTACAGGCTTGGAGAGGAGTGGCTGGAGAGCTGCCCAGCAGAAAAGGACCTGGGGGTGTTGATTGATAGCTGCCTGAACATGAACCAGCAGTGTGCCCAGGTGGCCAAGAAGGCCAACAGCACCCTAGCCTGTATCAGAAATAGTGTGGCCAGTAGGAGAAGGGAAGTGATCATCCCCCTGTACTAGGCACTGGTGAGGCTGCACCTTGAGTCCTGTGTTCAGTTTTGGGCCACCCTCTACAGGAAATACACTGAGGTGCTGGAGTGGGTCCAAAGGGCAATGAAGCTGGTGAAGGGCCTGGAGCACAAGTCTTATGAGGAGCAGCTGTGGGAACTGGGGTTGTTTAGTCTGGAGAAAAGGAGGCTGAGGGGAGACCTTCTCACTCTCTACAACAGCCTGAAAGGAGGGTGGGGGGGTCAGTCTCTTCTCCCAAGTAACAAGCAATACAACAAGAGGAAATGGCCTGAAGCTGCACCAGAGGAGGTTTAGGCTGGATATTAGGAAAAATTTCTTCAGCAAAAGGGTTACCAAGCATTGGAACAGGCTGCCCAGGGAGATAGTTGAGTCACCATCCCTGGAGGTATTTAAAAGATGTGTAGATGTGGCATTTAGGAACATGGTTTAGTGGTGGACTTGGTAGTGTTAGGTTAACCGTTGAACTAGATGATCTTAAAAGTCTTTTCCAATCAAAATGATTCTATGATTTCATTGCAGAGCACAACTAAATATATATATATATTTGCTTATTTTTCAGTTGCTATTACTACTGGACATTCTTATGTCAAGCTTTTCTTTTTACTTCTGAAAGCTCTGAACTTCACATGTATCTGTGGGTGTAATTGCTTTGCAGTTAATTCTAAGCTAGGCATGGTAAGAATGTTTTTTGCATTTACGTGTTTTATGTGTATATACTTAGGTTCAACAGAGATACAGAGGGTTTCTCATTGCAGAATTAGGCAGGGAACCCTTGAGTCTTAGATCTTTACAAAGTCAAATCTTTGCCTAAAAATGTTTTTGCTTTGTAAATAATCTCTAAATAAACTACAATGTAAAGGATGAGCAGGAAGGATACAGACCATGGACATTCACACACTCTTGGATTAAAACTTGAGCAACTTCTGAGAAGCAAATGAAAATGAGTAAGACAAAACTTTACTTTCATCTTTCAGACACTGTCATCTGACATCATTATTGTTACTTCCACAATTTTTTCTGCTGAAAAATCCCTTTTCTCCTCATTGCTGTGGGAGTAGGAAAAAACTTGCTGGATAAAAATTGAACAGCCATGTTTTTTGCCCCATAAAATCCCATCTATCATCTTTGACTCTTACACGTTGCTCATAATCATATTTACTGAAAATCAAGAGCATGATGGATCTTCCTCAGCAGCTGTAAGAAAAGTTACTGGAGAAAGCCTTTGAGTCAGTTGAGGAAAATTCTATGGGGGAGATTTTCACTCTTGAATCCCCCAGTATAATCCTGGGGCTCATAAATTATAAGAGCTGTCAGCACCCAGCAGGGAAAATCCAAGACAAGTAATCAGCCTTGAAATTAAAAGAATGGAAACCGTTCACTGGTTCACCCAGGTATTTATAACTAAAAATATAGAACCATCGTTTAAAACCAACATATAGTGCCAGCTAGAAAGAATAGTATTGCAGGCATAGGCAAGAAAGCCTGCTGCCCTGATAATGTTTTTTAGTTGCTAGGAAAATAACACTAATGCAGTCCTGTACCCATGGCAATAAGAGTTTATAAAGCTGAGTTTGCAGCTCTCGGGTTCTTCTGGTTTCCATATTGAAATGCAAATCATCCTAAGTCTTCTGTCCTCACTTCAGGAACCATATAGCAATGAAATTAGTAGTTCTGCTGTTAGGAAAAAACTGGTGATTGCACATTTTACAATGCTGATGTTCTTGTTTAGCACGTTGGGATATGAAACTCACTGTTAATGGTGATTTTAGTTCCTTACTGACAGAGGCAGTGCCACTGATTATTGCTGAGAACTGAATATGCTTTGAGCCACAGGTCTGCTGTCTTAGATTAGAACCTGGTGGTAATTATCAAAGTCCAGAAAGTCCTGAATTTGGAAACTCTTGGTAGTCAATTCATAATAGGGAAGGAAGGAAGGAAAAGGAAATGATATCACAGTTTCTCACCTACACAATCTTGTATTATGTATTTTTTCTTTATTCCAAACTCTGTATTACTGGATATATATTCCTTGAGAAGCGATGCTTTGTTCTTAAGAATAAATGTGTGATCTGGAAGGAAAGAAAGGTCTTTAAGGAATGGATAATTCCATGTTTTCATGATGATGCATCCAGCTGTGTTAGTTGTAGTGATTTCTATTTAATCCTGGAATATCGTAAGATTGGCTCAGTGCTTGGGAATGGGAAATGTGCCAAAAAATCAGCAAGCTACGCTTTCCAGGTCGTGCTCTGAGGTATGACTTTACTGAGATCTTTACGATGCTGCAAACAGTGTCATCTTGCACAGATGCTTCCCTTGTCAAGGTATTTTAAGTAGAAAATTAGAATAAAATTGTCCTTTTGGACTACATGGACTTGGTCATCTTAGTGCAAGAGACTAGACCCTGAAATTAGTTTTTACGCTTGGACAGATGTGTCAGCCAAGGTGTTGCTGTCAAATTTGTTACAGATGGTCTTGAACATTAAAATTGAAGTGGAATATGCTATGATCTGAGTTTCAGATACCTCAGAGTTCCTATTTATATAAAGTCAGGAATGATTTGCAAGATACTGAAAATGTTTAGTTAGATTTGAAGTGGTGTTTTCCTGCAGATTTTTCTGTCTTTCCGAATTTGGTCTCATACTATGGTGCTATCCAGGGCTTCCCCTTCTCAGAGTGAAATGGCTCTGTGCCTCGGCAGATGGGAAGATGGGAATATGATTAGGACTGCAGGACTTCCCCATGCTTTTTAAATGCTGTGGGATCTTTATATCCCACCTCCACAGCAGCCTTGCATGAATAGAAGAAACACTGGCTTAATGTCACAGCATGAGGAGAAGCATTTATTGACTTTTGGCCTTGCAGAAGCACTGCCCATCATTCCTTGCAGGAATAATTCAAAATAGACACAGAAGTAGGGGCAGACTGACTTCACTGGAAGAACATCTTGTTTGCCTAAAGACTTACTTGCAAAGAACTGAAGCCTGTGTATACCTGCATCACATAGGAAAGTTCTGCTAGTGCCACTCAAAACCAAGATTTTCTGATGTCTTTCTCTTTCTGTATGTCAGCTGAACAGCACAGTTAAATCCTGCAGGAGAAACTTGCACTCACTGTCACAGATATCACACTACACCATACTTTGCATTGCTACCTTGTTTAAAGCTCGCCAGAGTACTTGGTGTTATTTCAATAGGAAGTTGTTAAATATATTGCATAAAAAGGAGAGCCTGTTATATGGTTCCAGCTCAGAAATTGATGTCTTTGCTACTATATAATGTCAGCTGACCATACCATAGAGCTCTTGCATGCTGCACCATATAATCTGTCCCCACATATGTGAGCAGGAGAAGGAAAGAAAATTGAGTTCCATGCAATAATATCGTTGAAAAGGGCTATGTTTAGCTCATATTTTGTGGGCTGACATGCAGCTGAGTAAATCTGAGTTTATTAGCAAAACAATCCTTCTGTTAGAAATTATGACAGAGCCACAATAATCAGATATCCTGTTAATACCGTCAAAACAAAATTTTCAGTGCAGAATTTGGCTAACATGGGATCCCAAAAAAGAAAGTACAAAGTCCACTGTCAGTGGGAGGCAAAGATGAGTATGGAAAAGAAGATGCTATAGAAATTTAAGCATCTATAACAGGATGTTTTGCTAGAAGTGGAAAACAGAAACTATTCTCAGGTTATTTTTGATTTTTTTGCCCTGTATCTCCGCTAAAAGTGAAGACGGTAGTTGTCTTTGTGATCTTGATACGGGCCACTGTCACCACAGTACTGTAGTGGCCGTCTGAACTGGGGGAGTTGTGTTAGTCTCCTGGAGGAGAGGGGACGGCTGTAGCTGAACTGCACACCGGGCAGGGCTTCCTGAACTGCACACCGGTCCAGCTCTGCACTGCAGCAAGACCTGAGCACACCTGAGATGTCACTCCAAATGGTCAGAGATTGTCGGAGGAATATCTCTTATAAATTAGCCAAGTACATAATGGAAAGATAAAGAAAAAATGCTTATGTGTTTTGAAGGTTTTTAAAGTTTTATATGTGTATATATTATGAGATATATATAAGACGTACATATATACGTGTATATATGGTGTTTCTGAAGTATTTGTGAGGGTGAACACATTGGTTATACACACATTCTTCATGTTGTTTTGAAACATGCAAATATGCTGTTGATTGGAGCCTCAAGGCCTTTACTGCAATAGGAATAATGATCTGGTGGTGTTATTTTTCCCTAAGAAGCTCTCTATCCAAAAGTAAATAATTTGTGATATTCTGCCAGGGTAAAAAGCAATCAGGAGAAAAATGCTCACCTTCATGAGGTTGTCGTCACACATCATCCCATAGAGTGATGAAGCATTTTGCTTCACAGTATACCCCTAAACGACAGCTAAGCAAAGAAGACTGAGCATTTGGAGGTTTGTGACTTACCAGTATTTATTGCCTCTTGTGACAGCTTTGCTGCTTGCTCTGCATGAAATAACCACTCATACACTTGGAAACTAAAGGCAATAGAAAGACAATGAAAGAGTGTAAAGTTATCCACTGAAAATGAGAAGGTGGCATTTTAGAAGAACACCAGGAAACTATGAGAACAGTATTCTGTGATTCCTTTCCTGGAAGAGGAAGGATGGAGTTTGACTTAACAAATTGGCAGGGAACAGCTGGGCATGGTTTGCAGAAGAAATCATTAGCTAGTTAAGAGACGTACAATAAGCAGCTTAGGTAAATACCCAGTGGTAGTTACAAAGAAAGAAAAGACCAAAATTAGTAGCAGCTTCAAAGACAGATTTGAAGTGGACCAGTGACTGCTGTAGTGACAGACAAGTTAAACTGCGACAAGTACAGGTGGATGTCAAGTGACCTAGTTCTATTTATGGAAATAAAATATTCTTAATTAAAGTTTGATAATTTCATAAAATAAATCATTAAGTACCTTGTTCAAGAGATTTTATATATTATGCTATGCCATGCTATGCTATACTGTATACTCTTTCATAGTATATAACCTGTACATTAGACTGCATACTCTTATATATTTAATCATTTTGCCAGAGACAGATTATTTAATTGGAAAGAAAAAAAAAAAACCTCAATTTTTTATTGTCCCTTTGGATTAAAAAGAAACCAATTAAGTAAAAAGTACTTTTTCCAGTTAACAACCAAAATATTAAAAAAATTAGCCATTTAAATAAAAACCTCGAAATTTTCAGGAACATTTTTTAATTGATTGAAAAGGTATCTGGAATAAATTGGAGCATGTTCATTGATTCATAGAATCATAGAATGGTATAGTTTGGAAGGGACCTTAAAGATCATCTAGTTTCAACCCCCTGCCATCAGCAGGGACACCTTCCACTAGACCAGGTTGCTCAAAGCCTCATCCAACCTGGCCTTGAACACTTCCAGGGAGGGAGCATCCACAGCTTCTCTGGGCAACCTGTTCCAGAGTCTCATCACCCTCACAGTGAAGAATTTCTTTCTAATATCTAATCTAAACCTACTCTTGTCCAGTTTATAACCATTACCCCTTGTTCTGTCACTACCTGCCCTTGTAAAAAGTCCCTCCCCAGCTTCCTTGTAGCCGCTTCAGGTACTGGAAGGCCGCTATAAGATCTCCCCAGAGCCTTCTCTTCTCCAGGCTGAACAGCCCCAGCTCTCTCAGCCTGTCCTCACAGCAGAGGTGCTTCAGCCCTCGGATCATCCTTGTGGCCTCCTCTGGACTTGTTCTAACAGGTCCATGTCTCTCTTGTATTGGGGGATCCAGAACTGGACGCAGTACTCCAGGTGGGGCCTTATGAGAGCAGAGTAGAGGGGGAGAATCCCCTCCCTCAACCTGCTGGCCACACTTCTCTTGATGCAGCCCAGGATACAGTTATTGGCCTCTGGGCTGCAAGTGCACATTGCCAGCTCGTGTTGAGCTTCTTGTCCACCACCACCCCCAAGTCCTTCTCTTTGGAGCTGGTCTCAAGCCACTCATCGCCCAGCCTGTATTTATGTTTGGGGTTGCCGCGACCCAGGTCCAGGACCTTGCATTTGGCCTTGTTGAACTTCATGAGGTTAGCACAGGCCCACCTCTCAAGCCTGTCAAGGTCCCTCTGGATGGCGTCCTGTCCCTCCAGCATGTCAACCACACTACACAGCTTGGTGTTGTTGGCAAACTTGCTGAGGGTGCACTCAATCCCCCTGTCCATGTCACTGACAAAGGTGTTGAACAGTGTCAGTCCCAATACCAACCCCTAAGGAACGCCACTCGCCACTGGTCTCCACTTGGACGTTGAACTGTTGACTGCAACTCTTTTGAGTTTGACCGCCCAGCCCATTCCTTATGCACTGAGTGGTCCATCCATCTAGTCCATGCCTCTCCAACTTAGAAACAAGGATGTCATGTGGGACAGTGTCAAATGCCTTGCACAAATGTCTTGGTTACAGCTACTGAAAAGTTACAGCTGTTTCTTAGTCATAGTAGATTTTTTTTGGAGGAAAGTGTTCCATTGAAATAATAAGAAAATAATCCTTTTAAGAAATGTTTCTTCTATAGAAAAGAAAATTACTGGATTTTTTATAAACAATGAATCTCAAGTAGGAAGAAAGAACGGGTCTGAGAATTAGACAGGTGAGATGGGCATGCTAGATGACAATTCATCTAGTTAACCATTTTTTTGTTTTTTTGTTTGCTTTCTGTGAATAGTTGTATTTTGCTCTCTGAACTTTTTTTTTTTTTCCACTGGGAATTCCTGCCTGGACACACTTCAGTATTTTTAATTTTAGATAATTCCCATTTTAGACCATTTTAAGAAAAGACAGGTTTACTGAGGTGTATTGCTGGTTCCTAGTCCACTGCAATTACGAGGTCAGGGGAAAAGGCAGCCTGAAGTTTGGACCCCTGCATCTACAGGGACTACAGTTACAGCCAGAATCTTTCTTCTGTTATCTGGATGTTTTCTTTGTTCCTCTTTTTATATGGAATTCAGAACAGCAGAAATACATTTCAGGCTAAATACACATATACACACATATACATATATATAGATATATATGCTGATATACTGACAGTAAATGGAAAAGAAAGAAAATAATTTTATTTCCTATAAGCTGAGAAAACCTGTGTAGAAAGGAAATGAAGGGCAAAAACATGAGAGCTGGTGTGTGAGGGATGGCCTGTGAGAATTTATTTATTTCCATGACAAGGTTATGGGCCTTTTCAGTGTGAAAACAAGAGATGGCAGAGGTCATAATTTTAGCATAAATCTTGATGCTGGCTCACATGGCTGTTCATGCACATCCTGCATGAACATGGTCTAGATTAAATTACTGTAAAGTGAGTATAAAGTGGTTGCAAAACCGTTCAGACAGAAATCATCTCTGTGAGGGTGTGTGCATGTATTGGGTGGTGATCCCAAAGCAGGGTCATCTGGTCCTAGTGAAGTATTTTTGCTGTGAATCTTCTATGAAGAAGGAAAGAATTAACTTATTGAACTCACAGCTGATGGCAGGAGGGGTGCAAGGCTTTTGAATGGGAGGGTAAGAACTCAAATTGGAGGAAATATCTGCAAGAATGGGGTGAAATCTAACACACAGGAATGCAAAATGCTGCACCAGAGGATGACCAAGTAGGCAAATACGGAAGCTGGACAACAGGTCGGATAGAAATTCTTCAATGACAACACCTGGGTGTTACAGAGATTCACAAACTAAGCATGAGAAGATACCTTGCTGGGGAAAAAAAAAAGGAAAGTCTCCCTGTGTGGTGTGTAGGCAAGAATATAACTTGTAAGGCATGCAAAGCAACCACTGCCTTTTCTTTGGACCCAGTTTGTACTTATGGGAGTACTCCTCAGTTGTAGGCACTGCACCTCAAGCAAGAAGGGGAACTAATTTGGAGAGAGAAGGAAATGACTGAGAATGAGCAGAGAGCCTTAAAACATCATCTGTTAGGAAAAAATGAAGAGTTAAAGATTGTGCTGTAGAAAGAGGAAGGAAAATGGGATAGGAGTCTTCCACTACGTGAAAGGAGCCTGCAGAGGCAGAGGGAGCAGTCTGTCTGGTGAGATGTCTTAGGAGAGGACTGAGATAGATTCAGGCTAGATATTAGCAGAAATGTATTTCAGTGCCTTCTGGCTCTTACTGAGCGATTAGAGAACCTTACTTAACCTTGCTCTGGGTGGAGTAATAGACAAAGTGACCTTTTGGGTTCTTTCAGTCCTATTTTCTCTTATTCAGTAGATCTGTGATTTTGCTTGTGCTTTAAAGCATTGAAATTTATATGTCCTTTATTTTTTTTTACCAATGTTTTAATTAGAGGATTTTTTTTCAGTAAAAATATAATTCTTGGATTCTTGCTTACCTCACGTTACTGTTAAGCAGTGAGTTCTCCAGCAGTGTCAGCAGTGTGACTCTTATTTATTTTAATAATATTCCTCTGTGATATATCATTGCTTTTATTGCTGATTAGGTTTATTCATATTCATATTGCAGTAAGGTATAGAGTTCTCATACCCACTTCTGGTTTGCTTTGTACAAGCACATGGTAAAGTGCAACCCCCATCTCCAGTGATTTGTGTGTGAAAATATTTTCTCTTCTTCAGCAGTATTTGTATTTGAACAAAAACTCTGTTGTTCTGGGGTTGGAAAACATAGGCAAGAATGCTTCACTTTTTTTACACCATTAAGTATCATCTTTTTTATTTTTGTCAGTAGATCTTCCCTTCATAGTTAACAGCCAGAGCCTTTTCAATCTCTCTTCATTAGTTTTCCCATGCTTATCATCATTATTGTTATTACCTCGAATCCTCTTTCTCCTACACTGAGAGAAGCCCACAGCTGATGATAAGAGCCACGATGAGATCACAGCAGGGATGCAGACCAGGGCTTTGCAGTGCTGCATGCTCTGACCCTGCCCCCCAACTCCAGCAATTTACGGAAGTGCTTAACTTTAATTATGTATATAGTACCTTAGCCTGTACCATATTTAGATTAATCTTATCTCCTCTTTTTTATGTTCTAGCATTTGTTAGCTATTTTGATTGTTACTCAGTTCTATGTCTGTTTAATTATAAAATACTTTGGTGTGGCAAATCAGCATCTCTTTTTTTTTTGTGGAAGGCTGTGTCCTCCCTCGCCATTCCTTCCAGAGGCATGTATTTTACCAGTTTAGACAGGTTCATATCAGACTAATTTAGTTCATTAACCATTCCTTTCTTATTTTACTTTATACCTCTTCTTCTGTATATATCTTCCTCTTCTTTCCCACAGTCTGATGATATTTTCTGTTTCTTTGGGGGGATTCTTTACTGACCTGCTCCCTTGGGAAATGGTCTCTCTGGCCAAGGGTGGCCAGTGCGTGCATGCAGTCTCAGACAGGATCAGATCCAGGTGCTGTGTTGAAGCTGTCATGAAAGCCTCGGAGCTGCAACCAATGTGCAAGAACATGGGCTGTCAGTGTTTTTCCACAAGGGAAAAGCCAGGGGTAGATGTACAAGTGAATAATCTATGAAAAAGAGGTTTAATTGTCCCTGGGATTGTTTGTTCTTACAAATTGCGAGGTTATCAGCATGAGGACTTAGAGCACTGCAAAATCCTGCCTTAAATAACAGGAATGCTTTCACACTTGCCATAGTAACAGCAAAATTGCTAGTGGTAAAATTAACTTGGCCTCTGTATACTTTGTATTATTGCCATTTTAGCACTTGGTATGCCTTTTAGCTTTGCCTGTAGCTAGGATATATAATAAAATCAGGAAGGCTGCAGTCTACTAAAGTAGCCCTTGATAGTGATTGTGGCATTAAAATTGATGTTTGGAAGTAAATTTTTAATTCAAAGCCTGTCTTCATCAGAGAAAAACTGAAAAAATGTAATTTAATCTAAAACACAGGCCACCTTGAGGGATAAATTTACTAACTGTGCATTTTATCACTGAGACTGTGTTTGGATTTTGGAGAGTCATCACAAGCTTTAACAAGGACATACATGCAGACTTTTCTCCTAAGGGCTCGTTAGAGCTGCCCTGAGTATACTCTGCTAATAGATCATTGTTCAGAACATCAACAGCAGTGGAAATTGAGTTTTAGGGCAAATGACAGTATTAGGCTGCAAACAGCATGAGTTTCCTAATAAATATATTCATGCACTTGTGGTAGGTGTGAATATATCACACATTTCAGCGCTTTTGGAAGAACTGTGAGGAATCAAAGTGACTTTTACAGACTGTTAAAATAAACTCTCCCTCTGCTAAGACAGTGTTCCAGCAAGGATTTTCTTAAAAAAAACAAAACAAAAAACCCAACAGTTCCCTTCCCTTTATGAGTCACAAACACTAAAAGCAGTAATAGCATGTCCTCATGATAAATGCTTTAGTGGCAAGGAAAATACAATTGTTTTTTGCAAGTCAGGTTATGTATTTTCATTGTACTTCTAAAAACCAGAAAACTCTATTATTGCTAAGTCAATTCATTGTGTTTCTGGAGGTGATGAGGAACGATGTCCTTATTGCTCTGCAGATGCCTGCAGTCAGGAGCCCTCCCTAGAACACCTCTTACCCTCTGTTATTTCAGTAGCGGGGTAGTGGCAGCTCTCGTACTGCCTCTCTAGCACTGAGCCTCTTTAGAAAACCCTGAAGGTGATGCCTCTTGAAGCCTCCTAGAAACCCGTTTGGGTATCAGTGGGCTGCACAGGGTTTGGTAGTGGAGCAAATAGGTCATCTGCCCCTGTCCTTGTCCACGGCCAGGCAGAGGAGAGGCAAACAGCTCCGGAGGGTGGGCGCTGAGCTGGGGTAGCTCCACACCTGAACCAGTCCCCCTGCGCCTGGCCCAACTCGAGGAGGCTGTGGGGGCCCCGCAGTGCTTACTCACAACTTCATCTGGGTAAATACACATATCTTTTTGGACCTTTTCCATTAATATTTATTTTCTATGTTGAGTAAAATTTTTACAGAATAAAGGGAGTCTAGGGGAGATCCACACAAATTTCCAGCAGGTCAAGGTGCAGAGAGATGAGAGGAGTAAAAAGGCAAATATTAATTGCATGGTAAGAGGCAATTAAGTAACAGCCTGTTAATATTTAGTAGTACAGGATAAACTGGTGACAACCTATAAATATTTGAGAATATAAACATATGGGAGGAGTGATTTTACTTAGTATGAAAAAGAGTATGATTAATAGTAATGGGCTAAAATTAGTCAAGAAAAAAATTAAGATTAATATCAGGGGAAAAAAAATGGAAATTTTATTAACCATTAGCTGTCAGATTGTGGTTTTCAATCAGCAGATGCTTGCTGTTAAGTGTTCTAGCTACTTTTATCTGTTGTGTGCAAGGCAATTAAAACTTTTGCAATTGTGCCAAGCTGAGCATGAGGATGGATTGCAAATGCTGAGGGAACCGAGATGCTTAATCACAGGTAGAAGAGGCACCTATGAAGCCTTTCTTTTAGTGTGATTCTTGCACAGGAAAAGGTTTTCAAATATGTTATGAGTCAATGAGCAGTCTTTTATTAGAACTTATGGAGATTCTACTACATTATATAACTTAGCCAATTTAATAACATTAGTGGGTTGGAAGTCTTGATTTAATAGGATCACAGTTTAAATTCCAGAATACCATGTAACTTTATTTTAATGGAAAAGCTGTGGCCAACAAGTAGCTTTTGGAATAGTAAATCTTTTGGAATTTTTCTATGTAACATAAAAGTAATGTAGCTGAAATATTATGTAGCTTATTACTCAACTAGGTTGTTAAAAGGATTGGGGGTTTTGATGGGTTTTCCACACAATTTTTGTTATCCCTATCAGATAATATTTATTTTGTTTGCTAGATACTGAGTCATTTGTGCAAGGTTTTACATCTGTTGTTTACAGCCCATTTATATGTCACTGAATTTGCTGTCTTGCTGTCTGATTCATCATTGTGTTTCCCCAGTGTAAACAGATTTTTTGTAATGGAGTTACAAAGGCATAAGAAAGGAGTAACATAGCACTAGACCAGACTCTTTGGATAGCATAAAATTTTCCTATGTGAATATCTGTGCATGAGTAATTAGAATATACACATATAGAGACAATTTTTCTGATTTTTTTTTAATAAGCTGTGTAAATAGTTATGTTTTGGGGTCTAAACTGCTCTCTAACTGACGTAGAGGGAAGGAAGCTTTCTGTGACCAATTTGTCTTACAGTCAATCAGCAGCAGCCCTTCCCTTTCTGAAGACTAGTTATCTGGTTATTTTCAGAGGCAGGATGTGCTGTGCTGGGCACACAGACACTGTAATGCTGTATTTATATTCCTTGGGAAGCCAAACAGTAGCACAAGAGTAGTGAAGCAAATGCAATTTAAAAAACATGCTCTTGCCTTTATTTAATGCCATTTACAGTCTCTTCCATGGGGAACAGCACACAACAGGGAGGGCAGCCCCTGAAACTGGGCTCCAAAGCTGGACAGGTAGAAACCTTAACTGTGCTGCTTTGTCAGGGAGGCTGGAAATGTGAGAATATCACAGCATATGGACTGGAAAGATACGAGGCCATTGCTGTTCATGGCCTTTTGCAGTTCATCCTTTCTGCCACAGCAACAGTGTACTGAAACTTTAGCAATGGAAGTGGTGCACGGAGTCAAATATAGAGTAACTTGTCCATGGGAAGTCAGTTAGAGGTCAGCTGTGTGCTACCATGAGATGCCTTATGCCAGTATGATTAATCTGTTAGATGACATGAATTGCAGTCTTTTTGTTGCATTTAGTAATATGTTTTCCTGATAAGCATTCATTTTATAGTTAAGGGACAGCTGGTTAGCCAAGGAATTAGTGGCTCTAAGTTGTTTAAAGAAATGGGAGTCAAAAACTTTTAGCATTTATTTGAGGTTCTGCTATTAGCTGATAGACAGGCTTTGCCACTCCTGTGCCTCAGTTTAAACACCTGCCAGATTAGGCAAAAATACTTCATTATGTAATGACAACTGCAGTGAGATTCAGTTTAATCACACGTAATGGAATGTAATATTTGAGTTTATGAGTTATGAAAAGTACAAATAAATACCAGTTTTAAAGCCTTTTTAATCATCATCGTTTTCATTAGCTGCTTCAGTTTTTAAGGTGATGCTTTGCCATTGGCAAGCCAAGGTTTTACTCCAGGTGCAGGATTTTCTTGTACATTTAACCCAATAGAACAGTTTCTTTAGCTTACCCCATTCAGCTTTACAGTTATAGAGAAGCATTTGCCTATGGCCTCACCTGGTTTGAGAGCAAGTAATATCAGGGCACTGATGGACATTTGTTGTGACAATCTCTTTAATATCCTGCTTCCCTGCTTGGGGTTTTCATTTTATCTATTTATTTATTTATTTGTTTTTAAATAGCACTATGGTCCTATTGGACCTAATGGTAAACTCTTCTCCAGGTTTCTGTCACTTGGTCAAGTTTATGCTTTTCCTTCGTTGCTTCAAACTATGTACAAAGAATAGGGAAATTGCAAGAGGAGAGCACGGTCTTCCTTTGGTGGATGAGAGATGGATGTTCCAAAAGGAGTTGGAGACCCGTGTGACCAGGTTAGCTCCCGAGTATCTGACAGTTTTGCTGGGTAATGAGCAGTAGCAGGCAGCACGCTTTTCAGTCGAGGCAGATGGGATATGGCCTGCATTTTCAGATGAGCACCGCAGCAGGTATTTGCAGGATGGAAATGCTCCTCAGCTGTCCTGGGGTTAGCATGGTCAGCAGCTCAGCATGCAGCCTGTGTCAGCTTCTGCAGCTACAAGAGCCAGGGCTTATTTGTTCTGTTTCAGCACGGAGATACTGAGAGGTGAGGAAGTTACAGCTGCAGTGTGGCTGCACAGTGCTGCATGCCAGTGAACCTTCCTCTCAAAAGGAGAAGGAGAAGTTTTAGGAAAGAGTCACGGGAACAGTAGAGTATCACAAAACTTGTTTTCTAAGGAAAGTTTGAGATCATTCTAATTTGTGAAAAAGGAGTGTGTACGTTGCTTTTGTGACTGCATGAGGAACAGAAAACTGATTGTGGTGGTTTCACTCTTTTGGTTTGCAGTCAAACACAGCCTGAACACAGCCTGCTCTCTCACTCTCCCCCCTGCCAGGGAGTAGGGGAGAGAATTGGAAAGAATCACAGAATAGTTTGGTTGGAAAAGACCATTACGTTCATTTAGTCCAACCATAAACCTAGCACTGCCAAGTTCACCACTAAAGCATGTCCCCAAGTACCACATCTACACAACCTTTAAATACCTCTAGGGATGGTGAATCCACCACTTCCTATTTACTAATTAAAATAAAATGATAATGATAATAACAGTGATAACAAAATGACCAATGCCCAGCCTGTGCCAGCCAGCGATCCCGGAGCAGAGACAGTCCTGAAACCAAAACCCCGGAAGAGCGAGCCTGAGTGATCCCCGAGAGAATACCCCCAATCTCTGGTCAACCCTGGTTAATGTACTGACATGACGGGATATGATATGGAATATCTCATTGGCACATCCAAATGCCAGTTTGGGGTTTTGCTATTCACTGCCCTTCTCCCTCCCAGTCCTGATGCAGCTGTGAACCAGCCAAACACCATGACCTTGAGCTCCAGCAGTAACTGATAACATTGGTACTTTATCAACATTCCTCTCATAACAAATCCTACACTGAAACTAAAACACAGCTATTCTAGCTACTAAGAAGAAAATTAACTCTATGCTAGCCAAACCAGGACACTGATTTTAAAGACAGCCAATCTAGCAGATTGGTTTGTGTGGTTTGGCCAGCTCACGCTTTCAGTGGTTCATTTTAGGTATTATTCATGTAAAGCAGAATTTGTCTGTCAGCGTTTAGTTAGGGATTCTTTCATTCAGAATTTATGAAGAAGGATTTTCTCGCCTGCTGAAAATTTCATTAGCTTCCTACGTCAAGAATTGCCAGCAAGAGTATTGATACAACTGGAAGTAAACAACTATGTATTCTTTTTCTTAATAAAAATAATTTTATTGCTTGAAACATAGCCTTCTATCTTACATAACACATTCCCTTTCAGATGTGAATGGTTTTTCCTTCTTTTATTTGCCATGTTTTCTGAACTTTGTATGACACAAGTGTGTCTCAGAAAAGTGACTCTTCCCATATTTTTGTCCAGAAACAGTCAAAATCTTAGAAATAAAGCTAATTTAATGATTTCTACTAGTCTTTAATTCTGTATACTGATGAACATATTATTGTGGCAGGCATGGTCATTATTTAATGGAAATATTTTTAAATAATCATTTTTCTGTAATGTTTTCAGACAAAAAATGATGGCATTGTATATTGCTGCCTGAGAATCTGCCCAGATATGAAAGCAGAACTCATACCTGTTTTCACTAACTGCAAAATAACTGAAAAACCCCTCAGGTGGGCTACAGATGGCAATCATTGAAATGCTTTGTTGTTTTTCTTACTTTCAATAGTCTATGACTGTGTTATTAACATTGAAGAAGAAAAATAAATACTTTTGAGTTGGTTTGATTTGAGTTGCAGAGACAAAATTTATCTCTGGGAGAACCAATGGTGATTTTATCAGGATCAACTTATCCCCTTAAAAAAAAAGCACAGAGCACCAAATTACTGTATAACTGAAAGAAAATTTCAGACCCATCCATTGTAATTGAAAGTGCACTAAAAAAATCATCAGTGGGATTGAGTAGCCATCCATCTTTATTAATCTGTCTTTCAAAGATAAACCCATGCACTTCAATTTGTCATGACTTCAAGCTAGTAATTTCCCACCATAGGATAAACTAAGCAAATGTGTAAGTTTTTGAAAGCAGTGGCAATATTTTCAGTCATTCACCTTTTGATGGGAAACTCAAGGGGAGTTGACACTCCCCTTGTTGTGTGTTTGACACTGAGCCTCACTGCACACACTGCACACTCGCTATCTGCATGTGCCATCAAGAACTGCTTTTGAAAGAGTTGAAGTTCCTGTTTCCCATCACCACGTAACTTTCTTCAAGGCATAAGCCCCACACCATCTGTGCACATTTCATTGCAAGGCTCTAATTTATATCTGTCAAGCTAAAGGAAGCTTCTTTTCATAGCAGTTCAGTATTGCTCATTGACATTCAGTAGGATTCATCCTGGAAGGTAGGAAAAAACATTTATAGAAAAGAGAGGCTTTAGGGATGAGACTCAAAAGTGTCCATACCCATGGAGGTATGCTTACCTTTTCATGGGGAGCAAATACAGCAGTTTCCTGCATCTTGTTACTTTAAATTGGCAAGACCTAGCTAGTGTTAATGGAATTGTTCACTTGTTCTACAGTGGAAAATGTTAGAAGTTGCTTCTTAATTATTGGTGTGATCAATTGCATCTAATCCAGTGTGCTAAAACACAGTGCTTCATCTATGGCTGTGCATGTGCTGTGCATCTGCGTTGAAGTGACACCTTGCCCTGTTCTGTATTTCCTATGTAAAGCTATAATTCTCTCTTGCAATGTTCCAGTTAGTTTATGTGCATCTAAATAGCAGGGAAGAGAAGCTGAAAATCTTCAGAAAGTGAGATTGTTGGTTTCTGGCAAACTATGCCTGTGTCAAATGTAAGAAGAGAAAAAACGGGGGCAGGAAAGCTGGATGTTGTCCAGGTAGAATCACACCTAATTAGAAGATGTCTCAGGTTTTTCCATGAGGTGCTATCAGACTTCTAACTGTACCTGTTTAATGATGCTATGAAAGAACTGGAGACCTGAAGATGTGACAGTTCCTGATATGATTTAGTTCAATTTATATAAAATCATCATCCATTGAAAAAAAAAAGTCAATTAAATATGAACTGGCAATGGCTATTTCTGCATCATAGACCTTGCTTATATCCTCTGGGAAATAGAAGACTGAAATAAATGATAGGAAATTAAAAAGCTGTTTGCAAATTTCAGGGCAAGTTCTTGTACATCTTTGCAATTGATTTCTTGCCTTAGAAACAAATGTCATAATGCAAAAAATTCAAAGCCATGCATGAATAATGTTTGGGTGAATGAGATCCCAGGAGACTTTAGTCTCATTTGGATTTGTGTTATGAAGTGAGTAATTCGCTATATTTGAATACAAGGTTGATTTAGCCGAACCACCTTTGCATAAAACAGAGGCGGATGGAATCTGATCTGGACAGGCGTGTCCCGAAGAATCCTACCTGTAACGTCCTGGTCAGCTCCCTCCTCCTGAGCTGGCTGAGCCTCCATCAGTGAAGTGCCTAAGGAAAAGTGAAACAGGCAAGCAAGGTAATACTGTGTCTTGGATCTGGGAAGAGAAAGGCAACAGCAACTGGATAGGATACTAAACCAGGAAAAAACAGTTACTTGGTTGTCCAGGTGGCCTTTGAGATGGAAGTGGCAGTATTGCACTCCTGCCTCCCCTGCATCAGTATCTGAGGATGAGAGCCGGGCAGCAGGGGAAGGACACAGAGGAAAACCAGTTCTTTCACGGTTTCCAGTTGTAGCATTGGCATACCTGGTATCTGGCTTTCACAGCGCTTTCTGGCCCAGTGCTATACAGTCATGGGAGGGTTACCAAAACAGAGGCATGGTGGTATGCATGGAGTTGTCCATCTTGGACTCCTAAGTGCAGTTGCAAAGCAATTGGAGGTGAAAGTCAGCTTTTAAACTCAGGTGCAAAACAGCTGTTTCTGCTACCTTCTGTGTTAAAGAAAGGAACTAATGTTTTTCTTCAGTGAGGGGTTGCACAGAAGGTTACCTGCTCTTTTCCTGGACAACTAAACTGCTCAGATTAAACTGGCTTGTATAAGTGCCTGTCAGATACTCTGCAGGTGCCTTAAGAGAAAATAACCATGAATTTCCTTGATGGTTCCAAATAGAGGAAAAAATAAAAATTAATTGTGCCCAGCTAGATGTGAGGAAGGTAGTAAATCAGTCACAATGGACAGCTCTCCCTCAGCAGATGTCAGCTCCTTCTCTTTCCTGAAAGGAGAGAAGACAGCAGAGGATGGTGCAGAGCTGACTGCTTTGCTGAGTCTCTGCACCTCTCCATCTGCTCCCCATCCTCAGAGGAACAGGCACCTCCATGCCCTCCTTTTAGGAAGCATGAAAACTCACATCTGCTGCCAGGAGTGGTAACTTTTAGCCCATTGGTGTATTGGCAGTGATTTTTTGCAGTTGCTGGCAGACTGCTTGAGCTGCCATTATATCAGCATTTACACCCACTCTGAGAGTTGTTCCTGCTGGGATGTTGTTTCTACTTCATCCCTCTGACTTTCTCTGCCTCTAGCCTACAGTTGCCCATAGCAACACCCATTTGAAAAGGCCTCTGGTGTTTTTTCTCCTGTCCTCTGGAGGGGAGCTCTGCCAGCGCCAGCAGCAGCATGGGAAGAGCTCAGCTCTCTCAGTCTCCTCAAGCAGGGACCGAAGGAAACATGCCTTCAGAAAACAACAGTTTCCAGGAATGAGAAGACAGCATATCTGAAACCAAAAGCATTTGATGAATCACTTACTAGGAGCTGGCCTGGTGGAAACACCACATCCCTAATGCTGTGCATCACCCTTGAGATGCAGTGCTGCACCTTGTAGCCCTGAATCCCTTCCACATCCAACACCCAGCACCACCTCCTCTCTCCCACCTACCTACTTCTCGTGGGACTGTACAATTAGCTGGATCAAGGAACTCATCTGGTTATGAATACTCTGGTAAAAGTATTATTTTTAACCTTTCCTCTGGACCAGTGTTTGGCCACAGACAATTGCACTGGCATGCCAAGAAAGCCAGTGCCAGGGTTAAGTGGGCAAGAGCTGCTTCTGCTGCCATTGCCACTGAGATAAATGCTTGTCAAATTTCAATGTAAATTGAGAAAGATACTTATTTTTTTTTTTGTCAGTATAGCTGACAGCTTCTGCATTTATGCTGGCAGTGATGGTGTAACTACAGCAACAGGGCTCAGACAGAACTCCCCACCTGCCCTGGAGTCCCACACTTAAATTGGCCATCACCTGAAAGTTTAAAGTATTTGGTAAAACATGCTCAATGCTGATAGAAATGCAGCATCTGTCAGGTCTGTGTTCCTGGAGATTCAAGTCCCAGTCTTTTTCAACCTTAGTACTGGGATGTTTGGACTCAGATCTGAGCTCTCTACACCACACCATTTCAGCTCACACAAAGCTGCTTTTGCATCTTCTTTCTTTCCTGCTTCCCCAGCGTATGCCACCATCTGCCAGTTATGTGAAACTGTGGATCTGTAGCTTTCAACCCATCAGATTACACAAATTACATTTACTTAAATAGCAAAACTGCAACAGCATTTAGCAAAGCTCGATGCAGTGAGGTCTCTGAGTAAGAACTGCCAAAGTCAGTATGTTGTAACGCAGAATAGTGGTGCAGCTCAAAGCTTTAAGTTCCTCAAGCCTTCATCTCACGGATGCTAATAATGCCTTCATTTTCTTATTTGGTGTACATTGCACTGAATTTCTCTTATTAGGTAATGATTTCCTGAAGGAATTTATTATTTCTGTTCTCACAGCTATGGCTGTTCTCATGTCCACATACAAATTAAAAAAGAACTGTATGTGTCAAACCTCTAATAAACACAATGAAATAGAAGTATGTTGTAGATTTTCAAACTGAAAGTGAATTTCTATTTGTTATTTAAAGCATGTGTTTTAGAGACACTTGGAAAGTACATTGTAGCTGTGTAAATCCTGGAGAAGAAGCTTATGGAAACAGTAGTGGGAACCTAGATTTTCCTTAGCCAGTGTAGTGGGCAGAAAAGCTCAAATACTCACAGATACCCTCCTACTCAAAGCAGTCAACCCATGCTTTAATTTTTTAAATTAATTCAGCTTGCAAAATTGTTTGTATCCCTGATCCAGCTCTGAAGGGATCAGTGCAAGCAGCACTGTATGCTTTGCCTCACTTCAAAGAGAGGATTGCTGCAACAAAGGTTGTATAAAATGGAGGATCCAGAAGTTTGAAATTACATACTATCATCTCACAAGGCAAAGCAGGAAAGGGTGTTTCGTTTTAAAGACATCTATACACTACCTGTCGGTATCGTTACATTGTGGAAAACCCGGCCCTTGAGCAGGTTGCTTTAGTATGTGCCTGCTCTTACAGCACTGGAGTCAATCTGTAATTTCCTCACAGCTGCTCACATCAGTAAGTTATGATTATTCTGAATTTCTGCCCTTACACTGCTGAGTTTAAAAAGAGCCACTTCAACCTATTTAAAACAGAATTAATTAGATGATGCCATAATAAAGACTCACAATTTACTAATCTGAGTAACAGATTACAATATTTATTTGAAATATGAGAAACATGATTGCACAGTTTCCTTAAAAAGATGAACTCAGATTTTTATCATTTGCTTTTTATGGAGATATATAAAAGGTAGAAGGTTTGTTGTTTTTTTTTAATTTGCATTTTGTCATGTACCATAGTGAGAGGATACCATAGGCATCAATGCTTTCAATAAACCTGCAGTTAGCAAGGTCCCTGAAAAAAGCAGTTACTGTTCCTCATGCTGAATGTGCTGCAAAACAAATGGTGTCTTTGCCTGAATAATCAGAAAACTCGGACTCAATTGTTCCAGGGTAAAAATAGCGAAGTCTTTAACTGAAATTGTGAATGTTCTGTGGAAAGACAAGAATGGAAGAACTGCACAACCTCTTCCTCACAAGCTCCAAGGCCTCAGCTGTGGCAAGAGAAGTAGGAGGTCATGTACACAGCATGGTGTATTTTTGCAATTGAGTTGTGAACAAAAATTGAAGTGTATCTAGTCATGGTTATTCTGTGTTTTGGGGAAATACGTACCTTAATAATGCATGGTGACACTACAATGATTGGCAATTCAGACTATATATTTTAGCCATAGAATCTTGTAGTCCAGTTTAAATTGACAAGTAGTTAAGTAATCCTGATTTGCTAATATCCCTTAGTAATTTTATGAAAACAGATTAGTTCTTGCATCAAAACTTGTTGGGAGGAAGTACCCAAAATTTAAACACATGCATGGTGTCAGTCAGCCCAGCCCCCCTCATCTCAGTGTTGTTTTTCATTGTGTCAATATCATGTTTGATCTCTATGAAATGCTGAAAGTTGATTAATTACATGTTTCCAAGATGTTTTCATAGTAGTTATTTTCTAAGATATATGCTTTATTATGTAATGAAGCAAGGCAAAAAGAATTTTCTAGCTTGAATTCATACTTTTGCTAAGGAATGTAATAGAATGTGACACCTAACCCAAAACTAAAGGAAAAGGTGGGAGAAGGCTAGAAGAAGCCTTTCTACCAAATTTTTAGCAGAGTTGGAGTAACATACACACCCTGACTGGACAAGCAGGAAAGCAAGGCTTTTCAAAAAACATGAGAAATTCTTAACAAGGCCATTGTACAAGGGCACAATGCCAAGAGGACTAAATCCCAGTCTCAAACTTCCCATAACAGGCAGACATCACCAGCTGGGTTAAGTGGAAGCAGCAATAGCTGTTGTGCTTTGTGCTAAATGCAGCCCTGCTCCTGTGTGTTAGCCACACGTAGAGTACAGCCAGTGATTGAAGCGCTGTGGGGACCTTGGCGGAGAGCTGCCTCTCCTGTGCATGCCAGAAATCCTTAGGCCGGTGGAGGTAACAGCATCTATAGCCACTCAGGCAAAACTAAGCATGTAGAGAAGTGTCATAATTACCTGCAGATTTTTCAGTATCTGTGGAAAAGTTGGGGGTTTGTGCATCTCTTTCTTAGACTTTGTCACTTAAGTTTTTAATGAAACACACTTTAGGTGCTAATGTACCATTTTTGCCTTGGTCCTTGGTAAGTATTTAAAGATTACTTTACCATCAATATATCCTCTTGTATTCTTTGACATATATCCAACTGTTAGGTGCTCTTTCCAGCACAGGAGTTTTTACTTCAGCAACTAAATTCCCAGCTGTGTTTATTTCCAGAGAATGTTAATTAAAAGGTTATGTGTTTTTTTCTTTTTTCTTTTTTTTTTTTTTTTAAACCAAGAAAAATAATCTATCTGTGTAGTTCCTCTTTAAATTACCTCCTTTGTATTCTCACCAAATTCCTGTGCTTGCATCAAATTTCGTGGACATGATGCTTTAGCTTTCCTGAGTTTGAGTTGGAAACCTCTTTGGTCTTTCTAGCACATTTCTAGGAAAGGACTGATTTTTTGGCTGTCACAGCTTCCAGGGCTGATACTGATCCCATAAGACACTCTGTCAGCATAAGCACCACCCTCCCCAGAGCCCCAGCCCCAGGGAGCTCTGACTTGTGGTTTACCTCTCCAGGACCACATGTTGAAGCACATTCCACACAAACTCATCAAATGCTCAAAATCAACCACAGCTTTCTCTGAAAAGCAGAAGAAATATTCAAACTGAGATGAAATGCCTGTTTGATAAGATGCACTGGACCATTATCTTCAGTATCCCCCATGTTTTAGTTTAGACTTCTTTCCTCATAGTTATCAGAGCTTCTCCTCTAGAGAAACGTGGCTCCTCATGCTCCCCAGAGAGTCCTGTTCTCTAGGGACCTGAAGACCTTTCTTATGCTGACAGCCTTTGACTCCCTTTTTAAAACAGTTCCGTTTATTCCTTTGCAGGATCTACCATCACAATTGTTCCTTCCCTGAGAAGGAAAGGAATCAAATGGATTACTTTCTGGCTTTAGACAGACACTTCTTTGCATCTTCATCAGCTACCTTGAATTTGGTTATTGAAGTCAAGTTCTTTGTTTTATTCTGTTTCTTTATTTACTCCAGAGAGGAGGTTGGTATGTATCAGCCCTAAGTGGAGTTGCTACATGTCAAGACAGACAATTTCATACAACTGCAAACTTATCTTTGAAGTTACTTACCTTGCTTTACACGGAGTCCTCAAATCATTATCGGATATCATGTAGATTTTTCATTCATTCTTCAGAATCAGCTGTCAGGTTTCAAGAAGCTGAATTATTTTGGACAAGGTTATTCAAACCTAGGGAAAGACAAGAGTAGTAAACAACATAAGTATATATGATTCTCAGTCTTCACTGTTCCTTTGCTGTTCATAGTTTGTTCCTGTGATATATCTGCTCTTATCACAAAAATTAAGGGCAAAGCTTCACTTCCTAAGATGTGAGTAGCAATTTCCAGGACGTTCACATCAATAACAGCAGGCAAACCCCCAATTTCTAGACAAGATAAAATGCTGGCAAAAGTAAGCATTCTATTTTTAGCATTTATGCTTCTATCAGCTAAGATATTTTTATTATAAATAGGTAGCTCCCAATGAATCCCAGGGCTGTGGATCAAATTTTACCTCGTTCTTATTGCTGCAAAACTAGTATAATTCCATTTATCTTAATAGATTTATGTCTAATTTGTAGAATATGGTTTGTATCAAGGCCAAAATCTGATTGCCCAGTGAATTTCTCTGACACACCATCATGTACAAAGGGTACAGAAATCTGGCTAAAACTACTATGTAATTACTGCTTGGTCAACGTGATTTTCCTGCCTACTGGAAATAAAAGTAATGAGCAGCTAAATTCAAGCATTTAACATGATTTTAAGTCAGCCTCAACTGATCAGATCCAATTTGATTAACTCAGGCTTTCATCCTACTGAAACAGAAGGGTGTTTCTTCCAAGGATGGGAAGGAGATGGCAAGGACAATTTATATGGAAGTACTTCAATAGGAAGAGACTGCAATTGTGAAATGAACTACTAATAGTTCAGAATTCTCCTTGGTGTTCAGATTAACACAGAGTAAACATTTGCTAATGCCAAAGCTTCTTGTTGAATTGAAAGATTTAGCTATCTGCTTCTCTTACTTACTGCCATTAAGTTTTTGCGGAAGGGTTTGCACAGGCATATAGTCACATTGACCTATGCTCTGTCTTGCTATTTAACTCACTTATCTTTCCAATGACATTAATGTTTCTATTAAATTAAATCTGGGAAGCATGCACCTATCACATTATAGTCTTTATTTAGAATATAAGAACTCCTTGGTTGTGAGACCTTACGCGCGAGTGTTGAGAAACAAGGTAGGAATGCCTAGTCTGGTGTTCTGTCATTCTACAGTCTTCTAGTTAAGAATAAGGATTAGGTCCCTTTTACAAGAGATGAGAAAATGCATTTTTGTAAGTGGTGGAAAACAACATAAACATTTTGCAGTTGGCAAACTTTCCCTTTCTTCTGTTGTTGCTTGTAAGAGAAAGCAGCAATGGGTTGCTCAGGCTAGGGCTCTACTCAAAAGCAGCAGTTTTCAAGCAGAAGGACAAATTATCCTCCCTGGGAGGTGGGATGTGATGTGGAAATGTGGATGTCTAGAAAGCAGCTCCTGAAAACAATTCATCGCTTTACCTCCATGGATCAGTGATGGCTACCCTGACAGCAAGGGGAAAGACCACTTTGGATCTGAAATCTTGCTGAAGAAATGTTTCAGTGAATCCATATAATGGTTTGACCTAAGGAACAAATCTGCACAGGCAAATAGATAAGAAACAGCAAATGGGGAAAGTGAAAGGCAGCATGCAGCCGGGAGAGCAATTGATCAACTACATGAAAAGCAGAACCTGCGATTTATTATTGTTCCTTCTCTTCATTTTCAATACCAGATGTTGACTTTTAAAGCCTTACAGAAACGATGAACTGGCAGTCCTGCAGAAGTCAGTGTATTGTTCACCCTTCATCGCTGGTCGTGCCTGACAGATGTGTTTAAAAGGACACTCAGAGTATGAAATTAATTGTATGAACGTCATCTTAAACACCGTATTACCATATTTCGGAAGTGAGTTGCTTTAATCAAACAGCTGCAAGACACTACATATTATCACCTCATTAAATATTTTTAAAATTATTTAATATTTTTATAATTTATGTAACCAATACGTCTTCACTAGTCAACAACATTTTAGGCCCAGATACATTTATACAGAAAGCATTTTTAAAGATAATGTATCATTTCTCAGGTGAAATGGGAATTTTGAAGTAGTGAATGTTGGTTTTCAGAAGCAGCCAAAAGCACTTAGTGAAGCAGGAAGCAGGTAAGTTGGTTTCCAAGCCAGGAGGCTTCCACTGTAACCACCAGCACAAACACAGTTGAAAAGTGTTTCAGACAAGGAGGTTCGGTAATAGGCAGCTATGGTGGCAGGTCACCTAACATAGTTTGTAATGCAATTTTAGACATTTTCTCTAAGTAACTCAGTCCTTAGGTCTGAAAGACAAAAGAGTTGCTGAAGAACCCAAGTTCTTCAAAGCCTTTTAAGAAGACACATACACCAAAAATTTTAAACAGAGAGGGGACATCTTTAATAACTTCTGAAGCAAATTGTTTTAAGCTTTCACTTCATCAGCCACAGAAACAATCAAAACTTAACATCTAGGATATGGAAGCAATTTCTGATCCACAGCAGCATTTGCTAAGAAGCATTTTGTTGGAGTTTGAAGGTTTTTAAGACAAAATTTGTTAAATGTTTGTCACATATGTACTGACATTTCCCTACAGAATTTCTGAGAGCATAGAAAGGGTCTATGAGGACAGTTTGCCCTGTCTGTAACTTCTTGCTATAATGAAAGGCGTCTTTGGAAGGGTTGAGAACAGATGTTTACTGATGAACTGTTCATCATGAATGATATATTAAGCAAGAGACTGAGACGTGAATACAGGTATAATGATTATAAAACAGTTCTTGTTTCTGACTGAAGAATTACTTAGTCCCAAAAAGGATAGGGATAAAAATGTTCCAGCTGAGAAGAAAAGGAAATTTAAAAGTGCTTCTTAATGAATTACTTTGGATGATCTAATAGATACAACATTTGTGGGGAAGCCTTTCAAATCTGCATTATCATATATATGAAAGAAAACCCAGAGATCATGAGGTTAGACTTCAGTCCTGTGATGCTTCTTATATAGTGGATTATTAGCTAATAGTTTAATATTATCTGTTGATTTTATTCATTGGGATTATCCACCATCTTCAGTAAAAATGAATACAGATTTTAAGTGGTTGCTTCTGTACATAATCAAGTAACAACCACTTATAGGGGATTTTCTTTTCTATCCTACTACATCCCCCCATTTGAAGAATAAATAATAAATACAGTACCAGACTGCAAGCAAACATTTATGGCAAACTGCATTGCATCTGTAAGTAAACACAACCCTGACATGAGCACCTTTCAGAAAAGAGCAGAGCAGATTCAACTCCATTTGCTTTACCAAAGTTGCTGCAGTGCACTAGGATTTCGAAACCCAAAGATTCCAGATCCTAAAAATAGAGACCTATTGCAAAGTAGAGGCTGGGCACATCCACCCATGCTGCCTGGAACCAGTATGTTTGGTGGGAATATTCAATGCCTCCTTGCAATGTTATAGCTCTTTTGGAAGTGACAGCCATGTAAAAACCAGCATCTCCAAAATAGCCAAGGATATGGTGCATCACTTTGCCCAGTCTTTTTTGATCAAGATGATGGATCTGGGCTGAGAGAATGTTGACACCCTGGTTTTTCTGAATTCTGAATGGGCAATTAACAGATCTTACACAAAATAAACTTTCTGTGGGGTTGCAGTGTGTCTTAATGTCCTTGGACTCATCTGTCAGTGCACATTCACAGAGATGAATGGGGTTTCGTTTGCTGTTCACTCATCAGGATATTTTCATTCCTCTTTCCCTGAACTGTATATATTGTTCCAGAGTAGTCATTAAATGTTCATGTAAGAGTGAATTTTATGATATTTTTGCGCTAGTTACTTAAAACACCTCTTACTCATGGACAGCATTGGATGCTTTTTTTCTTTCTCGACCAGAAGGATTTATCATTTCACAGGATGGTGGGGGTTGGAAGGGGCCTCAGGAGATCCTCCAGTCCAACTCCCCTGCTGAAGCAGGTTTACCTAGAGCAAGTTGCACAGGACTGCATCCAGGCAGGTTTGGAATGTCTCCAGAGAAGGAGACTCCACAACCTCCCTGGGCAGCCTGTTCCAGTGCTCTGTCACCCTCACAGTAAAGAAGTTTTTTTTTTATGTTTAAGCAGAACCTCCTGTGTTCCAGCTTGTGCCTGTTGCCCCTTGTCCTATCGCTGGCCACCACAGAAAAGAGTCTGGCCCCATCCTCAGTGCTTCTGTTAATGAGGACTTTTAGTGGTGCATTTTGTAAAAGCCCAATCATACAGCCATAAACATGTCAAGATGAGCTAAAAACATGTTTTAGCAAGCCCAGACAGGCATCTGGTAAAGAATGTTATTGTCATGTTTCTAAGTAAAACATCGCTCTTGGGACTGCAAGACAGCTGGTGGCTGGTTTTATTTTTTTGTTAGTTTTGCTTTAACTGCTTCTAAGAATGCATTCATTGTAGCATCTTTTAGACCAAAATTTTATTCAAAGTCAATCTTTAAAATCACATCTTTAAAATATATAAAAATTATATACTGAGCAAAAAGTATTTTAGCCAATTTTTACTTTCGAGAAGGACAAAGAGGAAGGGAGAGTGGTGTTTTTTGATCAGATCTAGTGTGTGTGATACAGATTTTCAGGTGTCCCCAGAGATCCTGGAAGGCAGCAACACTCAGCACACAGCAAAATATGGCATCACTAGTTCAGCCATAGTTTTCATCAAAGTATCAGCACCCCATAAGCTCCCATAGCCTTGTTGAAGCTCAGTACTTTGAAATAATTACTAACCAGTTTTGTGGTACAGCTTCCTTTTCTTATTTCACCAAATATTTCTATACTGGAACAGTTAACTTGGTCATTCAGCATTTTAATGTTAGTACATATTCAAATCATACTATACACCTAGCAACAACTCGGTGCAGTTTTGTTTTGTTTGTTTTTCTTGTTTTGCACTTGTGGGAGTTTGGCAGTTATGGTCTCCCTGTTCTGTTGAAACAGGGTTAATTTTTCTCTGTCTCTATTATTCTGCATCATAGAAGTTAAGAATTTTTTAAAAACACAACGTAAAAGTTTTCCTGTTCATTTAAAACTCTTCTTTGGAGAATGTCACTTATTTCTCTACCTGTTAAGAAAGTTGCTGTGACTTTGAAACCATTAATTTCTTCAGCTCCTGAATGTGTGGAAAAAAAAAAAATCTATGTAGCTCACAAGCCTTGTTTTCAGAAGAAAAGGAGCTTCTAATGGAAGTCTAATAAACTCCTTCTCTTCAACTACTTCACTGACAGGCTTTTTATTTTAAAAGAGATTATTTTGTGACACAGGCTTTTTGCACCTACCTTTCAGCATGTGCATTATATGCTGTATCAAAGCACTATTTCCTTTTCATGTATGACAAACTGCATTGGACATGGCTTCCAGGAAGCCATTATAGAGAGACAAAAGACTGCACAGAGTCCTTTTAGTGCAGAAAGGACTTGATCAATGGCCTCAGAACTTTCAGGTTTGTTTTCACAGTTAGCCACGATGCTGGTCACTTACAGTCCTGAGAGAGAAACCCTATTATTTAATAATTCTGTGCTTCTTTTCCGAAGTGAAATGTGCTGTTCAGCTGAGGAATTAGCACTGTGAATGATGAGGTTAGGAGCATTTAAACCTATTACCACTGCAGGCGACATCTTCAAAACTTCTAGAAAGGGCCAGGAATTTACTTAATCATTTTTTCAAGGGTTTTAAAGTGAACCACATATATTGTATTTGGAGTAATTAATGCATTTCATCCCCTGTCAGAATACATTATGGACTAAAGAGGTGATATTTCAGTTTCTGGGATAAACATATGTAGTAAAAGCTTTCTCAACTTTGCCATTTTCGTAAGCAGACTCTGAAAAATAATTTTCATTAAATGTAGTTATTTAGTTGATCAGCATTAACAGGATCAAGTAAACCTCAACACATCTGTGAAAAGGGTATTTACAAAGCAGGGTGCTGTACACAGGCTGCCAACAGCCAAACCTCTCTGCTTCCAGGCTTAACAGTTTCTGAGAGCCTGGGAAAAGCTATCTTCCAAAATAATCTGAAATTTCTAGTATGATTCTTGTGATAAATTTCTCTTTGTGCTTTTTAAAATGTCTTTCCTTCATTTAACACCAGTGTTTGAAATGGTGAGCCTTTCTTAAGTGACTTTATTAGTGCAGAGGCCAGGACGTAGCCCTAGGTTAGGTCTTTCAGACAGTGAGTTCGTGTGTTGCACTCCAAAATCCATGTAATCTCTTTAAAGTTCAGACAGGCATTTCCCTCCAATATTTTTGGTCTTATATTTTCAGCCTTATGATTTCAACTCAGTGCCTGTCTTCAAGTAATCTCTCAGAGAAGAGCTTGCTTCTGGAGGCTCACAAATACTGAGCTCTGATAGGAATCTCCTTTGTTGGGCCAGGCAGCTGCAGGTACCTGTGGGCAGAGGTGAGGGCCCCTCTGAAACATCTCATGTTTCCAACAGCAGTGCAGCATCTGGTCATGCACAAAAGCTGTTGATACAACAGCATTAACAAACTTGCAGAGAGAAACCTCATAAAGCAGAGAGAAAGCAAATGAAGAGTTTCTCTGGGTCTCTCAAAGGCTAAAATTGGGTGTTTATCGAAAGTGTTTCAGAAACAGTTTAGCAATTTTACTTCTGAAAGGATTCACTTCAGTTTTATCTTGGCATAACTGAACATCTATTTTTCTAGACATCAATAAAGTACAATTTTGTTTACACAAATCTATAAATACCTGACTGGAAAGCGTGGCATCCCTTTTATCCTATAGAGGAATTAACATCTGACTGGACACCTCTGTGAGAGGCCCTGCTCTGAGCAGGGGACTTGGACTGGCCAGTCTCCAGAGGCCCCTTCTAACCTCACCATCCTTGGATTTTGGGATGTCCTTAATACACCACTTATCCAGTTATATCAGAAAACACCCAGCTTTGAAGCTTTTGGCTACTCTTTATCATCTTATTACGAGCTCATTAAATTCTGCTCTCCTCTACATGCTCATCTTGTTCTTTTTTAACTGTGTGGGTAAGGTAGCTGATGCTGAGATTTTGAGTGCCTGATGCGCAGAGAGCAGGTTTGGTCATCATCCAGACAGGTAAGAAGAGAATCAGTCCTTGCAGTAGGTATTGTGTTGAGGTTTTTTTAACATTTGCAATGGCACAATACTTTCACAGCGAGCCAAAGTTGCTATGGAGGACTTGGAGTAGGTCAGTGTGAACTTCCCTATTTTACATATAGGTCCTTTTTTACACAAATGTTTGGACCTGTAAAATTGTATGAGTAGGCTGTATCATTTGACTTAGTTTGTCTTATATGCCACTAGATCTGTCACTAAAAGAGCATCTCTGGTTCACAGGAAGGGACACGTGCATTACATTTAGGATGTCAATGAGCCAGGGACTCAGCAAGTCCTTGTCATTTGAAAAAGCCAGATATTTCAAAAACAAAACCATACACCTTGTCATTGTGTGGATAGAAGCCAGCACACTATTTTGACAATGACTTACTCTTTTCTCAAAGTGAAAATTCACTGTACTCTCTATTGCTATCACATTTCTTTGATTGTTTTTTTTCTTCTCTATGGTGTCCTAAGTTTGTCTTGACAATTTTGCACCTGGTGGCAATAATGCTTCTTTTATAAGCGATGTATTCTTTGGAGTAGCCTGACGTTACTCAGTTTGAGCCACCTGATATAATGAAAGATATCCCTGACCATGGCAGGGGATTGGGTGAGATGATCTTTAAAGGTCCCAAACCATTCTGTGATTCTATGATTACTTCACAAACTCAAATTTTATTCCCAAATGTCCATCAGTCAGCCCCCCAGCATAAGTTTTTTCTTTTAAAATGTGAGAAATAGCCTTTTCTCCCTTCATAATTCCTAGCTTTTGAGACACAGATTAATGGATAAGAAATTCAAAGTTGATAAAAGCAGTGTTCAAATTTGTCATCATATGCTCATCACAAGCGCTCACAGAATTGTGAGTTCCCTGTCACTAGTTCTCCAGTGATAAATATTCACTGAAATCTCTGATAACATTTGCCACCTGTATCGTCTACCAGTTTTTGTAATTTTAATCACAATATTAATATGTGCTTCCTTTATATATACGTTTATATCTATATTCCTGTATATAGAATATTTCAAAAACCTTACTACATACCACACCAACAGCCATTTCTATATGGGGCTCATAGTCCTTGCTTTGCATTTGCAGTCCCTGCAGCACCTGCCTGGGAACTGTGAATTTTTTTGTCTTTATTCTTAGCTTTTTGGGGCTGACTTGTCATTCTCCAAGGAACTAAAGCAGTGTTTGTGCTGTCTTTTATGCTATGCTCCTTTGATCTGTCCTTCAGTTTGATGTATCCAAGCATCAGGCTAACCTAATTTTCTGGGTGAGGTTTTCTGTTCCTTGGAGGTAGCAATGCTGAGATCCATGGCACATGGTGGTTCCAGTAGCAGTAACTCACAACCTTCCTCTTTGCCATCTGGATAAGGCTTGAAATTGGTTAGGAAAATGTAACCACAGACAAACACACATGCACATACAGTATTTCCTCACGTTACCAAAAATTAGCTTTCCTTATCTGCGTCCAGCTTCTTTCCAGCCTGCAAAGCTGGGGAGTTTTTTCTTTTCTTTACTCTTTTGAGCTTAACACTCACAGCTGAGGTCTTTCTGCTGTAGCTGAACCGCAAGTGGCACTATTGCATAAAATTGCTCTGATTGTGTTGGTATTTAAGGTGAAGGAAGAGCTTTAATTTTACAAAACCCTCTTCACCAAAATGCCACTAACAGCGTTTCTGCAGGCTCATATTACCAAGAAGATACAGACACTACATTTTCTCACTTGTTTTTTTTCCACTAAGGGAAAACAAAAAACCTGCCTTACTTCCCATAGTTTTATGTCTAGATGCGAAGAAACACTAAAGCTTTACTCCAGAGGAAAGCTGTATTAAAATGTCTTGGACTGAAAAAGCCAATCATAGAGGCTACAGACATATGTACCTTTCCTACGATATTACGTGAAAAATGCCCTCCAGGAGACACAGAAATACATTTTTCCTCCAAGAAAAATTATCTTGTGTATCCATGCCAAGATTAAAATTCACAATAAAGAAAATTAAACTAACTTTTGAAAATTCTTAAAATACAGGCAAAATTGTACTATTTAAAAGGAAAATTTTAGTGTAGATGAGCCTATAGCTTAATTAGCACACAACATTATGTTCCTATTCCTTAATAGCTGAAGTTATTATGTTTGCAGAGACTGACTGACTGTAAAGAAACCCTTGAAACAGTGTTAATTACATTCATGATTCAGATAAAGTATTATCCTGCCAAGATGAATTATGGCTTGAAGTTACTGCTTATTGTTAATAAGGTAGATTATTAAACAGAAAAAAAAGGTCTATATACATATATATGTATTTATCATATATCACATGCATTATGACATAGATTTTTTTTTTTGTTTTGCATATATATTTATCCATTCATGTTCTCTCAGGTTGCTTCTGCTGTAAGAAACTGAGCCAAAGAACTGTTTTTAAAGCCCTGTTTCAGTCACACTTCAAGATCTTTAGATCTAGTTTTGATTTGTCACATCACAGACACTTCATATATACAGCGTATACAGTATATACTTGTCTTCTGATCATACTTGTCTGGGATCAGTGAGAGAAGGCCAATATTTTAAAACATTTTTTTCTATAAATATGTCCTTGGGTTATTGGCAGGGTCAGATGAGTCCCCTGGTTTTGGTGCAAGGAGCTGGACGAACAGGCGCACCCTCCCCTCAAGGCACAGCCTGGGCATCCCTCCAGCACATAGCAATCTGATTGTTTTTATTTATTTTGAACAAGAGAAACGCTACTGCTTTAGCATCTTTCTTTGATCGAGGCATTAAATAGAAGTTTATTCTTTTATTGTAAAATGTAGGACTTCCATTTCTCCAAAAAGGAAATCACAAAAAGCTGATTCCCGTTAGACTCCGAGAGTGGCCTTAGGGCTGCAGCCTCTGCCAGAGGCCTGAGACGGGGGGACAGGAGCTCTAACAGCTTCACTCACTGAACTGCAATTGGTGCTACTTGTCCCCAAAAGTAACCCTTGTCATTGCTATGGTGCCCATACCAAGGTGTCAGCTGCAAAGCACGTGGCGGCACAGGGTTTCAGGGTGTCTTGGGGCCACACATGTGCAGGTTTTTACCCCAAAGAGAGAGGTGGGAGCTGGTGTCTGTAGCACATGTGCAAACAGCTGCAGGGACTGAACCCTTGCAGCCTTCCCAGGGGCTGGGAAGTATTAGTAGAGATGTAATTGCGCACTGCAACGCCGCTGCAGCCCCCGCACAGTTACCGATACTGTTCTGCTTTTTCGAGCCTGCCAAACTCCTGCTGGCTGGCTTTGATGGGTGCTCAGGCTGGCCCAGATGTGGTGTTGCACCCATCCATAGGGCTTGAGTACCTTTTCATACAACATATTGAAATTAATATTTAATTAAATAAGAAATACAACTGTGTTAATAAAATTTAGATTCCTTAATTAGATAAATGGTTTTATGTTTTGAGACTAAGCAAAAGCTACACAAATCTTTAGATGACTGTTCAATAAGTCACAAAAAAAGTTTGAAAATAATAATAAGGTATTTTCAAACCTGAGCCCTGTTTTATCCCTATAGTAACACAAAAGGTGTACAGACGACTTACAAATCTATCTGGAGATGATGGAAGGACACTGGGCATAGCACCTCAGGCTTCAGAAACTACATAAAAATTATAAAGGGAAACGAGAAGGTAGGTGTAAAATATTTATACTTGGAATTTATGATAGCACAGGAGGTGTAACAGGCTGTGTACATTTCTTATACAAGACCTGGAATGAATCTTAAATAAAATATAAGCTTAATTATATAAAACAGAATGGCAAGGTTTCCATAAATTACGTTTTATGAAAAACTTACAATAATGAAAATTACAGTGGCTCTCTCTCCCAAAGAGTCATGTATAATTTAGGGACTACACAGACATTATAACAGATGTATCAACAGACTCTTAAAGATGTGGTATATTAAAATTGATTTTTTTTTATATTTTTCATTCCATGTTATTCCTTTAGCTTTTTTTTTACTTAAGTCTTTTGGATTTCTTAACATTGGAAGTTTTTCTTAAGCTAGGTTTCTGTTCAAGGCAGAACGTGCAGATTATAGATGTGAAATAAGAGAAGGGCAGTAACATGTATCCAGCTCCCTAGACTGGTTCTAACAGTGACTTACTGCGAGCTGAACTTCGCTGTGTTACATACAGATGTTGCCTCACACAGAGCAACGCAACACAGCTTTTCTTATGCTCTCCAAAAACAAATCTCTGAAATCCCCCAAATTTTGCTATTTCTGCCCTCAAAGTCCCCCTCACACACTTGGTGTGACACTAGCCTACATCTGTATTACAAGACCGGGCTCTCAGAAGGCTTTTCTCAGAGGCAAAGAAATGTTCTGCACAATCTTTTATGCGAGTCTTATGTCCCCACCGTGGCACAGGCTGAGCACGGGGCTTGTGCACCCCTCAAAGCAGCATCTCCCTCCTGTCCTTCAGCCTCAGTGAAGCGGTAGTGAACATGCTATCTGCCAGGTTTGAGTACTCTCCAAACAAGTTAGAGAGGGGGAAAAAATCTGTGTGTATGAGAAAGTGTACATTGTATTTGGGCAACTGTATTTATTTTTGCATCAAAACATCTTATATAATTAGTTTCAACATCAAAATTGCCCTTTAGGAATGGACTTAACGCTGCTATGAGCTCTGCAGAAGGTTACATCTCTGTCAGCCTGCCTGAGCTCGACATTGCTGGTGCAGACCAGTGCAGAAGGAAGCAGCAGGAATGGCACTCAAGGCAGGTCCCAGGTCACCAAGCAGCAGGTCACTCAGCATAGTGGTGTGTCTGTGACTGTGACTCAGCCCTAAGAGCCCTGGAGACATTTCCATCTTTTACAGCTCCACAGAGTGCTCGGGCTGCCGGGGCAGGAGGTGCAGACCTCGCTCTGGCAGGCACCTCTGGAAACAGAAGAGCACATAGCACAAAGGAGCACTGTTGTAGCCATTTATCCCCTGCCTTCCTGGGCAGGCCAAGTCCTTCTCCACCGCATAGCCTTCTGCACGAGAAAATAGCATTGCCAATGAACTAAATACTACCATACACCAGGCTGTCCCTGATAAAATATTATTTTGTCAAATAATTGTTGTGGTAACAGAGAGTTTCAGGATACCACTAGCTTATTCTCCCCTTGTAGTCAGAGAGAGGGTCAAGATGTTGAAATGAACAGTTCTGATAACATGCAGGAACGTGTGTCTCACCAGACAGCTCAACAGTTCAGATGCTGAGCATCCACTGAAGGGAAATCAGAGGTGTGTGTGTGCCTGTGTGCCTGTGGTTTTCTGCATACAATTAGCAAAATGAACCACACTAGAGTTTTTTTTCATATCAGAAATTGGACCCGAGTCCAAGTTTGCTGCTGTCAGGTAGCTGTGACAGCACCGTGCCTGCTTCCATCCCCTCTCACACCGTGAAAGTGTTCACAGAAATGTGTCTTTTTCTTCTCTTCCTGGGAAGGGCTTAATATCCTCATTCCTTTCCAGAAGAGGACTCTGTTACAAGCTTGTTGATGTAGCAGTGTTGTAAGGAGAGCAACGTGATATGACTTGAGAGTGCTTTAGCTCTTCCTACAAGAGTTCCTACAGGTTACAATTACTCCAGGAGAACTAGAATTTTCTCAGGACTACTTATTGTGCTCAGAGAGCACCAGAGTAGGCTATCATGGCAAAAGTGAATTTTGCCAAATTATTAGTGTCTGCACCCTGTAGGAACAGTGCACAGTACAGGACATATTCTCAATAAAGTCTTTGAAGTACAACTTATCTTAGAGTTGTTTCTTCTGCCTCTCTTTTAGAAGCACTATCTTTTACATAGATAGTTCAGTGCAGAATGTGTCTGAGGAAGGAGAGTCAGCATCTTTGCAAGTATCTAAGACTTTCTATATTTCTCTTTCCTAGTTACTATTTTCTTGATGATCTTTTCACTGCAGTTGAAAGTTTTGGTCCTGATTGCTTGGTTCACACTTGTCACGATCCTCAATCATTTTCCAGTGATTGTTCCACTGGTGAAATTCATCCTTTCCCCAGTGAGTCATGACCAAAGTAGAACTGATAAGGAAAAACAATGAAAAGAGTTAATCAAATAAATAGAAAATACATTAGGAATATAGCCACAACATCAAAGACAAAGAGCTCTGATCGTAGGCTAAATTGGAAAGCTGTTTTGTGATTATATTTATATTTTTAACACCACAGTGATTCGTTATTGTTGCTATAGTGTTACCCCCTCTTTCTACCCACTTCCTCTATGTGCAAGGCAGGAGCATCAAACTGCACACATTCAAAAAGGAAATGAAACCTCTCAGAAAAGAGAGATATTTTGCAGAACAATAGAAGGACCAGGAGAAATGCTTACAGCAATTGGCAGCAGTGGAGTAGTGTACAACAGAAAGTATGTAATTACCTAATATTGGCCGGGAGTAGGCAGCTGGGTTCCCTGAGGCTGTGTGTTGTGCCCTTTGGCCTCCTGAGGACGTGGCAGGACGTGGGTGGCAAAAGTCCCCTGGGCAATGCCCCCTTGTCTGTGTCTGAGGAAGGGGATGTGGTGAGGGGAACCCTGGCAGAGTGAGAACAGCTGGGTGGGATTGGCTGCTCAGCCCCATCTTGAGGGTCTCGCTTCTGCAGGCTGGTGCTTGTTTTAGCTCAGCTTTTCTAGATTTTCAGAGGCTGATAAATCAGAGTATTGAGGAAAGAAAACTAGATTTTTTTGTCGAGTTGATTAATCATAGAAAGTTGTAGAGTTGATTAACTGTAGAAGGTTGATGCCTGTTTCCTTTTGTTAGGATTCAATATGAACATATTACAGTTGGAGTGAGATCAGTATTTGCTTAATGTTAGTCAATACTCACCTGCTGTTGGAGGATTCTGTTTTAGGAGAACTTCCTGTTGGACCTCAATCCTTCTTATCAAACTGACTACCGATAAGAGTTACAGCTGCTTGCTTTTCTTTGGTACTTCCTCCAGGAAATCATGAAGCATGATTATATTATACTATTGATGTGTTTACACTTTTAAATTGTTCTTCTGTCTAAGTAACCTATATCCTTTTGGAATATGCATACAATAAAACCTGAACACACAGGTGGATTTTAGAGCACTTTGCAATAATAATCTACAAGATAGAAATTTTTCTGCCAAGACAAAATTGTTTTGTGTAGGAGGTATACAGTGCTTTAGAAAACTTTTACCAACTCTACTTGGAGTTTAAATTCCCTCCAACTTCTGAAAACGTAGCTCTGCTACAGAGAAATTCAGAATTAATATCAATATGCAGAAAACAAATCTGAATCCTTGCTTAAGCAGCAGGTGGAAAAAAATCACAATACTTGTAGGAAAATTGAAACTACAGGGGATGTAGTTGCTCAGTTCGGCTGAATATTATGAAAGATAATACCAGGTTGTAGTAATCAATGGATCATGAGACACAGGAAAATCAGTATCATACTGATTTCAGAATAGAAATCTGAAATTTTTACTAAGGAGGCCTTCTGGATTGCTAGGGTAGTAAAGTTAGGGTTTGTCATGCATATCTGTCAGTGGAGATAATACAGTGCCATATCCACAGACATATCTAACAAATAAATTGAAACACTTTTCAGTACCTTAAAAACATACTGTTTTCCAAACTCAAAATTATGAGATTCCCACTTGATTAACTATAATCTTGATTTCAAGATAACTCTTTTTCAAGAAATGTCACTGAACTTGCAAAATAAAGTTAACTAAATTTCATCAGCATTCTCTCATACCATAAAAATACTGTATCACTAGTATTTTTTTTTCCTGCAGTTGTTTCCTGTTTTTATTTCTTCATCACAAGAAGCAATCTTGTATTTTCAAATAATCTCCAAGTGTCATCCACTGCTTTTATTTCCTCTTTTATATGATTTCATAATTTCATTCTGTATTTGCTTCCCAGTCTGCCAATTTAACTTTTTGCTCTTTCACTGTTATGCTGCTCTAATGGCACATTAAGTAATTTCCCTTCTATATATTTGACTGATGGTTTCTCCTCTACTTTTCCTATTTGAGTAACCTCTTTCACACTGCTAGGATTGAAGTTTTTAATGCAGGACTTATAAAAGAACTCAAACGTGAAACTGCTGCTTAACCACGTGCGGTTTAGAGCCTAAAATTGGTTTTGGTGCACGGAGAAGAAATGATAGTAAATGTAACAACAATTTCTACAAAAGGTGCAAAGATCTTCCTGGAAACCGTAGGCCAGTAGGTCTCTCTTCCGTAGAGGCATATTAGGGAAGTGTAATCAAGAATATAATTAGTCAGGACATTCAAAAAGGTGATACAGTGTTTGCCTAGGGAAGTCATGTCGCACAAAAAACAACAGTGTACTTGGACATTCAAAAAGTTTTTTCACAAATGTCCTTATCAAAGCCTCTAAAGGAATAAAACTCTAGTGGGATAAAAAGTGGAGCCCTATCATTGATAAATAACTGTTTAAAAAGAATAGGAGAAAAGTCTAGATATCAATATTCAATTTTCAAAGTGGAAGCACATCAACACCAGGGTCTCTGAGGCTCTTTGCTGACACCGGCACATTTCAACAGTCATAAACAGTATAAGAAAAGAGGTAAATTACTAGATAACATTTCCTTAGGACAGAGGAGTATTCAGGATAGTCGACTGTGAACCTGACTGTAATGAACTGTAGAATGATCTCATATTACTGAATAACTAAATAAAAAAACAGATGAAATTCAGTGGCGACAAATACAAAATAATGCATGTAGAAAAAGATGGATAATTACAGACATATTGAAGAGGTCCAGGACAGCCATCACTTGATAAGCAAGGGAGATAAGACCTACTGTGGATAGGTTGCTGAAAATATCAGTTCAGTGGTCAATAGCAATTAAAAAGGCAAACAGGAATTCCTGTGAAAAAGAGAGCAAAGCACAACACCTCAGCATGCCCTGATACACTTTTGCCTTGCACATACTGTGTATAGTTCTGGTCCTGCTCCCTTATCTTTGAGAGACCCTATTAAGGTAGAAAAACAGGAAAGGTAATAGGGATGGTTGGATGTATGTCTTAGCAGACTGAAAACTAGAGACTTAATGTTATAGACCTCCTCAGACTGGGGCAGAAATGAGAAAGAAGGCTATAATAGAAGTCTATAAAGTTGGAAGTGTGTGTGGAGAATGATGATCTCTACAGCTACCTGCAAAAAGTGGGAAGCCTGAAATGAATTGTCAGGCAGCAGGTTAGACAAATTTTCCACAAAGCATAATTACATTGGGGCTCTTACTGCCTCAGGTTTAATGGAGACCAATGGTATAAATTATGTGAAAAATTATTTGACAAGACTGATGATTGAATTATTAAATGTGATGTCCTCAAAGCCTCTAAAATGCTGGTTTATGTGAGCTGGGAGGATATCCCAGGGAAAGATCACTCTGTTCATATTTTCTTCCCTATTCACACTTTCCTATTTCCTTTCACTGTCAAAGACAGCAGTCTGACCCAGGATGGCAATTCTGTGTCCTTGCAGCTTGGTCCTGCTCACCCGAAGCCTCTAATCCCACCCAGGGCAGCTGACACCCCTCAGCTGGAATGGAGAACATGGATGACCACCTCCTGCAATAGGTGGAAAGCAAAAAGATGACAATTGCTTCTAAACCTGTAATTTTTGCTGTAAGAAAAGCCAAGCAACTAGGAAGGCTTAGTTACACAACTGTAGTGTGTATTTGGATGGTTGTTTTGACAATGACAATACCAAGAGCTACATGTTCTGATAAACATGACTCACAGCTATGAAAGATATGTAGGTCCAGTTTGTGACTAAACCTGATCTTATCATTACAGTGGAGAGACACTTGCATGTGACACTTCTAGCTGTCTCAAGAAGACAGCAACAATGAATTGGCAAGTTTATGTGCACAGTCTTTTCTGTAGCATTTGCAGGAATCATTAAAGTTATAAGGACTCTGCCTTTGGTTCACATTTTAAGGGATTGGAAATGAAAGTCTGCTGTTGCCAGGCTGTACTCGCTGTTACAAAGAGAGGGGAGCTCAGGGTCAGTTCTGCCTGACAGGGCATGGGCATGGAACTGGGGCTGCTGGCCCAGTTCTGGGGTACCCCAAAAGGAAACGGGAAGTGCAGTTCTCCTGGGAGGGTGCAGAGACTGGAGAAAGACACCAGGCAGATGTCCTACCATTGTGGCAAGACTTCGAACCGACATATTTCAGATGCAAAATTAAATATTTTTTATTAAAAGTACTGCCTCAGTCAAGCATGTCAGTAGTAGTTCAGATAGCTCATGGCCTGTTCCTGTCTGGTTCAGCTTGTCATGTAGGAAGCATCTCATGTGGCATGCCAGAGAAACCCTCAGCTGCTATGGAGAGACCTGCCAGGCTCTCATTACCTTTAAAAAAAAAAAAAGCTGAAATAATTCAATTTTTAAATGCTATAGTGGTATCAATTTTTTAAAGTATTTTTTTTCTATTTTTTTACTTCCAACTCCATTTTTTTAACGAAAAGGTGACTGATATTTTGAAACAAAATTTTTTGTAACAAAAATGCCAAAAGACAACATGTAGTTTCATTTAAACTGTTTCAGCCTTTTACAGTTTTGCCCTCCTGCATTTCTTGGTTGAAACAATTCACCAAATTTACTTGGATTTATGAATATTTCAAACACTCCAAAAGTCCATTTGGAGAAAAATGTACTTACTGTCAAGCAAGCCCTACTCTATAATACAGCATCCCAAATTAATCCTGAGTGTAATACTGAGATGGTCAAAGTTAACCAGACATAGTGAGGCCTGATGCATGGAAATACAAGGCATCTCAAGAATTGAAATTGTTTCTGGAACTAAAAGCTTATAGCTCATTTTTGACAAATGAAGTTTGAAGGAAAATAACTTGTTAAATTAATATCTTTGTACTGCTTTTAGGTTTTACATTTTAGTGCTTCTTTGGAAATATCAGTATTGATTGATACCTATTGAGATTTTTAAATAGAAAAATGAACAAAAAATTACATTTCCTCTGGGAGGTCAAAACAGTGTCCCTGCTGAAGAGGGGGAGCTGTCAAGGGGCAGAGTCACATTCAGAGCTCACTGCCTCTCTGGATCAATGTTCTGCATCTGTTGGTATTTATGGTTCACTATGCATTTCCCGTCACGCCTGTTTGGGTGCCTTGTAAAGCCTTTGCTAGTGGGATTTTACCCACGCAGATCTGAGCTCCAAGGTAAAGTCCAGGTAACACTGCAGTTTGTCTTCCAAGCACAAACGTATCACACTGAATATGATTTCCTTTATTTCCCAGAGCCTAATGTCTTTGTTTCATAAATAGCGTATCACGATTACAAAGAGAGGGAAACAAATAATAGGGTCTCTTGTCCAACATGATTTTTCTGTCCTCCCAGCAGGATTATGTTGGCTTAATTGATCAGTTATGTAATCCCTTATTAATCCTAATAAAACAGCAGCAGAGTTATTTATCATGAGTGTTACTTGGATTTGCTCAGTGATGTTCTGGACGTGCTTTTTATTCTTACACAGTATCTTAGTAAAGCAATAGTTGTAACCAAAACAAAATTACTATTTGCTGGCTTTAGGAAGGGAGCGATTTGCAAGAAGACTGAAGCACCTCTGACCTGAGAAATCCCACAATAGAGAATGAGACCAGAGGAGACTTTCATTAAGACTGACATACGGATTTGATCTGTGGGGCAGGACACAGAGAAATAGGAAAACTTCAGAAATGCTGATTTAATAGAGGGCTGTTAATGGGCAACCAACACAAAGCAGTGCAGCTCTAACGCCTGCCGGGGACCCCCAAGAGGGGCGGGTGCTCGGTGCTGGCTGATGTGCCACTCGCGCTTACAGCAGGAGCTAAGTGAGGCTCAGAAGGATTTCACCTTGGGTTACAAAGATTTGGTGGGGATGGATGCCTGAGAGGTAAGAGCCACCCCTGGGTCAGACCCACGGTGCAGAGCAGCATCAGAGAAGAGGAAGGGGCTGCAATAACGCTGGAGCGTGGAAGTGATCCGAGGCACAAAGGGGGATGGAGTGAGCCTAGCAACCAGACCAAAATTCAGACCTTCATTAAACTGTTGTTTCTTTCCAGTGTGTTTTCTTCAGCTTTTTGTTTCATTCTGATTCTGGAGGAAATGCTGGCATGAGTTTTCTTCCCCTTACTGCTGGGACAAGGTCAAGCACAAGTAGATAACTGTTTAGGAGAGTGTCCTCACTGTTTTCCAGAGCTGATGTGTGCCACAGGGATTTGCTGCCTGTTCTTTCTGTGACAAAACTCCTGGCATGGTAACTACAGGTTTATTTTTTTCACTTGTTCTGTTTTGTCTTCCAGGGTTTGGCATGACCACCCCAGCCACCGTTGGAGGCAAAATCTTTCTGATATTTTATGGCCTTATAGGATGTGCAGGGACCATTTTGTTCTTCAATCTGTTCCTGGAGCGCTTGATCACTGTCATAGCCTATGTCATGAAGTCCTGCCATGAAAGACAGCTGAGAAGGAAAGGGGTCCTCCCTCACAACAGCCGGCGGGCCTCGGGGACCTCCGAGGTGGACAGCCTGGCAGGCTGGAAGCCCTCTGTGTACTATGTCATGCTGATTTTATGTGTAGCATCGCTTATCATTTCCTGCTGTGCCTCTGCAATGTACACACCAATTGAAGGGTGGAGTTACTTTGACTCACTTTACTTCTGCTTCGTGGCCTTCAGCACCATCGGTTTTGGTGACCTGGTCAGTAGCCAGAACATCAAGTATGAGAGCCAAGGCCTTTACCGCTTTGGCAATTTTGTCTTCATACTGATGGGGGTGTGCTGCATCTATTCCTTATTTAACGTGATCTCTATTGTCATCAAACAATCCATAAACTGGATATTAAGGAAGCTGGACTGCAGGTGCTGCCACAGATGCCAAAGAAAATTATTTCGTTCACGGAGGAACGTGGTAATGCCAGGAAATGTGCGTAGCCGGAGAAACATCTCCATCGAGACTGATGTTGTGAACGAGAGTGACACAGATGGGCGCCGGCTGTCAGGCGAGATGATCTCCATGAAAGACTTCCTGGCCTCCAACAAAGTTTCACTGGCCATCATGCAGAAACAGCTATCAGAAACTGCTAATGGCTATCCGAGGCAAATGAGCTCTAATTCAAAGCAAAATGGATTCTCTGGTGGTGTTGGAGCCCTAGCAATTATGAATAATAGACTGGCAGAAACAAGTGTGGATAGGTAAAATGATAACAGTAATAACAGTGAAACAGTGTGAACCATTTCAACAAGTACAGAAACAACGTGAATCAAGTGGAAGTAGCTAGGGAGGGGGTGTGGCCAGAGGGTGGGGTGAATGTGAATGGTATACCTCCTGTTGGAAGACCTCTGACCCTTTTGTGGTGTGGTCACTTAATGTCTTTGTGCTTTGAATTGCACCAGTCTCAGCCTTCCTTCTTCCCCTTCCTTCTGTTCCTCAAGCAGGTGACTGCAGGTGAAATTAATTTAGCCTTCAGAACAATTTTTCATGTCTCATTCTCCTCCATTTATGTGAAATACAGATGTTGGGATAAGAAATCTGTGGTATGGGAAGAAACCAAGTGTGTCTACTGGACACATTCTTAATTCAAAGATTTTTCTGAGCTTTCTGTCTTACTCTCATCACACCTTTTTTCTGAAAGTAGCTTATCTGAGGCCAAAAGAGGAATCAGCCTTTTTCTGTGATATTGCAGATCTAATTTAATGGAATAAAAAAAACCAAAAACCTTTTTTTTTTTTAATACATCACTTCTTAAAATGTATTCCTACTGTGAAACAGCTAGGCTTGAAAAGCCAACTTCTGCCATTAGTATTTGTGTAAATGTGGAGTAATTTTATGAAGGTTGGTAGGACTACTCTGGAGCTATTGTGATGTGAATGAGAAGAGAATTTAACCTTTAGAATTTAATTTAGTCTTCCCTTTAAAAGGATACTGTCAGAAGTGATAGAATAAAAATTTATGTTTTTCTAGGCTACTTCTCGAATTGAATCACTTTGGCTTTCTGTTTCAAAAATATCAAATTAAATTGAGAACTACCATGCTGATGAGTTGTATGAATTATTCCACAATAACAATCAGAGACTTTTCCAAATTCCTATTCATATTATGCTCAATTGTGACTGATGCAATTGAGCATCAGCATTGTGTAATGCAACTAGTAACTAAGTTTACACAACAGGCTTTAGTATGCAGTTAGATTGCCACGCCAACTTATTATAAGCGACTCTGATCACAAAATCACTTTGACAGTGTCCGTTTTACCTCTCATGTAATTCTACCATTCTTCACCTGTTTTTCTTGCTTTTGGTGATGATAATAACAGGGTCTTGATTAGGGAAATTGAAAATGTTTAACTCCTCATTTTTCTCAATGAAATGCTGCAAGTGTCCATTATGACTAGAAAGGAGACTTCGATGAGAAGAATAATAACAGCGAGAAACATTTGGAAACAGCAAATGAGGTGATCTTTAATGATAGTGAAATCATGCCTTGTATTAGGCAACTGGAGAAATAAGGGATTAAATTAACATAAAGTCTAGCAAGAATTTAAGGAAGACTGGGCTGAATTCCTGATTCTTAACCATGCAGTGCATTAAAGCTAAACAGTATATAAGAGTGTAAATAAGCAGAATTGGTCACAAAGAAACTGATCCAGTACCCCCTAAAGAGAACAATACCTGCATCAGGATTAAATGTTTTCTCACAGCTAGAAAACCTTGCAGAATACTACAATTTTAGGGAATTTAAAACACCAGTATGCAGTTCTTAATTTCTCTTATTCGGAACAATGCAGATAGCCTCTTCAGTTTAATTTGTATTAAGAATTAATAGATCCTTTTTCTTCATTCTGGCCAAGAGTTCTTTTATTTAGGTTCCTAATACTGTAGGATAACATTTTAATACTCATTTTAAGCAGTATTTGAATTTGAAAACAAAACCATCCCTTTTGGATTCCATTCATATAAAAAAGTAAAACCAGATATTAGATAAACAGCTGTACTTAACTAGTGAAAAGTATTGCAAGCTCTTTTTGATGTATTACAGCTAAAATACCCTGATGAAAAGTCAAATCCTGCTGTCCTTAGTTACAAGGAGAGCTTCAAGCTGAAGCCATTAGTCCAAATTCTGGTATCAACTCAGCTCTGCAGCAGTGGAGTATCTCTAATATTCATATTTGCATCTATGTAAAATCTGAATCGGCTCCCAAACCCTAACTTTGGTGAGAAAAGCAGTCTGACTTGTTTCTGGGAGGTTATATATTAGCAAGAATTGCCACTGAATTATTTTAGATTATATTATAGTACCCAAGATCCATTACATCATTACACTTTCTTTTTCTCCCAAGACCTTCTTTGTCTCAGCTTCACTGAATAGAAATACTTGGATATAAAAAGAGAAGAATACTGCTCTGAAGCCTTCTCTCCAAATTCATTCAGCAGTGCCTCTGTTCACTCCCTGTAACCCAAAGATCTCATTGTTACAGAAGTGTTCCTCATGCTGCCAACTGGTCCTAAACAAATAGTTTAGGACTTGTTGCTTAAGCAGGACTCTCATTGTGCGCAGAACAGCCACAGTCTTGAAAACTGCAGCTTACTTCTCCATCTATAACAGTTAGTAAGTCTTAGTTGCACATGTCAGATTTTACTGAACACAGAAGTTACTCAACACTACTCTCTTTTCCAGATGATTGAGGCAATGCACATTATCATCCTAAAGAAAAAACCAAAACATGCAAGTTTTTTTAGTTGATTTATTATATAGTTCTGTGTCATCATTCATGAAGGATCTGGCTTTCATATAGAATTTTCACTCAAATCCTTCCATATCTAATTAGCTTTCAAAACTTGGTTCTGAAAGTCTAAATATAGGGCACTATTCATAGCAAATAGCTGAGAAAGCAAATTGAAGGAGAGAAAAACATATATACACTGATGGAAATAGATAAAACACTACAATCTGGATAGGCAATTCAACAGAGATTATTTAGCTTTTAGAATATGACACATCCCAGTAGCAGATCATTAAGATGGTCTTCAGATCATTTCAGCTGCTTCCAAGACATGATACAGTTATGTTGCTCCTTTCCATTCTTTGTGATATGAAGCCTCGGTTACCCATCACCACAGAGGAACCACAATCAGCTATTTTCAATAGATCTGAAAACATTTATGGTTGTGAAAGCAAGGGACTAATATGGAGTCTTGATCAAACAGATTGGGCAAGGCTGTATGAGACCTTTGGTGCCTTCGTTGATCAGTCCTGACCTTCTACGCTCTCAAGCACTGACTTCCTCATGACCTGAGCCTGCCAGTTGCAGGGCGCTCTGCAGTGGGTTTGTGGTCTGATTTCACCTCCACTGGAGATAAAGAGGGAATAAGTGCACTAGTTTTGTCTAATCATCTCTGTTCAGATATGAATTGCCATTTCAGAGATGAAGGACCAGCACATTCTGTGACTGTGTCATATTATGATGTCATCCTGTCCCCAGAAAACCTCTGACTTTGTCACTGAAGAAGTCACACTGAATGTTAAATGAAGTAGCTTTGCTTAGATCAGCAGAATTCTTAGAGAATATTTAGGGATAAATAAGAAGACTTCTTAGATCGGAAAGGGAAATTTGTGACTCCAGTCCACTGGTACTACTACAGTTGTTTTTTCTAAAGTAACTGGACAGAGAAATCCCAAAAAGCTCCATTCATAATGTAGCATCAGGTTATTAAAGTTTTAAAACATGTGGAGATACAAACATGCACATGCCAAAAAGGGGAGAATTTAGTATAGGAGTGACAAATGCCCATCCTGTGTGAAAAATAAGATACAATAAAAATACAGACAGCATCGCATTTCTTGCGTTACTTTTTAAAGTAGTGATAAAGGAAATTGTGTCAAATAGCCAGGGATCTATTTTCAAAGCTGTGTGATCTAAATTTTAATGCCATATTGCTTAGCACTAAAATCTCAGTCAACAAGACAGAAACTTGCTTTCAAAAGCACCAAGTTTCCCCACTGCCTGCTATGAATTTGCATGATGGCTAATGAGATATGAGTGTGGAGTTTTAATGCCAGTTTTGAGGAAAACCTTGGATATACTGAGGCTCTGAACCTGCACTCAACAGGTCAGGAATACCATTAAAAGTCAGGGGGTTAGATGGCAAGTTGCAGCCTGGCAGACTGAAAGTTCTTAATGGATTAATTTCCTGGAAGTTAGGCTTATAGTTATGCCACTCCTGAAATGAAATATTTGGTGCTAACCAAAATACAATCAAATAAGTAAAGGTAGCTCTTAGGGGGTTTTTGGCTAGTCTGAGGTTTTGTAAAATTTGTGTATCTCATGCTTTGCTGGGTATGTAGGTGTCAAAGGAGTTACAGTCATCTGTTCCATGGAGGACATGGTCCTCTGTTTACAAGGACATGAATAGACTTTTCAAAGGCATCTAATTCCTGCTGAAAGTCAATTCACTTCCCGCCGCACATTGACTTTCAGTAGGAGTCAGTGCCTCATTCTTTTAGGCAATTTCAAAATCCCAGCCATGTTTTTGGTTTTGAATCTAAGCTAACCTGACAGTGTCCCTGGAAAGTTCAAACACTTGGAACAAGGTTTCAGTGCTGTAGCATAGTAATGGCTGAATTCATTTATTTAAAAGCCTTTTATAGTGAAAGCTTTGTATCAACCGAATAGCACAAGCAGTGTTTACAGTTTGTTTGATTTATTCTTGGCCTCTGCCAGTTTTAATTATATTTGACACATTTATAAATTGAATAACAAAGAGAAGGTTGGGCTGGGCATGAGAAACAAACTAGCTCAATTTCTTAGACTGAATTAATCAAGAGAAAGAGGTCAAGTTGGGGAAAAAGCTTTCTGATTAACATTATATTTGAATGAAGTTCCTCTGGAGGTGGAGGGTCTTAAGTTAGTTGGATGACTCCTCTCCAGTGGCTGTGGAAGTGGAGCTGTTTGCTCTGACCTGCCAATGTCCCCACTCTGGAAAGAGCAGCTCAGTGAGCCTTAGCTGAGAGAAGGATCAGCATCTCAATCAATGCACTTTGCTTTTTCTGTTGTTTTGAGTTGGGTTACTAACATTTGGCTGATACTGTAATTCCTTGGACTCTTCAAGAAGTAGTAAAGTTTTTTTGTACAATTTCATGTACAAGCTGTAGAGAGTCACCAAATGGTGTCTTTCCCTTGTGCTGAAAATGCTGCCAAACATACCAGTACAATCTGTGTATTTGAGAACTTTCACAGTAGCATTTTGCTTAATCCAGGAAATAAGAATACAATCTCTTCCCTCTTCCCTGTTTTTCAAACATCCCTTGTCAGCAAAGCACATACAATAGTCTGTGCTTACTACCTAAAAGTTCACATTTCACTAGGAAAAGTAAGCCATTGCTCAACTCAGTGGACCAATACAGTCCTATTCTTTATCAGATTCAAGACATACAGAGTGTGAACACTCAGAAAAACACTTCAGGTCCAGGTAGGCAGAAGCTTTTTGATATAGCCCATATAGAGCTGCTTCACATCAAACCAGAGAAAAACCTTGTCACTGCAGACTTTTAAAAGTATTAGTAAATGTAAGAACAACCTTGTGGAATAGATACACCAATTTATATTTTGTTTTTCTACAGTTCCACTCTAATATTTGCCTACAGTTTTAATGATTTGAAATAATTTGCAATAATAGAATAAAGAATATAAATTTGTAAAGATTTTGAGAAGCATATGAGTGGTATATGTTTAAAATGAAATATCCTTTTCCTCAGGCTGCCTAGCTTTTTATAAAGGGAAAGTTTGATTAAAAGTAGAATTAGCAAGCTCTCTTTCCAAGCAAGTGTGCCAGTTTCTGGATTCCAAATGGATTTCCTACTACGTGTCCATGCAGAAGCTCCTAGAGAGAGGCAAGATGACCTAGTTTTCAAACTTTATCTTTTGAAATGTCTTTCAAAGGTATTCTCCCTTTCAGAGTAGTAGAACACTGTCAGTGTTTTCTGTTTGTGGTCTTATCTGAGAAAACTTAGCCTTGCTTTTTGATATCTTCAGATGAAAACGATGCACATGAAGAAAAATGGAACTAACTTTACATAACCTTTACGTGTACCGCTTGGAGCTGCTAAAATCCTCCTCTTTTTGCTAACTCAAAGTTTGTGTCAGTTCAATTTCCCCAGCTCACCAAAGAGGTTTGGTCTTATTAGTGAGTAGTTACAGTTCAAATCAAAGCACTTCAAAGTTGATTTGTTCATCTGTTCTAAATGCTGGAAACGAGCCGATGTTCTGAATAGCACGTGCCGTGCTAAGTGTGCCAGGACAGAGTTCAACAGGCTGGAGTCGCCATTGCTCACACCTCTGCAGTGGTGGCCAGGAGAGTCCATAGTAGCAGCAATTGCTGGCTGTTAACCTCTGGGTGTTATATTGCCTGCATCTAGTGTACAGGGACAGAAGTAACCAGTGATAATGCTCTCCAGAACTACCAGTTCAGAAATTCACAGAATAATTTACTCTGGGAGAGGCCTCTGGATGCCCCTTTCCAGAGCAGGTCCAGGTTCCTGCGCATTTCAGTGCAAATGTCTGGTATTTGCTGGGTGATGCTGCTCTGCATGTAGCACTCTGTTCACTGTGTGCTGAAAGTGCCCTTCTCATAAAATACTGACCACCACCTGTACCTGTATTTGCCTCTATTTAGGCAAATACTTAGCTCTAAGTTAAACACATGTCTCTGTAAATAGCATCTAGGCAGCTGCTTTTCTCAACCTAATACCTAGCAGATGGGTATTTTGATCCCTAGGTATTGTTATTGTTGGCGATCTTATTAGAGATGGCAAGGACTGAAAGGTCAGTCCGTCTGCCAGCCCTAGGCTCTGAGGCAGGGGTATTACCCCTTTAGCAAGCAACCCATGGCATCTTGGCTTGGCTCTGCACATTGGATTTGGCTGCATTCTCAGCTCAGGAACTGATTCTGCTCCACTGAAATCAATGGACACTTTGCTGCTGGGCTCTCTATCTGTCATTTTTCACAAGAATTAATTTCACATTATGAAACAATCCAAACAAATGTTGACTAGCCTTTTGCTTTGTTTTTACCACAAGCTGTACAAATGCTAATTCTACTCATGCAGTACGATGTTCTGCACCAGCTTATTACCCAGAGACCATAATAATCTACTTATAGGGAAGACTTATTTAAAATTGAAAGTATCCAGATTATTATCTATAAGAATTGTTTGGTAGTCACTCATTTCCTCATTTGGAAAACTCTGACAAATGCCACATTTTCCCTGAAACTTCCTGCAGTTCTGCAAGGGCAGGTTTTGCTCTGTGCTGACCGCTTGTGTCAGCTTATTCTTTCCCTCAACTTTCTTCCCTCAGTCCATGCCTGCAAGATCCTCTTCCCTCTTTTTTTTCTTCCCATTCATCTTCATCTCAGTTCATCAAATCCTTCTCCAATTTGGAATTGAAGTATCACATACAGGTACTTGGGTGGAGATCAGCAGAATTGTAGTTGACTCCTTGGCAGCTAGAAGGAATATTCTGCCTCTTTTTGTGTATCCAATTGGCCTGCAACTTGCATGGACACTTATGTTCTCTAGGCTGATGAGTTGATTCAGCTTCATGGTATCAATATGTGTTGCTTTTGGCTTACTATATTTTTAATAAATTAATAGGTCTGCATTGCTCTGTGAGCACAGTAACAATCAATAACACTGCAGACTTCCCCACATATTAGGGAAACAATAGTCTTGACTTCACTTTTCTTCCTTTGATAAGGACTAATCTTCATGGCTGGTATAAAATACAATCATGACATAGATGTTAAAGATTTTTATCTCATCAGCTTCTCAGCCATGGTTTCACTGGCATTTGAGTAGAATTTCTCCCACCAGTACCAGAGGCAATAATAGGATGTTCTTAAAGCATTTTTTCCTGATGCCTCATGAAAACAGAGTGCGTGGGATCAGACTGCACATGTGTGTCTGCGTGCCTCTGCTCTGTTTTAAACATTGGCCAGTTTCAAACAAAATTGCCAAAGGGGCAGAGGTCTCACACAGAATCGACTTCCTACACCTTTTGTTAAATGTTAGCACTTCACCTGAGAAAATGTCCGAGGCAGGTTTGCAGCCTGCTAGATACAAGAAAAGCCGCACAACGCAGGTGAGGAGGACAAGAGAGAGAGGTACAAAGAGAGAGGTACAAAGAGAGAATGATGTTCCAAGTATCACGTCAGCCAAGGAGGTGCCAAACAGAGCTTACACCTCCCCAGACTCACAGCACAGATCCAAAGGGAAAAGAGCTTCATGTGGTCCAGTGAAGACAGACCTATGCTTTTGTCCCATAATATGTCTAGCTTTCAGTAAAAGTAGTTGGTTTTGATTGACAGATTGTTTCATATCAGCAGTAAGATTTTCTGACCTTGTTTTGACAAATTCCTGAAATGCCAGGTCCTGCACAGCATCAAAAGAGTGCTGCGATATTTTAGCATCACTAAAAAAAAATGATCCCTTTAATCTGACAGGATTTAATTTTTTTAATTTGTAGCTCAGTCAGCTTCTTTGCTAGCTGCCCTGAGCTCTGCTACCTTTTTGGGTGCCCAAGACTTAAAGGCCCTCCACTTAAACAACCAAAACTACAGAAATGTGTCACTGTATTTGCAGAAGATTTGGTCCTTGTTTGACACCACGTAACAAGTCTGTGCAATAGCAAGAATTAGTATCTGCAGACCATAGACTATCACAATAAGAAAATGGGGAACTTTGTCATGCTCTTAATACATTTCCAGTGTTGGAGATTCCACAGTTGTCCCAGGCAACCTACTGCAGAGTATCATTAATTTTAGTTTTAAACATTTTTCCAAATGCTTCGTTTCACTCTTCCTTGCTACATCTGAGACACATTTGCATTGCAGCCATGCTGAATATGGAGAGCAGAATATTCCCTTCCTTTTCCAAATGAAGGTATTTTTTACAGTATTTCCTCTCAGTCTTCACTACCCCAGACTGTATGCCCTTCCATATGTGACATTTTCTATAGTTGCTTTATTGTGCTCCAGACTGTATAGTTGATCCACTTTTTTAAAAAAAAAAGTGCTCAAAATACTGTGTTCAATTTAGGTCCCTCATTACAGGAAAGACATTGAGGCCCTGGTGCATGTCCAAAGAGGGGCAATGAAGCTGGTGAAGGGTCTGGAGCACAAGTCTAATGAGGAGCAGCTGAGGGAACTGGGGTTGTTTAATCTGCAGAACAGGAGGCTGAGAGGAGACCTTGTTGCTCTCTACAACTACCTGAAAGGAGGGTGAGGTGGGTGTCGGTCTCTATTCCCAAGTAACAAGTGATAGGACGAGAGGAAATGGCCTCAAGTAGCACCAGCGGAGGTTTAGATTGGATATTAGGAAAAATTTCTTCAGTGAAAGGCTTGTCAAGCATTGGAACAGGCTGCCCAGGGAAATGTTTGAGTCACCATCCCTGGAAGTGCTTAAAAGACGTGTAGATGTAGTGCTTGGGGACATGGTTTAGTGATGGAATTGGCAGTGCTAGGTTTATGATTGGACTCGATGATCTTAAGGGTCTTTTTCAACCTAAATGATTCTATGATTCTATACAACATCCTTTTCATTTAGATTCTAGGCTGATGTTTGCTATTTTAAAACAGTGCTGATTCATGTGCAATTTGTCATGTGCTATTAATACCCAATTCTTTTTTGCAAAGCTGTTACACAAACTGCAGTGCCTCCAGTCTATGCAGGGGATTATTGCTATGTACCATTGCTTCCGTTTTTTCAGACCCCTTTCCCATATCCATTTTGTTCTGGATCCTAGTTCTTCAGCATCATTACTTCCCCCAACTACCTGCGACAATCTTCAGACTTAAAAATTGTGTTCTCTAGTCCATCATCCAAGTCACTAATAATAATATTGACCCAGGGCAAGTCTTGCAGAACCCAGTAGATACTTTTTTCCAGTCTGAAGTAAACTATCACTCTATACATATTGTTGTGTGAATATGATTTCCCAATCAATTTTGCACTCATCTTGTGTTAGTTTCATCAAGTGTAAATGAGAGTAAGCTGCAATTGCAGAATTTTTATCCTAGGTTGTGAGATATGAGCCAGAAAAGACTTAGCTTTTAGATCCAAGTGAATTTGTACAACTGATTAGTAGGGCAAAAAGTAGTTAAAATTTAAAATCAAACAAAAGGAAATCTTGATTTGCCAAGCCTTCAACACAAAACTCCACTCTGTCCTTTTAAGTTGCATCTTATAAAATAATTGTGTTCCCAGAGCTACAGAAGTGAATGAATCTACTTGAAAGATTATTGGGAATAATTCAATGTGAAAAAGCACTTTGGCAATATACGGTAGGATTTGGGTTGGTTTTTTTCCTCTACACCATGTATTTCTGTTCTACTGATTAAATCAATTTAAAAAATGTCAAACATCAGCATGAAATATTTTTCTATGAGTTCAATTTTAATGTAATTTTGTATATGAAATCCTCTTTCAGGTGAGATTGTGCTAGACCTATTTAGCCTGATTGGCTAAAAGTACTGAAACACAGAACAACTTTTTTTTATCTGTGTGATAAAAATCTTTTCAGGAGTGATTTTCTCTTGATGTGTCAGGCTGTTATCTTTTTGAAACATTGATCTTCATGGGGACAGCAGGAATAGAGCTGTGTGACCAGCAGATCACAGAAACTTCCTTGATTCAATCCCCCAATTAACCTTGTGGATTCTAGTGGAAGGTGTCCCTGCTCATGGCAGGGGGGTTGGAACTAGATGATCTTTAAGGTCCCTTCCAACCTATACCATTCTATGATTCTATGATTTGTAATGAATATGCCAAATGTGAGTGAGTTATTTATTTGTCTGAGGCATCTCAGCTCCTGGTCAACTAGGAAATGCTTGTCCAACAGGGAAAAAAAGTGTAAAATGTACTTTGCTTTCCCTTCAGATGCCTATCATAGGTTAATATTCCTTGCACGGAAGGTGGCCTGAGCTCAGGCTTGTTGGAGGGAATTGCGCTGCTCCCTCACATAGACCTGAGGAGTTACATAATAAATATACAAAATCCGCTTTGCAGGAAGTAGGTCAATACAGTGAAGCCATCACTTTCTTGATTTTGATAAACTTTGAATGGGCTCACGAGAGGAGCTGTTTGGCAACAGTAATAACTGCAACAAGCGTTTTCCAACATAGAATAGCAGAGACCTAAATGGGGCCTCTGGAAACAAATATAAATTAGTAATAATAGCAAACAACAGAGACAATGTAGGACAGGGCCACAGAGAGGAAATGATGAGAACTCACTAAACATATTCCTCATCTTACTACCATTAGGAATTGACACTGGAGGGCTGTAACCATGATGCACCTCTAATACTAAACAGGTATTGTGGTGAGGGGAAAGGAATCTGCACCCGACCCAGTCCAGCTGCCAGCAAATACTCTGATGACTAATCAGAATCAGAGTATTCCAGGAAAGAATATCAGAATATTTCAGGGTCAGTTGAAAATCTGAACAAAGAATAGTATTTCATGCATACATAATATTCCAGAAACACTGTGTTATTAGCAGATGTAATACAACAAACCACTTGAGTATATTCTATACTAAAGGAAAAACATTAAACTGCATGAGGTGGATTCTGAACTATATTTATAGAGACAAGTAAAAAAGCTATTGACTGTATCTCCAAAGGCAACAGAATGATGACATCTGCTCAAGGTGCAAAGCAAGTGAAAAACAAGTAGCATATTAAACCATATTAAGAAGATGTGTTATTGTGCTATATAGATCAGATATATGTCCTCATCCTGGTTATTATTGCAATAACTTGGCAAAAAGATAATTACAAAAGTAAAAAAATAAAGCCCAAGGAAAAGCAATTAAAAATATTTAAATCAGAGGTCATTAAATGCTTCTTCCCAAGGCATGCACATAGGAAAACAAAAAGTCAGGACTGTTTGCAGATCTGAGACATGAAATAAGTGTAAGTCTTGCTTCCGCTGTGACTGGAAAGAAGAGGAAAAACAAGGGGCACAGGGCATGACTGAGAAAAGCTGGTCCTTCAGCATGAGCTCTGTGAGTGCTCAGGAGATCAGCTCTTCTCTTCTGGGCGGTACAACACGAGCGAGGCTCACAGGTCTCACTCGAGTCCCAGGGTGCCCTGCAGAGTTACCACTTGGAGAATGAAAGAAACAGAATAAATATTTGGACCCATTTGGTTATTCCTATTGAAAGAATTAAAAGGGAATGAATTGGAATAAAATGCTAAAAAAAAAGGCAAATAAAAGGAAAAAATTTGCACTTTAAAGATTGTGTTTAGTTAATACAGAACAATAATAATGTAAAGAATGTAGCAGAATTTTAAAAATGGATGTTTACATAAATAATAATTGTGCTATCTGATATCAAATAATGCTTCTGAATCATCATTCTTCCAGGCAGGTAATGTTAAAAAAAATTGCCCTCTCCTGCAAAACATACATTTTTATAAAAATTGCATGTGAAGGTTTTACACTTTTCTCTTTAGCAGGTGGCATTAAGTGTGTGTAACCAGACCAATAAGCCTCTGCAGTTCTCCTAAACACTGTTTCCCATGTTACTGAACTGCTCAGTACATAAGCAAAGCAAATTTACTTTAGGAATATATCTGTGTTAAAAGCAATATAGATCCCATACCAGAATATTTATTGAAAAAGTAAAATGCATGTTTATATACTTGCAATGGTATCATACATTCAAAGATTGTCTTCTCCGCTGACAAATGCTCAGGAAATGAACAGGTTTTTTTACAAAGGGATGCAAACTATGAAGTTCCTTTTCAGCTTTGGTAAATGCTGTGGACTGCTTAAGGGCAAAGCACTTTGATGAACAGATTTTTCAGGTGGGGGTAAACTGACAGATTTACACCAGTGAAGGATTTGGCCTCTGGCACTGTGGGGCCCAAATATTAGGCCAGCTCTTTCCCATTAAAGTAATGTACTGCTCTCTCCAAAGCCTTCTGGAGTGCTCACTTGCAGCAGTTAGATATTAGAATAACAGTAAGGGTACAGTGCAGAAGTGCATTTATGTTAAAAGACCTGTAAGGAATAGTAGTGTGCTAATATATGTAACTGTATGAATCTTTGAGATTGCATTTTAAGTGTTGTATTCCATCATCTTATTCTACTTTAGCAGCTATTTGCTTTTTGCAGAGGTTGGGAGTTGGTACAATAAGCTTAGCGTCAGGTATTAGGCTAATGTTCCATGAGATGGGCGACTGTGGTAACATATCATTCAAAACTCACATTTTATCAGATTCAGGTCTTTTGAAGTGATTTTCCTACTATTTCTTGAATTACTTATTCATTATATGACACTTTCTTACTGAGAGGTATTCAGTTACTGATCGGCTATTAGAAAGATTGGTGCAGCATACTGAAAGCAATAAGGAAGTATAAAATCTGACCCTATAAAAGCACTATCATCACCAAGTTTGGGTCCTGCAAATGAGAACCTATGAGAGAGTATTGATAGCATGCAATCCATTTATTTTCATGCCCAGAAATGGTTTGTAAGTTATTTAAAAATTAAGATACTGATATTTTTCTATTCAATAAAAGATAGCAATGTTTTCATATGTGCGTAGATTAATTTTTTTCAGGTAATACTGACCAAAATGACTACTTGCTTAACACTACAAAGCAGCAGACATTAGGAAACATGTTGGGTTTTTTCCCAAACACCTTTTCAGAGCATGTAAGGGCAGGATGAGCAGCACTGCCACAAGGCACAGAAACTTGTGGCTGGTGGTTTGGGGTGAAAGTGGGATCTGGCAATTTGGAACACAACACAGAAGTGCCTGCACAAGTCAAAAGGCTGCTGTGCGAGCAGAGATTTCAAGCCTTTCACGCGAGAGGGCTTTTTGTTGTTCCTGCCGTATGACCCCAGAGCAGCCCCAGAGCGAGAGGCTTCTCTCCCCTCACAGCTGCCGGGTGCTCTCGGGAGGCACCAGACACTCCGCTGACACTCAGGACAGAAGCCAGCGGTGAGCCGGTCCCCGGGGAGCAGTGGCCTTGGCCTGTGCCCCACCGGGCTGTGCTCAGTGGGGAGGACTGAGGGAAACCTGAGCTTGTCAGGCCCCATGACAGCGCCCTGCCCGAGGCCTGCTGAGGGTGAGGTGTGTCTGCATGAAACCCCGCTGAGGGGAACCAGGGTCAGTACGGCCCTGGGATGGCCAAGCAGGGTCACGGGGCTGGGCCTGCACCAGGGCTGGGCCAGGACATAGGCCCACAGCGAGGCAGGGCAAGGCTGTGGGAGCTGGAGACCGGCCTTGCTGCAGTGTCACCGGCCCTGGGGGGCTGACATGGGGTCCTAGGCCCTGGGCAGGGTGGGAGAGGCCGGTCAGAGCCAGTGAGGCCCTCAGTGCCCTGATTCATGTGGGGTTTGCCCTGGCGAGGCGAGAGCTCTGGCTCAGCCAGCCAGGGCTGTCCCTAGGCATGGGTCTCTCAGCTGGCAGAGCTGAGAAACAGCCATTTTAGGCAGGAACTTCTCAAAGGGCAGAAAGAGCATGACAAAGTTCGTGGTTTGCTTCAGCTCAGTTTCAGTTCCCTGGAGAAGCCCCACCAGTGATGTCCCCAGATCCCGCTAGCTGTTTGCTCAGCATGGCACTGCCCGACGTGGCTGCTCCCTCACAGCGCTGCGAGGCCTTCCTGTGACAGAAGACAGAGTCAGCGCTCACTGCAGCAATGAGAGCTTGTCAATTAAGTGCTAATTTAATTTGCCTGTCACGGACTCGGGCCATTTTGTGCAAAAGTGTCTCTAACTCTGTCTGTTAGTATGTTAGCACAGCTTGTCAAAAGGCCCTCGTGGTCTCAGCAAACAGCTAAATGAGACACTTGTCCCTTCTTAGGCAATGTATCAAATCCACACACACAGCTCCCATGCACACTGTGTGCTGGAAGACAGATGTTTCTGTTCATTGAAACTCACTTGCTATAATTAAGACAATTTTTAGGTCTTCAGTTCTGGTTTTTCAGTAAGATATTCTTGTGGCTGAGTTTGTACTCTTGACAAATAGGGTATCAGTGGTGAGTGGGGGAAGAAAACACTTCCCAGATGGGAATTAAATTGTTCTCAGAGCATAACCCAGGGTTTGTGTTTCACAGATTCTTGAAGGTCTCTTCTCCTGCTTTGCATGGTGTAAGGTAACAAATGCTACTGGAAAATGCATTGGCTTCATGTAAACAGAGGATAAATATTCAGATTGCAATCCTGTTGTAAACAGATGTTCAGAACCTATTTTTGTTCTTCTAAAGAGCAGACTCCTATATCACAGGTTAGTGTCTCAGCCATGGGGACATGGACTGCTGTCTTTGAGTTATATATGTTTTAGAAAAATGCTACTAGGGGCCTGAAAATTTCTCCAATTAGTAAGCAACAAAACAAAAATTCAAATTATTTAAAAGGAGAATTAGGCAAACTGGTGGGAAAAAGCTCTGTTAAGGGTGCTTCCAGGTACTTACTTATTTGAAAACTAACCTCTGTGATACTGCTATGATCATTGTTGAGCCTGAATCTATGTGGTGGGACAAGAGCTCTCTGTAGTATGTTCCACAGTTCAGATCACCCTTTCCTCCACACCAGGCTTTGTGGGAGGCTTGTTGGAGAGCAGCTCATATCACCCCCTTCACTTGGGCCACCACTTGCTTCTGAAGGAAACCTAGAGGTAAGTGTAGGTCTCAAGCCCAGTCTCTTGATGTGTCACTGATGCATGGCCAGGGAAAGTTGGAGGACCAGACCTGCAGCATAGGTCATGGAAGAACTCAGCCCTATAGCCTCTGCTCAGCATGTTTCACACCTTCAATTTCTTTATCTTCCTAGCCCGATTATACGGAGGAAAGGCAATAACGAATGTCACAGCTGAGATATTATGCACTGGTTTTTATTTTTTTTACCAAGGAGAGTTTGTTCTAAGGCATAAAATTTTGTGTGATCTATTTTAGTGAATAGCTGGGGTGGTGAAGGACTGATGTGCTGGCTGAAAAAAAAAAGAAAAGCACCATTTTCATCTTGACTGTAGTGCACTGTCTGTGGCATGACAGACTGATGATGGAGCAGGCCTGTTAAGTCCTTACTAAGCTGACACAGGGCAAATGCATGTAAATGTCAGTGTGAATCTGGTTGTTCTTTATTCATTGGCTGTCAGTACCGTTGAAGATAATATTATTTTCATTTCCTCTCCCTGTTCTTCATGTCCAGTGCAATCGATACCAACCAGCAAGTACTGTTAGGAATGGGTCGTGCTGTACGTTGAGCAGCAGGCTTGTTTGATGTTAATAGCTTTGAGTACATGGTGCTAGCTTGTTGTTACCTGACATTACCTTCCTTCATATCAATGCCAGTGAGACTAGGGGAGCTTCTGGGAAGCTACAGGTATTGAAGGTTCATGCTCTGCCCCTTTACTCTTTTTGGTATGTTAAAATCTGAAGTTTAGGATCCTGCCTTCCAGACACTGAATCTTCATCAATTCTGATAAACTTTAGAGTTGGAATGGAAAGCCTATCCAGATGATTAGATCTTCAGACAAGGCCAGGGCACTAGCATGATAATGGAAGATAATAGAAGAGAATATGCAATGGGTTTTGTACTCTTAATTTGTTTGCATTCTAACTTGGCTTCCTTTAGTGAGTAACTTCTTTTGTTGGTGGGTTGTTGGGTTTTTTTTTGTCTTAGAGTTCCAAGAATCTCAGTCTTCAGATAAAGTAACCACAAGTTCCGCCTTTTTTATTCCAATTAAAAGTGTAACTTCTGATATTTATTGGGTGACTTGTTTCTCTTAGTGCTTATTAGTGTAGTCCTAATGAAGCAGTGAGGCAAACTTTGGATTTTTTTTTTCAGTTTGTATGTTTTCTACTTTGTCTGGTTACTGTAATCATGTCTGAAAGTCTCATTCTTATTCTAAGGGGTAGCCAAGTATCTTAAACTAACTTTTGATAATGGATTTGTTTTTACCAATACTGAGAGCAGCTGGGGGGAGACTTGTCCTTCATGTCAAGTTTCACGGACCTTCCTGCTAAACTTGTCCTCTTTTTTACTTTTAAGACTCCCACATTTTACTGATTACTTCCTGTTAGTTCCTGATTGACTCAGAGGTTTTCATAGCATGCCAGTGCCACTGTGATAATTTTAAACCACTTGTTGCTGATGAAAATAAATGTAAGTGGTCTCATTTACCTCTCCTGACACTTATTTTTGATCTGAATGTCAGAAACTGTGCTCAGATGAAGTCTGCATATGCAGATTGATAGAAATCTGTGGACACTCATGGAAATTTACTACTTAGTACACTGGCAGTTTCCTCTGCATTTATGGCACTCCCTCTTCCCCCGGCATATAGCAGATGTAGCACCCTTATGAATTAATTATCTGATATACAGGAGCAGAATGAGTTTCCACATCTTCCTGTACTGCAGTCTTCTGCTTCTAAATTAAAATGTTTGATTGAAAGGGGGATGATTGAAGGTTCCATTTCTCCCTGATTGTTACACCAGGGTTCTTGTAGCCTGTTTAAGTGAAATTCGTGATGGGACAGATGATCTCAAAAAGAGCAAGGAAGACTTTTTCTCCTTTCCATTCTTTAGTTGCAGAAAATACAGAATATTTCATTCTGTCTTCTACAGGAACAACTGCAGGAAAAGATTATATTGAGTCTTGTGATTTTACCTCAAGTCTTTTGCCTTAGACAGAAGTTTGGTATTTTTCTCTGGAGTTGAGTATTTTACAAGTGAGGATATCCATGCAGTTTTGGAGCACACATCTCTGCAAGTCTATAAGTGCACAGTTCAAAACCATGGATACGTTTTTTTGCCCTCCAAGAGGAAGTAACTGTAAAAGTAACAACACTGAGGAGATCTGGAATATGTTCAGATAAGAAGTTTCAGGCATGAATGCGGTAGGGAAAACAGCAAAAATCTGGCAGTCTGGGTTCCATTGTGAGCTGAGAAACAGAGCACAAGGTGCCTAGAGATTGCTGTATGTACAGGCAATCTGCTAATGTATTTAAGGGTTGTCTTTTCATTACCACTGTTGTCCACATAGCTAATTTAAAAACTAGCAGTGGATTTAGTTGCACATGCTACTCTCATACCTAGAGTAAGAACATCAGCTTGTTCCGAGATGTTAAAGTTGCCTGAATTTATGCAAGTGGATTTTCTAAGATTCATGCAGAAAATAATCCAGTTTAGCTTATTTGAATTAACTCCCCCAAGGCTTCTCAGTTATTTTGCAAATGTTTCCCTTATCTCTGTGCTTTTCCTGGGATGCCAAATGCTAAGAGAATGATAATACTAAATAGATTAAATGGCAGCACTGTGTAAGGCAATGCTTTTTTCATACTGTATCTGTAGCAGTCCAGGAAATGAGGCTGAATTTAAATCTCCAGTATAATCTGTGAAAGAGGAATGATTGAGATACATACCAGAGACATATTCTGCTAAACTTCCTTTGAAAGCTGCATTATTTATCTCTTTTATGTATGTGTGTGCCTTGTATTAGCTCTGAACAAATCTTAGTATGTTCACTTTGCATAATCATTTTTCATGCATTCACTGTTTTTACTGCTGTGTAGCTCTCACAGCTTTCAGAATTGTTTGCCTCTTAATGACTTGGTAGCAGACAAGTCTTATGGTAAAAATACTTAAAATTATTTACTCTCTCATTTCATGTCCTTGAGATAGAAGTAACAGAAGTATCTGTAGTAGGGAAAGGGATGAAAATTTCATTTAACTATAAGCCTTTTAAGAAATCCATGTCCACCTAGCTCTTTGTGGTTATCACCATGCAACAGGTCATGGTCATCTGAGTCACACTGGACAAAAATCTGATCATCACACTTTAAAACCATTTACCTTTTGTTCAAGCAATAGGAGTTAACTTTGCTCCAGCTTCAACAATATAGCACAAAGTTAAGCAATTCCATTTGCAGCAAAAATGGAAGAGCAAGCCCAATACACTTTCCAATATTAAAAGAATACCTGTATCTGGCCATTAAATATAAAATCAGACACTTACTGTACTTGCATAAGTATCCCCAAAGCAGCACTACTTAGGCACACATTTTGTTAAAATAGCTTTGATCTATAATAGCTCTGATATTCTGAGAATTTGTCACAAAACTACAAGGTAATTTGTCAATATTCTACTTCTTGACAAGTTGGTTTAGACACCTTATTAGCATTTGCTTTAATAAAGCACCACAGTGCAGGTGGTTCCCTGGTGTATTTAAGACATTTCCCTTTTGTTGTCACTAGCTATAATCTTGATGAATTTCTTCTGAGAACATTGGCTTCCAGTCTACTTTACCTCACTCTTCTCAGGGAGGAAAATTAAATTTAACCATGTGCAGTAATGGGTTAAGTTCGTACTTGGGTAAAGTGTATTAAGTGTTTTGTGTTTGCATCATACTGATTGGTACTTCTCTGGAGTGGCCTGTCCTCATATTTGGTAAGGAATCATTCAAGCCAACTAACTGATCCCCCTGAGAGAAGTAGAAATTAGCTCAAACTCCAGTCCTAGCAGATATACCAAAGTGGGCCATGAATGGGACGCTGGACAAGGTTCTGGGTGTTGAGTTGTGGGGAGTGAAGGAGAAAATCCTTCTAAGACATTGAAAGTAAAGGTCATGTCTGCAAGGGTCAGAACTCGAAACAGACAGATGGCTTTGTGCTAATCATTATGCTAGTGCAAACGTTATGGTAAAGACAAGGCGTGGTTAAACATTCTTAGGCCTTGCCAGGCCACCCATTCTGAATGTAAACAAGTGAAATTCAAAATTGTATTTATTAATGAAGTGTTTGGAAGCTAATGAGCTACAGAAATTATTTTTTTCTCCAGCAACCTGCACTGTCTTTGCTTATCAAAGTAAGACCTTGCAATTTCTGCTCACAAAGTATAGCAGCTACATCTCTTCCTGACAGGACTCAGAAATCTCATCAATCTCAAGTGGATCAACTGAATGTTTTCTTGGCAAAAATTTTCTGAGTCTAGAGAAAAAGACACGGCGGTACTTTGAGCCTTCAGAGAGCATCCTGGCTCTGATGGTTACAAAATGGGGCCCATAAGAGGAGGGACATAATTCCATCTCCCACTAAAACACTCATTTGTGTTCTGTGCTCCCCAGATAAACAGTTTAGGAGGAAACTGTTACTTCCCAAAAGATATTTCATTGTCTTCTAATAAAGCATCTTTCATATGAAAAAATACCTAAGTTTTATGAACTCTGACTAAATTATTAATAATTTCATTTTAAGATGTCTGACTGTACTGAGGATTTCAGTTATTGCTTTCCCATTTCTCATAGTGTAATAGATGCACATCCTTCATCCAAAGGATAGTTTTATTGCTTTGAAACAGTAATTTCTGCAGGTTCCCATTCTGCCCCAGCTCATCTCACTTAGAGGTGCTAGCAGGCCTAAAACTAATAATAGAGTGGGCATGAAGCCATTAGATTCAAGTGTAAAGGGGAGCAACAATATCCTGATTTAAGTGATCTCTACAAGTGGCTAGGGAAACCTGGAACTTGATTTTTATGTTTATAAACTTCCCCCCTGGTTTGGTGCCTTGGTGACAGTTGCCACCATAGCATTTGTGAGAGGAAAGGAGCATCCTCCTCTATGGCTGTGGACAGGTCTTCAGCGCACTGATGAGCTGCCCAGGGTCACATGCAATCTGAGGATATCAGGACTTGAACCTGCAAAACATTCAGCTTAAAAACTGTTCTTTGTGTTACAAAGCTGTATGGCAAAGCCAGGCACTGAGTAGCAGTAGGACATTGCTCCACACATGGGGAAAAGATGCAGGTGGCCCATTCAGAGCGATGTGAAGGTGTCTGTTGGTCTTGGAGAAACACATGTGTAACCTGCTCCAGAACAAAGGTCAAGTTCTTTTTGTTTTCCGCAGTGCTACCCTGGCATAGTAGAAAAACCAAAGAAGTAGCTTCTGAGCACTGTCAAGAAGTACAGAAATGTGTACACACATACACAGCAGATGGGTAATTTGGGGGCTGAAAGGCTGACACTGTAGCATGAGACACTCCAAGGCAGCACAACATTGCTTTGGAAATTGTGTCTGGCACAGACACTCGCAGTGTTGGTGCACTCCAGACAGTCTGCCATCAGTACTGGGCTTCAGGCAAGTTTCCTCAGCTTTGGCCCTTGTTCTAAAAACTTCTTGGTAAAAAAACTCTTTAGTTCCATACTGCATTATTTGTTCTGTGCTGTAAAGTCTCCTTATATTGCTGCTGCACACACAATTCCAAGTTTTGCTCATGAGTAATGAAATTGGCAGATGACTAATGTTAAGTCGAACAAGGAGGATTTAAGCTCATGTGACAGTCCCTGGGAAAGACACACTGTTATATGCCTGAGCCCCAGCAAACATCTAGTCAGTGTTTACCACTTCAGCTTTCCAGTTTCCACATGAGGGAAGGGGGAGGCTTTGGCACTTGTTCATTAAAATTTATTCCCATGTTTCCAGTCTGTCATAGTTTACTGTAGGCAAAATGATGAGTGAGAAGTGTTGATGAGCATCGTTAGTGTTACAGGCTGTTACTCTGGACTTCAACTCCTCAAATTTACACCAGGGGTTCCCAAATTGTCTTTGCTATGTACCATCACAAATAGGAGCTCTGTGGTGTAGGGCACACTACATACCACTGTGAAGTGTTCTACACACTATTAATGTTACTTGCACAGCTCCTTGTGCAGAATCAACTTGGCACTCCAAAACTGTACTAGGATAGTTAGATAATCTCATCTAATTTAAAGATACTTGGCTAAGTTTAAGGAATTTAGTTACATAAAATATTAGCTATGTTTTTAAAGCTGGATAGAAGAAAATTAGGTTGAAAATTTATTTCATTAAATCAGTAAGCTGCTGTGAGGCTTTGCAATTATTGATCTGACCTAATCATTCATCTAATTACCATAATCACTCCTGACATCTGATACACATATTTTCTTGTATTCAAAGAAAAGTATTAAAAAATGGTCTTAGAATTATTTCTATAGTGCAGGTCTGTCCTGTTTGAGCAACAGCAACCTTTGCTGTCAGTAAGACAGAAAGCCTGATGATGCCATTCGCAGAGAACTTGGGGTGAAGGAGCCACAGTCGGACCCCTTTCAGTGCCTCTGCCCTCAGCTCCTGGCTGCTTCTGCCATGCACTATTCAGAAACTTCCCACAACATCTGTAGCGCTTATCCCGGGAAAGGGAGTGTTAACTCTGACCTGTCCACTGCTGAAAAGGTGGAGTTGTACCCAGTTCCTTTTCCTGCATGTGTCTCTGACACAGTTTTCAGTCAGTTCTGATTTACCTTTAAGAAGTCTCTTTTGGGCCACATTTCCCCAGATTGCTTATGAACATATTGTGGAAAGATGCCACAAGAGCTTTGCAGAGATGTATGGTGTCTACCTCTTTTCCCTCTTGTAGAAAGGAATTACACTGATTTGCCATAATTTGTTGTTGACATACCCATGTAGTTATGCTTCATTTTCTTGGAGCCAGGGAGCAGGCCTGCTCTTCGTTTTTATAAGCATTTATAAACAGTTTGGATGTTTACTTGCAGAGATAGGACTCTGACTGGGGCTATTGAAGTCTTCCAAAACTTATATAAAATAAAAATTGTAGCCTAATTCACCTGAATAAGGAGATAAAATAATGATTAGATAACCTAGAATTTCTAACAGTTCTGTGCTTGGCTTAGCAGCTTCAATAGGTATTCAGTTAAGTATTTGCAAATGGAACTTGCATTAGACATTCTCCTTTAAAAGATACTCCGTGGCACAAAAAATGGGAAGATTTTCTTAGAATTTACAATGTGATGTCCCTTCTGTGATTTTTGTAATTTTTCTCAAGAAAATTAGAATAATATTAGGACAAACATATGTTCTGATCTCTCAGTTCTTCACAGGTTGCCTAATAAAAATAATTGCAAGTTACACTAAAAGCAGGTGTTATTTCATCTGAAAAGAGTATGAGCCCAGACTTTCCTATTTACAAGTAAACCAGACAGCCTAGGTGAGATGAAGATTACATTAGTGAAAGCATTAACAAATCAAGCCAAAATGGGACTGACCACTTGAACATATCAAAGCAGGTGTGTTTTCTAAACTGAGCTTACAGTGAAGAATATGAAACTTTAATCTTCTGTTGACACTTCGTATCTAGATCTTTACCATGGAGGGAGCTTAGTACAGAGCTTCAAAAGACTGTCTTAAAGTAAGTACTGTTAAGTTTAGCTGGAAAATTAGTGCTCTGTGTGGTTATGAGAAGCTCTTTGGATTTTCTTTGGCTCAATTGTTGGGCCAACACTCTTTAATGTCTTTATAAATGATCTGGATGCAGGAATTAAATATATATTAAGTAAGTTTGAGGATGATACCAAACTAGGAGGAGCTATGGACTCCTTCGAGAGTAGAGAGGCCCTAGAGAGAGGTTGGGCAATTACCAACCATATGAAATTTAACAAGAGCAAGTGCCTGATTCTGCACCTGGGACAGGGTAATCCCAGTTATATACCCAAATCAGGGGATGAGAGGCCGGACACCACCTCCACAGAAAGAGATCTGGGGGTTTGGCTTGATGGCAAGTTGAATGTGAGTCAACGGTATGCTCTGGCACCCAAAAGGGCCAGCTGTGTCCGGGGGTGCATCCAGCACAGCATAGCTCGATGGGCAAGGGAGGTGATTGTCTCACTCTACGCTGCACTGGTGCAGCCTCACCTCAGGTACTGTGTGCAGCTTTGGGTGGCTTAAGATAAGAAGGGCATCAAGCCATCAGAATCTTGTCCAGGGCCACACAACAGGTGAATTGCAGCAAGCAGCACCTGGCTCTCCTGGCTCGTGGACCCCAGCCCTGTCTGCTCTGCCACTGCCTGCAGCCCTCCAGCTGTCTTGGGCACTTTGTGACTCACAGAGCCATGGATGGGAAAGACTTTCAGAGAGCCCTGGGACCACCTTTGTCCATCTGCAAATGGTGCTTACAATAATTTCCTTTTGAGCTTGCTAAGTGAACTATTCACCCTGCTAGGTGTGAATAAACAGGGCGGGTGGTTTGTACACTAGGAAGTATTTTGATTTGGGTTGAGAAGCTGTTAATTTCAGGAAGGCAAGTAAGTAGGTCCAGGGGCAGAAATCAATTTTGTTTTTGTTGAATAGTTATGCAATAAAACGATCTTTCCCTATGGTAACTTTAATATCTTTGAGCTAAAACTTAAAAAAAATATATATACTGCTACCCTAGGAATAACTAGTGAAAGATCCAAATTGGAGAAAGAGCACACCCTTTCCTTGCAGCCCAATTATACCAGCCTTTCCTGGGAGGGAGCCAGAAAACAGATTTTCACTTTTTGCTAGCAACAGTCAGGCTTCTATGGGGGCTGTGTACCAGGAGGTAGCTGTGATTCAATTAGATTTTGAATAAAACACTATAAAAGGTTGTAGAACAGAAAAATATGGGTTTTCCCTCTCTAACTGAAGGTGTTAGGAAATTAATTTATCTAAAATCAGGCTTACTTTTTGCTCTGTTTCATCATCCTGCACAAATTTAATATTAATTATGCTTCAAATAGTAACATAAACAGTTTTAAAGCATCTTCTTCCTATATATTATAAATATGATGATGAAATGAAAAAAAAAAGTGCAGGAAAAGACAGAATGTGTGACAAGAGAGTCTTCTGGCACTAAAGCAGTCAATTGGAGGCCTAGTCCTGTGAAACATTTATGCAGGGATTAGTATAACTCAGCAGCTGTTTATGTCAGTAAGTCACTTGTGCTGTAAAATGTATGCGACCCTTAGGACCCAGATCCTGCTATTCAGTCATCCTATTGATTTTTTGTCTTTTGAGCATTGACTCTTGAGGCTGAAACAGCGTGTGTTGCCCTGTGAGCAGGGTACAGCCTCACACCTGGCTTCTCGAAGGTATTTGGGCAGTCACAAATGCAAATAGCAGCTTTTGAATTTCCCTCAGCATCCACAGCCCTAACGCCTATTTGCCATCCTTGTCTCAAAAGTTAGATTTGGTGGGGTCAGGAAGCTGCGCAGGAGCAGCACCAAGTTCAGATCACGGCCCCAGGAGGGGCTGACACCCTGGTGTAGCCATTGCAGCAGCTGGTAGGAGAGCAGGAATCACCAGCAGGCAGTGCCTCAGGGGTGTTTAGCAGTTTTGGTGTTGATGTTCCTGCATGCTTTATAGCTTGTGTTAAGTGTGCTTTCCTAGGATGTAGCAAATCTTCATGGAGACTGCCCTAAGCATTGTGAAAAAGGATGGCACTACCTTTTCCCAAACGTGGTGTTTTGACGCTGTAATGCTCTTAGCTTGTTGGATGAAGGTGGTGCAAGCAGTTTGGGTTGGAGAGCGCTCAGTGTGCCACCAGTTTGTAGGCTTGAAGAGGCTGGATGTCACTCAGACCTTGGTTGCTGTCCACATAGCCATAGGCTGGTGTTTACTGGGTCTGTTTTATATGTCCTCAAGAGCTGGGTAGTAACAGAACATTCATTTTGAGAATCTAGATTTTTTATATAGTTGTCTAAAACAAATATTAACTGCGCTTTGTTATTCTACTCTGAAGTTCCTAATTTGATTTTTTAGTTCTTTTTAATGGTTCTGAGGCTTTCTAAGGATAACCTTAAAAAATACCCTAATTTGGGAAAATCTCAGTTACTCATCGTATCTGACAATATTTGTAACTACTGAAACAACTTCATCACTCACACACAATGTGTCATAAATCTTGTCTGCTGTTCATGCATTTCACAGTCTAGTGAAATGATTCAGCCTCTCAACAACACTGTGTGGAGAGTAGACCGCCATCAGGATAATTAGAAGCCAACCCCAGGATCTCCCACAACCTACTCAGTGATTTTGGATCTCTGAGGCTGTAAGGAAAGCACCACGCATGCTCCTCCTTGTGGCTCCAAGCCACGCTGCTTTGTTACAAAATGCCTCACACTCAGTCTTTATCTATAATCTTGATACCACAGATGAAGAAAATGACACACACAGACACCTCTGCCTCTGCTCCGTTCTCACTGGTGTCAAGGGCTATCAGGGCACCAGAGAGAGGACATAGCCTTTGTCATATTGCCAATAAACACTGGCAGGCCTTTTCCCATCAGGGATCAGCTAGTTTAGACATTATCTCTTTGTATCACGTCAAATGGCTAAGACTGGCTGAGACACTTGTGCTGTCAATCCAGAGGACTAAACCTACCAATATCAGCAGCTGGAAGTTGTCAACTGAAAGATGAATCACCCCCTGTAAAATCTGTCCCAGTCTCTCAGGATTTGGGGCCTTGTCATTCTGCTGATTTTTAAACCAGAAATGAGGTTCTGAGATGCCTTGGCAATGGGCAACCTGCCATACAAGTGACTGAAGCAACTAAATAAATGGTGAGTCAAAGATTCTCAATAAAAATGAAACATAATGGCTTAAATCAAATTTAACATCCAAATACTTCCTGCAAACTGGGGCAATTGAAGCATGACATAGAAACAGGAATTACTTTGTCAGATATGGGATATATCAGGTTCTGAAACAACACAGACTGGATTCTAGGAAGCTAATTAGGCAATGCAGTTGAAAGCTACATGTGCTTGGCAAGAAGCAAGTCTTCCCCTCCTGAGTAAAGCCTCCAAAACCTCTTGTTTTGTGCAGGCAATTTGTTCTATGGCCATTTGAAACAGGGGAAATCTTGTCCTCAGACAAATACACCAAAATACCCTACACTGGTGACAGCAGTCACCCTATCCCCTTCAGTGAGGTGCTTTGACTGGTGCCTTTAACAGCTGCAGGTCCTTTAGTTTGCCAGTATGCACTTGCACTTGCCCGCTCAGGCTCTCCTCTCCAGCAGCCCTTGTGCTGCTCCAGCAGCAATCTGCAAGGCACAGCTTCCCCAGCGGAACACAGCAAAAGCTGGGTTTGCTTCACCCTTACCCTCTTTCCTCACTGTCCAGAGAGGTGAAAGTGTGACAGCAGCCACAGCGTGGTGGCCTCTTCTGCTGTGGTTTTTGTGTTGAGACATGAGCAGGGTGACCTGCCAAAAGGTGAAGTGCAGGGAGGGAAAAATTCATCACTCTTACAGGTTCTTCCTGGCACAGCCAGTTCCTTGGAGCAGCTTATGTGTGCCACAGGCTCTGCATCATGAACAAGTATCACAGTCCTTCTTGGCTCTTGGCTGAGGAAGACCTCTTCTAAAATGTACCGTGAGAACAAAGATGAGGCCGGTGGTCCAAAAAGTACAGAGCTGCTGTGTTGTGTGAGATGGGGAATGGAAGCAGTCTGGGACATGGGGACAGATTTTTTACAGTGAAGAAATGTGCGTGGAGGGAGGCAGCAGGAGCAGGAGCTAGGCTGCACGGGTCAGATGGTGCAGCACTGGTGAAGGGTGTGAGACCAGCAGCTCCTCACGTGGATTCAGGCAAGAGGACACGGTGCAGCAGCTGTCTTCTGTTTGGGGGGAAAACTTACTTAATGCAAAAAGCAAGCGTACTGGGACTTAGGAGAAATGGGATGACAAGGCTTGCTGGCAGCGTGTGTGGTAGGAGAAAGGAGACTTTGAGAGCTCATTATACGCAGGTAGCTTTGATCAGGATGAAGGGGCTTGGGGGATGAGGCTCTAACCACTGTTTAAATATAGAATAATTACAGAACGTTCCCAGTGATAGAATGGCTGTTGCATTGATCCAAACCACTGGGCCTGTCTGGGCAATTATTTCCTACAATACCAATAATACTGGATGTTCTTTAAACAGAAATGTTTGATTTTTTCTAACAAATACACAAATGAGTCACCTCTTGGGTACCATTTTATAAGCTTTAGAGTCCTCTTCTCCAGGTCTATATTTGGGCATATTCGTGGCTGAGTCAAGATTTTATTGTGACTGACAGATAATCTTCAATTGTAAAAGCAAGTGTTGCCCAACAAGATGTCCCTAATCAAGCCAATATCCTTGGAATTGACATCTATCTTCTGTAGCCAAAACATATTTATCCCGTTAACTCTGTGTGTACCTCCACCTTCCACATGTACCACAGGGGAAAGCAGAGAGGGGCACGGCCAGCGGCAGTGGATGGCTGTCCTGCCGTCAGCACACACTCCAGCTCATGCAGAGAGTGGTTGGTTGCCTGTGCAGGGAAGGAAAGGAATCATCCTTGCTTTCCAGTCACTGTTGCCCTTTGCAATGGTTTGCTGTAACTGAGGAATTCTTGACCCTCCACCATCAAAGCAACATTCAGAAGCAAAAATTCATACCATCTGTTCAAGAGTGAGCCATATGCAGTAAGTGAATTCAAACAAACACAGGAATTATAACACTAAATACTCAAATATAACACAGCATTTCAATATCTTAAGATCACAGCTAATATTTCCCTTCAGCAATTTAAATCTGACATGGTTTTTTGAAAAACAATAATAAGATCATAATTTAATTCCCAATTAGTCACCAGAGAATATGATTATCATTAATTATAACTTTGCTGACTGACAATGGCCTTTACACCTCCCTTGCAGTGTAAACTGACCCTTTTTGAGTCTATAGCTTGCTATGAACTGTGAGTAGACTTCTAACGAGCTTGTTGTGCTTGAGCTATAAAAGCAAATGAGTGTTTATCTTCCCACTCTACAATGAATAAATCAGTATACATGTTTTGGCATGTGGCTTTCTCATGGTTCTCTTTTGCAAGTTATTTGAGTTCTGTCCTCAGTGAGGGTGCAACAGTGTGGATGTGGATATCTGAATTCAGATACAAAGTTGGCAAGCCTGCCAGTGCAAAGATTTTGAAGGAACTTCAGCTGCTTGACTGAATTCTAACCAGATCAGTAATTTGCTTCATGCTTGATTCTGCATTATGAGACAATAAATCCATCTCCAGAGACCCTCAAACCATGATCAAAGTGCAAGCTGTCTCAGGACACAGCTTGACAAGACCACTCAGACCAGAACTGCAGCTTGCTGCCAGAGGAAGAGAGGGCTCTTGTCCACACTTCAAGCACTGCGGAAAATAAAGGTCAATTCAATAAAGCAGCAGAAATCTCAGCTGGCCCCCACCAGAAAGAAGGTCCTGTGGAGCCAGAGCCTTGGTGAAGCAGGGAAGAGTGGGGAAGGTGCAAAACCACACCCTTAGATGTATCTCCTGTTCCTAACTCACATTCAGTCCAGATGAATCTCAAATCCTCTGGGTGCTTTAGATGATAATTTCTAGATGTGCAGACACAGATCAGGGCTCACACTACCTGTTTCACTCTCATTTTCCCATGGACCTTAGAAAAAATAGACCTTGCCACTGAAGCTGCACTGCATTTTGCATTTACTTGGGAACTTCCAGCATACATTGCACCCAAGGTTTGGGAAATGGGTAGGCTGGGTTCCAGAGATGTGAAACCTGTGGCTTGGAGCACAGCTCTGCTACTTTACTATATGTGATTAGTACGTTGTAAACTATGGTGCATTGGATATGGAGTTATGAAGCCTGGACTTTGCCTGGATTAATGCTGGTTCAGAGTTTGGAAAGGTAACTTAAGCTCTTTGTAACTCAGTTTCCCCACCTGTAGAATGGTTTGCAGCAGCTCACTTTTGTAGGATGCATTGAGACCCACAGAAGAAAAGCACTGGTAATAAACAGCATTTCTGCACTGCAGGTGTGCATTAAGTGCATTTAATTTATCTTTATGGACCTAAAAGTAATTACAAATGGTCTTCCCAAATGAGTAAAATTGTTGAGACAGTATATGAACTGCTGTTCCATTCCAGTGTGTTTTTGTTCTTCTGCCTGACGATTTGAAGACTTTGAGGCTCTTAAGATTAATAAATAAAAAATCTGAAGAAAGTAGGAAATGCTGTCTTTTCTGGGAGAAACACTGGTAATAGGGCCTACAGGATTCAACAGCAGAGTGCATTTCACTCAGGAGTCAATGTGCTTAGTTGTTGAAGCATCAGAGGCACAAACTCTTCTCATAGTAGCTGTTACTTTAATGCTGTTAATTTTGACAGTCCGTGGACCAAACCACAAGCCCTCCAGAAGGGGCTGTTCAAAACAGCAGGAGCCACACACTAACCAGTTGATTGTAACCAAATAGAGCACTTTGCTCCTGACCAGTTATTTCCAAATACATCTCATGCTTTGTCAGTGGCACTGTGCCAGGACTCCTCTCCTTATGAAGTGGATGCTCTGATTCATCAAACGAGGAGTTTTAAGTCAGACCAACGTAGACAAGACCTGCAAAAGGCTCACAGTGAAGTCCAAATTACAAGACTTTTTTTTTCTCCTAAATTTGCAACTGTCCCATGATTCCATTGAGAGTTTTACAAAATGAGGCCCTCAACAAGCTGTGGGACCACATGGTGTCCTTGCTGGATCTGGCTCAGGATGCAATATATCAAATGAGCATTTTCTGCATCTGACTGTAATCTCCAAGGCACCAGTCCACCGTATGGGAGCAACAAGCTCCCAGACAAAGCACACTGTGATCTTTGGAGCTGACAGAATTTTACAAGAAAGGTCAAGCTGAGATCCATAGGGATGAAATCACTGACTGGCCCATGTCTTTGTACAGATTAAATGTTTAAATAGGTCTTCATACCAGTAGATTGTCTGCTTTTATACCCTCAGTAAGTCATACAACTAATAAATAAATGAAGGTAAAAATGTACTGTTTCCTTTCTTGATAGAACATTTACCCGTGGTCTGTAAAACTGGAGATATTTTATCAAATAAGAGCTGACTTCATAATGCTATACTGATACACTAGCTCCTAGCAAGGTTGAGTGAGAAGTTCCCTGGGGAAAAAAAGTTAGAACGCTGTATTACTGCCAGAAAAAAAAAAGAAAAAAAAAAAGAAAAAAAAAGAAAAAATAATTTTACTCATCATCTCAGAAGAAAATATTTTATGTCTGTCCTCTTTGACCCCAAGGAGAGAGTTTCAGGGTTGGGTAGGAGATCTGGTAGTCTGTTTCCAGCTTTGCTCCTATGACATGAGCTCCTGTTCCTTCACAGCTCGGTCAGTGCAGAGCAGGCAGATTACCAGGGAGTTTGCTGGGGTGCAGACATGCCGCTGCACGGCTCTCCACCCCGGCTGCCCAGCTTGCAGGGACTTCAGGGTTGTTCAACCCCTGCTGCTGAGGAACCAGCTCCCCAACACTTCCACCTTGTAAACACACATGGTATCTTGCTTTGCAGTAACTTGTTCATACTGTAGAATAGGAATTTTTTTCTTTTAATTTGATTATAGCATTTTGGTCTACTGACTGCAAGGCACTGAATAAGTTTCACGCATTACAGTTGTTAATAGAATAGTGAGTTAATTTGGGTGCCATACTGTGAGTCTTTTACAGGTTGCCACAGTCAGATGAATGGCATTTGGTACCATTTGGCACAGATGAGTTCTCAGACGCTTTGCCAGTCCTCAGCAGATCTCCTGCACCATTCCTTGAGATCTGCACTGGCAGTTGTCATGGTACACCTCACTTGGATAAAATGGTGCTGTGGAGGGTACACACAAAGCTCTAATGGCTCTTCCTTCTTCTGAACAGAAGCTACCAAAGAGACAAATATTTTTCTGAAAAAAAAGTGTTAAAATTTTCAGCTTTAGAGTAGGAGTGAGCAGCTGCAGCACCACAGGGCACCCATAGTTCCTACTGAAGTGTACGGGAGAGAAGCGCGCAGCCCCGCGGGGTTGCGGTGGGAGGCAGCAATACCAGCCAGCTCGTACCTTCAGGTCATTGTGGATTTCAGCCCCATTATCTGCAGCAGGTGTTAAGCATGTGTTCTTGCTATACTGATCTGAGGACAAGACCCTCAGAAACACGAATCAGATTAAAAAGCTGCTGCTGGCTCTACCAGCATCCCCTAACCTCCTGCAGAGAGCGTCTGTGTAATACTTGTTAGAGAAGCGGTTTTGCTGGAGGTGCATTGCAGCTCTCCTGTGTGGCCTGTGCTGTAAGGGGCAGATACACTGTTTTCATACAGCTGATCTCTCCCAGGTCCTTCCCTGGCACAGCAAGGCATCATTCATTTGCTGAAACACATGCTGAGTGCTGCTGACCTTCTAGCCCATAAGCATGGGCTTAAATGCTCTGTTGAACTGGGATCAAAATGATGTCATTTAAATATAAAATGCTTTCTTTTCCTGATGGTTATTGAAATGATTGAGCCTCAAGTGATAGATGCAACAGAGTGATGTGGAACCGATCTATAATAATCAGACCTTATGGGAATTCTGTACTGTAAAACTAATTGAGTGGTTTGCCACCCTGATAAATGGAGAAATTGAAAATGTGATCTGTACTTCAGAAAATAATGGGATTAATTAAATAGTCCTGTAAAACCAAAGATTCCTTGAGTAATAAGAAACTGAACAGAGACCTGTAATTATAGCAGAAGAGATGGGAAAAAGCTGACTGGCAGTCATATTACCATCTATTGTTCCAAAATTTACTTGAATGATACAGTGAGAAAGTGGACTGAGGAGCGAGCGATTGCAGTGAGCCATGGTACAAAGCCAGATGGTAGCTTTGAAAATTATCTGAATCATGTGGTTCAGTTCCAGCTGCTCAACCCTGGAAGATGGCCAGAGGCTAATGTCTATTTTTGCATTTAGTTTGGGATGTTTCCTGCCCTGTACCAACATCGCTACTGGTCTGCACATGTGCATGGCACTAAAAGCAAGGCCACGATTGCTACTTGGGCAATGAATGGGATTTTGATCTAGGGGGGTAGTAGCATATCCATAATCTGCAGACCATAAAAACTAGGATTTTGGGTAACTTTTATGAGAAGCTGGTTTTATCTGTTCTTACCCTGCAATCTCCTCTATGAGTACAGATTTGTTTACGCTTTTGGGAATAGGCAGAAAAAGAGCACATATGTTTGACATCCAAGGCAAACCAGTGTTCACAGCATGTTTGCAAAGTGCCACATTTGGAGGAAGGGTAGCTGGGAGGTCCCGCTGCTCCCAGGTCCGCTCTGTCCTGAGCCCAATCAGGTATGCTCCAAAAACACCTGCAGACAAAACAGCTGGTGCGTCATCACAATGCCCCATGGTGTAAGCCAGGTGCTCAGGCACCGTGCAGCTGCTTATGGACCCGCCTAGAGGACATAACAATGGAAATGACCACAAGCACTTCCAGGGCTGGGCAGTGACCGTGTTTAGAGTTGAGCATCTCAGACTTTCTGTATTGCCATGCTACATCCATTCGTGTGAATCTGGGCACATGAATCCTTTGTGGATCTGTTACTCATGCTGGCAAGTCTCACCCCGTGGAGAAGGGCTGAGAGAAAAACTGTCACCAGAGGGTTGGTACTAGCTAGGTACCCTTCAGTGGGAAAAAGTAAGAGTCAAAGCTTATGCTAGTGCAAGAGCCAGAGTGGGGCCAGAGTGTGAGACCCTGACTATGTGTTAAGGGGGAGGAGAAATGTTTCTCTCTGCTTGCAGCTGATACCATTCCGAAAGAACATACCCTTCTGCTTAAAGGATATGACATTGAAAGTTAGTTATATACCTGCAAGGCCGAGTCAGGTGTATAGTCTAAAATAGATAATAAGGGAAGTTGAGGCATCGAAAATATGGTAGATAAGGTAGTGATGCTAGAATAAACTGGTTTTGTGGAGACAAAAGTATTGTAAACAGGCCAAAAGAAGGACTAAGTATGCACGGAAGAAAAATTCAGCTAAAGGGCACAGTGACAAAAGTTTCTACGACCATCAGAAGACCCCTGAAGACAACCAGTACACATGAAAAAAGGACATTTAAATATATTAATGAGTTCTTGGAAATGTGATGAATATGTTAATAATTTCTTGGAAAAAGAAATGCATATGCATGTTTTAATAGTATAAAAATTTCGGTGACACAGTTTTCCACTGTGCATTAATCCAGTTCAGGCTGTGTATGGGAATGGAAAAGGAAAATTCATACTTACTTCTCTGATTAGAGAATCTGAGCAACAATTTATTAACTTACTCATTTTAAAAACTCCAAAATTTTAGGAGAGAAGCTGTTTTGCTGGGGAGGTTAATTTTACCAAGCCCTTCTCAGGACAGTAAGGGTTCTGTAATGGCATGACAATGGAAGCAAAGAGAAATCACAAAGCAGAGAACAGCGAGCCAGAGACGTTTGTGCCGGTTGGGCCATGCTAGCGGGGAAGCCAGTCATTCCACCTTTGCTCAGCTCTCCCAGAGGATGTGTGTAAATCTCAATTTTACGTTCACTTTTGCAATGCACAAAATAACCACAGTTCGGTGATTAGGCTCGCACCATCTCTCTTCTTGTTCTCCTTCCCAGGAGGCTGCTGCAATGTAAAATGTGTCTCTCTCCTCCCACTGCTGTAAGACTAGCTTATTTGAGCAAAGTCACACATTCAGCTCCATTAAACATAATGGCATCAGGTTGACATGAATGCTCTTTTTTAGTTATCTAAGTGAGTGCTTTTGCCTTTTAGCAGGGAAATCCTCTCTCTAAAAGCCTCCATTCTCCACACTGTGCCAATGGATGGCAGCATTAGCTACCAATTTCAGTGTAGCGATACTTTGGGGGGCGGGGTGTGGTTGCACCCTGCTGATACCTTTTTGGCATTATTTTCTACACCCTAGCTCCAGAGCTCTGCGCCACTATGTAAAATTTCCTCCAATGTTTAAGAAGAAGATCTACACACTTGGTAAAACTGTACAAAACAGAACTGTCTTTCTAGCATCAGTCACCTATTCTTCAAGCTGTTTATTCCTGTAAAAACAAAGCAATGAAAATCGGCAGCGTAGCATGTTGTGAGAATTAACAGATGTTGCAGAGCAGCTGGGGACCTGGGGTGCAGGATGTTCACAGCATGGCTGTGTTTTGTGAGGCGGTTTTGTGAGGCAGTTCAGTCCTTCCTAGATGTTTCAAACCCAAATGCTCTCCCCTCATGGCATCACAAGCAGTAGTACCTGCTAGAGTGTACTTGTGCTAACTTCTCAGAGTGATTTACAGAGCTATGACAAAGACATAAAGGGGTTCCCTAAAGTTAACCCTAAAGCGCTCTCACATCTCCACAGACAGGCAGATGCACCAACATCTTGTGTTACAAAATCCTGGGAGCTGCTCTTCTGTGGCACGCTCCTTCCTTTGTGCCTCACTCCGCACTGAAGGCTTGGGGATTGCTGCTACAGGAATGAGTTATTCCTTCAGCTTGCATCTGTAGCTCCGAGTCTGCGCCTTGGTGGTAGGACAGTAGCCACAACTGCTGCAGAGTCAAGGGTCAACAAAATAAAAAAGCTCTTGTATTACCACAGTTGTGCTTTTCATCCTAATGAGAAGAAGACAACGAGCTGCTCCAGGGAGAGGGGTGGCTGCCCTGCCCCCACATGTGGGAAAAAGCTTGTTACCTGTGAAGCTTGGGCTTCACTCTGTGAGGCTAACAGATAAAGCAGAAAGGCAACTGAAAGGTTGGGAGTGTCATAGAATCATAGATTTGGGTTGGAAGGGACCTTAAAGGTCATCTAGTTCCAACCCTCCTGCCATGAGCAGGAACACCTTCCACTAGACCAGGTTGCTCAAAACCTCATCCAACCTGGCCTTAAACACATCCAGGGAGGGGTCAGCACTGCCCTTGTTGTTCTTCTTCGTTGTCTTATAGTTTCCTCTGGGTGGGTGTTTGTGCAGACACTTCTGCCTGTGACAGGCTCTCTGGCCCCCACACACGTGCCTGCTAGCACAGCCCTGGCCAAAAGACCAGCGCTGGCTGCCTGTGCGATGGGTGCCCCTGCAGCTTGCCTGTGGGGGCTGATGCTCCTCTGCCCATCATTTTGTCTTTCCACAGACCAGTTCCATCCTGACAGACTTCAGATTCAACCCTGTGCCGCAGCTTAGAAATGCTTCGTGCCCTCTAGGTGAATCAATAGGAGTAATTAAGTGCGACAGAGGGCCTCGGAGTGTCTTTGACATTCACTTTAATTTTAATTTTCCCTTTTTGAAAATAGAAACAGTGTCGTTTCCATTTGATCTTTTGGGCAAATTTAGAGCAGAGTGTAACATGTGGCCACTTGTGCTGGGAGCTTAGGTTTGGTAGAATATGATAAATTGGCAGGGCACTAATTAGCAACACAGCCCTGTGCTCTCATTTGTGGATGTGGTTTCTGGCTGTGGCTTTGTGTGAGAAACCGAATTAAATGCAAGTAAACAATCTGGAATTTGCAATCAGAAGTGCTTGGGTAAGAAGCTTGTTAGACAGCTTCTAGCCAGAGGCACAGTAGCACCAGGCACAGTAACAAAACCATCCATGCAATTTACAGGGAGAAAATAGTCACTGAAATTCCTTGCGCCCAAGTGACAAAAAGAAGAATCTGCAGGTTAAAACACAAACTGAAGGGCAGATGAGCTGCCACCAGTTTCTAGATCAGACTGGCATGCTCACCTGATAAAGCCCCACTGCTGTAAGGACTTCAGGCTGTGATGACTCTCTCCATATCTCCTATGCCTTTTTGCCATGGAATGTTACAGTCTTGTGGACTTTTGGTAGTATGCACAAAAGAAGTTACACTTATTACAAGGTATGGGGAAATATTTCCAGCCCAGAGCTATGGCAGGGAGGGGATGCTCTGGAGAATGCAATGGATTAAATGCCCATTTTGTGGCTGCCTGGGATCATAGGGACCAGGTTTCATGACCCAAACAGCCCTTTCCAGCTTTTTGAGCTTGTTGCAGTATGTTATGTGCCTGGTAGCACTTTGATTCTGATGCACAAGGTAACGTTTTGCTTGACTCTCAAATTAAATTCCCTGAGGACAGAAGCAGCTGAGCCCTGGCCACGCCTGACTCAGGACAGACGGGTGCTGTGGCTGCCAGCCCAAGAGGCAGGAACGTGGCTCTGCTCTAAGGAGACTGGTGAGTTAGGGGAGCAAATGCTTCACTCACCAGTGCCCGTAGGGGGAAAGGATTAGATTACTTTAAGCCATTCTCCCTCCTCTTATAAGCCTGCATGGCATGGGCAGGTGTTGTTTTCCCTCATTTCTCCCATGTTAGTATAAACTTCTAGTAGGAAACCAAGCCACTGAGCGCATTCTGCAAACACACTTGTCTCCTGTTCCACAAGTTGCCTTCTGCACCTCAGAAACAGTCTGCAAACTGGAGACCTCCTGAGGCAGGGCTTGGTCATTCCTGGGCATCCCTTCAGTAAAGACATGCTACTCGAACATGGATCCCTCGTAGCCTTCCTAAAACAAAATTGTTAATGGAACAAAAAGACTTCTTCACTGCATAGTGCTATGCTTCTGTGGCTAGGAGCTCCTCATGGAGCACAGAAGAATGGATGTGAGTGTCTTTGTGGTAGCAGTGTATGCTCATTTCAACATTTTCTTGTATACAAACCAGCCTCTATATTACAATCAACTAAAAGATAAGAAAAATGCACTCATGGAAAATTCCTTAATGAAGCTATGCCAGATCAAGTCTAGTCCTGCTTCCAACGGCACTCAGTAGCAGAAATCCAGGGGACTTTATGCAACAGTATCTCCATACCGCATTTCAGCCTCCAGGTATTTTTCTACTTAAGATCTACAAATTGTGAGGGAATAGAAACCACAAAGAGACACCCTGTGTCTCTATAATCTGGAGAAGGACCAAAGAGAAGGAGTCCAACAGTGTAACTCAGAGGGAGAGTGAGCAGTGGAGAGTGTCAACTGACACCTGCTGGCTTGCAGGTTGACATCAGTGCTGCACATCCTCCCATAGTTCTCATAGTGTCATCCTGCAGTCAGTATTGATGCTAAATGAATGCAAGTCTCAAAGCTAACTTGGTATTTTCCTTCTCTGAGGAGGCTGCTGATGAAGGTACTCACTGTGCTGGTGCTTGCCAAGGAGCACCAGGTGGCTGCGGTGAAAGCAGGGCTGTGTGCCAGGAAGGAGTTTCTAGCACCTCATAAGATGGGGTCACCAGTGGTTGCGTGCATCTGCACTCCCAGCTGCAGAGAAATGTGTAGGCAATCCAGGCAAGTGAATTAATGAGCTTTACTCAACAAACTGCCCCAAGTGAATTCCTGAAGCAATTTATATGCTATATAGCAGTAAGGATGTAAAAATTCAGGCTATCTCTTTATAAGGGATAAAATAGCAGGGGATTTGTAAAGAAGAGGAAATATGACTTGGTAATTAGATAGGAAATGAAAAACTGAGCTAAAGGTAAAGTGCAGACAATGAACTGAAATATGCTTTAAAGAGGATTTTTCTATTAAGGCTAATTGTAAAAATAACTGTTCAATAACATAGTCCTCTAGCAGCATGAAATGCCTCTGGTCCCATGCACCTAAGCCTAACTAAAAGAATTTACAAACCTGTAACAGACTTCCACTTTTTTAGCCAGGAAACTTCCAATATTTGTATCGGTGCTGCTTCCAGACTCCCATCTGAGCTCTTGGCCCCAGACACTGTTTACTGCAAGCAGACTCTTACAGTCAGCCCTGGTGTAAATTTACTTTCAGTCAGTTAAATTAGCCTAATGACCAAAAACAGTTCTGGTCCCAAGTGTTGCATTCATGTTCAGACAGTGGTGGTTTATTTTCAATTACCTGTGTAGACAAAGGACTTGAGAGCTTCTCTGCACTGCCCAGGACAACATGGGGGTGGCAAAAAAAGGCAGCAAACTGCTCACATGTTCCAAACAGGTATTGTGTTTAAATATGAAAAAGAAGTTAATCTGACACTTTCCATGGAATCACAGCGAGTTGCTACAATAAGCAGTTGCAACAAGCCATGTAGAAGGAAAGTCTCATCTCTTCTTTTTCTCAGCAGTGCACTCACTGAATAGTAAATCTACTTTATATATCTAATAAATAGTTGGTGCCTTGGTGTGGCAAATAGCCCAACTGCATATATGTCTATTATTGGACAGCATGTGCAGGGAGTTTCCTGACACACCATAGGTGATACCATGGATGTTTCTGTCCCTTGTTATCTCTTGCCTGTTCTGGAGCGCTGGGAGCATGAGAGTGGGAGTCAGTGATTTTTCCTCTGGGACGGCCACTGTAAGTTTCCAGGTGGCTGCTGGGTGTGGATGCTTTCAGTAGGTGTTTGTTCCTCAGCAGCCATTCTGGCATCGGTCTGTGCCCACTTCCTCTGGGGATGATGCTCCTAGCTCAGGCTATTTTGCAGCTGGGATGCCTGGCCATGAGCTACGGAGAAACGCTGAAGAGAGATGGGATCACAAAAACTGAACTCTTTGCATGCCTGGAGGTGTGTGCCTCCCCCCAGGCAGCACAAGTAGGGATGAAATCCAGGCTGTCTTTGGCATGTATAGAAATCCTCAGTCACCAGGTTGTCAGTGAGTATGTTCAGCCATGATGTGTGGGGAATAGAAAGGAGAAGGAAGAAATAAGCTCTCCTGGTCCTTCCAACCACTTGGTCACTTATGTTTCTGTGTGATACTGTCTTTCAGCTGCCAGCACTGAGACCAAGAGCTCTCCAATAGACCTGAGCCTCTAGGAAGCCTGGCTAGGCAGGCTCCAGAGGACACATAGTGATGTCACGATATCTCACCCCAGAACCAAAACTCTTGGGCTTGTTTTCCTCCCTTGCATCTCTTTTACCACAGGAGGAATAGAATTGTTTACAAACTCAGGACATTATAATGAGAGTTAAAGGTTAAGGGTTCCCCTAGCAATTTTGGCCTCCTCCGTGGAGTCTGACAGCACAGCCAGAGAGAGACATCATATTCCTGCTAGTTTTGTTTTAATTGAGGACATGTCAGACCTCTGCCTGACCAACACTCCTTTTTTATTTGGTGCATGTGTAAACAGCAACTTTCCAATGTTCCTACCACAAGCTAATGAGGAAAAAGAAAATATGGTCCCATTTTTTTTTTTTTTCTGTTCACTGTTACACATCTCCTCCAGAGCCTCACTTTCCTTTTCTGAAAATAACTTCTCTGGCTGTAAGTGACAGGAATCAGCTGAAATCTCTTTCTACTTCAGGCAGCAGCCAGGTAGCACACTCCTATAAAGCTCTGCTTCCTTGCCTCTCTCATTACTTCAGCTGTTGTTGCCCTCTGTCTAGCCAACCAGTTCTTACTGTTCTTACTGATCATTGCCTTGCAAGATCTCCACTTTGCTCCTGGAATGATCAGCAATAATCATGGTTACTGCCAGCACTGTTGATTTTATTGGTGTGTTGTGGATATTGAATACTTTCCTTGCAACTCCCAGCTCCTGTGTTACTCTGATCCATGAGCACCTCAGGTTCCTTCTATAAAGTGCTCTCTGCTGGTCACAAAGAAAATCCTGAGCACAAGGTTCTGGTGCACTCTGTAAGGTCACAAAGCTGACAGCAGAGGAACCATTAAAATGTGTTTTTTAAAAATAATGGAAAAAATTAATGATTCTCATTTCAGTGTTTACAGAGTGGCTTTGCCATTTGGGGTTGGCAGTGCTGTGAATGTTCCACACAAGCACTGCAGCCAGCAAGTGTTAGCATGGGGTTGGATTGTGAGCAGCCTCCACAGAAAAATCATCAGGAGGACACAACAAGAAACTCTTAAAAGAGCCTCTTACAAGGGATTTATCATCCTTGAATGAGAGAGTGTTTGGACAATGCAAACCATCAGGAACAGAAGGTACCCAGTGCTATGAAGGTGGAGAGTCTCAAATAAATGGTGCTTGCTGCCTCCCGAGGGGCTGCATTGCCTTCAGCTAGAACCTTTGTCTGCTTGGCATGGACATTGGTGACTTCTCAACACTGCAATTCAAGCCTGGCTCTTGCACAGAACAGCTCATGCACCAACCACCCATTGCTAGTCCAGTATCTGTGTGAGTTGCCCTGTTCCACATCCAGATGAGATACCTCATCTAGCAGTGATCCAGCTCTGCTACCTTCCCTGCCATGTCTGGACCGCCCATCCAACCTGGCTCCCATTCCACACTGCACGAGTAGTCTATAGAACAAACTGAGGGGACCATCAGACATTGACCCACTGAAATGATAGTTTTCTTGAAACTGCTATTTCAGGATGTCTTGTGGCCTTTTTATTCAACAAGCTTAATAAAGAATGCTGATGTCATGCAGGAAATCTGGTTAGTCTCCATGAGAGGATTTCTCTATTGTTAATCTCATTTCTGCCAGAGACTAAAATCTGGCTACCATGATTATCGTCAGCCTGTTGATCTAATATTCGTAATCATATCTGTAATTACTTAGCCAATCACTTTTCAACTGGCAGTAGGATCTCTGAAAAATACATCTGATTGGGGCAGTAAATCCACCTGCTCTAGAGATTCCTGCTTCTAGTTTGTCTTGCTTATGATATTGAACAATTTGCAGGCTTTCAATGATGTCCACACAAGCCATAATTGGCAATGCTGTCATTCACTGTACAAATGCATCATTTGAGTACCATTTATTTTGATACCATCTATCCTGTTGTGATATAACTAATAAGCCAGTCATGAGGTGAAAGACACATCAGCTGCTCCAAATACCTTGGGGAGACACAGATTGCAGTTAGGTAATAAAAAGAGAGACAGTCTCCTTACAAGGGAATGAGTCATATTAGATTCTTTTCAAACCTCCTTATATTTTAAAGACAGCATATTACTAGTTTGGGATCGAGTGTGAGTGAAAAAGACCATGGCTGTACCAGCTAGAGATTTTTCTGGCTAAAGAACAGATATTTGGTATTATAATTACTTAAAGTAACATGCCTGCTTCTCTTCTGCCTGGGTATGGTTCATACTGGTACAGGGCAGTTGGTAATTACTATAATGGCCATAAATCTAGATCCTCAGATGGGTAAATGCCAAGTTGGGCTTCAGACACCCACCAAAACCCTCTGGAATCACATGACTATTAATTTTTTCTTGTCACCTCTTGGAAATCATGACCTTGACTTGAGTGTGTGGTGTCTCTTGAGAAATGCATAGGAGAAGTCAGGACCTCCAGAACAAGATTCATAGGTGTTGTGCTGTGTTTAAGACCGGCTGTGTACTGTCTGCTCTAGAAGAAGTGTGTCATCTTTAAAGAACAGACCAGGATAAAAAATGGAGATGTTTTCACTCTCTGTGATCACAGCTGATTCCTGAGACTTACTGGCTTTCTGGGAACACACCGTTGCTGTCTAGGTTTCAGAGTGCCTCGCTTCTCTGTTGTGAAATCAGTTTGTAGATAATACAGTTTGCATTTACCCAAGCATGGGGATTTCACCTTTGTAGAGATGTTCCAAGGACACAGGTGTTGCTGCAGAGGAATAATGCTTATGTTAGGAAAAAAAAGGTAAATCATGTCTCAGTATCAAGAAGATGTAATGAAGTAACAAATGAATGCTATTTGTCACTCATATTGTAGAGAAAAAAACCATCTCATCTCCATATGAAGTCCCACATTCAGCGCAGAGTCGAGGTGGGGTAACATTGGAAATAAAAAACAATGGGAGGAGGGCTCTTGTCTAAGGTTCCCCTTGACTGTTTTCTGTAACATTTTCTGTAACCCTGCCCCAGAGAAGCCATCAAGGCTCTTCCCCCTGCATGGCCAGGGCTAACTCCAACCAGCTGGGCAGTGAGTCTTCAGTCTGGCCACAGCCCCCCACCTGTGGGCCCAGCAGGCCAGCTGCGAGATGGGAAGGAGAGTGCCTGGAGGGGTACTTATGAGTTTTGTGTAAAATAGCATCACCTCCTGAAAGCTCCATTTTTGACAGTTCTTTCTTTGTGCACTTTTGCATCACATGAGAACCTGAAGTGATGTTTGGAGTCAGTCAGAGCTGAGGGACCACACAGGCCACATGAGGAGAGATTTGCATATTCAGAAAGCACTTCCTGAGAAAACTCCACAGTCATTATGTAAATAATTGTTCTCAGAGTCATTAATAATTGTTTTCAGGGAGTTTACAGAGCCATAGGCAATACAGTTACCCAGAACAACTGTAGTATAGTACCAACAAAGAGTTTCCAACAACCACCTAAATGCAGAAAAGGAGGAAGAACTCTGGGGCTGTGTAACATAAACTGTGCAGTGTTCCCAGCTGTTGGAGGCTGAACTGAGTTTAATTTATTGCAACAGTGCTATATTCAGTTTCAGTTAAATGTGGTCAAGAGATCAATTTTCGAATGTTATTCACACAGTATGACCAATTCTTCATTTAAAAAAGGAGCATCCTGAGCTAAAAAGACCACAAAGTGAGTAATCCTTGTTGATGGGGAAGTCCCAAGAAAGCAGCTTCAGCAGAAGGAAATGACATGCCACGTACTGCTGGAAAGCAGAAAGTCTCTGCCCTGTGCTGGGAGCCACTCATGTCCACCGTGAGAGGTAGCGTGTGCTCAAACATTTGGCCCATCATCTGTTTAAATGTCTTTAGGGTCTAGATTTTCAATGCTCTGTTTAGAAGAATACATCACTGGCTCATGTCTGGGCAGCTTTTTTTTGTACAGTTAGGATTATATTCTGCTTCTTTCTGTTTTACATACTACCTCTCCCTTCTCAGTGGTTATATTCTTCAGGTGTTTGCAAACTATTATTTTGTTCTTCTCAAACATGTGTATGCCCAGACATGCATTTAGATACTGCTTAGTTGGTTTGGTTTTTTCTATTTATTATTGGTTTTGCAATGTTACATATTTTCTCCTTGGTGATTTGCATTATCACATCCCATTCTGTCATTGTTTAGTCTCTCACTTTATCATGTATCTGGGACAGAGCTAAACTGGTCTATATTTTATGTGTCTCACCTATTTTTCTCTGCAGCTGTGACTTTTCTGTGTAGGGAGACATTTTACTTAGATTGTGTGACAACTGCATAGATGTGCACTGTCAATAAGAGCAACAGGAAACAATAAATGAGTAACAATGGGGAAAAACATGATAACCTAGAGCAAAAAGTGCTTCTCTTTATGAAGACAAAAGCACACACACAAAGGAAGATCTGTGCTGGCAATCTCTGTTTGAGAATCACTGAAATGAGAGCAAGAGTCTAAAAATATTAATGAATTTTACTTCTAACCATAAGATCTCACTTGTGTATTTCTGGAGGAATACTGTCATGTTGTCGTGGAACTCTTTCTTACAATGTGTGATCTGTTCTTAATGGGTATTTTCTAACAAATACACTACTAACATAGTTTGAAAGATCCAGGTAGTTGTTTTCCAGTATTTCCCTTACAGTACATAGCCTGGGCACAGCTACCTTTCCCCAACGTGTCCTGCATAAGCTCTTTCTCAGGTTCCACCCCTGGACTCTGAGTTGTGCAGTGACCTTATCCTTTGCCATGTGCATGCACACTCCTAGCACGCCTAGGCAAACTGAGTTATTAATCTTCCTTTAAAGCAAGCATTTTGTTTCTCTGGTCAGAAGCATTTTTAGTAAACTAAATATACATTGAACAATGTTGTTGTCTTTTCACTTTATTTGGGGAAGTATGAAACTAATCCTATAGGCAGACTCTGTCTTCAATGCTTCCAGATCTGTTTTTTTGGTGGTTTGGGGTTTTTTTTTGGACAGCATAAAGATAAAATGTACGTTGGGTCAGATAAGGCTTGTATGACAGTCTGGCTTTGGGAGAGAAGGAGAGAAACATGCTACTTACTTTATTTTTAGCCCTAAACTGAGTTTTGAGACAGACCTACAGGAAATTAATTGTAAACAACTTAAATCTGACGCTCAACACCAGACAGTTTTTGAAACTGCAAATGCTTTTCTACTCTGAATCCTGGTGATGTGTGGTAGACACCATGTTATCTCTAAAGCTGATCACAGGGAAGCATAGGTGGATGAAGTACGTACACCCACAAAGACAGATATTGATAATAAAAGTACAATCAGTCAGGGGATAACATTAATTTCTCTAAATTAAATTACACTCTTAGTTCCAAAGATAGATACAGTCCTGTACAATTATGGCCAATGGTGCAGTGTTTAACTTGCCATTTTATCTGGAATTCTTTTAGGTTTGCAAAGGACCATTGTTTCTCTGAGCTGTAATCTGCCTTTTCCATTCTCAGGCTGGGGAAGATTTGTTTACCGTGAGCTAAAGAGTTCTCCTTTTAAGACCTCACAGCAGAATATGTTGTCATTGTTGTAACTACTATTCCTGTTTCATGTCTGATTAACTGGAACACTTCCATGAAGCCATAATTGTGCCATGATGCAATCACGTTTCATGTATAAATACGTGTGGGCAGGATCATTATTTGGATGTGAGATCTGCCAGCAACATACTGCTGCTGCAGAAAGTTGTCTTTAGGTGTCAAGGGCGATGGAAGTGGGATAACGAACTAGAGAATTTTTCATCTTGCTGTTGATTCACACGTAGCCTGTGTCAGATAGGTCACTTCAGACTCAGCTTAGGGGTATTCTCATAGGTTGCATCCTTTTTTTCTGCAGATTGAGAAACATATTCTGCAAAAAATAATGTTTCTTCTACCTCTAACTTGTATAATTCTCTATATACTTGGCTGAAGCCTTTCTCTTGTGTTAGAGGGGATACAGACAAATCCTAACAAATAATCACAGCACAGACAGCTGCAGTCCTTACACGGATGCAGTGTAATACTTTTGACATGAAGAACTGTGCACATCAGCCTGTCGCCAAAGCACTACAACCTCTTCATGTTGCCATTCAAGAAATCACTAATACAACAGGTGATTTTATGTGTTTTAAATGCAGTTAAGATTAAATAGCATAGCTTCTAAAACAGAAGATGATGAAAGAAGAGGTGACACCCAAAATGTCATAGTATGACCCCAGTGCGGTTTGATGTTACTGAAAAACAGTATAGTTCTATAAATCGAACTCATATGGTCTCTAAACACTTCACACTAGAATATGAAGTAGATTATCCTGGTAGATGTAACATTTGAGTAATACAATATAAAAGAAACCGCTGTGAATTAAAAAGGAGGAAACTGAAGTAGAGAGCTATTTTTACAGGAGGGAATACAGACAATTTCACTAACTATAAACCTGTATCTGAAAACCTTTGCCCAGGCTGACTTTATATGGGATTGGGACGGAAAGAATCTGTAACAGAAAGGGACAAAGTTTTTTCAACAGGTACCTTTGTAAAAGATAAAATACAGCTGCAGAGCCACAGCACCTGCATGGCTCCTATGCTTTTCCAGAAGAGACCTGGCATCCCCAAATACTCCTGAATTCATCACCCTGCCCATTATCAGAAAAGCCCATATGAAGCAATACCCAAAGCAAACAGGAATTTGTGCATTTCTCATTTCTCACTCCACATGCCAGTACCATACTCATTCCACTGAATTCAGGGCCTTCTCCAGGTGTTTTGGACAGACAAGATTTCTGCACAGCCTCTGTAGTAAGTGCTGACACTTCTACAATGGGGCTTTGCTTCTTGTTTTCAAAGTTATCTTTCAATAAGAGTATCTTTTGTGTGAATGGCCAAAGTAGAACCAGAAAAAAGTCCTTCTGCAGCTGAAGAAATAATCTCTAGAAACTGCTGCTTGCCAGTGAGGATGACTGATTTCACTAACTCAAGAGATTAAATTTGCATTATTAACAGTAAACATAATTACATAGGTATATCAGCCATACTTTCAGATAGCGCTGCAATTACAGGCTGATTGAGCAGACTATGCATCATGAAACTGAAGCCACAATTATTCAATAGAGGATGTGAACACGGTGAGACGCTTGTGCAGTATTAGATTACGGTGCTGCAGGAAATGACAGAGAGGAGTGATTACATTATAGCCAACAGATTAATGCAGAACTAGTACTTCAGTGAGGAGCAATTAAAACCAACATATCTTCATCTCAATTCCAGCGACAAGGTGGTGAAACTGGTGACTCCTAGGTTACTAGGGACATTAAGATTTCTCCACTTGTTTTTCTGATGTCTCAGACAATGACTTCCCACTCTCCTACATTTACGATAGCTCTCTCCCTTCTCTCCACTTTTTGTTTCCCTTTAATGCTCTGGTGCATTCAGTCCACTTAGACTATTCATTGTTAGATTCAGCCTCCCTTTGCATCTCCTTCAGTGAGGCTTCAGTGGGCTTTGGGACTCTTCTAAGTACTTTCCAACTTCAAGTCTCTCCTCAAAACTACTGTCTTTAACGAACCCTTTGCAGGTATATCTGCACCGATGTGCTTTGCCCTCTGGCCTCCCTCCTTCACCACACTGTGAGGAGAAGCCCTGTGGAGCAGGCATCATGCCTTTCTTGGGTTCTGCAAAACATGTGCACTTGCAGCATTAGATAAGTAATTATAACAGCTCTGCCCTTTCATGAGGAAAAACATGCAAATCATTAGCAGTTAATAACTCAATGGAGTGCACAGACTTGGCAAACATCTATTACTGTCTAAGGATTATAGCCTACATAGTAGTCAGTATACTATTGAGAAAGCATTCATATGTGTCTAGAAATATTTACTTTCTGTAAAATGAGGGGGAAAGCCTATTTCATGTTTTCCTCTTTCCATGAAAATTACTTCAGTGTCTCTTCATCAGTTGACTGAGTCCTGCAAAGTTGTTCTGGAACAAACTCAATTTATGTGAATGTTGATGTAATTAATGGTGAAGTATTCAGTTTGTTAACACCATCCTAGACTATTGGTATATCAGTGGGCTGACTCTGAGGAGCGCTGGGTGATGGCATCTTTTCAAAATCAGCAACTATTAATCAGCCAGGTGAGGAAATCTGTATTCCATTCAGATGATATCTCTGTATTTCATAATTTCTCTTTTTTTCTTTTCTTCGAATTTAGTACTTTTCTCATCAGGCAGTCTTTTGTATTAGTTTCCATAAAGCTACCAAAAGCCCTACAAAATATAGACTGGCTAATTTATTAGACCTTACAAACAAATCAACTGATTATTACATTTGCCTGCCACGCAACAAAAATTCACCATAGCAACACAGTTCTTTGCTCACTGCTGAAGTACGACAGGAGCTTTTCTGACAGAAATATGAGACCTAATAAGCCACACTACCTGGTATTTTGCCAACCACTCTTTCAAGAACAGGGAGGAAGGCATACTCTTCTTACGCTTACTTTCACTTGGGTTTAGGATGCAGCTTTGCTCTTGTGCTGCTTTCACTTATTGGAACTCTTTGGGCCAAACTTTGCCATCATATATGGGAATGTATTTGCCACCAAGTGAATGAGGTGAATCTGATACTGCTTACATTAGGCAGGAGTAATTTCACTTCAGCTGTTGGATGATAAGATGAAGGCAGCCTCCTACACTTACCTGCCTGCCTACAAGACTATGAGTTTTAACTCAGGGAAATTTGTGTTGCTTTGAGACTTCCAAATAGGACGATATGAAGACACAGTATATTACAAGCATAACTTTTCATATAATGACTTGTTCAGCAGTGTTCTGAAAACATGTATAAGTCACTCTTCAAGGTGTCAGACTTTGCTATAGCACTGAAAGATTCCCAAGAATTTTATTATCACAATTTTTGAAAGCATCCATTCACTACAGATGTTTTGAATTCTGCTTGTCCAGTTCCAAATAATTCCTGCTCTAAGAAGTCTGCTTTTCAGTGGTACTCTGACTTCATAACACCAACACATTATCAGTGTGAGCTGTCCCTCATCAATCCCAAATACAGCCAGCAGGGACATGCGATGGGACAGATATTTTGTAACATGCCAGCACACTTCAACTCCTAGAACAGAAAGGGCAAGTAAAAATCATGGCATCCTGTTTGCACTGTAGTTAAGTGCACTGTAATTAATCCAGCTCCTGAGAGTGAACATTTGCTGTACCGCTGAGCTGTCCCATTAATAATTATTAAACTAAAAAAGAAACATATTTATATTTCCTTATGATTCTTGCTATTCAGCAGCTGATAATTTTTCCTTATTTCATGATCTCCCTCTCTCAAATATGCACATTTAAGTGGAATACCTGCCTCCAACTGGAACGATTTGTTAGAATGAACTGTGCCCTTTGCAGATAAAAATTGTTTCCTCTACTCCATTCAACTTGGCATCATTTGCCCTTCAAGTAAATCTGATGCATTAAATTTGGTCTTTTTGGCTACAGGACCAAAACCAGCTTTGCTCAGTTTTTTTAAAAGTTGTTCTTGATCTGGAAAATGAATAAACTTGTCACTTCCTCCTAGAGCCAATTAAAAATATCTAGTTAGAAATTGTTCTTTTGAAAGTGTTTGGTTTGGGTTTGGGTATTTTTTGTTGTTGTTGTTGTTGTTTTGTTTTGTTTTTGTTTTTTTTCCACAGAAGTAAGACTACAGAAAGGGTTTGTTACAATTAATTTCTTTACTCAAGAATAGCTTAGGGAAAAACTTCAACATTGTCAACCCATTCTACTTGGGTTTTTTAAATAAAAAGGGTTTTGTTAATGCCTTTCTGTTTATAAATTTTACCTAACATATTTAAAAAGTGAAAAATAAACCAGCTGAAATAAATGCTTAAGAATCCCGGCCCGACAGCAGAGTGAGGTCCAAAGTGTATGGCCAAGAAAACCAAAAGGAAATGCGTGCAGCGCTGTTTTGTTTTCACACAATCTGTTTAGATGGCCAGTGAAGTTAAACAGGCAGCCCGTGAAGTAACCTTTCATGACCCTCCCTCTTGGTGGAGGGTTAAGATTTGTGCATCCAGTAAGATATTATCTTTCCATGAGGATTAAAAAAACCTCAATTCTCTCTTCTCAGAAAATTTTATACTATACTCCAAGTTTAAATAATAAACCTCTAAGCTGGTTATTGCAAAAAATAAGTGCATAAAACCCTATCAGCTGCTTTTAAAGAGTGATCCCAGAAACTTTTCCTATCTGACCTTCTAAAAAAACTTTAGTAATCAAGTCCATATGTAATGCTGTTGAGACATTTAATTTTGCTTTAATGTGGTTGCAGTCAAGAAATACAATTTCACAAGAGAAAAGTAAGCATAAGAATGGTTAGGAATACGATACATGTTGGCTCAGGCTGTGTGAATGGAGAACTTAATATCCAGGAACATGAAGTTCACCCAGATTATTCCTAACCATGCAGAGGAAATGTGGTTTCCTAATGCTTCAGGAAGTCAGACTGTAAGGATTTCCCCACTATTGTAGCATCTCCTTTCCAACGCACAGCCGAATCTATCCACTTTGGCATTTGCTTCCGTCTGAGCAGGTAAGCAGTCTCACTGGAGTCTTTGGTACCACTGGTGGGAATGCACATGAATGTTTTAGAGGGATGAGCCCGTAGTTACAGTCCCAATCCCCCATTCTGGTACAGCCGCTTGGTGCTAATTCACTGACATAAAGCAGCACTGAAGCTGGGGATCCACCTTGGGGCTCTACACTGCAGTGAGGAACCTGCAAGTTGCCTTCAGTCCCTGTTTGCTCTTTTCTCTTGAGTTATAGCATGGTGACTGTGCAGGGAAAGAAAGGCAGAGCAAGAGCTCCTAGTGCCTGATGGGGGATGCAGCAGAGTCGCCGCAGACCAGAGGAGGCTGAACGCTGCTCTCATCCTCACGGGAGCCAGGTGGTTACAGAATATCCCAAGGATCAGGAAGGCATAAGGGCCATCACCGTTCACAGTGCAGAAACACAACGCTAACAACGCCTACGGAAGGTCACAGAAGTTACGACTAATGATGCAAGTTGTGAAACATCGGGTGAATCTTTTCTGAGGGAATGCTGTCTCTGTATACACACAACAGTTAAATGTGCTTTTGCTAAGAACCATTAATGTAGTCAGGGCTGAAGCTAATGGGCTTCCACTCCTTTTTGAAAATGAACTGATGCAAATGTACAATACAGACTTTAGGAAAAGAATGGAGGTGAAGGTGACATTCCCATTTTAAAAATCATCATATCTGAGTCGTGGTGATGGGAGAAGGAGACAGTAACCATGCTGCCTGACATCAGGCACTTATTTAAGCAGCTTAGTTAAAAAAAGCTGTATCCCAAGTTCCCTGGATGGGCAATGTAAAGGAAAAGACTCTTCCAGAAGGTGATGAGCCTTGTTCTGAATTGGGGGAGAAGCTTCTCTTAGTTGATTCTGTGGGGAGCCTACAAGGAGTAAGTAACCTGCTAATAACTACCCTTCACATAGTTACATGCCAGTTAGTAGGTGGTGGAATACCTTCCATTGCTAACATGTTTGAACAACTTGTAAGCAGCACAAGAATGACTTAGATACATGCACACTTAAAAAAACAAGATCTATTCAAACAGTCCTTAACAACCTGCAGTTTTATTCATTTATTGAAAGGGATATAAGTTCACAACCCACTTATGAAAAGAGAGAGTCCAAATTGCAACTTTTGAAAATGTAACTCATTATATGTAGCTACAATAGCAAAATTGATCTTTTTCTTTTCTGTAGGCTTGTTTATTTAAATTTAGGGAAGCATAAAAAGCTTTAGGCGCCTAGACATTTATTAAGAAAGAAAAATTGACATCAACAACATAAGCAATCCTAGTAATTTCCTCTATGTGCAAAGGGAAAATAAACCTCTTTGCTATGTACTAATCCCAGCCCCAGTATTCCCCCAGCCCTCAGCTGCCCTCTTCCTCCTCAAAAGCCTGGGAACAGACATGGGGGCTTTACAATATGCCTAAAAGATCAGCAGTGAGCTTACTTCAGAATAAAGAAGAAGGAGTAGAAAACACTAAGAAAAACAATGCACAAAACGCCCCCACCCTTCCTGAACAGCTCTTATTATTTTCTGATATGAAGAGAAGCTTTTTGATGCCCCCAAGGCTATGTTCATCTTTAGCAAACAAGAACTATGTGTTCTTTTCTTTCACCTCTCCTCACTCGCTCTTTTTTTTCTAGTGAGGGTAACACAAAAAATCAGAGGCACTTGGATCATTAAACATATTTATCGCTTAAACTTCCTAATTTGACATTATCCATATTCTGCCACCAAATAAAAAATCTGGATGTGGAAAGTTAAGACAAGCAGCCAGGTTACATCCCTGCATTTCTATAGCACTTACCATCAGCCAGCATACTCCAAGAATTGAAAGCTATTAACCAGATCACTCCAAATCGGGAATTTGGTTCAAAATCCACAGCATTTCCCTTCTGTGATTCATGTTTTCTGCCACAGCTGTTCCACAGCATGTATTTCAGCTATTCGACAATATCCTTTTACTGTTGCTCCCATATATAATTTCCTAATATTTATATAAGCTCCAAAATCAGATATGCTGTCACAGATGTGTCTTGTCAGCTCACAAATACAAAGCTGAGCTTTTAGATTCACCTATGCCCCTGCCATTTTGGTCAGCTTATGAAATAATTCTCTCACTACAAATGACTGCAAAGATACAAGCCACTAAAATCAAGGTTTTGTGCAAAAAAAGTGGCAAGAAATCTGAATTATAACCAGTAGTACCAGTTATGGGTATAATTCTAAATAAATATGGGTGTGCCTGAATCTAAAGCAAGACTGAAGAGAGAAAAAAATTGCATATATTTGAGGGAGAAGAAGTTCTAGCATCTGTGCACTGTAAGGTTAAAAGAAATACAGATGCAATCCTGCAAGACAGTAAATTCCATAAAGTGAATGTTATCAAAGCAAAGAACATCTGTTTTAATTTAATTCCAAGTGTCCTTAAAAGTTACAGAATAGCTGATACCATAACAAAAAGTGCAGCTAATTCATAAAAAGAAAAAAAATAACGGAAAAGTCAGATTAAATCCACAGTGCAAAACAGTAACCCTTGTGAACAAACAGAACCAAACCAAAGTAAATGATCAAAACCTCACACCTTTCTACACAGCTCAGCCAGTTACATTAATAGTTAATAAATAAAGTTCCCTACTTAGACACTCATTCTAGAGAAAGTGTGAAAGAAAGAACAACATCAAAGCAAAGAGCAAATCATACGCCACGTCCTGCTGACTGCTCTAAAGCAAAGGCTTTTCCGTGAACGCTCTGATCTTTACACTGAAAACAGTGACGGGTGTAAATACAATTTATATGCTGGTTACAGGGTGAAAGCAGAATATAACTATTTTTAGACTATAGCTTCATCTTGATTGTAACCTTCCTGCTGATAGTGATGCCCACAAAAGACCCTGTCCTTCCATAGCAGCCCCCCACAACCCTGTGATTTCTTGTCACAGTTCCCGGCCCGAAGAAGAGGAAGTCTCTGAAGATCCCGAGCTCCCCGGTGACAGAGCCAGCGCTCCCACAGAGGAGGCAGCGCTTTGGTTCTGCAGCAGACAAACAGGGAGCAGCTGCTCTGGGCCCAGGCAAGGACAGGGCCTCTGGTGCGAGGACACAGTGTAAAACAGGCTTGACCCAAACAGGCGTTTGGTTCTGGGTTGAGCACTTGCTTGTGTTTGGTCTGTGCAGCTTTGGGAATGGCAAAGCAGAAAGCAGACACTGAAAGTTTCTACTGCATTTCCCCAGGAACGTTACGGGCAGGTACAGCCCATTGTAGGTATAAATGTTTTGTTTATCTGGAGGGAGGGATTTCCTGAAAACTTTGCCAGTGTTCTTACAGTGCTACCTGTAAGAAAAGCAATTCTTTGACAAAAAAAAATGTTTTTATGTTGACTAGCTGATGCAAGAGATGGAAGGAAGCATCAGGTCTAGGAAAAAAACCCCATAATTTTAAATATAGGTAACAAAGGTTTGCCACTCTTCCTCCTGTGCTTCTACACTCCCATACAGGTCAGCTCACAGCAACAAGTCTGAACAGAAAGGTCACACTGTCTCTTTTTTCTCAGCAGTTAAAACGCCTGAAGCTTAGATTTCATTCCTAGACATACAACCCCCCTCATAGCATTACCATTCTTTTATTAGAGAAGCTTTTCTGGTTACTGTCTCTGCAAACAGCTTTAAAACAAGGTTGGATGTTTATCTTTATTTTGAAAACACAGATGCAAAAATGTGACACAAAACCAAACTTTTGGAAGAAGAGCTACTGGTATTTTATACACAGAATCGATGCCTGTTTATATTGTTGGAACAGTCAAAACATGTGCAGCTCATGCTACAGGTGGAGAGCAACCAGCACCGGTAGCACTCGGAGGACATTTGCTGCAAGCAGTACTCAGCGCACTAGCCAGGACACGTCTCACTAGAAGGTCCTTCCACCAATGTTGTAAAACATGAGCTCTGGTTTTGTTCCTTTCCATACTTCAGGCTGCTCTCCTGAGCTTTAAGCTGCTGTCCTCCACAGCGTTCACACACCTTCTTCCACTGTTCCGGGCCACACATTGGAAGCAGAGTTTGCAGTATATGCAGGGCTAGGTTGTGACTGATGAATTCTTCATGACAGCGTATTTCAAAGAGCCTCCCATGACACCTGGCAGGAGCAGGAAACACGTAGCCGTACAAAGCAGGCAAGAGCTGCAAACTCTGAAGCGTTTCCACTTTGGGCACAACACAACCTGAGTGTTTCGGTAGTTCCAGGAAGACCCGTCTCTTAGTGGTTTAGTGGTAGCACTTAGGGGAGGGAACTTGCACAGCCAGGATTAAGGCACAATTTCCCATCATATCCAGAGGTTTTAATATCATTTGTATGGATATTAACATTGCAGCGGCTGGTTATTATGAGCTTCAATTCGTACCATGAGCTTCTTGTTCTGATGTGAACTGAAGTGTAAGACAATACCTGAGAAATCTCTCATGGGAAAAGAACTCTGCCGCTTTCTTCTGGGTTTCTATGGCGGAAAAGGCAGTTTCACACTCTCGCAGCAAAAGCTGCTGTTTGTCAGCAGGCTGCTGGAAATGTCGCCTCCACTCAGCCATTGCAATGTGTTTCTTCTGTTAGGAAAAGTGACAAGTGTTACTGATCTGAAATGGTGTTCAGAAGCTGTTGCGACTTCAGCAGCAGCTGCAGCGTGGCCGCAGTGTCTGCCACGGGACAGAAATCACCTTTCCTCCAGCAAGCGGCCGGCTGCGCTCCAGCGGGGGAATGCCCTACGAACGGGACGTCTGCAGTGGGACGGCTTCCGCTCCTACCGTCGACCTGCCAGGCAGCGGCCTGCTGAGCCGGGGGCGCCCCAACCTGCGGGGGCGGTGCTGCGTGAGGCGGCCGCGGCTCCCAGCGGCGGGGGCGCGGGGCCCCCTGCTGCCCGGCACCGGCGTGACACCCCGGCGGCCGCCCCGAGGCCCCCGCGCCGCTCGGCCGGGCGCCGCCCGCCTTCGCCCCGCCTGCCGCGTTTGGCCCGTCCCGCGCCCCGTAGTGACGCCGAGCATCGCCGGGGCGGCGTTTCCGGCGCGGCGGCGGGGCAGGATGGTGAGGCGGCGGTTCGCTCCCCGGGCCCGGGGCGCTGGGAGCGCGGCCCTGCGGCACAGGGGGCCGTGCTGGCGGCGCGGAGCGGGGCGGCCCGGGCCTCCTCCCTCAGGCGCCCTGCCGCCCCGCCGCCGCCATCGCCCGGCGTTTTGCAGAGTCACTGCCGGCGCTGGGCCTCTGGGCCGGCTGCGGCGGGGCGGCAGCCAGGGGAGCGCGGCCGGTGGCGCTGAGGGCGGGCAGGGGTGTGAGCCGGGGCTCGCTCCCGCGGGACGCTGGGCTCGGCGGTGGCTGCGGCGCGGTGGCCGTGGGTCTGGGGGGCCCCGCCGGCGGGAGCGCGGGCAGCGCCCCGGGGGGTCGGGCAGCGGCGGCGGGTCTCTGTCCACGGCAGCACCGGTCTGTCCTGCTGCGGGCGGAAGGGCAGGTGAACGAGGTGACGGGTGAGCGAAGGGGGGCGTTCCGTGGTGCTCGTTAATTCGCAGTAGCAAGGAATAAGCTAAAACTGCGACTGTAGCAGGACCTCGCCAAAACACACCCATAAACACCCTGCCTCATAAGTCCACGCTTCGCCTTATTCACCGACTTTTGGCAGTTCATTGGAATAGATTAGTTCTTTGTTTAGACAGGAGAAATCTAATTGTGGCGTTTGTTTACGTGAACTGTCCATAGCTTTTAAGCTTTATTGTTGTGTACTTACATTTGCCTGTTGTTTTGGGTTTTGTTTTTTTCTTAGGGTCAAAGTCAGAGCGGTGGACATGGTCCTGGTGGTGGCAAGAAGGATGACAAGGTAAATAAAAACAAAACAAATGCTTTTACTTATGGGATGAACTACAGCTGTGCTACCACAGAGGCTGGCTGCAGTAGGCTTTGTCTTACAAGGGTTTTTTGTTGTTGTTCTTGTTCTCAGAGCTGCATAGAGTTATGCTCTTGCTTGTTTTGATGAGGTGTCCCCTCTCTTCTGGAGATATGCTGTCACAGATGTGTCTTGTCAGCTCCAATGTTGGAGAAAACAGTTTGCTGTTCAAAAACAGAAAAGGGGGATTAACTGTAAAGGAAAATTAAAATTATCTGTCAGTAGTAATTTATTTGTAAAAATAATATAAATCTGAGTTAGGAAAGACTAGTTGCCTTCAAGGTGTCGCTTAAGTAACTGGTTTCGGTTTGAAAATGACATTATACTGTCATCTGCATGAGATCTGTACTCTGTGTTGGGAACCATTGTAGCCTTTCCAGTTTCCTTTGGAGGTGGAAGTATGATGTACACAACAAGCTGTGTCTAAGCTGGCAAATGAATGCACGTTACCTCTTGATTCAAGTGCAACAGAAATGTTCAGATTAATATTTTCCTCATCCTTTCATGCATTAGTTTTGTTTGTGATTTACTTCAGGCTTTAGTCTTCTATGTTGTTTTCACTGAAAACTAGCAGAAATCTAAATTTTAAAAAGGAGTTGTAAAATAAGCATGAGAAGAATTTTTTGAACTTTCTTAAAAAATAGTAATCCTTTCGGGCTTCTTGCTATACAACATAAAGGACACAGTTTTGTTATGTAGCCATTCAGCTTCAGCTGAGCTCTCAGTCTGTGTGCATAACATCTGTGTGTATTTTTCACTGTTAATATCCTGATTTATTTTTTCTCATGGAATTCTTTTTATGAATAAGGATAAGAAGAAGAAATATGAACCTCCAGTTCCAACCAGAGTGGGGAAAAAGAAGAAAAAAACAAAGGGACCAGATGCTGCCAGTAAACTCCCCCTGGGTAAGCATTCTGCCTGCCTGGCAGTCCTGTGGACTGTCCACTCTTCAAGAAATGCAAAGCTGTTCCTTCCCCTAGACCTGGCTGCACATAGGTCACAAACAATTAAACAGCAGGAGGCCAAACAGAATTTTATTTCTAATTAATGTAAAAATTCTGTTATGCAAGATGTAGCCCATGGATTCTGGGTAAGAGAGAGAGAAATTGAAATGAGGAGAAATGCAGGGGAAACATTACCCTTAAAAATGTTTTTGACTTAGAATTCCAGTGGGACAAGTGAAATAGTGACTCCTGCTCATATAGAAGTTGTCAGAAAATAAAGCAGAATGTCTGGTCATGAATTAGTGTCAAGTCAAACTTTGTCTAAAATGTTGTGATTTTACTTTGATTACAGTGACTCCTCACACACAGTGTAGGCTCAAATTGTTGAAATTGGAGAGAATTAAAGATTACCTCTTAATGGAGGAAGAATTTATCAGAAATCAAGAACAGATGAAACCTTTGGAAGAAAAACAAGAGGTGAGTGAACTGTTACTTCTAATATTACACTACGTGTTCTAATGTAAATTACTGTGTACAAAAGCACTGGAAATAAAGTGCCATGGACGTGTAAGTCAGTACAAATGTATTACATATGTTACAGTTCTTCATTAAATCTCAATTACTGTCCAGAAAACAGGATTTTTTTCTAGTGGTTTAATGGTTTTAGTCCAAGCATGGGTTACTACAGATGAATTCTTTACTGTGAAGGTGGTGAGACACTGGCACAGGTTGCCCAGAGAAGCTGTGGATGCCCCCTCCCTGGAGGTGTTCAAGGCCAGGCTGGATGAGGCTTTGAGCAACCTGGTCTAGTGGGAGGTTTCCCTGCTCACGGCAGGGGGGTTGAAACCAGATGATCTTTAAGGTCCCTTCCAACCCCAACCAGTCTGAAGCCACAGTGTTGGGTTTTTTTCTTAGTGGTTTGTCAAAATGCAGCTCCCAGATATCCATCAACAGAGAAAGAAACAGTGTTTTAGCTGTGCACATCCACATAGAGGAGGGGCTGAATAGGAGAGGTCTAAGGTAATAGTGGATTTTGTTACTGGCCTGTGCTTTTATGCCTTTTGGGGCAGCGAAACAACAGGGAGCATGGACTGGTTCTGTTCTGTGTGGTGCGAGCTGCTGAGCCGGTGCTGCACAAGAATAAGATAACTTGGCTTTAAATGGTTGCAGAATGAATCTCCCAGATGTGCAGGCAGCTTTTAACCGTGTTGTGCCTCAGCTTAGGAAATAGATGAAGGGGCCCAACCCATTAGCAGAAATGGGTTTGCTTGTGTTCTTGAGTTGTTTTTTGGATTCTTCTTGACGACAGGAAGAAAGGTCCAAGGTGGATGATCTGAGGGGAACACCAATGTCTGTGGGTACCTTGGAGGAGATCATTGATGATAACCATGCTATCGTGTCCACGTCAGTAGGATCGGAACACTATGTCAGTATTCTGTCTTTTGTGGACAAGGATCTGCTAGAGCCAGGCTGCTCTGTTTTGCTAAATCATAAGGTGAGTTGTTTTTACAAAATGAGGCACAAGTTCTTGTACTGTTTTTAACTGGCCTTTTTTTTCTGAGACTCAAAGGACCATGGGGCCTGAGAGCTAATGCTGTTTATTTCACGCACCTAAATAGATGGGCACTGGGTTTAGGCTTGAGCTTGTGTTACTAATGCTGCCTGCTTTCTTTGACAACTCTTAATGCTTGAATTAGGTTCATGCTGTGATAGGAGTCCTGATGGATGACACAGACCCTTTAGTTACTGTGATGAAGGTGGAGAAAGCTCCTCAAGAAACATATGCTGATATTGGTGGCCTTGACAACCAGATTCAAGAAATCAAGGTATTCAGTTGTACTAATTTGCACGGTTAAGTAGGCCTGCAGCCTAACTTGTGCTGGGAGCTTGAAAGTGTAACAACAGGGCCAGCTGCTGTGCAGGCAGCGTCCCTTTGTGTCTTTGCTAGCACATTTCTTCTTTTGGTTTTGCTAGGCAGACTCATGGCCATAAACCTCTTCAGTGGCTGACATACCCGTTCACAAGCTGTACGCACAGAAACCTTTCACAGTTGCTGGGGAATCTGTAGAGCCCTGAGCTCGTAAAATCTGTGCAATAAATTACTGGTTTGCAACATGTAAAGTTATTGGTTGTTGCAAGGTGAGAGTTAAATTGTAAAAAGTGCAGAGGTTACTTTGAGTGCCCGATGCTGTGATATCTGGGGATTTGGTGGGCAGGGGTTTCTTCGGCTGGTTTTGTTTTTGCATTTGTTTGTTGTTTGGTTGGGGGGTTTTTGTGTTTGTTTTCTGGTTTGATTTTTTTTTTCCCCCCCTACAAGCAGAGCTTCATCTGAACCCTGGTAAAACTCAACCTCTTTGCTTTGACTAGGCATCCAAAATGACAAATGCTCGTAAAATACTGCTCTGTAGTATCTGGCAACTCATGGTGTAAGGCATCCTTTCATAAAGAGTCCCCCCACCCCAAGGTTCCCTATGAGTGTTTGGGAGTCAGGAAATTGTGGGTTCTAAACCCAGCGTGATGCTTTTAGGTTGTAGGAGGGGGACCTCTCTCTGCTGCTCTGCCACATGTCAAGTGGAAGCAATAGGAAAACCTGTTCAGATAGAGTAGCTGTCTGCCTTAGAACTGGAGGCAGCAGACATGTATTTTTCAAGGTCTGTCATGAAATTAGTGAAGTTCTTTTTGCTTTTGTTACTTTTATTAATGCTGTTCTCAAGATCCCCACAGAACCTCTGTGAAGAGTGCTCACTCTTTCTTAAAACTCAGGTTTGTTTTTCCCATGCTGCAGGAGTCTGTGGAGCTTCCTCTCACCCATCCTGAATATTATGAAGAGATGGGTATAAAACCACCCAAAGGAGTCATTCTCTATGGCCCACCTGGCACAGGTATCTTGCACTGACAGCTGTGCTGAGCTAACACAAGTAAAGTAAATTATGCTTCCTTAGTATTAAAGCATTGCCAAGTCCGTCACAAATTTCACATGACTCCTGTTAAAGCACTTCCCCTGCCCAAACTAATGACAGTATTTCTTTCCAACTGAAAATAGGTAAAACTTTACTAGCCAAAGCGGTGGCAAACCAGACTTCAGCAACCTTCCTGAGAGTGGTTGGGTCAGAGCTTATACAGAAATACCTGGGGGACGGTCCAAAGCTGGTGCGCGAACTGTTCCGTGTGGCTGAAGAGCACGCTCCGTCGATTGTCTTCATTGATGAGATCGATGCCATTGGCACAAAGAGGTACCGTGTTCTGGCTTCCACTTGGCCTGCAGGGACAGTGAAAGGTTTACTAGAAACACTTCTTTTGCAACCGTATTGATACTCGGTTTGTTAGCTCTGTTACCGGTTTCATAATCTTTTTTTCATACTCTTTTTGATGTAAGCATTTTTAACAAGTAAAACTTCAAATAACTTCTTTGAAACTAAAATACATCACAACCTTTTCATGTTAAATAGACATGACCAGAGATTTAACCTCTGTTCTCTTGCTACCTGGTAGCATCTCTGATAGAATGTCTTTAAACAGCCACTCTGTAAAGTTCCTGTGGTGTACTTGAAGTGCACATCCAGATATACTTGGCTTTGGTGATTCAACAGTAAAGCAGTGTATTTAATACAGAATGTATCACTGTATCATTTGTCAGTTCAGACAGGTGGGTAAATACTTATGTCCTTAGAATATTCTATGGTAAGTTACAGAATGTGATGTCATGGAGAAGCATTGCTTATGTCACACTAAACTGTTGTTCAGCTTGAATACAAGTTTCATTTTTTTCCAAATTCCTTAGGCTGCTCTAAGACAAACAGTCTTTAAAGTAGTCAGATATTTATGACATAAATAAGATGCTCATACCTATTACTACCCAGCTACTAGCCTGAAACTCCAGGACCAAGCAACTTCTGCCTCATGTATTTCAGCTTGTGTAGAAAGAATTGGACCGATGGTGAAGTGCAGACACAGGGAATTCTTCATAAATGTTGTGTTGCTTCAAACTGTTCCTAAAATGACTGAGCTTTTTTGGGTGTAGATTCTCTAGTTTGATGTTTGCAAAATGAAATAGCCAAACAACGAAACACAGAAATACAGCCCCTGGTGCCTGTGCTCCTGTAAGGGCAGAGTTAAACTGGGATCCAGTTATAACTGCATGCATAAAGAAAAACTCTGAAATGGAGAAATGGGTGACAAGCTCTGTTTTCTATGAAGTGGATGCATGCGCTTTTAAGAATTAGGGTTTTTTATTTTTTTATGTTAATTTGTTAATTTTGTTACGGGGGAGGAGGATGAGATTTCCAAATACATAACAAAGATGGAAAAAGGACGAATTTCCTTCACATGGTTGCTGTTTCCCCTGCTACAAGAATAGTTCAGTCTCTCTTTACTTACCTAGATCTCCCAGTATGGTTCTGAAACCCGCTTTCTGTTTTCCATGGGTAACATTAAATTAAAAAATAATCTGTTACGGTTGTTGAAAAAACCAAAACCCAAACCACTGCACACTATTTTGTTTATATGTTTGTGGCAGCTATGTGAAGTATGTTCTTAAATTTGCATAGTGCTTTTTCTGACTCTGTTGTTTTCTGAAAGGTATGACTCCAATTCAGGTGGTGAGAGAGAGATCCAGCGTACAATGCTGGAGCTGCTGAACCAGCTGGATGGGTTTGACTCTCGGGGGGATGTTAAAGTTATCATGGCTACAAACAGAATAGAAACACTGGACCCAGCTTTGATTCGGCCAGGTAAGAGACTTCCCACTGTGTATGCATGAGTCACTTCTCTTGTGCAAGGACTTGTCATAACTCGCCAAGCATGGGCTGGTGCAAGTTACTGGTCTGTCTTTATTCACCATCCTGCCTGTGTTGGTCTGTCTGTTAAAATCAGAATCCATTCACAAGTTTCCAAATGGGAGAAAAACCTGTGGAAGAGAATAAATGTGTTAATTCCTCTTATATATACATAAGCAATTTGAATATTCTCCCTTTGTATTAAGATGGCAGAGCTGTTTTAAGTAACAGTTAAGGCGAGCTGGAGGGCAGCAGCAGCAGCATTTCGTTAGCATCGTCCGCAGCTGGGTGAGGTGCAGGGCAGGGCCACTTGTGCCTCACAGGTGAGAACATCGGCCTCAACACACAGAGCCTGGATTTTGAGGCCAGTCTGCTTCCTTACTGGCCTGGCCCACTGTTGGCATCTGGGGGAGGAGTGAGGGAGAAGCAAGAACCGTATTTTGATGTATGTATTACATGCTGAGCCAAGAGCTTGAACAGGCACAAGTAGTATTTTTAAATGGCCACTAAAAATGTACCAGCACATAACACATCTGTGGGGTCTGTTACATGAGAAGTTACAAAGCAACACGGAGATCAAAGGAATAAGCTAAGCCTCCCGTTAGTGTCCTCAAGTAAACCTTAAGTATTAAAGACGCTGTAAGGATTTTCCTTCTGAAGTAACAGAGGTAAGATAGAGAGCAAAGATAATTTAAGATTAACTTGTCAAATAATGACTCTGAACAGTCACTAGATTATATGGACCCAAGGAGCTCAGAAAACACCTCCAGCAACAGTATCCTGTTGCTGAGGTATGTTTGTGTTCTTTTCAAAAGGTCTGGTTTTGTTACCATTTTAGCCTTACCCCTCCAAATCAAAACCAGTGCTGCTGTTAGAGTACAGAGGAGAAAGTACTATGCCAATATTAAAAGACAAGCCAAGATGATTTAAAATGAGTTGGAAAGAAACTTCCAACACCTATCAAGTATTTAAATTATAACCATTGCTTGAGCAACAGGGGCACTTCCAGCAGCTTGGCAGACTGATTTACCATTGTGTATATTAGTCTGGAATATCCTATGTGGTGCCATCAACCCTATTTAGAAAAGATACTGTAAAACTAAAGAAAAACAGGAGTGATCCGGAGATGGAAAATATCTTTAAAAAGATCGCTTATTAAAGTTGGAACAATGAGTACCAGGACATCCAAAGTCCCTGCTGGCATAAAGGAAACATCTGCTAGGAACTTGCAACAGAACATCTTATGCAAAACCTTCCTTCTTCAGTTTGGTTTAACCATCCTGCACAGAGGAATTCGGTGAAACAGGGAGGAAGAGTTCTTCAGGTTGCCACAGTGATTCACTTTGTGTGTGTATGTGGCAGAAAATGAAACTTCAGAGATAAATGTAATTTCAGAGTAGGATAAAATTTATTACAAGAACATAAGTATTTGATCAATACTTTTCTGTGGTATGACAGATTGTGTTTTGTGGCTACATGTGACTCAAGGAACCTCTGGTTTTTTGTGTTTCCCAGATGAGGTGTCACTTACCTGCAGTGACACAGACTTTCTCAGCAGCGTGGTACCCTTCAGCTCCAGTAGCTTCCTGGTCCTTACAAACAGAATAGTCTGATCGTCCTTGGTACTCTAGGACATGATTGGTCGTGGTGTGAAGAAACAGTTCCTGTCAGTCTAAGCTTGACACGTTCTTCCCGCTCTCCTTCCAGTAGCTGCGTGCAAAACACTAAGTGTGAATTCTTCTTTTGCACAGGACGTATTGACAGGAAAATCGAGTTCCCTCTGCCTGATGAAAAGACCAAGAAACGAATCTTTCAGATTCACACAAGCAGGATGACACTGGCAGATGATGTGACTTTGGATGAACTGATCATGGCCAAAGATGATCTCAGTGGTGCAGATATTAAGGTCTGTACATCACCATTGCTCATACTTCAAAACACAAATCCCGTTTTATTGTAGCCAGAAACACTCTATGCTTAAACTCTTCTCTTGCTTCCTGTGGTTACCTCACGGAGGGACAGTGGGATACCTTGAAAAGGTATTTTAATACCTTTTATTATAAGCCACATACTCAGCTTTACAAATGGGAAACCTTCCAAAATTGTAACTATCTGGTAGCTTCTGTTGGTAAGAGTACGTACCTGTGTTATCTGAATGTGAAACTTCAGAAGCAGCAAGGTGGAAATTAGAAGTGGAATGTGGAATCTTCCACAAACATGCAGGATACCTTAAACATTAATTAAGATAGTGCAGACTAAAAAGCATTTTTAGAGGCTATGTTGCAAGCAGCTAAAAATGCCACCATAGCTTAGGAAGCTTCAAACATACTCGGCTTTTCTGAAGTAGAGGAGCCCTTGCCAGTGTTACCGCACATGTGAGCTTAATCAAACATGGCGTTGCTCTGTCACCTTGTGGCAGAAGGACAACACAGTCGACAGTTGCAGAGCTGGATGCAGCAGGAGGGAAGCACCATTGCACTGAAGCTGCCTTCTGCCACAGAAGCCTTACTCTGACTAGAGAGGGACATACTTATCGAGCCTTACCCAGACCGTTTTACGTGCTTCTGTGCTACTGGGCAGTATCAAACTTAAGAATGCAAATTTCATTAACACTCCTCTACAACAGAGTCAGACCGAGCAGAAGCAGCACTGCTGTCTCCTGAGCAGTGGCTTGAGGGGGCTGCACAGAGCCAGGAAGTTACTCTTGCTTTCTCTGTTGCAGGCAATTTGCACAGAAGCTGGATTGATGGCTTTGCGGGAGCGGCGCATGAAAGTAACAAATGAAGACTTCAAAAAGTCTAAAGAGAATGTTCTCTATAAGAAGCAGGAGGGAACCCCTGAGGGACTGTATCTTTAAGTCACTTGCCTCCTTGGGGACTACCAGGAACTTTCTGTGGTTGGGATGAGTGTCTTGTGTAAAACCACACAGTGTAGCTAATTTTCATTCTTGAAGAGGTTAAATCCTGGTGGACTGTGGTTTTTCAGTCAGTGTAACACTTCATTTCCCAATAAAACATTTATTAGAATTGAACTGGTTTTGGTGGCAAAGACCTGCTCTTGCCATGGAGCTGTCTGATGCTGTAGTCAGACTTGTTTCTGGGAAAAAGTAGAAGTGAGATGAGAGTGCCTGTCTCAGCGACCCCAACCACACTGCTGCTGCACCGCAGGTTCCCCACATCAGTCTTTTACAACAGCTGGATAATTGCTGCTGCTCTTAACGTAATTACTTTTCTGTATCTTTTTAGGGGCTAACTAGGACAGAAGTCACTTTTGAGAAACCCAGTGTCTAAATCACATACCCATAAAAACTAATGAAAAACATGCAACCTTTAAAAGTGCCCATCTCTACCTAGCACTTCTGCTTATAAGAAAGCAAGGTGGATGCTCATTAGTGTTCTTAGTTTAAAGGTCTAAGCCTGTTTGGGTAAGATGCTTGTAACATTAGAGGTTATAAATTTGCTTTTCCCAAGAGGGTTGCAGTTTGTTTTACAGCCGTGCTTGCGGGGGGCTCTGCAGCCCCGCGCTGCCCCAGGCAAGGGGTATGTTCTGCTAAGGCACAGGCACCAGCCCCGGTGCTAGAGGTGCGCGGTTTGTCACACTGCAGAGAGACACTCAAACTGCAAGTCACGTGCCTGGGGTTCTGCAGTGTAATCTTCACATGAATTCTTCCCCCCAAACTAATCCCCTGCCTGCAGCTCCAGCCCCACGGGCATGAGAGGGCTGTTTGCTAAATTCTAGGGATGCATCTACTGCTGCTGAAGGATTCTGTGTAGCGCAGTTGTAAAGCACTTGTTAAGTTCAAAGTAGTTTCCAAATGTTGTACATGCGCTTTTCAAGGGTTAGAGAAGAGGTCCATGTACCGACCTCTGTTCCGTAACGTGCAGTCTGTGTTCTGGAAACTTTCTGTGGGAACAAGTGCCGGCCAGGAACAGACGTTGGAGAGGTACACACAGAGCAATAATGCCAGCGCTGTAACAATGGTAGCAGCAAGGCCAAGAGACTGTTTTTCTGTTAGAATTATGTGGTTCCTTGTTAAAAACAAACCCTACAGCTGAATGGAGTCTTTAATTTGATCTGGATGACAGGAACCCTGAAATAGAGTTGTTTTTCAGCTGGAGACAGAAAAACAAGCAGGAAAGTTTTATTACCCATTCTCATAAACCTTATGAGATCCATCTCCTTGGAAAGGTCACAAAAGCCAAGTGATTTTTTAGCACTTTCTAATCACGGCAGTTGATCTCATCTTCGCTTGAGGGGCTGAAGAGCTTTAAGACATGTGGTGAGCAAGCTTTTTTTTGTTTGGTACGTGCTGTTAATGCTAGCTGGAAGCACCAACCACAAAGAGGTCGCTTCAACTGAGTGAAGGAAAGCTGCAATGCATTAACCTAAACCAAGAACTGTGTTCTGGTAAAATGTCTGCCACAACAGAAACTGAAAAAGAAACAGATTTGAAAATTCTTACCTTTTGCAACAGAATTCAACTTTAACATTTTTCTCTAACATTTCTGAACTTGAGTCACAAAGATCGCGACAAAAGTAATAAGAGGTTGAGAACGTGAAGAGTGAGCAGATGCCCCATAGGGACAGGAAAACCTAGTGGGGTCTGCATTAAAAGGCAGGGCTTAGGGGAGCTCCTGGAGAAAGTGAGCAGCCTCTGAGCACCGCGAGCGAGGGGAGCAGCACGAGCGCTGCACTGGGAGAAGCTGTGCAAAAGGGGATGGATGGAGGAGAAAAGTGACTGAAACAAGAGTCATCACTGCCATCGCTGGAGGTGTTCACAGGCCACTGGACGGGGTGCCAGACAGATAATCGCACCTAGGCGCCCTGCACCACGGAAGGCTGGAACAGATCAGCTTTTGAAGTCACAGACACACATACACACAAACAAATGTGATGCTCCTGTTCAGTGCACAGAGTAACTCCCACCTCCAGTTCAGGAGCTTTAGATATAAAAAATAAAGTATGTATTTTTTTAACAAAGACTAATCAGCTACTTTTCTAGCAAAACCAGCATCACCTGCAACCGCAGCAGTTATACGGCTCTTAAGAAGTGCTGTAGCGCCATTTAAAATTCTGCACATTCCCAGTAATATTTAAAATAATTTTAGAAAGGAATAAATGAAGTGCAGCCTAAACTAAAATGCATCATGCCCTGCCAGGCACAACTGAGCCACAGGTTCTATGGCTTTGCCCAGCCGTAGTTTTCCATGTAATCAGATCTCACCGGCTGGATGATTCTCATTGTTTTAGTACCGTGACAGTTGTTACTTTTCTCCTGAAGAACCTCTGACAGTTTTAGCTATTCCAGGGCTGCAGGCAGCCTCTGCCAGATACAGATCCAGTTTCTGAGTACTTGGGCCTCAAGCGCAGGGGTGCTAAACAATCCTTCACACGTTTCAGCATATTCTGTCTTATAAAATAAATAGATAATTTATCCTTAAATTGTTACCGTATTTCATATCACTGCTCTAGGAGCTTGCCTAAAGACTCTGGAATAGAAACTACTAATTAAACAGTCACATTTTCATTACACTGCCTCCTTTGGTGAGGATTAAATACAGAACAGACCTCTACTTCTCTTATGATGACTGCCCACCTTTGGGGCAAAAGAAGCGTACCAATTACAAAAGCATGTTTAAATGTGAGCTGCTTAGAGATGCACTATGGATGCAATTTAATTTTTAATACAGTCACAGTTCTGTTAAATTAAGAAATAAAAAATAATTCACGTCCCTTCTGAATTTTCAAATATTCAGGTATATTTTTCATAAATATTCATATTAAAATGGTCATCTGTCAAAACATACAAATACGAGTCCAAAATAGGTGCCGGCTCAAGCAAAGATTTAGCTTTTACTAACAGTTTATGTACAGATGTAACTGCTGTTTGCCTTGGTAAATATACACACGCATGCATACCAAGCTGAAGGAAATTACTGAAGTCTGCCAACTAGAGGACAGTGGAGCAGCCATTTGGCAGATGTTTATTTCCTGAGCTGCTCACCAAACCATAGTTGGCAAGTACTGGATCTGTACTGAACTCGAGGGAATGTAAATTCAAACAATAGAATAAGAAATGTGGGCAACATGAAACAGGAGGATATTTATAAGAGGGTATCCTTCTGTGGGAGCCAGCAATGCTTCAGGGAAATGGATGCATTTTTGTGTGTAAATGCAGTACTTGATTCCAGAATACTTGCAGCTCCTAGAACTCCATTTTGATAGCAATTCATATAAAAGCTCAAAAAAAACCCCAAAACAAAAAACAAAACAAAAAAAACCCCACCAAAAAACTTGAAGAAAAAAAAAAAGTACAAAGTACCCAAGTCCCATCAGAGTTCCTGTTCAAAAAGAGACAGGTCTAACTGTTAGTTCTGGAACGAGCTTCTGTACTTTCTCCAGTCTCTACGGTCTTCCTTCAAACCTCTAACAGCAGTTCCAGCTCTTCCATAGGCACCCGCACCCTCAATTCTTTTTCAGTCATGAGATCAAGAGTCTCTTGCAGATGATCAGGGAAGTACTCTACTGCATCCATGTACAGTACCTAGAAAGACAATGAGAACGTTTTCTGGGCCATCTTTCTGTCACAGCAAGAAGCTCACTACAAAGAGGCACACAGATACTCAAACAACTCTGTAGCAAGAACGTAAGAAATACCACGTACTCCTTTAAACTAACAGAAACAGAATGAGCAATTCTGCAGTGACAGCAATGTAGATGTTTAATCGAGTCTTTTCCAACTCTTACTGAATAATTTTATTCAAAAAAGATAAAACAGAGGTCAAGAGGCACTGGAGCACTTTCACCATATACAGATGTTACCTGAGGAGCTGCAGGTGCTCCTGAATAATGTCTTAAGCTATTCACTAAATATATTTGTATTTGGCTATATATTTCTGCTGCTACCATGCTCATGATGAAACATGGTCTGAAAGACACAATCACTTCTAGATCACACAGAGGAGAATTTCTTATCACCTTGTCTCATGCAATGCAAAATTCTGTTCTGAAATGCAAACAGCACTGACCACTATGTTTGTTTCCATTTCAGTTTCCATCTCATTTGCAGAAAATCTTACAGTACTTCTCCTTCAGAAATCTCTTCTTTCATCTGCATATAACTCCTTACAACAACTATTAAATTCTAACTTTTTTTTTAAATACCGAACTTAAAAAATTAGAATATGAGGACAGGTTTATATTTTTTGTTATGCTTACCTTTGCCCAAGGACAGTTCTGGAGGGCTTTATAAAACAATCCTTTACTTTTTTCTTTTTCTCCTATTGAAGCCTGTGGGAGAAAAAAAATGTTCATACTTCAATGCAGTAATAGCTGAAATAATAAAACTATTATCTGTGATTGAAATAAATTACTGCTGAAAAGCTCCATGTTCCTCTGCTGAGGAATCCTTATTACTATATATTGTGGTAGCTATGCAATCTGATAGGTTACACTGGTGACACTCCTCAATGGAACCCAAGAGATGTCTTTAAGGACTTCCATGGCTTTACTTTTAAGACAAGTAATAAAACAAATACTAATAGACAGAGCCTCTGCTGAGTGTTTCAGTTAAAGTCAGTGCCTTTGCCTGTATCTGACAACAATAAACAGTGCAAATCATTAGCCAAAACTTACACCTGATATGCCACACACTACACAAAAGCACCTTGGGTACAGTGACGGTGAGAAAACATTATTTTTGTGCACCGAAGAGATCAAGCACATACATGTTCTTACTCAGCAGAAGCTCGTTAAAGCTGGATCCCTTTACATACAAAAATGAGTTTGTCAAATTAGCATCTATCTGGAAGGAGTTAAAACTTCTTCCTCAATGCACCTGTTCAACTACTGATACAAGTACAGAGCACACATGGGTTGCATCTCATCAGGGCCCATGGACGTAGGCACGTCCAGTTTGTTTCATTATTCCCTGACCTGATCCTCTTCCACCAAGGGTACATCTTCCTTGCTCCACATTTTCCTCCTCATCTTTGGGACCTGGGATTCCTGAAATGCTGAGGGAGCTGGCAGGTATCATTGGGAGACCATTCTTGATAATCTTTAATCAATCACAGCAATCAGGAGAAGTGCCCAAAGACTGAAGAAAGTCAAATGTCACTCCTGCCTTCAAGAAGGAGGACCCAGGGAACTACTGACTGGTCAGCCTCACCTTGAGCCCTGGGGAAGTGATGGAGCAGCTAATCCTGGAAACCATTTCCAGGCACATGAACAAGAAAATGATCAGAAGTAGTCAGCATGAATTCACGGGAAGTCACGCTTGCCCAATGTGACAAAATGCTATGATAAAATGACTAGCCTGGTAGATGAGGGGAGAGCAGGGGACATTGTCTATCTGGACTTCATTAAAGCCTTTGACACTGTCCCCCATAAGATCCCCCTAGACAAGCGTCTGATGTAAGAACTGGATGAGCAGACAGTGAGGTGGCCTGAAAACTGGCTCAATGTCTGGGCCCAGAGGGTGATGATCAGTAGAACAAAGTCTAGCTGGAGCCCAGTAACTAGCAGTGTAGCCCTGGGGTCAATATTGGACCAAATCCCATTTAACATCTTCATTAAGGATCTGACTGATGGAGCACAGTACACCCTCAGTGAGCTTCCAGCTGACACAAAACTGAGAGGAGTGGCTGATACACCTGCGGGTCATGCTGCCATCCAGAGTGACCACATCAGGCTGGGGAAATGAGCCAACAGGAACCTCATCAACTTCAACAAGGAGAAGTGCAAAGTCCTGCACCTGGGCAGGAACAACCCCAGGCACAGACATATGCTGGGAGACACTCAGTTGGAAAGCAGCTTGGCAGAGAAGGAGCTGGGGGTCCTGGTGGACACCAAGTTGAACAGGACCCAGCAATGTGCCCTTGCAGCAAAGAAGGGCTAATGGTACCCTGGGCTGCATTGGGCAAAGCACTGCCAGTAGGTCCAGGGAGGTGATCCTTCCTCTCTACTCAGCGCTGGTGAGGCCACGTCTGGTGTCCTGTGCCCAGCTGCTGTCTTCCCAGTAAAAGACAGACATGGTCATACTAGAGAGAGTCTTTATTTATACTTTATTTTTTATATCCAAAGGACCACGAAGATGACTAAGGGACTAGGGCATCTCTCCTATGAGGAATCACAGAATGGTTTGGGTTGGAAGGAGAGGCTGAGAGAGCAGGCAGTGTCTAGCCTGGAGAATAAAAACCTTGGGCATGTTGCCCAGTGACAGACCAGAGGAGACGGTCACAAACTGAAACACAGGAGGCTCTGTCTCTACACCAAGAAACACATTTTACTGTAAGGGTTACTGAACACTAGCATGGGTTGCCCAGAGAGTTATGGAGTCTCCATCCTTGGAGATATTCAAAAGCTATCGAGACATTGCACGGACAACTGGCTCTAGGTGGCCCTGCTTAACGGTAGGGTTGGACAAGATGAACTCCAGGGGTCCAATTTAACCATTCTGTGAAGTGACACAAAATCAGGAACGAGATTTGACTGAAATATTGAAGGCCTTATAATTTCCTTACAGAAACATAAAGTAGGTGTAAAACATAAATACAAGTCATGTTTGCTGAATTAACTTACCTAAAAATAAGTCCTACAATTTGCATCCTGTTTTCTTAATTTTTTCTCCCTGACCTTTACATTGTCAGTAAGACTGGGTGAAATCCATCTACTGACACGACACATTCTTTACCTACGTAAGATGGCAACCACCACAACCTGCCTGCACCTCTACTGAAACTACACTGAGGGAAGCTATTACTCCTCTAATCCATGTGAATTACATTTTCCCTAATATTCCCAGCAATAAGGAACATTACAATTCAAATAGATCACCTTGCAAATCACATAGGTATGGCAGCATTTAGTACTCCTTTTTATGCAGTATTGCAGCTGCATTAATGAGAAATTCCAAATACAGAGGGAAAAAAAAATATTAAAACTGATACTCTCTTCTTACCAGAAAGTTCAGATACATTCTCCACAGCAGTGGGCAATGGGTTCCATTTTCACTCTGAATTGCATGTTCAAATAGAGCTACAATCCGATTTGTTAACCCAGTTTCGGGAATAGTGGAATGTATTTCACCAACATCCGCCCTGAAACACAGAGGAAAAAAGAAACCACAATCCCTTAAACCCAAGCTGAAGGATCACATCCAGGTACAAGAGAGTCAAGATCAATGTACTGTCTCTGTTCACATAGCACTGTATATAGCCAGGCTTTTGCATTTCATGCTACAAACTCTGAATGTTATAAACCAGACTTTTAGCACTAGCTAATCTAACCAACACATTTCTAAATAGGAAAATCAGTTAAAAGAATAAAAATAAGGTATTTCTGTTAAAATTCTTTTTTTTAGCATGTTGAAAAATTAACCCTGTCCAACTGGAGGAGATATTTTCTCTTCGAGTACAATAATCCATGACCATATGATCTCAATCTTATTCTAGTTTTCACTCAAGATCATTTATCATTCCAAGCTTGGCACAGCAGCTCAAACCAAACTGAAGTCTAGGTCAGCAAGCCTCCTCCTGGTGCCCAGGCAACCCTGGCACCTTTGTAAGACCATATGCTGGTTTTGGATCAAGGCATAGATCACAGCTCTGGATCCCAACCATGATTACAATAATAACTTTCTTTTTCACCCCTAAGTGAACTGAAATCCCCTACATTCCAGGCATAACACAAAAGCAGGTATGCATTTTTCACTGAAGCACTGATTTCTATCTACAGCTGGCAACAGACTGGCTTATTTTTGATGCTTGAGCTTGAAGAAACAGCTGCAACACTCATGGCAACATCAGTTTCCAGTAACAATAATGAAAACCTATCATAGTGTCAGTCTGTAAGTAACAGTGAATCAAATCCTCCTTTACATTTGGTGGCTCTAGAATTCTTATTACAGTTCAGGAGGGCACACACTGGCAGCTCAGGAATGTCACTATCACACATGCACGCCTGTTGCCAGACCATGGCAATCAAAGCAGTGGGCACACTGTCTTTTTAAAGTATACTGATAACTGTAATTTCATCAAGTGTGAATACTGTGATCTTGCAGCTATGTAAAGCTTCTGGATAACAATTTCCTAGAAATCTCTGTTGCTATGTGCAAGCACAAAGAACCAAGCTGCCAATGTGATGAGAGATATGTAGGTAGCAGTGGATAGGTGGCTCCAAGCAACGGGTATACAACAGCCAGAGACTAAGCTTTAAGAACGAACACACACCTCTGCTCACCACATCTCCCACCCTTTCCTCCCTTCCCAGAAGCACAACATCTGAGCCCAGGTCACACTGCGAATTCAGGAAATTTTCAGCCCCTTCTACCGACCAACAGCCTCACGTGAAAGCTAAACTCCCAGGTACTCACTATGGAAACAGATCTGCCACAACCGTGTCCTGTGATCCAGGAGTACAGCAGGGCAGCGAGCTCAGTCAGAAACCGCAGCGCAGCTCTGCATCACGCTCCTTACTGCTGCAGCGTGGAAATGCAGCCGCTTCTAAGCTCGCTGTGCCTACCTCGGACACCTAAACAGTTACTTAAACTTAAATGTGTGCCATCTAGATGTCAGTAGCAAGTAATCAAACAAAAAGCAAAACACAATCTGAGCCAGTAGAGAGGATGTGAGCCTATCATCTAGGCCTTTAATTCTGTTCAGGATTCTGCCACTGATCCACTGTTCAGCCTTGCACAAATGACCTTCCCTAGCTACAGCTCCATCTGCAAAACGAGAACTACGACAGCATTTTCTCTCCTCTGTTAGATGATCAGACAAATCAGAAAAAGCACAATCACAAGGAGCTACCAAGACATTACCTCTGGACATTCTCAATGAGTTTTTTTCTCATCTGCTCTGCTTGGATTGCAAACAGCCACGGCTCTAAAGAGTCAGTAGACCTTGTGACACCATCAAAAAATCTTCGTGCTTTGCTAGCAATGTGAGACTTCCTCTGGACGTGGATATATGACCTCCAAAGAGACTGGTTGCTAGGATACCGTTTCAGAGCCTCCGTTAGTGCCTCTCGCAGCGGATTCAAAGGATAAACACTCATTTTCATGTGGAATCTGAGTAAGTTTGTATGCAGCACTGTGACAGCTTCAAGAGCAGTGGGAAATTTTTGAATGCCAAAATTCTCTCCAGTATTTTCACATTTCTGTGGACCAGGAGCTTTGAGTTTTTCCGAAGTCTGTGCATATATTAATACTGCAGCGTCAATCCCAACAGTCAGATACTGGAACAGCGCGTAACAACCAACCAAGTTAATCAGCTGATGAGTATCACTGACCTGATCCTGACCAGAAACCGACATCTTGCTTAAACAATCTTGCAGCGCATGCTCATAGGTTTTACGAGCTTTCAGGACGTTCACAGACAACACCTGCCCACTGTAAGGCACATATGGTCCACTTTCAACCAGCTTGGTCAATATGTGAACAGCACGTGACGTAACAGCTCCCTCCAGACTTCCCAGCAGTTCCACTTCCAGCTGAGCGTAAAGCAGACCCAGGCTGCAGAGCTGGGGACTCTTCAGGCCTCCTGTCCCTGCTGTGCAAAGAGCTGTGTCAAATACCTTCCTGGCGTCATCAATGTTACCGAGCAGCCATTCCAGGTAGGCATACAGTTTCCAGAGAGAAAGGTGGTTTCGGTTGTCAGGTGCTTTAAGGAGATTCTTGGCCAGCTTTTTACTTTTCTTCCCTTGTGCTTTCAGCTTCTTCTTTTTTTTTGCTTGGAGACACTGAACTACCTGCAGGGAAGAAAAAACAGAACAAATTTTGAGAGGGATGGGAAAAGAAAGGGGAAAAAACCCCACAGAATTTTTTAATTTCATCACTGTTTGTTTTCACACTGTTCTGTATTTCACCACCAGCTAGATCTGTTGCTACTGAGTACTGTAAGTTGTCAAAGCTGCCTGTTATCAGCTCCCTCCAACAAAGCCAAATTACAGTCTCTTATCATTCTTACTCCCGCCACTGACATCAAGTAATATCAGATTTCACTCTTTTAAAAAGTCAACTGTTCAAATAAAGAGCCGTTAACCTGTAATGGTTGAGAAAAGGAAAATAAATGATCCAGTCTGGCCAGATGCAGCTTATGACTAGCACAAGTAAACCTCCAAGTAGCTTTTCATGCTTGGGAATGTGCTGACAGACATATCTGGAGATTGGATGGGAAGATTACAGGAGATCTCCTGGTCAGGTAGCGTTTGGGTAAGAGACAGGGAACTTCTCCACAAGGAAACACAATACTAAACTTTCTGAAGAGTTCAGAAGACAACCTGGACTCCCACCCTTCTGTGGGCATCCACATTCAAGTGATAGGGTGTTATTTCCTTCAATAACACTACTAATGTAACTTGTATAGGACGTAGTTAAGTTTCTTGATGAAGTGCTCAGACCATGGCATTGGGGATTACGCACTTAGTGGACTGGCTTGGTAGAAGGACCTGGCGGATTCACTTTCCCCTGTAAAAAATCCCTCGCATGCATTCCTGTCTAGCACACAATGTCTCATATAACAGCATTCATCCAAAGCCACAAAAAATATTCATAGAATCATAGAATCGTTTGGGTTGTAAAGGACCTTGAAGATCATCCAGTTCCAACCCCCCTGCCATCAGCAGGGACACTTTCCACTAGACCAGGCCACTCAAAGCCTCATCCAGCCTGGCCTTGAACACTTCCAGGGAGGGGGCATCCACAGCTTCTCTGGGCAACCTGTGCCAGTGTCTGACCACCCTCACAGTGAAGAATTTCTTCCTAGTATCTAATCTAAACCTACCCTCTTCCAGTTTAAAGCCATTTCCCCTTGTTCTGTCACTACTTGTCTTTGCAAAAAGTCCCTCCCCAGCTTTCTTGTAGCCCCTTCAGGTACTGGAAGGCCGCTAGAAGGTCTCCTCAGAGCCTTCTGTTCTCCAGGCTGAACAGCCCCAACTCTCTCAGCCTGTCCTCACAGCAGAGGTGCTCCAGCTCTTGGATCAGCCTCGTGGCCTCCTCTGGACTCGTTCTAACTGGTCCATGTCTTTTTTGTGCTGGGGGCTCCAAAAATGGACACAGTACTCCAGGTGGGGCCTTACAAGAGAGTGTTACATGTATGCCACTTGTGAGGGGTGTGGGTCTCAACCATGTACTGAAGAAAAGGTTTTGTTGTTTGTTTTTTTTACCCCCAGTGCAATCCTAACTGGCACTTCCTGATCTGAACACTTAGTCCTACAAGACTTACATTTCATCAATATTTATTTTAATTCAATATAAACATTAATACACAAGAAAACCACACATCACAAATGTGATTATATGCAGATTCCTCGTTACCTTAGATATTTCATACTGTAACCAACAAATGGAGAAGTCAGATTTTTCCTTTCCTGAAAACAGCAGGAACAGAACATGAAAAACATTCTGTATGAACTCTTCTCCTTCTTTATAGTGGCCTATGTGGTGTCTCCTTCGTAGCATCGTGTCCATATGACCAATACTGTTGAATCCAGAAAGTGGAAAATCAACAGAAGTCAGTGGCTTTTCATCAGAGAGCACACTGTCAAAGATATTATTTTCATCCATGGCAATATAGAGGTTGGAAGGAAAGAGTTTACTTGTACATGGAACTCCCAGAAACTGCAAAAATGAGTACAGTAGTTGATGTTGAAGATCTGGATTAGAAAGCCGGATCAAAGATGGTCCAAGATCATCAAATAATACCTGAAAAAATCCAAATTAAAGCAAACTTTGTTAATTTATGCAATCAAATAAAATTAGAAAACCTGTAATTTATGTACTATAAAAACTTTTTCAAGCCAATAAAGATTTATAATTACTATTAAATGGTAACAATGTAATTCAAATTTAAAACAGACAAGTTAAACTACTGATGTGCTCCTCCAGTCAGACCACAAATTTGCTTTCAAGAGATTTCTTTGCCCTTGAGTATCAGAAACCTTAACAGAAAATTTACACAATGAAGGTCCGAAAGATATTACTGCTTAAGTCATTTAACACATTTTTATTTGAAAACCAATGTCTGACTTGATCTATCTCCCAAGAAGGAAAAAAAAAATCCAACTATCTGACTTGAAGGCAACAAAAATCTTTATTTAATGCATGTATCGTCTTAAACACAGATTTCTGTGACATTTCCACACACAGATGAGAGAAATCACAGAACAGCAAAGACTGACCATTTAGGGCCTACAGCCCTTTCCAAGGTTTATCATAAGCTTCCCATGGATTTCAGAAACCTCAGCACAAAACCTCAGGTAAATTCTGAATTCCAAACAAAGCAAAAAATTTTTTCCAACTAAAAAAAGTACTGCTCCTTTAAAATATTCATTTGCAATGAATTCAAATGAAGGGATAATCTGTCTTATCATCTCCCTTTGTTTTATTATATCACAGTGACCTGTCTTTCTGGATCTTCACAGTCTTCTTCAGTTTCCTTTTTGTTTTTGTCTGGTCTCCAAGGTAACCAATGCCTTGCTTCACGAGAATATTCAATATCCAACCAAATACGCCACTTGGGGAGAGTTTTATCCTTTATTTCTTGATCCTCATCAATCTCTTCATCATCATCATCATCTAAAACCAAATTGAGACAACCACCCACATACATAAAATTACTAAAGAAAAATGAAATCCACTAAATCCAAAGGCCAGACTTGACATACAATGTAACTACTTTAAAATGTAAACAAATATAGTGTTAATAAAACAGACACAAGACAGAGCTGAAGATTTCCACATCACAGTTCTGGGTTTTGACACCAACTCTGTTAAGAGTAGGTTTCCAAACTTTTTGAACCACTAAATCAGTGTTGGCACTCAAATTTTCCCATAGAGGAGAAAAGAAAACATTACAGGCTGTGGACCACTTTTATCAACAGCAGTTTGCAAGCAATAGCAAAGAGTCAGTCATCTTTTTGTGCTACTTGGGTTCTTCAATTCACACCTGGGCATACAAAAATCACATCTCAAATGTGCTCTATGAATACTCTTGTGCACAAAACATTTTGAGAAAACCACTGTAAGTAAAAAGTAGTACTATAATGTTAAACAACACAAACCAAGCTTGGCAATGTTGCTTTAAAATATCTGGTATTTTCAATATTTTAATTAATGTGCAACTGAAACACCAACATAGTTAAACACACAAAAAAGGAAGTTCTTAACCACATTCCACTTTTTACGATAATCCTTCTGGACTATTACATACAATTAGCAGATTTTTCCTTTGACAGCAATATATTAGTTCAGTGCTGAAACTGATGAACACTTGAAGGTTAAGGGAAAGCTTGTAGAGATTTTTCAAATATTTTTTTCTTTCTTCTTGTTGAGGGAAAAAAAGTCCTCAAAATTTACAGTTACCTGCACTATTTTTTTTGGTACAAATTAAAAATTTTACATTACAGATAAAACAAACAGGTAGTTGCAAGATTTTTACTCTCTATGTATTTTTTGTGACCTATGGCCTAACCTTTAGTCAGTAACTCTATGAAAAATAACAGCATTTCCATGATCTAACCAAAGTCTGAAAAAAATTGACAAGTTCTAGAGATGACACTTGACTATAGATTGCACCTGGACTTTTGGGCTTGACACACATGGTAAAAAGCACTGACATATGCTGGACCTGCCCAAGACTGGCAGCAGTCCCCTTCTCTATCCCGGGTCTCCTCAGTTCGTGGGCAAAAGGTCTATAGGCATCAGCAGTGGAACTGCTGACCTCGGTTAAGGGGCAAGGAAATCCCATTTTAAACCAGGGACAAGGGATCATTTCTCAGTTCCTTTGTTTACTAAAAGCAGAGCCAAACTTGCTTCATTAGAGTTGCTCCAGCAGCAGGAGCAGCAAAAGTAGAGACAGCTCATCTTTGGTCAGCCACATTCCAGTCCCCTGCTTCCCTTCAAGATGTATCTGTTTGAGAAATAGTCCTCGACATTAAGGGAAGCGTTGCAGAACAGAAGACAAGGTGGGACTAAGCAGCAGGGAGGTGTTTCTGCACTCCTGGTTAACCAGGCATGCAGAAAGGTTTCCCAGAAGCTAACAGAATAATTCAGATAATTATTTACTTATCCAGAAGCCAAGTAAAGATGCAATTTCTTTGTTTTCTGTATCACATAGAAAACAGAAAGGTTTTCCTCCTATTTCTACCATATATTTGCTATAAGAAATTGAAATCTGATTCTAGAAATAGAATCATTAAACTAAGAATCCTTGAGGCAACTGTCATCTACTACTATAATCCTACCTGGTCTACCAATATGATGAAAAGCTTTTAATGGTAGGAGCTTCCTTCCACTTGTGAGGGGTGTGGGTCTCAACCAAACACTCCACCTTTAGCCTTTTCAGCACAGAGTGGAGGATATGCTGTCCTTTCCCCTAATTCTCATTCACTGGAAGGAAAATATTCCATAAACAATATCGTACATAGAGCAGTCAACACATGCTTTTCCCTGTGAAGTGTGATATACTTTATCTTAATCTTGATAAATATTTTTTAAAACTTGTATGCAAAAACATGGGAAGAAACAGCGTGTATTGTTCTAATAAAAATGTTTAGAAGAACATGTGGACGTACAACTACACACTGACATAGACATACCAGGCTTAAGAGCAACCCAGCCACCCTTTTCTTGTTGGTGCATCCATGCTTTCCAGCCTCTTGCTCCTTTTTCTCCAATTCGTGGTTCTCCACTATCCCAAAAGGGTTCAAAGAATTCCACCTGTTGTTTTGGGTGGGGGGAACCAAAATAAAACATATAGAAAAATAATTTTTGCTGTTGTACAGACACTACCTGGGTCAACTTAGGTTTTCTACACCCTACAATCACTTATCTGGGTGCAACTTCTGTATCTGAAGATTATGTTAGATGCTGCCTAAGAATCAGCAGGAATAACTGAGTATTTCAATTATGTATGTGGCACAGCAGGATTGTCATCAGCTCTTCTCATGAAGATTGTTTTTAAAAGGTATTAGGCTTTAAAGAAAGCAGAAGACTTTTGTGACAAGTCTCCTGTACATATCCTTCAAGGATAAGGATCCAAAGTCCCCAAGACGTGGCTTTCAGAAACCAAATCTCCTCTCCTCCCCATCTTCCATGGGACCATGAAGAATTCAGCTAATGGAATAATTCAGACAATCATACACCTATGGTCAAATCAAAATGTTACGGCTGGACATAAATATGCCCTGACTGAGTCAGGACTGGACAAGAGGAAAAGATCAGTAAAGCTTTTCATCTCTCAGGTTTCAGGGTGATCAACCACTTAAGGGCACTTTCTGGTGAATCAGAAGTTCAGGGTTCTAGTCTGGACTTTGTCACTGCCTGGTTGCAATCTGTCATCTTTAGAGTCATCAATTCCTCCTCTGCTTTGTGTCTATTTAGCTCTAATGATTGTCTCTCTCCTATTAGATGCTTCTGCTGCACACCAAACCTTGACCTGGACATTGAGATGTGATTGTTAATACAAACATTAACAATAAAATTTCTCTAAGAAAAATCCAACATCAACAGAACAGCAAATGCAGGGCTTACAGTAACTGCAAAATCTAATTCTACTCCTCATGGATTTATTCTTTGCTCCAAGTGAGAAGATGAACTGTGAAAACATTATGGAAACAAGTAATTCAAGACTGAGTCATAACGCTTCTGTGAGAGTGCAGAATAGGCAGGCAGCTGTAAAGCTGGCATTTTCCTATTTTCAAGAACTGCACCACCCAATCCAAACACTGTCCTTTTATACTGAGGTTCCTTTCCATCCTGCTTTCTTAAGAGATTTTAAACACTACATACAACCTTGCAGTTTTTCAAATGACTGTAACTCGAGCTTTATCTGTGGAACTATACCAAATCTCCCATCCCGCACGATGATTATGATTGAACTCTATAAACTTTTGGCTCTTTAAGAGGACACCACTATTACTTGAACTGTAAGACTGCTCCATTGGTGGGTAACAGCAGTAATCTAGAGAGCAAAAAATGGAGTCTCAGTAGTGGTTCCTGGGGAATGGAAGGAAATTAAATTTCTGCCCTCTACAGAAAGCCAGCTGCCTAACTGGTGACCTTCCCTACCACTCATTAAAAAGGAAGCAGCTCCTGACAATTCAGTGGGATGACACTACTCTGGCAACAGCCCCCTCTAAACATTAACTTACTGATTATTAATGGGGTGCAGGCCAAACATTCCCCTGAGCAAAGCAACAGAAAAAGTGATTTAGTACTTTAACAGAATAAGCTGAATGGAATCTCATGGGTCAAATAAAAGATATTTTAAAGCATGAAGGTGTTCCTAATGTAGCCATCAAAGAATTACTGAAAACAGATAACAGAAAACCTAAGAAATATTTGTAAGAACTGATTAGAACAAAAAGAGATTACAGATCCTATCAGGTTTCTCCATCAACAGTAACAAAACAACAGCAGTTCTGGAGAAAAGAAGCAGAGAAAGCACCAACAAGACTCAGACATTGTCAGCCAGCTCATTTTTTTCTATCTTTAATTAGTAAAAAAGATGACATGAAATGACTGTTATCACTCTTTTATCATACACAGCAGAAGCAGCCATTTGGCATGCGCTTCCAGAGGACCCACAAGCATTTTTCCAATGCAAGCATCACCTTGAAGAACCACAAAGTAAGTTGTGATTCAAAATATTTCCCCATGCCCGTAAAAATTCATCAACAGTTTTCTGTTACATCATTCCCTGAAATGCATAAGGACACACACTCATTTAAAAGGAAATTGCTACCTGTCCCCTTGTTGGCAGATCTTTTACGCTGTCAGGTTTAAAGAAGGTGAAGTCAATCAGAGCCTGAAACAAAGACACTGCTTTCTCAGAATGGCCAGCCTGTCTCAGAAAGTGGCACTGATGAATAAATATAGCTGTAAAGTAAAGATAAAAATTTAACATTTCAAATAAATTTTGCTTCAAAGTACTTTATTACAGCCCACAAATATACAAAAGACATACATGAAGTGCTGTAGAGCATAACTGTTTTGGAACAGTATCAAAATGCAAAACACAGGGAGTAACCAGCATAAATGCATGTTAATATTGCAGTAGTTTAATTACCTTTAAGACCTCCCACTTGAAATGTGCCAAAAAAGTGGCTTTTTATTGACCCATACATGCACTGTCCTTGCTGATGAATAGAAGTTATATGCAGTGGTCCCAACTTCACTCTATCCATCTGTCAGAGTGGGTCATAGCCCTCTTTGGCATTATCACAATTCACCCAGTAAATTATTATAACAAAAACCCTTTACACCTCATGTTTGCTTGAGACAGTTCCATCAGTAATGTTGGCAATAGACCATTTTCATTCTAACTGTGATTCTCTTCTTCTTCTCCTTTAGGTAAGAACACAGTTAAGAGAAGCCCTGTCTTTTAGTCAAAGCGTTACTGCTTGAAGAGTAGAGAAAAGTCCTATCCCTTGCTCTTCAACAAATTATTTCTGTCATCACTGCCACATCCCTATTACACATAGAGCCTCAAGTTTAAAAAAGGGAAGCAAAGCCCTAGTTTTTCTGTTCATATATTTGAAACAAGAGTCTTAAATGAAAGAGCTGGAGAAATAACAGGTATTATAAACACCTCTATTACTAGGCCGTTCAAGCACATTTCAGAGATATTCCATCAAATTACACTCAAATCATTACAGAACAGTGGCTGTTCATAAACCAAATTGCTTTAAATCATAATTGTAAACATAATCTTACAAAAACCAACCAAACAAAAAAACAAACACATAAATCAAGACTTAAACAATTCACTGATAGTTCTGAAAGCAGTTCTTCATAACTATTGTTTCTTCACTAAATGCATTAGCTTTGGAGGTTTTTAAACAATCAAAATATTTAAGTGTCTAGCTACACCCATGTAACGACATAGGTTAGCATCAATGGCTTCTAACAATCATCTGATTTTTTTAATATTAAAAACTGGCTAATTATTATTTACCTGTAAATTCAAATCTAAATCAGATGTGTGCACATAAAATTTTGAATTCAGATAGAATATACAAAGTAGGCACTTCATCTGATTTTCCTGCAAAGTCAATTGATTGTTTCTAATAACAAAGAGATTGAGATTTCTGAAGATATTTAAACAACAAAAAAGTATGTTTAAGTATATAATAGAATCGTCCAAAGTATCTCAACCAATTTAGGCACTGTGACCAAGTGACACTGAAAAAGTTGTCCTTTCTTAGTTTCTCAGCTTCCAACAGATGAACTTTGATTAAAATAGTCTGAATGTAGAGAATATCTCATCAGGACTTGCTGCCAAACTGGAGCTAAAAAGAAATTACAGCCTAAGATTTTCTGCATGATAAAAAAGAAAAATATATTCAAAGAAATGCAAGGATCAGCATTTCCTTTGTGATCAAAGCTGAAAACAGCATGAATACATACTTAATTCAGACACTTCTGCAGCTGAACTGACCTAAAACATAATGATGTTTCTCCTCAACCAGGAGGTATAATTTTGAAAAATAGGACTCCCTTTCCACAGCAAAATTTATGAATGCTTACCTTCATCTGCTTCATATTAAAAGCTTCAAGTAAATTTAAAATATTATTAATTGTTATCTCAAAATTTAAGTAAAAACTGATCTATAATTTTAAATTATTTTTTTATCTGCTTTCTTAACTTTCATGTTAAAAAAAACCACCCAGCTATTTCCAAGCAAATAGTACGGGGTGCTGAATTGAACACTAGATGGCACAGTCCACCACTATTTAAAATTAGCTCACACACTTTGTCATTAGCAAAGGTCAAAGGCTGAAGGGACAAGCCGACCATACATCTACACTGCTACTCACTTCACAATTAATTTGTGAAACTCTTTGTATATTTATCTCAATGAACAATTTGGTGATCTTTCTAATAAGTACACTGACAGTTGAAATTCAGCCTGAGAATCAGACAGTTGAGTCACCAAAAAAATCTCAGATCAAGAAGTCTCCTCACTGGAAATTTCCTCACTCCTATCATTCGAATTCCAAAGGAAAAACCAAACAAACAAAACAATAAACAAAACAAAACAACAAAAAACCAAACCCCTCAACAGTGTTAATAAAGAAATCACTATAGTCTTAATATAGAACAACAAGACATTAAGAGTGGAACAGAAATACAAAAAAAGCTGAGTTTGTTTTCATTTTAATCTATCTACAGACACCGCCAGTAAACAAGTATTTTGAAAAATGTCAATCTAATACATTTAACTAGTTACAAGAACTCCATTAAAGAACCCCAAATTTCTCATAACAGTTGGCAAACAGTATTTAATGAGTCTCTGTGCAGAGAAACAAAATGAAAGAAAAGCTTTCCTGTTTGAAAAAAAAAGATGCTGAATAAAACATTTGTCCTGAGCATATTCATTGTGGTTATTGCACAAAGTGACAGAAGTGTTGGAAATCAGAGAGAGCAGAAGCAATTAGAAACTATCAGGCAGTACAATATCCACCTGCCAGCACAGGACTTTTCCTTTTCCAGTGCTTGATCCAAGATGAATCAACCAACGAGCAGAAGAGATCTGAACATCTGAAACCAATTTGTAACCCAGCATCTCAATCTATAAGTCCAGACTGGATATTGCATAACAGATAGCCTCATTGCTCAAACAGCAGTTACAGGACTTGGATAAAAATAGAGGTGCCCTGGACTATGCCACACAGCAAGAAATGTGGACTGCTTTGTAATAGTCTCCTCATGATTAAAAACAAATTTTAAGAGGAAAAAAAATCCCAAACATATTAATGGTGACACTAATATTTCCCCCTCCTCAGTATATTCATAGATTAATGACCACAATGACTCCCCACCATAGAGAACCAAAATTGAAATGGGATAGTTTACGTCATTTAGCTCCAAATAAATTTATAACCCCTGCCAGTATTTAGCATGAACTCGTATTTTCCCTGGATCCAGTCCAGCATCCTAATCATCTGACTAATTTTCCTTCCAGGATAATTATGTAATAAATTGTAAGTGGTAGATATATGCATACAATAAATACAAAAGGCATGATCAGATGGTATTACAGTTTAAAACTCCCCATCTACGAACTGAGATGCTCAAAAAAATGTCACATCAGACTTCCCAGGTCCCTTCTCTTTTCTGGATTAAAGTAATCAACTATAAAACAAGATATAATTGTTTCTTTCACAAGCCAAGCATTATTTTTTTTTTAATCAACAGTTTTCAAATATAAAAGCACATCTCTTGGCTGTTGACTGCAATTCTCCAGCCTTGACATTTGTACTGCAAAATGCTCAGCATCTTAGACTTTACTGGATGCTGTATCACAAACCCTCCTGGGGAAGAAAAGCATCTGCTCTATCCATATTTGGTTGGAGCATCTGCTTTAATTCTCAGCTAAGAAAACAGGATGCCAGGCATTCTGAAGAGAATAAAAACTTCCTGTAATACATAGGAAAGTCTATTCTTATAGCGAATGTAGTCAACTCCTATGAAGACTATTCTGACCATAACATGAAATAGCAAGAACCTTACCTAGCATAGCTTCTTCTGTGCCAGGCAGTAGAGGATGTGATACCATGCTGCCATCCTGTACAGCTGCCAATGTAGTCAAACATTTTCCGTAGAGACTATTGATTTTTGAAACAGAAAAGGTAGTGAACTGACTTTGACAGAACAGGAGATATTTCTTCCACAGCTCCGGATTATTGGGATGTAAGAAAATTAGCTTCTGCCATTCTTTGATCAAAGCTGGTGGCTCCCAGAATTCTGCACAAAGCTTCAGCCTGGCGAGTTTCAGATCAACATTACTTGGATTGCTTTCAATTGCCCTCTCTAAAATAGCCAGTTTCTTTTCTAAGATTAACTTCAATGACTTTCTTCTTACTTCCTGTTCTCCCTTACTGGCATAGGGGCTAGGCGCTCTCATTAATTCATCCTTGAAACAAAAAGAAAAACCATTACCGCATTAGGAAGAATCATCGCTAGAATCACAAGAAGAACGTTGACATCTGTGAAGATGAATTAACAGCTCATTCTTCACCAACAGAAGATAAACAGTCCTAAACACATGAAACTACAATATAATGTTAATGTATTTATTACTTATAATAAGCAACCAGGTCTGTCAGAACACATACCTGAAAAGAAACAAATTCCATCCAAGCATTAATATCTCTTGGGTTTTCTCTGACTTTCTTGTTATGTTCTTCCACTTTTGTCATTAGAATGGAGTTAATGTTCATCCCAGGCTCTTGATTTGTTTGCTGCGTATTTACAGGCTCATGGTCTGCACTCTTGCACCCTTCTCCTTGTAGCCACATTGTAGTTGATGGATCATAAATCCCAAGAGGATTCACTTCTGTTGTGTCAGAAGGATCATCATTTTCCATTTGGAAAACTGGTATAAAAGCAGGTGGGTCAGATGGAGAACTTTTATTGCAAACAGGAATCCCATCTGTGTTCAGTATCTTCACACTGTTCTTTGTGAAGTAGCGCTCAGGTCGCCTCTGTAATTGCTTCCTTTTTGTTGCAGAACTGTCCCAAGTTATACACTGTTTCTTTGCATCTATACCAAGACAGGACTCTCCTCTCCTTTTATATCTTAGAAGGAAAAATACAATTAAACATCTTCTAAACTACACGTTAGAAAAGATACCTCCTTTTTGAAAGAAAGCATGAAGGAAGTACTTTAATCCGAACTGACCCAAATAATGCATGCACAGACCTTCAAAAGTGAGAACTTAATAACTATCTCCTTATTTAGACTTCAACTGATACATTTTTTCAGTGCCATCACAACATTTATTATCATACTAAGCTTCCTCTGAGTTCAACGGTATCCGTCATACTCAGCAGAACACAAAATATTTTTTTTCCTCCTATCATTTTAAGCCACATAGACAAGCATGGAGAAAGAACAGACAGCATCATTTAAGGCTACTTAGATTAGATTATTTTAAACTGAAAAATCAGACACCAGCAGTTCAGCCTGGTAATATTAATATCTTTCTCCACCCCTAAGCCTCTATCCATTTCATATGCCAAGAAGTGGGCGGGGGTGGAGAGGAAAAACAGACTAGGTTCATCAAGGCCACAATAATCCTATGGATTAAGAAAGGAAAACACCATCTTAAAATATTACCAAGAATGTCATTTCAGTGACAGACATAGTGACGTGCAATGCTAAAATAACACTTTTCATGTCAAACAACAGCTGGCAATCCAAAGGTGGCAGAAAATTGGAAAGGATTATAACCTGGCAATTTTGCTGTGAAGGTATATACGCTACAAAAATAAAACCCATAAATCTCTCTCCTCCACAAATAATTACTTCTATACATAGTAAACAATTTTCCTTGAGAACATCAAGAAATAAGTGTATATACATAATGCACGAGCCCAGTGTAGGCTCTTTTAAATGGGCTTCTCCCTTAATGCAGGGAAATGTTCTGAAGGGTCATTACAGCACCAGTAACCTACTACGGATGTTGAATGTGCAGTTTCATCTGTTGTCATGTGAAATGTAGCAATGCCTAAAACAGACACCCTTTGGCACAACGTCTGCATGATCTAACACAGAACCTGTTTGCTAAGAAACTATCTGCACCTTTTTCGTAAGGATACCAAACTATTCAAGCAAGCAAACCTCTTGCCAAATCTAATATGAAATAATCAGTACCTACATTTCCCTTTCAGACAAAGAAACAGAACAGCAGAGGTCCAAAGAGGCACTTCCCCAAAGACAACCTGTAACAGAACTTGGGATTTCTGACCTCAAAACCGTGCTTTTGCATCTGCCCCATGCTGCCATCTCCAGATGGCAGTTCTACAAGTTCACATGCCTGCCATCTACTCCACAGAGAATGTTTTTAGAAAAAATTAAAATAATATGCTTTTTTCCCATTATTTCATGGCATCTTTTGCCTTTTAAAATATTTCTGCCCAATGCAAAGTCAAATTTTGAAATAAACTATTCAGTTATCTTATTTTCTCATCTTCTACATAAAAATTTTACAGCCAGGCTCAAGTTTATGAATCTTGAGACAGTGACTCTGTGATAGTTTGAATGCCAATAGAAACCAGCGTATCGTACCTTGCTATGTCGCCTCGATACAGGGATTTGTAGGCCCAGTTTGCAGGGTCTGGTTTCTTGTCTATTCTGAAGGCTTCTGCTGTGCAAGCCTGGACATCATCAAGCCAAACAAAGCGACTGCTGGTAAGATTTGATGTTTTCTTATCTAGACTGAAGAAAAGGAGAAGTATATTCTAAACACTGGTGAATACATTCTGCATTTACAAAACCCAGGAAACATTGCATTTCTGTAGTTCATAATAATTTAATTTGATACTCAAAATCATGGTACATGATCCATCATTGCAAAGTCAGTTACACGCTGGGAAAGAAACAACTAGAGATACACTAATAAGACCATCAAAACAGAATGCAAGCATTCCTTGTACTTCCAAAATAGCATTTAAGATTATGAAAGCTAGTAACTAGATTTAATCAATTAATTGGTTAGTAAACTATAATCTAAAAGCCATATTTACTAGTTTTAAAATTTATTTTTGTCTTTCTTAATTGTAGCTTCTTACTAAAAGAGGATAATCTGTAAGAGTATTATACTGATTAGCTGTAATTAAACCCATGCATTTGATAAAATAGTGTGCATCAAAGTGCTTCATGGATTAGTTACACAAGTGAACGTAAGCGTAAATTGCCACCTACCTCAAACTGAACTTCCAATCTGAATTCACATTACAAATATTTAGCTTAGTAAATTAGTCTTACAGTCGGGAGAAGCTTTCTAAAATTTCACAAGACCTATTGCATTTAGAGCAATTTTGTGGTTTGCGCTTCAAGAATAGTCTCCTGAAAACTCAATATTCACCAAGCATCAACAATGAGGCGGTGGACGAGAGCTGGCGATGTGCGCTTGCAGCCCAGAAGGCAACTGTATCCTGAGCTGCATCAAGAGAAGCGTGGCCAGCAGGTCAAGGGAGGTGAGGCCCCACCTGAAGTACTGCAACCAGTTCTGGAGCCCCCAACACAAGAGAGACATGGACCAGTTAGAACGAGTCCAGAGGAGGCCACGAGAGGATGATCCAAGGGCTGGAGCACCTCTCCTATGAGGACAGGCTGAGAGAGTTGGGACTGTTCAGCCTGGAGAACAGAAGGCTCCGAGGAGATCTTATAGCGGCCTTCCAGTACCTGAAGGGGCTACAAGAAAGCTGGGGAGGGACTTTTTACAAGGGCAGGGAGTGATAGGATTAGGGGTAATGGCTTTAAACTGGAAGAGGGTAGGTTTAGATTAGACATTAGGAGAAATTTGTCACTGTGAGGTGGTCAGACACTGGAACAGGTTGCCCAGAGAAGTTGTGGATGTCCTCTCCCTGGAAGTGTTCAAGGCCAGGCTGGATGAGGTTTTGAGTGGCCTGGTCTAGTGGAAGGTGTCCCTGCTCATGGCAGGGGGGGTGGAACTAGATGATCTTTAAAGTCCCTTCCAACCCAAACCATTCTATAATCGACAATTAATGGAAAGAAGTGAAAACAGACACCCTGAAAGAACTTTGTCCCTTTCATTTGAGCAAAGCACTGGCTGGTTGGCACAGTCTAGCAAACAGCTGAGGAACCAGGTTCAGCACATAAGTCCATTTCACCCAGCCCAGACACCCTTCCAGCAAAGACAGAGTGACTGGGCAGAGCAGAATGGTCCTAGCATCCCAATGATTTTTACTGTGCTTTCTCACAGCCAAGCCTTCACCACCACAAGCCAAAACCAGTCTTTATACAAGAGGCAGTGAGGGTGGCCAGAAGCAGCAAAAAACTCCATCAATATCACTGCTACTCTTCCACAGGGAAACAATGTTAAGAGCCCTTGGCACAGACACACGCCCGCAAGCCTCTGCTCTCAGCTCCTGGTACATCTGCCTTGGGAGAAGCAGTAAATTGGCGGAAAGCGAAGGACTGCCTGGACTACACCCAGTGTAAGAACAATTCCTCAAATGTCACCAAAACCTCACTCTGTCCCCATGAGCAGCTGCCGTGCTGTGAATTAAGAGCCAGAGCTGCAGATGCTAAAGAACAAACAGGAACTGGGGAATAGAGAGAAGCAAAATGACTGCTCAAACTAGCAAACACGATGCAAGACAGGGAAAGGTGACTTACACAGCCCGTTAGGTTGGGCCGCTTTGAATGAAATGATCAAAACCCAACAGACTGAGAAAACCACAGCTAAGTATGCCAAACCTGAATACTCAGTGTGGTCTTTTACTCCTCAAAGATCAGGCTACTCACTATATACCTACTTTCTTGTTCCATATAAAAATGACAGCTCCACTAATTATGCAGTACTTTAGGGCTCCTGGAATTAACAAAAAAGATCTAGCAAAACAATTTCAATTGTTCAAATACTCATCTAGATGAACCATGAACAAGAAGTATGAAGCACACAGCACAGAGAAATAAATGGCTAGACATAAAAGAAATGTTAAACTGTACAACAAACTTTGTCTTAACATGAAAAAAAAAGGGTAATGTTAACTCTGTGAGGAGAAAGTTATACCATAAGGCAAACACAGCTGTATATTAAAGACTTTTACACTAATTAAAAATAACATTTAATGCAATGCCCCTCCAAACTCTCCCACTAAATCAAAGATCCATGAAACAAGATGCTTACAAAAACTCAACATAAGCCTCTACGTGTCTTTAGAAATACATTTCATTACTGCCATACCATGCTTTGTTCTGCAGAACAGTACTTCACAGAATATTTTAGTCACAGTTTTTCAGATATGATTGAACAAGTGTTTATAATTCTATTTTCATTGCTTTGAATACAGGTTTAGTCATACACAGCTTAGAGAAATTTACCCACCAGTGTCAAGAATTTAATTCATAAAGTTGAAGAGACAAGTACAAGAACATAATGAATTTACATCTTGCATAGTATTAATAAATACATACTTTGCTGCTGCTTCCTTTTCATGATTTCTGCCACTTCTTGTGGCTTTGTCCTTTGTGTGCTCAGTGTCCAGGTCCGATTCACTGCTACTCAAGTCCCCTTTAGTTTTCTTTTTTGTCTTCTTAGAGTCATGATGCTTTTTCTTTTTCTTTTTCCTTTTCTTACTTGACTGTTTTAGACTCTCATCTGTATCACTGTCCCCTGACAACTCTGATCTTGAAGTAGTCCTGCTTGGAAACAAGTATATATATCTATATAGACCTATATATCTAAGTGGTAAAACAGTGAAGAAATATCACCATAATAAAGTTCAGAATAATTTTGCCCTTTACCTTTACTCCCCTTGTATTTTTGGAGAAGAGTTAGGAGCAACACATACAATGAAAGTAATACAAATTTGCATTAAATAACAATGATATTTACTTTTTCAGCTGCTGGAATTACTGACAACCAATCTTAAAAGTTTTAATTGTCAGAGCCATTTCAATGTGTGATCTGTATAAATATCCATTTGTTGTCATCACCAAAAAAGAAGATGATTGAACTGATAAGATTTTGTACCTTTGCTAAGACAACAGGTCTAGCTAAAAGGATGAGAAATCTTTCAGGGTGACCCGCTAAAGAAAAGAAGTCGAGACTTTTTTCTTTGTTTCTTTATGATTTACATAAGAAATATCAAAAACATACTTTTAAAATCACTTCCAGATTACAAATTCAAATCCCAGCTCTCAAAGAATAATATTTGATGACTACTGAATTAATGTTATCATATAATATAATGTAATAACAAACACTACATGCAACAGACCACCGACTTACTCAGAGATCACACAAAGGACAGATGGTTTTGACAAAAGACATGTATATGACTGTACATACTACATACACTCCCATACTTAATGATCAACTGAATTAATGGAGGTCTCTAACCCTTAATTAAAGCACAAGCTCTTTTTAAACAGTTTTTCTGGAATCTTTCAATAAAAGAAAGGAATGACAAGTCTCAGTATGTCAATAAAAGAAAATGCAGCACTATAGAAGCAAGGCACTTCAGAAAATAATCTTACACAGTTTATTTAAGGGCACTGAGACAAAAGAAGCTAGGGAAAACCATTAGCAGGCCTTTAAAACACACATATACACACACTCTCCCAAACAAAAAACAAAACCAAAACCCCCACCCAAAACACCAACTATTTGGAATAATTCATTTTTATTGAATTGAGAATGTACCCTAATAACAGGCAAAAAGCCCAAGCATTTCTTAGTACATGTTTTTTTGATAAATTATTTTTCAAAGTTTAATGAAATATGGTGGGTTTACTATGTCATTCTATCTGAACGATAATTTGTAAATTCTTTGGTTTTATGACATTAAAGTCCTGAAAAGATTTTAAGAAATATAAGCAGACTGTGACTGATGAACAGAACAGTGATTACATTTCAATCACACCATCCATGTAAATGTAAAAGTAAGTATACAAAAAGCTGTGATTGTTATTACAAAGACATTCTCTATCATGACCACCAACAGTCACAGTAAACACAGGAGCTTTTATCAAATTAAAAACTACTTACGTTTTTTAACTTGGCAACGCCAACTTGATTCCATTAATCATTGAGTGTGAGTTATAGTGTAGATATGCCAAGTATAGCAACTATTCTAAAGAAGGTGTTAAAACTAGTTCTTCAGCAAATGTGGCTGCTTAAAACTCATTTTTGTAAAAGAATATAATCGCCCACTTCAGTGATCAGCATGTTATATGCAGCCACACAACTTGATACGTGTAATATTTCATTAATTCACATCTTCAACTAGTTTTTAAAAAGTAAAAAACTCAACTGTGAAATGGCTGATTGAACTGGTTTTCACAGACAAATCATAAAGATGAAGCTTAATCTATACATTATTTCAAGGGTCACTTAGGACATTCAAAAGCTAATGAAGAATCATGATCACTTGGTTCCCTTTCCATGCCAAAATAACAATGATTTAAATACAGCTGTGAGAAAAGAAAATGGGAATGTAATTGCATAAGTATAATTTCTCATTATTTTAAGTTAAAGGACATGAAAGCATTATTCATACTTTTATATATGACTCAGTTCAGCCCTTTTAAAATACTGAACAGTGAAATGAAAAGCAGCCCTAAAAGCTCCTGATTTGGTCTCACATAACAAAAGATAAGCAGGACATAAGAAAGAGGCTATTTTAAAAGATATTCTACCTTATTAGTGGTGATTTTTCAGGGATGAGATGTGTAACTTCTGTAGTGCGCTGATGCAGCAATAGCGCATCTTCTGCAGAGAAGCTTGGGTTACGAAGCCAGTCCAGTTCTGCAGGCAAAGAAAAGTGTGAGGTCAATACAAATTAGCTTGCTGTGCTTTTTAAAGTTCATCTAGTCAGCAGACAGCTAAATCTGTAGCAAATGTCACTAAGTCGTGTAATAACTGAGCATATCGGAAGACAGTCCATGAAACTTCCATTTAGCAAAACACTAAGTTTTAATAAGGTAAAATATTTAGAAGCTGGAATCTTCCCCTGACGTTAATCGAAGCTTTAAAAACACCACAATGTAATAAAACTTCAAAGCTCATATCAAAAGTAGATAATGTTTTATACACTGCTATATACTTAAAAAAAAAAATCTGTCCAACATTAATTTTTACCATGTAAAATTTCTAACTTTATATATTTATATATTGTATAAATGTTACATATGCACAATTACATAAGATCTTCTAGCTTCATTTATTATAAATTATAATTATTATGTAAAATACATAATATAGGTATTTACACAGTTGACTTTAAAGAGTAAAATTTAAAAAATTACAGAAGGACATAATTTCTTGAAAGGTGTAGTTAATTAATACAATACATTTTTTAAGTTTGTATAAGTTGTACTTTACTCACTGTATGGAAAATATTTTTAATGGGACTTTATTGATAGGGACATCCATTACTGACAAGAATACTCAAGTGTTTTATACAAGGTCAAAACGTGTCACTGGATTCTCAGTTCTCTAACCACCAAAATCATCAGACTTTTAAATACTGTGAAAAAAGGTTAATTGATGCTAATTTTGATATATTCATAGAATCACAGAATCATATTAGTTGGCATTAAGTACCCCACAGCTAGACCTCAGTCATTTCAATCACTGGATAAGATCAGATACTGACAGGATGTGGAGGGGGAATTTTTTGCCATAATTTTACCAATGATAAAACTTCTATTAAAGTTTTCAAAAGAATTATAGAAATAAAATCTCTGTAAGTATGTGAAATTTTCTAACATATTAAATAACAAATATTATTTGACATAAGCACAGAATTTAACATCAGCCTCTCTGATGGCAGACCAAAGGAGATAAGAAGGAACAAATTTGGTTTCCCTACCTGTTTGTGATCTTTACAACCATTTTTGTCTCAGTGTTCTTCCTGTCACACTCTTGTCTGTGCTTTTGACTACACTGACCTCTAATCCTTAAACAGCAAGAACTCATCGTCTGCCAAGCCATACATCTCTCCTCCTTCTACAGTATTTCCTTCACAAAGAACTCTTCATAACAAAATTCCTTCTCCCATCTCATATCCCTGAGTTGCTGCCCACAAAAGGATTTTAAAAGGAACAGGCTGCGGAGCAGCTTGGTAACCTAAGTTAAACTCATGCAATCAAGCAAAGCTCCAGCTCGCGTTTCCCAAGAGACGGCCCTGCCACCGAGGGCCCCTGTGGGGACGGCCACGCTCCCTGGTTCCTCTTGAACCTCCACCTCTTTGCAGAGAACTCACAGTTCATGGCACCACCAGGACCAAAACACACATGCTATGAGTGCCCGAACCCATATGCTGCGGTACACTGCCAGGCACCATCTCCCAGCTCACCAAAACATAGGATGTAGACTGAAAATTAAAAATTCAGCTGTATAATATATACAAGTACTATTGTGTCCTTCTGCCTGGCAATCAGAATCACCAAACCGAAGGCAAATACACTATCCTACTTTGTTGCAAATTAACATGAGATTTTTTTCTACCCCTTCCAGGAAAATACTTAAGATACATTATTGTAAAATTAGAATAGAAATTGCAACCTTAAAACCACGATCCTTACTTGCCTATTTAAAATATTACAAAAATCTACTGTTTAATACAAATTAATCCACTCTGGCACAAACCCCTTCATTTTAAGTATGTGTCTATGATTCTAAAACCGTAAATCTACCATAAAGCATTCTTCCAAAACCTTTGGTAAGCTTAAAGGAGAAAGATTTATGCTGGATAATATCCAAGCAGCATTTCACTCGCCTATCAAAATAATTATTCCCCCTGCCGGGGAATAAAGCGTTACGCAACAATAAGTTGATTTCTTATTTCAATCCTGTAAGAGATGTATTAAGAACCAACCTAAAATCAGAATTACTTCTTAGAAGAATTGTATTTAGTATTTTCCATGAAATATCAAAATGTTTTTCATGCATAATTCTATAATCATTACATATTTAAAACACCCAGGAATTAAATAAATTCACACACTTGATAACTGCATAATCAAATTGGATTCAGTATGTCACGCAGTATGCCGAGTGTCACTTTATACCAAATATTTTTGAGGTATATTTAGTAAATGACTAAATTGACTATATTGACTTTAAAAATTATCTTCCTTATATTAAACTATTTCTGTTCATTTTGGTAATAAAGACGGGGTGTAAAGGAAGAGAGGAATCTAGGAATCTTCTACAGAGAGTCCAGCGGAGGCCACAAAGATGATGAGGGGCCTGGAGCATCTGCCTTACGAGGAGAGGCTGAGAGAGCCGGGACTCTTCAGTCTGGAGAAGAGAAGACTGAGAGGGGACCTTATCAATGTCTATAAATACCTGAAGTGCGGGGGGCAAATGGACGGGGCCATCTCTTTTCGGTGGTGCCCACTGACAGGACAAGGGGCGATGGGCACAAACTTGAACACTGGAAGTTTCAGACAAACTTAAGGACAAACTTCTGTCCTGTGAGGGTGACAGAGCACTGGGACAGGCTGCCCAGAGAGGCTGTGGAGTCTCCATCTCTGGAGATGTTCAAACCCACCCGGACACCTTCCTGTGCAACCTGCTGTAGGGAACCTGCTTTGGCAGGGGGGTGGGACTAGATGGTCTCCTGAGGTCCCTTCCAACCCCCACCATTCTGTGATTCTGTGAATGCAACCCTACAATGTTTTTCCACTGGTCACACTCGGATATTCCTTAAACACATAAAAATTTTGAGAAAGTACAGTGGTCCAGAGCACTTCAGACTTCAGTAAATGCAACTAATCTGTGCACAAAGTCTTTTATTTATTTACACAATTAAAGGAGATTTCATTCCCTTAAAAAAAAAGAAAATCCACCTTTGTTTTGATTTGCGTTGTATTACCCAGATCCACCTAACAAAACAGAAAAATTTACTGGTTGGCAGATTCCATGGTGTAAAGGTGTATCACATAATAGAACAAAACTGTAACTTACTAGCCAGACAGATCTCCTTAAAATTACTATATCTGTTGCAAAGATATACAAAACATTTCTTATTTGTCTTTGGACAGATGTCCAATAACATACTACAGGCACAAAGATATTCTCTGTAGCCTTTGAGCTTCTCTTCAATAAATTATTGTTTCCTGTAATGTGTAATAAGTAATATACTTGTACCATTTTTTGGTAGAAATATATTTATTCTAAGGTAGTTCTGTATTGATTCAAATGAAGAATTATAGTTCAAAAATCACTTGAACTATATTAATACTCATGACAATAAAACACTGGGTTACACTTTTTTAAAAAGTAAGCTCAAAGCCAGAATGAAGTTAAATAATTTGTCTTCAGTCACACAGAGTTGTTGATGACAAAATTCAGAATTCAAAACTTAAAATATTCAGACCATTGGGAAAAAGTTGCAGATGTTTAACTTTTAAGATCTTGATCCAAGGCCTTTTAAAAAGCTGTATGCAACAAAATGCCAGGTCCTCCAAAGATTAATGCAGAGAATGCATTTTTTAATACATGTAACATTTTAGATACCAGCCCAAACTAGGAAAAAAATGTTTGCATACAACAGCAAGTAAGCTAAATTTTATAACCTTGAGCCTTATGGCACTACAGTGCCAAATAACTTGCAAGTGGAGACACAGATCCTTAGCAGCACTACGAGCTTCAGTCTTAAAAACTGAAAAATGGAAAGCAACTGATACATTTCTTTTTAAAACAGCAATATTGATTGCATTGACTAAATGATCAGAGAAGAAAATAAACAAAGAAAGCAGTAAAGCTCCAGCTGTTCTAGAAGACACAATAAAACATGAGGCTGACCAACCGTATAAATTTCCCTGAGGCACAAAACATACTTTAAACAAAAGAGGCTACATCTGAGCTGGCAGAAGAGTAGAAAGCAGTTATCTTTATATTTCACTGTTTAAAGGCTGTTCTAAGACCAGAAACACATTCTTAAATAAAAAGAGTGAGTTGGTAAAATTTTCATTCCCTTCTTCCCCCCAGCAAACTAATTGTGCAGTTCACAGAAGGATGAAGCCTGGAATTCTGTTCTCCATCCTTTACACTCCCCACTGCTGCCACAGCTTCAGGAATTATCTGGGTTCTCCAGACCTCTCTACAGTACTCTGCCACATCCCTTAATTATTGGCTGGGCAAAAGGCAGCCTGTGCTGTGTCAGACTGTGATCTCTAAAAATGTTTATTAGCTGGCTAATGTACATATGCTCATTGCCAAGCCCATCCATCCTGGCAGCAGTTCAATTCATGTTACAGCCTCTCTCAACACTGGGACTTTATCTAGATTTGTCTTTTCTAAGCAAATGTAGATTTTCACAGACCTCACAGACCTTTTGTCATTTCTCTGTCCCACCACAAAAAAATTTGACTGAAAGGGTTAAAACCCCTGAGGAGGAAGAGAGCAATACTGAGCAAGTAGGCTGTCCAATGGATGCACAGCAAGCACGCATGACATCCATTTGCACAGGAAATCCGCCTTAAATATAGCAAAATAATATCTATTATCACCATTAACTATTAGAAATGAACTTATAAGATGTCATTTTGACTTAACTTTACTTTAAAGTATCTGTTATTCCCTTACAGATGTGAAGTCTCTCATTAACTTGGTGCCATATGACTACAACAGTGAGCACAAGCAGAATAAGGTTTATTTTCTATATTTCAAATTACTGTTTTAGGGCCTCCAAGGAAAACTCACCTTGAGAAATGTAATCATAAACATTAGCTCCCTACTGTGCCTGTAGCTTGGTTCTACCTGAGCGGATGAGACCAAATTGCATTTTTAAAACTCTGAAGAATCATATTGCAAGAAACAACCCCTGTAGCACAGTCAATATGCCTCTGTGGAGCCCCCAGGGAAATGTTTAGAATTCTCCAACTACAGTATTTTCTGAACAATTTAATCAAACTGACCTAATACTCTGGAAAGAACTGAACAATTTTTTCCATTACAAAATATGCAAGTCCAAACCTCCTAGTAAATAATCTCCAGTAAATCAGTTAGCTGGACACAAACATTTCAAACATTAAAATGCATTCCAAACTTCAAAACTCTATCTTTTCTCTTTTTTTGCCATTTTTTCTTGTCAGATGTATAAAAGGTTTATCATTTTCACAGACTAGATTTACGTTCTTAAAGAATATAAAGAAAAAAAGATATAAACCACTTTTTTGTGATAATATGCATGTACTTGTTATTGTTCTACTCCACCATCCACATTCATGAGCAGAAGCAAACCAAGGGAATTCTTTTTATACCTTCCCAAGCAAAAATTTAAAATTTACAGTCCATGTCTCCAGAGACAATTTTTTAAGAGTTATGCAAAGCCTTTTGTTGCCTCTCTGGATTCTGAAAATTTGCTTTCAGCAAAAACCACTGCATCATCTTACCTGCAGAACAGTTCAGACTGTAAATCATGCTATGCACAATGCTTACTACTGTGAGTAGGGTTAATTATTACCACTGCTCTGTTCAGTAGGGCTACTGATAAATTTGTAATTTAGCTTCTACCTAAAACTAATTAAGGTTGACAACATAATTGTAAGAAATCATATACAAAATTACTTTGCACTCTAGAGTTTGCTGCAGCTCAGCAATCTAGCAGGATAGGGAGAGTGTACAGCAATACTTCAGTTTCAGGCAGTACTTACACTTATAAATGGTTTAGGAAGGTTTGTAAGAGTATGAGACAGAGGTGGTTGGAAGAATTAAATATGGACAGCATATTTATATTATTACGTCACCTTTTACAATTAAACTATTGTAATGACTGCAAAAGACACCTCAGTTTTGCATATCATGTTAAATACAACATACCCCGTGACCTCTGTATTATGATGGACTTTGGCTTCATAACAGCTCTGAGAAGAGTCATCTATCAGAGAGATACCAAAGTCGCCCGTCAAGTTCTCAAGTTCTCACAAGCTGAATGTGTGAAATTTGATATATGCCACCATAAATGCGGTTCTGAGTTAATACTTAATTTTTATAACTTATACTGAAATATGGTTGTTAAAAACAAAGTACAATATTGGCTAAAATATAAAACAAATTTTGTTCCTTTAAGTTTTGTCAACAATTCTCATAGAAAAACTTCCAGTAGACCAAAATGTAACTCATGAACAGTGCTAGTAACTGAAATCTAGATCCCAGAGTCAAACTTAACATCTTTTTCTGTGTAATTTGATCTTCAAGACAGTCTGCATTGACATAAACTACGCATAACAAACCTAAAAGCTAAATTCCCAGAATTTTAAAATATAGGTCTTACTACTAGATAATTTTACTGTACCTCTGCCTGGCAGAGCAGCTCCTCTCTTCCTAGAAGCTGTAATTTGGGATCTTATTACATCTACTATTCCCTGCACCAAGTGTTATTACCAGAAAGGCTCCTGAATGTGGCTAGAACATCTCTATACTGGAAGACTGAGTATCAACAGCTGCAATGCCATCAGGGAGTAATGTAGAACTGGTTAGAACAAGAAGCCAACCCCAGTCTGAGTTGCTAAAACTTTGAAAAACTCACTATACTGACTGGACCAAATATACAAGAAATGCAACCTATTCTTTTAGATTTTCCTCTTGCTGTGGTGTCTAGAGGATGGGCAGACCTAAGGGTGGTGGAAGCTGGCAAGGAAAAAGCATAGTTCAAAACATCTCCCAGTAGAATTGATAAATGTTGTACATACCTCAGAGTTTGGCAATACACCTGATAGGGTTCTTTACTCCTTTAACCTAAGTATAACCTGCTAGACAAGCAACCATGACAGCTAAAATGATAAAATGAATCATAATCTCACACATGACCTTCCAAAAAAATATCCTTTGCAATTAAGATTTGGCTTAATAAGGAATAAACATTTTTAGTTATCCAAGGCTAGTGGTTTAAAAAAAAAAACAAACAAACCACTTGTTTTCTGCATAAAGCAAACCTTCACCACTCACACAACATTAACGTAACAGGTATTTTTCATGCCTCCAGCATCTACCAGCAGATAGATGGAAGCAGATCTGAAGACACTTGACAAACCGCCGATGAGAACCCGGCTCCGTTTTTATGGGAATGTCTTTATTTCGGGTTCTCCCCAAAGTTGTGTAACGGAAAGTAACTTTATTCCTAAACATGAGAACTTTATTCAAGCGGCAGCGACGCGCCTTGCGCAGAGGCTGCCTGCGCGCGCCATGCGCACTCTCGTGCCCCGCACACGAGGGAGGAGGCCGGGCTGAGGGGCACAGCACCCTCGGAACAGCGCGCGCACGCCGCCCTCAGCGCGGGCTGCCCGCCGAGGCGAGCCCCTCTGCCGCGCTCCCCAGCCTGCACAGGCGCTGCACACAGACCGCCGCTGCCGGAGCCCCGGCGGCAGCACCGCCCACGCCGCAACTCCATGGCGGGGGGCGGAGCGCGCCCGGTCCGCAACGCGGGCACGCAGCTCCCCTCGGAGCTGCGTGCCCGACGGGACGGGAGCAGCCGGAGCAGGCCCGACGGGGTGCGCGGAAGAGCCGGCACAGTGCAGAAGGCTCTCTGTGGAAGGCAGTGGAAGCGGAAGGGCTTCCCGAGGGCCGGGCCGCGGAGCGCTCTTAGGGGAAAGAGGGTTTTTTTAGGACTTTACCTTTCCTGGACCCCTCGCTGCTGCCGGCTGGGGGCTCCCCGGGCTCGGCGGCACCGGCAAAAGCCGGGAACAGGGCCATGTCTCAGCTTACCGCCGCTACCTGCCCCAGCCGCCCCGCGGAGCGGCGGGGCAAGATGGCGCTGCAGCGCCGAGCATACTGGGAGGTGTAGTTCGTCCGCCTGACCGCCCAAAATGGCGGCGGTGCCAGGTGGCTGCTGCGGGGAGAAAGGCGCGGTGCTGGGGCTGCTGCGGGGAGAAAGGCGCGGTGCTGGGGCTGCTGCGGGGAGAAATGCGCGGTGCTGGGGCTACTGCGGGGAGAAGGGCTCAGTGCTGGGGCTGCTGCGGGAAGAAGGGCTCAGTGCTGGGGCTGCTGCGGCTGTCCTCCCTTCTCCAGGCGTCCGCGTATCTTGCGCCTCCAGCCGCCGTCACTAAGGGGACTGGAGAAGCGGATTGCCAGGGGAAGAGGACGGGGATGGGCTTTCCAGAGCCAGCCTTTCCTTCCCCACCAGCCTGTCTTCCCTCCCTGTGAGGGAACACCAAGGCAACATCTCGAGAGCGCAGTGCTCAGCTGTGTAACGGAGAGTGTTGTTAGTGACCATGCCTCCTTTCTGTTGGTCTCCACGGTGTTCCTGAAGGCCCATCTAGCCAGACAGCCTGTCCCAAACACCAGTAGCAAGGGCTTAGGGAAGAAATAACCTCCTGCAGTGGAGTCAGTCCTTTAGAAGCCTCCTTATGAGGGAGTCACCCATCATGTTTGATAGCATCCATGAGCCTGTCCTCCATAAGGGAAATGTGAAAATAATTATTTAAGTTTTTACACTTTGCTCTTTCTTCAGCAGGATGTTTCACTTTTTAATTAGGTCTTGTCTGAAACAGTATTTACTTTTTGTCTCAGCCTACTGCCTGATTCTTGCATTGTGAGGAAAAACAAGCTATTTACTATCTCTGCAAAATTTTATACACTGTTACAGAATCACAGAATGTCAGGGATTGGAAGGGACCTCGAGAGATCATCTAGTCTAATCCCCCTGCCGGAGCAGGAACACCTAGATGAGTTCACACAGGAAGGCATCCAGGCGGGTCTTGAATGTCTCCAGAGAAGGAGACTCCACAACCTCCCTGGGCAGCCTGTTCCAGTGCTTTGTCACCCTCACCGTAAATAAGTTCTTTCTCAAATTTAAGCGGAACCTCCTGTGTTCCAGCTTACACCCATTACCCCTTGTCCTGTCATTGGTCATCACTGTGAAGAGCCTGGCCCCATCCTCCTCACATTCACCCTTCAAATATTTATAAACATTAATCAGGTCCCCCCTCAGCCTCCTCTTCTCCAAGCTAAAGAGCCCCAGCTCCCTCAGCCTTTCCTCATAAGGGAGATGCTCCACTCCCTTCATCATTTTGGTGGCTCTTCGCTGGACTCTCTCAAGCAGTTCCCTGTCCTTCTTGAACTGTGGGGCCCAGAACTGGACACAATATTCCAGATGTGGCCTCACCAGGGCAGAGTAAAGGGGAAGAAGAACCTCTCTTGACCTACTAACCACACCCCTTCTAATGCTCCCCAGGATGCCATTGGCCTTCCTGGCCACAAGGGCACAGTGCTGGCTCATGGTCATCCTTTTGTTCACCAGGACTCCCAGATCCCTTTCCCCTTCACTGCTCTCTAGGAGATCATTTCCTAACCTATACTGGAACCTGGGGTTGTTCCTGCCCAGGTGCAACACCCTACACTTGCCCTTATTATATTTCATCAAGTTTTTCCCTGCCCAGTTCTCCAGCCTGTCCAGGTCTCTCTGGATGGCAGCACAGCCCTCTGCTGTGTCAGCCACTCCTCCCAGCTTGGTATCATCAGCAAACTTGCTGACAGTGCATTCAATTCCCTCATCCAGGTCGCTGATGAATATATTGAATAATACTGGTCCTAGTACCGACCCCTGAGGGCCTCCACTAGACACAGGTCTCCAACTAGATTCTGCCCCATTGACCACTACTCTCTGGCTTCTTCCCACCAGCCAGTTAATGATCCATCTCACTACCTGCTCATCTAATCCACACTTCCTCAATTTGGCAGTGAGGATGCTGTGGGAGACCGTGTCAAATGCTTTGCTGTAATCAAGATAGACCACATCCACTGCTCTGCCATCATCAAGCTACCTCATTGTGTTTTCATAAAAGTCTAGTAGGTTGGTCAAGCACGACTTCCCCTTGGTGAAGCCGTGCTGACTGCCCCTAATGACCCTCTTATCCTTGATATGCCTAGAGATGGCACCATGGATAAGTCGTTAAGATATCTGTTAAGATCATATCTGTTAAGATACTTCACTTCAGTATTTTCCTTTCTGGACTGAAAAGACTGCCTTTCTTCTTCATAACTTAAAGTCACATTTTTTCTTTGTATATTAAAGCCAAGGAGAACCAATGCTGTCCTTGCTGAATTTCTTTAGAACCCCTACACTAATACTACTGCATGACCAGAATTTCATGTAGTGATTAAGTTACAGGTGTACAATAGGTTTAGGGATTATATGGAATTATAATGACTGGTTTGTTTTCTGCTCCTTTCCCAATATCTTCTGATCATGCTGCTTGGCTTTTGGCCTCTCCTGAGCTACAATGTCTCTTACAAGCCCATTCCTGAGTGGCAAAATGTAGTATGTAGCTATTGTGTATAGATGTTAGGATTGGCTTCCTTATACATACTGCTTCACACTTAGTGAGCTTATTTTTTTAGTCATTTTATAATTTATTCCTGAAATACTATAGCGACCTTTCTCAGTCAGCTTTCCGGTTGATTATCCTGAATACTTCTACACCATCTGCAGATTTTGTCAACTTTATGTTCACTGCCCTTTACAGCCTTTTTGTAGATGTAGCCAGATCCTGAGGATCTGCTGGTCACTTCCTTCTTTAGAAAACTATAAAACTGTTTCTTAATCTTTGTTTCCTACCTTTAATTTATTTTTAATCTATAAAATGCTATTAATTTTTACAACACAAGAGAGGAATGTAAGTACAGACAGAAAAGAATTCAGAACAAAATAGAGGTCATGGACACTGATAGTCTGGAAGTCATCAAATGAGTGCGGCCTGATTGCCACCTTTGAAAGAATGAGCTTAAAATGTGTGCTCACATACTGATGTGGAGCAATGTTTTTGTTCAAGTTTACGTTACATTTGTTAACATCTACCAAGTTTTTAAGTAAAACATTAGAATGTGGAAAATGCAGTATATAGTGTATAGAAATACATATCTGTCTAGAACTCATACAAAAGATAGGAGTGAAAAAATCTAAAAGAAACATATTACCAATTTGTGACCAAATTCTAAAGAGACAGTTTAAAAAAAGTTATCTTGCCACATGCACTTTTTAGGTTTTTTTCTGGAGAACCTATATAGTTATGCTATCTGAACAAGTATTTGTCTTTCTGTCTGCCTGGCATAATTTCTCCAGGTAGTTTTAGAACTCATGACCAATTTCAACCAAATTTAACAGGAGGTTACAGGTTATTATGTTACCACAAATTACACAAAAACAGGTGGCAATGCAAAGCAGTATTTTCAGTGGGAGGAAACGCCAGCATGCATGCAGTTTACATTGGGAGTCTAACCTACCAGGAAAGTTGAGTCACAACTCTCCTGCTCATGGAAATGTTTTTTATAATCTTATTTGGATAGTTATTGAAATTTGTAAATGCATTTATTCTGCATACCTCAGCACTGGGAAAGCTACCACCTATCTACAGAAAATTAATTATTGCCCTATTCTCTTACAAACCAGACTCAAAGCTCTTTCAAGACACTGATGCTCTAGAAGCAGGATAAACTAAATGGATTTCATAACAAAAGCATTCAGTGTATTTGCTGAATTTGATTATTCACATTGTCTCTCAGCTGCTCATAGTGATGGTAGCTTTACAGCCTGTGGTATGCCTCTCGTATCTTTCATATTTTCTGTTGCTTCTCCACACTTTCTACTTCCTCTATAGTAAATCTTGTAGTTAGTTCTTCCTTCAACTCCAATGATCAAGGAGCCCCTGCTAGGACTAGGTTCATCTCTATAAGATATTGAGAGATCATCCTCTTTACAAACGGGGGTGTGTTCTCATATGCAAAAACTTCCAGAGCAAGCCTTACAGTACAGCACTATAAATGGTGTAATTTAAAGCATGCACAATGGGTACCTTGAATAAAAGCATCAGAAATAAAGGCAGCCATTTTACTTAAGGGCTACATTGCACTCATTTAAAGAAATAAGCATCCCTAAAATACGGTAAAATTTTGTAAGACTGTAAGAGCTGGGATTGCATTAGGGAGGACACAAAATGAATTCTGACCGCAGAGCTAGAGGGACAATTGGATGTATTCACATGCACCTTCTTTGGCTCCCCTGAATGACCCTTACAGGATAGATTAGCAGGCTTCCACCTCTGTGCTCCACCAGCCTTTTCCAACCTCACCCACATACCGAGTGCTGCCAGAATCGCGTGATGATGAACTTGTATCATGACAAGAATGCTTATGCAGCTTACTCTAATAAGAAAATATGTGGTTTTAACATGGCACATTTAGCATGTTCCAGCAGTGAGAGGAACTGGGCCAATGTAAAAGGAGGGTGCTGTAGCTTTATCTCCCAGCACAATGAGGAGACAGGTAACACAGGTTCCTGTTCTGTTGGTGTGCCAAGTTTCCAGCCTTCCTCTACATTTTCCCAGCCCCTTCTCAGGTTTCTTTCACTAAAAAATCCTTTTGTCTATGCCAACGCTACTCAGATGTATTGAGATCTACTGAGTAATTTTACCAAGGGATAATTTTTTATTGAGACGTGCTTGGCAGGCAGAAATGTGAGAGCTTCGGTTTCAGCCCTGCCAGGTACGGCACACTGCTGCCGGGCTGTCACCTCAGCACCTTCCCATGGCCAGCCTCGCCAGGAGAACAATGCAGAAGAGATAATCTGCAGAAGCATCGCGTGTTTGGGACTTTAATGATCCCTGATAAGGTCCCTGTAGCTATTTTATTTCCTTTTTCTACCCTGCTGTCAGGGTGCTGTGGAGGCTGGCAGCTCCCGGGGGAGCCAGGAGCTGCAGGGCCCAGGACAGAAGCTCCACAGGCAGGAGCAGGGCACCAGGGGCAGCCCTGGGCACTGGGTAACCACCCTGGGGACGGGCCGAGGCTGGGCTGGGACGTGGGTCCACAGCTGTGCCCAGCTCAGCAGGGCCTACAGCTGGGCAGGGCAGGGCTGTGGGAGCTTGAGACCAGCCCTGCTGTGGCATCCCTGGGGCAGGGGCTGACATGGGGCCCTGGGCTGTGGGCAGGGTGAGGGAACCCTGCAGGGAGCTGGGCAGGGGCAGTCAGGCCTGTCAGAGTCCTCAGGGCCCTGACACCTTCAGCCCACTTGTGGTGGGTTGACCCTGGCTGGGTGCCTGATGCCCACCAAAGCCCACTCTATCACTCCCCCTCCTCACCTGGGCAGGGGGGATAAAAATATAACAAAAGGCTCATGGGTGGAGATAAGGACAGAGAGAGATCACTCACCAGTTACTGGCACAGGCAAAACAGACTCGACTTGGGGGAAAACACAAATTTAACTTATTACCAATCAGACAAGAGGATAATGAGAAATAAAACCAAATCTCAAAACACCTCCCTCCACCTCTCCCTGCTTCCTGGGCTTCACTTCTCTCCCGATTTCCACCTCCTCCCTGCCAGCACCACAGGGGGACGGGGAATGTGGGTTGGGGTCAGTTCATCACACATTGTTTCTGCCGCTCCTTCCTCCTTAGGGGGAGGACTCCTTCCCCCACACCAGCGTGGGGTCCCTCCCACAGGAGACAGTCCTCCACGAACTTCTCCAACGTGAGTCCTTCCCATGAACGACAACTGCTTCAGCATGGGTCCTTTCCATGGGGTGCAGTCCTTCAGGAAGGGACTGCTCCAGCGCGGGTCCCCCACGGGGTCACAAGTCCTGCCAGCAAACTTGCTCCAGCACGGGCTTCCCAAGGGGTCACAGCCTCCTTTGGGCATCCACCTGCTCTGGCATGGGGTCCTGCACGGGCCTCAGGTGGTCATCTGCTCCACCATGGACCTCCATGGGCTGCAGGGGGACAGCCTGCCTCACCATGGTCTTCACCACAAGTTGCGGGGAAATCTCTGCTCTGGCGCCTGGAGCACCTCCTCCCCCTCCTTCTTCACTGACCCTGGTGTCTGCAGAGTTGTTTTCTTTCACATCTTCTCACTCCTCTCTCTCACTGCAAAATGTGCAGCTTTTTTTTCTCTCTTCCCTTTTTTTTTCTTCATTATGTTCTCACAGAGGCGTTACTGATGGGCTCGGCCTTGGCCAGCGGTGGGTCCATCTTGTAGCCGGCTGGCATTGGCTGTGTCGGGTCGGACATGGGGGAAGCTTCTGGCAGCTTCTCACAGAAGCCACCCCTATGACCCTCCCAGCTACCAAAACCTTGCCGCGCAAACCCTATACACCACTCCATTCCCCTTTGAAGCAGCTGTTACAGTTCGCACCCCTTCGCCCTTCCCACCTCTGTTGTTCACTTGAAGAGGGAGAGGACTGGACTCTCAGAGTTTAGATCTGTCCTGGCAGCCACTCCTGACATGCCGCCGGCTCTCCTCCCTGCCTGCTTTCTTTCCCAGGTAATCAGATTCATGCCATGAGCATCAGGTGTTACATGCCTGAGACATTTCACAGAGGAAATGATGTAGACCTCTCCATGCTTCTGATGTTGTTTGAGAGAGTCAGTTGAAGAAGACATCTTCAAAGAAAAAATTCTTCTTAAATGCCTAGATATTATTCTTCTAATCATCAAAATTGACATATCAAAATGAACATAGTTTGATGCAAAGGTATAATAATTTTTCATCTCTTTCAAAAGCACTTCTGTTGTATTTTAAAGGGAAATGAGCTGACTCATATTTAGTAAGAAATTCTAATTAACTTTCTGTTCAGTTTTTAATTATATATCGTTATGCATGCAGTAAGTATCCTAGGTGAGGAGGATGCTATTAAATTTGGTGTATTATATTTTGCTCCCAAAGTACCCATTTTGCAGGTCAGTATGTCTATACTTTCTAGAGTATTTTATACACAGATTTTGAAAATTATGTTACTGCTTATTGAAAATATACAATTCTACTGCCTTTTTCTTCTTACAATGTATTAAATAATACCTGGATAAAATCTTAGCGGTTTAAATTATTAATAAAACAATGATATAAAATCACACTGAACATTTTTTCTTCAACAGATAAAATTAAATAGAAAGTAAACATATGTAAGTTGATCTTCTTCACAGACACATTATTGCTAATATTTTTACAAAGGCTGTCAGGCCATCTTTCTAAAGCTTGAACAAACTGGGTGACTTATTTACTGGTTTATCTGTATTTATTTAATGTCTATTTATTTAAGTTCTATCTGTAAAATGTTCAGTTATGATAAGCATTGTATCAAATGCTTGCTGGGTAGATCAGCTATTGCAGGTATGTTTGTGATGGACATATGTAATAAAGGTAACTGTTTTGGTTCAGGTATATGTTTTGATTCTATGCTTTAAAAACCTAAAGGAGATTTTTGTACTTGATTATTTAAGCTGCATGGCAGCACTGGCCTTGAACTCTGAACTAAAGCCACGGTCAGACTGAACCTGTATGCATGTATGAAATATGTGTATACTGTTCTATAATATGAAAAAGAAACAACAACCAATTTAATGTGAAAAAACTTTGTTTCAAAGCCATACTCTAGATAGGGCTATTAGGTTTTAGGCATAAAACTTGTATTTTAACTTCTGCTATATGTTCATGTATGCATATGTGAATACAAATATGTATTTCTATATAGATTACAAAAAAATGAGGGTCTTGATATTGTTCTCAGTACCTTTACTGATCATTTTGCTCTGAACAAAAGGACTGTTCTTGAAATAAAATAAAACTTAAAATAATAATGATATTAAAATTATAATTATAATAATAGTAATAAAAAAATATGGAAATGAGCAATACACAGTGCAATTGCTCACCACCTGCTGACCAAGCCTGGACTGTTCTTGGATAATGATCCTGGAGAAGCAACAGTCCCGAAACTGAAAGCGCAGTCCCAGAAGAGCAAGAGCCTAAGCAAGAGCCAGAGAGAGCGTGAACCCACACAAGAGAGAGAGAGACCCTCATTAATATTCTGACTGTGACATTATAGGATATGAAATATCCCACTGGCATATCCAAATGCCAATCTAGCTTATTAATTTAAATATTCCTCACCCAGTCTAGACCTCGCACTTGCAGATTAACCAAACACAACGTCCTTCAACTTCCAGTGACAACTGAAAACACTGGTGTGTTATCAGTGTTTCTCTCATAACAAATCCCATGCTGAAAGCAAAATACAGTGCTATTCTAGCTTCTAAAAAGAAACCCATCTCTGTCCCATCTAAAAACCAGGAAATTAACCTACCAACATTTGTTCTTATGGTATTAAAAAAGCCCTCCAAAACTTTAGTTGTTGGAACAGTTTTGTTTATTCTTCCATCCAGGTGAGGATGCAGAGGGGACTGCTCAGTTTTTACTTTAAACACAGCCAGCTCTCTCCCCGTCATTGCTACCTACCTAAAATTAGTCTAAAATAGTATCAGTTTGTACCCAGTAAAAAAAAAATAAATGCTCTGGTTGTCACTTGCACAAATATCTGAGCTGTGCTGGTATTAGAAGCCTATGGTTTCCACTGTACATCTGCATTTTTTAACCTCTCTCCAACCTCATCGGGAATCTCCCTCATTCCCGTGTTTCATCAACAACTGAACTGTGATGCTTACAGGAGATTTTCCTTTCTCCAATCTCCATTTGTGCTGCAAAATTTAACTAATTCAGCTGCCACCAAGATCACAAACTTTCCTCCAGTTTACTAGAAAATTTAAATTTGTAAATAATATCAAATAGGTATCCATTATTGGTATTGAAAAATTTTATTACCACACAATTTGTATAATGCTTGAGTTGTATGCAATGTCACCTCTCTGACAGAATGCTGATTGCTGGCACTAGACAATCAATAAGAGAGGCGTGGAAACTAGTTGATATATACTCAGTTAAAAAAAAATAATCTACAACATAATGAACTGTAATCCTGATGTCCTGAACTATTTCTGGATTATCTGAGGATTATCACACCTATATAAACACCAACCTAACATATGTGAATTATGGATGGCCTCACTAAGTCACAATAAGATATAAACTGGGACTAATCAACTATATATTTGTTAAAATAAAATCCTCTGTCTTATTGGAAATGAAAATCCTTTATACAAACTGCAATTATTCTACTGAAGTGCTGTTACTTTCGACCTGAAGAGCAACAATATGCTGCACAACCTTGAGAAGAAGAGAATGCATAAGTAAGTACACTTGGGAAGTGCTATAATAGCATTAGGAAATTTAATTTTCATGTAGAGAAGAACGGACATTAATTTTATTTTTATGGTCCTTCATGAAAGGTACGACCACGCTTCTTCCATGCACTTCTTTTTCACCTTACCTGTCCGTCAATGTTTTCCTACACCCATTACAAAAAAGCAATTCTTTTGGCTCAAAAGGCTGGAAAAAAACCAGCTGTACATGCACTAAATGTATTAGGAGGGAAAGTAAGGGTGGCGGTAGTTTAAACCTAGTTCTTAATGCAATAAAACAGTCTAAGCCAGAATAATTTTAATGTCTGTGTACCTCCATCTGGTAATGAGTGAAAAAAAAAACATATATATGTCTATACAATTTTATATTTCATAGCTTATTTTCTACACATATACAGGAGTGGAGTTTGAAATTTACAAATTTCCAAGAAAATTGAGTATGTCAAAAATCAGCTACTCATTTTGTACCACAAACATGGATATGCACAACTTCATCAAAATGTTTGCAACAATCTCATTTCCCACATACGTAGGAGGCTGGACTAGAAGACCTTCCGATGGCCCTTACAAGCTGACCCATGCTATGATCCTATATGAATTCTCCCTCCCTCTAGAATTCTCTCTCTCACAACCACTGTTCCACATCCAGACATGCATGAAACCAGATGACAACCCTTTGTCAAATAGTTCAGTGACATTTTATTATTCCATACACTTTACTTTGATAAACAGCCTTAGTCCATTAATTTCTGTTTACACTTTTATTACCCATATTAGATATGCAGTTACATTAGGTTATTATTCCAAACTAGAAATAATATATAAAAAGAATACAGAAAATCCATATAAAAGTAAATAGAAATGCAGCTAACACAAAATACATACCTCATCACATTACACAATTTATTAATGACTAAGAAGTTGCTGTTGTTATTATTATTATCATCTTGTACTGGAGGCAATAAAACACTGCAGCTGTATTTCCCAGGTATCCTAACCATTGATTCCTGTTATTTAGGAATGTTCAAAGTCCCAAAGTAAAAAAAAAAAAACAACAAACCAAACTGAAATGATACTCTACCACCTTTGCTACCAAAAGGGTAGGTGCCAGTGAGTTTTAGAATGAAGTACTTATTTTGAGCAAAGCATATTGCCATTTTAATGGGAGAAAGCACACCATATGCTTAAATAAAAAACTTCTGGCACCTACACACCAAAAAGGGAAGCTGCACTCCACCCCGAACTATGTTACAGCCTTTGGCAGAAGCATCCCGTAGCCTCGTATGAACTGTGGGATCTCTAAACACTGTCAAAGCAGCCTTCGTTTAGGAAGAACTACATAAAGCAGGCTCTGCTATGTTCATCCAAGTTAATTTATAGAACACTGTACTGTGAGTTAGTATCCCAAATTCGTTAGCAAACAAATCAGTAACAAAATACTGGAAAGGAAAAAACCTCAAATGTTGACACTACAGAAGTGTTTCAACAGCCATAATCATTAACGGAGGCCCTGTGCTGGAGTACCACTACTGAAACATGAACCCTGAAGACTTTAAGACCTAGTCTTAAATGCTAAGATCAGGGTTTTTCTTTGGCTGCTAGAAGTAATTACGTTTTATTGCTATTGAGTGAATAACTATTTGAGAAAGGTAAATTAATAGGACTAGCAGTTGCAGACAAGCCTGGAGATAAGCACATTCAGATAATTAGCACAATATGTTCAGTGAGTTGCCAGGAACATAGATAAGTTGGAGAGGGGTGCAAGGAGAGACTAAAGAAGAAAGGGAGGGAGGAAAGCAATGAGAAAGGCTAGAGTTAGAAAATGAGAGCTGCTGAATGCTATTTGTAAATTAATAGCTGTAGCCAAACAGAGTTCTCTGGTAATAGAACTTGTTCTTCTCAAGTCAAGACAAATACAGTATTTTCAGGTGATCTCTGTTCTTCAGGGATCTCTTTCCCTGGAGTTGCCAGCTGTGTTTAGATAGCCAGATTGGATGGGAGATTTCTCTAGTGGCAGCTTCTGACATCTTTCTTCCCTGTTGAGGAAACAGCTTGACAACCATCAGTTCCTTTGCTTGTCACGGGAAATTTTTTGCTCCTTGGCAAAATGCCTGCTCTGTATTTATTCCCTTTGTTTTTATTTCTTTTCCTTTTCAATTACGTTTTTTGCACACAAGGATTCTCACCCTCAAGGAAAACTATGGTTAGACCTATCACATGCTACTCCGAGAAGTGGCTTCTGAAGCCTGATGATGATGTCTCCCCCCACCCCGTACCATTTTTCTTCACCACAAGTAGGGTGGAGCAAGAGCAGGCAGCAGCAAGGACCACCAGGGATTTATTTCTCCCCATGGCCTTGTGACACCATGCCTGTGGGACAGAGAAACCCCTGTGGCCACTTTATTTGTAGCCTTTTCCTCACTGATGTTGCTGACAAAGATGACTGGGAAGCCCGAGGCTCTATTGTTTTTCATTCCCAACAAGTCATGAAATGTGCAGTGGTATGCAGCCCGGTGAAGCCATCTAGTTTTTCAGAGTGTAGCATGTGTGGTTTGTAATTTTGCAACCCTGCAGTTTTCTAAGTGGTGGTTCAGTACTAAAACAAAGAGAATACCATTTTCATGTGCTAAAATTAAATAATTCTACTTATTAATGCCATTCCTAAATTATTTTATTAGTGGGGCAGAAAAAGCCTTCCCTCAAACGTCCAGCGATCTACCACCATTTTTCATTTTTTAATATTTCACCTTCTCAGAGCAAACATGTTTAGTGATCTTAGAAGCACTGTTCTATTCGAGATCACTCCTAATTTACAATGGTACAGATATTACAATTTGTGGAATTATAGGACTATAGCTGCCCTGTGGCTACTGTTTCATGATTAAAAAAAAGGCAATAGTAGCTTAAAGCCTTCTAATACCTTCTCCGCACCTCAGTTGTGCCAACACAATTGCCTGTAGGGCTTCTTAAATAAGGCTTATTAAAAGGTTGTCAGCACTATAAACTGACTGGATTAAAAAAAAATAAAATTACTGATCTTGAAATTTGGGCTAGCAAAACTGAATGGGTGGCATGCCACAGACAAAAGCGGGAACAAAAAAGGGAAGCAAGAATACCTCAAGCTGATACTGCTGCTTGGACAGCAGTAAAATAGCCTATGCAAGATCAAAAGTGAGTAGTCTTGTAACACCCAGGGAGCCAATTCTCAGTTATCTATGATTAGATAATCTGTGTTGCAGATCATCTGTGCCACAAATGTAAAACCACCCTGCATCGACATAGTTCTTAGCTGAGGCCCACCACTGTACAAATGTCTCTTGCAAGACTGCGCCTGGCCTGGAAACAATACACGCACCTTCCTGCAGAGCCAGAGATCATACATTCTGTCGAACCAAAGGCTGCCCCTGTGAAGAAACAGCTGAGGCTTCTCCTCACTGTTCCCAGAACCAGGAGGGACAGACACCATGCTGCAGTCACACCTCACTGCTTCCCCGCAGAAACAGCTCAAACCCAGCTGGGCTTCAGGCCAACTGCAGCCGACTTCATGCGGAGACAGCTGAAATGATCCCCAGCACACGGGATTACGGGAGGCCTTTTAGGTCGGGTGAATATGATACACATGCACGGATCCAGTTTGGATATCTGACCCCACAAACTCTCCTGCAGAGAACCAAGGAGATAGCATTGAAATATGGGCAGCAAGAAGCCTGGCCAGTTTCTGGAGGAAAGTATGGGAGCAGAATGAAAAGGCCAAAATGTCATAGGTGACACCACCAGTGAGGCATTTACACTATAAAATATTACTTGCAAAAGAAAACAGGAAACATTACAATTAGGAGTAGGATGTTGAGAAGCATTCCGTCTTTGGCTCAGCTCCAGCCCAACTGAGCTGGATAACACGGGGGATCTCGCTGAAGTTATAAGGTGACTATTTCTTGGTTGTTTGTTATAGCACTAACACAAAGCTCACAAGCACAGTAGTTTCCTACAAACTACAATGAAACACTCATCTCTCATTGTGGAATCACATTTTAGCTAGTAGCTTTGCAGCTGATTATTCTGTATTACTTATATTGCACCATAAATGTGTTTAGCACTTTGAATTATTTTAAAAAACATAGTTTGTCATATAAAAGCAAGCCAAATTCCAAGTGAACACAAGTGTTTTTACTCTAATGCAGTAGCTATCACTTTGTCTTTAATGGATGATTAAAAATTCAAAACACATTATTTTAATTCTTTATTCAGATATTCAGATAAGGTGCACAATTTCATTAAATCAGTTAGCTTTGGGACTTTCATTTTTGTATGTTCTGTCTGCCCCACAGAAGCAATACCAATGAAGCCAAACAGGCTGTTGGCCTGTTCCTATATTGCAGTCTTGTGTGACGCTATAGTCTCTAGTAATGCAAATTCTTTTTGGCCCCAAGAGTCGAACAGCTTTCCACATCTTTAAGATTGTTTCCATCAGAAAAATAAATTGATAAAATTTTATATTATCCCCTTTATTTAAGAAGAATGGGTATAACATCCTAATTATGGAGCACAAAGAAACTCAGATGAGTAGGAGCAATTTATTTACCTGTAGTTCCCAGACTGTCTGTAGGCAGCTGTATTCTAAAATCCTCCCTTCCAGCATTTCTTGTGCCACACAGACAGAATTACAGCAGCTTCTAGATCACTTCCTCATTTCTGAAATTATTTCTAAATCCTCAGAAAAACAGCTGGATTGTTTGACCCTCCTATTGTCTGCACCTGCATGTGACCCAGCATGAGTACATTTTCTACTGCCTGTTATCTAAATTGAAGTAAATTTTAATTGTTTCTTGTGGTTTCTGAAAGGAAAGCAGCTCTCATGGAGACAGCTTTGAACAAAATGGTTGAATTGTCCAACGCCCAACACAGTAGCATGCTCTTCAGACTTCATTTTTTCATATTGTCAAACAAATCCCTTTGGAGTTCCACGGAATCTCTTAGCTTAGCCAGATATCACAGGCAATCCCATGTGGCCTTCCACTGAAGCCAAGAGAATTACTGCAGGAATGGATTTGGCAGTACAGCATTTTGAACTGAGTTCCCTTAAGCAAGAAATTGGCACAAATGTACAAATCTGGCTGGGTTTGAAGGTTCTGTTTTGCAACCATCTGTGCAGGTTTTTATTGTTAAACAGGAGTAAAACAAACCCTAGACTAAATGATACTAATTTATATATGTGTTTAGGCAAAAAAAACCAACAACATAGAATTAGGAAAACTGAAAATAACTAGAAAAAGCTGGTTTGAATTATTAGAAAATCCAGAAAACATGAGAGTAACAGCACTGGAACAGGCTGCCCAGGGAGGTTGTGGAGTCTCCTTCTCTGGAGACATTCAAGACTCACTTGGATGCCTTCCTGTGTGACCTCACCTAGGTGTTCCTGCTCTGGCAGGGGGACTGGACTAGATGATCTTTCGAGGTCCCTTCCAATCCCTAACATTCTGTGATTCTGTGAATAAAACACTAAGTATCCAGCTTAAGACATGTTGACAATACAAATTAATATCAGAATCCCAATATGATTTCTTAAGCTAAAAGATACAGTCAGCTGAAGGCAGTTTTCTGTGTGTTGATTTCTCAGATAAAACATGAGAGCTGAAATGTTGCCTTCTTTGTAATGGTACCTAAAATCTTGTATCATTTTTGTAGAAGAAGTAATGTACTCGATTACTGTTTGCCAAATCAGTGAGTAATTACATGAAACATATTGCTACAGAAACTCACTGAGGTCAAGAACTGAGTAAATTCAGAAAATGTACATAAATAACAAACTACCCAGAGCTGTGGTTGTTCACAATTCTGGAAGCCTTTCTACATGTCATGCTTCAAATTTTAAAAAAATCCCTTACAGTTTAGAATACAGTCTTTTACGGGGACAGATTGTGAGTTTTCCTAGTGAGTACTTCAAGGCCCTGATCTTCCCATACCCGTAGAAAGATATCGACCCCGTGAATCTCAAGTCTGATCTAGAATAGTATTTTCTCTGTACCAACCTCTGAGTTTCCTGTGACATCCCTACTATTTGGGAGCTGAAGCAAGCAGGGTGGATACCAATTTCAGTTAGGGTTTTGCCATTTTGCTTTATCAATAACAACCATTTTATGGATGAGGCATATACATAATGACACCAGTTTACAGATTTTCTTTCTCAACATACCAAATCAACTATGTTTTAATCTCTGCAGTCAGAGTTTTTTAAAATACAGCTTTGCACAAAAACTTGACCCACATCCTGCTTTCACTCCTACTTGGGACCAGCTTCTGATCAGTTTAAGCAGAGGAACACAGTGAGAGTCTCAGCACTGAAGTGCTCTCAGATTCAGATAAGATCAATACTTCTGTTAATTAACAACATTATTTTTGCTTTTTAAACACTCTTTAAATTGCCTGGCATGACACAGGTGGCAGCTACATACTCACCTGAGCTGCAGAGCAATCACCACCACAGAAGTAGTACCAGACAGTCACTAACCATTCACACAGCGAAGTCTCCCTGTGTCTCCAGTATGCTCTGGCATGCTCTGAAACAAGTGGAACTTAGGGGTAAGCTTCTCTACACCTGGAGTTGTGTATGATCAGCAACTAAGACCAATCAGCTGATGGTCAGTGACTTGCTGATGTCCAGGCCAGCAGCTCTTGCCTCTCCATCACCATTGCCCCTGCTGTAGGAGCCTAGCCAGAGCCACTGTTTCCAAGACTCTGGGCAGAGGACAAGGTAGGAAATGTGACATGGATGGGGTGGAGGTGGATGAAGTAATGGAGCTGGTCTCCTTTTGTAGACATAAGGGAGGCAAGTTAAAATCTGGGGCCTCAGTACAGGAGGCATGGACACAGGTACAGAAGTGGAATAAAAGGACAAGTGTGGAAGCCCCTAACTTCCTACACAACCATGTAGATCAATCTAGGGACAGAAGTTTGATGCTACCAGTTCCACCACAGGCCCAATAGATTAAGCCTGGGAGCCCCTGCTAGACTATTGACTACAGGGCTTTAAATAAAGCAACTGGTCCTTTAACAGACCCTGTTCCCAGCATAGTAGATATGAATGTGTTCTTCTGTGGGTGGAAGTGTTAGCTGCAAAAGGTATGGTCTTTATGATCCCGATACAACAGTTGTGTAGGGAATGTGCACCCCACCCAAGCTGTGACTGGTCCAGCAGTCACTGCTGGTTTAAACTGGTGGTTTGCTACTTTTCCCTTGCTTAGAAAAATACAATCTGATAATAGATCACATTTTAAAAATAAAGCTTTACAAAGAAAAAGGAGTATGGGATTCTGTAGACACTACAGGAAGTAAATTAACAACCGCTGGGGCTTGGATTATGTCTGGGACCTAGATGTCTTCTTTTTCTGGAAAATGTGGGGTTACCTGATCACCATGGGAATACTGACAATGAGAATGTGTGCCCAAGACCTGTCTCTCACAGGTTCTGCCTTTTCACACTGCCTTTGGAACACTCAGGTGTTGAACATCAGTTGCAACCCAGCTTTGAAACTAGTTACAGGAAGAATACTGTTTGCATTAGCACAAAGTCAATGACTGATAGTAGCTGACAGTGCTATAGTAATCCTAAGATCTAGAATTCCCTGACTTTAACTAGATGTAATACTGGATGGGAAATTGCAAATGATTTTAACAATAAACTGAAGTGGATACTACAGAGATATAAGGCAACTAATCATACCTTAATGGCTCATAAGAATTATGCTTGAATTGTAAACAATGAGAACAACGTAAAAATATACAGCAATTTTTCCACAAACACTGCTAATAATCAATAGGAAGTTGATGTGAATGGACAAAATTAAGATACTACTTTTTCCTGATTGCATATCTTATAAAGCAACCAAAACATCTTCTTAACCAAAGTACTCCTTTACTTAATGCTATTGCATGATGGATAAGAGCCCATGATTATGGCTTCAAAATTAATGACAATGAAAAGCCATTTAAACTTAACCAATGTAAGCACTAGTGCATGGAACAAGAATTATGCTGAATATAGTGTCCCTCTCTATGATTTGTGGCTACAAAATCATACACCAGTAGGACACAGAACTAAAAGAGGTATCATGCAAACTTTGCTGAGTGGAATTGGTACAGGATCAGAAAGATGAAATTCATTTGATATTGAAACTCTAGCAAATAAATTATCAGTATTGGAAGAAAGGAAAGCTGGAATAGCCAGACTGACTGCAAGCTGGCTCCCAACAGCCTTACAAACTTCCATACAAGACTAGCAAGGTACTTGGCACCTTTAGCAACAAACTAATATATCACTGTAGTCCCCATTACTTACCACCAGAACCATACCACAGGAAGCCAGCTCTGCTTTATCTTGTGTTCTGTTTCAATTAACTAGTATACGTCAGGTTAATCAGGTTTGGGCAGCCATTGAAAGTAGTCGGACAAACCTTAGAACTAATGTTGCCTAACTGGGTGAAAGACAAACTCAAAGAAGGATAGCTTAAATCTATTGAGGGTCCTTATGATAATGCAGCTACAGAGCAGTTAATATTCAAGTTGCTAGGAATTGGACAGATAAGTGCCACTCATACAAAAATCATAACCTTATGACAATTTGCTGTCATTGTTAAAGTCTTCAATAAAAAGATGTGGATAGCTCTAGTAGCAGGAGATCCTTTGCATTGTAATATACAACACTGATGAAATTAGTAAATACCACACCTAGCTGAGGATGGACCTGCCCTACCGTGCCTAGAGCTCCAGAATTATGCAGTATGAAACGTTCCTCTGGTATCTGCGTCTGGCAGCACATCTACAGCAATGACATACAAGTATATGGCAACGGGTTTGGATGTGTGTGTGTATCTACCTTCAATACTATCCACTTTGAAGATGATGTAAATTTTGGACCTGGCAACATTTGCTGCTATAATATAAAATATATTTTTGACCAAATAACCAACTGGATTTACAAGTTAACCTCCTGTTGACTGAACAAAAGATATCTCGTTTCACACTGTTTAATATATCAGTAACACATGGAGTGACTTTTGATCCACAAGATGACTTTCTCAAACAAAATGCCAAAGTTACCCAGCATCCTCTGAAACTAGAAAATGTTTAGACAAGTAAAAATGGTATATGATAATAATGAACTGATTCAATTAGTTAAAGTAGAAACCTGCCTTACTGAACATCACTGGTATGATATCTTTAAAGGTTTGTCACTAAAAGCTACCAAGGTACTGAAACTAATGCTACATCCTATGTTTCTATCATTAATAATCATTGTATTGTTTTGTGGTAACCTTCATATTGACCTGTTACCTGAAAAATCAAATAGTACATTGTATTAACTAAATTAAATCACATATTAAACCTGTAAATAACTGGTGTCCTATATGCTCTCACCCTCAGTGTGCACAGGCAAGAGGGCTGGTAATTCATACGATTAATGTATTAAGCTCACTGTACAACACCAATAATTGATGAATGCTGGGCTGAGCCAAGGGGTGAAATGTAACCAATCTACATGCCCCATGGATCAAGGCTCAGAAAAGATGAGTAAAAAAAGAATTATCTCAAGGAAGACTGCAAAGAATGACTGCCAATTATCCTAAAGCTGAACTTAACACAAAGGGAGCTGGGGGGTAACCTTTGGTTTAGATATTTGGCTGTACCAGCGGGCCGTCGCGCTGTATAAACAGCTTTCCCTGAAACAACTAGTAGAGAACAAGGTATTCTTGAGCTAGCCAGACCAACGTGGCAGGGGAGGAGTGTACACGTGGCTCAGCCAAAAACAGAGTATAGAAACTGAGCAACCAAAAACATGCACTTTGGAGAGAGCAACAGGCTTGAGCTGGCTTCAAGCCATGTACTCCTTCGTGGCAACTGGGGATGCCCAGCATTGCGATGGTGAGCATAGAGTCCCATAACAAGAATTATGTTCTTATTGTGATTCATCTGTATATTGCAATCACTATTCTATATTTGTATTGTGATTTCAATACAATACCCTCCTCTGAATTAAAATCCCACGTACTACCAAATACATCAAATAAATAAATTTGATATTAAACATAAAACCCTCATGCGGTGTATCTAAAAGAACCTGGTCAGAGAGTACTGGACTCTGACACATATGAAAATATGATATTACAATCAAGCAAGATAAAATGGGGGAGAAAACCTTTCTTATAAGTGGAAAATAACTGAAAAGGTGAAGACTCCATTTATTCTTACACAAAACCAATTAAGTGAAGACTTTTATTGTGGTAATAAGTAGTATTTCACATCATCAAATCCAGTTGACAGTAATCTAAATGGCAGTTTGTGCTCAGTGTATTTTCCCAGCAAGAGTATCAGGGCAGATGTGAGTATTTGAAAATGAAACTAAACGGAGAAAATATAATGTAGATTATTTTCTACTATAGGTGCAACTCAGTGAAATCAGACATCCTCCTAAGTGTTTAGATTCCAAGTGCTACCAGATCTTCCAGCAACAGGTAAAACTCTGCAAAACTTCACTGAATGTTAGACAATTTGCTTATCTTAAGTGCTCCACTGCAGTATCTGATGGTATTGTAACCACGCAGATGAACCACTTTCCTAACTCACCTCAAACTTTCACAGGCAAAGTAATAAAGTCTTCCTGAGGAATCCTTTTCACCTAAAAATAAATTTGCACCAATAAAGAGAAAATAATGGATAGTAATACTTGATGTACTAATTATAACACACTTGTGTTCTTGTGCATTTGTTCTTGGCTGACCCAAAAGTCACTTATCAAGTTTATCTGACATCAGCTTTTATAAAAGTAGAAAATAAAAACAAAGAAACAAACAAAAGTGCATCATTTATCAGCTTTAATAGCTTTGCCAAACTTTAATCACTTGGGCTGAAAATTTCCATGATGACTGTCTCCCTTGGCCTGTACAAACTTCATTTAAAACTGTTCATAATAATACTCTAATAATAACAGCTACAGAAAATTAAAAAAATAAGAATTTTGTCTTTAGCATAGGGCTTGACGAGCTTGCAGCGAATACAGGATAGTCCCACTCCAAACAAAGAGGCTAAAGCAAAATTCTGCACAGCTATTCACTAAATAGCACCACATAACCTGAACGCTGAATCAGACAGCAGTCACGAAGAAAAAAAAAGCACACGATGATGTTGTTCAAGGCTGCCATATAATGTAAACAACTAATGTCAACTTTAACGCTTCCCAGCTTTTCCATGCTTGAACTTGCAACTGTAATGCTTTTTTTTTCACTGTGTGTGTGCACTTGCATATATACATAAATACAACAAATACACATATCAAATAGAAACAATGAGTCAAAATCCTGCAAGTTTTAAGAGAAAGAACACATTACCTGAAAAGGAAAAATTCAAACTATTCTCCTAATATGAACATGTAGCTCTATATTCTGTTATTGGGTAGTACCATTCAGGCTCCATAAGATGGCAGACCTGCATATATTTAACAGATGTTCGTGTAATGACATTGCTGTAAATACATTGCTTTTAAAATGGTTGCTTTAAATGGATGGTGCATGTTTTTAGTCAGAATGTTTTGAATGAGATATATTTAGAACCATAAGGGACTCTGCTTACTACTCCATATTACCTTTCCCATACTTACTGATAGCTTTGGACATGGCCTACATAGAGCACCCATAAAAAAAAAAAAAGTTGCATTAGTACTTGGGAGTTGATTGATTTGGAGTTTCCCCAACTTGATCAATGTAACTCTTTCTAATAAACATGTAAATGGTATTTGTTCCCATTGATTCATTCTAGCAACTTGTGCTCAATAAGTAAGCTAATTCTTAGAATATAATTGCTGTCCTGAGCACATGAAAGCTCTTATCTTTTAAGCAGTCTTGCTTTACAGGAGACTATTTGGGCAACAATGATTTACTTGTTCAACCTGAAATTGGTATATTTACTTCCCACTGAATTATGATGTCACTTCTAAAAGCTTTCTTCAGATTCTCTGACATTAATGTAGTTCTATTATTTGTACAATCATTATAGTAAATTAATACAATAAATTGGCTTTATGACTAATACACAATGTCTAAGGTTTTTCTGGAGAATACTGTGTGATGACTTTACCAGTGTTTTATACCCATTTCCTTTCAATTTATTAAGAACTCAAGCTGGTTTAGACCTAAGATTTTCAAACATGAATTTTTCGAAAACACTATCGTACTTTAAATGACCAAGTAAGAAATGGAATGAACTTGCAATCTTGCTTTTATGTTTCACTTCAGCAAACTCTCACTCATAAACGTTATAATTATAATTACACAGGCATATAATTTTCCCATAAAGGTTTCATTGCACTTGTTCCACTTGGCTAGGACTACAAGGAAAAGTGGCTAGATTGTTTTTAATATTTGGAAAGAATTCTTTGGAAAAAAGACAGTAAGAAGTGTTCATGCCAGCAGGAAAGCAGTTTGTACTCAGTAAGGCTGTGAAAAGGAAATCACAATAATTTTAAAATAAAGTGTTCTACTTCCTAGTGAGCAAATGGAATAAAGGAAACAAATTACCATGGAATTTAACTCAAAATCCTTCCAACAGCACATTACGAATGTCACCCCAAAAACTGTAGTTAGGAAGAAAACTTTAAAGAGAGTCAAGAAATTGGGGCCCTTATGTTCATATGCAAATTTGCAAATTTTTAATATGTAAACACACTCTTTAATAATTGCTTAGCAGTGAAACCTTATTTAAAATACTGCTCCCTGACACATTCACAGACTTCTTGCTGACTCACTCAAGAACAGGATTTTGAAAAAGAGCAACGAAAACACATTAACAGAAATACTGAAGAATTTAGATAATATTGTGTCTATAACCTACATTTAGATGGTTACTGCATCTAGCTTCGCAGATGTGCCAAGAAGCCTTTGCTGGTTTGAAAGTCCCATCGTTTTTCAAGTGGTCCTGTAAGCCTCTTACTGGTGCAGAGAAGGCTTTGTTATTTGTTTTCCTCTGGTTTATCTGTGCTTATTTCAATGAGAGACATAGCAAAACCCCGTGAGTGGTTGGGGCATGTCTGCAGCTCCTTATGCAACAGGGCTGCAGCGGGTTCTGGCCAGGTCCAAGGCGCCAGGGACACCCAACAACGTCCCAAGTCCCCGATGGAGGCAGGCCAGCCTCGCGTGCCTCTGCACAGCTTTGCAGCTCGGGTCTGATTTTGCAGAAGCATCTCTTTGTGTTGAAAGATTTTGCAGCGTTTCAGCAAGATATTTAAGAGATCACTCATCACTTTATTGTGCGTATCCGCCCCCAACTGCCACTCAAACTGTCACTTCCAGCAGCAGTCCAAGAAATGCTTCTCACACCAACAGCGCCAGGGCAGAATAAGCAAATCTCTGCTGCCACATTTTGTACCTCTGGCACCCTATTATCGAGAACAAGAAAAGAGGCTTCGTCTTTCTGCTGCTTTTTGATACAGGAACCATGTTCTAAGAAGCTAACTGACTGAGGAAAAGCTTCTTCCTGCCAGTTCTGGCTTACAAGCCAAGCAGCTGCTTATTGCTGTAAGCTGCTGCTGCAGCAGCACGAACAGGCGGCAAATCTAGAGCTACTGACACTGCCAGGAAGGGCCGAGAGCCCTACGGACCCCGCAAGCCTCTGCGGGCGCGGCCAGGCCCGACCCTGGGGACTCGCGGCCGCCATGCCCGCCTCCAGCCGCGGTCGTCCCTACAGACACCCGCCAGAGCACGCACTCCAGCATCCTCACTTGACGCATTGCAGGTACAACGCAACCAATCAGAGGGCTTGACTCTTACCAGCTAACCATTGCAGAGCCCTTTTAGCCAATCAGGCGTTCCCTGACAAAGTGCTGCCTCCGAAGCCTCAGTACCGCTTCCGCCGTGCACTGTCGCTGCAGCTAACGGTAACCTTCCGCGAGAAGAGCTAGGCCCTGCCGCCAGGGAAGGCGCAGGCGAGCAGCTCGCTGTTAGCGGCTGCCCTGCCGCTGTTACCGACGTCGCAGCCGCCGTCTGCCCCTGGGCAGCCAACGGCCGCCGCCCCGGCCGAGCCCAGCACAGAGCCCTCCCTTTCCCGGCCCCGCTGGCTGCGGGAAAGGCGGGGAATGTCAGTGTCAGTCGGGAGGCCGGAGGAGGCTGTAGGAAAGCAAAGCGTTTCGTGCTGTGCCGCCCGGGCCCCTGCTGCCGGCTATGTTAATCGCCATCAGCAGTCCCTGCGTGGAGCCCGGCAGCCTGGAGAGGCAGCAGAGCCGAGTCGAGGCAGAGCCTCGATGCAGGCGCATTCCGAAGTGACTCCAGAGGAGCTGCAGGGCTGGCAGCGCCAAACCGGCAAATGGCATTTGCTGGAGGCGGCGCTGGGAGCCCTGCGATGGCTTTCAGTTCAGGGTGGGTGTCGGGCACAGCGCCTGGCAGTGAGGAGCAGCAATACCGCAGTGCTGACCGCCGAGCCCGCAGCACCGGGGAGAAAGGCAGACCCGCAGAGGGGCGGGGGGTACGGGAAGCCTGGTGTCTTACTGAATGACTTGGATGTCCTGTAGCAAACTGAAGTCCCCAGCATATCAACAATTATTCCTCTGTATCCTTCCTTTGGGGTGCCTGGTTAAAAACCCACCCACAGACCAAGTCATAAATACGCCTGACTCTGAAGCGCGGGTTGATGCCACTGCAGTGCAGCAGTGCAAGACCCTTGCCCTATGGAACATCCACCTGGAACCACCTGCGTGAGGGCCTGGCAAGGGTGTCTGAAGAGGCTCCCTCTCTAAAGGACACTTGCTGTCCCCACTGGAGGCTGAGGGATTGATGGGAGGATCCTGGGACAGCCAAAATTCTAATAACATTTTTTACAAGAATTGAGCTAGATGACTACTTGGCACCCATGGACCCATCACAAAACACTGCAGAAGCTTGTGGGCCAGCGGTACATCCCTGAGGAGAGAATAAGATGAGACAAACTAAAGAAGTGGGAGGAGGAGTAGGAAGGTATCTATGTTTAAGTGATTTAACCCCATAATAATAACAAAACAGTCTATTTTGAGTCTTTTGCTTTTTGCTTATTTGATGCTGAATATCTTGTTTCAATTACATTTTAGTTAAGGAGATTGGTGCTTCATAAGCACCTAAAATAGAATATTGAGATAGAGACAGCAGAAGCAGAATGGATGCCAAAGTGAAATGATCTGGAGTGCTGAGCACTGCATCAGCCCACACACAGGCCCACCCCAAGGATAGTGATGCAGAGAAGTCTTAGATGGTACTCCCTGCTTGGAAAAATGATGTCAGTATTGGCAGGCCTGAAACTAAACTGAAGGCTAACCAAAATAAACTCATTAAGTGTACTTCCCTTCTATATGGCATTAAAATCCCATTCTCGGTGCAGTGCACCTTTGTGTTAGGCTTGTGCTCTTTAACAACCCTGCTGACAGCTTCACAGCCAGCACATAACAGTGCACTTACTAAATATAAGTACTTCATTAGCATCTAGCATACTTCTGCTACCACAAAAATAATAACAAATGGCCATACTGTGGGGAAGGTCAGAGCTGCTTGCCAGAAAAGGTGTGTGCAAAGTGCTAGATGCCTGGGACAGACCCGATTTTAGGCACATTCTTATTTCACAGAAGCTGACAGGCTCAGAATAAGGCAGGCAGAAGGGAGATTTAATTAGGTAGCTGATGTGAACTGTACCCTCACAGAAACATTGGGAAGAATAACAGGGCCCATGGGGCAGCTCTGTTTTCCAGGTTTACAAAGAAAGGCGGGTTTTCTTGGTGCCATTTCTAGAATATCAACGATGTGAGGTGCTTTAGGATGGAGGCACGTGCATACTCTGAGGGTCAGACATTTTAAGAGGCTGGTCTTCATATGTCCTAGTGTCCCCAAATGTAAGAACCTAAAGTTCTACACAAAGAACTGGATCAAAGACAAAGCTTAAGGGTGATATCACAACCTATAGCCTGGAGGCATCTGATTTTCCTGTTGTTTTAAAAATTCTTTTCACAAAAAGACTTAAAAAGAAAAGACGAACCCTCGGTAGAGGATTTCCTAGGTACTGCCATGCCAGGTTCCCAGGGCAGAGGCAGCCTGTTGGCTATCCAGCAATAGGCTGCTGAAAGTGGAATTCAATTTTACAGTTTCTCAGAACTCATACTAGAAATGCATCTTCTCTTTGAGGTTGTTAGAAAACTTAGGGTCGCCCCCCCCCACCCCCCAAAATGGCAATCATGCAGTTGAAGAAGTTATTTCATTATCAGGTGGGTTCATTATTGATGCAGGCACAAACAACATAAAATAGCTACCTGAAGAAGTGTAATGATTCCATAGCTTTCTTCAGGTACTTAAGACAAATGAAGAGTATTACCTGGCAATGACTCTGGCTTCCAGCATCTGTAATTTGGGATGTATGTATAATTCTGCTCACCTCAGGCCAGCTCCATAGTATGGCAGATTAGAATACTGGATGTCTCTTGGACAGCAGTATTTGACATCCATTAACTCAAGTGGTTTTGATCTTGTAGCTTCTTATCCCAAGGAATCTCACAAAACTGACAGAAACTCCGTTTTGTGTGTGTGAGTGAAAGGAAGGGAGGAATAAATCCTTAACTGATGCAAATTAGCATGGATTTATTGACTTCAGGGCATGTTTACAGTTGCTGAAAATCTGTACCAGAAACTATGATTCTGATTTAAAATTATGATCACACTTGAACTGCATACATGGAGTTGCTTAATTTTTTACCTCTAGCCATAGCATGAAGACTTACGACAGCCTACCTGACCCAAAGAAAATGTTTTTAACGTAGACCTACTACAGAATTACAATTTGGGGTTAAGTAAGGGAGACTTGGCCATTAAAGGACGTATCTGTGGATTTTACATTCCTGTCTACCTATGTTGTATATATTCTCTCATATTTGTTAATTAGCTGGGATTTTTATTGCCTCAAAGGAATATTCAGATGAGAATGAATTACCCATGGACAAGAGGTGTAAAAAACAATGCAAACAGCTCATTTAATAATTTCCATTATGTAAAAATGCAATCCTGAGTATCTTTGAAGATTTTTATTTTTTTATGTTAAACAGGACAAACTGAAATGAGAAACAACAGTACTGGAGTTGAACGAACTGATTTCCAACCTTTCTTCAGCACTTAAATTCTGAAGCATATTTGTTTACCATTGTTTATTATACCATTATAAGCTATATATTGGTTCAGAATCTGTAGCTAACAGCAACAGCTGTTCAGCTTTTATCTATTAGTTCTAAGACAAAAATTTGAACCTAAAAAGTAAACCAGGTTTTGGCCCACTCAGTTTTCCAGCATATTCTTAAGAAATTAAATGCAAACTCAAGCCATTCCTAATAAGGTGAATCTGACTAAGAATTGTTTGATTGTTTGTTACAATGGTTATATTGCCTAATTTAAAATTTTGAGGAATCCTTCTACTGAAATTAGAAACAGAACTTTTCCTGTCATTAGAATTACTGTTCCCATACATAGCTTTCTATACAGAATATTTTAAAATACATTTGTGGCAAAAATAAATTAGTTTTCTTTGAAAGATGCATTAACTGGAATCATTGTCAGGGAATATAGTTCATATACATGTATCCAACAGTGAAGAAGCATGACCTAGGTACGCTTGACAATGTTATGTAAAAATATGAAATACTTAGCAAACACATACATAAATATTCTGTCCTCTTCTGCATTTGATTCTTGAAAAATAGTGGATACAATTTGGCTTTTATCCTTAAAAACACTAACGATAACAAAACATAAACAACAGAAAAATGGGACAAGTAACTTCTGTTTACATAATGAATCATCCAATGTTTACCTTCCTACGAAACTGGCAATTACAAAAACTGAGAAGGAAAATCCTGTTTTCACAGACTCCAGTGTTTCTAGAGAACTCTTCATAAGACTATGAAGAAAGGTTGGTTTTTTTTAAAGACTGTGTGAAAAAGTTTTGTTATTTTTTCATTCATTTTGCATTTCAAGTGTAAAAATGTAGGAAAAAAGCACTTTGGTTTAAAAGAATTATTTTATGTTTAATCTGCAAGATGTATGACTGAGTTAATGTATGGGAGCAGGTTTGTAATTGTCATCTGTGCAAGTCTTTCTCAGATAGGATCTTTAAGGTTCCCAACTCAAGCTGCCCTAGGTTTAAAATGCTAAACTTTTCAAATTATTTGGCCTCAGGGATGTCAATTTACATAGCTCCATAGAAAAGGATTGACTAATTTAATTGCAATGTGTAAATAATTAGTTCTAACCAGCAGCTAAATCGGTTTTGTATCACTATCTAAAACTTTACAGGGTAATGGACACTCAACATAGGTAGCAACTACTATTATTCAGTTACACCGATGGCCTTCTGAATGCTCAGGGAAAATCTACAATGGTACGTGATGTTGATACACAGCAGTGGGAATGAGGCAAATATAAAGAAATGATGAGCATATAAAAGATTGAGTTCTGGCTTTTTTCTCTCTCTCAAAAAAGAAACAGTAATCTACAGGAACATGTGTGTTCCCATTTAAGAGATCTACCATGTCTGGAAATGTAAATTTTAAGATTAAAGCAGTTTTTATTTTCACATCTTGTATAAATGTGATCAAATTAAATTCTGTTTTAGCTTTTTATTTCAATGAAGTTCCACCCACTTATTTGCAATCTTAGTGAAGCTCATAGAGTATTTTTATAAGGATACTGGCTTAGATCTTCACAGCTGGCAATGGCATTTAAAATATTAATTTTGTGGAAAACTGTCTCCCCAAAAAACAAGACCTCTATGAACAGGATTTTATAGAGAGGGTAAAAAACTATTTTCTGATATACCAACAGAATTCCAGTTGACTTCAAAAACAGTACAACAAATTCAAACCCTGTTTGGGTAGCTGACACATATAATTGGTGATATTATAGCCATGAAAACTAATTATGAATTTGTTCCAGTTGCACAGATGTTGCACTACGTATATACTTTATTTTGGCTTCTTATACTTCTAACTTACTATATACTGGTTATCTATGCTTACCGCCATAATACCAGCCTCCCAGCTGTGCATTAAATGATAGGACAAACTTCTGCCCATATGTTCTCACATTTCTTCTCCCAGGGCAGATATCTGTGAAATGTTTTAATTTTGCTTTTTTTCTAACTTATGTTTATATAATATGAGAAAACAATTGGTATGTGTGAGGCCATGTGCTTCGGTGCTTATGGTAACAAAGCCAAGGTTGAAAAGCACACCTTGCATGGAGGTAGTAAAGTTTATTATTTTTCTGAGTTCTTAACAGAATTCCCCCTTGTATCTTAGGCTGCTCCCAAAGAACAGACATGTTAAGTCTCTGTAGAAACAAAGACCAACAGTGTAACCTTACCATCATATTCAGGCAAAATTTAGAACTGTACCACTAGACAGAATGGTTACAAGTTTTTCACTGCAACTAATGAAGTTATAATCTTTTGCTAATATTACAGCTTAAACACAAGTCAACAAAAGCATGCTTGGTGATAGAGAGTAAAATAATTTAGAACAGTAAATCTATGCAGTCAGAAATTAATAGCTATCGCATAGCCTTCTGTTCATAAAAAAGCTCTGTAGCAATGGGATGGCCAAGTTCTATGGTTTTAGGCACAAATACTGACTAATTCCATGGCCCAGTCCAGCTCCCACTGAGATACAGGAGGTTTTGAATGAGACTGTAGAAGATCCTGGCAAATCATTTGGCACTGTGTGTCACTGGAATGACACCGGCATTCCTTGCCTGCCCACAACTGAATGTAAATTTTAAGAGAACAAAGAATACTGATCAAAATCTAGCTGTGCAACTGAGTGAAAGCAAATTTACAAGAAGAGGGCAGATGCCAGTTTAGATGAGCTTTTTTTCTACATTAAATAAGCAGCAAAACATTAGTATTCTGTTTTGTTTACATTTATCACTGCCATATGTCAAAGGAGGGAAAAAAATTCCCCTGAGTCAGAATGTTATTTTGGAGCATTAGCTGTGAAATATTTTCAAATACAGAATGATGCAATTTAACAGAAACTACTGCAGAACCTAACTGTGATACTTTAATTGATCATCCTGAATTTTTCCTTAAATAAAGCAAGATAACTATATTCCAAACTACTTTAAAACTAATTTTATTTTAAAATTCCATTTTTAATATAAATGAATTATTAGTCTGAACTATCAAGAGTTAGCAAAAGTAGTCACAAAAAGTTAAAAAAAATAGGAATAAACGCACAGCAATTCCTTCTACTCAAAGGCCTTGTTAATCTTTGGCAACATTCATTGAATGTGACCAAGTGGCTTTTTACTTCACATTTACAAGTTTCTTCATGTATCTCCAAACGCTGTAATGCTGATAGTTTGTAAAAGAATCTACATAAATTTTAATTACTTGTCTTATAGTCTCTCCTCAACAGATAAATCTAATCCCTTCACTTTTTAACAAGTGAAGCTTTGGATCAAGGGAAGAACATATTACATGCACTTAAAATTAACTTTAAAAGAGACTGAAATAAAGCACTCGCATTCTAAACCATCACATTTAAACGTTGGTAAGATTATTCTCCTGATAATACCTTCAGCCTTCCACGTTAGAAACATTTTGGCCAAAGACCACGAGACTGCATTAGCTATTCATCTTTGTGAGATAACTACAAATTTCTTAGCCCAACATTTATATGGAATTCAGTGTTTCAATAATGAGATCTTCACCTCTGTAAGACCAGCACAATGAGGTGAATGATGTGTACATGAACATAGTTCTACACACATCCCCGTGCGACTGGGAGTTCCAAGATTCATTTATCCAAGCAAAAGCTCTTGTAGCCCACATCAGTCAAACATTGTGCCATGTTTTCCAGAAAGAAATTAAGCTGAGAAAGTAAGAGCTTAAAATTAAATTGTTGGTCTAGTTTGAAAACAAAAGATCAATTTGTGTGTTCTTCCATAGGAAAAAAAAAATATCCAACATCACTGTTTTGTAGGTTTTTTTAAAGAAAAGTATTGGCATTCTGCATCTAAAATGGAAGCCGTCTATAAACCTATCATTTGCAGACTAGCCAGCTGCAAATCAATTTTCTGACACCATTTCATACACTAGTTCCTACACAAATGTTAGGATGGTTTGGGGACCAAACTATGACATATTACATGTGCTGTTTTGTTTTCTGTGAGAAATCCTTCTAGATTGTAAACAGGTAACTCTCATGTTTGCCAACCTATCACTGTGTTCCAGAAAGGCAAGCAAATAACTTGTAACTTCAGTGGCAGAGCTACTGAAATTGTTAAACAAACAGAACCCAACTGATTTTGTCTTTATTTCAGACACAGAAAATATGCATGATTTTTCAAAAACACAAAAATAGAAAAATATGTTTTAAAAGATGTAGTGCTATACTGCAAGCAGATCATCAGAATTATGACCACATTGGAAATATTGCTACCCTCCCAATCCAGAGAAAGGCCCAAACTAAAACCTTAACTAAAAATACCCTGGAACTACAAGCAAGCTCAAAATCTAAGGCCACCTGTCATGAATGGAACCAAAATCCTCTATTCCAATGTGGGTCCATATTTGTTTGTGTTTCCATACCTACTAAAGGAGGTACAGTGTGAATGCTACAATATTTACCTGGGTTATTATCAGTTGTTGGGCAAAATCCTCAAACCCAGAGCAGACAGAAGAGACATGAAGAAAACATTTGCCATCAGGACATGCTTTTGCTGCCTCTCACTTGTAGGCTACAGCCGTTCTGCTGAGAAGGGGCTGAAGTGACAATCAGTTGTAGACCATCTGATTCTGGATTTAATTTTACCATCTAGATTTTGGTGCTTGACAAAAGCCCGACGATTGAAAAAAAAAAAGGCAGCTGTGCCTTCTTCAACATCCCAGCTTTACATTCTCTGTCGCACCCCCCTCGTCGTTCAGATTTCCAAGAATGTGCTTAATTACCGCAGCCCCCGCCCCGAGCCGTCATCCTCTCCCAGGTGCGCTCCAGGCTCCCCGGGGGAGCGCAGGCCACCGCACCGCCAGCGGGGATGCTGTCTAGAGAGGAAAAAAAATGAAAAACAAAACAAAAAAGCACCAACTCAGCCGATTCCTCTCACCCCCGGGGGTTCCAGCCTGGGAGCGACAGGGGGATGGGGAGAAGCCTCGACGCGGGGCCGGCGGGATCCCCGCGGTGACGCAGCCCCGCGGCGGGCAGCTCTGCCCCCGCCGGCACCACCGCTCGGCGGAAAATGGCCACTGCCGGGGCCGGGCTGCCCTCGCCCCTCGCCTTGGGGTGCGGGGGGGTGGCGGTCGCACAGCCCGCGGCGGGTGCAGCCGTGTCGCTCCGGGAGCGGGGCCTCTCCCTGGGGCGCGGCGGCCTGCTCCCGCCAGTCCCTGCGCCAGTCCCCTCTTACCTCGGGGGGAGAGGAGAGAGGGGACGGAGGTTTGGGCGGGGGGGGGGGGGGGGGTGCGCACCACTGGGCCAGAGCCCGCGGCGGCCTCAGCGCCCGCAGCGCGCAGGCGGCCACCGGTCGCGCCTCTGAAGGCGAGCGGCCCCGAGGCTGAGGGGGGGGCGGGGGGGAGCGAGCCCGCCGGGGGAGGGGAGGGGCCGAGCCTTGGAGGGGGCAGGGCTGCTCGCCGCAGTCACCCTCACACATACCGCGCCGGGGAGGAGAGAAAAAGGCCCCGCTCCGGCGGAGGGATACCGCCCGACATATATATCGGGGCGGCGCAGGCTCACAGCCCCAGCACTTCTCCGAGCCGCGCCGGGGAGGAGGCACTCGCCGCCGCCGCTCGTGGTCGCGCAGTTCGTGCAGCCGCCGTCGGGCCCGCCGCGCCATGGTAGGTAGCTTGCTTGAACGCGGCGCGGGCTGCCCGGGCTGGAGCGCTGGAGGCTCAGCTGTGGAGTCGGGGACAGTCGGGGTCGAGTCGGCAGAGCGGGGCTCTCCCTGGTGGGGGGCCGCGGGCCGCCCCGCGGGGATGAGGCGGCGAGAGGCCGCAGCCCTTCCTGCCCGGGTCCCCGCGGAGTGAGGGGGCTGGTGGCTGCGGACGGCCCCCCGCCGCGCTGCGCGGCATTGCCGCGGAGCTGCGGCCCTTCCTCTTCCGCCGCTTCCTTCCCCTTTCCCCGGGGCCTGCCGTGTGGGCGCCGCGGCCCCGCGCCCTCCCGCCGCGGCCCCGCCTCCCCCCCTTCCCGGGCATGCGGCGCTAGCTCCCCTCCGGAAAGGGCCGGGCGCGCCTCCCCGGGGCCGCGGCCCCTCCGCCGGGCAGGGCGCGTTGCGGGGCGGGGGCCGTGCCGGGCGGGGCGCGGGTCTGCGGGCGAGGATCGCGCTCGGCTCCGGCACCAGCTGCACTGCGCAAGGAGCGCGGGGGGAAGGGGGCGGCCCGGGGGAGGGCACCGCGCTGCAGCTACTGCGCCCTCGCCCCCCATCCCCCAGAATAACGCAGCAGCCGCGGCGAAGCCCATCGCTGCCTGCATTACATCATGTCTCCTCCTCTTCCTCCCCGGCCCCCGCGCACCCCCCGGCTGGGGGGGACCGGGGCGCAATGCGCGTCCCTGGGTTGGAAACGGCCCAACACCTGCATGGGGGGCTGCGGGGCGGTGGGGGGGGGGGGGGCGCGGTCAGGGGGGTGCAGCCTTCTTCCTCCCCTGGGGGTTGCGGGGGAAGAGCCACTGCCCCCGCCGCGAAGGGAGGGAAGGGGATGGGGGAGGCTGGTGCGGAGCCCAGGCGACCTCCTGGCTGAAGGATGAGGACGTGGTGCGGCCGGCGGCTGGAGAGGGAGGGGAGCCGGGGACGCACTGCAGCAGTGGGTGGCTGCTGCCCGGGAAGGGCGCCTGCTGCTGCCCGGGAAGGGCGCCTGTTGCGCCCGGTGGGGTGTGAGCCTGGCGGGCTGCGAGCCTGCCGCTCCCCGGCCGGGATCCCCCAGCCTCTGCCTCGCTTGCCGAAGCCCATCGGTAGTAGGTGCTGGGGGCAGCTCACTTCATCCCCGGCCATCGGGCGCTGCGGTGCCAGCGCGGACTCCCTGCGAAAGAGGGCAGGAAGGAGGGCTGGGATTTTCCCGTTGTTTTTTGCTTCCTGTGAGAGCAGCGAAGCAGTTGGAGGCTGACCTCTAATCGCATTTTGGCAGTCTGGGTGTTCCTCGGCTCTGTCTCTGCATCTCCCCTTCCCGTCGGAGAAGGCTGACATCACCAGGACAGGATTTGATGACTTGGCTGGGTGGGGTGGTGGCTCCAGCCCTGGGTACCTTTGTCCTGTAGCAAGCAGGCAGTGGCTGTGCCTGTTGCTCGGGAAGGGGAACCCCATGGCGGTTTAGGGTCAGGTTGCGTGCCTCTGGCATCGCGGTGTGTGTAAAGTTGTGATGGTTTGTTGTTTTTTTAATTCAAAACTGATTTTTAGATCTAATGAACCCTGACTACTGGGGCAGTGAGCCGGTGCTGTGGGTTGGAGGTTTTTGCTGAGGTGTGGCTCTGTTTCCTGTTCTGCAGGGCATTGAGTCTGTTATGTAAATTCCTTAGATAATCTTTAAGTAAAACATCACATTTTCTGGAAAATCACAAATTGTGTAGGAAGTCAAACTGGATTTCGAACACAACTTAAGTTACTAAATTGAATTTAAACTCTATCTTTAGCTGTTAGCACTTCTACCCTTCTCTCTCTTCCCTCATACATGTGGGGAATTGTTTAATCATTACATACAGATATTAAAACAAAAAAACCCAACACCTCTTTATAGGTGGAATCTGTATGTCACTTGACATACACAGCAGGCTTTCAGCCCTCACCTGTTCCCCTGTGCAAGAGCTCAGCTCCATTGTATTTGTTGCTCTTTACTGCAGTTAAGTGGTTTTTATACTTGAATAATGTTACTTTAGGACAGAAGGGTTACAAGATGCATGCCTTTTCTGACATAAAAAATTCTCTGTCCTGTTAGTAAAAGCTGTGTGTTTTCTTTTTTAATTACTAGGAAGATGCATTTTTTTTCCTTAAAGAACTGGTTAGCTCCTTTTGAGTCCAAACAACAGAGCTTTTTGTGATGCTTTATCCATACAGAATGCAGAGTCTTCTGGAAGGATGTGGTTAGCACAGTTAAGCTCTGGGAAAAGCCTGTTTAATTGCCTGCTGAGCTGTATACCTTTGGACACAGCAGTGGCTTCTTGATGTACAGAAGGTCATAAGCAGGCATTTTAAATCTTGCCACATAAAACGATGTATAAACCAACCCACATATCAGTGTGAGGCAGCTTAAACTGTTTGGCTGAAAGGAAGAATAACGTGATGCTTGCAAACTGGCATTTGCTTTGTCAGAGATGGCAAAAATCTCCATAATACCGAGTAGTAATTCCTCCTAATATCACAGCACAGTCCTTTCTGGGAGCTTACAGTAGGCTAATACTTGATGTGTGTGGTGGGGGAGGGTGGACTTCAGTAGTGTTAGATCACTAGGTGGCACGCTTGTCATGAGCCCACTGATGTGCAAATACCCCCATCCAGTATTGGGGTCACTAAACTGCTGGAAATGACATCTGATGTGATGTGAAACCCCAAACACATGTCAATGAGGATTTCATGCCTCTCTGACCAATGCAAGGGGCCTGCCCTGTGTCCTTCACTTGACGAAATTGGATTCTCCAAGTCGAAGGATGGCAGCTCTGGTTCTTCATCTGCAGTTTCAAAACAAGTTAGCTTATATGCTTCTGGAAATGGCTCCATGATGTAGGTGAGTGAAATCTCCTGGCAGGGGCAGAATTCCAGGGGCTGAAAGTGGCTTTGTAAAAGTAGTGATAAATCACCATGGAAATCTAAGGGAAATGTCTTGCGGCTTGACACAGCTAGAGGTAAAGAATATTCTAAAATGTTCTATTCTTCATGTAGGCTGATCAGCTGACTGAAGAACAGATTGCTGGTAAGTGTCTTGATGAGAATTTATTTTTTGCTAACTCCATGTGACTGAGAGAAACTACATTATCTCAAGCATAATGATAATGGAAGAAAACCTTTTTGACAATTTCAGATCTGTACTAACACTTTAAAAAGCACTATCTTAAAAAATAATTTTGGAAAATTAGTGGTTTACTGCCACTTAATTTAGACTGTTCTTTGGACTAGAGATAATGACTTTTTTTTTAGACTTTCAGACTTGAGTCAAGTCCTCCTAGATTTCTTGCAAACAGAAATAATTGCTAGATTCAAGTGAACTTGGAGTCAAAGCAAACCTAGGTACTCTTTAAGAAAGTGAAGATAAACTTGAAATGGCATCAAATAAACCCAAAATGTATTAATTACACATTAATATAAGCCAGTGTCTTTTAAATAGCTTCTAACAGAGTGTCTGTAATTCAGACTGGTTAGAAGAAGGAGCCTTATTGGTCTTTCTGGAGACCAGTCACTCCCTTGTGGCTGACATCAGTTCTTACTATCTGCTGCCTTAAAAATAAGTGGTAAATGACAACACTTATTATTCCTGTGAGTCCGTTCAAACCATGAAGGGAACCCAGCAGGTCCCTTCTCTTATCCCAGGCAGCTGCTGCTTATGGTGCAAGATAATGTTGAAATGCATTATGGAGTTGCAATGCAGATAATAGCCACAGGAAATAAGTTTGAAGATACTGTGCAAGTTATGTGTTGGTACTGTAAGTAACTTATATTTTTGAGTGTTAATTCTTTCAATATATGGACAGTTAGATAAAAAGTTTCTTAAAATTGTATCAAACATTGCCAGTGGAGTGCATTTTTAGTATGTAGGTTTTTTCATGCTGGTGATATTGCTAAACCCTGGGACTGTTTCTGCCTCTAGAATTCAAGGAAGCCTTTTCCCTATTTGACAAAGATGGTGATGGTACTATCACAACAAAAGAACTGGGAACTGTCATGAGGTCATTGGGTCAAAATCCAACAGAAGCAGAATTACAGGATATGATCAACGAGGTAGATGCTGATGGTAAGTGTTGGAAAGGTAGTTATTAGTGCTGTGATCATCTTAAATACGTATGACCCCCATACCTGGGCTTGGACTGCAGAGAGAAGATTCTGTGACACTTATCTCTTGGAGCAGTTTCAAAATACTTGATAGAATATAAACTGTAATCAGTGTCGATTTTTTGATTGCTCTCTGCACAGCAGTTGAAGATGCTAGCAGTATTAGTGAGAATCTAAAAAAGAGGATGGGCAGAGACAAAGTTACAGTGTTTGTCTTTAATATTTTATGGTTCACAGGCTTCCTATTGCTCTCTGACTTGCCCTGACCTGCCGTTAACCTGTGTTTCCACCCAGCTTTTCTATACATGTTTCATCAGCCCGTGTTGGTCTTAATAGCTTAATGTCTGTGGTTTTGTCTAAGGCCCAAAATATGGTAGGAGTGGAATAGTGTTAAACTTCCAAGAACTGAAAACACAAGGAGAGACTGTATAGTGTACTGTACTATATGAGGTCACTGACAGGGGCAGAGGGTGGGAGGCAAAGTTGGGAAAACATTCCCATATCAAGCCTATCAGAATAATTTTAAATGCATGTCAGTGATAACTGCACAGCTTGTTTCTGAGACTCCAGACAGGCAAGCAGTTACAAAAAAGAAAAATGCTTTTCCCTGCTCAGTGATGTTAAGGCTTTAATCTTGTATATTGATTGTGATAGTGATTTTTTCTTCAAAATCTCTGCAAAAAAAGTGAAAGTATATTGACAGGAATATAGGTTATCTGATTATCAGACTACATTAATTACAGCTACTTTCCTAAAAGCGTAAGTTGACTTTAATTGCTAACTCTTGGATGCAGATACTGAAAAACTTTAGGGTTTGCAGTGCTACATAGTTTGTGTATCATGGCTTCTCCAGGCTGCAGTCCACAATGCTGCACTGGTAGATTAAAAATGAAGGGAGACTGAAGACTTCAGATAAGTATGCCTGCCCATCTCTTTAAACTTGTTTTATGGTAGAATGCTTTGCTATTATTCTGAGTCTTCATTGAGGAATTTTCAAAGTTGAGGACAAGGCCTCTATTCAGATTTAGCTGGTAGATAAAGCTGGCCATGATAAATAACTGTGTGTCTCAACCTAGAATCCCTGAGCTCCAAAGGTTTTCTTTAACTGCATTTATTTAGCTTCTTTGCTCTGCTTACCCAGTGAGTTTGTATGTTTCCCTCCAGTAATGGGTAAATCTAAGTTGCCCAGTGTACTACTTAATGTGGGGGTTTTGGCATGCAGGGCTGAATCCTGACTGTAGAAATGAAGTTTCTGCTGTTTCAAACAACTTGTTATGTCACCGTACTGCTTTTTTCATAGCTTTGAGCAGCCTGAAGCTTGAATCCTTACCTTGAATGAAGAATTTAACATCCAGGCCTCATCCCCCAAAGTTTTTACCAGGGATGTTCAGTTTTGCAGTGAAATGCCTACAAGAGCACCTACTGCTAAGCTTATCAGAAGTACCAAATAATGTCAGCTTTTCTCATGCCACTGCAATTTGCAGATCTTTGCCCCTTAAAATAGCGGATTACTTTTGTGACATACAACATGTGTTGATAAGGAAGTTGATTTTTAACAAGGAGCAAGCATTTATGAGCGGCTTGGTGAAGTGTAATTTTCTCAGATTTTAGATACTGTGGATTTGTAGTGCCAGCTTTATAGTACATTCCCTTCTGGAGTTCCCCACAGCAATTAGGAGATTCTGAAGAAACTAACCAATTAATTTTGGGAAGTGATTTGGAGTAAAGATCAGTCTTAGTATTGGTTAACCTTGGAGCATCAAACACAACATTTTACTTGCAACTTAAATGGCCAGTGGTATGGCTTGACCTGGAAAGAAGGCTAGAGTTGATCTTGCAGTGCTGAAGCACTGCAGTGACAGTGGCTTTTGTGCTTTGTTGTAGCAAAAAGGGCAATGGTAGCAGTTGAGGGAGACCATCCAGTTCTTCTGTAAAACATTCTTGTAGAGGATCTGTCAGTCTTGTCCTTGGCTAAATTAAATGCTAGCTTTTTTTTTTTTTTTGGACAAAGAAAAGCAAAAGCATGGAAGTTTAATTTTTGGAAGTTTCTTTTAATTAAGGCAATGGCACTATCGACTTCCCTGAATTTTTAACCATGATGGCCAGAAAAATGAAGGACACAGACAGCGAGGAAGAAATCCGTGAGGCATTCCGAGTCTTTGACAAGGTATTGATAAAAGTAAAAATACTGTTTAGGTGCAGTAATGATGTCCAATTTTTCCTCAGTGTTTTCTTTCTTCTTTTCCAGAGGGAGGGTGGGGAAGTCCTCCAGTAGAAGCAGAGGAATTGGAAACAGAGCAGGGACTGTTCTGGAAATAGAACCAGGACTGTTGCAGGCTGGTTATCCCTGCTTTACACAGCAAGTCTAAGCTTTAGGCTCATCTGTGAGGAAAACCTTTTGGGCTTTCCTCAGGAGCAGGGATGAACAGACCTTGATGGGTGGAGGGGGGTGTGGTGGAGGGGTGGGATTTTTCTGTACATTCGGACTTTGGCAGTATGGGGAAACGTTTGTATGAATGTACAAGGTTTTATACTTCTTCATGGAAGCTTTTGAAGCTAAGATTATGTCCTCAGTATTTAGAGGGACATGAGGTATTGCATGTTCCATTTTCAAGATGTGGACTTTGAGGTGGTTTTCAGGAAAACTTACGAGCTCTACTTGCTCCGTCGTCTTTAAGGACATCTGGGCATCCATGATGAAGGTCAATTATTTCTAGAGCCGGGGTTCCCCTCTTTGGATTGCTTGGATATAACAATGCAACAAAATAATTGTGTTGAGCAATGGCTGGTGCAGCTGCTAAGCTGATCCACAAACGTGTGGAAGAAGGCCTTACTTTTCCTCCTTTTTGTGTTTAAAAAAAAAAGTGGCAATCTCTAGTACTTAGCTGGAAAACATGCTAGATGAAATGTTTAGTACTCCATCTTCCCTATGTGGTGATTTCTGCAGGGTAGATTTGTGTTTGTGTTTAAAGCCACTGAGGTAGCTTATCTACTGGTGATGGCCATATGAACTGCTCTAAGGTAGTGTGTTCTTCCTGTAGATGGAAGAGGACAATTTCTGAAATGGCTAGGGATGAGCTCTAGGTTTGGATATTACTAATGGGAACACTGACTTAGTCTTTTTTTATTTTTGTCACGAAGCTTTTCACAATTCCTTATGAGTAGAATTTAAATGCTTTCTTTGAAGGTTTTTTCTCTGTCCTCTTATCAAAGAGGCCTAACCTATCCACCCGCAGTCTGGTTAATAGAGGTAATATTACACAGAAGAGAGAGCTGACTGTTCTTGCTGATGGAGAAATTGGTCTTGGTTAGGCAGCAGAGACTAAACAAAACCTATTTTGTTTCTGGGTTTATTTTTGAAAACTCTTTAAAAGCATTAAAAGTACCTTATCACAGCTACAAATCAGGCATGCAGTTATTCTTACAATACAGTAATTGTATAGAAGGATATGATGGCATACAGGCTTCATAAAGCAATGGGACTAGTACAAGCTGTAGGGCTGTTTCAGTGTTTCAACTGTGTGTCTGTCCCAAGTGCTGTAAGGCTAGCTCAGGAGCCGTTAGGGGAAACCTAGATGTAGCTTTGGAGTTAATCAGTGTCAAGATTGTTGATCATGACCTTGTGCAACTCTTTCTTCACAGGATGGCAATGGCTATATCAGTGCAGCAGAACTACGTCATGTTATGACAAACTTAGGAGAAAAGCTAACAGATGAAGAAGTAGATGAAATGATCAGAGAAGCAGACATTGATGGGGATGGGCAAGTCAACTATGAAGGTAAATAGATAACTTGTCTTGACTCAAAGCCATTACTCAGATTGAGTGAAACCTGTTGCATAGGGCTTTAATTTCTAGTACTTGAAACACCAGTTTATTTACTTGTCTACTTTTATGGACAAAAACTTAAATGCAGTGAAAGGGGCTTTTTTATGGCAAGTGTGTTTAAGAGACTTAGCAGGTGAAGTACTCTGGAGACAATAAATCACTGACTTTTTATCTTTTCAGAATTCGTACAGATGATGACTGCAAAGTGAAGAGACCTCCTTTACACCTTTTTTTTCCTCTAGAAGAATCAAATTGAATCTTTTACTTACCTCTTGCAAAAAAAAAATGTTCATTTATTCATTCTGTTTCTGTATAGCAAAACTGAATGTCAAAATACCTTCTGTCCACAAACTGCATGTAATGGTTGGTGGTCCTGTCCCCAAAAGATAAACATCAGTTTTACAATATAAATAATTGTACTACCTTGAAAATAAAAAAAAAAAAGGAAGCACTTAGTGAACTCAAAAGTTCCATTTGCTAATGACTATTACACTGTTTGGGCTGGCCAGTTTTTCATGCATGCAGCTTGACAATTGAGCACAGTCAGACATTTGTATTAAAAGGAAAAAAAAAAACCCTAAAAGATCCACTCTTTTGCTCAATGGTGGATTCTAGTTCAATTTGTAGTAAAAATTGTCATAGCTGGTTTACTTTAAAATTGGTTTATACCTCAGGATGGTATGCAGCAAAATGGTTGAAGGATGCAAAACTTAGAGAAAATGCCCTAAAGGTTGAATGGTTCTCCTGTACGTAGCAGTGTGCTCCAAAAATCCGATGATCTTAACTATGGATGGCATGTCTGTGTTCAAATACTGGTTTAACATTGTCTGCATTGCACTATAGTGAAACGGGTGTCGGGCTGTTACCGTTCACAAAATTTTTAAAAGAAACCTTCACCAAGGGAGCATCTTTGGACTCTCATATTTTTAAAACCTTCTGTACCATGACTTGGAGCTGGCGGAGTAGCCTGTGGACTTCAGCACAACTATCAACATTGCTGTTCAAGTTACTACAATTTATGTCCATTCCAAGTTGTAAATGATAGTCTTTTTTTTTCCAATAAAAGACCATTAACTTAAAGGTGGTGTTAAATGCTTTGTAAAGCTAAAATATATATATAATTGAGATAATAAACCAAAAAAAGCAGTAGGAGGGAAGTGTTTCTATGAATGACTTGCTGCTAAATTATAATGCACATGTATGCAATAAGTTGTCCCCTATCTTTTCAAGATGGCAAGAACTGACCTCCTGTAACCCAAGACCTTTGCTATAAATAAATGAACTTGTGCTTGCCTTTCATATTACGACAATGTTAATTTAGTTGGTCTCAAAGTCGTGTAATGCTGACTCGTCAACTCTCAGCACAGAAGTAACACCTCATTTTGCTAAAGTGGAGAGCTCTGAGCATGCATGTCAATACTGGGGAAACATGTATAGGTTGCTTAATTTTTTTTTTGACAGGTGTTAGAAACTAGTTGGAAAATTTAAACAGCATGGACTTCATAGATATCTGTGATTCTCAAACATGCCAAAAATGAATTTCTCTACCCACAGAAAGAAAACAAAAAGGACATTTATTTTACAAAATGTAAAAAAAAAAAAAAACCAAACAAAAACAAACTAAGCCTTTTTGGAAAGTGGGGCTATTATGTCTTGACTATCTTCTCAAACACTTGCATGAATTTTGTGGGTTGGAGAAGAGGACTAGGGTTAATTTAAAAACCATCTTGTTCTGCTTTGCATGCACTAGCAGTGCTTAGTCATTCCAGGTATCTGAGTAAGTATTCTCTGATGCTTCAGCTTCCCCATGAATGAGTGGCAAAGCAGCAGTGTCCACTCTTCTTTGAAAGAAGAATGCTGCTTGTGGTTTGTTTTTTTGTTTTTTTGTTTTTTTGTTTTTTGTTTTTAAATAACAGCCTCCATGTGGAAGGCTTTTATGCTTGGGTGGGAGGGACTACAGCTTAATTACTTGACTGTTTCCAAATGTAACTGGAGTCGCAAACCTTAATTGCTTAATTACCTTTGGTTTTGGAGAGGAGTCTTGAAAGAGGTGTGAGTCTCCATTCATCCTGTCTAACTGAGGTGCCTGTGTTAAGAACTTGGTTGCTTGAAATGCAGCTTTGCTCAGCGGAGGTTGAGATGCCTCCAGAAGGCATTTGAGACTACCTGCCTTCAGTGGCTTTTTTTTTCTTAATTTTATTTTTTCTTTTGGGGAGGGTGGGGGAATTTCTGGGTGACCTTAACCAAGTGCCTAAAAGTTAGATGGGCTGAATGTAGACAATGGTTTAGATCTCTGGTTGTTGCAAGGGCTTCTTGCTATGGCTGTGTATGCTGTCTTAGCAAATTGGCCACAATGACGGGAATGTCTGACTGTCATTTGAAAGTAGTGTCTTGCATGGCAGCTGCAAACTGCTACTTTGGTAGTGCTTGAGAAAGGCTGCACTGATTCTGTAGACCAGCTTTTAAAGAAAACTCAAGAGCAAGGCAAGGTAGGAGCAATGGTTGCTACTCTGAACTAATTACTTCTGCCCGAGTGTGCAGAGAGATCTTGTCTAGTAGGTAAATGCTTCTTACCATCTATCTGTCATTCACTCATGGTTGGTAGGGTAGTTCATTTAAGAACAGCTGCTTTTAGCTTATTCAGTGTGCTCTGTGCTTGCTAGCAAAGAAACCTCCTTCCTGCAAGAGGTTCTTGGCTTGATTAGAAATTGTCTGGCAGTGTGCAGTGTTGGTATGCCCTGTAACTGAATCTGCCTGGAGGTATCTAATTATTAACTGACTTCAGTACCACCTCAACATCGAGTAAATGTATCCTCTGTACAGGACTTTAGATCTGTTCCCTTCTGCATAGTGAATATCTAGAGAAATGAAATGGTGCCATCAAGGACTTTTTTTAAATTTTTTTTCTGTGAGAGCGTGTGTGTGGCTTTGGTGTTTTCCAAATGTGAAAGTGTGGGCTGGATACACTTGGTGCATGGCTTAGAAACAGGGGACTGGAAAGAACTTCCTGGGTCATCAGATCCAGTCCCCTGCTATTGCAGGCAACCGTGTCATATAATCCTTTTAATAAACTGATCAAGCTTAACCACCTGCTTGTAAGTGGCTTGTTTTCATGGAAGTTCTGTAACTCATGTTGGTCTCAACCGATGCAAGTAATATATGAAATATGAAGTTAATCAAAAGGTCCTCCAGCTTAGCTTTAGGTTTATCATTACACTTATTTAACTGGCTTTCTCAAACCTGTTATTCTTTGGACAACACTCAGGAAAGTGTTGAATCTTTACACCCCCTTGCTATGAATAAGAGTTGGTGTGCTTGCTTAATTTTTTTAATGGAAAAGATGGATGTCTGGTTTGTTGAAATCTGTTAGATATGTTAATTGTCAAGGCAAGAAACAATTGAGTTACTTGTATTTGATACATAAATTTAAGGCTAGAGTATACATAACCATTTTTAAAATACATCAACTTGCAGTGTAGTTTTATATTTAATACTGAAATTGTACTGCTAAAGTTTAAACTGCTGTTAATCATATTCCTCTTCTGATCATAATGAAAAATAAAGGGTAAGAAAATGCTTAACATAGATCATTCATTATCATGCTTATTTTATTAATAATTCAGGTACTGAAATGCCTCCAGGTATGGGGCATTTGTTTTGGTGGGTGGGGTGGGGTGGGGGTGGGGTGGAGTTTACTGATGTGGTAGAAGGCTCTTGGTGCCCAGCCAGTTGTCACACTTGTGCAGCTTCAGAAATACAGATGCTGTCAACATCTCATCAAGAAGTTACCCTGCAGCTTAAAGATGCATTAAAAGCACGTGTGGCTCTGACCTGTGGGCAGCACGCGGTGCTGCAGCCGCCAGCCCCCCCACCCTGTGGGCCGGGGGATGAGCCTCCGTCTCGGTCCGTATTTTGCAGGACGCGTGTGATGCAAATGCAGAGCCTTGTTCCCAGGTGACACCATCCTAAACTAAAAGCACAATCTTGAGGTTTAGAAACAACAGTTAACAGAGCTTGCTTTTCCCCTACCGTGAGACTAACTGGAACACTTGTCCTACTGAAATGCATTTAGGGTTTGGGGTTCTTTTGTTTATTTGGTGGGGTTTTTTGGTTTGTTATTAAAATTTAATGCCTAAGCGAAATCTGACATGGGATTGTGGCAGGACCATGGCATGTCTTCTGACTGCAGCCATCTAGTGTTAAAGTGATGATGGCAATGATGAAGGCTGATGCCATGTTTCTCCTGACTGACATTTAGGGAAGCAAATGGTATACTTGCAGATAGAGCAAAGGGACCCTTAAAAGCAGTATGACAAACACACATGAAGGTGTGTGGGGATTTTTACATAAAACCATTGCAATTCCAAAATATTAAAGGTTGCTTTGTTTGTTTGTTTTTTAAATCCAAAACCAAGATTTTGAAGTGAATTAGATAATGAATTGTGTATGGATCTGGAGTTCTGAAGATTCTTGATGTTGTTTGCTATAGAAAATCTGTATGAAGGCCCAAGTACTTGAAGGATTTAATATTTTTATATTATATACTCACTACTATCCGTGAGAACCCTAGAGAAGCTTTCAGAGGATATTTGTAATAGTTGATAATTTGTCTTAAGATTTATATTGAATCATCTGGTTTCGAGCTGAAGTGGCCAAATATCCCAATAAATGGCAGAGCAGCTGATTAGGTAGTAGATGCTAAGAGAATCTCTTACAGTCTCATCAATAAGATTAAGCACAGCTGATATTCAGCAATGAGTGCTTGTGTTACTCTCTGTCCTACTAGTGATGGTAACCAGGAGCAGAGCAGACCACGCTGTCATGCTCTCCTTGCTCTAGCACTGACAAGGACCCTCTTCTTTCTGCGGTGCTTTGCTCTGCAGAGGCAAAAGTGTGCAGCACAGCCCTTGCAGCCTTCAAACTACTAAACTAGGAGAATAAAAACCCATTTGATACAAAAAAAAAAAAGTGTATTACATCAGGGGGTTAAGTTTCTCCCAGATCCCTGTGTAGTGTGAGATGCTGAGTGACAGCAGCACGGTATAGCGATGCTACAGAAACGAAGTTGAGAAGCAGATCTCCCAGCATTGCCACCGGAGACCCTGATAAAGAGGTTGCACGTTGCCCTTTTCATCATCCCTACAGGTGTTGGACAAAGCTGGCTCTGGCTGGCAATGAGTACTGCAGCCTCCTATGTGGTGACTTCTTGTTCTGATCTTTCATAGAAGCTTCATTGACTGGAAAATCTTGTACAGATCTCCTCTGAAGAGCCACTTTCATTTTAGTTGCCTCAGAAGTCAGCATCTGCAGAAATACTGAAAGAATTATTCATAATGCAGCCTTTTCCTGGCAAAAACATCTTCTAAGATAATTAGTGATTGAAGTACAATATGAAAACTGGGCTTATCACCTAAAAATTAATAAAAATATTTTCTGAATATATATTTTTTACTTTTAGATCTGAAAATACAATGTATTTGAAAAACAGATTCTTGAACAAAGTCCTACTTGCCCTACCAGTTGCGGCATTTAAAATGAACACAGTATTTGAATAGGAACCAACTGGATCAATTGAGAAATCCATAAAATAGCGTTCCCCATTTTACTGGTTTGCAGTGAGGTTGGCAATAACAATGCTGACGGCATAGTAAGTATTCTGAAAAAGGATATGGTAAGAGAAATGGAAAGGGGAGAGCAAAAAGAATACCTGAGCATGGGACTGCTTTGTAGTCTTGTCTCATGGAGCATTTGTTGCCCATGAAGCTATAAATATTTGATTGTGAGCTCCCTGGGCATTCAGTTTTTCTAGCAGCAGCGCTGTCACTCAGTTTGTCTGCTTTTCCTAACCCACTCCCCAAAGCCCCCCCATGCTGACTCTACATATACCTGAAAATATGCAGCCTGGAAGAGTTAGTGGTAAGCCTGCTGCAGTTCAAACGTGCTCTGCTTATTCTGAGCTTCCTTTACAAATACATTAAAAAGAATAATTTCCTCCAGACATTCTGGTAGGAAACAAAATGTAACCACAATTTCAGGTAGGTTTTACTGAATCTCTTTTGTGAAGTAAAATATTTTAGCCCAGAGTATTTAACTCCCTATAAAGCTGTGTGCAACATCCTCAAAACTAGTTTCTCAAGGATTTCAACGTAATATTTGATGGATATTTTCTAATAACTTATTTCTTTAGATATGAATAAAGTAAAAGTTGCTACACGCATACACCAGATGCCCTGACAATTAATGAGCATGCATGATGCTGTCCACCCTACTTAGCTGAATTAAAGACAAGAAGATTCAGTCAGTAAATCAAGTTAGTAAGTAAAACAGCTTTTCACTACCAAAGCAGATACCTTGCTCAACAACACAGTTACAAAGGCATAGCTAAAGGTGAAAATTGCCTTACTGATTTATTTTCCATCAAATCAATTTCTAAAGAAAGGTAATTTCTTCATTATCTCAGATTATTACCCTTTTCTATATTAAACACTTGCACACAGAGAAAATATTATGGCAAAACAATGGTCTTAGGGCTACAAAATTAAGCACTGAAAATTTAAAAAGTACCCAATTAAGCTTATCTTTGAAACTCCAGTTTAATCTATTGCAAATGTGATTGTAAAACGTTGTGATGCTGTCTTGTCTCATACTACACTGCCCACAGCATCTTTGCATCAGTGTATTAAATATTTCATTGCAACTTTCCTTTTGAATGCATTATTCCATATACTAGCCACTACACACTATCCAGTTCTTGTTCCAAAGACAGAATTACTAGTTTATTCAATTTGTCCTATGGCACTTGAATGCTTCACAAATACTGCTTTCTTCTTAGGACACACAGTGAAGTAAGGATGTGCTTTATCCTCACCAAGCAGAAGGAGCTGAAGTGCAGTCACTGAAGTCCAAAGCAGTATTTCTGAGGACTCAGTGAGACATTTTCATTTTCCAGAATCAAAATCATGCCCTATGTGTGGCACAGAGACCTCATCAGTAACAGTGTCATTTGTGTCTGAAAATCAGTCTGAGCCCCTGGATCAGGCAGTTGTTGACCGACATGCTTAGAGGAAGTGACCTTGCGTGGTTGACCCCCTCCACGCTAGGACTCCACGCAGGGACCACGAGTGCTTGTTTCCAGGGCAGCAATAGCCTGCCTCATCCAGCCCGTCAGATTTTCTCTTCTTCCAGCCCCTGTATCACTCGCTACACGTCTCCTCGTTTCTGCAACACAAGAGATGATAAACTATGCAGCATTTCTTTCACTGCACACCAGGCTGATGCATGCCCAGAGCAGCTCCTCTTGTGACAGGGAAGAGAAGCAGTTGAAATAAGCACAGCGATTTCATGCAAGGACCACAAAATAGGGGGGGTGGAAGGGAAGTGGGAGAATAAACATGGCAAAGAAACTCAAGTCTGGCATTTCCTAACTTTGAGGCGTAAGCTTTGTGCTTTCACTGCTGTTTCAATCCTGTAATCTACTACTGCGAGAGTGAAAGTAGAACTACACTCTCAGCACAGGAAACTCCATTGTGTGGCATCATGATGACACCCCTGTGAGTCATTATCTGAGCTGCTGCCTTTGGGCTCTGCACAGACTGTGACCTCTTGAGGTAACAGAGGGATGGCAAGCAAAGCTCTTCTGCTTCCTCAGCCAACCCAAAATGAGGAGGGAGCACTTTGGCCATGGGTTTGCAGAGCAAAGGTGGATTTGGGGACTGGGGGAGCGGCTCAAGGCTCTGCAAGAGGCTGTGCTTTAATGGTCCTAGGCTCTTCCATCCACTGTAACCATGACTCCCATACCTTCTGTCCTCTGCCTGTCCTACCCCCTCCCTTCCTCTCTGTTTTATTCTACACCCTCATCAGGCCCAGCCTGTGCCTCTCAGACTTTTCTAGGCTTTCTTGTCCCATGGTCCTTGCTCCTTTTTCATCTTTTCTGCTGTCATCAGTTAATCCTGGTGGGCAGCTCAGCCCCACCAGCCGCAGTCTCACTCCGCTCCCTGGTGGGAAAGGGAGAGAATCGGAAGGGTAAAAGTCCAAAAACTTGTGGGATGAGATAAAGACAGTTTAATCAGGAAAATACAAGCCGCATACACAAGCAGAGCAACAGAAAATATTCACCATGCCTCACTGGCAGGCAGGTGTGCAGCCATCCCCAGGACAGCAGGGCTTCACCACACATAACGGTTATTTGGGAAGACAAACGGCATCACTCCGAACATCCTCTCCTTCCTTCTTCTTCCGCTAGCTTTTATTGCTGAGCATGACATCATACGGCATGAAAAATCCCTTTGGTCAGCTGGGGTCAGCTGTCCCAGCTATGTCCCCCCCCACAACTTCTTGTGCACCCCCAGCCTGCTCACTGGTGAGGTGGTGTGAGGAGCAGAGAAGGCCTTGATGCTGTGTAAGCCCTGCTCAGCAATAACTAAAACATCTCTGTATTATGAACAATGTTTGGGTCACAAATCCAGAACCCAGCACCTTATGAGCTGTTATGAAGAAAATGAACTCTATCCCAGCCCAAACCAATACATCAAGCCATCTATTTGTCTCTCTAATCAGGGCTACCACTGACACCTCTTCTTCCAGATCTCCATTCCGGCAAGCACCCACCAATATTTTATCCTAACTTGCTGACTTCTCAACAAGCAACTCTGTGTTGCCTAAGACAGGGCCATCACTCAAGTCAGGGTGAAGAAGAAAGTCTTCCTGTGCTCTGCTCAGGCCCCAGGTGGTAGGTGTGGATCTGAGCCTCCCTTGGCTTGCAACAGCAGAGAGCTGTGATTGAAAAAAAAAGATACAGAGCAGGTTGCTCCAAGCTTCAAGCTACGGGTATCTGGTCTGTGAGGAGGTAAGCTGTTGGAAGTCTACCTTGGCCATGAGTGTGCTATGAGGGTGCACTGCACTGCCTCACTGCTTTCCTGAAATGCTGCTTTCATCTCAGAAGAGTTAATACTTTTTAAAAAGTGAAGTTCACCACTCTCTCCCATATAAATATGCACATATCTTCTTCCATTCAAGAGGAGCTTTGCTGTTCATTTCTCCTGAGCAGAATCATATTAGATATAAGCTTAAGCAGTCACTTCTCCCATCACTGACATCCAGCCATCCTGAGCCTAAAATGTGGTAGATTTTTAAGGGATTGTCTTTGCTCATGGTTCTTCCTAGCAGAGATCAATGCATCAAGTTTTGAACTTGAGGCCATAATGTGGTGCAGATGTGTGTGAGTCTGAGACAGTGAGGAAACTGGGAACAGGGACAAACTCTTCCCGAGACACTGGGATCCCTCCTAGCCCTCTTCTCCTACCAATTCTCCTCTCCTCTCTCTTCCCTTCTAACATAATCTCCATCTCTTCTTAGGCTTCATGAGCCACAATTTACCTATTCCATAAAGAGCTCCTCACTGAACATAATTCTGTTAATAGGCAGCTTTAGATTAGGAGATCAGTTGCTATTTGCTAAACTACTGCAGGAGTACCCCCACACAAAAAGTACAAGTAGAAAGCTCTCAATTGCATAAGTATGCATGCAGAAAAAGTCACATAAAGTTTGATTGCACTGATATTAAATTATTATGGTAGTTTGAAGTTTTATGAACCAATAGTTATAATAATGCCATTTTAGTACTCTGTACATAGACACATTAGACCTTCTTCCATACAGTAGGTAGTTACTATCTGGGGAAAAATAACCTTCCTTCTCTGATGTGGCAAAAAGCTTATTCGTATCAAAGCTATTACCATTAGTGAATATGTATAAATGAAAAAGTAAAATCTAATAAAATATATATAGCTAGGTACTTTTTTCCCAGACTTTTGCAGTGCTTACTATGAAATAATGGAATGTAATTTAGCACTTCTTATTTTAACAGGATAGGGAAGCATTCAGATTCTTATTAATTATTAATGTCCATCACATGCAAGTGACTTCACACTGCCAGTCAAATGGTGATATTACTTCAATGATTAAATACAAAATGAGTATGTTCGCAGATTGTTAATTACTAAAGCAATACTGAATCTCATATGCAGCTTTAGTTCCTAAGCTATAACCCACAGGCTACAGCTTCTACTTGTATGGCAACATAGGTATTTTTAGCAATTTACAACTTGTAAGGCATTGTCTTGACCAAATTCCAGATTAAATTAATCTGAGCAGTTGATACAATAGCAATAGGAGTAGGCATTAAGGTCACGTGGTTGAACTGGTGAGAGAACAGAACCATTTTTCTTAGGACTGTTGCTGGCTGCACACTGCTGACTGCTAGTTTGGGAATTTATTTCATCTCTTCAGTCTTACTCTATTGGATTGGTAAAATCCTGTTGCATGCAGACTTTCTCATGAATTGAGTATACTTCCTTCTGAGTGAATAGGTTGCTGTTAAATATTTCAGTCTGGGATTTGACCCATTTTGCAAATTTATCACCTTATAGCAAATTTTATCCCAATTTTATGTTTCCAAATACAAAAACTCCATCACTCTTTTCAATGAAGAAGATCGAAAGCATCACTCTACGATCATCATGTTCTGTTCCTGCTCTACCAGCTCAGTGCCCATGAACTCTGGCAATTAGGCAGGATTAAGTGAACAAGGCAGATTCATCGTTAGCTCAGAATTTCTTTGATTCTGGAGATGTAGGTCAGACCAAGTTTTACAAAATGAGGTTTTGTGGTTTCATTTAATTTTTTATTATACCCTCTGTTTTTTTAAAAAAGAAAAAAGTTTAAAAGGAAAAATGTGTTACTGGTATAAACAAAGGCAAGAAAGCTGGACTGATGGACTTAGGGAGGAATAAAATATGAGCGTGTTTGGCAAAGCACTCACACAGAAGATCTCTGCTAGGCATGATGAGAGATTTCTGTAGAACCAGCTCCAGGAGAATCCCTGCAGAGAAGAGAGGCAAGTGGGGGCAGACGTGTTTGAGGGAAGATCTAAAATAGATGAAAAAAGGTGAAACATGCAAATAGCCTTGGCAGTGCAACCTGCTACAAATTACAGCAGCCCACCCTGCTGCAAAAGCAAAGCTGCCACAGGCTGCATTAAGCTCCCAGACTCCCTGCATGGGTTAGAGGGGAAGAACCAATGCACAGGAGAAGATTCAGGGAGTGCTCAGCAGGGACCTGTTTAATATGGACATTGAGGAAAAAGTATGAAGAGGTGACAACCAGACTTGCTGCTCAGAAAGCTGTTCCCCTGTACAAGCTTTGTCTGGTGCCATGCCTGTTCCCACTTCTCTGGAAGGCAAGCCGCTGAGGGCCACACAGTTGCTGTTACCAGACATGGCTGTGGTCAGCCCTGGGATCATGCTTCATACCCTGCCAGTCTCCACGCTTTAACTACTTCATTCTGATGTGCTGAAAGGCATCCCCATTGTGAGGGAAGTCAGTGCTCCAAGCCTACCTGCAGCAAGGGCTGTGCTGGCAGGGCCAACCATGATGGTCAAGCTGTGACACAGGGGACAGGGGACAGCTTCTCTTCATCCCTGCATAGCTTCCTACCTTGCACTGAATGAGTGACCACCACTTGGTACGTAGGAAAACAATGTGCATGAGCAAGCACATCTCTTACTCTCCCAGGAGAGGGGAAAGCTCCATCCCAAATCTTTGTGCCAGTGATGCTGCTTTCAGGATAGTGAGGTTATCAGGGAATCCCTGAGGCTGGTGCCCAAGCCTGTGCACCCCACACATTGGGAAACAGACTTGGGACCCTACTGCACAGATTGCAAGGGGGCAGGGCTATATTGGAAGCAAATGTTGAAGCCAAGGAGTTTACAGCCATATTCAAGAACTCAGAAAACAATTTTCAACACCATAGCCTGTAGGCAGCAGCTGAGCAGGGGTATAGGGGTCTGTGACTTGGGACCAGTGGGACACAATCCTTTTGCATTTCCAGTTTCAGCAACGACTCTAGTGGTGGCTTGGCTTTCTGTCTAGTCCTTAAAGCTGACCTTGTCTTCTGTGCTGCGGTCCATGTTACCATGCTGGGTACTGTTTTTTTGGGGGGGATTCCTCTATCCAGTCATTGCCCACATGCAGTTCTCCTCAACTTTTAAAATATTATCAAACTGTAATTTAGGACTCAAGCCTTACATGGGACTAATCTTGAATATGGATTATTTGATTGAAAACTGTCAGACAAGAGTTTTAAAGTCATAGAATTGTTAAGGTTGGAAAAAACCTCTAAGATCATCAAGTCCAACTGTCAAGGGTACCTGGAATAGTTGTGAATGATTTAAAATATAGTACTGATTTTAAATATAGTACAATATTTTCTAGCTCCTTTCTTTAACCTCTATCCCTAATTTTTTACTTCATAGAATCATAGAATGGTTTGGTTGGAAAAGACCATTGAGATCAAGTCCAACTGTACCTACCTACTACTAAGTCATATCTCTGAGCACCCCATCTATCTGTCTTTTAAATACCTCCAGGGATGGTGACTCAACCACCTCCCTAGGCAGCCCATTGCAGTACCTGATAACCCTTTCAGTGAAGAAATTTTTCCTGACATCCAATCTGAACCTTCCTTGGTGCAACTTGAGGCCATTGCCTCTTGTTCTATCACTAGTTACCTGGGAGAAAAGACACATACCCCCCTCTCTACTACCTCCTTTCAGGCTGTTGTAGGCAGTGATAAGGTCTCCCCTCAGCCTCCTCCAGACTAAAAAACCCCAGTTCCCTCAACTGCTTCTCATAAGGCTTGTTCTCCAGACCCTTCACCAGCTTCGTTGCCCTTCTCGGGACATGCTCCAGCACCTCAGTGTCTTTTTTCTAGTGAGAGGCCCAAAATTGGACACCGTATTTAAGGTGCGAATTTCACCATACCAGTTTTAAAACTAGTGAAATAGAAACTACAGAGAAGGTATAACAGGTCTCAAACTAACAGTGGCAAAATCAAATGTGAACACTTCCCTCATTTTGAGCGGTTTGACAAATAGTCTAGAAACAGGAATATGGTGCAGAGCCATCCAGCCCAAGTTCATTGGTTCAGACGTGACCTGCAAGAAGTTAACTGAAGCTACTGCCAGCAAATGGCTGCTTGGCGGTCTGTGGAGGAGCGCTGCTTATACCTTCACCCTATGTAAGTACTTGTGGGTGCGGATTTCCCCTTCACAAGTGCTGCTATGGCAGGGGACAACACCCAGTCTCCCTGTGGGGTGGTACTCCAGCTGCTAAATCAGTGTTCTCGTTCTCAGTGGGCTTAGCACACACAGCTCCGAAGTGTAAGCTCGTGTCTCTGCAGACAGCCCTGCAAGGGGAGGCCAAGGCGCAGCATGTCGCAGCAGTGGCGGGAGGTGGCTGGACCAGCCAAGGCTGTTGGCTGCGGGGGTCCCCGCTGTCGCCCCTTGCGGTGGGCACTGCGCCGGTGGGCACGCGTGCCGGCCTCGCTGAGACCGGGGCTCGGGTACGTGCCGCCGGCCGACACTGCCCGGGCAGGTTTTGCAGCCTGTGCCAAGCGCTCTGCTGCTCCTGCCAGCGTGGGCGGTTCAGGAACCCGGCTGAAACCAGCCAGGAGAGACCCAGGGCATGCGCCGGCCACTGAGGATTACATCCCCAGAGGCTACTCTGGCTGCTCCGCAGGCCCGGCCTGCAAAAAGGGGATTTGTCCTTCTTGTTGAGACCTTTATAGGAGCCAACAGGCTGGTGTGAGCTCCCCGCTCGCCGCTTTTTGTTGTCCTTCACAAGGAAGTCAGCCACGGAGCCGGTTCCTTCCCACCCAGCCGAAACGCCGCTGTGCCCACGGGAGCGGAGCAGCGGCCAGGCCGGATCCTGTGCGGCCAGCAGGCAGCCAGCGCTGGCCCGGCACCTGCAGCTTGCTGGCACATGCCGCCCCGGCCACCCGGCCGGGAAACGTGGCGGGACATTTGCATGTCGGCAGGCTGGAGGGACTGGGGGAAACTGGTCTCAGCTCAGCAGCACCCATTGCTGCTGCTGCCCAGGATGTAAACACGGGGAAGAAGACATCTTACAGAGGGATGCGGGCTGAACGCAGCTATCTGCATTAAACACTGGCAGCCAAACCCCCCAGAGCTTTTGGCAGATTCGGATTTAAACTTTGTACGTGGCCTCTGTTTTTAATCAAATGAAATACCCCCGTTCCCCTCTCATCTCCAAACGCAGTGTGTTTGAAATTCAGATGCAGAGACAAATATCACACCGTTAAACCTCCCCATCCCAGTTGTTTATAGCAGGCATGCCAGATGTGCTGTTCCTTTTTTTTTTTTTTTCTTCCTTTCTGGATCAATATGAACATCTTTAATACTTTTATAATTGCTTTCTATAAATGTTATCAGGAAAATAAATACCAGGAGAAAAGGGTCATTTAAGTCAAAGGACAATTCTATAAGGACAAACGGGTAGGAAGGGGCCCAGGGTAAACAAACATTGGAAATTAAAGGTTTCCTAGCACCAGAGGAGGGTAGCTCTGCAGCTACTGTTCTGTAAGTAGCCATGGGAGAAAAAGAATCGGCTAATTCTTACTCCAGCCTTACCAGAGGGAATAGATGACATGATTGTCTGAATCTCCCAAAAGCTGTCCCCAAGCCTATCTGCTGTCTTCCTAATAGCACTTGCAGTGGGGCTAAATAGCCAAGACTCATTATTATAAGTATATTTCAGAAAGAGTTTTATGGCAAAATTGATATTTTCCCACCATCCAGTCTCCCTGTTCCTAACTGAAAATTTCCCTCATTTTTTCGGTTTGCATTTTGCTGCAGTTTTTTAAATATTGTTTAGCAATTACAGATCCTGCTCATTATGCCCTCAGCAAACTAAGCAGAAGAGGAGCTTCCAATCAAATCCATTGAATTCTATCTTGTGCAGCTCCCTGTTTTGTTTTTTTTTTCAGTGAAAAATCTCTGAGTATTTTTCAGCAATGCTATTAGTGAACTGCCTGCCTGCATATAAACAACATTACCACATTATTTCCATATGTCCAAATGATTAACTCAGCCTCTGCCTGTCTTAATTTTATATTTTTTTAGATAACTAACAAAGTTTCTTAAGTGTTCACTCAGTTCAATGAGCTCAAGAGATAATGTTCAAAGAGGAGGATTTATTGGGAAATAATAAGAAGAGCTCAATAAGGAGCCGCTTTTTGGTGAGGCTGAAGCCTGGTCTGAGGCGTGATGGGTATGGTATTACCATACACCAAATATTTATTTTTTTGCTGGAACAAGTTTGATAGTGACAGTTGACTTCTCCCAGGGTAAGTGGCCTCTTATGAACATTATCTTCACTGTCAGCCTTGTTGGGTGTCTTGAAGGACAAGCTGAGAACTAATTGGGAGCTGAATAGCAAAGGGCTCATGGATAGGGATGAGGCCTGGGCCATGGATAGGTGAGGTAAGGAAACCTGGTATTACTACTTCCAAGCTGTAGCTGTTATTAGGTAATTAGAAGATTTCAATCTTCAGGGGTGCACAAACTCTGTTACCCACCCAGACATCCTCTGAATTATTCAAAACTCATTTAAAAAGATAAGGGATTGAAATATAAGATGTACGCACATAAATCGTAGTGAGATCTTGCCAGTACCTGCTATGGTCAAGAATGAAACCCAGCTTCCATTACAAACCCTTTTTCTCGTGTGTTCCTAACTTAGAAAATAAAATAAACACAGAAACAGCAACTCTGAAGCAAATATATTTTATTTGGTCACTCCCCAAGATTAATATTTAGGGGGAGTTTGACTATCACCTTTTTACCTTCACCCAAAAGCTTTTTTTTCCTTTAAAAAGAAAACAAACAAAGAAATTAAATGCAAAGTGTCCAAGGCAACAAATGCCAGGTTATGCAAAAGAGAAGTTTCTAATCACCTTTGTCTGATACCGCATTTTGTATCTGTCTTTGTTAGGTTTAGTATAAATTAAATTAAAATAATATCTGTAGTTTAACTCATACCTTGCAGACTATTCAGGAGGTTAGGTTTTCAAAGTCAGCAATAGCCCTGTTGAAAAGAGAACAGGAACTGCAGAACAGCAAATGTTCTAGAGAAAATCCGACTTCTTTCTTCGGTAGTCATGGCTTAGCCTGATGAATAGAGGAGGTATCACTCTCCCAACAGTTTGCCCCTCTGAGTAAAGTTGCTGAGATGGCAGTGGTTGTGCAGCTTGAGTTTTAAAAATTTTCTACAGTGCAACATTTTGAATTTGTGTTTGTTTTCTCAATGTGATGAGGTAATATACAGTGCTATGCTGAAAAAAAGGGAATTGTGCACTCGCAGAGAATGAAACGATCCATTAGAACAATACATGTATTAATGCAGAATTTCAATGAATATTTAATATTACAAGAATGTCACTTTGAGTTACAGTTGACTTATACATGCAATCCCATTGACTTTAATTGAGGGCAAATTTTGCTACTTCTCTTTTCTTTAACAAATTGTTCATTAAATGGTTGTGAGTTCTCTACTGAACTATGTGGCACTTGAAAAGACCAGTATCTTCATTGCTCATTTATAATTTCTGCTGAAAGTCTCCATTAGAGTTGCAATTTTGCCTTATGTTAGCAAATGTACTAATGGAATTACCCTCTTTTGGGCCACTCTTTACTTTGCAACAACAGTTTCCATGTTTTGTTTTAATTTTATTTTCAATCCTTCAGGCTACTTTTCTAATGAGTTTCCTTGTGTGAGGTGCAAGGGCTGAGGTGTCTGGATGCTGCAGGCAATACAGTGCTATTCTGTAAATCCAGTGCCTACTTAGATGATGTTAGCGGACACAAGGTCCAGATGAATTTAGCAAACTTACCGTGTAATAATCTCACAATGAAATGCATACAGCATCTTGTTGCTATTAAGAAATTAGTTAATTAGAGTAAGAAAAACAATTAGAATTGGGTGCTATAAAAGTGGTTATGTCAAAGAAGGATCAGGGTCTGGGATTTGGCTCAGATCCTAAAGATAGTTCACAAAACGCTCTGAATAGTAAATTCCTAGTACAGCAGTATTTGTAGGCAACAAAATTGGTGGCTTTAATGTCTGTACATATTTTATGATATGAAAATATTGCAAAATAATTTTACATGGTTTGATCCTCATGGCACTGATGATGATACTTTCATTGATGGCTTGAGGTACAGCCTTTTTATGCTGGTAAACTAGTGAAGGTGTTCACCAGCATTTGGACCAGCTCTTACAAATAGTACATTCCCTTGACTATAATTTATATTAACAGGCAATGTGGACACTGAGAGCTTGGAACTGCACTAATGAGGTCAATATTACCAGATGCTCAGTGATCCTATGAGATGCTGAGATATTTCTAGTGAAGTCAGTGAGAGGCTGAGTGTCAGCTCCGGGCTGGCTTGAGCCTTTGCAGAACATAAATTTGGTCCTATCTGCTTCTCTGCACTTTTACTGAAAATGCTTGCTCTTTTGTGTTGGCTAGTTATTGCTCTGCTTTATTATTGTTTATGACAAAGTCACAGAGTAGCCAAAGTCAGTCTTTTTATAATGATATCATGGGTAGTGATTTCGTGGGACATCATATATTTCTGGGGGGATTTTAAAAAGCTTGTTTTAGTCATCTGGAATGGAAACACACAAAGCGGTGCAGTGCCAGTATCTAGTTAAAGATCATTGGAACAAATAATGCAACATCATACATAATAGAGTTGGACAGTTTATTTATTTGGAATAAAATACTGAGGAATTGCTCCAATTAGAGTGATATTTGTCCAGACCATCTTTGTTGGACTTGAAAAGAAAATAGTGTGCTCTTCTTGCTGCTCTTTTCTGGGTTTTTCTTTCTTTCCTCATACTTCCTTAATCTCCTGGCTTGCTTGCTTTCACAGCTACTGTGAGCCATGCAATTTAAGAAAAGACCTACCAATTGGGCTGCTGTGTTTGTTACTATACATCTGTATTCAAACAAAATAAAAGGCAGTGTTTGCAGACAGACAGGGCCTGCTGACATCACCATGAAGGTCTTTCTGAGGGCCTGGAAACCTGACAAGTGTAGGGAACGAAACAGGAGGATGCACATCTTTTTTCTCCACTCTTTATTCACACAGAAAACATCAGGGTTTGAGCTCTGTCTGCATCAGTCTACTTCTGGACATGAACATAGTGTGCAAGACCACAAAAGGAGTAGATCGTATGCTCTTAAAACTGAAGACGTGTCTTTAAGAAGATAACAGTCCGTGGAGATGCTGCCCTGCTGGCAGCCAGTCTAGTCCTGAGCATGCACACCTGATTCTTGGTGCCTCTTCCAGATTCCTCCTGCCTGCTGTGCTCACTTCTGCTACCAGTTTCCTGGCATGTAGCTGGCTGTATGAGCTGCAGCTGCAGTGGATGTCCTCACTCTATTTGTCAGTGTGGACTGCAGATGTTCAGCACCACAGCAAGAGCAATCCCAGAAGTTTCCTGGGATATGCACAAACTCAGGGAGGGGTTGGTAGCATTTGTCAGGAAAGCTCATGGGCCTGGAAAGTGTCTCACAGTTGTTTCATTCCTCAGGACCTGCCCATTCCCATGTAAGTCACGTCAGAGTTCAGATTTAATTTTGTTTTCTTAATGTAAAACTTAAATTTAAAGCTTATAGCTAACTCTACCTCTTTCTGCTGTGCAGAATACATCATGAACATAACACGTTCCCTAAAACATCAGATGAGGTTCTGGAGGGCTGCAAAGATCCATGAGCTGTACAAATAATAACTGTAAACCCCCTGAGGCTCCTGGTAATATTTTGACCTATTGTCCTTCTTCAGGCTAAAGAAAAAAACCTGTCTCACCCTGCATCTGCACACATAGCACTAGTATGATTCATCATGCTTCCCTTCTTTCTCAGAAGCTGCCTTCAGAGCCATTTGGTCCTCATATGTTATTTCAGAGAACTGAATTGGGCACATTTTCAGAATTACAGAGCAAAATGTTCACATATAATCACAAGATGGAAGAAGTTGGGTTTTTTTCAGGCACTTGGGCATATGCATTTGTTCCCTGCAATACATTTCGAACTTCAGTGGTGGATGTGGTACTCACAAAAGGGTTAATGACTTCTCTGCAGTTGCTAGGTAATGCTGTCTTGTCTTTGGGACCACTTACTAGTAAGTGACAGCCTTTCTGATGATGTAATGCTTAAATAGTAATTGTGGAGTGCATTAAATTACCTTTTTATTTTTCTTGTTTCCTTTAGAAAGCTAGGAAATGAAACATAAAAGCCTGCAGCATTGTGATATTATGGCTGCATGGATAAATCAACCAAAAGCCAGAAAATACAGAAGCTGAACATCAGTCTAAGGAGACATCTTCAGCTGTGAGAGAGTGAGCTCTCTTGCTAATGTACTGTAATACAGCTTTTGGTAGAAAGTACTGTTCCTTCGTAGTTCTTGGGCCAATGTGGATTGAAATGATGCATCCAAATGATGGGTCACTACAGTAATTGATTTGGAAATTTCAAAAGGGCTATATTGCAATTAAAAATTCCTTTGCTTACTTTTATTTTATTTTTCTTATTTCTGGTTAATTCAGCCATTAGAGCTGCTCTTACAAAACAACAAGGACTGTTTGGATTTAAATTACTTTTGGACTCAGACCAAACTGCTCAAACCCACATGCAGACCAAGGTGCAGCCAGAACCGATGTGGTCAGGTCAGTTCCAGAGGTGCATTCTTTGGATATCAGATCTGAAGCAATTGCTAATTTGTTCATAGGCAACAGGAAAACACATTAAAGTGAATAAAACTACTCAACAAACATTTCATTCTCACTTCTGTTCATTTCATTCAGCTAAGTGGCCCAATCCCAGATCCCTCCTTTCCTAACCTGGGAAATACTGGAGGAGGGAGCTGAGACTCAGTGGGATTTTACACCCTTAAAATCCTCAGAGCTTGCAAGGGCCTTTGACCCCAGCTGGAACACATCCCACCTGGGCTTGCTCTCTCAGCTTCCTGGGACCCTCTCCTCCAAAATTGCTGCCCATGCCCAGCTTTGTGAAGGACCAGGGCTGCTTTGCTGACGCCTGCCCCAAGGTTGCACAACCCCAAACAAGGCTGCTTTAAAGTGAGCACAGCACAGGCTCAGCAAGTGGTCCGAGATCAGCATGCCAATGCCTTCTTTCCCATGGCCTTTTTCTTTTTCTCCACAAATATCTCAGACCGTGAAATAGCATTGGGAGTCTGGGGACTCGGGGCGCTTATGAAGTGTCTGACTATCTTTTCATGCAGGCAGGGCAAATCCACTTGTGGATGCCATCCCTGAGACAGGATCTTACCCTAGATTAGAAAGCAATCACATAACGGAGAAGTAGGCATTTATATAGCTGGCACCCTACAAATGGAAAGGGAAAGGAATGGGTAAACACTAGGTTCCTTTTTCTATCTCTTTGTGTGATCACTTATGAACCCTTTGATGACTAGGAGAAACTGCAAGCTCTCTCAAACCTGTGTAATTGTGCTAGGCTCAGCTGATGTCCCTGGATGTTGCTGAGAGTAGCTGTCTTTACCAGCAGCAGCAGCAACCCAGCATCTTTGTACTCCCCATTTGTCAAATTAAAAGGTCATATTTCAGGCTTTCCCTTATATATACTCCTACAGTGTCGTGTTCAGTGGACACATGAAAGCGGACCAATTGCTCTCAGAGCTGTGTGTGGGATTCAGTGCCAGGAGAGAAGAAGGCGGCTGCAGGCTTCAGCACCCAGCTTTTTCTGCCACCAACAAAACTAGCGAGAATAAAATATGCAGGCTGAAAGGAGAAGGGAAATAATTGTATCCTTACACGAGGCCTTCTCTGCTTTGGGACATGCAGTCATAATAATGGTAGACACTGCAAAGAAAACAATACACAGGATGAGATCATTCCTGTAGTCAGGTTCAGTACAGGTATTATTTACCAGAACTGCAGTGTACAGAGACCTTTTGTAGGGCAAGTCTCTCTTACGACAGATCATTGAAATGCTAGTGGCAAGTACAGTGACTGCTGATATGAAAAAGTGGTAGTAGGAAAATAACTGACTACAGATTGTGAACCACTTCAGAGAGATAAATTTTATTGTACTAAATTGAGTTTTAGCCTGTATGTAGGTAGCTATACTATAATAAGGATGGTGAAGTATCACCATAGCTGTGAAGGGCATTACCAGTCACATTTGATTCCATTTGATTAGTTAGGAGATTTCATCCTACTCACCCATTTGTCTCATCTCAAAAAACATAATCCCCATATACAAATGCTTGATATATAATGCATCATTTCAGCCAAGGGAGCATGCGCTGTTTTGAAGTTGTCCTGTTTTGCACTCATGTTTCTCACCACACAGAGCAGGTGGCAGGTAAATGCCTGTTGCAGTGTGAAACATCATCCATGGATACCACATCCATCCTGGATGGCTGACAGAGACATGCATGTAAAGTGAGGTCTGGTTTACTGATTTGCTCATTTCTTAATTTCTGAACCCATCATTAACAGTGATGCCATGTCTAATGCATGGGAAGCATTTGAGAGAGTTACAGAAACATTGAATGCACTGAGGGAAGAAGGTTTAACCCCTCAAACCAAAGTTTTCAGAGATCATCTCAGGATCTCTCATTGTCTTCCACTTAAGTAACAAATTCACAACAAAGACTGATCTAGGATGGTAAGAGATTACACTACTGCTGAAATTGAACTACCACTGTGGTACGCTCTAAAAATACCTTTCCCTCTAAGGATCAATGGTCTCCACAAGCATCAGTTACACCAGTGTACACTTAGAACCATCCTGCCTGCAATGCCATCAATCACTATGACCCCTGCCTTGCAGAGAAACGGCATAGCATGCAAGCAGTCTGCCTGCCCTTATCCAAGTATAAATCTTGGCACAAAATGTGGCCCAAATTTATTCACCTGGTCTGTGATGCATCTGATTGATAGTTAACATCAAATCTGCTGGTCTAACCACAGATAACGACAGTCACCCAAATACCACCTGAAACAGTCCTGGAAGTGCTGCTCACAGGGAATTGGTATGCAGCTCCTGCATTTGGTCTCCACAAGCAAGCAGCGTTTCCTCTTCAGCTCCCTTTGGCTTGGGAGAGGTAGAACACTATTCTCATTCACTGGCTTTGCTGGAGCAGACTTGGTCTTTGTTTTAGCTAGCACAAGAAATGCATCGATCAAAACCAAATAGTGGAATAAACATGTATTTCCCAGTTTCCATTTCCTAAGTGTATCTGTGCTTATGTCAGCATCTATCCAAGACCTTTCCCCACACTTCATGGCTTCTGCATGGATCCAGGTATCTTCCTCCTTCTTGCAATCATTCCCTTTGACCCTAGCTTTATTCTGCAAGTGACAAGATCTTAGCTTATATAAAAGCCTTCTCCAAAGCTTTCTTTTTCTCTTTTTCTCATTAACCAGACAGGTTAATGAATTCTAGCACCAACATCCGGCTTCTGTGTTCAGCTGCTGGCACAGCAGGCCTCTGCTGTGGCCAAAATACCCACCAGGTTTTACATCCCAGCCAGCCCTTGAAGGGCCCCTGTGCCGTGAGGCGGGCGTGCAGGGAGTCGTGCAGGGAGCGTGGGGACACACACGTCAGGCAGAGACACTCTGGGCTGAAGTGGGAGATCCAAGGGCCCATGAGGAACTCTGCTCCATCTCCCTTTACCTGGCACTGTCCAGGCCGAATTGTAGACTGGGTGTTTTGTCCCCCTCCCAGTTCAACAGTTTGGTTCCTTTCACCAAAACCCTCTTACGGTAGCTTTGGCTGCAGGATTGGGCTCCTGACAAGTAATTTCTATTCCTCACACATATTGGGGCATTCTCATCAAGTGGCTGCTGAGATTTGTTTCTGCCTCTCCCATCCTCAATAAATCTGTAATTTGGGAAGCAGATTTTATTCTGCTGATTCTGTTGGACTGTTTATTATGCTGGATTTCTAAGGCATTTATGCTTGGCTCGGTGATTCCTCAGAAAGGGAATGGTGCCTATTGTCGTTAACCCTGTAAAATGTCTAATGAATAATTAACTAGCATGTTGTTTGTAATTCAGCTTTGTCAGTTTGGTCAGTCAATTGCTGGTTGCTGCTCCTATCAGACAAAAACCTTGCTGTGAAGCTTGTTTAAAATTCAGCATTTGCTAATTAGCATTGTTCCGAATGTAATTCTAAGTGCCACATCTTCAGGCAATTCAAGAGAGCAATGTAGAACTTCAGTGTCTCTATGGAGACCATCTATAATTTAAAAGACAGAAACAACAGTTTAATGCCTTGTAATACTTTAAAAAATCACCAGTAGCTCTTTCCAAAATACCCCCAAAATGCAAATAGAAAAGGGATTGTGCCCTACTAGTATACGAAGCCAATTTGTTGAAGATCACTGAAATGTGATAGAGATGATTCAGTGAAACTAGTTGAAGGCTAAGTTAAAGTACCAGGATTAGTCTCAGGGGTTTAAATTAAATACTGAATAAATATTTAAAATGAAAAAGATCAAATCATTAGGCACATGTGCCAGCTGTAGAAAGGTAAAAGCATTTTGTTGGATTTATGCACAGAAAGACCAAGAAATGAATTCAACAGCCCTGCTAACCATCTGGCTTTCGGGACCGTAAGCCATGACTGATCTTGATTTCCAGGACAGAAGAGAAGCGGGTTTGATCACCCACACTGGGCATCTTGCCTCCAGCAATGCCTTATATCTGATGCTTCAGAGAAAAACAACACTGGGCATGACAGAAAGACAGGGTCTCCTGTAAATAACCAGCAACCACACAGGCAAGCTCCGATGAATGAGTAATGCAAGATGTATGTACAAAGCTGTACCTCCTCCTGTACAGAGCAGTATTCTGGCTGATCAAAACCCAGTGCTGAAGCTGGTGTAGCTGCAGCACATCAGCGAGAAGAGAACTGACTGCTTGCAGCAGGGCACCAGGATAAACACAGCTCCTGGGGCTCTTCAGACAGCTCACTAATGCCTTGGAAACTCTAAAATCATGGACAGAGCTGGGTATGATGTGGGGAAAATGTGCAGACAGCAAAAGCCATGTTCCCTGCAGCTGAGGAGCGGAGCAAAGGTGAAAGCTGATGAGGTAGCAGAGAAGGTGCTAGCAGCTGTGAAAGAGCCCTGTCCTGCTCCAGACCTACACTTTGCACCTTTGGGGAGCTTCCTCATCTGGCAGCATGTCATGAAATCAGCAGAGAGGGTGGGAAAGGGAAACCAGGAGAGGAGGAAGAGGCAGGTAAAAGACTGAGTGGGGATGGTGGTGAGTACAACACTTCTCGAAGTTGGGTCAGAGGCACCAGATATGAGAAGGGATAAGCCCCATCCCACGATGGATGGGGAAAATGCAGCACCTTGCAAGGCCCAGCACCGTACTAGGCAGGTGTTGGGCAAAAATGCCGTGTGCCCTGAAATTTACAGGTAAAGGGAAGCACAACCAGCACAAATCTCACCATGTGGGAAGAGGTAGGATAAAACAAAGGGTAATTTATCTGAAAAGAGTGAGTAGAAGCTAAAGAAAACTTCTAAAACTGAAGTCTTTATTGCTCAAATTTCTCTATACCTTTTCAAGGCTGCCTTGCAGTTGAAAGCTTCTGCTCTCTTAGTGTGAAATATCCTAAAATAAATAACACTATCTTCTCCAATGGTGCATTATAATCAGAGTAGGAGTTTTTAAAAAGCCAAGCGGAAGTGTGTGGTCTAATTTTTAGCTGAGTTGATCTGAAATCAGTTTTCTTACATCCTTAAAGGTATTTTAATATAGTAGGATATCTTATTACACCTTGTTAGATCACAGGAAATATTTACTACTCAAAATTGTTAAGGAATACATTTTACCTTATTCATTGCTTTATTTCCTTTGCCCCTTAAGGAACAATGTTCATTAGTGTCTGTAAAAATAGACATTTCATGAGATGTTTACTTCATTTAATTGAAGTCTAATATTTTCTGCCTGGGGTACAATATCTACTTAGTGCTTTTTTCCTACATTAGATGCACATTAACTGCATAACTGGATAGTAACAGTGAACAGAGATATTGTTCTTTAACACCAATAGTTATATTTTTTTCCTTATTATTCACTCACTGTTCCAGCTGATGTCAGTGGAAGGATACATATAGGAAAAGCATAATGCACTTCATATTTCACATCCAGCAATATTTTTCTTGAAGAAACAAATGCTTTTTGCACAGCAGCTTTAGTTTTTAGGTGGGTTATGTGATTTCTTGTCTTGCAACATCTTCATTTGGAGCACTATGGTATAGGCAGCCATGGAATGAGAGAAGTGCTTTGGTCATGGCAGTTTTCAGAAGTCCTTCTTGGCATATGATTAGGAATGGCTCACTCTACTGCTGCCCTTGCCAACTTCATGCTCAGCTCACTCACTTTTGCCTCCTCTTCTCCCTTTGTTTTCTTGCTGCCTCAATATGCTCTCTTGCTGTATGTGGCTAGTTATCAGAGCCTTCAGCAGGCATCTTGAAACACTGTCTTCACAGAAGCTGCCAGCACACACTGAAGTCCCACTCCTTCCAGGTGGTAGAGTGCTGGTCCAACCAGTGAGCTGTATATGCTACACCTGTTAAATGTCTGCAAGAGCATGGGTGCAGTTCTGCAATCAAATGTCCCTCTGCTCCAGCAAAAGTTAATCCAGTGGTACATGGCTGCAAAATCATAGGTTTGAATCTTGCATCACAACTGTTTGTGAGTTAGAGGGTGAACAGCTGGAAGGTCCGTGACTCTATCCCTACAAAACAAGCATGTGTATTGGGGCACTGGCGGTTCTGTCAAGCCAAACAGCAGCAGAATTGGATCAAGCCAGCTGGATTTTGGCAAGAGACTTACCCTCAAATATCAATCTTTCTTAATTAGCCAACATTTAGCCTGAAATTATGCCTCACTGACACAGCTATATTCTTGTTGAACTTTTTTCTTTCCTGGTGGATCAGCATTACTTGACTGGAAAAAAAGCAAAGCAAAGAAATACCCCATCAAAAATGATACTTCCTGACACCTTCAGCTCCAGCAAGGGAGTGTTTCATGGATCGACGCAGCTGGAATCTGCTGGAGTTAGTACCACAAAGGCATCCTGCCTGGAGCTGAAGAGTTCCTACCTCTCTAATCAGACATATGTCCATTTTGAAAACAAAAAATTAGATTCCCCTTTCATTCTGTTTACTTTCTGTTCTGTCTGCTGGTGTAAATAGATATAGGACGTATCTTAAGAGTCTGTGTGATGCCTTCTGACCCACTGGAATGCACTTATCTGCTTCAGACCTCTCTTTTAATATCATGTCTCTTCCACTTCAGACTAGATCAGCTATTATTGTGTTAGAAATATTAGAAGTGTTTTTAAAAATGTAGTAAATGCAAATCTGCAATTTCTTCTGTGTCTCTTCTTCCCTTCCAATGACATTGTTTGGGCAATACATCATAAAAAAAGCCTCACTGCAGTGATGTATGGCACTAATCTATCATGCAAGCACTATCTTTTTGGTGATATATTAGAACAATGCATCATTAAAACATCATTGATGTAGATATATATTACTCAGCTACCGACTGGCTAGCAACAATATCTATATAGGGACTTAGATGGGTCTAATGTGTTAAATCAAAGGTGCATGGATTTGAATTTAAAATAATAGCTGCATGCTGTTAAGAATGTTGTGAAATCATATATTAATAGGTACAATGAGAGTCTCCACAAGACATTGCAATTAAAAAAAAAAAGCTGTTTTAATGAAGTGGTGGAAGCTGCCCTTCTGCTACCCACGTTGTTTTCCTGTCCCAGAATGGGCCAGAAAGGAAAGAAAAAGGTAGGATGAAAATATATAGGGCAATAGTCCAAAGGCATCACTGCCTCCCACAGCTTTGGTGGGAAATAGGAAAAATTATAAAAGCAAGTGAAAATGTAAATGGAGAAAAGCAGTACCATTCTTTTAGGATTTGCTGATGGCTTTGGGTCTTTTTAGTATCCCTGACTCTGAACTTAAAACAGAGTCTCTGATCTTTAATAAACTGAAGTGAGGTGGACTATGGATGTGATTCATTAGTTTCTAGCAAAGTATGTGGCTTTGTCCAGGAGCATTTGTTACATTCCCTCTTGTTTTCTAGAATTATTTCCTTTGCCCAAATTAAAATATGGGGTCATATCTGTTGAGGAAAAACCATGTTGACCTTCACAGACTATTTCCACTTGTGCCAGAACAGAAGGTGCACCTGCAGTTTCTGGACATTGTTGGATCTTCTTGACCTCCCACCTTTTGGGAATATTCAGGAAATACTCAGGGGGTCAGGGAGAGGCAATTACATTCTTCTAAATAGGTCCTTTATGCCTCCAAGTGCAGGCTAAAGGCAGAAGCTGTATTACAAACCTCTGCCTGCTCTGGTTCCTTTGGAGGGGGATGGTTTTGGTTTTATAGGGATTCTCAATGACCTGAAAGCTAGATTTTTTTTTAATCATCTGCTCTTCATTTTAGATGGTAAGAACACTCTACAGGGTAAATAGTTTAATCTCATAACCCACCTTTGAACCATAGAAAAAATAACTAATTTTTCAGAAGTTTATTACAGCAACACATAACAACTGTCAGTGTCAGAGCTGAGACTGAGGTCAGTAAGCTCCTCCCATGTTTTAAACCATATTTACCTTCCAGAACTTCCATTGGTCCTTCACATTTGTTAACTAATTTTTATCAGACTGATTTCTTATATTACCATGTTACTAGCTTAACCAAACTTTCAGGACCACTGTCATAGCACAGCAGATTGAGCTCTGTAATATACAGTATAAATCACTTATTCCTAATCTGTCTTCATTCCTGAAGACCAAAGTGGATGATTATCCTGCAAAGAAGCATTCTGTAGACAGAGTTTGGAAAGGATAATCCATACTCCAGAGTAATCTCTCATGTGCAGATGTACCCTGCAGAATGAGAAAGCTACCTACTAATGTTAGACTGAAATCAGGATATGTCGTGGTCAGTGGTGAAACAGCAAAATGTTTGGCTATGTTAACAGAAGGAGAGAGACATGGGAGCAGGGAGCAGCAGGTTCAGCAGCACAGGGAAAACACTTGGTAGCATTTTGTAATGACAGGGTAGGGAGTGAGTGTGTTTTCGATGCCTGAGGAATCATTTTCCACACAAAGACCTTTCCCTGTGTACAGCCTTGAGTACATCCTGCACTCTACTAAGGCATTCAGCATTGCCAGGCACTGGGTGATCACATGCCCTGTAACTTCCAATTATTAATTTTGCTTTCCACTGAAAGAATATCTTACATCAATGAATATCTTTGATAATATGAGGTGGCAGCAAATGTTCTGGTTCTGCTGTTAGTGATGCAATGTAGGACAGAAAATAAACCACCTAGCAGTTTAAGGGTATCATCTGAGAACATGATGTGGGTGTAAAAATTCAGTATTACAGGGCACCACAAACTCATCTGTTCTTTTAGCAGTTTGAGACATATTTTTTCTTGTGGCTTTAAGCAAGTCCCTCAGGTTTTCTGAGCCCAGTCTGTAAAATCAGCCTTGCAGTCTTTTGTCATGTCCTGCATAAGGGAGCATTAAAGATTCATTCTTGTTTGAAAATTGCTGTGAAGATGAAACCAGCAGTATAAATTCTGCTTATTGTTCCAGTGGCCTCCTGATTTCAAAGGCTGCCAGGCTTAAAATGGTAGGAGGCTGATTTAGGTGGAAATCAAGACACAGTGTGGCTGATGCAGGAGTCAGACAGAACATGTTCACCAGCACCAGCCTGAGCGGGAATGCACGGAGAGATGATACATAAAGCTCTTCAATACCATAAAGGCACACATAAAAAAATCTCATTACTGCCTTTTGCACTCCCTAGCCACCGTTCCTACAACTCTATTGGGCTCTGGCAGTAGTGAGAAACATGTTAATGAAACAGAACAGTATCTGGACCATCTGGGAAGGATATTGTGTCAGGTTGTATGATGAGATACACAGACATCCTTTGGAGTTTGCCAAGAGTGAGACAATAATATGCATGCTTAGAATAAAACCCCTGCCTTTGCAAGCAGATAGCAAAACATCAGAGGGGCAAAGAGGTGGGAAGAGAAGCTCACACTGTGACACAGAGTGGCTCTGTCAGAGTGCATGAAAGGAGCTGGCAAATACTCAGTCAATGCCTTTCATACAACCTGTCAAGGTAAGAAAAGAGGCAAATACCAAAGCAATGGAGACCAGCGTGCCTGCCTCGGTTCGAGCAAGAGCACAAACCCATGAATCCACCTAACAAGGATGGCGCAGCTGCTTATTGCTGTGTGCAGAAAGCTGATGCAGGAAAGAGTCCAGAAGCTTTCACTCAGATTTTCTCTTTAAGAAATGGAACAGTGAATTTAACAGGGTTAATTAATAACCTTGAAAATTCATCATTAATTAAAAACTAGCACTGACTCATTGAAGTCGAGGCATATTGGGCACTCATAGTGTGGACAATGATGCTTGAGACAGAGTCCTACTCTCGCTTAACCGAACTCGCTCTGGACCTGGGCAGCCTCCACAGCAGCACTGAAACGAGCCTGGGAACAGGAAAGGCTTCAAGCAGCATGCTTGCCACTGTCGCCTGTAAAAGAGCTGAGAGCCACTGGGAGAGCTGGGGCAGCCTGAAAGCGGGAGCTGCATTTGAGAGCTGACATGAAACCCAGTGAAACCTGTGAAAAGAGCCCCATACATAAAGCAAAAGATGCTCTAATTCATGTGTCATGTTCCTGTCGTACATTGGAACAAACCAGCACAGGATGGTCCCGTAACCTACTGAGGTGCTGCTGTGCTCCCTGCAACAGCCCCTTCCCTCCACACATTTAGAGGACCAATAATAATTAATTAAAACATTGCCCTTCTACAGTTTCAGTCATGGCATCTCATAAGCATTATCAAACAAAGTTTCCCAGTCCTGCTGGGAGGTCAGTGATTGCTCTTCATGTTTTACAGTGTGATAAGCAAAGGCCTGGGGAGAGGAAAGGCTGATTGCACCCAGCCTTGCCCAAGTGAGCAAGGGGAGAGGCAGGGGCCAGGAAACCTCCCTTCTGCTCATGCTGGGCCTTTCCCAGCCCGGCTGTCCTCCCAGGAAACAGCCCAGCACCTCTTGGTTATCTGCCTGTCATCATGACACAAGGGCTTCCACGGAGAGAGGGGACTGCACATCCCATCACACATGTGCCAGCAGCAAAGGGGCTGCTCACTGGGACAGCAAAAATGGCACATGTCGACTGACAGTCAATTTGCTCAGCACCAGCAGGGAATTTTTTGTGACTGAGGACTGGTACCCAGGACTCTCAAAGCTGTCTTCTCCCCTGCTATTGAGATGACAGACTTGAGGGTAGCTGAAATGAACAGTCTGTAAGTGAGCAGGCCAAGATTTTTATCATCTGAAAAAAGGGAGATTATTAGGGTCAAGACACTGGAGTGATTGCTCATAACCAAGCTGTCTTATCAGATTGCTAGCTCCAGTTTTGGGCCCAGATGTTGCAGCATATAAAAGCTGGCATACATTTACCATAGAAAAGCTGCCTTTGGGCACTCTAGTGTCCATTGTCAGCAGTGCACACCATCATTTAATATTTCCTCTGGGCTTCCAGGGTAAACATTGCCTTTATGTAACATACCTACGCACATGCACATATGTGCAGGATGGTTTGGGAACAGTTTTGCTGAATTCCAGGTGGAGAAATTAGTCTACCTGAATGCCATGTTGAATTTCATTGCGCTCATATCACTGCACATCTGGCACAGCTGTGGCTCTCTCTGGCAGACTGACAGCCTGTGCCTCCTGCCGCGGCTACATGGAAAAGGCCTTCTGTTTGCACTGGTGCCTTCTGCAGCCCTCTCCCTCCCCTAAGAGGCTTTAGATGATATAATACATACCACTGTTTCACTTGCTCTTGCTTTTTCATCCAGTAAGATAAATGATCATGAAGACTCACTTTGCCTTCCTCTGAGCACAGCCTCCTCCGTGTGTAGCAAAGATAAATACTCAGGCAAGCCACTCATCTCAAAAAACATCTAGGCAAGCATTCACACTAGGTTAAAAACTCCCTGCCCGATGCTGTAGTGGCAATTGCCACAGAAAAGCCTATAAACAAAATAAACAAATATAATACCACTGAGAATCAGGGGAAGAAAGCAATAGTAATGCTTGCTGTTCTGCAAACACTTCAAAATCCAAAACAAACCAACCAAAATTGTTTTCTTAGTTATCTTTTCATCCTTTTCCCTAGGCCTTTTCCATAAGGTACTTAGTGGAAATGAAAGCAATACTTCTATATAGATAAATCCATAGCATTGAAAAGTGACTGATCTCTTTTCTCTTAGGTGCTTGAATGCTGCATCAGTCTATACGGTGTTTGAAAACCATGTGGGAAGGAGATCATTCTCTCTTAAATTCAATAGGCTTTTAGAATAACATTTATTCACTTCTATAGAGTTTTTCCATATGGGATTTCAGAGCCTGTTATACAAGAAGGTGCCCCCTTTTCTCCTCCTTTGTGCTTGTTCTTTCACCAGCACAAAGCTGAAGTGAACAATAGTATCCACTTGGCTATACATCCCGCAACGTCCAGGACTCTGAAGAACAAAGAATAAATACATGTCTGAGGGGCTAAAGATAGCAAGTTCAGCACGATGGGTAACTCCAGCTCCAGCAGAAAGTTCTGGTGCTGGTCTATAAAGGTTCATTTTAGGAGCCAAAGAAAATGCGTACAGAAAACCAGTCCTGATGTGGGCTGGCTATAAAATCCTGACTGAGTCACCCTGCCTCTCTGAGCTGCATTTCATACAGCTGTAAAACGGGGTTTTGGCCCAAAAGCCCGGGTAATGGTTTTATAAGGCATTATAAAGGACTGTGAGGAAGATAAACAAATAACTTTTTGCTTTTTTCATGTGGGAGGGCGGGAGCAAAGACAGAAGGGAAAAAAGCAAATACACTGAGTGGGAGTGTGGGGACAGGAGTTGGGACAATTTATTAATTTGGTTTCCATCTCATTCTGGTAAACAGCATACAGCTGGGTGAATTCGCTTTTTGATCACTCTGCCTGGCGAGCGTTTCCTAGCGCCCGAGCCCTGGCTGCCCCGCCTGCCAGCGTTCCCCCCCCGGCATGGGCGCTTGCTGAGCCCGGCCGGCTGTCCCCGCTTTGCTGCCTGGGGGCGTGTGGGGTGTCCGTGACTGTGCACCCTGCTGTCGTTTTGTTGCCTTGCCTCCCTCCGTCTGAAAACTGGGCTGGGGAAACATGTCTGCTTCCCCAGCTGGTTTGTTACAGAAGGGGAAAAGGGGAGGGGAAACTTTTTCTCTCCCTGACTCAGATGTCCCTCTAGAGACCTCCGTGTAAGGTGGAGGCCACTCATGGGACTCAGGAGAATAAGATGGGGGAGCGGAGCAGGTCGGAGCCCTGGGTGAAGCCGTGTGGGGAATACAAGGTCTTGCTTTTGTCCCCTTCTCGCTGAATGTCAGGGAAAGCATGTCCTTGCCTGCTGCTATAATCACTGATTATATGCAATTTGCCTGTTGTATTAAAGCTGCTTGCTTAATTGATATAATTTTAAAGGGCGGTCTTGGCATGAGGGAGACAAGCTGTTTTGAACTCCAGTAAACACATTTAGTATGTGATCATCATAAGCAGCTCCTGCAGCCTTTCTACAGCAAGCAGACAGCAAGCACCGTGTGTTTTAAGCACCTGATGCTGGTCAGAGCTTTGATCTATCAGGTTTAAGGCTGGGTGGAGGAGGGGATGCAGAGTGCTTTGCCACACTCCCTGGTACCACTGAAACTGTTAATCAGCTTGCTCTGCGGTCTACTGCGGAGTTTGCTTTATTAAAGCTCCCTGCTGCCTGTACACGTTCGCTGGCACAGACATCGAGAGACAAGCAAACACTTACCCAAGTGTAGAGTACTCGCTGCTGCATTGCAGAGTTTACTGGCATGAAATGATGGGGGTAGGTAATTGCAGGTGGAGGCTTGGGTCCTCCCTCAGCCTGCCCACATCTGCAATCTCGTGGATTTCTGTAATAGGGGATACAAGGATGGCTGTGGGGAAAATATACACCTTCAGGGCTCTTTTTCCAGCTTGTAAATGTCTGGATATCTAGCATTGTATGTGCTAGTCTTGAGTGTGATGTATGCTGCTTAATGTGGTTTTTATTCACGGTTATTCTATAAAACTAAAAGTTAATTTCCTTTGAGGTACTCAATGGGGTAAGCATAATTTTATTTATTATTGTTATAACCTAACCTTGCCTCTGCCTAGAGGCCCTCTGTAAGGTTGAGGATGCCTTTGTGCTGTTGAAGTATTCAAAGTAAATTCAACTGTCTTTCAAGGAGCTTGCAGCCTGAGTATTAAAGGCTTTCTGGTTTTCCTATAGGTTGTCTCATATAGAAGCTTGAGCACAATGAAGTCACTTTTGTAGCAAATTGTAGGTGATTAATTCAGTTCATTCTTCCCCCTCCCCCCCAATAATCCCATCTCCAGGGTTTTGCTTTGTGTGTGTGTGTGCCAGCATAGAAATATTTTATAATTCAAATTTATTGAGGTTTAATACCAAATAGCTGATCTGTTTTGTAATGTCTGTAACCACATTGGATTTGTTGTTTTCAACAGACAGTTTTTTCTGGAAGAAAGCTGGTATTTGCTTAAGATTTGTTAGGTGTTTCTAATCTACGGCTGTAAATATGCATGTGGAAATTTAATTATAATAATTTTGTTCTTTGTGAGCAGCTGATTCAGGATTTCTTACATACCTGAGGAATACAAGGGGAAATATTTCAGCTGCCTTTTTTTTTTTTTTTTTTCTCTCTAATGGAACAAGGATGGCTCAGATTTCCTCTCCCTACATGTTTCCTAGTGAGACTGCAGTCTCTGTCTTACTCAGCTTGTGTCTAATTGCAGAATATTTAGCAAAAGAATTCGCATACAAGTTTTAGATTTGAAGTTAACCATTCATTATACTTGGCTTTGATAACAGATGTCAGCTGAACAGCAGATACAGTCTAACAGGGAGAAATTAATTTTGAGGCCTATGTGAAGGCAGGCTCAAGTCAGTCTGACTCAAGAATTTGTAGCTTGGGAGAGTTTAGGGAGAAGAAAATAAACTAGGCTGCTTTTCACTGAAAAGCCAGGGTGTTTCAGTGCAAGTGTGACATCTGTGGCAGCACTGGTCACTGGCAGTCTTCTGGGACAAGCTGCTCAGCAGGACCGAGTATTGTGGGAATTAAAGCTCCATGTTCATATGGCAGCTTAACTGTCAAGTGCACACTTTGTCTGAGGGAAAAACATGATTTACCTAAAAAGAACTATTGAGGCTTGATTTTTTGAGCTCTTGAAGCTCCTTTGACTCTCACAGAAATTGGTGGGAGCCCTGAGTATCAAGTGCTTCCAAAAACATTTCATTGTCAAGATGAAGGCAGTGAAAGCGAAGCAGAATATGATCTCATTATTATTTCAACTTTCCACATCCCAGTTTTTATACCAATAAAATGAGGATGACATTTTACTACCTTTAAGGAGTTTTAAGGGTTAATGGAAGATAATATCATCTTAGGAGTCCTGTAAGGAAGACATTGGGAATTGACATAGTTGTTATGCTGTTAAATTGCTCAAAAATGGTCCCTTTCTGGTCATTCAAATCCTACTTTAATTCACTTCCTCCAGTGACCCGTTCAGTGTTAATCCACCACGCAGAAGTGTTGCAGTTTTAATTAAAAAGGAAATATCTATCTCACTAAGCTTAGTGTGCCATCTGATCATGCAGTATGGTTTACGGACAGTATTATCTGTCTAATTTACATCATAAAACCGTGACTTAGGCAAGGCAGAACACATTGTCAGCCCTCAGTAAATAATGCTGCTCTAGCCAAAATCAGCAATGATTTAAGCAAAATTCTACCATAGGAATGGAGATGTGAGCATATCACACGGTGTTCCACACAAGGAGGGTTACAAGGACACAGAGTGCAGTGGGATACCTCATGAAAACGAAATCTCTAAATTGAGTTTGGAGCAGCTTCTCAAAATATATGCTCCAGCTTAACCACAAGATATGGATTTAGGCAGGATTTACTGGATTAAATTATTTGGCTTATAGTATAATGAAGGCTAGTGGTCTCTACTGACCTTTAAAATCTATGATCTTAAATATTGTCAGTAGTTATGCCCCAGGTCACTTGGAACTCCATAAATCAAATAGCACAGTGAGCTGCAAAGCTATGAAGTGTCCTGACAGCCTGCACGGGGCAAATATTCACACTGGGCTGACTAATATCCCCAAATCCTGTCCCAGCATGTGACAGGATCAGCACAAGTCCGGGACTCTCCTCTTAGTTGTTATGTTTGTGTCAAGGTAAAGCAGCTGTCTCAGGGCAATACAAGGGTGAAGAACAGCACTGAAAAACCAGTCTTGCTCTTCATCTCCCAACATTGCCAGTACATCAAGGTAGCAAAAGTGATCCAGGAGTCACTGAGTGAAAACAGAACCCTACAACAACTTTTTTTCACATTACTGTCAGATTTTTAAAACATTGTGGGAGGAAAGCAGTGGGGGTAAGAAGAGGAGAGAGAAATTGGATCTTGCATCTCTTATTAGCAGAACAAGTAGGGAGGCACAAGATCTGTGACACGCTGTAAGTGCTTTACCTCAGAGGAAGGTGAACCACACCTGGCAGAAATTAAATGTTAATGTATCAAATCATGTCCAAAGGCACATAAAGCTCAAGGGACAGTTTATGATACCCTTTGAAAACAAGATCAAATTTAATTCATTTGCATATCCAGATACCCAATACTGCAGATTAGCATCTGTGGATTAATGCACTGTTACCATTAGGCTCCCTTGGGGTTATTAGAAAACTGTATTCAACAAACTGTAGGCACTGGATTGAAGCATCTGATCAGGGGAAACCAGATCAAACTATGTTGTCTTAATTGTGACCCACTTTGGGTTGCAGTAGAGTGGCAGCAAGTCTTGGTAGAAAGAAACAGTAAATTGATTTTGCTGAGAACCTCATCAATCACTGATCACTGTGACCTATGGATCATTAATCTCATTAAAAAGTTCAGCCTCATGGCAGAAGTAATAGCAGGCTCGCTGAAAGTGTATAAATTAGATATGCTTTCACAAATTTGAACAGATCTGGCTGGCATCCCTGAGGAGAGCACAATTTCTGAATTGGGCAAACTCTTCACTGATTCTAGTTGAACTTCATCCATTTACCCTGTGTCAGATAGCTTCTGGACAGTTTTCACGAGCCTTAAAGACAGTATCTGGCCTGTTATTGAGCCATATTTTTAATACTCAAGTCAGGGAAGGAAAAGCTGAATCGATGGGCATGGTACAACACTTTGTAATGTCAAGATCTTTTTGACAAGAGATCTCGGCTGTCCAAGCTCTTTAGGTGAGGTGATTGGTAAATAGGCTGAGAAATGCATCTGAGAGTACAGACAACCCTGTTTTTCTGTGTTTCTGTGAATCTGAGGAGTTTGCATTGTTCTGGAGGATGATATAGGACAAACAGTAAAGAAAGTCAGTTGTTCTTGTTGTTCCTTTTAACTATGGCAGAGACTATTGTATCACTGAGCTTAAGGTTTTGTTGTCTCCACCATGGGCTTTCATATAAAAAGGATGAGTTGAGAGGGGTCCTTTTTGTTAGATGCTGGACTTTTGTAGGGGAAATTGCTTAATATCCCCTAGACTATTTCTTGTCAGTACATCTGTTCAGTGCATGGCTGGGTTGCAAGACCACCACTTGACAGCAATGCATAGATAAGTCAGCTCACTTGCTCATGGAACCAGAGCCAGTGAGCAATTGGGTTGAGATGCCATCAGTATATGGATGATACACAGATCAAGAACTCATTTCCACTGCTTCTAGTCAGTACAGAGCCCTAGTTTTTCAGTAACAAGATATGCAAATCAGTGCAGTTTAAGGCCAGAGAAAGTATCGTTAGTCAGTTGAAGAAACTGATTGTCGTATGCCTGATTGGCTCCTCTCTTCTTTCATGAGGTAGACAAGTGAATCTGGGATGTTTCTGAATACCTGTCTGTGGAGTGCTATGAGCATGCATGCAGTTGCTAAAACTGCTTCTATGCAGGCTACAGCTGGAAAAATTGTACTTGTTCCTCTCAGACCTCATGAACATGATCCAAGACTATGTGTGCATCCACACAGTCCATTTGTAGTCAGATTTGCTACTCAGCCCCAGTCTCCCAGTGATCTATATGCAACCATGTCAGCCTGGCTCATCTGTGAAGCAAGCTAAACAGCTACCTCTGTGAAGGAACCTGTGTTCGTTTGGGACGGTTGTTCTGAAGGGTCTGCATACCACAGATACTACCTACACAGAACCTCCTGGGCACGTTTGCTCCCTCCCCCCAAAAGCATACTCCAGTGCCCATAGGCTTATACTCATGCACACAAATACCACACAACTGTGCTCACAAATCTCTTAGCTGGCATGAAAAATACAAATCTGGGGAGCTCTAAATCAATCCTCTCATTATTTGACTGCTCAGGTTTTTGTAGTGAACCTTGTAATTAGAAAAACTAAAAGTTTGTCAAGTGCAAAAAGAAATTCAGAACTTCCAGGATGTCCACATGCAATGAACTGGCCGGTTGGTGCTATGGGTTTGGTCTGCAGCATTAAGTAATTTGACTTCAGATTCATCAAAACAAAGGCTGTGCATGTAAAGAGCTGTGATGCCAACCGTCATGCTGTTGCAGCTTGACATGTGTGCCTCTATCATGAGCTATACCAGTTTGGGACTGATGTGCTGTCACAGTAAGTTCTGTGCTGCCCTATCACCTGGGACTTGATCATCATGTTAAGTCTGATAGGTCTAAGACCCTGACAAGCCTTGAGACATGTGAGACTCTCTGGGGCAATTCATTCACCCCTTCCAGTTTTATTGCCATGCTCAGGACAAGTAGAGGGGACCCAAGCATAAGACTGTGTCTCTGGCATTGCCCCTAGCTCTGGTAGGTGTCTTCCCTATGTTGTATTTCCTGTATAGACAAGAGTAAAAAGTTATGTTTAGGAAAGATTTGCTGTGTGATTTGGGCATTCTTGAGCAGAGATGGGCAGCTCAGGGGCTGGGACAAGAGACTCGTCTCGCCCCATGTCTTGGGTACCACTCTCACACACACGCACAGACGCGCACATACATGAGCAGCTTTTTCCACCAGCAGCGTCTCGTCCTTGTTTGCCAACAACAACATCCAGGCCCCAAGAGCACTTCCATATAACAACTTGGTATGTCACAGCTTGGCTGGCAGCTAAGAGCCAGGCACATAATTGGGGCAACAGTAGTGCACAAACACCATCTGGCCAAAATCAGCTCTAACAGGCATCTGCGTGTAGCCATCCGTAGCCCTGGTTTGAGCTGGCCTTGCCTGCACCCCAGCACGTGAGGTTTTCTGTGGCAGGACTCTGACATCATGTGCTGAGGAAGCAAAGGCAGCAGAAGCAGGCTCTGTGTTTTTGCAACAGCCTCTGCACTCATTTATTGGGCTTGGTCACCTCACGAGGACAACGCTGATGTGGTCCTCTGCTGTGCCTCCTCCCTGTGTGTTGACCCCGGTGTTGGGGAGGTGTGGGGATGCTCACTCCCAATTGCAGACAGCAGTGGAGAATGGTAGGATGCCAGGTTTGTTCCAGAGTGTGGCCATGGTTCCTGTGCTCCTGAGGGACAGGCCAAATTGTACAGGGCAGCCGGAGAACCAGGGCTTGCTCCAGGTGTGAACTGAAAAGACAGCGTAAACAGGCCTTTTGCTGCCTCCATAACAGGGTCCCAGTACATAATGGTGTGTTTGAACATGGTACACAAACCCAAGGCTTAACCGTGGGTGCAGGGAAGCGTACCAGATCATTGCTTCCTAGACTGCTGGGTTAAATGTGCAATGCCTAATGTTAATATTAACCTATATACAGAATGGTTAGGAAAGTACCTGTTTGTACTGAGCTCTCCCAACTGAAACTATTCAGCTGCAGAGTTCTTGGCACAGAACTCATTATTCTGAAACTTGCTTTCCCAATTAGCTGGAAAGAGCCTGATTGTTTTCACCCTTTTCATCACATTTTAACTCCTGTAATAGCTTTACCTGGGATAGATTGATGAGCACAGATTTCTTTAACAATGCTGTAATTACAGCCTGATTACACTTTCTGTGTGAATGAAACTTTTAATACAATTGGGTGTGAATTTAGGGAGAGACCTTTTAAACTCCATTAGCAATTCAGCTGGATTGTCTCTTCTGACTGGTATGACTTGCATCTGTCATGAGGTTATTTCACTGAGCTGTGCACTTTATAAAATGTAAAAATGTAAATGTAAACTTAGACCAAACTGCAAGTCCTGAGTCTGCTTATACCCCAGCGTGAACCCAAGGGCTTTGTCATGTGGTTTCAACTGCTCCAGCTGGACACAACTTTTCCCTGGCAACTCTGTACATCATCAGACATGTCTGCCTGATCCTTTCCTAACTAAAGGGTAGATTATGTGAGCCCGGGCTATTGCCAGCAACCTGGACAGAAACTGCACAGCTCACAGGTACAGCATGCCTAAGCCTGTGGTCTGGTGCTTTCACCTAGATATTGTTGGTTTATTTATAGCTTGTAGAAAATCTGCCTTGCTTTCACAGGCAGTACACCATGGAGTTAAAGAGGTTCGGGAAAACATACTTGATGAGGAAAGACTGAGAAAGTTTAGATTGTTTTGTTATTTAGAGAAAAGTTGACCATTTAGAGAAAGGGTAACTTTTCAAATCTATACAAGGTCGCTGCAGAGAGGAAGGGATAACCTGTTCATCATACATGCTATAGACAGGACAAGAAGGTGCTTGGATTGCAGTAGGGTAGATAAAGGCAAAAATTTCCTATCAGTAGGGAAGTGAAGGATGGAAAACAGTTATCGGGAGGGCACGGCACTTCCACGGACTCACCAAGAGCCAGTTAGGCATGTTGTAGGCAGGGGCAGGGCATTTGTGTAGCATAACCAGGCAGAGACAGGCTGGGTCTGAGGGAGAGGAAGAGTCTCGGCACCCCTGAGCAGACTGCAGGTCACTGGGATCATCCCCTTGCCCCTTCCATTAATGGGGTTGCATAAATATCTGCCATTAAACTGCAGAGCTGAAAGAATGCAGGTAATCTTAGTTATCTGTTCTGCCCACTAGACCACAAGTACCCCCTTTCCCCAGAAACATTAAATTCAGGCAGGCTAATAATGACTTTTCACCACAGTACCACTTCACACAGAGGTGTTAGCAGCAGCAGCCCCAAGTCCTAAGGGACCATAGGAGACTTTAATTAGGAAGTGTGGATTTTTTTTGGGGGGGGGAGTGATTTGTTGGGCTAGAAAAGTATTCTTAGTGTCCTGCATGGATGTGAGCATGAGCAATAACTGATCTTTGTGCCATCGTTTTTGTACTAGGTCATATTTTCTTGATGTCAAGCATGCTGCTGTCTTTTCTGCAATAAAGCTCACCTAATCAAAACAAGTCAGAGCTTATCTAAGCCCCTAGCCGGAGATATCTCTGTGGTGGCTACAGAGCCGGGTATCCTAGCAACCTAAAAGGCATTAGACAGGGCTTTGTCGACATTTATCTGTTACACACAACCCCCCCTACACCCCGCCCCGGTTTGAATAATGTTACGGGTGTGACATCAACTGACAAAAGCCAGGAAATTCAGAGCTGGGACTGATTTTCTATCCTTGCTGCTCATCACGCTGAAAAACAAAAGGCACAGTCATGTGAACGATGAGCAGAGCAAACCAACGTTTATATTTCCTGGCTTTTGTCCCAGATGAGATGCCATTTAAATGAGGTGCGTGGTATTAATTTCCTCTGTTTAAGACGGGTTTAATGCTCACAGCAGGTAGCATGTTGGTGCTGATGTCAGCTTCCCCATGGTCTCCCTTCTTCCTTGGAGAGGCCAACTTGCACGAGGAAAGAGATATCCCAGCCCCTCTGTGATCTTTGGTTTCTCCACGGTGAAACCAGTTTTCAGATCCACGGCTTCAAAGGTGAAAGCTGCGAGGCTGCTTTACGCAGGGCCACCACTGCATCCTTCAGCAGGAAAGATGCTCCGTTGCTATTGGCTCAGGGTGGAGCTGATGAAGACACGCAGGTTAAAAACACTCTGTCTTGCTACCAGTGCCTGACTTTATAAATAGGAAGATGTCTTTTATAGTTTTCAAGGAATTCTTGGTACAAGAACTTAGATCTTGTTATCAAGTATTATGAAAACAAAAGGTCACGAGAAAAAAGAATGAATGTAGGTGAGGTTTTTTCCCAGATCAAAAATGTACTGAGGGCTGATGAATAGTCGGAAAAGTGATACTTCAGCAATGTCTTTTATTTCTCCACTGGTAGCAATAAGAGTGTTTAAAATCTTACAGCTTGTGGTTTGTGGAGGAGACTGATGGAGGAAGGGATGGAAGAACTACCATTGCTGCTAACTGCCACTTTAAATCCTTGGGGGAAAAGTCTGCTGGAAGTGAATGGGAACTGATCACCTCTCTACAGACTTCTTGAGTCATCCGTAAGAATTTAATGGAAAATAATTATTTTGCTTCAAATTGGTATAATGTGACTTAAAAGTGCTAGAAAAAAGATGAGTTAATTTTTGCAATCTAAGTTCTCAGCTGGGGTAAATTAACTTAATTTGACTTCTGTGCAAGGCTCTGAATGTGTACCAGCTCAGTCTCTAACTACACGGCTTTTCAAATGTGTACTTGCAATGCTTTAGTGGTTTCATCTCTGAGTCTTTCACAGAAAAGTAACAGCCCCTTTTAACGTTTATTTGAGGCCTGATATGAAGGGTTTATCTCCATGTAAATTCTTCCAGCTCGGTTGTGAAACCTCTGAAATGGTTTGTAGAGAAAGTTCTGATGAAACTTGGCTGTAGTTGAGTACTCTGGTGTTGTAAGGGAAAATCCCTGACTCGCTGTCAGTGGGTGAGCCAGGCTTTCATCCCCTCCATTCTTCACTGTAATCTTCATTAACATAAGAGTTGATGCTTTGCTCCCCACTCATGGATGCCATACTGTCTGAACTCCGAAGGGTTCGTGGAATAAAGGTGCTTATACAGGCCTCTGCTGATGACAGCCAGGATTTCTTTAGCAAGCATATCATGAATATATATGCTACATATATCACAATGGAGAGGAATTACTATGCACAAGGCTTTGAAATAAACAGAAGCAGAAGGAAGTTCTTGCACTTTCTACCGACATCGTCTTTACTGTCCGTCCATTTGTTCCCCGTTTAGCCTCCCCACTGGCGAAGCCTGTGTTGTCTGTGGGAAGACGCGACAATGGGAGCCCACTAGGCATGGCGAATGTGTGCATTGTTCCATGGGCTCCCTATAGAAATCCCTCCTTCGCATGACTCGTTTTCCAAAGTTTTTTTTCTTTTTCTGAAAGGGGAGGGTAAGAAGAAAAAGGACAATGGCTCACAGCTCTATGCAGATTAGTGGTACGTTCATGCCCTTACACCGAGGTGGATAAAATAGCCATATTTTTCCCCAAAGTGCTTATTTGTAATGCATGTATGAACTCACTTAATAAGCTTAAAATATTTAGTGAACATTGAGATGAATAGAGAGTATGGGCAGGGAGGGGAAAAACTAGCAAAGATAGTTGAATACACTTAGCAATCAGCAGCTTTACATAGCTGTATCATATTCTCTATGGATAACACAGCTGGGACGATATGGTTAAAGTTTTATAACATCTGGGGATTTCTGTCTTAAGATAGTTATCAATAATTGCAAACTTTACTATTAAGTATTTTTAGATCATATAAAATATATACCTCTTTTTTTTCAATAAATATTGAAGAATGCATGATAAAATATTGTAAAATAGGTAACATCTTTAATTTTTTCAGGGTTCAGGTAAGCAGGAAAGGTCTCTGAGAGGGTCTGTCCTGGAATGGAAGTCTGCCTTGGGGAAGCCACAGGCTGCCAAAGGCAGGTGGATTATACCACAGAAATCTCTCAGATCTGATGATGATTGAAATGCCAAATGAGATCAAGGAGACAGGTTGCTATAACACAGGCTCATATGACCTGTAAAACTGGTAAAGTCCTCCTGCACTGGAGAAAATCTTACTAGATCAAATCTTAAGTTTCCAGCTTCATTCCAGCTGAGCCTAAATCTGTACCTTTGCCCTTGTTCTGACTAGTACCAGGACCTCAAACCCAGTCTGCAGCAACACATCCATCTCAGCTCACACATAATTAACTGCTTAATTAGAGCAGCACTAGGGAAACTCTGCTGTTTGGTTTCCCTTTCTCCCTGGTGCCTGATGCTGCTCTTGGCAGGACCATGGTTCAGCATGGAGCACTCAGAGCAGCTGAGCCTTCTTGGTGATGCACAGAAGGTTCAAGGTGAAGGTCTCTTCTGCTGGGGCTTTTCCTCTCTCTTCTGAGATAATTGACCTTGACACCACCATGAAGCTCTACCCCAGGCTGCACCACTCACGCTGCAACCATTTCCCTTAGCTGGGGACTAATGCCTGGCTGTTTAATTTAGAAAAGCAATATGAAGGTCACTGGGGAAGGTCATGCAGTCCTGTTGATTGAACATGTGAATAAGGGCACCACAAAAACATAATCTACTTTGCTGGGGTTGCGATAAACCAGGTTTATGTATGCAGTTGGCAAGCAGTACTTCTGAGTGTTACTCCATCAGATAATCCAGACAGCAGAGCAATTATATATCCCTCCAGTCCCTTAATATGGCTTTAATGTAACAATTAGGTAATTTTCATATTTGTAGAGTTTTCTAAAACAGTTTTAAAGTACCTCTTATTTATTTCCTACTTGTTTCCTGATTATATTTTTTATAAATGAAATACTGATTTCTGTAACCGAGTAAAGGTAGTTTATGGGGAAGATTTCTGATATTCCAGAGGGCAGAACCTTAGTGGGACAAGCCCTCTTTTTCTGTCTGGCATAATATGTCCAGAAAGCCCAGAAAACTAATGGTTGTTTGCAGACAGATGCATAGCAGCTCTGTTGCATCTGTGCAGATGGCTGAGGTGTCCCTCACCTGAGACTCACGACACGTATGAAGCCCAGGTGGTGTGTGGATAGGCTGCAAACTTGCTGTATGGGTCTATCCAGCCCAGTTGGTGTGTGGATAGGCTGCAAACTTGCTGTATGGGTCTATCCAGCCCAGTTGGTGTGTGGATGAGCTGCAGACTTGCTGTATGGGTCTATCCAGCCCAGCCGTTACAGCGCATACCGGGGAGTTTGGGTTTCTTTCCAGCAGTCCTGCCCAGCACTCACATGCCCCTTTCGGACAGGCGCTCCCAGCTCACTGCCCTGCGCCAGGCAGGGTTGTGAGAGGAAAGGACGGAAGTGGTTGTGGTGTTAAGGTATGACTGATGTGATCCAGAGAAAGCTGCTGCAGATGGAGGCTGCAGATTCATTGTGCTGCCAGCCTGAGGCGTCAAACAGACCCTATCTTCTAGCTCCTGGGATCAGGGTCTTGTGTCAAAGTTGCATCAGGGTTTCTATGATTCAGCTGCTGGGTAGAGGGACACCTTTCTGACCAGAGAACATCCCGTCTGTGCATATTTTTGTCATCTGGTGTGAAGTGATTCAGTGCTGAATTCTCAGAGGTGCTCTGCCAATTTTAAACCCTTCCTGAAAACAAAGGACCCAGAGAGAGCTGTCACTCACAGAATCATAGAATGGTATGGGTTGCAAGGGACCTTGAATATTGCCTAATTCTAGACCAGGTTGCTCAAAGCCTCATCCAGCCTGTTCTTGAACACTTCTCATGCTGCAGCACTGTGGGATTGGAAGAGGGTGATGATGGACCAGACACCAAGGACCAGATAGCCCACCAGAGTTTAAATGCAAAATCAGTTAAGAGTGCTTAGACTCTTTTTTACTACTACTTTTTTTCTATGGAGTGAAAGTTTATTTTGCTCTCCATTTCCTCCTATTACTCTTCTGAAATCTGTTTCATTTGTTTACCTCTTGCACTTTACAAAATATCATTTGAAGGGACATGTAGGCTTTGTGTCAAGAACATACATAAACATACACCTGACTACAAGCATGTGTAGTTAGATGGTTCTTGTGCTTAATGACAGAAGCATCTGTCTGATGTGGGGAAACCACTAGGTAAGCCACTGCCATCACCTGGTTTGTCAGCATCACCTCCTGGCACTGGGATGCTCACACCACTACCCAAGGAAAGGTTTTTAATTGCATAGGTACTTCTCAGGGGAAGACAAAGGTGGTTAAGAACAAGTTAGGGCAGGGTTCAGCACATGAAGCCCCAGGACTGACAGAGACTTACAGGCTCTGCTTTCATCCCAGGTGACAGTTGTCGCCTCTTTCTCTGCGCACCTCACTGGATCTTTCAGAACTTTTCATTCTCTTTCTCAATGTAAAAAAACATTACAGTCTCAGGACATGTCAGGTAAGGTTTTTCTAACCTAGAAAGAGAAGTATGAATGCCATTGAAGAGAGCACTGGTGAGGTCTCCTCCAGAATAGCGTGTCTAGGTCTGGTCATTCCCTGCTCCAGAGAGATTAATCCCAGCAGAAACAAATGCAAAGGATACCTGGAGGATGGACAACCTATCTGACAAGTAGAAATTAGAAGTATGACTTATTAACTGACAATGTGAAAGGGTAAGAGTGAAGTCTGGCTCTCTTTGGATGTGAATTCACAATGGGTTTAACCCAATTGATGTCCAGGCTGTTAGCACAGGGGTTTTTGACCTCTCTCTGCCTGTGTTGCATAGTCCTGACACTGCCCTTGGCCCAGTGCTTATGCTTGGATAACTGTGGGATCAGGGATCTTTTCTGGGTTATTTTTCAGCAAGATGATTTTTCCAAGACTGACTGACTATGAGATCAGCAATAGCGTGAGCACTAGTGTGGTATGGAGGAAAGAGTGTGACCACCTTGTCAAGAGCAGAGATGCAGGACGTGCCTGTGCCACTGGCAGGAGGAGGTGAGGGAATGCCTGTTTGGCAGCAGCTCACACATAAAGTCAGTTTAAGCTAAGCACGAAAGCAGAACTGAGAGGTTAACATCATCCAGGGAGAACTATTTAAGCTATGGCACAAGGCTGGCACAAGAACAGGTGGACATATGGCTATGAATAAAATCAGGCTGGAAATTAAAAGGCTTCTAGCCATGAGAGGAGTGGGGTTCCAAAATAGCTTTCCATGGGAGTAGGGGGCTTCAGAAGAAGTCAAACAAGTGCGAGGTTATATTTCAGGAGATTTACATGACACAGTTGCTGTAATAGTGAGGTACCTGGGCCAAAGACCCAGGAAATATGTTTCCACCCCATCTCCCCTCCTTGCTTGCATTACTTTCTCTGTTACCCTTCTTTCTCCTTTTCCTTTTCCCTGTTCCTTTTTCTACTTGGATGACAGGCTGGAAAATCCTCTCTGTGCATTTTCTCTGTTGCTGTTACAACTATTCTGCAGAGCAAAGCAAGAGCAAATCCCATTCTGGTGAACATGACTGGGCCTATTGAGGTTCACAGGTGGGGCAAAGGAGCAGGGGCTGTGGGAGGCCATGGTGCCCTGATGGCACAGCAGGGTCCTTGCCCTCTCAGTGCATGGCTGGTGCCCCTTGCTGCTGTGCCATGGACACGCTCACACCTTAGCAGGCCACTCACCTGCAAAGCACTTGTTTTCTGCTTGAGTGGATGTTGGGTGTAACAGTTCGATGACTGTTACTTTGTCAGGTGTTTTATTCTACAAAGGGTCTTGACTGAGCCTGAAGGAAAGGTTCTTAGTGCTTTAATCAGCACTACAGTTTGAGTAAGACATATTAGTGCTTTCCGGTATTACTAGTTCTCCTGCAGCAACAGGTAAAGTGTCACATCTTAGAGAAACACTTATCAGCTGTGATGTACTTCTCATAAAAATCTGAGCCTGTACATAATGAAGTTCTTCCCTTTCTGAAGCATCCTTGATTATCATAATCTGGAGGTATTGTTACAACCTGCAGAATGTGTCCATGCACAAAACAGAATTTTGCATGGTACCAAAATATCCTCTATAATTCCCTCTATAGGGGATCATGTAATAAAAAAGGACAATTTTTTCCAGCATGGTGGAAATCATCTGCTTAAAATAAATCATGATTGAATGAGCTGCCCGAGGAGTGGAAGGAACTCAAAAAGTCAGCAGAGCCCATGTTCTGGGTGCAAAGTGATATTGTCTACTGATCTGTGCAGAAATGTACACATTTGTATTGCTTATATGTGGAAAGGCATGTCAGCTGAAGAGAAAAAATAGCTGGACCTGATGAATACCTGCCCAGAAGCTAATGTAGTGTCTGCATGCTAGATACCCTTACATGGTGCCCAGGCCACAGAATAGTTTATAAGAGTGTGACTTTTTTTGGTGAAGTGCTGTATTTACTGAGGCAGATTAAATAATATGAGACAGAAGAATGTGGGGAAGAACTTAGCAGATGTTTGTGGTAGCTCAGTGGGCTGAGTGAAGCTATAGATATGTTTGTTCACAGACCTCACTGCTGCTTCATCCTGCCATCACATTCATGGCTGTTCTCCTCCGCCAGCTTCCCCTCACCTTCTGGGGTCTTCTCCAGACCCAGTCAATGCTGCCTCAAAACCTGACTGCCCAGATGCTCGGTTGGCTGTTGTTCGCATGGCATCAGCATGTACTGCCTTTTCAGCCACTGGCTTCTGGACTTCTTGTATTACTGGTTCAGCTTGAATAATGTGGGGTCAGAGTGAGCAGTGGATCTATAGATGGTTCCCTGTGCTCTTCTGCCTATTCCTTATTGAATTGGAGTTTCAGAAGTACAGTTTCATTAGAAAGGCCTGCAGCAGAGATTGCCTCCCCACTCTTTCCCGTTTACATGATACTGCTTATGTGTGCTGGGCAGAATAGTCTTTTTCTTCTCTGCATTCCTAGTATCAGAAGTTTATAAATGCATAGAGGCCACTTCGGTCTAATTTTACAGAGTCTCTGTAGGAGGGAAGGTAGGGTTAAAGCAGTTCATTTGGACTCGAGGACACTGGAATCTGTTCTGCACTTGATATACAGTTAAATAGGATAATTTGGTTAATTTCTTTTGTATATTAAATGTCTTTTTAATATGAGGATTATGATATTTGGATATGCAGGATCACAGCTGACTGCTGCAGCAGTGGGCATCACCATCACAGCTTTAAGCTCACTGTCCTGTCCTATGCAGCGACAGGAGTTGGACTCGATGATCCTTGTGGGTCCCTTCCAACTCACAACGTTCTATGATTCTACTCACACTGGTAGCAAGGCAGGAGATTTCAGCCCAAGCTTTCACACAAGTATGGTCCAAGATGCCCACAAGACTGGTATGATTTGCCCTGAAGCCTGTGCCTGCTGGCTGCTAGCAGGTTGTGAGCAGACGGCTGCCTGTGCCACCAGCAGCGGTGCAGCTAAGGCACAGGCTCACCGAGTGCTCTGGTTGTTTCTGTGGTGCTGTGGGCAGCCTGGAGAACAACATAGCCCGGAGCTTCTTGGTGCTCCCTGTAAGAGAAGCAAGAACCAGTTGTTTAAACTGTATTTTCATAGTTACCCTTTTCTCAAAAGAGAGAGGAATGTTTTGAAGAGGTAGGAGTTGCTGCAATGCATTGGTGACTGCGACCAAGCTAGCCTAGTTTTTTTTTCTGGCAGGGCCACCCACCAGACACCTAGGAGGACAAGTCAAGAAGCAGCGCAGAAGGCCAACGGTCATAATCTGCCACCAGGAAAAACCCATTCAGAATCATGGAGCATGATTTATATTCCCTGTAAAATTCTTTGAGTTTGTGCTTGTGACTTACTTTTAACCCATTAAACTGCCTGGTCTCCCTTTGAATCTACACTTTGATTCTATTCTCCACTGGGGTAACAGCCTGTGACAATGAGTTTCCCTGTCTAGTTATTCATTGTGTGAAAAAATATTCTCCTAAAGGCTTTGAATTACCAAACTCATTTATTGAATATCCTCTGAATCTGTGATAAAAATATTCTATCTTTTCTGGATCAGTTCTACTTCGGAAAGATACCCATGTGCTGTACGAACTTTACAATATTACGTTTTCTTTTGGAGCTTTAGTGTTGAAATGAAGTATGTTAAAGTTAAAAAAAATATTAAAAGTTAATATTTTTCCTACCATGGCCAATGTTTGCTCAAACTAGAAGAAAAAAGGAAACTTTTTTTCACTTAAAATCTATTTTTTTTTTTCTCTGGGATAGCTGCTTGGCTTCTTTTTCAGCCAACCTATGCCTGGTACAGGCATATAGAAATGCATATGAGGAAGTTTCTATTCCTGCTGATGAGGTTGGTGTCATGTTTTGGCAACGAATTAACACTGACGATTCAGATGATGGAAATAACTAGTTTTGATTGATTCACATAGTTCTATAATCCTAAATTATAGAATTTTCAGAGACTGAAGACCTACTTGAGCATAATATTAGAGTATTACCTGTTTGATCTTCTATCTTGCCTTAACTGTTGACTTCGTTAGTGCTATAATTAGTCTCTGGTTCAAGTATATTTCCACATACTATAGCATTGAATCAGTTCCTTAAGGAGAAGACACATTTTCAGAGCTGGAATCAAGTCAGTGTGACTAGAAGTGCTTGAGTACACACTGCATTTGGATTTCATCTAGGTTTGCCTCTTACACACATTCCTTTCCCGTACAGGATTCCAGCCTGCTCACTCACATGGATTAGATATTTTCAGTAGATTCTTGAAAAACAAGGTGACTTAGATGGGCTGCAGCAGATCTAAACTTTAGATTTAAGAATGTCTTAGCGTGTTTGCCTCCTGAAGGCAAGGAGCAAAAGAGCAGGGATTAATTTATTCAACAGTGACTATAAACACATTTTATTCTCTGCCCATAGTCACCCAATTCATTCAGAAACCACAGAATCAGGAATTTCTGATGTGAAAAGCTGTGTTGGGTCCTCTAGGTCTCTTCTGTGCCAACAGCAGGGCAGAAATGAGGGAAAATTGACACTTGCATGGGAGTTTCAGGTACTGGCTACTACATACACTTCAAACTTAAATAAGCACGGTTTTTCTGCTGCAGAGGCTGACTTTGAATGTCCTTGACGTCTGGTATTATGCATTCTGGAAAGCAAGGAGAGAAATGAGCCAGATACATCAATTTAGTCATATAGAGAGTTTTCTAGTAAACTTCTGCACAACGGGGTAGTGACAGCGTACTTAGTAAAGCCACATGCTTTATTAAAAATAGTGCTATTGATTTTGTTAGTGTGTGTATCAAATGTTAGCACATTCATTAGAACAGTAGCCTTCCAAACACTGCTGTAGAACAACCAGCAGGCCCAGAGTCGATATTCATCTGAATACTGGCTCGCTTTCAAAGGGCAACTTAAAATTAGGGCATTGACTTTTAATGTTATAGAGGAAAGATTTTAAAGGGAGCATTTATCAAATAGAGTTAGGCAATATTCCCCAAATACAGCTGGTCTGAAGGTCCTGTTTAAGCAGGCAAAGATGTGTGCATACAACCATGTACAGCACTAGCAAAACAACACGATATATGTTTATACATGTATATTAACATGTAGCGTAACGGTCTAGTATAGATACATGAGAATAAAGGGGAAGGCATTTATCTGAGAAAGCTTTAAGTTCTATACTTCTTTGTGGGTATATTGAAACATCACTGAGTAAGAATGTAATGTGTTTCCGAGGGCTCAGTGTCAGAGCCAGTCCTCTTTAACATTTTTATCAATGATCTGGATGAAGGGATCGAGTGCACCCTCAGTAAATTTGTGGATGACACCAAACTGGGTGGTAGTGTTGATCTGTTTGAGGGTAGGAAGGCTCTACAGAGGGATCTGGACAGGTTTGATCAATGGCTGCAACCAACTGTATGAGGTTCAACAAGACCAAGTGCCAGGTCCTGCACTTGGGTCACAACAACCCCATGCAACACTACAGGCTTGGGGAGGAGCGGCTGGAGAGCTGCCCAGCAGAAAAGGACCTGGGGGTGTTGGCTGACAGCCGGCTGAATATGAGCCAGCAGTGTGCCCAGGTGGCCAAAATGGCCAATGGCATCCTGGCTTGTATCAGAAACAGTGTGGCCAGCAGGAGTAGGGAAGTGATTGTCCCTCTGTACTCAGCACTGGTGAGGCTGCACCTTGAGTACTGTGTTTGGTTTGGGCCACTCACTACAAGAAGGACATTGAGGCACTGGAGCATGTCCGGAGAAGGACAATGGTGCTGGGGAAGGGCATGGAGAACAATTCTTATGAGGAGGGGCTGAGGGAACTGGAGTTGTTTAGTTTGGAGAAAAGGAAGCCGAGGGGAGACCTTATCGCTCTCTACAACAGCCTGAAAGGAAGGTGTAGTGAGGGGGGTATGTGTCTTTTCTCCCAGGTAACTAATGATAGAACAAGAGGCAATGACCTCAAGTTGCACCAAGGGAGGTTCAGGTTGGATGTCAGGAAGTACTTCTTCACCGAAAGGATTCTCAGGCACTGGAATGGGCTGCCTAGCGAGCCGGTGGAGTCCCCATCCCTGGAGGTGTTTAAAATACGGGTAGATGGGGTGCTCAAAGATACAGTTTAGTAGCAGACAGGTACGGTTGGACGCGATGATCTCAGAGGTCTTTTCCAGCCAGGAGATTCTGTGATTCTATGGTATTATGATTAAATGATTAAATAGATACTGTCTGTGTCCTTATAATGTAATTTTTGTACAGTGCTTTGAATAAAGCAGCACATTAGGACAAATACATCCTTTGTTAGCAGTAGGTTTACAGCAACAAAATACACTCCATCGTGTCTGTTGAAAAGAGCTAAGATAACATAGTAAAATCAACTTTTTTCTCTCTCCTTATGAGAGATGAGGCAAGAAGAGTGAAGGTCATTCCACTTCTCATAGATTTACTATGAATTTGTGACTTACCTGTTTTCACTTTTTCCCTTTCGTGTCTGTTCATGCAACCCTTCAAACTTTCATGGTCGTGAGAAAAGGCTCTGCAGAATAGGTTCAGTACCTGCTGTGCACTTCTATATTCTTGATGTAAACCCATGAGGATGATTTATGACTCTGAACAAAAAAATTTCCCACTGTCAGGGTACTTCTTGTTTCCTCCACTAAACTGATTAGGTTTATGTAATACCTGTGGGTTTTATTTGGCTGGTTGGGTTTTTTGTCAGGGTTTCTTTTAACACAGAGTCACCAACCCAATTCACCACATTGCTCCGCTGTCAACTACCTACCTGCGACGGAGTGGGTGAGAAGAAGAGGTGGATATGTCTGATTACATTGCTTTGGCTGCTATGAAAAATGGCCATAGAAGCAAAGCCAAAATGACCTCCTGAGGTACCCTATTTCTCTTTCTTACTTAGAGAGGAACACAAGAACTTCAAAGCCCCTAACTTAAGCACCTTAATTAGGTCGAAGAGAATAGGCATTTCCACAGTTACATACAATTTTAGCTGTGTTGATTCACCCTTCAAAGATGCCTCCATTACTGCTGTGACTGCAGAAGGACACTTTGGTGAGGTGCCTGGTGCCAGGGGCTACCACTGTGTTCTCAATGATGGCTCCCAGCTGGCCCAGGGGCATTGTATCCAAGTTGACACTGCTGCTATGGATACTGAACTCAGTGAAATCTTCAAAAAATCCCATGTTGATCTATTCCTGCTTCTCAGCCATATGCTGAAGGCGTTGAACTGCATTTCCCCTCCTTTCTATAGCTTCCTTACTTTCTTTCTGGTAATGCAGAGCGGCATTCCTAAGAGGAAGATTTCCTTGGCTTTGTTGTTTACAGATCCTGTTAATTTTTAACCTGCTTGACACTGTGACTTGTTTGGTGAGGTCTGGGTTTTGCAAACTTCTCTTAAGTCTCAGGTATCACACACTGAAAAGTGCTTTTGTGGTAGTGTTGTGTGGCAAGCAGTTAGAGTAAACAGATGTCTCAGAGGAACTCTATGTTTCTAATGGAAATAAAAGGTAGAAAAATACCCGTCTCTGTATTATTCTCTCAATTCAGCTGTCCTCATAGTTGGTACTGGATGCCTCCTTCCAGTGTATATCTTCTTTTGAACCAGGTTCAAATGTTCCTAATGATGAGACTTCCCTTGTTTTATTTTCTTTCATGTTGAATTTATTATTATTGCAAATTAATTGTACTCTTTGTCTCAAGATGTATATCTCAAAGATCTTTGTTTCCTGCTCCAAAAAGAGAAACCATGGCTTTGGGCAGTCAGCCTGTGTAAAGCATAGTTTTAGCAGCTTTATTGTTACCGACAGAGTCGGGTTCCTAAACTGTGAAGTGTCTGAAATATGGACTCATATCTCTGTCTGATTTAGTGAAAGAAGGTTAACATTCTTTCCCCCCTTTTTTTTTTTTTTTTTTTTTTTTTTTCAAAATACCCTGGATCAAAGCTGCTGTGGATTTTCTAAGTATTACATTAGGCTTATTTAGGCAAACCTTGTCCTCCCTAACCTTATTCTCCTCCCTCTAGTTTTGGGCACCTTGTAGCTACCAGTGACCCAGTCAAGATCTGCCATGTAGATTGCATGGCAAGCTCTGAGAAGCACTGAGTGTAGACACTGTTTGGAAATTAGCCAAACTGCTAAGCTCAGATGATTTATAAAAAGTTAGGTTTTTATGTCCCTTTTTAAAATTTTTCCTTTAGAAACAATCAGATCCTTTTAGAGGATGAAAAACAAAAACTGCAGCACTAGTTAATCCCAGGAAAACTTCCCTTTGGTGATGTCTGAAAGTCAAACACAGCCCCCAAAAACTGCTTTCCAAAAGGAAAATATTCTCAGATGGCCATGGAGGAGATATGAAAAAATGTTTTTCAAAAACATTTGCGAGCAAAAACCTCAGAGGATCTCCTGGCAGCTCTGGTTGCTGGACACTTCCAGTGTGGAAGAATACAAAATCCAGTTTTGCCCATGTCAGTCCCAACCACCATTCAGCCTACACCCACGGCAGAACCTGGGCCCATTTTAGGGTGTGTGTAACACATCCCCAGCTGGCACGGCTGTGCCAAGGGCCAGAATTCGCCTTCTGCCTTCTGTATGGATGGGCACGTTGGGAAGGTAAAGTGAGCCGTGCTCACACCCCAGGGATGGATGGGGCGTGAGGCTGAAGTGGAAGGGGTGATAGGAACCTGCTCAGAAATCAAGAGAAGGTCTGTATGTTCTGAACTTGATTTGCTAAATTACCCCCAGATTTTATTTTTCATTCAAAAATGGGCTCCTTCCTGACTATAAATTTATCTATTTGAAGTCTAAATGACTTTGAGATTAAACTAAAAGTTAGATTTCTCTATTTAAAAATTCAATTTTAATTGAATGTTGCAGCCCTTTGGAATTTAAAGAAACTGAAGCTCTCTGAAGCCAAATGGCAGACATATTATTTGAAATTTGATGACGAATTTGTCCTTAATTTTATCCAATTATATTAAGAGGTCTTTCTGCTACAAAGCATTAAAAAGCACTACTAAGGCCAAAGAGGTGCTAGCAGAATCTTTTTTCTATCATGTGGAGCCCTGTACAGTATTGCGTGGGCTTAAATAAAATGTATCTTGATAGTTCACCTTAAAACTCTCTGTCCTTTTCCTCAGTTCAGCTGAATCCTATGAAATAGATACGCAGCTTGGAGAAGTTCTTCACACCCCCACAAATGCTAAAAATGGCCCTGATACAACATGTATTTATGTAACAAAATCATCTGCATTAATATCTTCCTTTCCTTTCTGCAAGAAGCACAGGAGGGACCCAAGCTGACACATTTTCATGCAGCCCCTTCCATTCTTCTTACATTTGGGGTAGCAGGAACAAGCCCTGTTTTCCCTTAAAAAACAGGCCACTGAAGCAGGAATATGATGTGACTATTAATAGGGTGTTCAGCTGCAAACCCACAGTCCAGGCTTTTGGGCTCTCTCCCTTTGAATATTCAGTACCCCTTTAAGGATCAAAATTGCTTGGTAACAAGAGTTCTGGTCACTGTTGTTATCCCGATCTTCTGAAAGAGAGAGGCTATTTAAAACATTTCCCCTACTTCTACTGAAAAGCCAGGAGACTAGCAGGCTGATGGGATCAAGCATGGTGTATTGAGCCTTTCACCTCTTACTCACATCTGGCAGAATGAAGTGAAAAGTCTTCCTGCTTGGCAGTGGTTTTGTGTCCCATTTGTCACCATCATGTTCAGGTGGAATTCTGCCCTCCAGATCACAGCCCATCTCCAAGCACCTGGGCAGGTCTGCAGCCCGAGAAGAGGGCTCAGAGGCCATGTGGACAAAGAGAGGAGCTTTATCTTGGCCTCCCAGGGCTGGGTCCCTGGACTGAGATGGAGGCATGCTGTCAGGAAGGGGAAGAAGAGTGAATTATAGCTACTGCTGCTGCTGGTAGGGTCAGAGAAAGTCTTGGTAACCTTGCCATATGTAGCATCACCAAAATACTTGGGAAAATCAACAGCCAACAAGCCTCCCTGTTTTTCCTACAGAGGTTTATGTACTGACTCCACCATTCCCCTATGGATACTGACAGGCGAAGGTGCCGCAGCCTTCCCCACACACGGTTTGCTGGGATGGCTCCCAGCTGCAAGCTGGCTCCTTGGCAGGGTGTGTTATTCCCAAGGGGCTGTCCTGAAGAATGACCTCCTAAGCCTGTTAAACTGGCGCTCGCTGCCCCAACCTGCTGCCTGTTGTGCAAATGAATCCTCACCAGCAGCGAGAATCAAACCAATATTTGCAGCAGCAGCTGTAAACTCGATAAGCTCCCCGTCCTCCTTTCTCTCCCCCCGCCCCATCCCTCCCTTTGGTGTTGAAATGAAGGCAGAGACATGCTGAGAGAAGCAGTGCAGCACTCTGTTTGCAGGATAATATGCAGACCACATATATGTATTAAAGGCTGTATGGAGTTATAATGAGCCAGGAGCATTTAAATGCAAGCCAAGGGGAATTTGCTATTCTGTGTGGGCAGATTTCAATTGTAAGGTTGGCAGCTCTGGTATCCTGTTCTCTAATGCCATGGGAGGAGAAAAAATAGGCTTTTCTTTCAGAGCAGTTGATTATTGAATCCACACCAGCTGTTCACCCTAATCCAAGCTTTCTGTGAGCGCTCCTTGTAATAGAGGCATCCCTCATCCGTCCATCTATCCGTCCACTTCCCTGTTCTCATTTTCATGGCTCTTTTGTAATCTCTTAGAAAGGTGGTTAGCAGATATAAGCGTCAGGGCCAGGCAAGGGTTATAACTAATTAATGAGAGAAAAAAGGCACCCCCGGCCATATATTGAAACTCAAATTCTATTTTACATCCACTGCAAGATGGGAAAAAAGCCATCGTGAATCAGAAGGCAGAGAAGGATTTTTTTAACAGTGACATCTGATTCTGTGCCCAGCAAACCGTATGGGATCAGAGTTGGAGCGAGTCCTGAGCCAGCGCAGAGCAACGGCTGTCCCTCATGCCCTGCTATGAGCCGAGGGACCTGCACCCAGGCATGCAGCAGAAGGAAAGGAAATTTATCCTTTTTTTTTTTTTTTTTTGGTAGTAAATTGGGAGGCAGGGGTGAGATAAGTGAGTTCCTTCTGGGTGCTTCTCACTCAGCCTGCAATGTTATGTAAGGCTGGCACAGCTAATGCCTGCTCTGCTTCACCATCAGCCTGGCTGTTTCATCCCCACTACACAATTGTTTCATCAGTCTCTCCTACTAGACATCACAGGGCTATTGTGATTAGTCACATTTATTAGGATAGTGGATAAAATAAAATTAGCAAGCACAGGGGCACAAGTTGCACAAGGATCTAGGTGAATACAGCTTTAGTTGGTCCTTGCCCCAGAGACAGTCAAATCTGCTGGAGGAGGGGGCAAGGGGGTGACACACAGGAGCCAAAAAAGGGGTGTGAAAGCAGCAGGAGAAATGCTGTTTCCCTGAAGAGCTTTGGCAGGGGAGGGTGAGTTTAAGTGGGAATGAGATGGCTGGGAATAAAAAGCAGTAGGAAGAACAGGCATTGTAAGGGAAAGTAGGTTGGAGGAAAAGGTAAAACATTAAGTGACAAGCTGAAGAACAGAGGTTGATGGTGGGGAAAAAAGGAGGGTTTGCTCAAAAAGGCAACCAGCACAGCACCTCCTCCCTGCCTGTGTGTCTCCTGCCTGTTTCTGCTGCTGCTGCTGCACATTTTGACCCTCTCTTCAACTCCCTCACAGTGTTTCTCTCTGAAAGGTTCCTCCTTCCCTGCTCACCGTGTCCTCCTGTGCATGGAGGATTACCCACGCTTCGGAAAAAGGCTTGTTGAGATGCAGAGACTTAGTGTAATGCCAGAACCATGCAAACTGAAAGGCTGCATTAGCAGTAAAGATTGTATGTTCAAGTCTGGAAAATGTATCCCAGATGATGCTCTGGGGCATGGTGGGGAAAGTGAACTGTATGACCTGAGAAGGGGCAGATGGACAGGCATGTACAATTGCATTCTTGTATGTTATAGGCATATAAATGGAAAAATGAACCCTTTAAGTGACTACTTGACTTCCAGGAGCTGGTGTCAAACGGTGTATGTGACTTAGCTAACATTTTAACTTGCTATATCTGGACAATTTATAAATAAAACTCCATAAAGAATTGGATTGGCAACTCATTACCTGACAGATATTGTTGTAAAAAGAGGGCTAAATGTGATTCTTGGATGAGTAGAGAGGGGAAGAATAACTTGAAATAAGGTGATTTTTCCTTTGCAAATGGCATTGGTGACACTTCTGGTGGACTACTGGGTAATATTCAAGTCTCCACATTTTCAGAAGAAGACTGAAAAAATTATGAGGTTGCAGAAAAGAGTTCCAAAAAGGCTTTCAGAAAATTAGAATTATAATTTGAGATAATACTTTCTAGTATGAAACTCAGAGTGCTTAATCTGTTAAACTTATCAAAAAGAAGATTGAGAAGTGGCTTGATTACAGCATGAGTACCTTAATGGTGAGAAAATATCAGGTATTAAAGAACTCTTTAATTCAGTGAAGAAAAGTATAATAAAGAAACAATAGTTACAAACTGAAGCTAAGTAGACAAACGTAAATGAAAAATTAAGCATAATTTGTTTTTTAACAGCAAGAATGATTTCTGACTGGAGCAATCTTTAAGTGTCAAATTCACCATCTCTGGATGTGTCAGATCAGGACTAAACTCCTTTCTCAAAGTTTGAGTGTAACACTTTTTTTTTTGTGATTCAATGCAGATGTTATTGGGTGAAAGTTAATGGCTTGTGATATGATCTGGTGATCTTTTTTATTTTATTTTTTTTTCCTAAAACTCCATGGACAGCCTATATATCTACAAGAGCTCAAAGCTTTTTACTATACCCATTTTTTCTGATCACTTCCTTCTTTACCAGCTTTTAGGTAGAAAGCTGATGGACCTGTACACAGTTGTGTAGCAGTTAACATCCAGGGCCCAAATCCTAGAGATCATCCAATGCAGATGCTAAATAACTGTAATTAAAAGTTAAAACACTTACAGGCTTGGTTTCAATCAAGACTGACTTCCAGGCTTATTTTTTGGGGCTGACAGCAAGAGGAAGGCAGATATGAAGGTTATACAAGTTGGGTGAAAATTGGATAGAAGAGAAGTGTTAGTGTGACAGAGTGGAACATTGCTTAAATCTGGCACTCAGCAGGTACCTAAAATGGTTAAAATCGACACACAGTTCTTTGCAAGTCCTGCCAGAGGGTGGCTGATAGGGTGCTGGGAACTGCTTGGTGTAGAATAGATGTTGTCTGGACCCTTCTGGATTAAACAAGTATTACATGAAGTCTAGAATCATAACTGGATCCAGTAATTCAGTCACTTCAAGTCATATGGCCCTAAAACATCCACTGCTGGGCTGTGCTGGTACGCACCAGCAGGAGCTCTAATCCAAACACTGCCAATGCTTTTGTTTGGGCCAGTGTGTCTCCCATTGCTGTGGGCACTCCCTGAGTAGTCTAATGAGGGAGCTGATTGGCATGAACTTCGGTGTCAACAACAAATAAGGGCAAATATGTCCCAAATTTAGAGACAGGGAGTTTAATATTCACAGTATTTTATAGGACTGCTGAAAATGAAGCGCAGCTGCCAGGCTCTTTGTCTCTGCAACTTCTACCACCCGTGGGTCCTGACAAAAAAAATGGACAGAACATCCCATTCAAGCAAAAGCCTGCTACAAAGCCTGCCCAAACGTGAATCAATGCAGAGCCCTTTAAACACTGTAGCCCAGCCCCACTTGTGGCAGATTTACCCCACGATGAATCAGTGCTAAAATTGTCACATCTCAGAAGCCTGTCTTTCTGTGCACAGCCTGCTCCTTTCTCACGCTTTCAAATGCACAGCCAGCCCATTTTTTGCACAGCTGCCATGGTGTGATTTGCTTTGTGTTTATGCCCCAAGCTTTGCCTCTCTGTTTCCGCATCCACAGCCTCCATCTATTTTATGTCATCCTAGCTGGAATGCATGCTAGGGAAACGTCCCCTTCAGCCATGCAGAAGGGCTTTGGGGCTGCAGTGACACTGTAGAATCACGCCTCGTTTCTCTGGTTGGCTCTGGGTGCTGTTGTGGGGCGAGGGGTTGTCCTGGTACTTGCCAGCCCACCTATTCCCAACCAGCACCCCATCAGGTGCAGCTGGGCTGTGGGTCCCGGGGTGCCAGCCTCTGGCAGCTCCTGTCCATCACCCCGGGAAGGTGCTGATGCAGCATGGCAGGGGACAGACAGCCTGACAGACATTGTGTGGCACCCGACCCTGGCACCCTGCAGCTCCTGGCTCTCTTTGCACAGGCGTCACAGGTTTGGATGTGAGCCTGGAGCTGTGGTGCAGACCCTGTGTGGGTAACGTGGGTGTAAATCGGGAGCAGCGGTTTTGAAGTGGGTGGTGTGGCATTGGTGTGGAGGGGTGGTACGTCGGCTGTGCTTCGGTTGGTGAGAGGGAGAGAAAGGGAGGGAGCACTAAGGTAACCACAGAAACATGGTATCCTTGGATATTAGCAGTCATGACCTACTTCTGGGTATTCACTCACTTAGTGCTGTTGACAAAGGAGGAGTAAGATGGAGGGCTTAAAGCTCTGGGGGGAAAAAAGGGGGGATCTTTCCATCATTTTCTAGGATCAGGATTGTTCATAATAATATTCAGCTAACAGTTTAACGGTTTTATTCCCTTGCATATCATACCATTTTAATTCCTGCTTTGTATACTATAGAAAATATTTTAATAATACATTACTGAAATATAAGTGACAGAGCTGTATTGTTATGTGTACGGTGTAGATTGGAGTGACTGACTGGGGTGTTGTTATGCGTGTATAATTTAGCTGCTGTCAGTGGCGTTAATCTTGGTCCGTATTTGATTTAGATCAGAGAGAAATCCTTGTTCACACATGGTACCTGATACTGCAGGGCTCCTGGTGACCCTTTTGCAGCTTAGGAGAGATCTCCACTAATATCAGTGAAATCACACTGTTGTAAAGGCAGGAAAAAACGGGCCCTGGGCTTCAGTGAGGTATGAAGAATTTATACTAGTATGTAACTTATAGCAACTGAGCCTGTCTATTTTATGCCAGATTAAATACCTCTTTCATACCAAAAAACAAATGACAAGGAAAATGACTGTGGAATTCACAGTCATTCCTAAACTGTCAAAGGGGAGGGCTTTATTGATAAACAAAACCAGATAGGAAGACCAGAACGGTGCCTGCTTTTGAGCAATAAGTGTCTATTTTAAAGAGTGGGAAATATATAATATACAGCTTCAACTGAACACCATTAAAGCTTTCACTTCAGTGGACAATGGACCATTATAGTGCAAAAATCTACTTGGTGTGTTAACAAAGACAGTAATTTAGGTTTAAATCCATAACTTTAGCTTCTGGTCTTTTAACTTTTGACATCTCTGTACAAAAAAAAAGTTAATAATGACTCAGGGCTTGTCAAGGTGTTTTTAATATTTTTTTCAGTCGCAGTTCCTTCCTGCATACACAGTCTCAAACATTTAGACTATATTGGCTAAATGAACCAGACAGAAAAGTATCTGAAAGTCAATGGTAGTGAAAGCATAACTTTCCAGCATGGCTTCTTACTAACTGCTAAGTGAAGACCAAATTAGCTAACGATACTAACATAAAGTTGCCTGAATTCTATTCCAGTATTTGGTATGTGCACAGCTGCCTTCTCTACAAATTGAAATCCACAGGTATGTTATAGCTTTCAAAATAAGAAAGCTGCAGAACTTGAATCTCAACAGCAGGGTAGTGATTAAAGACATGACTTGAAGAAATTCTGCATAGCCCTTCACCTACACCTGCCATGGCTCAAGGCATGTTGTTAATCCTCAGAGCTGTAAATGATGTGCTCAAGATTTGCCAATTCCCACTTTATGGGTGGAAAACTTGTATTAGATTTAGGTTAGATAATCTACCTAATTCCACACAATGATTAATTTAGCAGGACTGAGTGGAAATTCATGAATTCCCAGTCTGCAAAGTGCAAGACTGAACCCTTGCCTTTACAGGCATTGACCCAAAAGTTTTCACTATTTCTTTCATCTGTTCAAGAAGGATTCATAGTCAGCTGGTTTCTGCTGATGATTTAAGCATTGTCTCATGTATACTTACTTTGATCAGGCTTAGGCTGTCTGGATTGAAATCTTGGCTCCACTGAGGTCAGGAAGAGTCTAACCATTGACACCAATGATTATGATTAATGAAGCTAAATTTCTGCCAGTTGTTTTTACCAGGAGCCTTGTCTACTCTACATGGTAGAGCCTTACATAGAGAGCGCAACCCTGGCAGTAAACATCATATGAGCCTCTGGTGGAAACAACAGCAAATCTGGGGCATGCACTGCACCTTGCCTCCTCCTGCCTCCTCCTGACTCCCCTCAACCCTCACCATCAGCACAGATATACTGGGTAGGGCATTAAGCAGGCACAAAGCAGCAAACATGGAGTGGGGGGGGGAATGTGTCAGTGGGCTGTGGATAATGCTGAGCTCAATGTACAGTTTTGCAGTGCTGTCTAATGCCTACGTCCTCAGGGAAGTAGACTTTCTTATTTTGAAAAGGGCTTGTGCAGCAGGTTCATGAAAGATTTTTCAGAAAAAGCCTGTCTCAACAACCCATTAGTAACACAGCCTTATGATAGACTCAGAGATATTTCTAAAGCTGTTAGCTTAATTTATTGTGGTTGGACTGGGTGAACTGAGGCTGTTTTTCTGTTACACTCTGAATTTGGTGTTTTTCATTTAAAAATACACAGCACATTGACTTTCTGGTCAGATTTTTCTGCATCATACTATATTCTCTTTGCTAAGGGGTCTTATTTGTTGACTAGTATTTCCCGCAAGCCTGTAAACGTCTTTCTTAGTCTAAATAGTTACCTAGTCTTTCTTTACTCTAAATCTGAACTTAAATTAAATGTAATTTACATCACAAGTTACTCGGAGCTTATTGTGTGTGAAATAAACAACCCTAATATGTTTTATCCTTTCCAGCTGACAAGTAGAAAGAAATATGTTGAAAGGGCCATACCCAGTTATTAAGGGATTTTGAAAGCATTTTTTTTCCTTTTTTCTTTTTCCTTTTTTTTTTTTTTTTTAATTTAGTAAAATGCCCTTGTCATAAACTAGAATTCTTAAACGCAAAAAGATTCTGCAGTATAAGACTGTGCTATCTGGACTTTATTCTTGACAACAGGCAGAATTACAGGGCAAACAGCTTGTAGAAAAAAGCTACAAAAAAGAAGTAAAACTAATAAGAGGTCCACGATGGAGTAGAGATCCAGTAAACTGGTTCTTGCATTCTATACATAAGCAATTGCATCTGCTAGATGTAATACTAGGTCCTTTACTTCTCATTCATCTGCTTGAAGTTGAAGATGTGCTTTGCTGCATGGGATTCACAGTGAGCAGCATTTTGAAAGACTGAGTTGTAGGTAATTAGTAGACTTTGAGTTTATAATTACCATCAAATACCTGAAGTTATAAGGAACATTTGGGCAGCAGTATATATCTGTGAAATGCACAACTGAGGTCATGAGCACCCAAGGGTATTAAATATCCAAAGCATTTTTCTCAGTCTAGCAGTTGGTTTTGGTGTACAGGCCACATTTCAAAGTGGTAAGAACCTGCCTACGGCAGTGTTGCCCACCTCCAGTATTATATTCTGTCCCAAGCCACAGCGTGGCATGCTCTTCACTGATGAAAAAGCTCCTGTTCTTTAGCAGATAAGTACCAGTTTCTCAGTGGACGGTGACACCAATGTGCTGCAGTCAAGGTGACAAGAAAATATTTGTGGTGAAGAGAAACATGTAAACACAGTTTTTCTTTGAAGAAGGTGGGGTCTGCTGGGGATTGACCCCACCTATGGGCCCTCATGGGCTGGAAGGTCTGGAATCATCCAGCACCAAGGACTGACAGGTCTGTCCATGGCCTCCATCAGCAGTAGACATTCCTACTGGCATCTCCATGAGATAATTTTAAATTAGCCTTATATTTACAGCAATTTGTCAATGATGGGATTAGTGGGAACACTGGGTATCCCACTGGGGAAAATCTAAGATAACATTAATAATGTACTCCTTATGAATTCAAGCATCAGCCAGAGCCTTTCAGAAGCAGTAGAAGGGACATGATACATCCTGCAGCTACCATGGCATCTTCAAAGTGCATGGACAGTGTACGCACAGTGCCACTAAGTGATATAAATACTTCTTGTAGCACTCCATGCCAGGCTTCCTGTTGATACAAGCTGTTCACAAGAGATTCAGGCTAAACCTAACCATAGACAGAAAGAACCCAAAAGGTTAGAGTTTTTTAGATGGAAAGTATACAAGGTTTACAAGTTGCAAGTTCTAATTATCCAGTACTTTTCTGAAGTTTCATTTTCTGTTGTGAGCTACTCTCTGTAGTCTAACCTGCATGTTTACATGCATGTTAAGCAACAGCTTACTTTGGGAATGGCGGGGTCCACCCTCACCAGAATGACATAAAACATAGTAGGATCCTTTTGTACCATATCCCCACCTCTGGTATGTGAGGACAGCACACACACAAGCACTGAGCCCAGCACCACCTCTCACCACACTGGGAAGTGCACACCATGAAGGGAAGTAGACTGTGCCTGCACAATACCCCTTGGCAGCGAACCCTGTCAGTCAAAAGGCCTTAGAGCCAACCAGAGTCTCCAGGCAGGGCCTAAATAATAAAAAATATATTATAGAAGTGCCTGCAATGGGACCAAAGTCATAGTGGAGATCGTGCAGTCAAAGCATTTGACTACATATGACTCCACACTGGTCTGGTGAGACACCTTCTTCCCTGCCAGCTCAGAGCAGCTCATCAACATGGAGGGTATTTCTGCCATTTATTGCAGTGCTTGCTGACAGCACTACATTAATGCATTGTGCAGGCAAGGATGAGTAAGAACATGCTGGCAGTGCCAGGCAGCTGTAGAAATTTGAAGTGTCCATCATTGCACCCCAGTCATAGGATACAGGTTGCATTGTCCAGAAATGGAAAGTGTGCCAAAATACTGGCTGGGTAGAGCGAGCCAATAAGTGGCCACTGGTCTTTGGGTATTGCCTTCTTTTCCTAAAAATCCCTAGTTTTCAAATACCGTGTTTGTGAAGGAAATAACTTCTCTTTTTCTTCAGTATGTTCTTAGCAGGATGACAGGTACAATACATCTGGCATTGGGCTACCTGATTTTTTCTAAAATGGAAAGACAAAGGGTTAGCATTTGCAAAGCCCATTATTGTGCTGTGGTTCTCAGCACAGGGTGAATTGTGAATGGGGAAGGGGCATTACTATAGCAACACATAATGTAAGCACACAACCATAACTTCCAGAAGCTCCTAGAAGCTGCGTAGGTCTCATTTTCCTTTGGGCAGCTCTTCATTTTCCTAAAACATAGATTTTGTGGACAGCTGACTGTAGGTAATTTGCCTCCCTTATACTTGCTTTGATTACTGGTGGAGGAAAATAGTGGCTGGAGGCATTTGCAGATTATTGCATTTTTAAATTCTAGTTTTTGCACAGCTTAGCAGGCTACATGCTTTTTCTGGAAAAGCTGCTCATTGCTTGAAGCACTAACTTGGATGCTCAAAATATTCCTGGCCAGTTACAGATTTGGGTGACCTTGGATATATTACTTAACCGCTATGCATCAGTAAAAGACATCTTTCCTTTATAAGATTTTTGTTAGAATAAAAATATAAAAGATTATAAGCTACCTGATGTGGTACAGTGGACACTACAGATTGAAGAGAGATATATGTATTTTTAAACTGATGTATTTGGTTTGCGTGGCAAGGTTCTGGTAGTGGGGTGGGGCGGGCATAGAGGTGGCTTGTTCCCCATGTCCAACACAGCCAACCAGTTACAAGATGGACCTGCCACTGGCCAAGGCTGAGCCCATCAGTAACGCCTCTGTGAGAACATCATTAATATAAAAAAAAGGGGACCAGGGAAAAAAAAAAGCTGCACACTTTGCAGCTGGAGAGAAAGGAGTGAGAATATGTGAGAAACAACTCTGCAGACACCAAGGTCAGTGAAGAAGGAGGGGGAGGAGGTGCTCCAGGCGCCGGAGCAGAGATTCCCCTGCAGCCTGTGGTGAAGACCAGGGTGAAGCAGGCTGTCCCCCTGCAGCCCATGGAGGTCCATGGTGGAGTAGATGACCACTTGTGGCCCGTGGAGGACCCCATACCGGAGCAGGTGGATGCCTGAAGGAGGCTGTGACCCCACGGGAAGCCCGCGCTGGAGCAGGTTCCTGTCAGGACCTGTAGCCCGTGGAGAGAGGAGCCCACTCTGGAGCAGGTTTGCTGGCAGGACTTGTGACCCCATGGGGGACTCGCGCTGGAGCAGTCCCTTCCTGAAGGACTGCACACCATGGAATGGACCCATGCTAAAGCAGTTCATTAAGAACTGTCAGTCATGGGAAGGACTCACGTTGGAGAAGTTTGTGGAGGACTGTCTCCCGTGAGAGGGACCCCACGCTGGTGCGGGGGAAGGAGTCCTCCCCCTGAGGAAGAAGGAGCGGCAGAAACAACGTGTGATGAACTGACCCCAACCCCATTCCCTGTCCCCCTGTGCCGCTGTGGGGAGGAGGTGGAAATTGGGAGAGAAGTGAAGCCCGGGAAGAAGGGAGGGGTGGGGGAGATGTTTTAAGATTTGGTTTTATTTCTCATTCTCCTCTTGTCTGATTGATAATAAGTTAAATTTGTTTTTCCCCCAAGTCGAGTCTGTTTTGCCTGTGCCAGTAATTGGTGAGTGATCTCTCTCCATCCTTATCTCCACCCATGAGCTTTTCATTATATTTTTCTCCCCCTGCCCAGTTCAGGAGGGGGAGTGATAGAGTGGGCTTTGGTGGGCATCTGGCCTCCAGCCAGGGTCAACCCACCAAAAGCATCTGTCTTAGACGTTATTTGGTATGCTTAATCAGACAAACACTGCAATAATCAGGGCACCGAGTAGAAGTGTTCTGTGTAACTTTATTGAGGATGTAGTAAGTTGTCCTAACCATACTTGTTTTGGAGAGTTCAGAATGAGAAACTTTCTGTATGGCAGCCAGGTCTCTCAGTCCCTGTTCCGTTTCTACATTCATGTCTTGCTGTATTCCTGCTTCCTTCCATGCCAATATTTTCAAAAGTGACTAGGCATCTTGAATGCTTCAACTCCTAGAGAGCTCTGAAGTGCCCCCTCAGTGCCCAGATTCTCCTGCCACAGGATGCAGGTACAAGAGAGAGAAGATGAAGACCCAGAGACAGGCTCAGAGTTCAGTCTCTTTTTCTCCCTAGAGCTGCAGATGTGCAAGGTAGGAACTGAGTTCAAGCCGTTCCACATTTCTGTGTGTTTCTCCTCGTATGCCTATATGAGAAGCTCTACTGATCCTGGGAACACATATATATATATATAGCTGGGCTGCTAGAATGCATAAAAAATTCACATTCCGCATTTTTTTGCGATCGTGTAACATATTAGAGACAGATAGACTGATAGCAGTCAGACCTATTTAACCTTAGTAAATGTGTTCAATTCATCTCTGGGTATTGAAGGGCTTTAAGTAGTAACGAACATGCCCATGTGAACCCATGCCCACCAGCCTTTTGAACTATGTGGTTTGACTTTTCAACAGTATAATACAGACAGAAATAGTAGATAAATAATGAGACCTCCTCTGGTTTAAGGAATAAGGGTTCTCACCCTCCAGCAGAGCCACTGTTAGCCAGTACCCTGCTTCTGTGACTATTGCTATTCAAAGATCAATTCCTTCAGGGGAAGCTGTAGGAAAACGCATTGAATGGCTATGGAATAAGCTGCCAAGTCGGGATATTTCTTACTCCTACTTAGCATTTAGCCTAGACTGAAAACATGGGAATTAATTGCCCTTTAAAATGTTTTTAATCCTGTCTGATACCATCGTAGGTATTTTTGTCATTCATATCAGAATATAATTCACCTCTGTCCTTTCAGGATGAAAAATCTACCTCTGGCATTACAGTTAATGCCATTACCTGTGCTCCACAAAATGTGGGGCATTGCATGGGGTTCAACCTCTCATTCTTGCCATGCCCTGTTCTTTTCTTTCCACCTAGAAAAACTAAAGCACGGAGGCTGGCTGCACAACTGCTTGCTGCAGGGGAGGACAACTGCTCATGACATGGGAATGGGACCAGGAGTGCCCGAAGTCTAGAAGGGAATTGAAGCAGTGCTAACGCCACAAGCCCAGACCCCTATCTGTTCCTATCTCATATGTGGGCACTGGCACTGAGTTACGAGGCCAAGAGCAGTCTGCAACACACCTTGCCCTGCCAGGGCACCTCTCTCAAACACATGTCAGTCTCTAATGGCTTTGGCCACCTCATCAAGCACTGGGAGAAGCAGATATTGCTATCACTTTACAAGGTAAGGAAACCAACAGAAGAAGCCCAATGAGATATTGCCAGGTGAAGTCCCCATTCTGGTGCTGTATTTTACTATGGTCTATTAGTTTTGTATTGAATTCTTGTTCCCTATGAAAAGTCTTTTCTGGTAATGAAGAAAATGAAGAAAGGCTAAGAAAGACTTCCTTTGGCTATTGCTATTATTGCTAATGCAATGCTAGCACCCTGTGGCCCTGCTCACAGCAGCCTTCTTGGACTGTGCTTCCTACAAAGCTGGGTCTGATACACAAGTAACCAGGCCTAAATAGTTCTATGATGTCCAATGTACTATACTGGCACCTAAAGAGATTAATAGTGTCTGCATAATGAATTAAGAGAAATATAGGCAGTAAGCACACTGATGCATTTAATACAGAAATATAAGATAAAAGCACAAATATAAACCTTTCGCCTTTTCATTCTTTTTTCCCTCTTTTATACAAAGCTGTGTTGAGATTGGTCTTCTTTTAAATATTTTTAGAAATAATGAAATAACTGATGCATTGTAACCCCAGTAGAGGCCTCATCGTTGTACCCTCGGGCGTTGCTTTGCTATTTCAGGCTCTGAAAGAGTGCAGTTTAATAGAGTGAGGAGATCAGAAAGCTTTGTCTTCTTCCTAAGTTGATGTCTGAGTCCTCTAGGATCTGCTCAAATGCCCTGGGATTTCTCTTTAGTTCTTTTAAGCATTATTCCAGTGCTGTAAGAGAAGACTCTTGAGCTGGGACCATACTTCATCTCCAGAGGCAAAGAAGCTATAGGGTAATCATTTTATTGCCTAGGGATTTGGGGGAAGTTTAAGGCATCGTTGTGCCTGAGGATTTCAAGCTGTATCAGGGACCAGAAGAGCCACTGGCATTCATCAGAGTAGTTTTCACAGCCCAAATCAGCCCACAGCCTCCAGAGCAACATATGCTACAGAGTATTTTCTGCTCTTACTGATTTTCCTTTCATCCCTGACATCTTTACTGGGCCTCATGAAGTATCGTTCTTAGAGGTACAGCAAGGATTGTTCCTGTCTCTCTGTTTCTCAGCTCCGGTCCACATGTGCCTTTAGGAGTGTACACTGGGACCACGCCTAGGGCAGAACCTGCCACTATACTTCTGGATTTCCAAAGGTTTTCAATACAAACTCACTAAAGAAAAAAGCTAGAGGGATCTCATGTAACATGAGTAATTAGTTACGGTCATAACTGAATAATTGTTACACAGTGTGAATGGCTGTGCATCTGTTTCTATCTTCAGATAATCAAACCAACATTAGAAATAAAAAATATATAACAAGTAGGTAATTATAACAAAAAATTCTCAAGCATAGTAATTCTGATCTTAAATCAATTTCCATAAATTCTGCTTATGCTTTTCCTCCCATTGTCAATAAATATTCAAGAAAAGGATTAATGATCAAAAGCGTTCACGAAAATAGCTCATTTTCATTAAGCAGTACCAAATATTCACTGAAGTACATTTCCTATTCATAACTAACAAAACCACAGTAGAAACCTTTCTTTAATAATTTTGCCTACTCTAGCAGGACATGGGTACCTTCCACCCGACATCTATGTCCCATCAAAGCACTCGAGCTTTCTACTTGCAGGAGCAAGGCTCCTCTCTAACCATTTTCTCTTTGAAATTCTGCTTGATGGTACTTCATATCCACAAGAACTTGAATATTTAAAAAATATTATCCTTTGCCTTTTTCTGTGTCTGATATTTGGTATCAAAGTCCCTTTGTTGAACAAGATGATTTAAGCAGCTGAAGCAATTGCCCAAAGCAGTGGCCAAATGGAAAATATGAGTGAATATTTGACTTCTGTGAGCAAGAAAATGTACTGTAAGCAGTGGAAAAACTCAAATTAATGGTTACCTATGGCAGAAAGCCAGGAGCATTCAGAAGCTTTTTCTGCAAGAAAACTGCAAAAACTGCCTTTTTATTAAATCTGACTGTGATTGTGGATTTTGTAGATGTCCTTTGTAACCAAACAGGAATCTGTAAAACCCAGTTTCTAAGGACATCAGGCAACCAAAAGGCATAATAATTCTTGTCCAATGAAAAAATAGAAGTAGGTGTCAAAAAAATTATACTTAGCTGATATGTCTCAAAAAAAAAAAAAAAAAAAAAAAAGATGATGGGGGGTTAAGACAAGGCAGAGGAAGTGGTGGGGCTGGAGTTGGAAGTTGCTGTCCGTGGCTGTGGGGTCTCTCTGGAGGGACCTGTCGGCTGAGGTACCATTGGAGGATTTGGGCTAAAAAAGCAAATAGAGGAAGGAGGAAAAACATTTCCAATCTACCTCAAAAAGCCTGGGAAGCAGTGCCGTGCTTTTGCCAGCCATGCGGCACGGCAGAGGCAAGGGACCCATGTGGGAGGGCCAAGCAGACAGACAAGTCTTGGCCTCACTGCCCTCCATGTTTGTGTAAGGCAGAGGAGGCAGCCCTTCCTGAGGTGTTTCTAACACAAATTTTAATAATTTATTTCATGTGAGTTTCCTGCTAATGTGAGGAGAAAGAGGAGCTGGGGCAGGCTGCGTTAGGAAGATGCATCGGTATGGAAATCACATACTCCCAGTCAGCTATTTAAGAGACGTGTTGGTGCAGGGGTGGGAGCGCAGTGACTCAGCGCAGGCAGTGGCAGCAGCAGCAGCAGCGGAGGGGACCCACCACGGCCTTCATTCCCCACCACCGCCTCCAGCTCAGCAGCCCCACGGGGCTGCTTTCCCTCCTGCATCCCTCTGCTCCATCAGAGGCAAAGAGGCACCTTCAGGGAGTCACTGCTGGGTGGCCCCTCATCTCCCCTCTTCTCCTCCAGGCTGTGGAGGAGCACACTGTGGTGCCCTGGGAGGGTGTGAGGGACGCCTTCAGGGAGACCTTTTAGTGGCCTTCCAGTACCTGAAGGGGCCTACAAGAAAGCTGGGGAGGGACTTTTTACAAGGGCAGGTAGTGATAGAACAAGGGGACATGGCTTCAAACTTAAAGAGAGTTTAGGTTAGACATTAGGAAGAAATTCTTCACTGTGAGGGTGGTGAGACACTGAAACAGGTTGCCCAGAGAAGCTGTGGATGCCCCCTCCCTGGAAGCGTTCAAAGCCAGGCTGGATGAGGCTTTGAGCAACCTGGTGGAAGGTGTCCCTGTTCATGGCAGGGGGGTTGGAACTAGGTGATCTTTAAGGTCCGTTCCAACCCAAACCATTCTATGATTCTATGATGACACAGGGTGCAAGGACAGCTTTCTTCCCTGGGAGAAACGGTGATTTCCAGTTGTGACCTGGCGCAAGGCTGGTGAAAGGGTCACTTCAGTAATACATAGGGCCCAGCCTGCCCCGGAGCTGCTGGAAGAGGCAGAGGAGATCAGCATGCTGGTGGCTCATGCTGAGCCTGAGCACCAGGGCTGGGGCCACGTTTCTCTGTAGCAGGGCTGGTTGCATGAGGGGCTTTACCGATGGCAACACCATCAGCAGTTTGTGCAGCTGGGCAGCAGCAGGTTTCGGCAGTTTGCCGAGTCTGGACCTGCTCACAGCATGGCACAGGACGCTGGCGTGGTGCGAGGCCTAGGGAGCCACAGCAGCTGGTACCTTCTTCATCTCTCCTGGGGACACCAGCTCTGGGACGTGGCTATCCACAGGGCTGCAGGGTCTTGGGCAGCAGCTCATTGGCAGGGTGTGTGCAATTTGTAACCCCTGTGGGTTCAATGCTAATGGAAATGTGGTAGTTTAAGGTGTACAGCTCCTTTTTCCACTGCCCTGCACCTTGTAAGGTAAAACAAAGCAGACACATATGCCCAATACCTGCTTAGAGGTAGAAGTAAGAAAAATATTTGACTATTGATTAGAAATTATTATATATATATGGTCAGGTAGGTCTGGGTCAGTCTTAAGGAAAATGCTACTGAACTTGCACCAGATCAATGGATAGCCACTTAGAATTGTTTTCAACTGTTAGTTTTTCTCCTTCTCCAAAACCATCTCCTGGAGATCACTTACAAAGCCAGTGCAGAAGGCAAGAAATGACCATGTCTGAATGACTTGGTTATGATACAGACCTACTTGGAGGGGGTGCAGACAATTTAAGTTAAAATGGCTTTTAATCTTGGTAGAGCATATGATTACACTCTGCCCCAAAAATTCTTTGAGATAGGCAAGTTACTCATATCTAGATGCTGAAACATGGTAAGATTAACATTGTGTCTTATGTATATAAAAATTGCAGATTTGCAGTATGAATTACTTTATTTTTTGCCTGAAGAGAAGTAACAAGTGGGCAAGAACAATTTTCAGAAGAGAGTTTGTGTTTTGCAAAGTGTCACATAAATGTCGTCTCAAAAATGGCACTGGCTGTACTAGGCCATCAATTCAGAGGCATAAAACAACCAAACATAGAAAACAAATCAGACCAATCTCAAGAGTAACCTGTCATTGCTTCCTAGAAGGCTAATATTGAATGTAATAATTAACCAATCTACAACCAGCATTTCTCTCCTAATAGAGGAAAGGGGTGGAGAACAGCCTGTCAGTGTTTGCTTTCTTTGTTGTTGACAACGCACCTTGCAATGGGTACATCTAGAGAGAGAGTGCAACATAGCACTAACTGCAGAGCAGCTGGAAGGAGGGGAAAAAATCCCTTGATAGAAAGCTGGGACCATTTATAGCCAATTGGTATTTTTGAATGGAACTAGGAGGACTATTTTCCTGCCTTTTCACTTATAAATAGATCAGTAGAAATAGACTCAAGTGCTGGTGGTACAGCACAGTTTATTTTTCTGCCTCTGAGCAGGATAACTTGGCTATATGGAGGACTGTCACTACCCTATATTTTGTTTTGAGGCAAGTGTCTCAACGGGTTGCTCAGAAAACAAGTTTAGACTGAGTAAACTGAAGTGAGTTCATATTTTGGCCTCAAAGACCAAATTCAAACACTAATAATTAAGTCATCAGTATGCAAATCTCGAGATAGAAAAACTCTGAAAGTTGCTGCCATCTACTGCTCCTGCCCAGCTCCATGGAAGGGCTTCACTTCCTTAGGATGGGCTCAGAAATTTCTGAAAATCAAACACTGTTGATATGCTACTAATTTTGTTAGTGCTTCTCCAAACCCTGGCTCAAGTTCTCCATGCCTGAAGTACCCCAACAGCCAGTATTTGTCAAGAGTCAGACGAGGCTGAATCCTTATTTCTGGACTTTGATACAGTGCCGTAGGAAGGGCTGACAGTTAAATAAAACTTACTGATTCAGCTCACCCAAGTATCTCCACAGAGGAGTTGCTACACTCTTGGCAACACATCAGTGTGGTGTTGCGCTCCTTGGGGAGCTGAATGCATGTGAGATGGAAAATGCTTTTCGTTTTTCTGCTTGCATCTATGCAGCTTTCATGGGGATTTTTCTTAAGCTCACTGCTGTTCTTGATCACGCTCTGTGTCAGCAAAAGGAGAAAAGGCTTGTCCTTGTTACTGCTGAATACAGATGTCTTTTCTTTGGCTTGAGTTGTGGTTATCAGGGCTCTGTAGCAGAGGAGAGGAAGGAGGAAGGGGAGCAAAACTTCAATATTACCAGCTTTGCTTGCTCGTGCCCTGTCATCAGTGCTAACTTTAGTCACTTCTACAAATGGGGGCTTATTTGATACAAACACAAGTGTGTTGTTTCCTTTGTGAGACCTGCTGGACTGACCTACTCACACAATTCCCTTTGCAGCAAATCTCTGTTACAATTCCCCCTTCGAACATGGCAAATATTCTTTCCACTGTGGCATCTGAAAGAATACAGTTGAAAGTGGGGTGATAGCTTGATGCCTTACAGTGAAACCTGTTTAAGGGTCTGCAGTCTTGCAATCAAGCAACAAAATTAAGTAGACTTCTGATACTCTTTTCAACATTGAGTCGATCTGTATTATTCTAACCACTGTATGTTATCAATGCTTCTCAGTGTTGCACTGAGCAAGATAGGAAGCCTTTTTATATAAGCAAAGACGTTTAACATGTTTAACTGATTATTTTTGTAGGTTAGCCAAATATGGACTTTTATTGGACTTTTATTACGCTTAATCCCTTAGCATCCGAAGAAGGTGTGAGCAGTCAGGGTATAATCTGCATCTGCTCTAGTATCTTTTGCCTTTGATTTTAAATGCAAGGCCATGATTAGAAAAAGAAGGACTGAAACCTGAGCTGTGATTATTAAAAGGCCTTTGGGAGTCATCACTGATAGCAAATTAAACGCGGTTTCCTGTAAAGAGCATAAGGCAAAAAGCCTCATCTCGGTATACAAAAAGAGGGATCTGAACAGCAGAGCAATTTGTTCTATGTGTGGCACCAAATAAAAACTCAGTTTGGAATTTGTGATTTTTGGGGAAAAATCAGGAAAGAAGTAGGCACGGTAAATGTGCTTGATGAAGGGATTCCCATTGATAAACTGGATGTGTTTTTAACATTATGCAACCGTGGGTTACTAACCTGAATGAGACCTGAATGGAATTGCATCAGCTGTGGCAAAAGTAAATAGCTCTAATAATCTCATTGGGCTTTACAAATTTCACGATTCTTGATAAGTGAATTCCTGACCTGTTTAGTGAATGAGGGAAAGGCTGTGGATATTGTTTACCTGGACTTTAGTAAAGCCTTTGACACTGTTTCCCACAGCGTTCTCCTGCAGAAACTGGCTACTCATGGCTTGGAGAGGTCTATTCTTTGCTGGGTGAAAAACTGACTGGATGGACCGGCGCAAAGAGTTGTGGTGAATGGAGGTAAGTCCAGGTGGTGGCCGGTCACAACTGGTGTTCCCCAGGGCTCAGTTTTGGGGCCAGCTGTTTAATGTCTTTATCAATGATCTGGATGAGGGGATCAAGTGTACCCTCAGTAACCTTGTAAATGGCACCAAGTTGGGCGGGAGTGTTGGTGTGCTTGAGGGTAGGAAGGCTCTACAGAGGGATCTGAACAGTTTTGAGCAATGGGCCAAGGCCAATTGTATGAGGTTCAACAAGTAAAAGTGCTGGGTCGTGCACTTGGGTCACAACAACCCCATGCAACGCTACAGGCTTGGGATAGAGTGGCTGGAAAGCTGCCTGGTGGAAAAGGACCTGGGAGTGTTGGTTGAAAGCCGGCTGAACATGAGCCAGCAGTGTGTCCAGGTGGCCAAGAAGGCCAACAGCATCCTGGCCTGTGTCAGAAATAGTGTGGCTAGCAGGAGTAGGGAAGTGATTGTTCCCCTGTACTTGACACTGGTGAGATCACACCTTGAGTCCTGTGTTTGCTTGTGGGCCCCTTACTACAAGAAAGACATTGAGGCACTGGAGTTTGTGCAAAGAAGAGCAACAAAGCTGGTGAAGGGTCTGGAGCACAAGCCTTATGAGGAGCAGCTGAGGGGTTGTTTAATCCACAGAAAAGGAGGCTGAGACTTTATCACTCTCCACAACTACCAGTTGGTGTCTTCTCCCAGATAACAAGTGATAGGATGGGAGGAAACAGCCTTGGGTTATACCAGGGGAGGTTTAGATTGGATATTAGGAAAAATTTCTTCAGCAAAAGGGTTGTCAAGCATTGGGACAGGCTGCCCAGGGAAGTGGTAGAGTCACCATCCCTGGAGGTATTTAAGAGATGTGTAGATGTGGTGCTTAGGGACATGGTTTAGTGGTGGCCTTAGTAGTGGTAGGTTAACCGTTGGACTTGGTGATCTTAAAGGTCTTTTCCAACCTAAACTATTATATGTTTCTGTGATTCTAAGTGTAGTTCCTATAATGAGCCTTGCATAAGTCATGACAGGCAAATGAGTCCCTAACTGCATGCCAGAATTGTTCCTCTGCCCGCGGAGCAGCCAGCAGCCATTACCAGACAGTACCTTGCCTTTAAATATTTTATTTTTACTCTTTTGTTCTCTCATAAAAATAATTGGAAGATGATGGACTGGGGTAGAAATCAGGAAACAGGCACTATTCACTGAAGAAGCTGTAGTTTGGCTGCCATTAAGATGTGGTTGACAGTTAACTGTATTGAACTTTTGTCTAATGCCAAGAGTTGGGATTTAGGAGTCCAATGTTTTACCAGTTTTAAAAAAACATGCAAGCAATCCTTAGCTTGAGGAAAAAAATCTTTCTCTATGTATCTGGCATTTACAGCACAGGTACTTTGGTGAAATACAGTTGTCAGTGGCCCTTGGTTAGGTTTCATCATCTAAAACAAAAGGTGCAAAAACCTCTTGCAATGAAGGAATGACTCTGACTCTGTGCATCCTGAAGTCCCCTGTTTGGCAAAGACATGAAGTGAACTTAAACATATGAGGAAAAACAGTGATCCCAAACAGAAGCACAGAAATACAGCTGTAAAGTGGCAGGGGCAGGGCACCATTAGGACTCACTGAAGCCAGAAACTCCTGATTTGTGAGACTAAATCTATGAAAGCAAGCCAAAGATTAAATTTTTAAAACTTAGGTTTCTGAAAATAACTAAAGAATCAGTTCTTAGCTGTCTGCCCAACTTGAGAAAGAAGCTGAAAATTAATTTGGTTGCAATAATGTAGTTTATAAGTAGTTTGTTTCAAGAAACAGCTCAAGTATCTTTGATCAGAAAATCACTTTCTAATTCTTGAACCTTCTACTGTATTTAGACATCAGATGTACTAGGCAAAGCCATCCATGAATTTGCTGGGAATTCAATGTTGTTGAATTTTGTCTTTTTTAAGACAAAGATTTAGCTTTCAAAATCATGGAGGAAAAAAATGGGAAAAGGAAAGCTAAAAGCTGAAGGCTCAGAACCCAGAAAATAACATAAAAATATAAATTTTATTTGTTTAATTTCTTGATGTTAAGGTAAACTGTGTGATTTGTAGAGAGACCTCTACAGAGATTCCTTTCTCCTCCTGACAAATTTAGGATCAAATATAACATTAGGTATTGAGACTTGACTATTTTGACCAGAAAAAAGATTCTAGTGACTTTGGTGCCCTGTGTCTATTACAAACCACACTTTTGTATTTTTTCTGAAGAATATCCATAACACTTGGGAAGAGTAAGCTTAAGTTTCGTCAGGAGAGTCACAATACTGGCATCACTGAAGTTCAGCACAAGTGTGCCATTACTCTGCATCAAACTCTGGTAAGTTTTGCTTTTGCTATTACAGGACTCATCAGACAAGCTGACAAACTTAGATGTCAGCTGGATTTCTAAGTAAAAAAAGGTTGAGACAGGTGTCTGTCTGTCTTTTGATTCACCTTATATAGTTTTTTAATCCATGTCCAACTGCAACCAGTGTGACATGGTTGACATTGAATTTAAATATTGTGAATTCCCTACATGATTTCTCATGCATGTAGAGGGGAGAGACACTGGTAACGGCTCTACTGAGAAGAAGGATTGCATCATGAAACCCTTGATTTTATACAGCAGAGAGTTCACACAGGAAAAAACAACCATTAATTTCCTGCAACTGGAGCCAGCTTTACTTAAGAGTTTGTGCCTATTAGGCATGAGAAACTTCAACCATAAGGCACAAATCCCTAGGAAATTGTGCTTTCTTAGTTTTTGTGTTATAGAACTACAGTTAGCAGTAAAGCAGATATCACAGTTGTGTTCTCCTCCTCTAACAAAGGAGTCATTCCAGATAATGTTTGCAAAGTTGTGTTTAAGGAGAGAGCAGTTGCTAGTGTAAATAGAGCAAGACATGGGCAAGAACCCCAGGGGAGGCAAGAGTCTGGGCTGTAGGGGAATCAGGAGCATGCTGAAGGACCTTGCTGAAAGGAGATGGGAGAACATGGAGAAGGAGAGGCAAGTAAATGAAGTAATGACTTTAATGAAATAAGGAATAAATATAGATTCCTGAGAAAAGAAAAAAAAATATTCTGCAGAGTGACAGAGTTAATGAAATCCTTTAGATTTGTGTTCTGCAGTTGAATTTCCTGGTACCAAATTTGCCAGTGCAACCTCTTACAATTTTTTTCCAGCACCTGGAAATCCATGGTGTGTCTTTCCTGACCGGATTCTCTGTGTCTGAACAAGGGCTGAGCTTCAGTTTCAGTGTTCCTCAGTGGGAGAACTAACAAGATCTAAGAAGGGATTGACGGGAACAGGTAGTGCCTTAGTGCTGGTTTGCTTTGAGCAGGTAATTTATATTTAGTCACTGGATGGCTGGAAATTTTTTTGTAGACCACACCTTGTTATTATGAAGCCTTTCTCTGCAGTGGCATTTTCTCACTTCACCACTCATTTTGCCCACTAATACCAGACCATTCACAACCAGACATGTTCACACAAGGAAGACATATCCAAATTTTAAAAAAGGTATTTATACCTACTCATGCTGAGTTTCAGTCTTATGCTGTGACGGTAATCATCAGACTCTCAAGGACAAAGGAGCAGGTTGGTATAATGGAGTGGGTGAGCTTTTATTCATTTTTTACCCAGGTTTTAGAGATCTGTGCACATGTCTCAAAGCAAATGTAATATAAAGTTTTAAATTTCCATTACTGCGGTCAGATGTTACTCAGAAGTAAGAGGAGGAAGTAAAAAATAACTGCAGTGAACCTACATACTGTTTAAAATGCATTAGTCTTAGCTGCCAGAATTGCAGTGAGGAAACCAATTATTTCAGACAAAGTCCAGTCTTGCTTAGCCTCTAGGCACGGTGTGGGGTCAAAAGCTTGCCAGCACTTTGGGGTTTCAGGTTTGGTTGGGTTTTTTTCAGTTAAACTCTTCCCCACATCACAAAGGTCATTGAGTTGGGTGAGGATGAAGGCACGTGGCAGTAGGAGGCAGCAGGGCAGCTGCTTGAGACCCCTCCATCCATCCCCTGCATCCCACCAGCCTTCATGGGCAGCTGCCACACTTTTCTCCAGCCCCACACTGGGCCATTTGCCCACAGGTCTCCAGGAGAAGCCATGGCAGTGGCTGGCACAGCAGTGCAGCAGTGGGAGGTCAAGGGGTGATGGCTGCTCCTGGGGCGGCACACGGCAGGCACTGCACTGTCCACCGGCCCCGGCTCAGAGAGGCCTGTCAGCATCTCACAGAGGCTCAGCGCCGTGCTGTGTAGGAAATGCTGCTTCCCACCCGGCATTGCCATGGTGACGGGGGAACAGGCCCCATTTCAGGCTTTTTTCTTGGCAGTAGTGTCTGAAGGGAGCGGCCAATGCGTGGGCGCATGTCAGCCTTGCTCCACATACTCTCACTACAATCGTGTGCATACATGTATATATATATATACACATATAAAAATGCTTATATGCACACTTTTTTTTTGCTAGAAACCCTTTGCAGAACCTGTTTAAGGAAGTAACTTAAATGACTGATATGAACCAGAGAATCAAGAAGGCAGCTTAAGTAGGGGGAATCCTTAGTTTGGAAAAAACCCCACCAGTCCAACAGTCACTGTTCAATCTGAGGTGCCATTTGGCTCTTTCCACTGCTGCCGGCTGTGCAACAGGCGTGGGAGAAGCCGGGTGCCCAGCGCAGCAGGGCTGGGTGCCGAGCTGAAGGGGTCCCCATGGAGCTCCCAGCAGCTCCTTAGCCATGAGCAGGAAAGCACCTTCTGCAGAGAGAGGGGTTCTTCAGGTGAAACACTGGGCATCTTGGTGTGCCAGTGATCCCGCACCCCTTATGGTTGGCCTTGCAATGCTCGTATGACTAGGGAGCTTTCACCTGTCAAACGGAGATGCATCTCACCACAGTGGTGACAAAGCACTAACAGTGATCTGCTCCAACACTTTGGTTACAGGCAGCTGCATATAAACTACTCATGTTTGTGGCCTATGCATCCCTTTTGTAGAATTAATCTAGCAAGACTTGTAGTTTTTCTTAATTTTTTTCCTGAAAGTTCTTTGTCTACCAGCAGCCACATACCTGAGTGACCCTGCAATAACAAAGCAAGTTGTGCTTCAGCAGGGAGGAAACTCTGCAATAACATCTGGTCTGCAGTACAGGGATATTTTCTCTTTTGTGATGCTGTGCTAAGGTTCAGCATCGCTTTAGACTGGATTACTCCAAGGACTTTTCTGATTCAGAATACAGCAGATTATGAATTCCAAGATGGTTTATTTCTCCTTTCTTCAGCTGATAAATCAGAGATGTGATTAATTTTTCATTCATTCCAGCATGAATCAAAAGCATCCTGTTGAAGCTTCCAGAATTTTACTAATATAAAACTCTCCAGACTTTTTGGCCCCCAAATCAGTACCAAGCCTTGCAATTTCTGTTGGGTAACATTCACCTTAGCCAAGGCTTTTCATGGAGGTCATAATGTTTTCATTGTTTAATACGGCTTGGTAGACCAGTTCCAAGTAACTTACTGTAGGATTATGAACAGAAGGCCGCCTTGGCTGAGCAAGGATCTTCTTCTAGAACTGAGGCAGAAAAAGACAGTGTATGGCTAGTGAAAGCAAGGTCAGGCAACATGGGAGGTCTACAGAGATGCCATTCGCCACTGTAGGGAGGAAATCCATGCAGCTAAAGCTCAATCAGAGTTCAAGCTGGCTAGTACTGTGAGAGACAATAAAAAGGGCTTTTTAAAATATGTTAATAACAAAAGGCAGACCAGGAATAACATTGGCCCATTACTTGATCAGCATGGTCATGTCATAAACTGGGACATAGACAAAGCAGAGACATTCAGTGCCTTCTTTGTCTCAGTCTTCAACACCAAGGATCGGATCAGGAACCTCCAGTGCCCTGGGCTAGAGAATCATGACTGTGAGATTGATAAACTCCAGTCCCGAGCTTGTGTGGGATTTGCTACTCCAGCTTGATCTCTGTAAGTCAATGGCTTGATGAGATCTATCCGAGGGTACTTAAAAAGCTGGCAGATGCCATAGCAAGACCCCTCTCAATGATATTTCAACGCTCTTGGGAAGCTTAAGAAAAAAAATATTGTATACATTGTGAAAGAAAAGCTTTTTTTTCCCTGCTGCCTGTCTTCTTTACCAATACAATTTTCTTACAATGTACTTCTGAGATACATTTTCAGAAATTTAGGTTTCTGTCAGGTAGAACTCTGCAGCTGTTTCAGTTTCTAGAGGGAGAAATCAGAAATGCAAAAGGAAATTATTCAAATGGAATTTGGCAAGAATTGCAGCAAACTCAGGTGGCAGAATAAGACAAAAAATTAGCAAATTAAAATAAAAAGGAAATTTAAGGAAAATTAAAATTCTTTGGCCTAACTCACTGCATCATACTTCTCAGGTGTTGCTGATGTCTTTGAACTGTAGGAGATATGTATTCATGGAATGCCCTTCAGAGTAAAGTGAATTTGGGGCAGTGTTCTGACCTTATATTTGAACATCCTTGATCTCACTGTATCATGGATGCTTTCATAGTGTTATAATTGTCAGAGTCACTTCTGTGGGAGTGTGTGATACAAATGTGTCAAAGCATATTTAGGCTACTACTAAAATTGATTTTGCATGCCTTTGTGATCATTTGCACTAGACATTGGTTATTTCTTCTATCTATCTGAGCAACACTTGTCACTTCACAGGCTGATCTGTTTCCTCTGTAGGATCAGGTGAGGATTTGGCCTTTATAGCAGAATTGCCAAGGAATAGGATTGTGTGTGTCCTTTTTCATCCTCTCCCCGTGAGAGTAGTGCTGTGTGTTGGGTTTGTGTGTGGGGGGCAGGGCGGGAGGGGGGCATTTTTGGTAGTGGGGGAAGGGCCACCTTGTGAGAGCAAAAGCTCCCCTGGCTCCAAGGCAGAGACCCCCCAGCCCAGGCTGGGCCAGTGAGCACTAGAGAGAAACACCTCTGTGATTCCATATTGGTGAGGGGAAGGACTGGCCTGAAAAGAAGGTGGAGAGAACCTGGAGGAGAGGCCATTGACCTGAACAAAAGACGACCATCGGCCTAAATAAAGAGAGAGCTGCATTGCCAGGAGGAAGGAGCAGGAGGAGGACAGAGAACCTCAGACACCCAGTTCAACTGCATGGAGTAGGAGAAGGCAAAGGAGGTCCCTACAGCCCATGGAGGTTCAACAGCTGAGCAGAGACCCACATGTAGGCCATGGAGGACTCCATGCTGGAGCAGAAAAGCTGAGCCTGAGGGCACGTGTGACTGAATTGAGATCCTGAGAGTCACACAATGCCAGAGCGGGGGTGAGGAGGTGTGCTGGGCCGGAGGCCTGTCTGCAGCCCGGGGATGTCCCCACACCAGAGCTGGGAGCTGAGCCCGAAGACGTCTGTCACTCCATGGGAAGCTTGCTTTGGAACATATTGCTCCTGGACTTTCATGCTGGGAAGAGCAGCAGAGGTGAACTGACTGAACCCCCATTCCCTGTCCCCTGTGCTGCTGGGGGGAAGGTAGAGAAATTGGGAGCAAAGTGATTTGAGCCCGGGAAGAAGGGAGGGGTGGGGGAAGGTGTTGTAAGATGTGGTTGTTATGTCTCACTGCGCTACTCAGATGATTTGCAATGAATTAAATTGATTTTTCTTCCCCAAGTTGAGTCTGTTTTGCCGGTGACCATAACTGGTGAGTGAGCCCTCCCTGTCCTTCATCCTAATCCTGTGCCCCCTTTGTTGTGTCTCCCATCCCATCTCACGGGGTGGGGGGAGTCAGTGCAAGACTGCATGGTCCTACCTGTGGCTTAAACCACCACATGCTGCTACTCCTAATACACCAAAGCGCTGTTTGGCTGATAAGATTGAGCTGTTAATGTCAGGCCTGAAACACAGCATTGTCTTTTTAGCATGCATCACCCCAAATGCATGAACTGTTTGACAGGTTTTCCTGTGATTCCAGGTTCACTGTGCCATATCCTCATCTTGCTAGGGATGGATGCTGTGCATGTGTGTGCCAAGTGAGGCCTTACTTGCCTGGGCAGCACAGTGAGGAAGTCCTCAGGGCTTCTTGCAGGAGAGGCAGAGATGGGGACTGCATGAGAGCTGAAGTCTAGGCAGGGCTAAATTGAGATCCGAGGGATCTGCAGAAGTGCAAGTTGGTATCTGTTACGTTACTGGACCAACAGATAGTTAAGGGCATGGGGGATCTGGGCAAAGAATTCAGAAGACAGATCCTGTCCAAAATATAGCCACGTAAAACCAGTATAACTCAGGTGATTTTGGGGGCAATCATTACTTAAGTCTGAATCATGACTTTTCAATTTTTCAGATACTATTATTTACCTGGGGAAAAATATGCTTATCTATCATTATGCTGAGTTCCTGTTGCACAGCAGCTCCCATTGCAGAACTTGGGCAAATTTAGTGATAGATTTTGCTCTTTTTTTGTCTGGAGTTTACTCTCACCTTATGTACAGAATGATCTAAATTTACTGGAGCTTTATCACCTGCTCCAGAAAGAAACACCTCCTTTTTCTCACTGAATCTGCAAGTTAAGTAGCAGTGAACTCCAGACAGCCAGGGCAAGCTGAGTACACTTGAGGCTCGTGTAGTCAATATGCTGGTGTATCTAATAATTAAAAATTATAGTTATGTCAGTTACTGTTCCCTGCAGAGTTTTAACTTTAGTTTGATGCTGTGGAGCACATAAACAAAACTCCTTCATAGACTCATTTTGCCTCTTTCTCTTCTGGGTTTCCAATTTTGCTTTGATATAGTTTTGTAATTGTAAAATATTTACCATGAGGAGGGTAGAAATGTTTTAATCATTCAGACTTTTATTTAAATTTTTTAAGTTGCAAACCAAACACACATTTCCTTGCTTGGAAACCTGTTCATTGCCACCCACACTCTGTAGCACTATGAGGGCAGCTCACTATGTCCAAAGAGCCTTGTTGTCTCAGCAAATTGTCTTGGTCCTGGACCTGCAAAGATAATGGACCAGGGTAGGACCATGGCATAAAAGGTAGGAGAGGCCTGGGCAGGATCAAACACTACAGGTTGTCCTCAGCTTCTCTCTAGGTGGACAGTAGTAAAATCTGGTTTTGTGGCTTTTTAACGTCTGAAATACTGTCAGTTTGAACAATGACTGGATGGTAACAAATGAGAACAAGGAAGTGGAACTGAGCCATCTAGTTTTGTGTTTTAGAGGTAGCAGAAAAACACAACCAAGTAAGCAAGTAAGCAGTGTATATAGCTAAGCTTGTTAAGGTAACTATAAAACATACCCAAACATGTGTCCTGTGGAATTTATGATCTAAAAGCATTGAAAGTAAATTACATGTTTAAACCTGGTGATCATGATCTGGGGTATTTAAGGGACAATAACTTCTATGACACTGCTGTGTGAAGAAATAAGTATATTCCATTTTAATAGTTTGATATCTTGTGGTTTGAGAGGCAAAAATATTTTTATAATTTTATATTCACAATATCCTATTAAACTAGAAGGCAACCTCACTTACTATTTCTCTTATTGCTGTTCAAGCTGTTTTATGTTCTCTTCACAAGTGGAAAGCCTCCCTCCCACACACATGCACTTCACTTATCTAATTCAGTACCTGAACCACCTAGTTTGTCAGGGTGAGCCAACTCTGGCAAATTCATCACCATTTATCCACTATTGAACTGTCACACTGGAATTTCACTAATATTTTGTGATAATGGTAAAGAGATTGGTAAAGAGAACCTATGACAGGTTGTCATTTCTGTTTTCTCACATGTAATTAGTTTCCCATTTCATTAAACACAACATATCATGTTTGTTTTTTTTGAAATATTCAAGATGATATTTTGTTTGAGCCACAAGTGGAAGCAAAATCACTGGTTATCTGGAAAGCATATATTTCAAGAACTGTTTCAAAGAGACCATCACGTTGCTGTGTATAATATAGCATATCAGAAAGGCAGTGCCTTGAACAGGACACAAATGGCAATTAAAAGCTTCCTCATAATAGGAAAAGACCCTGGTGAAGGATCCTACAGTTACAAGGTAGCATGTCAGTCTCCTTGGATCACATAGGGATCCTCTACAACGGCACTCTCTAGTCCTATAAAAAGTCAGTCAATTATTTTTACTCTTTTACTGGAGTTTTTACTGTGTTTTCAGTGTATGTTTGACTTTAGAGAGCAACATGAAGCTCTAGACATTAATTCTGACCTGAAGGATCCAAGCTAGCTGTCAGCTAGCTAGCCTAAATGAGAGGGGCTAATTATGAAAGATTCCTCATTGTAGGAAGGGTTCCCTACTCAGTTTCAGAAGACAAAGCTCATGTATTATGGCTTGCCTCTGCACACAGTCATGCAGGTTAGCTCTCCTCTCACACATTATCTCTATGGTAGGGAAAGTGGATATGCATAAACAGTAGTCATAAATGCAAAGTATTTACTGAAGATTTTGCTCAAATTAATATTCTGTCTCTCTCAAGTGTTCCTATTTATTGCCTTTCTCATTTCCCGTGCCCTTCTCTTTAAAGAACTGTCCTGGATCAAAATTCCCTCTTGGCATTTGTATTCTGTGGATCAGTGCAGGATCTCGTCACCTCCTTTTCATCTCCCCCTTCCACTCTGACAGCAGGTGCCTCTGATATAGACAGATATGGTACCTGCAACTCCCATTTTTAGTAGCCTTATTAAATGTAAACTCTTTTCCACTGTGAAGAAGCCACAGAGGCAAGAAAAGGAGGAGTGTGGACTCGTCTGCTGCAGGCGCAGCGCAGGGAATGCTGTTGCAACAGGAGATTATTCATGTTTAAGCAGCATTTTCAAACCCAGTAGGCTGCTGACTTGGCCTCCTTGTGGGAAGGAATACTGAACCTTTTCTAGGTATTAACTATTCACCACTGCAGAATGATTTAAAACACGTGAATTCTCCTAGCAAGCAGTGCCTAGTAAATATGTATTCTGTGAAATCCTGAGTCAGTTGTGTTGATGGCACTATACGTAGAGATTTCAAGGTGGCTAGAATCTGGACCACTCAGTTTAGTCAAGATGACATGGGCATCAGCATCTGCAAGAAGTGAATTACCATATTTCTAAAGGGCTTGTCATAAGTGTGTCTTAACTCCTCTACCTAAGTTCTCATACTCCCATCACTACTGCATGCAAATGTGAACTAGATCTTACATAAAATCAACTTAGTGGAGCTATTCCTGATTTACAATGGCATCAGTTAAATCAGAACTGAATCTTAAAAAGAATCTCTGCAGAGTGCTTTGAGCATTTTTCAGAGAACCACAAACAAAGGCATTTCTTACTGGAAGTTGAACAGATTTACTGAACTGTTGCAATGTAAACACAAACACCTTACAACTGGGACACGTTTCCTCAGACTCACTCCAGTCCTGGGTACAGAAAAAGGTGAGATGAGTAACATGAATGGAAGGTTTTATTTAATCTTATGACTTGCTGCAACAGCGAGATTTACTAGAGAGTGTGTTGAGTGACAGTTCTCTTAAAAGGTTTGTCTTGAGAACATTTTAACACTGATAAAATGGTGACTAACATTTCAGAGCTGTTGCAACACTGCACCTGCAGAAAGGCCACTCCTTGGGAATCGCTCCAACAAAGAAAGAGTAAGTTACAAGAACACAGGAGAAAAAAGAGCAGTGGAATGAAAAGACAAGAACTGGTGAGAAATCCTAAATATTTATAGACGTGGAGTAGTCCCCTCTCCCTTGTGTCAAAGCCCATGTTTCCTCTCTAGGCCAGTCAGGCTTTGCAAGGGCTGGGTATCCCTCTGTGTCCTCTGACATTGCTCTATGACTGCCCTGGCACCCCCAAAGCTGCCCCAGCATTTCATGCAAGATCAAGGGTCAGTGAATCTGTGTAATAAGAAATGAAATTGGTAGGGGCTGCACAAGATGAGGCCAAATCGCTTCCTGTTGAAGCAAACCTTTCCCTCCCCAAGCCTTCAACAACGCTGCCTGCTTCCAAATCACCAGCTGTCCTGTTCATAGCTACTCGAGCTGCCAGTTCCCTCACCAGCCACCCCTGCTGCCACTCATGCAGTGAAAGAATATAAATCTCTCCTGCAGTGCAAGAGAGCTTTTAACTTCCAGTTTTTACAATTATAAATGAAAATCCAATGGGAAAGGCAGAGGAGGATGTGAGAGCAGTACTGGAAGAAAGAAGGGGCAATGTTGAACGCTTAGCAGTTGTGCTTTGAGTTTGCCCTATGTGACTGTCGTGTATGGTGTTTGTAGGGCCTGGTGCAGTAGCAGCCTGTGATCTTGGGGGTGCAATATTTAAAATGGCATGCACACAAACACACACACACACAGAGTGCTGACTGCTTGTACTTGCTGAGGTTCTGGCTTTGCATGTTCTCAGCTACAAAATTGATAGGCCTGGTGTCTGAGACAATTTTAAGAGTGGTTTTATTTTGTTTTCCTCCCCATCCTCTTTACCAGTTTTAATTGGAAGAAAGCTTTTCCTTTCTTTTCTTTAATTTTCTACCCTAAACTGTGATAGTAATTCTCTGTGTGTTCTGCTGTAGATAGGGATGTTCCAGAACAGATGGTCTTCAAACATTAAATACATCCATTACTGTGTAATTTACCTACTATTTATCTGTGAGTAGGGAGGTTCCCTTCAACCTGCTTTGAACCTTTACCAGGGAACTGGAAATTAAAATCCATCCAAGACTCTAATTCTCAAGGTTTTTTTTTTCTTTTTTTTTTCTTTTTTTAATTATGCTGTCTTAGTTTATGTGTTTATATTATTTTTTGGAAAGACAAGGAAATTTCTAAGCCAGCAAATTCTGAACTACTGATTAAAAAAAGCCCAAACAACCCTAAATGCAGTATAGCAGTAGCCTAAAACATGCCGGCTAAATGCAGACCAGTGTCTTCCTCAATGGAACAGATAAAGTGGTTTCAATAGCAATTAAAGTTATTGAAACTGGTGCCCTCACTTTTTGCTTCCTGAGCTCCCAGTGGGCCTTGACTGCATAGCCCTACCAGTTGTAAGTTTCTCAAAATCACTGGAAATGGACTGTCCCTATCCTGCATCATTTCTGCACCAGGTTCCCGGTGCATAGAAGCATTTATTTCTCCAGTAAGCTGAAATGAGTTCTATTATCCTAAAATATCTGCTGATTGTGTAATGGTGTCCCGATCCGATGTCGGGATCATTCAAATATCCCGATCCGATGTCGGGGAAAGGTTTTGATATGATCCCAAGAGCGAGATTAAGACACAAACGAGGTCAAATGCCGCATTCCCAAAACACCATTTATTACCAAAAGAAAAAGTAATAAAGAGGGTCGCGATAGGACAGAATGGAAAGAGAGATGGAAATCAAGCAAGGACTCGGTATAGGGCAAGCAGCAAGAAATAGTCACCACCACGTGTCCAGCAGTGAGGCGACGGTGACGGGGGGGTGAGGAGGTCTCAGTTGCTTGTTCCAGCGGTGGTGCAGCGTGGCGAGGCGCAGTGTGGTGAGGTGCAGCGTGGCGAGGCGCAGTGTGGCAAGGCGGGCAGAGGGTCGTCTTCTCTGTCTGTCTTCTGCCCCCTTTCTTCTTGCTTGCTTCCCTTGCCCATGCAGGTCCTCCTTAAGTACCCCTTCGAGGGCTGTGGTTTCCATAGCCGTGGCATGTCTCTTTGTGCCCCCCAGCACTGGGGCAGGGACATGTCCGGGCAGAAGACCTCCTGCGGGCAGGGCATCTTCACAAGTGTGCAGGGCATCTTCACAAGTCGGGGTTTCCAAAACCCAATGGTCTTGTGAAAACAACCTTGCAAACGATCTTGCAAACAATCTTTGAGACAAGACAATAGTGCAGTTCCTCACATCACCCCGTGGCTCAAAGATTGTCTTACGGGCAGGGCGCCTTCACAAGTCGGGGTTTCCAGAACCCAATGGTCTTGTGACTGTCCTTGCAAGCAATCTTTGAGACAAGTCTACAGTGCAGTTCCTCACAAATGGCTAGGAAACTTCTGAAAGGTAGCAAATGGCAGAAAGGGGCTGTGACCTTAATCAGCAGAATAGGGCACTGAGATACCTGTGAGATTCCCTTGTTTCTCTTTGTGGCATGGGTCAACTCTGCCCTGCAGGGAATCACCTCTGGGCTTGAGCAGTAACCCAAGCATCACAGCACAGACAGACCTTGACATTGTTAACAAACCTGCCCTGAGTGCTTCCAGGTTACCTCTTTGGAGGCTGTTGCTTTGCCACCACACAAATTCAGAGACCACACAGCCTGTTGTGTCACTTACTGGGGTTGCTACTGCTGTGTGAGGCAGCTGGTTTTCCCTTGTTAAGCCTCTGCAGCTATCTGAGTACTAACAGACCTGTCTCTTGCCTGCTATAGTGTCTTTGGGGGGCTTTACTGAATGGATTATAAAAAATACATTCCTGGACCTGTTTCAAGCAATAAACCACTTTCATTATGAGATTAGTGATGAGTCATTCTTAGCAAATAGCTATTTGACAATAAGTTACTACATGTGGACAAATGCAGTGAATGCTAGCCTTGCTGTGACTGAAGTATGAGTCCTAAAAGGAAGAATTTAGAAAAAAATCTGATAGTGAGCAGGACAGACTAAAATTGATTGTCAGTAAAAACAAAAAAACCAAACCAAACCAAACCCCAAAAACCAGAAGAACTCAAAAAAGAACTGATCTAAAAGTTTTTTTATCTCCTTGTTTCCTAAAAGTGAGCAAATAAATTGAGGTAGACAGCAGCAAGCTGAACAAAAATGTTTGGGGGAATTTTTCTAACTTACAGTATTCTACTAATGAGGAAGTGCAGATTATAAATGCTTGAGAACAGGCCCTGTATAGCTATTGCTGGCAACTGTTAGCAGAATAGTTACCTGGGACTCCAGTCTGGAAGAAGGTATGCAATACAACAGAGTAATGTGACTATGACCTGGAAATAGGCAGGTAGACCAATGAGGCTATGAAGGATGAACCCTATTCATGTTTAGATCAGGATAATGTAGCAATAAGGTGTTGAGTGACATAGTAGCTCTGACCCATGCTTCATAAAAAGTTGTTGATAATAGCACTGGAGTAGATGAAACCAATTAAGAAAGTGATGAGTCAGGCAGAGTTTAGTGGGGTTATGACTCGGTCGTCTCATCATGATTATGATAATGAAATACCAGATGTGTTTTCAGAAGCATCTTTTATTACAAGAATAACATCTCTTTAACTGTATTACTTTCTCTGAGAGGGAAATTACAGTGACTATCTCTGGAAGGAGAAATGGTTCGGTGTGCCAAGTTCAGTGCAGTGAGGCACTACCCATAAGATAAGCAAGCTGAAAAACTATGTGCATGTACATAAGGAGTATTGTATACCACCTTACAGGATACCAGTGAAGCATGCTGTCAGATTTAGGTGTTATTTACAAGCCTAATTCCCTTTTAGTCCTACAAAAGGACAAAATACCTTAATGCCACAGGGATGTAATTTTAACATGTACCAACGGGGATTGTGTGAGGATGATAAAAGGTGCATAGCTCAGACAGACTGATAAACAGTAGATATTAAACTTTCCACGCTGGATTCTCTTAGGAGCTGTACCACCTAGCCTGGCTATTCCCCAGCTATAGTCTTTTGCTCAGCTCTAGGTTACTCTACATTTATTCCACTTCAGACAGATCTTTCTGCAAACAAACAGAATATCACAGACACTTACCACTTGAAGAATGTGACCATAGTATACCTTTAATGTTATGCAGGGGAAGGGGACCAAGAAGAAGGTTTCTTCATTCTGTTAATAATAGATCAAAATGTATTGGAGCCATTGGATTAGGGCTCTGATCTTGATGGATTAAGCAAAATTAGTCAGATCTGTAGATAAATGAGTCATGAATGGGTAAATCAGGCACTGAGGGAAATAGTATTGGATCCTCTTTCCTTTGATTCAGTTCAACATGCTTTTAAGGGGCAGTGCCATTCAAGAGTTGCTATTGTTTTGACAAATGAAGTAGATAAAAAATAAAATGAAAGCACAGTCATTCCTCTCCGAGAGTATAAGCAGCTGGGTTTCTATTTAAGTTCTCTATAAAGTACCCTCAGCCTTCGAATCTTCATCAGATTCCAATGTATACTGTTAAATGCCAGACTTGCTTCACAGCCTCAACATTTGTGCTGTTTGAACAGCCAACATATTCAGCTAAAAGGGAGCTGTGTTTTAAAAATGGATGAAATCACACCTATGTGCATACCAGGTATAAAGTACTGAGGTAAAAGCTGCTCTGTAACTGGAAGTTACTGTTGTATTAAAATTAGATGAGTATAGGGTACAGGTTATTTGTTGAAAGGACTTGGTTAATAGATTTCAAAATCCCAAAGCAGCCATAACATGACATCCCATTTTTACTTTTCAAAAAAACCTCCAACTAATATACAAAATAGCCCTGCCATGTATGCTATATATTATTTCTGAGCATGTAATTTGATCTGATTAGGTTTTTATCTATTTGATTATTTCTGCAAAATCTTTCCTAAGCAATGTCATCTGATTAGTTTAGCTCATCTTTTTTTTTTTTTTTTTTTGCTTGTGCTGAGTCTGTTTCTTCCAGGTTAGCTACTTAGTCAGCCAGTAATCACTGGATAGCTGCAGTTCAAATAGTTTGTTAATGATGACTCATCAATGAAATAGCAGCATTTCTCTATGTCCTGAACTAAATGAAAATATAATAACTGCCATTTCGGTGTACATGTCTGGGAGTTTGAAATAATGAGTATTCGAATATCTGTGTGTCTCAAGCATGTATGGTCATTCTTTTTATTAGTGCTAGTAAATACCATGTGACCAAATCTTATCTTAGCAGTAGGAACAATATTCTTTCACTGGAATTTCACAATTCCTTGAAACAAATCTGCCAGTAAACTATGCATTGTGTTACTAATGGTCATTGAATAGAATGGAAATGTAATGTGCTTTCTCTGTGTATCCAGCAAACCCGTGTTAGAAGCCACATAGAAATGATGGCTAGCTTCTCCTTGATTTTTTAAGTGTGACCTCTTAACTCTTCTGTGTATTAGGTATGGAATGGGAGAACCTTGTTGATAGGTTTTAAAGGAACTAGGGAACATTGTAAAAATTACCACAATAGATTATATTTGCAGTCGAATTTAGCATCCTATTTTTTTACAAATTCATGTATTAGGTATTTTGGGTAAAGGTGAAGGTGTGAGAACTGCACTGTAGGCATATGAGAGTACAATTCTAATCTGGATTTGTAGCAGTTAGTTATTGGCATCAAAGGTAAACCATTAATTTAATTAAAAATCTAGAATGGTCTAGCTGTATATTTTGGACATAATTTAATTTGGGGTTTATAGTTAAGGATATAAATATATTTATTATGTTTAATATTAACTTTAATGTGGCTTTCAAAATGCAAATTTTGAGAAATGGCTTCAGAAGACTTATGAAATGCTGTGCCATGGACTATGTAGGCAAGGGGAGGACACCTGGAAGGCAGAGGGAGAAATGACTGACAGCCAGTGGGAACAGTTTTATGCATTCTTGTCTAAGCTAAGCAGGGGAGACCTTCACTGAGCAGTGGGCCTTAAAAAGCTAATTGAAGAAGTCCTTCCAATTGCAAATCACAAATGAAAATTGACACTAATGTTGCATATTCAGAAAGCTGGCATCAGTGAGAGACTTAGGTTGCCTATTTTCAAATGAAAGAGGTCACTCCTTTACTCATTTGTTTGGTGTTTGTCATAATAACTGTAATTATGAGGCACTACTGTGATAATTTAATGTAATTTAGCACATAATTAGTGAACAAAAATCCTACACAATAATTCTTTCATGGAGCCATGCTACTAATAAATAGTGGCATTCAGTGACATCTTTCCTGTCAATGTGCTCATCAGGCTTATGTAGCCTATAGTACTTTTACTTGTCTTGCTTTTTTTTTAAAAAAAAGTAGCACAAGTATCATAGCAGAATTACTGAAATGAGAGATGCAAAAAATTCTCTGCCCTTTGGCAAAGAACGCTAAGTTATTCATTACCCAGTGAGTACAGCTAAAAGAAGATGTTCTCTGAAAGCTTCATTGTCCTTTCCACACTGCTGATACTCAATAATGTCATTGCTGCTGATTCCAGGGAAAAATACTTCTATTGATGGGAGGGGGAAAAGTAATTTCATTAGGCTTTTCTGGTGCAGACTCCTCTCAGCTGATCTCTAAAACAGGAAACAATCTCTAAAGTTTTCTCTTGTGCAGAAGAGGAAAGGCTTGAACTGAGGTGCTTTGTGTCTGCTCTGCATGCATGGCACAGAAAATTCAGACAATGCAGTTGACACATGCTACAATCACAAAGTTGAAGTAAAAGAACCAAAAAAGCTCTCTTTCAAAACCTCTGTATACCTCTCTTCTCAAGGGATCAAATAGCCAAAGCTATGAGTTTTCCAGTTCCACAGCTTGTATTAGAGGAGTGACAATGTTTTAAAATCATATTTTTAAATACAAAGACTTCATTAAACTCATATTTGGCCTGGAGAAGGCTTGTGGGGAATCTTATCAGTGTGTATACACACCTGATCAAAGGGAGAAAAGACAAGAGAACCAGATTCTTTTCAGTAGTGCCCACTGACAGGACAATAGTCAATGGGCACACATGGAAATGCATCAGATAGTCAACACAAGAAAACAGTTTATTACTATGAGGGTGGTCAAACACTGACACAAGTTGTTCAGAGAGGTTGTGGATCCTCCACCTCTGGAGATATTCAAAACCCATCTGGACACAGTCCTTGACAACCTGTGTTAGCTGACCCAGCTTAAGCAGGGTGTTTGGACTTGATGGTCTCACGAGGTTGCTTCCAACCTCAACTGTTCTGTGGTTGTATGATAGCTTTGGGTTGTTTTTTTCTAAAACATCACCTTCCCAAGCTGTGGTCCAGCTTTTTACTTAAAGAACAGCCTTAATGGGGTTGACTTGAAAATATGCACCAGTGATTAGGTTCTTTTTCATGCCATATCATCTATGTCAGTCCAGCCAAACCATGGGGTTTTCCACTGGCAAGACTATCTCTTCAGCAGTCATTTTCAATAGCATGCCAGAAACAGACCTTAATTCTCAACCCAAGATGTTTGGTTTATAATTCTTTGTACATTATAACACTGTAACTGTGAGAAACTCTGCAAGAATTAAACCCAGCAGTATTTCTGAGAGAGGGGAGTAATTCTTCATTTCCATTTTATATAGGGACAGAGATGAATCAAGGAGCTTGCCTGTCACTGTGGATGAATATTGATTTTGAGAGGGATCTCCTGCATCTTAACCTGATCTAGGCTTTAGAAATGGCAGATTTCTGGAAATCTGTAGCTGAATCGAGCATCTGCAGCTAAAGTAAATGTGGGGAGAAAGGTAAAAGCTGTCCTAAGAGTATGGTCCCCATAACCAGACGTTCATTGCATTAAAAAAGAACAAGGAGAGCACCATATTTGCCTCTGCACTGTGATCTTGCTAGCCTGCCTGCATGCTAGAAGGGTGTGAGCTGTTAGTACCCCATTTTAAAATCCATTTTCATCAGCTCTATTCAAAACCTTTTATTCTAAAGCTGAACCCGCATGGTCCTGCCCTTTCTGTATCAGCCTATTGTATGGGGATGTGGTTAATCCCTGAGCCCTTGACCTTTAGTGATTTGTACTGCTGTCAAGACACATTACACAGCTTGCCAAACTGTGCTCTGCACTGCAGAGGAAAATGTCCACAGTAGGGTTCTTTTGTTTAAACTACCATGCAACAGGCATCAGTTTTATCATGCAAACATTTTTAAATTTTGATTTGAAGAAACAAGCCCTTCTATCCCTTCTCCAGGAGCGTTTCTGTATCAAAAACAGAGCTGAGAAGCTAGAGTAGGTGTAGAGGAGCTGTCTGCAATTTACAAACCAATGAAGATTATGTTATTCCTGCTGGGACAGAAGCTGGGAGGAAAATGTGAGCTTAGTATTAATACCTAGGAAGATGATGGCTTGATTTTTCAAAGAAAAAACATAATTTCTGAACCAGCCAATAGCTTCAATGAAAAATGTGTTGCTGGGATCTAGGAGCATCTGTAAGGCACTCAGGGACCTCAGCTCTACTCTTTATGGTAGTTGATGAATACAAAGTCTGTGGAAAGGTGTAGCTACTAGATGATGTTCGCCCTTTATCCACAGAGACAAAGACAGCAGATGTAGCAGGTATGCAGTCTCCTACCCTCAACATTCCTTTGTTCAGAGATTTAACCTTAGGGTAGTAGGAACAATTCATTCTCTCTGCTGATTCAATTTTTGTCTTTTTGAGGATTTCAGCACGTGCCTCAGCTGGACTAATGGGATTTTGAAATAGACTAAAAATAGCAACTCATTTCACAACCATCAGTGATGACTTTCTGCCATCAGCCTAAGCTGCATTTTGTTATGGAGCTGATAAAAGAGGAAGGATTTGGATGTATTAGAAATTCACATAAAAGAGAAGAGTTTGCTTCCAAGATTTGCCATGTTCTGCTTAAGAACACTACTCTCACGACAAAGAGAGATTTCATAGCGAATTTTCTAGCTATTACCTTTAAGAATCGTTTTCTCATATCAGCTTGTCAATAGGAACATTTACCTTGCATGGTAAAAGAGATTAACATCAGCTAGTTTAAGAGGGCTGTATCCTGTAACAATAATCTTAGTCTTCCATGAACAGTGATGACCTTTAGATTAATGAGCACAACTCAGGAAAGAGATCTTTCGGTCACAGTAGATATTTCTCTGCAAATCAAAGCTCAATCGCTGTTGAAAATACTCAGATGTATGTAAAGAAAGACCCAAGAACAAAACACTAATACATCACTGTATAAATCCATAGGTTGCTGGTGTCTGGAGTAGTGTCTTCTTGCAGCTGTGGTCCTGCAATCTGGCAAGGGGAATTGTGGGACTCAGAGGTGCACTAAACGAGGTTAACTGGGGTGATGATACATGGAGAACAGCTCTCTGTGTGGGGAATCAAAGAGCCTCCGGTTCTTTGTTTTAAAAGAGAGATGACTGGGGTGGAGTTGATAGATTCGATATTATCACAGATGTTGTGGAGAAAGTGAGTGGGAAATGGTTATTCACTAACCCTAGCAACACAAGTTAGCTAATTATGTTATTCATTGGCAGATATAAACCAAACAAAATTAATTCTGTTTTCCCCACACAATAGTTCCAATATTAAAACTGTGAGACTCATTGCTATGGACTGTTGTGGAGGGCAAAAGTTCAGAAAGTGATTAGACAACTTCAGGAAGGGTAGGTCTGTCAGAATCTATTAGATATCAAAGCCTGGCAGCAGCCTCCAGCTTAGAAAGTTCCCAAACTGCTCACCACTGAAGCTGGAAGGCTGTTGCCACAGAGGGATTGCTCTGTCCACACCTTGCTTTGCTCTTTCCTGAACATCCTCTCCTGACAACTGCTGGAGACTGTAAGGGATAGATAGTAGACAGAGCTATAGTTATCAGTTTGGTTTACCACCCATAGCATTAAACATGTCTCTAGATGTTACAGTCCTGATAGCTTGGACACAAATTCAGGGCAACAACAGCACAAAGTCTTCAGTGAACCATGCCCACATTTTGCTGTTGTAACAAAGGTTTTCCTGTGATTTCTGCACAGTGCCACGCCTGAACAACGTGGCTCACACTTCAGTGTGATTTCTCTCAATGCTGATGTGTTTTGTAATCATACTGCAGGGATTTCTAATCAGTGACAAGATAGTTTTCCTGGATTCCCTATTGCTGCTGGCCTACCCACCAATTTTATCAGTCTCCACATTCCTAAAATCGCATCTCCTTTTATTGCTTTTTGTAACATTTGGGACCTCTGATTTAGCACTTCTCCCAATCCTCTGCCTTTCCCAGCTCCATTCATGCCAAATAAATATAGTCTACAGAAAGGAGAGACCTGCCTGGCAAAGGGAGAGGTAGGACAAAGGGGGGATGGGCAAGAAAAAGGAGAAGAACTAGGCAAAAGGCAGATGGAGCTTTTCTGGGGTTCCTGCCCAAGAAAAATTCTGTGTCCCTTTGCAGGCAAAGAAGCAAGCAGGAAGCCATGGAGCCAGCAGCAGCAGGAAGGGGAACGTGATTAAAACAAGGCTGAACAGGATGGTAGGATCACAGCTCAGGGTCCTTTTTTTAGGATCTGCAGATGTATCCCAAACTTCCACATCATGAGCAGGCTCCTATGCATTTTCCCTGGTGCTTATGGAAGGGGTGGGTTTGCCAAGCTCAGCAGGAGCTGGAGGCCTGAAGGGAGCAGCTGCCTCCAAGAGATCTGGCTCCCAGTGCTGGCCAGACCCTGAGCTTGGCAGGGGCCAGCCTGCCCTTCAGAAGGAGGCTTTTCTTACTCCCAGGGTCTCTATTTCTAAACCAAGCTCAGCTGTAAGAAGGTGGTGTCTTAAGAAGCCCTGGCTCGTGGCTGTGGGGCCGTGACCAATCTGTGACCCAGCAGTAATGCAGATGAGGGAGGCTGGATCCTGCCTTCTTGCTTAGGAGCATGGAAGGTCCTACTGATGGCTTAGCCGGACTTGCTGTAACCCCACTCTGCTGTCAGTGAGCTGAGCCTAGTAATCTGTGGTCCAGGGTATGATGTCAGCTGTCAGCACTGTGAGATACCTGCGGCCAGCCGATGGGCAGCATGCTACCCGAGTGAGAAACAAATCTGGGTACGTCACAGGGCTTGCAAAGGCTGGTGCTGGGCTCCTGCAGACGTTCCCTATGGAGCTGCCATGCCCCAGCGTGGCACGCCGCTTACATTCACAGTCAGACTTGGTGTGCAGTCCCATTTCAGAGGTACTGTGTGTACATACCCCGAGAGCTGCAGGAATACCTCATTGCTGAGTGTGCAGAGTTACTTGGGTTTGCAAAATGGTATCAATTGACAGAACAAATTATTAATGGAACAGACGCTGGCAGGGGGAGAGAGGTTTGGAAAGCTCATCAGGATATTCACCCACCCAGCTCCAGCCACGTTCCCTCCTCATGCCTCACGTCTGTCTTTCCAAGCTAATTTGTACTCCGTTGCAATAGCTTTCAGCCTCTCCTGTGCTTTGAGCTTGCGGATCAGTCTGCCTGTCTAGATCCATATCAAATGTTTTCGAGCAGCTCCACTCTTTCACCCCTGTCAGTCGCGCTGACTAGATGAGTAGGCTCGGGAGTCAGGCAGGACGGGCAGACGTGACCTTCTGTGAATCAGCTGCAGACGGGCTCCATCTAAGGGGACTAGAGACACTCTCCAGCAAAGCTCGCCGTGGTAATTTAAGACTTTATCATCTGCAGCTCCCCCTTTTTTAGGACTTGCTATTTCATAGTGGAGAAGAAGGAGTACTTGCTCCCACTTTAACTCACTTGCTCTGCATTCCCCCTCATCAGCTTAAATCAGCTCTGAAAGCCAGGGCAGTGGTCATACTGACACAGGGTGAGTGCTTAGTCCGCCACAATGAGATCTCTCTCCACTTTTCTGTGTACCTCAGGAAACAGTATCACATCTTCAGCTGTGGTCTTTGCTGAGAAATAGGTGATTTTTTTTTCCCCCACAATAATTAATAGAGACCAGATACTTCTGTTTTGCTTTGGGAGCTACAATAGGCAGTGTCAACTGTAGACACAGCTGCTCATTGCAGCTGAATTCATTTTTTTTCATTTTTTTTCCCCAATAATATTTAGATTAAGGTAAAACAGTGCATTCTGTAAATGAACCTCAATTCTATTAAATTTCTTCAGTGGGAATAAACCTGAAAAAGCCTTTTAAAACATAAAAGTGTTTTGCTGAGATGCTTTCAAATATTCTTTTCATTTGAAGCAATACTTTATTTAGAAATTTTCCTTACTGTTTTGAAGGCTCAAACAAAACATTCTGGGTCACTGTTATATTTCTTTGAATTTAAAAAAAAAAAATTCCCCACATTTTGCTTTGCATAAAGTATCATTTTTTCATTAGGGTTGACCTGAATTCCCAGCAGAGAACCAGTTTTATTAATTTTTTTTAACATGAAAGAACCAAAACATCACCTATTAGCACAGCTCAGAGTGCACCTTGCCTGTTTATCTCACAGTGGAAAAGCTGCTTTCCTTTGCTCCATTACATCCTATTTTATGCAAACAGAGTCTTCTCGTTTTGCCCTGACAATTCCTCTGCCTCCTCCTGGCTGTCCTCACCTCTCCAGGCCTTTCTGTTGTATCCTTCTGCTCTATGTAGGTCACTACTGCACTCCCCTGGAGTCTCCCCTTGTCATTTCTGAAATGAGATGCTTCATTAGTCGCTCTCCAGTCTTCTGGCATTACCGACTTCTGCAGTCAGCTTGCAGACACCTCAGCTAGTGACTGTCTTCCTCCTCTTGCTGTTTGCCCTACAGAAATAGTACAAACACTTCCTTAAGTCAGAAACTCCAGGGAGTGCCCATTACTGTGTGCTGGGTTTCTCCTGGGTGTGTTTTACACTTTGAATCTTATGGAACCTCATTATGTTTCTTTTGTATTTAGATATTCAGCATAGCTAATATTTGAGGAGGACAGACATAAGGTTTTAACATTTTTTAAAAATCCCTTAAATCACTGTATTTTGGCGTAGAGGGAGGAGATTTGTAAATAAGAAGCAGCTCTATGCTTCCAGCTCTAATGGCTCTTATTTTACCCTAAGAAAAAGATAACAAAAATGAAATGAAGAGGAAGAGAATCGTATATGATTCTGTGTGGCTCCCTGCCCCCCTCCAACAGGAGCACTGGAAGCAAACAAGACATGGCAGTTGTCTTCTGCTGGGAAGAGACACTTCAAAGGTAGGAGACAGGGAGAACAAAGCGTGCATGTTCCAGAGCTCTGCACACAATCACCAACAAATAAGCCTGGCAGTGTCCTTATTTTCTGTAGGAGTGTGCTCCATACAGCTAATCCCCTCGTCCTGAGTTGCCATCTGGAATATGCCACGAGCAGGTCTGTGTAACAGAGGTGTTGCAAGCCTGCGACAAGCTGGGCAGCGTACCGAGGGCCTGCCAGCAGCCACGGGCTGTTCTTGCTCAGTCACACTTGGAGCCTAATACACAAAATGTACTCAGTGAAGGGCAACTGCTTCTTGTGAGAGGTCTCCTGGAAATAAATGCCTGCATCTTATCAGTAGTATTTCCCTCCCACAATCTGGGAGCAGGATGGCCCCCAGCATGTTGCTCGAAGCACCACCAGCACCCTGTGTTGGAAAGACTTTCAGAAAGCAGGAGAAATATCCATGGCAAGCAAAAACTGCTGAAGCCTAATGCTGTGCTAGAAATGGCCTTTCTCTGGTCTGAATGCCAGATGAGGGCCATGTGGTGGCCAGGACCTGGCAACCACCCCGTTACCCACCCAGCAACCACCCGCAGTGCTCATTGCTCCTCATCAGACACAGCCTTTGTTGACCAGCCAGCAACATCCCCAATTGCCCTATGTGCTGATGCAGGGCAGCTGGCAGAGCCCCAGCAGCTCAGCTGGAGAGCCCCTGGGCTTGCCCCCATCTCTGCCAAACCAGGGGGTTGTGCCTCTCCCCTGGCCCAGCACATTCCCACGGGGCCCATGCTGTCCCCCACTCTACAGCAGCCACAAGTCTCTTGATGATGGAAAGGGGGACCTCTGTGGGCTCTTTACAGCTATTGCTGTTTCTACTTCTGCTGGATGATAGAGTTTTTGTCTCTGCTGTCTCTGCTGCCCTTTCCCAGCTTCATCATCATCCTAACTGTGCTCAGTCATGAGGCACGTGTAGGTAAGTGCAAGTTTCCAGACTCCTGGTAAAGCTTTCTCTTGGAAAAGGGGAAAAATGGCTCAAACCCCACAGCCAAGCCCTTACGGCCATAAGGGTGCAGGACTACTTATGTCCTCTTTTTAGGCCTGCACTCCATACTGGGCTGTTAGAGCAGCAACAGCTCCTGGCACTGGGGTGCTCCCCACGCAGTGATCTCAAAGCTGTCTGATGAGAGTAGTGGACTCTTGCTAATCATACTTCAGGGACATGGGAAGGAAGAATGGAGATGTGACATGATGTCCTGCCTGCTCTGCCTTGCTTCTGTTGCTCCTGACAGCTGCAATTTCTCACCGTCTTGAGACTAAGGCCCTCATGTCACACAAGAAGTAGAAAATCACCCATTAATCTTCCTGTTTTCCTCCAGGAGCTGCTATGTTTGTTCAGGTTAGAAAGACTAGCACTGCCCACTGGCAGCGGCCACCCTTTCTCTGCCTCTCTCCGGAGGGCTCTCCCAGCTGGGAGGCGGCAGCAGCCTCCTGCTTGACCTCCATCACTGGCACACTAGCAGACAGGTCACCCTCCATGCTAGAAGCAGAACACTGAGCCTCTTTGTTGACATTAACCTCAATAATGAAAGGTGCAACTTCTGTTTGCAAAGAAAAAGAGAAAAAAGGCAACGGTTTGGGTCATGTGTCCCCCCACCCCATCCTCCAATGGCTTTGATCCATTTTGGGCTTTGGTCCAAAAGCTCATTAAAAGGAAAGTACAGCCAAGTATTTCTCTGAAAGAGAGGAAAAAATGGCTCATCCTTTGGGAGAAAGACAAACAGTGTCAGATATTGGTAGCTAATTTGTTATCCCCAAGGAGATCTGCTTCTTTTTAACCAGATCAGTATTTTGCTATGGAGGGATGCTGAGTCAGCCTGATGCTTTCTTACCACAGGCTTCTCCCTTTCCTGGCATGATCACAGGGCAGGCATCTCCTGTACCTGTTAACCTCCTCTGAGGTGCTGGATGGGCACTGCTTGGGGAAGGGACACCCCACCAATGTGCACATGGCAGCTGGAATCTCCTGCAACAGCCAAAATGTGGTGAATAGATGCATCCTGTAACAGCAGAGTGCTGGAAAATAGCTAAATTCAAAAGATAAACCAGTCTGAACCATAAGAGGAAAGTAAAAAAAATAAGGCATTTCTTCAAGGAGGTTTTGTTAAACGTATTTCAGGACAAAACTAGTTATATTAGTGGTACTAGCCCAATACTCAACAGAGTTCCTTGTCAGGACAAGGGCTATGAAGAAAGCTAGATGAAGATGCAAACATTGCATGAAAACAAGGAAACTTTTTTTGGTCCAAAAGTAACTCAAAAGGCTTTTGAGCAGAACCTATTGAAGATATTGGTTTTCATTGTTGCTAGGAGCGCTAGGTAAATGCCAGAAAAGTGAAAGAAAGATGATGGTGTTACTAATATTTAAAAAGTATAAATGAGATGTCCAGTCATGATCTTTGAGTCCAGGCAAAATAATGGAATAGTTGAATGGGATTCTTCATTAAAAAATGAAGGGACAAGGGGGCTAATAAATGCCAATCATCACTGTCAAACTAATTGGAGACCTCTTCTTTGTTGAGATTATAGGTTAGGTGGGTAAAGATAAAAATATTTACATGATTAAATTCAGTTTTCATCCTGTAATTTTCTTTGGGAAAACACAATGTTTTGATTGAAAGACCTGGAACTATACATAATTCAAAGTGGAGCATGTTTGGTGGCTCCGAAAGTGACTCACTGCCAGAGCTACTGTGTACCTGTACCTGGGCGATAGTTTTGGCAGGCTGATTTCCAGTGAGGTCCCAAGGGCAACTAGAGTTGGCTCTTCTCCTGCATTAACTGTGGCTTGTGCTCTGTGTGTGTGCTTGTGTAAGTGTGCACCTCTTTTTCTGGTTTGCACCTGCCTACAGTGGCTGTTCAGGGATCCTACATCTTTAATGGCTTTTATCAAGAGTCTGAAGGGCAACAGCGTGAAGCTTGCATTGATCACATTTGCAGGTGATATAAAAGTTGGGAGCCTGGTGAAGGAGGAGGAGTTCTGCTTACCAATACAGTGCAGCTAAGACTGGTCGGTAGGATGGGCACAATGTGAAATGCCTGCTTGGGAAATGTACCCAAAGCCCTGTCTTGCTGTGGGAGCTGCTGGGAGCTCTGTCCCTCTGGTTAAATCAAGCTTTCTACCTCCAGGTACTCCCATCAGGAACATGCCATTGCAGGGTCCTCAGTCTGGCAGGAGAGAGCACAGTAACAGCAAATGGGGGGAAGGTCCATCTCAACAAATTCGACCTGGAATTAAAGCCCAAGTTTTCATGGTCAGGAGAGCCTCTCCTTGCTGCAGCTTGCACTGGGCACGTAGCATCAGAATGGGATGTTTTTCCAGATGATGTGTTCATGTTCAAGTGGAGTTGATTCAGGAAAGGCCTGTGGTCTCTGCTGGTAGTTTTCATGCCCTTTTCATCTGAGGATTCAAAAAATTTTTGCCACTGAAAATGTAGATCCCTTAGAAATTACAATTTTGTAGATTGTAACATAGTTGTAGAAGAGTTTTATTGAAGTTGTCCCCTTTAGTCATCTTTTTTACATTTTTGAGAACAGTCTGCACTGTAGGTCAGTTGTCACAGGGTAACCTTGGCAGTTCTGTCAAGCTCATCCAAAAACTGGTGCCTGTACCAACTTATTCTCAAGAGAAAGATGTATCCTCCAGCACAGCATTAGTCAGCAGTCTCCTCTGCTTCAGCAGTTGCTATTTTTTTAGTCATTGGAAGGAAGGCTGCTTTAAGAAATACCATTTGAGTCATAGGGAAATTGAGCAGGGGTCAAGTCTCACTGTCCTGAGTAGGAAGTTGCACTCCCACTTCCTTCCTGCCTCTTTCCAGAAGATCCCGATAATTCTCTCCCTCCTGCCTTTCTGTCACCAAGCTGCCTGGGGAGAGAAACATGCCCCGGCTCCCCCAGGAGCCTGTGAAACCTCCACAGCTCCCAAAACCAGCCTCTCCCAAACCCCACCAGCTGCCTCCTTTGCTGACACTGGAGAGTCTCAGTAAGGCTTTTGTGAACCCTTGGCTACGATCAGCACCGTGCCCATCCCTTCCTGCGTGCCTTATGGCTCCTGGAAAGGTGATAAGTATGGTTCCTCTAGCTGTGGGATGCTGGGCTGAGGCCGGGAGGGTGGTGCAGAGCTCTCCATGGCTGTGCCCTGCTGTCAGTACCTCTTCCTGCCAGGTCACCATGCCTGAGCAATGCCCACTCAACCAAAGCACTTTGTGAATTTTAATTATTATTGGTTTTGCTGTAAATTGAATGTTCACTACTTAGTAAATTGATGCATAACACAAGGCAACTATGGCAATTTAATCCCATTTTGCAAACAGGGAAAGTTTAGGCCTGTTGCTGTAAGTGACGCCATGGAGACACGTGGCTCTTTGTCGTGAAGAAGTGGCCTAATTCTTGGGCCAGCTTACCAAGGAGGAAATGGCTGAGGATGCTTTCATCTGAGCATGGCTGGATGCATGCATGCTTCGTAACAGTGCCCAAGCAGTGCTTCCTCCCTTCAGTGCATGGAGGAAGGAAACTCAGTGGTGATAACGTAAGATGGAAGGCAGTGCTGGCTCACCAGCGGGCAGGGAGGATGTGACTCTACGCGTGTTACTGGAGTTGCACCAGGAGCTGGGCCAGGGGAATTTCCAGTGGCAATCGCCGATGCGGCGGCAGAGAGATGGCCTCTGCAGCTTGGATGCCACGTCTGGTTAAGGAGAGATCCTGAACAGGGAGAAAGGGCTTAGCTGCCCAGTAATAACAAAAACACTGCTGGTGCCCACACTGTCCTGTCGAGGTGGAGTGGAAAGACAGGAGGGGGAGCTTTCAGGCTGATGTAGAGGAGACCTGCACATCTGAGAGGTCCCCACTTCAGAAACATCTATCAATCATCTTCATCGCCTTGGACATGTCAGTGTCCTCACAGAGTGCTTTTGCTGCCAGACTCAATTCCCTGTATCTGTTACCCTTCATCCAGGGCTCCCAAAGCTGTCTGTAGTCCTCAGTTAAACTGGTGCCTTCCAGAAGTAGGCAGGTAGTAATAAGGAATGAGTTCCATACGATTGTATACCTTATATAATTTAAAAGAAATAATTTAAAACAATGTTAATTTTTATACATGCTGAAATAGCTCTGGCTCTCTAAATTGATGTGAGAAGGGAACAAAACTGGATTCTTGCTTCCTGTGTTTGCAGGACGCGTTTATCCAAGGCTAGCAGAGTGCTTCAATAGCACCAGCTGCAGATGTTCATTTTTACTCTGTTAAAGGTGGCCTTGTGCCTCCCGCCTTGCTGAGCCCCACACGTGGCAGCTGATGGCCCTGGTGCTCCAGCCTCTTGGGTACAGAGTGGACAATGGGCAGCTGTGGAAAATGGGGCAGCTCTGGCAAATGCTGGCAGCTCATTGCTGCACACACAGCAGTGGCGCTTCCTTGGGCTTCCGTGGTCGCTCCTGGCAGCTTGCCTGCACGCTGGCACTGGTGCCCAAGTGCTGTCATAGTGCAGCAACTTACCCTGCTGCAGCTGAGGCAGTGTGGGTTTGTTCAGCTGCACCGTTTTCTGGATTCCTTTCTATTTTCACTATGACAGCTTTTACATGGAGAAATCAAACTCCCCTCCTAGCTAAACCTTTGTATTATTCTAATGCATTACAATAGAAAAGTTGAAAGACTATTATTACCTGCAAACAACTATACCTACAGTTAATCTTTATTAGGGAATTAAAAGGAGGTTCCAATTTTTAGTTTTAAGCAAAAATAAAATTATGACAAACTATATCTCTTTTGCATGCTGGAGGATTAGGTGTAATGCAGGTTCTGGGCAAAATGTCCAGGGGACACTTGCAGTCCTTCTTCTGAAACCCCATCTTTCATTCATTTGTGCATGGTTGGATCTGTCAAGCGGGACACAGTGCATCAGAGCAGTGGGCACAGAGACCTGCCACTGAGCATCACTGAGTGTAGGCTGTGGCTACTCTGCATCTGTCAGCTGGATGCCTCTGCCACGGGGGTTACAAAAAGTTTGTCATTCCCCATGTTACTACATACGATAGGACCTCTATAATCAGAAAGCAATTAGCAACCTAGTATTTAGAAAAGGTGTAAAAGACAAAAATCTCAGGCTGGGTTTTACTGTAGTTTTAAGTAGAAACATCCCTGTGTACTGCTGGTGTGCCCAGATTTCCTCTAAGCAGGATTCGTTTGGGATCAGAGGGCAACTTGTCTGGGAGCCCAGGTAATCGATTTTGAAACTGCACTTCTGAGGAGACCTCATTATGTTGCCAAATGACACCAAGCTGACCTAACACGCTGGTGTGCCAGGGCAGCCTTGGGCAGCCAGGCACTGCTCTCAGCAGTCAGATGATTTTCCCAACACTGTCTTGAGAGGCACAAGCTCAGGATCTAGTGAGCCTTGAATGGGGGACTGAGGGCAGGGGGAAGGAAGGAGAAGGATGGCATTTGTGGATGCGAGTGGAAATAGTGCAGGATCCGTGCCAGGATGTGATGTTGTGTTGGGGTAAATCCCTGGGCACCAGGGAGCCCTGGCATGGTAGACTTTGGGACGATATGATGTGTCCCAGAGGACTTCACATCAAAAACTGAGAAGTGTTTCTGTTTTCCTCCTATTGTCTCCATGAGGCCATTCTTTATTTTCACCACTATGGAGAATTTAATCACAGGCGTGCAGTGGAAAAAATGACTGCAGTGTGTAAGAAGTGGTGGGTCCTTGCTGTAAAACTGTTCTCCATAACGAGAAGGAAGAGTTTCTACAGAGAAGCCTGAAGCCAGGGAGGTCAGGCTGGGCACCTGGACCCCAACAGCAGAGGACAAGGCTTGCTGCTTGCTGCTGCCTCCCCTACCTGAAGCCCTGGTGGCAGAAGCAACCTTCTGCAGGAGCCAACCTTGGGCAAAGGGTGCCAGGGAGTGACCCCACTGACAGGACATCAATGTTTCTGTACCCTGAAATGGCTTGGACACTGTACAAATCAATGATAGGCACCATGGCTGTACTCCAACGTGAAGGAGAATTGGCAGTGGGGATTGCTCTTACTGCAGTATGTCTCAAAGCAATATTTTTGTGGATGCTTGAACATAGATTGTATGGTATTTTCCTCCTTGCAATGAAGGACAGACCATTTGACTAAAAATAAAGCCCAAATTCAGCCCAGAGTGAATTCCTCCAGAATATTGTTTTTGGCCAAACTGCTCTGAATTGGACAACAATGTCTAGAAAAGCTTCTGTGTCCCTTGACTGGCTAGAGAAAAAATTGTACTTGATCTTGGCAGATATCCCAGCTCTCTTCAAAGTGTAGAATGCTTCTCTCCTATTTGACCTCATTGCTGTTGGACTCAATGCCAGTTCCAGAGTTTAGAAGCTCTTGGTTTATTGCAACAAACGGAAAATGGCTGGCAACTGAGTTCAATACATGCAGGCATAAGGTGGTTTATTCTTTCTCCAGAGAGGCTTTGTCCAGCCAAGTATTGCCCACAAAAGGTATGAAGTAGAGCAGATGTCATCAGCTCCAGCCCACAGAGAGTGCCCTTCCTAGGAGGAAAAGCATCATTCCATACCGCATAAATTGGCATTTTGCTGGGTGGGTCAGGAGACCTGTCTGCCATGTACTCAACTGGACTGCTGTAGGAGCTGTCAGTAACAACATGCCACCTAATTTTCTCTTCCAAGGGAACCCAGTTCCCTTGGTTTGAAACACTGGAGTTAGTCATCATTACCTTATTAGCCCACTCTTCCATGACTTAGTATGCAAGAACATTTTTAACTATCATTGTAGTTCTTCATTACATTTATTCCACTGAAAGGCAAAGGAGCAACATCTGTTTCAAAGGGAAGTGCAAGTGTGGGTAGAAAGTGCTTCCTCTATCCATGCATGGTGAAGTCATCTTCTGTGCTCCAGAGCTGGCCCTTGGGTTAGGCAGAGGGAGGCGAATCCTCTGGTCCATTTGTAGGATACAGGAAGGGTAGATGCAAATCCTTTGGAAACAGACATGAGTAGGGTGCCTGTCTTCCAACATGGCTCTGCAGGTGCTGGAGACAGATGGGCCAAGAGATTCTGCAGTTGACTCTGCAGTTACTCACTAGCAAGATTTTCCCAGTTTCCCACCCACCTCCTGCCTGTGTCCTGAGAAATACAAGAATTTGATTTCCTGGCTGTTTCCCAGCTGGCTCCCAGCCCGAGGGGGTGAATCACAGCACCATGGTCCTGCAGCCAGACTTACCCTGAGCCAATCCCTCATCACCATCAGCACATTCCTGAAGCAGGATGGCTCCTTCGCTCCACCTCCCAGCATCCCTTGGACTGTGGGCTGGTGCAGTCCCTGCCTTGTTGCTGACCTGGTCAGGAAACCTGTGGAGGGCAATCTGAAGCACCCGGGTTCTCCAAATTAGGCAGGCCTTTCACTGCGTGCTAGGAAGTGTTGGCTCATACGAGCTGCTTACCTACATCTAAATAAAGTGGAAAACCTTTTTCATATAAAAAAGACTACCCATTTTGTCTGACATGACCTCCTCTTCATTACCCCCCACCCCCAAACACTACTTGCTCCTAGATCTGTGTACCACTGAGATATATAGGCTTTCAATTGTGGGGTTTTTTTAGTTTAAATTTGGTTTTGAGAAAGAACAAGATGAGTTCCAAGTAACAGAATGCTGGAATATTACACAGCATTAATCTCAGCAGTGAGTGGGAGCAAGACACTGAGGGATGTGCAGCCTGAGAAAACCAGGGAGGCTCAGTAAGTAGCAGGAGCAGATAAAAGCAGACAGCTTGGGAAGCGTTCTGGAAGAGAAATATCAGTAAGAAGAGAAATACCAGTCTCTCAGGAGAGAGACAACCCAGGTCACTTCCAGAGCAGACCTTTCAGTGAGTGCCAGCAGCTCTGTGCTGCTGGAGTTGGAACTGTTTTATGGGTTTCTCTCACTTCCAGGCTCTTGGAAAACCATTGTCTAGCGCCTGACCTAACAGGAAGTGCGACTGCTCAACACAGGGAGCACATCCAAGAAAAAAATGAAAAGCAAAAAATTAAATTCAGAGAGGCTGGCTTTTCCTATTTTTAGCTTGCCTGCAAGTTATGTGGAGATGCATGCAACTTATTTTGGAAGATTTAGGAAGCAGAGGGTGTTGCCAGTTCTTGAAGTACAAAAAAGCAAATGTGCTGCATTTCTTGTGACAGATGATGAGCTGCAAAAGATACCTAAATAGGTATCTTTTGCAGCTCATCATCTGTCACAAGATGATAAGGGAGGCTGGTTTTAGATGGTTGCATTAAAGATTTTTGAAATAAAAGCTGAAGCACTTGTCTCCTTAATGTTAAAGAGAGACACAGAGAGAGAGGGGGAGAGATGGACAGAGAGCCAACATATGCGTAGTTCTGCAGCTGGGGTCATAGGTTGTGTAACTGCTCAGAAATTAATGAGTTGTTAGGCTGTAGCTGTAAAGGTGCTTTGCATTTCTAAACTGTCCCATAAGAGAGAGGTTGCACTCTACCATTTGCAAAGATCCCCACAGATCTGGTGGGGATTTAGAAGCAGGAGTCTTGTTGCTGAGGGTTTGCCCATGTTACAGGTAGGCCAGGTGAAAACACTGCCTGAGACCGGCTGCCTTCCCAACCCCAGTAAGTGCAGCTCTGTCCTCTGGCCTGACCCACAGCAAGCTGCAGTCTGAGCTCTGCAAAGAGCAATCCTGAGCCTTTCACTGAGCCCCCACCTCTGTTTGAGGTCCAGGCGCCCTGGAAGGGGAACAGTGCTGTAACCTCAGCCTGTGGCTGCCTGGAGTCTCTCCTCTGTGCCTTATTGCATAGACCCAAAGAACTCGATTTTGTTCTCCTCTGAACCACTGTAGCTCACTGACTCCCACTGAGCTGTTCCTGATGGAGAGCTAAAACTGTCCCCCACTGAACACAGCTGTTCCTGATGGACGTTTGATAGGGTCCCTCTTTCCTCTAGCTGCATTTACTGCTAAGGGATTGTTAGCTCCCCAGCACATTCTCTTTTTCCTGGTCAAACCAGGAATCCGGCGAGGTACCATTCCTGCATGCAAGCTCAGGGAACATCAGGGTCCTGGAGGTAAAGTCACGCCAGAAGGTCACAGCCAAGGGATTTGCGTTGTATTCAGCCAGGAGGTTATTTTCTGCTGTGCTCAGGCACTAATTGCTGACAAGACTATGTGTATGTAACACCTCTTGTTTCTAATCATGTAAACAAGTATTTTCCTGGCCTTGGCACTGGCAGGCAAAATGTGATTAGAATTCAGTGAGTTTCCTCTCCCTGGTAGTGAATGTTCCCACCGAGGCAACGAAGGCAGCCACCCGGCCAGGGCTGTGACCCGAGCTGTAGCCCAGACAATAAATTCTGCGAAGAAGATGCAAACCTCTGGGAATGGCCTGTTCCCTTGGAAGATCTGTGGAGCCTGTTGCTCAGAGGACCCTGCTGCATCGCTTCAGCAAGGAAAAGGCAGTGCTGCCCCACAACGGACAAAAGGGATGTGATATCCTGAGCCTTCTTTCAGGATCAGATTTCCGACCTCAGGGGAGGACAGGCTGAAAAAGAGGCAGATATTTCTCTGCTGATTCTACCTGCACCCTCTTGAAATACTGTAAGTTTGTGCATCAGGGCTTCTGTTGATCATTTGTGGGGCCAAGGAGGAATTGCTCAGCTCCTCAGTGCAGACCTTGGATATGGGGGAGTTTGTTTCTCTGTTATTTCTGTCTTCCAGTGATGCAGAGGAGTGTGGCATCAGCAAGTGACAGCATGCAGAGAGGCTGGGTTGTGCTCCCAGCAGTGTGCCTGCTAATACCTGTGGGCTTTCGATGATGTGCAGGAGGAATTCTATTTTCCAGCCTAGGCTGATAGAAACCACTACACAGCTTTTTTCCTTTCCTTTCCTTTCCTTTCCTTTCCTTTCCTTTCCTTTCCTTTCCTTTCCTTTCCTTTCCTTTCCTTTCCTTTCCTTTCCTTTCCTTTCCTTTCCTTTCCTTTCCTTTCCTTTCCTTTCCTTTCCTTTCCTTTCCTTTCCTTTCCTTTCCTTTCCTTTCCTTTCCTTTCCTTTCCTTTCCTTTCCTTTCCTTTCCTTTCCTTTCCATAATTTCAGGGGGGAAGGGTCTTTTACTTTCTGTGGACACCTGGGAATTGCCATGAACAAGTCTCAGGCTGCCACAAAGGACCTGAACATGAGCAAGGCCCATGGGGTTCCCCTGTGTGCTTCCTGCATGCAATATGGTTTTGACTTTCAACAGCCTTCTGTAGACTTGGGAAGTGAGGCATGGATGCCCCTGTGTCCTCTTGCTGGTCTTTTAGCTGGTCTCAGCCAGTCGAGGGGTCCAAAATCAACTCAGAGGGATGCTAATTTATTCAGGAAGGCTTGCTCCTTTGGCAGATGTTCTGCATTTTGCTACATCAGAGACTCAACTGTCAGCAGAGAGGGCAACATGCATATTCAGGGTCTTCTTTAATGTCAGCCGTTGTAGAAAGCTTCCACCACTCAACAGTAAGTGTTTGAAATGCTGGGCGGCCATCAGGACACGTGGCTTGGCACACTCCATGCATGTGGGGAGCACCCTTGCAGGCCTCTTGAATCTCACTCCATTTATTAAAAGGGCTGATTACTCTGCTCTCTGCTCTGGGAGACTGTTCACTAGCAAGCTAGATGGTGAATTTACAGTCCACCAGGCACAGCACACTTGCACCCTACAGGGCTAGTGAAATTTAAGCTTTCTCTCTATAAGGTGGCTTAATGCACTTCTTCCAAGTTCCTTGCTCAGTGATTGCCAGTAAGCCTCTTCCCAGGGCCAGCATGCTGCAGTGGGCACCTGGGGACATTAGCCAGGTTACTGTGCATTAGCTCCCTCAGACAGTTGTCCACACATACTTTGTATGTACGGACATACAAAGATGATCAAGGGTGGTTGTTAGTTTCTTCCATCTTATCCTATAAAGATTCTATTTAGAGCTGATAAAACAGTAAATTTCTAGCATGTAAGGGCCTGAGTGTTCTCCTAATAGCAGTGAAACGGGAGTTTCTGCACATGCAAGAAATAGTTGATATAGTTGAAGTACCATATTTGCAATTATTTTTTAAAATTTACTCTGGCTTCCTGGTTTGTAATTTCACCTTTACCAAGTGCTGGAGGCCTGTGGTGTTGGAGTAAATGGTGCTAAGGAATCTGAAGCAGGTATTCTGTATATAAATCTAGATGCTGGTGGCGTCTCATGAGTGAACACTTTCTCAGTCTTGCTGGAGAATAACTGGAATCATTGTGATGCTGCTCTTTCAGGATGCTCCAGACTTGGGCACGCCAGAAACTATCAGAAGATGGTTACTGGAACCACCATAACATGGCCTTCACTCAGCATGCCAGTGTTGCTGGGGTTTTCAGCTAAGACCTGGGCAAAAGCTGAGCTGTTTATTCCTGCCTGAGGTTACATTTATTTGTGGGTATTTTATTCCTCAGGTCTAGGAGGTTGAAGGACTTCGCTGTGTCACACTGGTTTCTTTAGGATGCTGACTAGTTATTGTGCTTCTCAAGATCACCAGGCTTGCTTTTCCAAAGCTGGGGTCATCCAGCAGCCAAGCCATGCCAACCAAGGACATAGATGTGTCTTGCAGAACATCATTCAAAGATAAGCGTATGTATGGAGTGATGCCCAGAAAAGTTTTTCACAACAGCAGGATCACCTCACATCAGTACTCCCGGTGCAGCGTCCCACTGGAGGCTCACTATGTGGGACAGCTTTGCTCTGCACCACTTTGCAGCACTGGTGGTAGAGAAGGTGCCAATCTTCAGCTGTTGCACCAGTAAGAGGACTGTAAGAGCTTTGTTGCGAAGGGATGGCCTCAGCATGGGTTTTCATTATGAATGCTGTGCGTCTGTCTGCCGCAGTGATCTGTACAGAGTGGTGACAGTCACAAGTTGTCACCAGCTGCAGCTACCAGTGGGTTGCAATGCTCCAGCAGCTTGTCTGGCTCTGGAGCCAGGAGCTGGCAGTGCTGAGTGAGGTGGCTCAGCTTTGCAGGTACCTCCCTTTGGGGCACAAGCTAGGCCTCAGCCAAGCGTTTGCTGCCATTTCCACACTGGGGTGATGGATGAGGTTTACCACTGGCCATACCTGGCATTAACTTGAGAAACCTCTCAAGTGTGTCAGCCTGTGGATTTGCTCCAGGCAGACTGCGAACCTCAGTGCTATTTCCACTCCCCACCCAAGGTTTAGAGTTTAGTTAGCAAATCCTTGTCTCCCCTGGATGGCAATCGGCAGTTACACAGGCACCAGGGATGCCACCCAGCTGAATGCACTGGAAAAGCTGACTGAGCATAGGTGACCATTCAGGAGGGCAACCTGCACTTCCAGGAGTCAGCAGGCTTGAAGCACTATAAACCGCTGAGCATCTCCTGGTCAGCTGGGAAGTTTGTGTGTCACATAAATTGAGCACTACGTACAGCTGGAGGTGCTCAGACTGGGCCCGTTAGACATCTGCTTCCCATCCCTAAAGCTTCAGCAGCGCTTTGCTGCCGTCCCCTCAGGCTTTGTGTGCAAATGTGCCCAGACCACGCCTGACAGGGGACACCAGCACAGCAGTGACAGCACACAGGCACAGCTGCAGCAGCCTCTGTCAGCCCCACCGGCGCCTCTAGCCAGGCCACCACAGCCCACAGGTTACAGCCTCTGCCCGTCTATGGGATAGTTCAGGTCTTGTCAAACCTGGGCTGGCAGCGTTTGGACCCACAGCTCCCATAGCAGGGAGGAAGGCAGTCCATCAGCAGGGTACAGAGGGGAATTAAGGAGAAAGCACTCCCCTTTCGAAGCTAGCTGTCCTGCAGGGAAAAGGACAGGGTTCACAAAGGCTGGATGGTGTACAGAGAAAGGCTGTCACCAGCAGCCGAGAGAGGGAAGCTGGGCAAGCACACAGTCCCTGACTTGTGGAATACCTACTCTTTTTTGTATCTTTTCATAAGTCAGTGACTAACATAAAGCTATCAAACTCGCAGTTTCACAGTAAAATTTCTGCAAGAGATTCAGAAAACCTGAATTTTGCCAAATGAGGAAAACTGGCAATTTCAGGACCACCCAATATAACTCGGAGGCTGGCTAAAACAAAGCTAGTGCAGAACCAAGCTGAACCTGATGCTGCAGCTCTGGCCATAGCGCCATACCATGTAATTTTTTCTGCTTCTCTGCTTGCAAGCTATTTATACCACCCCCACTTCACGTAGGCTGCAGCTGCCGCTGTGCCTGAGTGTCTCAGGCCGAGTGAGCTGCTCTCTGGAGGATGCTTTCTTCTAGGAATCAGGACACAAAAGCCGTTGGAGCATATTGTTCAGCATCTCCCAGTGAAACGGGAAATCGAGGACAGAGAACAGGATGGAGGCAGTGCTTGTCACTGATCCACATTGCCCTTTGCACAGAAAGGAGGCTGAAGCATCAGAACATGAGAAGAGCATTGATATACACGTAGCGGGGAGTAGAATAAAAAGGAGGCAGAATCTAGGTCTGCTTTTGAACTGCTTACAAAAAAGCTAATGCGTACTTCCTCCAAGATGGTGGAAAATCCAGCTTTCCTGGAGCATGTGCCAGCTCTCAGGAGCACTCATTAGCTGTCTTATGACTGTCCCTGCTAAATTAGTGGGAACAGACTTGACACTGAATACGTCTGAAAAATATATTATTTTCTCACCTTTAGCTACAGCCTTTTAGGCATTTAGCTGCTGGGTGGGTAAGTGCATTTGGTGCCTCGTTCCAGGTAGAGTGAGGCTGTTTGAGCAAAGCCCCTGCCTGTTGTGTGTTTGTGGAGCCACCCTGCAAGGCCATCTTGCTGCTATTGGATCTCTGGGTGTTACAACAGTCTGGGCTTGTTGTGCACCACGAATATCACCTGGAGAACACCTCTGGTGGAGGCAAGGCTTGGCACAGGTCCCTTCCCTTTCAAAAAAGAGTAAGATCCATGGGTGACCTTGTACTCTAAACATAGCTAAGACTGCATCCTGAATACCTCAGTATATCACACTCAGTGAAAATCCTATTAGAAATGTCTGCGAGGGCTGGATGCTGACAGAGCGACCTCATGAGCATGGCTGGGCTGCTGGGACAGTCAGTCCATGGTGTGCCAGAGCCCTGTGGTACTATTGGCCTAATTTGGGCCTACAGTGAGAGAACGATTAAAAAACTGCAACCCATGATATGCAGCACTGAATGTTTGGTGGTGAAAATGGCCAAGAATCACAAATTAAGGCCATTTTGGGGCCAGGAAAGGAAATAGTTGTGCAATAGCATCACTTCCTAATCAAATTCTCTACAGACGGGGAGTGAAGGTCCGAGATAAGAATCACAGGGTGAGGTTGATACACACTGAGGTATGTTGGCCATGAGAGTTGTTTTGAGTCTTCTTGGTTTTGACCTATATGATCTGTGCCTGCTTTCCTCTGGCACTTCAAACAAGGCCAGGAGCTATGAGTCTGGGCTACTGTTAGACAGCACCTTATGAATTCTCATGGTGCATTTGTAAGCTTCAGTGAGCAAAGTCCACATTATTTCTGAAAAAGAACATCCACATAAGTATGTAGTATATTTTTATCTTACAGATTATCAGCATCACAGTCACAATGAATGCATTTTAACTTTCCTGAGCATCTTTTATTACCACCCAGTCTGTATTTTTCAAACTATAATATAACAAGAGATATCAGTAGCATAACACCTGAGCCTGCTATTGACAGCAAAGGCATCTCAGCTGGGAACAGAAACCCACCATGCTCTTTCCTATTGCATTTCTTGGAGCAAGCTTGGTGCTCTGCAGCCAGGATGGGAAAACTACCCTGCGAGTATGTGTGGGTGAGACCCAGCTGGGAACTGCCAGACCAACTAACTTGTGCTCTGCTACTTCAGCCTTTGTTTTGATGAAAACAGCAAGGGAAACAATGGTGAAGGTTCTCAATAGGCATAATCCAACCTGCCTAATAGCTGTCTATTTCGGAAAGGGGCTCACATTGCCTCCCCACTCCCACTGCATCCTCTGCAGTAAAAAAACAACTCCAAGAGAAAAGGCCATGAGCATGGTGAGCTGGTCTGACTCACCCTGCAGCCTCACACTCACCAGATGTAAAACAGGAGCCAAGGAAACGCAGGGACAAGGTCTCCTTTTCAACAGCAGCTGTCATTGGTTTGGGTCAGCTGTAAGATGAAGTCGCACCATAACCTGACATCCAAGACATGTTATGGTTAACCCGTTCCACTGCTGAAGCTCAGCCTTGCAGTATATGATCCTTCAGGTGAAGCCATTAACCCAAAACAGATAATGAAGAACATGCCAGAGTTCTCTGACAGTACAAGATGGAAACTGTACAAAGGTTTGTTTGCATCTGCTGGTGGGCCCTCTCCAGAGCTTTTCATAAGCCAGAGGAGCTTGTGCCTACTCCTTTTTTTATTTTTAATCCCTCAGATGCCAGTGCTGGCTGACTCAGCACACATCATGGAGCAATTGTTCGCAAGCAGGTGTGTTGTGATTTACTGCTTCATGCGGTGCTGCCACCCTGTGCAGGGGAGGCAGGGGTAGTGGGCAGGAGCACCGATGCCAGAAACCTGGCATCCTGCAGGCTGGCCACCAGAAGTGTCACAGAAGCAGGGCAATGGGATCATCAAGCAAGTGGAACATGTTCCTGAAGCACACGCGTGGGAAGTGATTTTAGCCCAGGAACGCGTAGGTCCTGTGTCAGTGAAGGCAGTTGCTGCGTGCTTCGGTCATGGGACCTGCTCTGCAGGTTGCAGGGTTCCTGTTCCAGCACCTCGGAGTTTGTTAGCCTAAATGCTTGCTTGCAAGATTAAAGAGAAAGGAAAAAGAAACCCTTCTGGAAGGGACCCTCAAAGATAATTGTTCAGTCAGAAGATTGCTGTTTTACTCCCGATAAAGAGCTATTTTTGTAAGGCAGTCGAAAGGGAAGCAACTTGTTATGTTTTATGGCCTCTGTTGCCCCCTCCAGTCCTACATTAGTAGTCAATGCTGTTTGGCAAACAACAATCCTGGGAAAACCTGCACTGATAATAATGTCTCAAGCTCATTATTTTATATACATCTGAGATGTGTTGGAAGTGAAAATTGGGGTCAGAATTTCCTTTTCTGGCACCACCAATTTTCTCTGGGAAAAGCAAAGCCTGTTTTTAGAGGAGACAGCTTTATAGGAGCTGAAGTGAACTCTGAGTCCTCTCAAAACTTTGTCGTAAATGTAAAATGCACCTGTAGCCTGGCTGTCTGTAACCTGTGAGCATGTGCACACATGTGCATAGAAAAAAATACACTTAAAAAAATTGTAAGCAAGTCTATTTTTCTCTTTGGAGGCAAGCCCAAGGGCACACATGTTCATCAGGTGTTTGTTCCTCAGCTGGACCAACTGGAGGGAGCCCCAGCTTCACTGTCCTTACAGAGGAGGGGGCTCAGCTACAGAAACAAACAGAAAAGCAGTGACTCCACACTTTTAAAAAGTCATGCCACTGTAGTAATCACCAACAAATACTATCATTACCTTATTATGTCTACTGATCATTTTTTTTCAAGCCAGATAATTTCATACTGAAGAGTGTCTCAATTGCTTAGGGAGGCAATTTTAGAGGCAGAGAGGGAGTCAAGAGCAAGTCACACTACTTCAAGGCGGATGGTGGGAGCAGGCTGTAGAGATTTATAACTGGATGCAACAGACAAGGGTGATCTCTCCTACAGATGCCCACCTCCTATAAGGACACAAAGGAAAAGAATTCAGCACAACAGTGGCACATTTCATTGACCCTTTAATGTCCAAAATAGGTTTTTACAGTCAGTTGCTCCAAATAAGTTCTCAGATGAATGCATATTTAGAAAGGCGAAAGCACTCTCCCTCCTACATCTGCTGTGTGCTCCTACCGTGCCTTACAGACAGCATCCAAAAGACCACATCTGTCCCCCACTGTACTCTGAAAATGTCTGGGCAAAAATGACAGTACCATGGTGTCTAGTGCTTGTCTGTCCCATGACTGGGTACGTAACAGGAGCCAGAGAGAAGTGGTTACATCTTTTCAGAAGATTCAGAAATTAAAAAGTACAGTTTTCTCTCTTTGAAGTAATAATTAGGGAGACTAGGCACTTTGGCTGCAAAGGTGTTTTAAACTGGGAACTAGAAAGGCCAGTGGCCGAGGTGCTGGCAAACCACCACATCAAGACCATGCATCCCTGAAACGTGGAAGAACAATCTCTGACAGACACCCACCCCTCGCACACTCTTCCTCCCAGAAAAGTTTGGGGTAGCATTTCTTTCTGATTCTCTTTAAGTTTAATGTCACTGTCCCACCTCTTCAAGCCCACTTGCTTGTTTTGCAAGTCTGAGAGACTTCCATCAAGTTTCACACACTGACAACAACCACGCAGCCCAAAAGCTGAATATTTGCTATCATCTTCCCTATTGTCCATGAGTGGGATTCTTCCCAGCAAGTTTTTTGTGATAATAGAGATGCATGTGGAAGTGCAACACATTTCAGTGTAGCCTGCTGGTGGGATCAGAGAAGGTAGTTTGAAGATGAGGTTAAACAGATGAAATGCTGGAAAAGGGTACTTGCTGAAAGCATATTTTAGCATACAAGGCTTTTAACTTGATGCTAGAGGAGAGCGGGGATGATTGCCAGATTGATGGTTAAGAAAAAATGTAATTTTAACTGACAATTGAACAAATAAAGAATTAGCGAGGTAAATCTGGAACTCTGATATACCCAGGCTTGTACCATCATTCCAGAGTAGAACAGTCTACTCAGGAAAAAACAAATTTTCAAGCAAAATGATAGCATTTTTACAAATAGCCTTTGATGTTTAAAATGCATATAATTAATGACAAAAATTTTCAAAGATACAGTTGGATTAGTTCTGCTTGGATTGGTTCTTTTGTTCCTGTGGTTCTCTATCAATCATGAAAAAAAAAAAAAAGTAGTAGTAATTCCTGGAGTAAAAAATGTTTATCTGCACCAGAATTAGAGATGAGTAACCAATTACTTGAATGCTAAGTTTTCTTATTGTAAGCAGTGCAAAGTCAGACCTTTTTATCGTGTGCAGCAGAGATTGTTGCTACACTCTAGCACACGCTCAATATACCAAACATTAATCGTTTTGAGTCACATGAGCCACTGCAGAGTACTGGAAATCTCCTCCGAAACCTGCTATTCCAGTCTTGTGGATGAGAGAAGTGGATTTGATCCCTGTTGAAAGACTGGAGATCTCAAGCCTGTGCAACTTGTTGTTACAGCAATACAGTTAAGAGTGCTGGACAATGCCATTTTTAACAAGCATTTTAAGCTGGTGCAAAGCGGAGGCTGCTGTGCAAAGGGAAGTCCGGTCCTCTCTTCTGCATGTTAGTTACTACTTATGCAGTAAATCAGATGAAAGAACTACCTGAAACCTCTACTAGGCTTCTACCCAAAGCTTAGTAAGACCCTGAGGCACAGGAGCAAGGGGTTGGCTTAGTTTTCAGCTGGATCAGCCCCTGATATAGCTCACCATTCATCTGAGCAGCTACTATTTCTGAGACAGGCTGGAGGAGCAAGAGCACACACAGATCTGTGCATCCACTTAGAGATCTGGTCAGCCACAAAGTCCAGGAACAACCCTGATACAGATGACACTGACCCACTGGCACCAAGGGGAATACTTCCCTGGGACTGGCCATTCACACTGGCATGGCTGTGCCATTGTCACTCTTGTGACTGAGATACCAGAGTGGTCTGACAGTGGACTGCAAAAGGGAGATCTTGTTGTATATCAGCTAAACTAGATATAAAAATATTCTTGACCTTCTTACTCGATTTAAAAAAAATAAATTACAGCTGTAAAACCCAGTAACTTACTTTTCTGGAGTTGAAAACTACGTTTAAACAAGTGTTGCTGTTTAATTCATATGCTGCAAGGATTCCCACTGCCTGAAAAATCCTGAATGCACAGTGTTCCAACGATAATCCATTTTTAAAAATAAGCAGCTGAGGCTATTCCCAAGAGGTAGAAGCTTGTGCAGCTTCATTTACAGTTTCACTGTAAATCCACAGTGTAAGAAAAATGAAACAGATACTCAGGTTCACCTGATATACACAACAGCAGTGGCAAGTTCTCCACTAATAAAAGATATGACACAATTAGACTGCTAACCTTTCCACTTTGGGAGTTTATCAAAAGAGGCGAGGACTTTAAATTAAATGAGAAGAATCAAGGATATATTCTGCTATTACAGTGTTCTCCTATTCTCCACTTTCATCTGAAGCTCTCTTGAGAAAGACCACCAGTCTCAGATCTAGGTGCAAACTGCCTTCTTAGAAACCTTTGATATTTTAATAAAATAGATTGTCAAAGAGCATGGCTGCAAAAGGTACTACAAATGTAAGTAACTGAACTGGGATAGCAGAAAGGCTCAGGAGGAATTGAATTAAACAAATAAAGGTTTTACAGTACGTTTTGGTACACCAGGTATCATATAGTGGGTGCTAAAAGACAGTGGGGCCAGAGCGTGTATTGTGAGCTAGGACTAGAAAAGAGAGAACAAGTGGCAAATAGAAAAGAGGAAAAAAAATCCAAGGACAGCAGGAAGAAAACATGCAAAACAGGCTCTTTAAAAGGGGCAGGAAAACTTTGATGTTCTCACGGTGAGCAAGATGACACAATTTCTATTGGCTTTTAAATAGATTTGAAAACACTACCTATTACAGCCTTTTGGTCTGTTTTACAAAGAACATATGTTCTAAGCACTAAGCAGATACAATTTGAAAGCAGCCTCAGCCTAAAAGGCACATGAAGTGCTGGGGAAAGAGAGGCAAAAATGAAGAGCTCCCACAAGCCTTCTGCCATTTGGAGATCCTCACTGGAGCACGCAGAGCCTGTGTCACAGTGAGGATCCTCCATGCATTTGAGGTGAGGAAGCTTTCTGGTGAGCGACAAAGAAAAACATTTGCCATTATTTTTCTGAATCATCTGCTATCTTGTGCTAAGTGCTTTAAAACAGCTTCTTGCAGCAAATCAGGCAAATATCAAGGAGCACCCAGTTTAACAGGGAACCTGGAATTCTTCCTAGGCTCTATATGAGCCCACCATTGTAAATGAGCACACACTAGACTACCTCAGCTCACACACCCTTAATACTCATTGCAACAAATGACTCTTCGCCACTCATCCCAGAGAAACTAAACATTTGGCCCTATTACTACCACTACAGCAGTAATAAGTTACCAGCCAACTTTTCCTTCAAGGGCTGCAAAGTGCAGGAGATGTTGAGAAAGAACTGTGAAGACAGGTAAAGAAAACTGAAGAATAGTGTGGAAATATTTAACATGCTCTTCCCGAGCACCACCAAGTTCTATGTAAATGTCCATGTATTATGTAGAGGCAGAGTAATCTGGCTTCATCGAGAGCTGGAGTGGAAGGAATAAAAAAGCAGATGTGAAGATTTAAAGAAATCTGAAATCTAAGATGACACCACCATAAGCAAAGAGTATAGTAGTTTCTTTTCTCTAGACTGGCCTCAGGGCATTTAATTTTGGTGTCATTCACCTTTGAGGCCAGCCAGCCACAGGCCCCACATCACTGAAATGTGTTCACAGGCCATCTCTTTCTCCCTGGGTTCTTAACCAGGACACAGGAAAGGTTCCATTTAAAAATCATTTTATTATTAACATAATCTTCCTGTTTAGCCAAGTGTGGGTCATGTATAAGGAATGTCAGTAAATATTCCATTTGAGGCTTCTTTTTACATATTTCCATCGATAAATAAACTCTGAATTCACATAAAAAAGTTAAACTTAAATAACTAATATATTTTTTGTAACAAGCATATATTGGTAAAATACAAATATTCTTGTACTCAGCCTTTGCTCTAAATAGAGATAACAGTTAGCCACACATCACAGTTATTAACAACTAAACCCAAGAATCCAACTGATTTTCTGTCCTGGACTAAAATAGAGATGGAAACAGAAAATTCACATTTTGACTTTGGGCCAAAAGAAGTTGAGAGGCAGGAAGAGAACAGTTTTATTAACAGCCTTGTTAAAAATAGCCTGCTCTGCCACTGAATTTTAACTTGAACATATTATTCTACGTTTGGTAGTTGATTCCATTACAATTTTATGTAACACTCAAGTATCACTAACAAAGTATGGCACATCATCCATGAACAAGATAACGATGTTTTAGAACTACCAGGGCAAAAACGTAGGCGATATGAGTGATTTGGTTCTGGCTAGCCATTCTGTCCTCTCAGTCTAACATTAATATATTGCATCACTTCACTGTTTTGGCCACTTTCCTGCAAAAGACTGGAGTTTGTTACCTGTAGCTCTAAAGTTTTTCAAACTAACCAGTTACCAGGCAGCCTTATGCACTGGGTTTCCTCACCCAGAAATCAGACCAAAATCGGTTGATCAAGATGCCCTCTCAAAGGACTCTGGGAATGATGGTAAAAGGGACCACGGGACTGCTAGCTTCAAGCTCCAGTGCCGTCAGGAAGCATTCGGTTGCAGCATCATCGTTGCCTTGAGCCTGCAGCACCTCTCCCAGGCCGTTCCAGACCTCATGGGCCGTGGAGTTCACCTGGACAGCATCTCTAAGAATCTTCTCTGCCAAGCTATAGCGCCCAAGTTGGTGAAGTATCAGAGCCTGCAAGAAAACAAAGGGAAAATTGTTGGGATTGGCCAGCAGGACTTTCCTGAAGCTTAAATGGTACGTTGCAATGCTGAAATAAGTGTAGGTAGCACTTGGGTTTGAAGTGTTACAGAATATATAAAAAGACTTTCAAAAAAACAACCAGCCAAACAAAAAAACAATCAAAAAACCCAACAATCTGAAGCAGGACTGGAGTAGGCTACTACACACCATCAAGGAGTCAAGCGGCTTTGGACAGGCAAAAAAAGACACTGAAATGCAAATGTAAAAACTTGGTTGAACAACAAGAACTCCACACAACCACCAAAAATCAGTAAGTACCTGAGCTTTTGTGGCAAGCTCCTGTGTCTATACCTCTACTAAGGTGTGTGCCCTGAAATGTTTGCATCCTGTCTGCACATCTCAACACCCAGCTTATATCTCATAACATCTGAGACCATACACACAGCGCCACTGGCTCTCAGGGGTGCCAGTAACAGAACCGAGTTCAGCCCAGTGGGCAACAGCCGTGGTATTGGATTCAACCTGTGGAACAGGAAGTGTGCTGGGATTGAGGTTGCACCAATAGGGCATAAAGGTCCAGCAGGCCAATAACTTCCTCGGGAGCTTCCTAGACACAGATTCTTTGTGTTCCTCTGTGGGATGGGGTCCAATTCAGAGATCTAAGAGGACATTCAAAACCACTAGGACATGGGCTGAATGAGGCAGTGGAAATCTCCATCCATCATATTCAGCTGTTACTGCACCAGAAAAGTTATGGAATGACCCAGGAAGAGAGCTTTATTCCAGGACTGCAATAATCCTAACATTATGCATTTTTACCTTGTGAGTCTGTATTGCAAAATGCATATGGACCACAAATCTCTGTTTTCCAAAGAGGAGTCCTGATTACATGCTTACAGACTCCTTATGACTTCTCCCCTCCCAGCCCCCACTCCTTGGAACACAATTTCCTTTATTTCTCTCTGTACATCAAATCCTTATCAACATAAGCGCTGAAGATTAGAAAGTACTGAAATTCTATGCAAACGCTGAATTATTCACCAAACGTTCCTGGAATTCTGCCCAAGAGGCTGCAGCATGGGCAGACTGCAACTCCCTCCTGGAGAGCAACAGAGCAGACCGTGCTCTGAAGAACAATATGAAGAGTGCTGCACAGTATGGGCAAGTACATAAATAAATGCAACGAAGGCTACTTTCCATCAGCCTGGCAGATGTTCTCACATAAAGGTGCTAGAGAGCTTTTCTGGTTTGGGATTTTTTTGAGCTGTCAAGTGAGTCAGCACTTCCAGAGCGAGTGAACAGTACTTCCAATCCAAAAACCAGTTAACTCTCAGGGTCAGTGTTTTTTCCCCGCAGAAAGTGATTGTCAGTGACTGGTAGGTATCAGATGTGAAAAAAACACAAAAAATAAAGCAAGGAGGTGGAATATAGAAAGATGGTTTGGCTGCATGCACTTAGCCTTAATAAAATTTAACGTTCATTTTTGAGACAAGATTCTCTAATTAATTTTCAAAAATCTTGATTTTTTTTTCTGTGATGATTTGTATATTTTATACTAATTAAACACGTGAGTCCTTTGAATGTTGATAATACTATTTTTCCCAGATATGCCAGACTATTTTCCCTGCTTTCTAAGGATACAAGCTGTTCTTTTCAAGACCAAAGACCAATTTTGCAGACATAAGCCTGTTGATGGTAATGGAAATGTTGTGTCACATCTGCCCTATTCTGTTTGGAAAAAAGTGTAGCTGAGATTTTCCAGGTGGTAGAACTAGAGCAAATGCTATCTGTTTGCCTGCTGTTATACTTTTCTAAGAATATAAGCTACTGAGCACTAGTGGAGGAAATGCTCTTGCATGGCCAATCATGTCACATCCTTTTTGAAGGGAGAGTCTCCTGAAAGCCAGTATTTCACTGCTGTCTCAGTGGTATGGTATGAAGACTCCTGCCTTAAGGAGCAGCACTGAGACCAAGCTTTGCTTCCAAAGCATCAATGGAGAGAAAATTAGAACTGTTTCACGCAGAGTGTCAAAAGGACGGTGGCACTCAGTCACTATATCTGTGGACAGAGCTCAAACAAGTGATCGAGAGAAAAAAGACATAATATCCTCTGACTCATTAACTCCCTCAGAATGATGGTCAGATGTCATACATTATGAGTGTCCAGTTTGAAAATCTCCTTCCTGATGACTTCATTAAAATTCTAAGGCAAAGAATATTTCAAACTGTTTGCGGCCCTTGCCTGGCTTTGCTCTATTAAGCATTATACTTCAGACCACACGGAGGAGAAGCAGGCAAGCCTATCACGCAGCAACATCCTTCAGTGCCCTCACACCATCACCCATCCAAGAAAACTGACCTCCAGCTTACCAGCTGTCAGCATATGCTTGCTTTCTGTACTAAACCCTTCAGGAAAAAAAATAAAACCCAAACCACTAAAAAAACCACAACAACAAGTCCCCCCTCCCCCTAAAAAAACCCCAAACCAAAACTCCCCTAAGATTTCCCAGAAATCAATACAAATTATCCTAGTCTTTCACTACAGATTTTCCTTTGCTTCCTAACTGGAAACACGATCTTGAAGCTACCAGTTCTGGCCTTTACCCATGTAGCAGCAAGACAACATTTATCTGCAGAATAATGTTAGGTCTCTTGCTTTATGGCTGGAGATGGGCTTGAACAACACATCAACTCTGCAGAGACACAGAGGGGTACTTAAGTGACATATGGCTCACACCTTCAGACTTGGCATGTTAGTTTAAAACCTAAACAAAATGCCTTCTCCCTATATCCTCTTTACAAACAGGCATATAAACTTTAAAAAAAAAAAAAAAAAGTAGGGATTTTGGAATCTGAATCAATTGGAAAAACTGATATATAGTAATTTGAGTAAAAATGAGAAATATTAGTAGGAAAACATCCATTCTACAAAATATGATGAAAACAGTAAGCTCCTAAGGAATTACACAAATCTAAGGCAATCTATCCATTCTTTGTACATTTTAAAATGCTGCAGTACTTGACAGAGATGTTAAAGACAATTGTTGGAATCCTGCAGGATCTTTCCTGCTGTTGCATCTCTTTCACTGCTCTCTCATATGAAAGACCAATAAATTTATGACATTTGCTTCTAACACAGTTATAAAAGCCTCTAACATATGTGCATTTCTTCATTTTGCAGCTCAGTACAAATTTTATTTTTTATTTTTCCCCATGTTTAGCTTGCTGAGAATTGTGGGGGTTTTTGGTTTTCTTTCTTTCCTTTTTTTTTTTTTTTACCAAACCACTGATCTCCCCCAAGCATGTTAAGGCTTATAGCTTCTGTCTGTTCAGGATGTCTTTATGTTGTAAACTCTCTAAGCAAATCTTATTGTTCTTTTAGCCAGTTCTACATTGTAAAGGTTGATTTTGTAACTCAAAAAACTCCAAGAGAAAACTCTAATCAGAAATGGCACAGAGAGAAAATAATGGGAATCTCTGAAGAAACAAAGAGACTTTTTTGGTACCATCATCCCAAGAAGTGAAAGCAGCGCTTCATGTCTGTGATTCGTTGATATTGATACCAGTCCCTTTAAATAATCAACAGTACTCATAGATTTGTAGAGTTCAGATGCTCTCCACTCAGGGAAAGGTCAACAGCCCTTTACAATGCCCAGGCCATTGTTGTGGCTCAGAACGGGGAGTAACAGGGAGTTTTCCATTCCAAGAGCCTACCGAGGCTGGCTTGCTAAAAACCAGTATTACTGTATGGTGCCTGCAACAGGGAGGTACTGTAGTTGCTACAAACAAGGTCATAGAATCATAGAACAGTTTGGGTTGGAAGGGACCTTAAAGATCATCTAGCTCCAACCCCCCTGCCATGAGCTGGGACACCCCCCACTAGACACATCATGACAGAACAAAACTATCTAGGAATTAATAAGGGGGGAAAAGCGCTTCCAAATGTTTTATCTCTGCAGGTTATTTTCAAGATCTTGCCGATTCTTTCCTTACCCAGTCTGAAGTCACAATGTCTTCCACTAGTTAGTCAGTGATTACACATGTGTTTCCTCCCTCCATCATCCCTTCAAGTTACATTGTCTCACATACAAAAGAGCTATTCTTTACTACTTCACCAAAGCATCTGTCCAAGGATTGTTTATCTAATGCTCAGCCAAACAGGGCCCAACCCCTGACTGAAGGTCCTTGGCACTGTTGTCAAAACAGAAGTAATCTGGTATTTATTACTCAATATCTCCTAGGTACCTACACAAATACAGTCCAGAAAAACAGCTAGAGTCTGAATAGACAGAAATATCTTAATGCACCATCCAAAACAGTTGGCTGAATAACCTTCATTTATACTTACCTTGCATGCATTAAGAAATGGAGATTATATCTTCTGTATTTTGGATACTGTCTCGGGAATAATAATAATATTTAGTGTTTTAATGACACATCACAAGAATTATGAGAGCAATGATACAATTATATAAGAAAAAGTTAAGACGATATGATATAGAAAGCAACAGGCAGATCATGAGAACTAGGGTAACAGAAATACAGCAGAAGTCGGTAAAACAAAGTGGAAAATAATACAACAGTAACAGAGAAGTTTTGTGGCATGGTGGAAGCCTGTCAACCAAGCAGGCTGGGAGAAGAACTTGGATGTATCAGGCAACCATGGGATGACAGTGTGAAAAAGTGCTGGCATGAAAGAGGAAAACTCAATTGAAATCAAGAGAGGTTTCCAGTAGAGAGAAAGACAACAGCAACTTTAGCAGCTGTGTCGTACACAGCTATAGTAGGGCCTCCTCTGGCACCTTGTGTAGTCTCATCTAGTCAACAAAGGTCACTCAAACTGGAACAGGCACAGAAAATGACTATTGAGACAATAAATACAAATCTTAATTTACAAGCAGAGACTAACAGACTTGGTTTAACCTAGCAAACCAAAAGCTGGGAGGAGATGAAATTACTTGCTATAAAAACAGTAGAGAGAACAGAGAAAAACTTATTTTAGTTAAGAAAATAATGTTAGCACAAGAATAAATGTGTATAAACTGGCTGTAAGTTTACCAAAAAAAGGTGAAAACATTCCTGACAATTGGAGCAGAGAGATTTCGGAACAGCCTTCTACTCGCAGTAGTAGGGTGCAAAACAGTGTTAGGATGGAGTCCCACAGGAAGAGCTTGCATGCCCTGATGGTTATGAGGAGGAGACTGGTCTAGAGGTCCCAGGGAACATCCACTGCTCCTGTTCCAATATCAGGTTCTCCCTCAACCACACTGAGAGGAAAGAGAGTGGTAACCATTTCCATGCCTATCTAATATTACTACTTGATGCTTCTGTTGTAAGAACAACTTGCTCTTGATTCATTGGGTTACACTGAAGAAACAGCTGCAGAGAAATGTCCCACTAATGAATACAAAGATTAAAAAGCAAAATTATGGTAGGTACCCAGCTCATTTCTGAAAGAAGAAAACTAGTATGACAAAATTATTGGAAATCTTCAAATCCATGAAGCCTTTTAAAAAACAAAAACAAAACAACCAAATGAACAAACCCCACACCATATTCACAGCCTTCCGGGCACAGAAAGATGCATAATGGAATTTTCAAATACATGTAAGACAAGATTCACTTCAACAGGACCTAAATCCTTACTCCACCTAGATAATTTTCAGTCTGTCATTACACATCTATCTGCATCATAAATAAACAAGATATCTTTAAAAGTTGGTCTATGGTGATGGCACAATAAAACCAATAATTGCAATTAATACCTTCTTCAATAAGCCAGAATTATATTTTGAGATATACTGGTCATGTCAAATTTCTATTTTGGCATAGACATTTTTCCCCTTGCAGTTCAACATATTAAGGTTATTTTTCATTAGCTAAATGTAAGCATTTTTAAAAAGGAAAACATTAAAATGAATTCTAATTTCCAAATGCAGTGTTACACAGTCTCCAGGTAAAACCTTCAGTTAGCGAATGCATCATTATTTATTAATAAAATATCATAACTCAGAATCTGAACAACATGAAATAATAAGCAATTGTATTGACAAAATTGCCTAAATAAGCATGTAGTAGTGTAGTGTCCACTGAAAAGTATCTTTTCTTCTGCAAGTGGGCTTTCTCTCTTTGCAAATTAACCTGTCATAATGATTAACCAAACTGCCAATGGAAAACACATCTAGAAAAATAATCATGGGACGGAAATGGAAAACTACTTAAATAACTCATTCCTGATTTTGAAAACATGATTAAAACTGGCCATTTACAGGAGTCTAGTAAGGTCATTTTTAAATTTGCTTTTAGGCAAATGAGAAGCTAACATTCAAATTTTTTGCATGAAACTAACTTTTAAAAAATTAAAGCCATACTTATCACCCATCCCATGTCTCACCAAACCAGAGCTTTATCATAAAGTGCTAAACAAGATTTGCAACAACCACAAAGAAACCCACCAAACCCAAAATTTAAAAAGGCCACATTACAAAGATCATTGTGGTGACTAAAAACTTCTGCTCAAGAGAGTGGGAGGTTTTCTTAAGGTTTAACTGACTACTACTCCACCCCTCCTGGAAAATAAACAGTTCTCAACCTCAACAGAAACACCACTTGAGATTTTTACCTTCACTCACTTGATATCAAAAAGAATAATTTCATTTTCTCTACGAAAAATATAGATTATAGGTGGGAGAACTTCTCAAAAGCAATGAAATTCATTTCAAAGTGGAAAAAATATAATGGGAATTTTGACCATGTGTCTGTTTGCACTTTTGCCTTCTTCAGAGAGGATGTTGAACTCTCAGCACTGAACTCTCTCATAATTCTGCAGGGAAGGAAACTGATAACTGGGAGAAATGGAAAGTATGAGAAGAAGAAATGTGGCCTACATAACATGCAAAAAAGCATCAGAGACACTCACCCTGCTTAAGAATCACAGTCTGTTGACCTGCAAAAGACTCAACTACTGAGATTTGAGTTCCACCAGATAAGATACTAATATTTTTTTTTCCTAGTAGCTCTATTACTTTTTTTTACTAAAGTTCTTCTGAATTCATGTGATACAAACCTTATTTAGCTAAAAAATACCCCTCAAAGCTAAAAGTTTCTCTTGCAAAAACAACAGCTATAAGAAAACTTTATAAGCATGTGAACACAAAAAAATGAACCAATTATGCTTATAATGGTGAGAGCAGGGAATAAAGTGAAGCACAGCAGGAATACTACTTGCCTGGTTCGATGATGACCTGCTGAAGCCCAATAAGCTAGCAGCTGCAAATGTATAATCAGATACAGAGCTATACAGATGTGGAAAATAATTATTTTTTTTAAAGTTACAATAAAAGGCTTAAAGAACTCACTGCATCTGACTCCCTAGTAATTTTCCCAGTTCACTATTTCATTTTTTTTAAACAAGTTCCAGCCTGCCTAAGAGAGAATCAACTTTCAACCTTAGTATGCAGAAAAACATCACAGAAACATCCCATCTTATCTAAAAAAACTTGAAAATCAAGGATTATGACCATAAACAGTTACAAAACTTAATATGCAATGTATGCATTGCAAATCCATATGCACTGTAATTTTAGCATCACAAAAGTGCCCCTTGTTACATGCTGCTTTTTCAGTCTATTTTGCATGTGTTAAGGTGGTTGCTATTTTCAAACAAATCTATCAAACTTGAAGGTTTACCAGAGACTTGACAGTGCTATGCTATAATAATGAAACAGAAGTGTTATTGAGGCAAAACAACAAGAATTTGTCATGCTGTATGGAAAAATAAGTAAAATTCTCCAGCTGATATTTCCATCCTCTTTGATAAAAATACACGTTATAGAATCAATATTTTACACTGATGTAGAGTGAAATAGCATATTATTTATATACTGTGCTTGCCTATTTTCCTTTTAGCTGATTAATTTGTGCTGAAACATGTCCATCTAATGCAAGTATGACTGTGCATAAGAAATAATTTATTAACTCCTTCTTTTGAAGGCATATACCAAGAACAGTTGCATATTTAGTCATTATAAGCAACTATTTTCTGCAAGTTCAAAAAAATTGTGACATGGTGCATCAGTTGAAATAAGCCATTCCATCAGAAAAATGATGCATAAACATAGTTCTGTGTTTGCAATGACAGATACAGATGCATTTTAATGCAGGGATTTTGAAGGGTGTCCATATTATAAGGTTTAAAAACAACTGCATTGACCAACAACATTTAGAAATAAAGATAATTTTCCGTAAAATATTTTTTTTTTAATTGTAAAAGAAACTGCAACATATATGTACTTTGTTTCCAAAACACAGAATACAATACTACTGATCTCATTTTCTCTAATAATGCAATTCTTTTGAATAAGTGGGTTGGTTTTTTTTCAAATATGCTCAAAATAAAATTTCCTAGCAGCTCAGTATGGATCTTTTTAATTTTAAATGAGGACAACAAGCTAATAATACTACAGCTGATCACTCACCAAAGCAACTGATGAACAAATATGAGCCTGCACCTGCAGCCAACATTTTTGTTCACTGCCTATCCCAAAACACTGCCTGTTCTACATGTCCTGTCCTGCCTGGTCCCCCTCACTCACCCTCCTTGGTCCCCAGCACACCCAGAAACTGACCCACGTGCTCGGTGTCACGGCTGAAGCAAATCCCAGCCCCAGTTTGTCATTTCTTTACCCTACCCGCTAAGGTATCCAATTGCTTCCCCTGCTGCAAAACACTTGTCACTAGGAGAAAACCTACTGCTTGGCAACAGATTTTTAAAACAACAACTTCGGCTTTGTTACTCACTGAACTTTACATTGCCAGAGTGAAATAACAACCGCGCGTGGCTGTTAGTGCATCTGTGTATTTATAACGCCCTTGAAAACGACTGACCCCTTCCAACAGGGACATGCCTGCCTTTTAGATCATTCCTGCTCACAGCTGATAATGCAGAAAGGTTCAGAATTGAAGTGTTTTGGTTTTTATTGTTGCTTTAAATTGCTGATCATAACCTTCTGCCAAGATGGAAGCTCTTGGGGGACTTCTTTTCCAATTAAGACAACATCATCTTGCAATACTCTGCTATAATTTTGATTTACACATTATGCAAATGTCCTATCAGCTTATAAAAACATAGCATGACTACCACACTGTACTGCAAGACCTAATTTGACTACAGCAAGCACAGCAAAACAAATATAATGAAACAGCTAGTGACTTCAGAGATTATCTAACTTATCTCCATCTGAAAATTATACTGAGAGTCTTATCTCATATGCTGTATCTGCAAACACAGTAGAACCAGAATGATTCTCCCTGCAGAAGTCAGATGGCTACAGCTCTGGCAAGCACCACACCACCACTGGTATCAGGGAAGAACCAACTATAACCTTAGTCTTCAGATTATGGTCAGTCCTGAATTTGGAGTACTTGTCATCTGGTGCAAACGTTTTACCTTTCCTCCCAGCTGTGACACCATGAGGTGACACTGAAGTGCAGGTGATTTGTGTCTCAATCACCTCCCTCCATCCAGAAGCTCGGCAGCACTGTCCTCTCTCTCCCCTCCCTCCCAGCACTGAAGCCACATCGTCTTCTTACCTTTCCCACAAACAAGAAAAAAGGATTTCCCAGACGCATAGCGCCCTTCGGGCACACACACCTGTGATGAAAACTGGTGCTGGAGATCACAGCTACAGACAGTGCTGTTCATGAAACAGATGCATAGTAATTTCCTTAATTCAGTATATTCTTATATATTGTCATTCATACAGTTACTCCTTCTCTCCTATGTAGGCATTTTATAGATACAAGTGCATGACTTATTTACAGCACATTCACTACTGAAATCCTACCATTTTATCAGCCTAACCTGTGCCTGTAATTCATCATTGCCTGGTTTCAAAAGCAAGGCTAAGTTTATTACTGCATCATTGTGCTACCTACAGAGACTCCTAGGTAGTTTGTTACTGATGCCATTACTTTCCCAGGTTTTAGTCAAAGGGTCAGAAGTAGAGAAAATTGTATTTCTGTTATTCAACACTTACAATGAACATAAATGTGTTTTCAATATTCAAAAGAGGAAAAAACCACCCCACCAAATCTTCCAAAGATTATACAAGTGCACAACAGGCCAGAGAAACAGAAAACCTCAGACCAAGATTCTTTAAATGAGGAGCCTCAAAGTCAGACCACTGAGTCAATATTCAAGCATTTGAGCAAAAGTTGGATTTTTCACAAGAACTGAGGATACTGGGAATTCAGAGTCCTTACTCCACTGCCTAAAAACTAGATTTCAATTTAGTACATCTGAAGGTTCCTGGTTTTGAAAGCTAGTGCTCCATGCAAAACTATGATAATGTCAAGAAATCCATGTTCTTCTGTCCGTCAGTCAACCACTGACAGAATTCAAGAAGAAATAATACGAAATAGGAAGCAACAACTTTTTAAGAAGCTGTTTTTCATTGCTGACAGTTTTTCTATAAAATCACAATGAACATACTGGTGATATGCGGCTTCTGGAAATAGAAATTAGAAAAATTGATCAAATGTTCTAATGAAGAAATCAATCTGAAGTCAGGGGAAGAGCTTGCGTATCAAAGAAAAATCAGAGTTGCAGATTCAGTACTAGGCTCTGTGCTTAAAATTTATAATTAATAAAAGTGTCAGAGTTCAAATCCAGTACTCTGGAGATCTTCAGCTAGATTGTCACTATACTGAAAGCTAGCACTTGTACTCCATACTTGTACACACTCAGTACTACAGAAACCAGCACTGACTTGTCTGAACTTCTGAGACTATGGAAAAAGAATCATAAGTGAACGATACTCTTCTGAAGTACCTTTTTTGCATTTATGCATGTGCATTTCTCTCCAATATTCTGACAAATGCTGTATTAAGTATTCAGAGTCCGAACTGCAGTATAAGATAAATGACCAGGCCTTTCATTACAAAAATAAAACAAGTTCAAAGATTAAAGCACATTATTTGCATTTTTATTCCTTTTGCTCTTAGCCAAAGAGACTTTTCCATATAGAAGTATGTACGTACATACGTTATAACTATGGCTAATGTCACTGTTTCAAAAGTGTTATGACACCACAGCAGCACACACTACACTGGCATTGCAGTAACTTCAAAGAAAAAGAGGTTATTTTTAATATAGCATTAATACATATATTTTTTATAGCATCCACAGAAAACAGACCATTTCCTCCTTTCCACAGCAGATGTGCACTGCTATCTGCTCCTCAGGCTCAACGCAGTACCACAATGGGAACAGCCACCTTCATGGCATTTTGCAAAAAACTCCCAGCATGAGAGGGAACACAGCCCTTTTCCCCTCCCCAGGTTCTTAAATGAAAGGCAGAAGCTGTAGGTACACTGCTAACCTGTCTGACAGGACAACTGCCAGCAGATCCATCTTTAAGGGAAGGCTATTTTCAGTGTGAAGGGAAGGCACATGCCCTCCCATCTCTGCACCATCAGGTGGAGATCAGAAGAGCCAAACCCTAACCACTGGCTAAGAAAGGGCTTTTAGCACTTTCAGAAAAATAAAACAAAACAATTCTTTATATACCAACTTACCGTTGACAAAACCTGAAGAAGCTGAATATACTGAAAAGTAAGGAAAAAAGCTTTGGACAGTCAAAGAAAGAAACTGAAACAGCAGTATTTCAGAGAAAAAAGGATTTTTTTTTTTTTTAAAGATAGAAATAACATTAACGTACCTCAACATATCACCTTTTGCTAATACTGATCTGGAAGCAAACAGATAAACATAACTGAATTATAATTCAACTCCATATAAGCCTATCAGATTTCCTCACAACTATCTTTGTGGATCACTGTTCATTTTTTACTTAAAACTTCCCAAAAATAAGGTATTTTCAGTTTAATTAACATTAGATCAGAAGAGCTCTCTTAGGTCATTCCTTTTGCTCCCCTGTTGTTACCAACAACCTCAGCACAGGATTTCTTGTTCCACATGATATGTAAGTGCTAGGAATCCCAAATTTCTCCCTAGCCAGTTTGTGTTCATTTGTTTCAGTGTCAGTGTCACCTAGCCTTATTTTGATTACGCTTATTTCTCTCATGTTTTCATGGAGCACATGTTATTATTAAAGTTTCCTACTCCTCCCAGGAAACACTCCAGAGACTTTCCAACGCTACAGTTCAGTCACCTCAGTGCTCACCATGTATAAGGATAACACTGATACTAAGCTACAGGCCAATTTTATCATCCAGCCACATTACTTGGGATTACAAGAGAATCACAGGGCCAGTCTGGGAGGGAACTCCAGGTGAAACCTATGCTTTAGTTCACACTTGCCCTGTTGGCCAGCCTCAACTGGTTTTACTGAGCATGGCAGTCTCCATATTTTGGGGGCATGAAGCAACCAGTGGAGAATGAACACCACCATCTTTCATAATGGAAGGAGAAATCTGTAGACTTACACAAATAATGGTGAGACTACACCATGGACAAGATGATGCCAATAATAACTGGGACAACATGATGTCTCACATTGACTTTGGCCAGCTCATGAAAAATGAAGATGTAGCTTTTGTAGAACAATGGAGAGGTAGCTCAGATCAACTAGAACCCCAGCTCTTTGTCCTCTCCAGTCATTTTCGTACTCAGTCTTGCTCTGCATTTTAAATTTGTGAGTCATCATACTTCTTTTTCTGAAGGGTCTTCAAGTCTCACTTTTAATCAAACTGATGCTTGTTTCCTGCAACTGCTCCTCCCAAGTATAGGTAGTGCATTAATTAACCTACATTTTGTTAACTTAAGTTTCACTAAATGTTACTGGACTAATGTTTTGTTATTTCATCTACTAGTTCTTCCAGAATTCTAGTCAACTCCATACTCCTCCACCAGCAAGTACCTGACATCATTTCCACTACTAACTTTAGCTTTGCCATCCACCATGAATATCACATTCCTGTGAAAGATTGAGGCAAAACGCAAGATTAATGTGGTTAAGGACTTTATTTATAAATGGTTATCCATCACTGCACTGATTGGCAGAGCATTTTAAATCATATGCTTCTGCTGGTTTATGTCTCTTGAAATCCATTTTCTGAACTGTATAATAAGTTAGTGCACAAGGTTGGAATCTGCAGAGAAAGTGTAATTCCAAATGCTGTTTGCTCCTCAGTCCTTTCCTTTGGTTTCCTATTGTTAGCTGACAAGCAGCCGAAATAGATTTGAATCCTGCTTCCTAAGTGTCAGAATTTTGTTCATTTGAGTCACTTTTCTAGTTCACTGGAGCACAGTTGGCAGGAAGAACACTAGAATGGCAAAAAAGGCACTCCCACCAAAGCTAAGATTTGATCTGAATAAGCAAACTTGGAAGCTCATGCCCACTGAGCAAAGAGCTGAAATGAAGAGTGGCAGCTTCCACTTCCAAGGATAAGAACTACAGCAACAGCATGGGGAAGGTGGGAATTCTGGAACTTAAGGTAGCAGCTCAGTAAGGGATGAGACACAAACATTTCCTACCAGCTATTGTGTTAAACTTCCATGGATTTTATCTTTGGCAAAAATATTCAGATATAAATGTTACATTAAATCAAACATAATGTACTAATAAAATGTCTTCCAATTTTAGGAAGCTTAGGGTTTGATTCTACAGCAAATGAGATGACTTTGGATGCCCAGGCTAAAGCTACATAATCTGTTTTCAACAGAGATCACCAGCTGCTCACACTATTGTGTCACAATTTTAAAAGAAATTAAGTTTGACATGTCAATTGCTTTAACAGATCTGACAGCATTTCCTACTGGTTTAGACTTTACATCAAGAACTGTTATTTCTGGCAACTGTAACCTACCAACTTCTGGTTAGGCATTCAATTAACATGACAAGGTATCATCACAAACTGCATTTGTGTCATAGATTTCATAGCCCTCTGGTAACTCTTTAGGTCTGTGACCCACATAACACCATCTGTTCTGATGCCATTGTGGCTATCACATTTTCAAACGATAAGAAACTAAAAACCAAACAGAATCCCAAGGAAACTATTGTCAGCTGTCAAGACAAATTGTAACAAGGACCAAGAAAAAACTGGAAATTAACATGGCTCTGCAGCTGAGAGGTTCGCTTGCTCATCTTTTGAACATTTGTAACCACTTGACAACATCTGCCTTAATGTATCACTTGCCCCCTTTAGAATACAAATGGGTTTGTTTTTAAATGAGAGAATATACTTTTAAAACTATATCTTTATTTAAAATTACTTATTGTAAGGTAGCAAAACCCACTTACCACCAGAGAAATTATAATTCAGAAACCAAGGCAAAAGCAGTTCTCTCTTTTAGTAGGTCAGATCTCCTCTGACAGAAGACAAGTATTTTTCCAAGGGGCTACCTAACACAACCTTTGTCCACGTAGATTTAGAGCTCTGAAACCATTTTCACATTGTGCATTGTACAAAAGAAATTTTCAATCTGCATGAATTTTTTTTTTAATTTTTATTTCCATATCGCTTTACTGATCATAGAATCACAGAACAGTTTGGGTTGGAAGGGACCTTAAAGATCATCTAGTTCCAACCCCCCTGCCATGAGCAGGGACAAAGTCTTTATTACACTGACAAACCACTATTTTGTCTAAAGATGTTATGCTATCAAGTCATATCGCTAACTAACCTAATGTATCAGAATATATTTTGTTATGTTCTGGAATAATTTTTAAAAGTTAACTTTTAACAGCTATCTCCATGAGCACTGACCGTAATGAAGCCTGGTTTGATTTCCTAATGACTATGTCTTATATTCCTGCAGCAGAGAATTTACAAATGCTCACTCTCATGTGTCCTTCCAATATAAAAATCTGAAATAATGAAACAGCCTCGGTAGTCTTTTCTCCTCCTTCTATTCTTGTAATACTTGCAAAAGCCTAGTTTTTGTTTTGTTTTGTTTTTTCCTTTTTTAATGTCATTCCATCTTCTCTCCAGATGAAACTAGGTTAAGAATTCAAAAGCTATGAAGGGAAAGCAGACAAACACAAACACAAACAATAATGATTTAGTAAGCCTGATCTCCTAAGGATATCAGTCATAAAGAGCAAGTTCAATGTGATATAAACAGTGTATCCAGTAGCGGCTGATGGAGATTGAACACACTGAACTGCAACAAATCATATCACCAGCATCGCTGATTAAAACAACTCATCAGTGAATTGCAACCCGGAAAAAAATTGAACTCAAACGTTAATTTCAAATACATCCATAAAAGAAACATTAGTAACTTCACTTACGAAGTTTAGATCCTGGGATAAGAGGGAAGCATTTAAAAACTTTGCAATTTTTCACCGAAGTATTTAGAAAAAAAAATGAAAGAATCAAATGTCTGCATCCTAATAGGCCTACTAACCATGCTATACTGGTCAAGTGTTTTGGGGTAGTGTCTTTCCTCACAGTCCTTAGCTCTCAATACTGTGAACAATGTCTGTGTTTTCACATTTCTGCCAACTAAGTGCTTTGCTAATGAACTGCTTTGCTTGGTTCATCTCAGCAGTACTGAAAGACTGAAGATCTCTTCCAGGTCAAATGCTTTATGCGAAGATATGTGGCTTTCAACATCTCTCTGTTCTGCACGTACTTGTCCCTCCAGTTCCATGCCAGTTCTTAAGAAAGAAAAGCTGATTTTAAAAACAAGTTTACATTCAATGTAAGGGTTATTCCTTAAAAGCCAGCTACCTTAAAGCAGCACAACAGCACCTACTGTAATAATGCAAGATTTCTGAAATTTGTATGAAGAAGACAGACATAAATAAACCACATGCTTTGTTTCAGGTCAGAGATCAGCAGAGAGAAGCTGTAAAGTATCGTTACATACAGAGCTTTTTTAGTTTCCTAAGACTCTGTTTTGTTTTTTTTTAAATGCAAGTATAAAACTACATTCAACATCAACATTTGCACAATAATAAATATTTACAACCATTCTGACAAAATTCAGGGTATTAAACTGCCCTCTCTTGTTTACCTTCCACTAATCACAGAGTGGGAGCACAGTTATGATTTGTCACGTCTTACCAAACTGATCTCCTTCCCCAGAGGATATTACCCCTCTTCAGGAAAAAGCTGGCCTGAAGAGTCTTACTCAAAACTGTATTTATTCCATATAATGGTAATTATATGAATACACAAACAACCTAACAGCAAAAGGAAATTTATTACATTACTTCACCAAAGCTGACTGACGCTACACATGAGTAAATATGCAAGAGTTATATATGTGCTCACCAATTCATATTAGGGGCTATAATATCCTCCAACTTCCCCCAAGGACATAAAAGACGACTTAGTTCTGGAAGGAATCTGATTTGTAGGACAGGAGAATGCATCAAAGCATAGACCTGAACAGAACATCGGAGAAAAACTAACAACCCATTATAATGAAAGCAGCAATCCTTTTTCCTTCAGATCTCTATATCTACAGGTTTCATATTTAGTGCTGGTTTGAAGTTAGCATTTCTTGCATTTTGAACTTTTTACTAAGTAATAACGTAAGATAAGAAACAAAGATCTATGGAAGTAATTTACTACCTATAAAAGTACATTACTATAAAACAGTGCTAAGTGTAACTAAGCTCTCAAAACAACATCAAAAAGGAATCATAGAAACAAAGTCCTGATGCCAAAGATACTTCTGAAAGTCTGGTATGCAAACAGCAATATCCTTTACCAACCACCTCAGCTGCAAGGACTTGGGAAATACTACGTTCATCGAGCAAATCCAAGACAACACTGACAAAATCTACCAGAAAGGAAGATAGTTGGGAGAGAGAGATGTAGGTGAATGAACTGATTTATTATTTAAAGGTATTAAAAGTTCTGCAGTGAATTTGAGACAAGGGCCTCATTCTACTTGGCTGAGCTGAACTGGCTACCAAAGAGCTGCCACATATCCCTTCACTTAAACTGCATGCAAAAGCAATAACTATCAAAAAGAGAATTTTCACTGATAAATCATAGAACTGTTTTAATCATCTACATTTTAATAGGAGGTCCATCAGTGACAGTACTAAATTTAAATATCATAAGGGAATACTCTCTTAAAGTCAGCCAATCATTTGCAAGTCAAAACCCACAGAAGACACCCTGCAGGCTCCCTTCAGCAGGCAGTGGGAATATTGATGCTGCTGCCCTAACAAGATTGACTGATACACTTGAGAGCCCTGTGGGGAAAATTATTTTCTTCAGAGTGCAAATGCATTGGAAAGAATAAGCACAGGAATTAACTGCGAGTTCCATGAATATGGGGCTCTCTCTCAGAATGAGAAATCAGGAGCCTGGCATTGCATTTAAGGCTAGGTAAGTTGCAGCATCTATGCCTCAGTTCCCCATTTCTTGACTGGAAATAAGTAATACATACTTCAGGGCAAAACATATTTGAAACTTAACATACTGACCACTTAAAAGTTGTTACAAAAACAAATACTATAACCTTTTAAAAATATCTAGATTTTGGATTTAGAAAAAGAGTAAAAGATATTTCAGTCATTATTTTACTATCTGTCATACCAGCTGTCTTAGCTGCCATACTATCTGTAGCCGCTCAACTTCTTTACATTTTTATTCCTCTAACTTTCATGCTTAAAAATATAAAGAGTTGAAACTAAAAATGCAGCTATGTGACCAAATATCAAATATTGCACTCAGGATTTAAATCAGCTATTGGTTCAACAATGTAAAAATTTATAGTGCATAGGTAAAAAAAAAGACTATAACCAGTGGTATTGTTTTCAAACGCCAAGAGTTGTTTGCAAATTCAGTGTTTTAACAAAATGCACAGACTAGATTTATACATATCTGATGAACTGCTGAAACTAAAAAAGCTCTTTTTTTTTCTCTCTATAAAGTCCATGCATATTAATATCAGAATTAAAAAGGTACAGATCAACACTGCACTGCTGACTGAAAAAGTGATGAAAGCCCCAAACAGCTTTCTGTTTTCAAATTTAGCATTACTAAGTCTCTCTCATGATGTATTTTTCCACTCATATTATTTTAGCCAAGTAGCTTACCATGACAAAAGTGGCATTAAAAGTGTTAACAACTCCAAATCTGCATTCGCTACTACTCTGCAGATGGCAAGAGTACTGGAAAGGGTCTAGTTTTAGAAAACATTGACCCTTGTGCTTTGACACATAGATAACTGGCTCAAGCAAATAAATTGTACAAAATAGCCTCTGATATAGGTGTACCCAGTACCCAGGTTAAACATGGGCAGCTTATTACAGCTTCAGTGAGCCTGCAGTGTTGACCAGACTTTTCAATCATTACCTAATTAAGTCAACACAAACTGAAACTCAGACCATTGTTTCACAATGTCAAATGTACAGCTTCAATACCAGTTTACCAAGACACTGACTTGTAACTTTAGTGTTGATCTTAATATTGCATCACATCACAGCAACAGTATTAAAAGATCCTTTATGCTCAAAAGAAAATCAGATTTAAAAGGCATCCAGGACTTTCAAAAGTAAAAGTAAAGGAATTTTATTTTCCAAGCCAATATAAAAACAAAACCAGAGAGATCCAGATAAGCAAGTTGTGAGAACTGGATTATCTCCATCCTAGAAAAAGGAGGGTCAGGGGGTAAGGGGGAAGGAATCAAAGACTAGCTAGTAAGTTCATAGTGGAACAACTTTTACTACCAAAAAGTAGTATACTGTTTGCATTTCAGAAAGAAATTATGTTCTTTTAAATTATACGCAAGGCCTTAGAACGAGTGTTGAAAGGAATGGTTAGCAGTACAGTAACAGGGAAAAGTGGAATAAAACACAATATGTGTTTATCACTGGCGAGACACTAAGCTAGCCTGTACAGCATTTGATTAGATAGATTAATTCCAGAGGGAGGCAGGGGAAATGTTGTAGAACTACTCTGTCTAGATTTCACTACAGCTTCAATGTAGCTGGATATAAGAAAACAAATCTAACTAGAGATGGCATAGAGCAGCACAAGAATATAAAAATTAGTTAAGAAGAATTTTCCACTAGTCCATCCATCCAATAGGGATGGATAATCGGAAGCAGACTTCAAGGCTTGGCCTCAGGCCATATCTTAGCTTAATTTATGGTCTCAGCCCATAAGTACCAAGAGTGCTGATGAAATTTGATGGCAATGAAGTTGCAGTACAGAAGCAGGTCATCAAAAGGCTTTTAGTAAAGAATTCCTGCAGTCTACGGCTTCGGCTACAGTTGTTTTACTTAAAAGACCATTCTCATCTCCTATTTTCTAACTCTAGTTACAGAAGACAGCAGTCAGTTTCATTCAGAGAAATGAGATGCAGTACATAAGGCGGCCAAACAGCATGTCTCGCCCCTATTGAGATGGCAGCTTTCTGAAGAACAGTAGCTGCACATAAATGTCTTCATACTGTTTGTTGTTATTAGTTGAAAAAGTATACTCTAATACGAAGAATAATGGAAAATAACCATCAAACCTTAGAAAGGAACAGTTTTCAGAATGGGACAAAACACAATTCAGATTTTCCCATGAGTTAAAGCTCACTGAAATAATTGCTTTCTGTTAGTTTGATCATCTAGATTTAAGAAATATCCTGACATAAAAAAATAACCTGGCACTAACCTCAAAGGTCAATCCTTTAGTCCATCCAAAACTAGTTAATTACTATAAAACACAGTCTACATCTAAAGAAAACTAATCTTGGAGAAATTATATTATGCTTTTTATACATAGTAAGTTAGCTGAATCCTTTCAAAGTGCAAGGTTCAACCCATCTTTAAATTGTAGACTTATGAGCAGGGGACGGACTGCTAAATACAATACTGGCTAGCAGGGAAGTAAAGTTTCGGTTAATGGAAGAGATTTTCAAATAAAATTTAAAATGAGATGAGTTGGAGAGATAAAGAGACATAAAAAGACTGTTCCAGACTGGGGATTTGCAGAAAAAACTCCGTACCAGAGCAGACAACTTATCTGGGGAATGCAGCTGTTTGACATAACCCTGGCAAAAGCAAGCATTAAAATAATTTCCTGAGGGACAGTTGCTTTGTGATCTCTAGTTTTGCATTAAGGTAAGCCACTTTCAGCTTGATAAGGATAAGATAAAGCACAATTTTTAAGAACATCTTGTTTACAGTTCCTAGTTAGAAAAAAGGAATTATAATTGATTAGGTAACTTCTGGTCCTCTCAATACCAGCCTGTTGTCTTGGGAAATGGCTTATTGCCAAGCCAAGCCTCCCCTGTGATAGATGTAAAGCAAAAAGCAAAAGGTAATTTCATCAGCACACTAGAAGTGCACCTGAGAACTGCAAGACATTTATAGCAAAATACCCGCACTGATAACTCCTGTGCAACTTCCTAATAATGTATTGTTACATGAGAGACTGCTAAAGAGCTAGGGCTCAGACACTTGGCTACAGGGCTGCAAGTTTCCCATGCACATTTACTAATAACCACAACTAAACCACGTAAAATGGTTTTTCTCATTCAGATTCCTGTTGATGGCAGCATTTAGTTATAAAAAAAAAGACAATGTGTAGATGACTTAATGTCTCAAATGTTTGCCTGTAGTTAAAGAGTTCTCAACTACAGAATTCTAAAACAGAACCTTTCTCAGGAAAAGGAAAATAAAATCCCCTTCATTCATCTACAGTTGAGGATGGCTGCTCTCTCCACAGCCTTTTTCATATCCTTTATATTTACCCCAAATAAATTCTTTAAATTTCTTAATTAATTATATGAAATTCAATTATAAATTATTAGATGCCAGATGTTGCCTGCAAGCAAAAGCCCTTAGAGACCACAGGAAAGACAGTCACGCATACCAGGTGCCTCATAGCTTTGATTGCTGTGTAAGTTCTCAGCTCCAGCTATAAAGTAATACTTTAATAAATTCAATGAGCACAAAAATGCCCAGGGAAGCAAAATAATCATAATTAGCCCAGTGCATACTTCAGCAGAATGACCTAATTTTAAAGTGTTTTGCAAAGCAATTCTCATACTGAAAGGCAATAACACAGAGCAAAATAAAAATTGTATTTCTGAGATCCATGAAAAAAAGCATCAACAAGTATCTATAAAAAGGGATTAAGAGATACAGAGGATAGTAGGGAATAGCACACATTTTTTATTTTTTCCAAGCCTTCTCTCTTTTCCATTTTATTCTTTTTTTAAACAAACAGAACTTAAATATCAGTATCATTAGCGCTTTATTGACATGAGGCCTCCTGGCCATATCCTAAACTACTGGGACTAAGACTACTGACATTTTCATTCTGTTACAAGAGTCTGGCTTGTTATTATTTTTCCACTACTAAAAGTCTGTATGTTTTTTTCTCTCTATCCGCTTTTATGTGGTCAATTACCCAGCAAAAGGCATGTCCACAAAAAAGTGTTCCCATCATGTTGTCTAACAGAAATCATTAACCTCTAGCTACAAAGCTTACCTTGCTTGCACTCCTAGAATCACAGGATGGCCGAGGTAGGAAGGTACCTCTGGAGACCATCTACACCCAAACTTGAAGTAGAGTCACCTAGAGTGGGTTGCCAAGGGCTGTGTCCTGTCACAATTCGAGTATCTCCAAGGATGTGACACTGCACAACCTCTCTAGGCAAGTGGATGTGTTTCCATGTAGATTTGAAATACTGTTACCATGACACATAGTAACAGTGGGACCGTACTCTTGTTCCCCAATTCTGTCAATTACTGAAAAGGACAGTGTAGGGCAGAGAATCCCTCCTTAGATGCTTTGTTATGATGTCTAGCAAAACCAAAGCTCTGATCCAGACTGGGACATTGTGATATTTGGACTTTATTCCTTGAACTTTAAATAATACTTGGTTGCTACCTGCCAAATTATACTTAATCTATATTTGCTCTACATGAAACAAACTGATAATAGCTCATTTTTTATAACAGAACCCAGTTCAAAGACTTTATGCTATAAAATATGAATAAAAACTTGAGATTAACACTACTTGTATTGTGATAACTGAAAAGAAAGATTCTTAAAATCTGCCAAGCAAGGGAAGCAACTTTGGAGTAATACTGCACACTGTAGACTGACCTGCTGCAACAGCGAATTGTGATAAATTATCTGATGAATTTTATCAGTTCCACACAATTCAGTAAAAACACTGAAATGATTCATGACCTGCCAAATAAAGAGGAGTAACCCTAGCCAAAGCATCTCTTCCTTCTGCCAGCATCTACCACTAATTGATTTTCCATTTTTTAAAATGGGAACAAATAGAAGTGATAAAATTGTTTCTGGCACGCTTAGCCTGAATTGATAAACTGTGGAAAAATCTATCACATAGTTAACATGAAAACAGGAGAAAACAGAAAGTTAAAGCTGAGACTACCATACAAAAATCCCTATGTAAAAAAAAAACCCAAACCCAACAAACAAAAAACCCTCCACCCAAACAAAAATCAAAAAAATGCCCAACAAACAAAAAACCTTGCAAAACTCCAAAAATCCCACTTTTCAATTCAGAGAGAATCTCTCTTTCAAATAAAAATATCATGAAAGTTCATTAAAGAACAGATCTTAAGAAAAAAGTTATAGAAAGCTGCCATAACCATTCCTACTAGATTTCCAATAAATACTACACCCCAATGGCTTAGATTCTCCATCTTATTGCATGTACTTAAGTTCCATTCAGTGCAACATCAGTGTACGCTGCAGAAAATCTGATTACCTTGGCACCTTCAGATATTCACAGACTGTCTAAACTAAACAACTAATTTAAGATCACTTGCAGTATTCCTCTTGCAATGGCTGTCAGCTTAGGACAGCACAGAAAGTTGAAACCTGCTCAGTGCTTACTGAGCTCACTTTCAGGTGGTGAAAAGCATCCGAGTTGGAGGTATTTCCCTGTTGAAAGATCTGCTCCTGCTACAGCTGCTTTAAGCCATTTGGAGCAAATACAGGGTAATGTGAAAAGAAAGCCTTTTATGAAGCAGGACCTATGATTCATCAGGCCCAAAAATAACACTTTCAGAACAACAGTTCTCAGCAGACCGGCACAAACAGTCCTGCCTGAGCAAATGAGAGCACACTGCTTCAAGTTCTAAAGAAAAATTAGTGCAGCATATTTCCACAGTCACTTTCTGTTTCTAAAAGAGCAACTAAATTCTAGTTTAAACTCAAATTTGTACTGATTATTTTTGTCAAATACTGAACAAAAATAGATCTGCTTTAAAAGAGTACTGTAAAATTCAGATAAAGCATCCAGGAACTAAGAAATTCTACGAATTTTCCTCCAGTGGTAGTCTTTAAGATACAAATCAGTATGAAATGGTTAACTGCTGTATTTTAGTTCGCTAAAAATAAAAGGAGATAACTTTGAAACAAATAGAAAAAAAACTAACTTTCTTGATTGTTCACCTTGATTCACACTTTGTCATATTTGAAAAGCTAACAACTGTGCAAGTTGGTGTTAGGTATTTTTTATTGCACTAAGGACCGATGGTTTTCTGTTGCAAGGCTAAAATGGGAAATAGCATTTTCAAGGCAGAAAAGAACACTGCCTGTGAGTGCCACATGGCTGGTGAAGAATTTAAAGTGTATTGAAATGGTCCTTGAGTCACTTGAACACAATGGCATGTTCCAGGTTAAAATACAAGTAGAATTGCCACTATTTTCTCAGAGTGCAGAATGTGACTGCTTGAAACATTTAGATGTGACAGTGGTTGAATCACAGTCAAATACCTTCTGTAAGGAGCAGTGAGTTTTTAGCTGAACACATATTTTGCTTTCCCTACTTTCTATGAAATAACCTTGAAGTTTCTAAAGGGCAAACCCACAATATTTTGCTAACACATCTAACGAAACGGATTAGCTTTATTTCTCCATTCTTCAACCACTGTGTCCATAAGGATGCACTTAGAGAGTAAGTCAAACGAGCACTGATATTTGGCATTAGCATTTATGTCTATGGCAATGAGTTACAACACCCACCACAACCAGTGCAAGGGGCTTAGGACAAGCCTACGTGGCCTAGACCAACAATTCTATAGTATAGTGGCCTGACAAAGAAAATCAAATGACTTAGTGAATTTTCCCCAGATGAGGCCCTTGCTATGAAAGGAAAAAAGCTAGTCTGGGTGAGAGTGTTTAGTCTTTCTCTTCTTTACTCCCCTGACCTCTTCAAACAGAGTCTGAACTCGCATTTCTAAAGTCTTCTCTGCTTTTCTTCAATCAGCTCAACATCCTTGACAGGATCAGAAGCATAGATTACCCATACATACTGAAAGGCTTCTTTCTGGCAAAGTGTCTTTGGGTTGAAAAAAAATGTAAGAAGTCAATGTAGTTAGAAATGAATAACAGTATATTTATAACTGAGAGGTAAAGTGCACACAGTTAATCTAAACCTTAAGAGATCTGACTTAGGTCTGCATAATTATAAGAAACTTTAACAGCTACCTAACAGTGTGCTGTGGGGAATGTAATTCCTTAAAATAATGGTTTTTGTGAACTAATTTCTACATGAGTGATTTTGGATAAGTAATTTCTCCTTTTCTGTTTTAGTTTTCTACTCTTAGAGCTAAGCTACTAATAGGATTAACTGGAAAGTGCTAAGATGAATTACTTAATATTAAAAAAATACTAGAGTCTTCTAGGATTATAGCTATATATAGATGCTGGGAAAACTATTTCATGTGAAAGCTACATTTAGCTAAGAAATTTTCAGCCTGAGAGAGAATACATAGATTTGTTTCCTGGATAATGGGTTGAAATATTCATTGCCATTTCAGGCATTACTGAATGATGGCCTGTTTCAGGACTTTTCAGACGTCAGCAGTAAGGGCTACTTTCCACAACAGCGCTCTGACTGCAGGAGATAAAAGACTGTTTATTCTTTTCTCACAGGGGAGGAAAACAATGACAAAAGCAGGAAGGCAGCAGTAATGCAGAAATCTGGAGGTGATGATAAAGGGTAGGGAGAATGGAGAAAGTTGTTCAAATAAATCCATTCTGCCCAAAATCAGGCAGGTGACAACCAAGTATATATGACATTGAATTGAAATGCAAATTATCATTTTTCAGTTTAGTCATTATAGAAACTTTTAAATTTCACTGAGTGTGATAAAAGGCAATTTGAAATACAGAACAAATTGAAGTATTTCAAACCTTTAGAATACAACTTTGCGTTGCCTTCCCCGAGTGCCTTATACAAACCTTAAAGACAAGAAAGGACACTGCATTTGTTTGAAAGCATTGCTGCTGCACTCTGCAAAGGGCACTTAATTGATACTGACATGTTACTGCTTCACTCTTGATGTCTTGCGAGCAGTTAGAGCTAGCCAAATAGAAAGCTGGAATAACCCCTAGCTTGGAGAAAATTTCAGTTAGTGACAAAGAGTACATGCACCTGAGAACAAGGCAGATCTTAAAATAAGAACTGATTAACAGAATACAGTGAATGAATTTATGGATATAAACATTACCTGTATGAGGAATAATTTTAACTAAGGAGGATTTTCACATTTCTCTTTGAAAGAACCAGTTTTGTTGTTCAGCTGATTTAATTAATAAAACCCCCAACATTTTATAAGGGACTGAAACAGCAGTGAGCATGAACACAAACACACTGCCCCCTGCAGCCAGGTCTCTGTTAGAATATCTCACATTCTGGGTAATGTAACAGTATAACCCAGTTAGTTCCATTTCCCAATAAGTTTAATTAAGCAAAACGCAGCTAAACAAATTGTCCTTTATTCATGGATCAAGCCCCCACCATTTGGTGTCACGTTGTCTTAGGCATTTCATTACTAAGGGATATACAGCAAGAGCTACCTCTCCCTCCAAACCCTCCTGTTCATCATTATTTTGTTGGTGAGCAGATCTCTTCTGTCACTCTTAACAACTCCAATTTTCACACTACTGCCAAGTCCTTCTGGTCTGCATTCTAGTGAGGACCTTGGAGACAGTAGCATAATTAAGAATAACTTGTTTCTTTTGAAAATTGTAATTTTAGGCAAATATAGTTTTTAACAGATCATACAAGCCATTAAAAGGTAACTGCATTCAGATAATGCATTAGACTGTGGAGTCTGCACTTGAGACAAACGCAACTGTCTTTATGCAGAAACTCCAAAGCACAGGACATCACGCCACAGTTCACAGGAGGAAGCACATCATTTCTCGAGCCCCAAGACTAAACTTTTTAGTCTTTCTTCACACATTTCTTCAGTAATTCAGATTAACGAGGTTGCTTCTGTGTAGAAACAGTAGATCATATTTAGGAATAGCCAAAAAGTTATACTGACCACACTTACCAGAGTGATGTATCATCATTAAAAGGATGGATTATAAAAGAAGAAATCTTGCCTATTCCCAATAACTCATTCTTGCTCATACAGACATAAACAAGCATTTTATTTAGCTTCCTTTCTTCTCTGGACAACTACACACAGTATCTCAAATGAAAGATCCAGACTTCTCAATCACCAGCACCAGGAAATTTTAACTTCTGACTGAACTGAGTGGCAGATGTCACTCATTCTAAAATTTTCATCCTTCAAAACTGATTTCAGGTTCAACTCCTTCAGGTAATTTTACCTGGAGAGGCAGGGCTGAATACATATGCTACATGGTAGAACTTGTGCCATCCTTAAATTTTATTTCTTCTTTGTTGCAATTTATACATAGTTATGATGATCTATATCTGGTATTTGCCCAAAAAAAGAAATTCACCAAACTTATTAAATAAATCTTAGCTCTAAGTTAACTGTTATATTGAAACAGTAGCATTTTATGTTGCTTTCTAAGCATTGCTAGAAAGCCATATCAAATAGTTTTAAAATATCAAAGTAATGACAGAAAATCAGGTATTTTTTCACAGAAGTTTGGTTCATAAATGAATTGTCAGCTTAGAATTGTGAATAAAAATATTGCAAGTTAATGTTTCAGCTGTTGTTATAGAGGCTGGTACCTCCATAGTGCTGTTGCTATAGCTCTCCTGCCACTGAGATCATATCTTGTTATAGTAAGAAGGTAAATATACACAAAGTGTTGAGATGTACAGATACTCATCTGTACACACAGGCAAGAGTAAACACTGTAAACTTTCTCCTCAAAATACTTTTTGCAGTAGTGAAAAGATCAAGAAGGATACAGAATCCTGTACTTTTTCCCCACATGGAACTACACAGACAAGCATTTTTATAGCATACACCTTTAGTATTTGTATTTAAGCAGCATGAATCTCTCAGCATCTATTCAAAACAACATGCTGGTACAAGAAGGTCTAGCGTAACAGAGAAAGCTTTTAAATAACAGAATTTTAATTCTAAGAATGCTTGAAAAACACTGGTCAATCCAATGAAATGAATATTTTTCCTCCAGCTTGCACTCAAACTGAAAAACTCCTAAAAAGGGAACTCGGATTTGAAGCACTGTATTTTTCATCTCACATGCTTCTTAAGGCAGCTAATTTCTCAGTCATTCTGAAGAACACCATGTGTTTACAGACTATACAAAGGTGGATTCAGAGAAGGGGAAAAAAGACACCCAAAAAAACATAAGCTTTTTCATTTTCACTGAGCTGCAGTGCTTTAGGTCAACTGCCTGCTTCTTCAGAAAAAGGAACCTTTTGGCATTTGTCAGTAGGCTCCAATATCTTGAAATGCTAAAAAGGTGAAACAAAAAACTTTCCTTGTGCTGCCTTCCTATCTGATCTTTTGTCTTATATGTTCCCCTCAGGGATGCACGAGAAATTTCTCTGAATAATTCATAAGCACCTAGGCAGAAACCAGCTTCTACTTCTGAACAAAAAGTTTTGGTAAGAAGCTGATTGCAGCCATTCTATTCTGCTCTATCTGGAAGAAAACTGGATTAAATGAAGAAAGTAATTTTCCTAAGTAGCACAGTAGCACACAATAGTAAGCATGGCATATATACATGTATATATATATATGAAGTATATAAATAAACTTATGTGTTTATACTGGGGAAGGCACTTTTGTACTCAAAGCTACACATTCCTTTGAGGGCAAGACTGATCCTCTACCTTTCAAAAATACAAGAAATTGTACAGCATGAAGGTCATCAATCAACATGCAGAATTCAATTTTTAATTTGGAATTAGATATCAGAATGACTGGTCTTTCCTCTAGACTACAGTATCCAGTTCTTCTCTTACCATGAGCGACCTCTATTTCCCAAGAGCACTGAATATTAGGCAGATGCAAATTATTTCTTTTGCTGCAGTCTCTGTTAGGACTGAAATAGTCTTAGTGCCCGCAGATTCTTTTTATGTCTCCACATACACAAAAGAGAGAATAAAAAGCCAGAAAAGATTGTTTCCAAAGACTTTTTGCTAAAAGAATATAGATCCAAACTCATAATCTGTGAGTTCCCCACAGCAAGTTAAGATTTCACGAGTTGAGGTAAAAGTACTTACGAACATGGACTCAAGACTTACCAGCCTCTGCATGCTTTTCACATGGGTAGGACTAATAGATAAGGCTTCTTCATACCAGCGTTTGGCTTCGTCGATATTTCCACGAAGTTCAGCCACCTGACCTCTCATGTAGAGAACATAGTGTGACATTGGAAAGAGATTAGCTGCTTCCTGCGTACACGCTGTGGCCTCAGCAGGCTTCCCAATTCCTATGTAGACCTCAGCTGTGGAAGGAATGTGAGAACCAATGAATGCTTCTTGCTTCATCATACCATGACTATATGTTGTCACATACGCTGTATTTGTAAATACTTCAATTCTAAGCAACAGCTATTTTCCTAAAAAAAAAAAAAAATTAAAAAAAATTTGCCATTTAAGAGAATTACATATTTACATAATTACATAGAATCATATAACTGTTTGGGTTGGAAGGGACCTTAAAGATCACCTAGTTCCAACCCCCCTGCCATGAGCAGGGACACCTTCCACTAGATCAGGTTGCTCAAAGCCTCATCCAGCCTGGCCTTGAACACTTCCAGGGAGGGGGCATCCACAGCTTCTCTGGGCAACCTGTTCCAGTGTCTCACCACCCTCACAGTGAAGAATTTCTTCCTAATATCTAAATGAAATCTACTCTTGTCCAGTTTATAATCATTAGTCCTTGTTCTATCACTAACTGCCCTTGTAATAAAAAGTCCCTCCCCAGCTTTCTTGTAGCCCCTTCAGGTACTGGAAGGCCACTATAAGGTCTCCCTGGAGCCTTCTCCAGGCTGAACAGTCCCAACTCTCTCAGCCTGTCCTCATAGAAGAGGAGCTCCAGTCCTCTGACCATCCTGGTGGCCTCCTCTGGACTCGCTCCAGTAGGTCTACATCCTTCTTGTGTTGGGGGCCCCAGAACTGGACGCAGTACTCCAGATGGGGTCTCACAAGAGCAGAGTAGAGGGGCAGAATCACCTCCGTCAACATGCTGGCCATGCTTCTCTTGATGCAGCCCAGGATATGGTGGGCCTTTTGGGCTGCAAGCATGCATTGCCAGCTCATGTTGAGCTTCTCATCCACCAGGACCCCCAAGTTCTCCTCAGGGCTGCTCGCAATCCATTCTCCGCCCAGCCTTTCTTTGTGCTTGGGGTTGCCCTGACCCAGATGCAGGACCTTGCACTTGATCTTGTTGAACTTCATGAGGTTGGCACAGGCCCACCTCTCAAGCCTGTCAAGGTCCCTCTGGATGGCGTCCTGTCCCTCCAGGACACACCATACAACGTGGTGTCATTGGCAAACTTGCTGAGGGTGCACTCAGTCCCACTGTCCATGTCACCAAAAAAGATGTTAAACAGTGCTGCTCCTAACAGCAACACGAAGGACGCCACTCGTCATCGGTCTCCACATTGAACCGTTGACCGCAACTCTTTTGAGTGTGACCATCCAGCCAATTCCTTATCCACTGAGTGGTCCATCCATTTAGTCCATGCATCTAGTCCATGCTTCTCCAACTTAGAGACAAGGACGTTGTGTGAGACAGTGTCAAACGCCTTGCACAGGTCCAGGTAGATGAACAGACACAAGTTATTTTAAACAAATTATTCTTTTAGAAAAGTTGCTTTTTAAATGTAATAGGAGTTTGAACATCTCAATGGCTGTTATAAACACTAAAAAAATTTTAGAGTTTGTTATTTTTAACCTAAGTCTTGGATTTTTTAATTTTGGTTTTATTTTTAAGCTATGACCATGCCAGTATTCCAGTGTTATTTAAGAACACAGAACACAACACAAAACAGCACACAGAGATCCTTACAGTAGGTAAGAGAACACAACTAATTATGGGGTTTTCCAAATTTTATGTGTCAGCTGTTAAGGAAGCAGTAGTAATTGCTCCAGCTACCAATCATTAAATGGCAAGCCTGGTTTTCAGTTTCCTACTTCAGAGCATTTCAAAAGAAATATAATGTTATTTGATATGAAAAGTTTCCTAGTTAAGATTAATCAGCATTCTGATTTGACAAAATCTGTTCATATTCCAAGCCTTATCTAAGAAATCCTCCAAAAGCTAAGAACATTTAACTCTGTAGCCTTTTTTTTACAAGGCTATATTTAATGTAAATCACTCCTGATGAAAGCAGTTGAGTAGCCTGACACACTTCTCTAAATCAGATTGACTACAGGGGAAAAAAAGGTTCATTCTGGAAGTGATTAACAAGTAACAACAGCAGAAGTATTTTCCTTCAATAGCTCTTATGTCACTCTTCAACACTGCTATTTAACTACCCTCCTGGATTATCTTAATCTCTTGCTGAAAGAATGGGAGAAAGAGACAAATAAAGATATACTAAATGCAAGAAAAAGGTATTAAACTTTCTGGTTTGAGTTATCTGTTTCTTCTACATTGGTAAAAGAAATACCTAGAAAAACTGAGCCTCAAAGTAACTGTATAACCGGATTCTATTGTATCACACTGTAAAGGAGTTACAGATTAAGGTTTAAATCAAAATGCTCCATCAAGACAGGAAAGTGATCTATCCCTGTTCAAGATGTGTTTCTTACTTGTACAGCACAAGCTACTCATCTTGGTTTAAAGGCTGTCAGATCAGGATCTCACACTATGATAGTGGATTTGTAGTTATACCTAAAACTCTGAATGGGACAGATGTTTGAGTGCCTTTAAAGGAGCTTTCTTCTGAGACAATTGCATTAAACAGACTTAATAGTATCCCTAACTAGTCAACTTAAGCACAGCAGAGTATATAAACTTTAACTTACAGGTGATACCTGCTATGAATATTCATAATTATTTTAATCAAAATCAATTTATAACCATGACTAACAAAAATTGGACTTTCAGTAGCAGTTGGTGAGTAAGTACAGTTTAAAGGTCCTATGCATTTTCTGGTTTCTAACTGATTTCTGTAGGGTTGCTGGAGTAAATTATTTTCTTCCTCTAAGACCTGATCCTGTTGATGACAGAATAGACTTGCATTATTTTGCTCCTCAGTTGACTCAGTGATTTCACAGAACACATTCTACCCAACATAAATAGTATGGCCATGTGGATGTATTGATTAATGCAGTATAATTTTAGAAACTAATGAAATGCTTCTTGATGGAAAAATGTCTCATCCACATGAAGAACTAACACATTAAATTGCAGATCCAGCAAGCCTTTTTTTTCCCCTAAGCCTAAAAGAACCACCTCACCTAGTCAGCGATGGTACTGTATAATTAAAGAATAGCAAACCTGGAAGATAAAGAAGAGACAAAATTTTTAAATAAAAATCTAAATTTGGGATTTTACTTTTACTAACTGTTGGTAGAATATAAAGAGCAAGCTGTAGCCATAATTCAACAGCTGAACATACAGCATAAAATGTAAATTGTACTATGGTTTGGGGATTTTTTTTTAAACCCTAAAATATTTTTGGAAAACCTTTGGGTACTTCATTCTTGAATACTTTTCTAAAAGCTACATGGTCAATATTACTATGTGAGAAACAAGATTTTAGCCTGATTTCCACTTTTACACTGCACGCCTAGAAATGGAATGCTGAAGTAGTCCATTAATAAACATAAGATGAAAACTCAAAAGCCAGTTACTGTGTGCAAAATCAACTTCTTTGGACTGAATGCCATGTTCACTTACACTAATGACAGCTGGAATGACACTATATATCCATAAGAACAAGCATTTTCTCTCTTTTTCACAACATCTATATTAGTTTGGGTAAATATATTCCATTAAACTTTCAATGTATTAGAACTTATATATGTAACTTTTCCATGTCTATATAATCTAACAGGAAGAATAATTATCAATTTCTGTATTTTAAGATTTAAGGCTCGCTACAGATTCCCACCCCCGCCCCCAGTAAGAAGTAAAACACTGCACAACTACACGGGGAGTTAAACAGTTAAATGTGGCATGACTCTCAGAAATGAAGCAATTTCCCAATGGTAAAGCTTCACTTTTATTTAAAGAACATATGCTGTGAGGCATTAAGTAATTCTGTCATTGTTTTCTATGCTAAGTTACCAATGAAGATACCTTCCAGAATATCTGGTTTGTATTGTGCTTATGGGGGAAAACTTTATTCTGAATGTTCCTCCGGTAAAGAGCCTTTCTCAAGGCTCAGCACATTTACTGTAGCAGGACATCCAAACACTCTGAAATGCAGCACAAACCACCAGTCTGAAGTATCAAGAAGAGGATCATTCCAAAGTGGCAAAGAAGCAGACTTCAGGTTACAGTACCTCCTCTGAAGGCAGACAGAAGCTCTCTTTCATCTCCTGTTTTTTTTCTTTCATTGTTCCCCACACACAAAGAGGCAGAGCACTCTTTATACCCTGTTGTGTCCTTCCCCTAGATCTTTGCTACTTTAGCTCATTCTCCAACCCAAGTCTCTCCTACTCTCTACCCATGCTTCCTCCTGCTGGAAAGCAAGAATATAGCCTACAGACCATGCTTGCTAAGACAGATATTTTCAAGAGTGGAAGGTAGACTGTGCACTAGACTACCCATGTGGACGCAAGCTAAGTTGTGAACTAAAAAGGAATCAGAAAAGTGTCCAGACCCCTTTGTGGGCAAAACAGCTAACAGTCACTTGCACAGACTGGATAAGCAGCAACAGAATATGACCAACAAAAATTCAAAAAACAGAAAATAAGCAGTGGAATAAGCTATCACAGAAGGTTGAGAAATTATCAACATTACAAGTGCTAAGAGTTAATGTAGATGACTGTTTGTGATGGTTTATAAATATTTAAAATCAATGATGCCACAATGCAGCGCAAGTGATTACTACACTACGCCCTGGAGGACCTTGCCTTGTTATAATTTGTGATACTTTTGTGTTCTTCCACCCCCAGATGAGATCACTATTATTCATCACTATCATTGTTCTTTCTTTCCAGTCTTCTGTGGGCTTTTTTATTATTTAAAACATTAATTAATCACTGGGAGCCATCGCCCTGTATTGACTTTCACACAATAAAACTGTTAAAGTAAAATAAATAAATTAAAACACTAAGCAATACAGCACTGTTTTGTTGAATGTAAACATGAAGGAAAAATTATGTCACTGAAAAATGCTCAAGTCTGTGAGCAGACCAAAGCAGAACAATTGCTAACTGATTTTAAATTACACCTTTCTGATGCAAGTATCAATAAAAACATTTGCATTTTTAACCGTGTAAAAATACACCAAATCATCATTTTCTGGTTAAAATTTTATACAACAGACACTTGTGATACTGCATTTAGCTTGAGGCTTGAAGCAGCATAACAATACTAAATCCACTCAAGATGACTCACATTCAGAAAAACAATCCTGGGTCTTTTACATTAATGAAGCTAGAAGGAAGAAAACTGAATGACAGCTCATTATCACAGCTGCAAGGGACAGGCTGTTCAATAGTACTACTATCCACATATGCAGAGTTATTTATTTTCAATTATAAAGCTTTTCCAGTTGCAAGAACTCTATTCAATAATCTTACAAACATCTACTTCCAACCAACGGATTGAGGGCGTCTAAATTTCCATATACTATGGTACTCAAGGTACTTCAGAAACTAAATTCTCAGATAAGAAAGAGAGCGTTGCCTTGTTCTACAGAAGATATGACTCCACTGATAACAGCTGCATTACAAAACTATTGCCTTATCTTACATAAATGATCTTACACATGAGAAACTCTAATGTGCTTTTATTTCTTGACTTGCTTCAGTGCCACAGACACCTGGAATATGTTTGATCTGATGGGTGATAATAGATTCTGAAGGAAACAAGGAGATTTTTGCAAGTCCTTAGGCTAGCAGGGACAAGGAAGGGAAAGAACAAGAAATAATTTTACTTTCACAGTACCTGCATGAAGCCATATTTGAGCTAGAGTCATCCAAGGATGCAGGGGACCTTGTTTAGGGGCACTGCTTTGCAGAGATGAAGCGACCTCAGACAGTGCTTGCTCCACTCTGGAAGCTGCTATTGATGTGGCATGGACTGAACCTGTAGAAGCAATTAAAAAAAAAAAAATTACCATCAGAGAAAGAATGAAGGTCATATACATTGGATAAAGCATTTAATTTTAACTGTTGTCATAACAGGTTTTACCCCAAACTCATAGAATCATAGAATGGTTTGGGACCTTAAAGATCATCTAGTTCCAACCCCCCTGGCATGAGCAGGGACACCTTCCACTAGACCAGGCCACTCAAAACCTCATCCAGCCTGGTCTTGAACACTTCCAGGGAGGGGGCATCCACAGCTTCTCTGGGCAACCTGTTCCAGAGTCTCACCACCCTCACAGTGAAGAATTTAAACTAGATTGAACTCCTCTAGATTTAATTTACATGTACTGCTTTAGGGAAGTTTTTTGAAATGTTAGGTTCATTTTCCTTGTTATAAAAGCTTTTCTGCTCCTCTGAAAGACTACATAAAAAGTAACTACACTGGTAACTACACCTGACATGTTTTTGGGTTGCTACTATGAACACTCTCTGTTAAACTCGACACCTCTTTTCCAACAATGTACGATCTAAAAAAAGGCTTGTGATGGGATTGTACACTGTAATCTTCTGGTAGCTACATGCACTTTGATGTTAGTAATTGCTCTGTCTTTCCACAGAATGCAATTAGGGGACTATTTTAATACTAATAACAGTACAAAAAAAAGTACTAAAATGTACAAGATGATCACAACATACCCCATCACAAATACACAAACTGCACTGAATGTAAACCTTAGCTAATCAAGAAGGCTTAGTTAAAATGCCTTGTGGTAAAAAAGCCCTTTGCATAAAGAACATTCCCAAATCATAATACATAAAGGATAATTCTCTTAAAATGAAGCATTTACAAGTTAGATTAGAATCTCATTGGCAAATACCACCCTTTTCGAAGTATTGAAAATGAAGAAGCTTCTATGACTAGAGAATATCTAATGGCAACCGTACTTTGGATAGCCAATTACTGACAGCACATTTAGTCATGATTTTTTTTAAAAAATCAAGATCATGAATATTTTAACCTACATTCCTTCTTGTCATCTAAGCTTTAATGTATCTCCAGTTGTTTTATAATTACAAATTATTACAAAAATCTCAGATTAGGCCTGATTAATAAATAATGAAAGTGAAATATTCCATATTGGATCAGATGAGAAGTCTTCTAAGCCCATCAGCATATCTGTAATGGTCAACAATGGCAGGTAGCTCAAAAGAAAGTATTGAATGCTATCCAGGTTGAACTGCACCTCATGAGCTCATCCTCATCACTAGCAGTTAATACACGAAACCTTCACCCTCAATATCACAAGATTTCTAAGAATTTTAACAAGAAGGGATATGCCATATTTTTAAGTGTGACAAGATAAATCAACAGTCCAGAAAAATAGAAGAAATCCCCAGTATACACATCAGTGGGAAGAGGAAGTTTGTCTGAAAGTGTGCATCACTTTAACTGACAGAAACAAGGGAAAAACAGTAGAGGACACAATCAGCATTTCAGATGTAATTATGAACAAGGCCTTGCCCTGAAGATCTGAAATGGTACCTGGTCATGGAGTTTGCTTTCCTTTACTGGCTGATGAAACAACTCAAACTCCAGCCTGCAGAGCTGAACATTCACTAAAGATTTTGCGTGTCTTATCTTTAAGGCTTAACTTCTGAAGAAATACAAAAGGGAAGTCTAAGCAAGAAGCATGTGGAGCATATTGTACGAAAAATACCAGCGAAGGTACTATAAATAAGCACTAGTCACCAGTAATTCTTTTCTTGTTTGACATCCATTTCTGTAAATGCAGCCTGTCACTTGTGGAACTTCCAGGGACTAACACTGAAGTTAGTATCATCACCTCTCCAGAACAATTTGTAAAGAAAAGGTGTAATTCACTGACACAAAGGATATAATCTAATCCCTTCCTTCTGAAAAGCAAGTATCTAATTTAATATTAAAAAGAGCCTAAATCTTTTATTATTTAAAGCAAGGACTCTGTCTGCTAGCCAGGTCACAAGTAATTTCATATAGAAAGTGTGCTGTTAGATTTTAAGCTTCTAGTACTTAACCATAAAAAACATATGGTAACATATGAAAACTTTTTGTACATCAACTTCAACATACAAAAGAACTATAGTTCTTTTATCACACTATAGTGTGATAAAATTCTTATGAGTTGCAGTGCCACCTATATTGAAGTTAAAACAGTGTGGATACCAAGTGCTCCCTATGGTAATTAATTCCTATCCCAGACTCTATTCTGAGTGTCAAAAAAAGAGAAAAAAAACTTGAATATATTTCAAGAAATTTTTTTTCAAAGTGTTATTATTCAAATTGCTTATATTGACTGTTTAGGAAACATGTATCCCTTAAGACATTGCAGCAAATAGTTCTGTGAAGAAAACACAGGCATATATAAAATAACAGTCTTCAAGTGTCCTTACTTCAATTAAACTACTAGAAAATAGTTACCTGCTATCTTTCACTAAATTACTACAGCTGATATAAAAATGTATTCTACATTAATAATGAATATTAACAATGTAAAATTAAATGTGAGACAAGTTACTGTTTTAGAAACTCAGACTGAAGATTATTCAACATAACTAAAGTTAAGCTGCCTTTAAACATCATCCCAAATAAGTGGGTTCTAGGGTTTAAGGTTGAAGATCAATGTTAAGCAGAATTCAAAGAAACTTGGTGTAATCTTCTGCAGGGCTGTTTGTAAATCACTGCCCAAATCAGGCATCTTTCAGCTGATAATGAATAACCCAACTCTAACCCATAAACCCCTAAATGTTTCTTTAGTATTGCCAGAATTAGCTGCCATCTGACTCATTTCTGGCTCTTTCTGTTAAAATACAAGTAGTAAGTTTTCACCTTGCAGACAAATAAAAATAATCTAAAGAAGTCTCCCGTGTACTGAAAGCTTTTTCCTACCTTCCTCCAAATTTTATTCAACTCCTTTCTTATTGGAACAATAGGATCCTTGTTCTAACCCGAGTTCCCCAGATTCAGATCTTTATAGTTGCAGTACAACTGTAAAATGTATAGCAATTTAAACTACAACCAGTAAAGATACGTAGTAGTTTGTGAGAAACTCAGAGTAAAGAGTGGATCCTAATGTATGCCTGAAGCCCCACAAACCCTATGCAGATAGTTACTTACTTGATGGTTCCATGTTTGTTTTATCATAAGCTCTTCTCTCTCTTCCCAGCTTTATCTGTATTTTTCTTTCTTTGATCTGTGTTCAGTACCCTCAGCCAAACACACTAAACATACCACCACTTTCAGTGTTACAATTCACTTTGTTATACCTTCCTTTAAATGCTCAGATAGAATAGCAGTAATTTCTGGTTTGAATTTTTACCACACCTTTCACAAACACAAATATCCTTGCTCTTCCAAGACAACTTTTAGACCTGCTGTTACAGCATGACACTTCAGAATCAAGAAAAAACTCCCTCAAAATACCATAAGCAGCAAAGAGTATTTATTTTGAAATATAAAAGCATGAGGTCTGAAAAAGTAATATATTATCAAAATGGATCCTAGCTACTCACTTTCATTTGTTTAGTTTAGTTACAAAGCTTGTTTACACTAAAATGGCCAACTGTGAAACAGGGGCTGCCTTTGCAAGATCTAGAAATCACTATTTAAATTACTTATTGATTAGCATCTGGAATCACAATTGCATTGCACACTGCAAAGTGTGACAGAAGGTCTTAATCATAAAAAAATATTTCTAAACCAAAAAGGTATAACCTCCCACTGAAGTTTCCTATAATGACATTTGTCCAGAATTTACAGTTCCTACTCACCACACTAACATATTATCTGCAATAACCTATGGCTATGTCAATGTTTCAATTCAATCTCAGATAGAAAACCTACCAACAGCCTTGTACAGACACAATTTAACCAAGAAGTTCGGTCATCTCACAGAAACCTTTCTTTTCCAAGTCACAGCTACAGTTCAACTTCTGTGAACAACAAAGCGTTCAATTTATTCTCTCCAGGCTTAAGATGAATATTACAGAAAATTTTACATTAAACCCATTTTTAAACACCATTTATAAATCACCCTTTGTAAATAAGTGTGTTATGACTTCTTCAGTTCTTTCTTTGGTCATTTCCCAATAAATTCTTTACAATGTTGCCTAATGGATGTGAACTGAGATATGGACTCTATCAGTACTTAGTTGGCATGTAGGCTTGGAGAAAAACAAAATCACTTTGCTATGTTCATCGAATTTTCCTTCTGAAAATGGGTAAAAGAATGGAGTCATCTTTCATGAAACATGTTCATATCAATTGACAAAAATGCTGTAACAGGAGTTCTTTTTATACCATAAAAGAATATTACTAAACAGTTTTGCATTCATCACGTTTTCAATTTTTCAACATTTACATAAATAAAAAATGCTTTAACAGCAACCTCATGCAGGAGAAAAGGGGGAAAAACCCCATGACTTTCAACTTTACATGCACACAAAGCTGGCAGTAAGAACATTAGTGGTGTGTCATGCAGAGAACTCTGTGCTAAGAAAAGCAATTGCATGATACAAAGAGGCAGTACTTTCTGCAGGACTGATAAGATCTATCTGATAAGACAGACTGGCAGAGTTACACCAAATCACCAATTCTTCTTATAAATTTCATTAAGTGTCTAAGACACCTTTCACAATCACAGATTACAAAGCTAACTTATCTTTTGGTACAAAGTTATGCATGGAGATACTAGGAGTCAGGTATGGACAGCATTATTTAAAGAGCATCTTCTCAGACCTTTGAAAAAGATTTTTCATTCTTAGTCACTGTCAAACATGCTGTTTTACATATCTTCTTATTTTTCTCTCCTCCACCAAATTGGTCTCCCCTACTACCTCACAAAAATCCATGAGAAAGTAAAGTAATAAATGAAAAAAAAATCCCATCATTTATATTCAAGGCTAAATACACAGCCTTATAAGGTAACTGGTTAGAAAAAAAATGTTATTTCACATCCTGGTTAAAGCAGCACTTGCTTTTCTTGATCTACAGTGTTCATTCTCTCTTATTTATCTTGTTTTCATCATTTCATTATTTTAAAGTGTAATCTTAAGAGATATATTCTACAAGCAAACTTTGTACCACAAGAGAAAGTAGTAGTTTATTATGACTCATGACAGCAGTTGCAATGTTGCACTCTGGACCAATGTACTCCTTAGGAACAGCAGTGGCATATAATCTTCCCTAATACAACATACTGGCAGCTGGCCATTATGTTATACAAGACCTTCCTAATATATCTTTATTTTCAGCCCTCTAGGAATGAATACTGCCTCTTTAATTATTAAATGCAAGTGTTAGTTGAGTGCATTCAGATCTCGTAAGATTACGGCCCTTGGGGTGACTGAATGGGCAAAGAGCATCAGCCTTGCTTTACACACTATCAAACTTCCAGTACTGATGGACAAAACATGTCAATTTTGTGGTAAAGGAAAAGGTGATTTAAATCTTTAAGAAATTAATAGAACTGCATAGTGGAATACTACTTACAAACTGAAAAAAGGGAGTAAAAACCATGAAAGTAAGCATCTGATGGATTGCCTTTGAACAGATCAAACCACAAATTAAAATCCAAAGTAGGAAGGAGAAAAAAAATAAAATAGATATATAAACCAAGAACTCCAAGAAAGCCAGAGGATTTCTGATAATCTTCAAACTGTAAATCAGGTTTACAGGGTTTCAAAAGATAAAAAAAATTAAATAAGAATATTTCTGTTTACAATAAATATTTTCATGGAGCCTTTGCTACACCTCTAAAATCATGTTCCTGTTCAACAGAAATTGGAAGTCAAGTCAATAATACAAAGAGACTTTTGTTTCTTTCACTAAAAAAACGCTGAACTGAGTAAGATAGGGAACATGAGATTTTCAGCCCTAGTAACCCTACTAACATGCTACAAGCATCTAGGCAAACTTATACTTACTCAAAGATAGAGAGCTTCAACTTTAATTATTTACACTATACAGAGGACTCCAATATCTGGGTTTTTTCATGGCTCCACTGCTTCTCATGCATATGGTGGAAGCTCCCTTCCCTGAGGATACAGTAGCTTGGAAATGGAAAACTTGGGCTTTACATAATGGAATCCATGCTTGGACTTCTGCATTCTTTCAGTCTGCCTTTATTGAGTGGGTTCTGATTAACTTGTAGCTCTGCAAAGAACAAGTAATTTAATGCTAACTGGGATGTACTGTTTATAGAGTAGGTCTGAGCAAGTTCAACCCAACGACATCCAAATCTGTAATAGCAATCAATCAGCTACTCAAATGCCTCAAAAAAGAAACTCAGATGTCAACTAGTTAAATATCTGTAGGACACAGATTTCCTGGAGTCTAAAGGAAGTACTTTTCTCAATTTCCAGTTACAGGCTTACATACATGCTAGTGTTTTCAAAACTCCAGTATTAAGTCAGCTATTTTAACAAGTTAATTTTGCTAATACTCAAAAGATTTATTTTCTACATTTTGTTAGGAATTAGTATTTTTGACATTGTACCAGTTAAAGGCTAAGTGTCAAAAATGAATTTCTTAAGATTGAATTATAGTAAATCAGTGAAAAAACAGCACTATGCATAAAGCTATGAGTGAAGGACAATTTAACAGAAATGAAAAGGAGTTAAAAAGAAATGGCTAGAAAATTATGTTGATTTTACCTTGCCACCTGAAATACTCTGGCAGCTTTACTGTACGAACAACATGGGGACTTATCTTACAACATGTTTAAATTGGCACCACTTCAGTGAACAGAACAGCTCTTGATGTGAAACAGCATAATGCTGATTTTCACTCCTCTTAATTATTCCAATATGTCCTACTTGTAATATGAAAATACATACTGATATTTAGGAAATTTTTTCCTTCATGTGAAATTTTCAGAGAAGGTTTTGGATGCAATTAGCTAAAGGCTTTCTGAAATTATGTCATTAAAAACTATATAGATAAGAAGGAAATTCTGTGGAAAGACAGTCTTGTTAGGCAAAAGATGCCAGCAATGGAAATAATTCACAGCAATAAAGGCTACAAAGCAGTATTGGCCAATAGCATCTTTTACCAAAAACCTACAATTTTCTGTAACATTTCCGAGAACAGAGTATTAACAAATATGTCTGTAACTTTACCTCTTATGGGATTAATAAAACAGTGTATTCTGATGAAACTCTTAAAACCTATTTGGTATTAAACGAAGTGCATCTGAAATGCCAGATTTCACTGACACTCTCTTGAAACTTCAACTGTTTAAACACAGTTTATCAGTTATGAAGATTATCAGAAGATACAGCACAAACTAACACGCCCATCAGGAACAGAAAACCAATTTACAGTGAGAAGGTGTACAGGGCTCAGGAACTTGGTCACAGCATGGAGAGGCTGCATGGGGCCAGACAAAGGTATCTGGTTTGGGATGAGGATGAGGAAGATGAGAAGATACAAACAGTTGGAGAGGAGACTCTGTTCTTGAGAGAGAAGATGAGGAAGTATCAGAGGCTAAAAAGCGAAACAAAGAGAATGATAAGGGTGTGGGGGGGCGGGAAAGAAAAACGATCCAACAGGGTTTAATGGACTCATGGAAGCCAAAAAATGCAAAGCATTTATTTCACCATTCAGTAAGATAGAAATGGCTTCTACATAAAACAAGTATCACTTCTTCTGAAAGCAACATAAAAAAATACCCTGTACTCATGTGTACTCTCCTTTCAGGCTGAACTAGATTCAAAAATAAAATTAAAGATTTTTCCCTACGTTCTAATGCATAAATTTGTAAAATATATTTAAGGGGAAAAAAAGACCAGAGTTTAAAACTCAGCCACTGTTGTTTCTTCCTATGACAAACTCAGTGGACTGCAACCAATACACAACAAACTGAATATCTGTTTTTAAAAAGATTGAGTGCTACTTACCTTAACCAAAACAGTCAACTGAGTCTCAAGTGATTTGGATATGCATATCTTTGGATATGAAATGTGCCTGTCTCCCTGTGAGATTTTACTTCAGCGATTGATTCATCAACTTTTTTTTTCCTCCATATTTACTTCCTTCATCAATATAAACAAATATGGGTGCATGCCCACTCATGGCAAAACAGCTGAAACAGAAGGCAAACTTAAAGTAGATTTGCCACAGTTATTGATCAGGGCCTTAGAATTAACAGTCTAGCCTTGTAAGAAATCTACTATGTACTTTTTATACTTCAAAGGTTACACAAATTTTAACTTGAAAGATTTAATCATTTTTCATTATGGGATTGGTAGAGCTCTATATAAAACTGGTTTTTAAGACTTTTTTTTTTTCAAATTTCAACTTCTGCTTAATCGATATGTCTAAGAAAAAGAATGTTTTATACAGATTACAGCTAGATGTATTTTTTAAAAATTCAAATGGCAAGTACATAAGACTGCAGATTTGAATTTTAGCTGTCATTTCTTGGTACTCAGATTGGCTGAACTCAGACTAGACAGACAAACAGGATCATCATCATAAGTAGTAAGCAAAGTTAGGAAGGGGAAAACTCCAAATGTTCATGTGTATGCACACAGATAAATGCATACACATAGTAGAATCATACTGCATAAAGAGAAACGGAGCAAACAATTCCGTCCTGAGAGGATTTCCCACAATACCTTTCCTGCACACCCTTATTTTAACATTTGTTTCTTTATTTAAATGTCAAATTCCTTCTGCATTTCTAAACACTGAGTATCTGCAGAATTTGCACATGAGCTCCTTCAGCCTATAAAGATCTAACATCTCAACTATCTGTTGTTTCTATCATCTACCTTTTGTGAACAATGCTTTTTTTTACAGTCTGCCTTAAGTTTTCTCACTCAAACACCGGGACAAGCTTTACTTCTTTTATTCCTATAGTGCCATAACCTTTTAATTTCTGCAAAATTCTTATATAATCTTCTGGATGAAGAATTTTGGACAAACCTTGGATACGGACCTCTTACATGTATACTACTATATGGATACAGTAGATAACAAAGCTCTGGTCCTTACCAGAATTTGAGTATTGGTATTGCAACAAGGTTTCTTCTGCTAAAATTAATAATTTTTAAAAATCCCAAACAAAACAACAAAAATGCAAAAAAAAAAAAAAAGGAGACCCTCCCAACCCCTCCTCCACAATTACTTTTTATAACAAAAATAATTAAAAAGAGATCCTATGTTTTTAATTTCCCATCTTGTCCTCCTTGACAGTAGAGATAAGCTTTAAAAACACAGCTGAGATTCAGAAAAAAAGACAAATTGGAACTTCTAGGAGAATCAGAACACATGTATCGATCCAGTTTTCCAGTCAAGGTATTGGCTGCAGAATTAAAATCTGAGGCAAGCTTCTTGAAAAGCTCACTGTTTTGGATGAAGGTCCATCTTTACTTAAAAGCACTGAGGAATATGCGGTCTTTAAAAAGCACCAATTCATTATGCTCTCAAATGTGGCAGATATAAAATAGGACACTCCGGAGGTGTAGGTTGAGTTTTGTGTCCCACAGGAGAAAACAAACAAACAAACATCACTCACCACAAAAATCTCCCACAACACCCCTCCACCAACAAACACTTTTTTGAAGGCATCAAATAAATCATCTGCATCTATGTCCATCTATATATGTTTATGAAACCTTTAAAATCTAGTTATTTCCTTAAAATAATGAGCTAGAGTAGAATGTAGAATGATCAACATAGAACAATGTAATGTTATCTTATACATTTTAACTATATGAATACAAGATGACAGAAAATTCCACATTAGGGGCAGCAAGCTAAATTATGCCATACTTCAGACCATGACATATTGCAATTCTTAGAAATCAGGTGACCTGATCTTTGTAATTAAAACTGCCACTATAGCAAGCCCAGTACACTTTCTATTTACATAGATGAGTTAAAAAATGAGTGAACATTCAATCCAACTTTAACTTTCGTAAATTAAATATCTAAATTGGATTTTTCTCTACTGCACATTTCTGACATTAAACAAAGAGATACACTACACATTTCAATGTATCTTAACTTACAGGTCAGTGTCTACTAATTCAGCTTTCCCATCAGCTGTTTGTAACAAAGTGTGATTAAGCAGAAATTCACATCTGAAAGGCGCCAGGAAAAGTATGCTACAGTTTTGAGATAAAACCCAGGAAACAGAGAACTCTCAATATTAAGAATCCAAGTAACATACTGTAAAAGTTTTTGGAGCTAGCATCATTGTGGTAATTCCTTCTGCAATTTTCACAGGATGCATGGCCCACCTGCTTTTTTGGTTATATGACTTTTAAGGCATATCAATTTGCATTGTGATAACTGAATATATTAAAATAGGAAAATTACACATTGTAAATATTTACTGACATGTAACAATCTTAGCTTTTTTGTAGGGCACCTGTGCACCACAATTTTGGATAAGTATATCAAAATATCATAGTATATACGATTTGTAATAAATAAATTTTGCTTACAATGTCAAAACTATGTCTACAGTAAGCCAATCCACCCATGTCATTATATTTTAATATACATTAGAGATTTTAATCAATTCAATTAGCAATGATGTCTTCAGGTTTTTTGAGGCTTAAAGTTTTCTGAAATTCTTCTGATCTACCTTTTAAAAAGAAAATATGTGCAAATACCGAATGGACAGAAAAGCATAGGACTCTGGCAAATAGGCTAGTTCAGCATACTAATTTTTTGTCCTTGCATAAGAAAATAACTCTAAGCTCAGCAAAATACATACTATAGATATTTTAATTTACAGAGAACGTGGTCAGCAAGTACTTCATAAATAAAAAAGATAAAGACTTTTTTAATAGACAAGATCTTTTAAAAAATATTTTAAAATCTTTTTTAATAGACATCACCTGCATGATGTCTATTTCCACTTATATGACAACAATGAAAATATTCTCACAATATATAATTTCACAAAATAAACCAAAAAGACTAATTCAAAATCTAGCTATTTTCAGGCCACTTTATCTATTTTACCGTTCAAATGCAGTTCTTACCTGTTTCAGGATCACTGAAATCTGGTAATGTAATTGTATTAAGCTGTCGTCTATCGGCAATAGCTCTGTCTAACAGGCTGCTCCCACGTCCAGAATCACTGTAATGAAGTATAGACATTGTAAGCTATTAAAATATAAAATTATATACTGAGATACAAGTTGCATGCTGCCCTCCTCCCACAAAGGTTCTTGCTATAAAAGTTCTTCCTATGAACAAATTTAGTACCAAGTACCACTAACCACTCACAGTGCACTAAGCCAGCTGCATTGAATTAGAATTAAGCAGAGCAAAACTAAATCCATATTTACTTCAGCAATTCTGTTTTCATAAGTAATACATCCACGAATGGAATAAGGCTTTTAATTTGATGCATAGCAAACAGCTCTACAGAAAGCTTTTACTATACCTTAAGCTTTTATATAATATGAGGCACATCTCTCACAGTAAGCGAGATGGCAGATCTAAGTTTGAAAATACACACTTCTCCCAGACTGAAGAAAAACACTAAATTCAGGATATCTAAGTAAAGATGTTATAAAGATGCCACAATGACATTTCACATAAAAAGACATCACTTTTATTTCTAGAGGTTTTGGGGTTTGGTTTGATTTGTTTTAACACATACACACACACATTAACTCCCTAACGATTAATTTGATCCCAATAGCACAGTAGGATCATTCTGAACATGTCCAACACCTCAGGAGCTTAGCAGTAACAGTGGTTTTCACTGATTGCTCCTGGAGACAAATGCACTTAATTTCTACTTTAGTTATAACTCAGTATCTGTCCCTCAGGCTTCTTGTTGATGTACTTGCTGGAAAATTAATTGGTCCTAGAACTACTATTAAAGATTTAGCAGAAGAACAGGGACTTAAGAACTAAGTGCTCTTTCTCCTTAAGATGACATGAGTATTGAGATACATTGACAGAAGAGTGTGAGGAAGCACATAAGGGCATTCCATTTTTAACATTCTATGGTTAATAAAGTAATTTCATTTTTAGGATTCTAAGTCTGGTACTTTTTACTAAACCTCATATTTTTTTTAAAACTTAAAAATAGTTAAGGTTTAAAGCAATTAGGCTGTTAGCCTAACTTAGCAAAGTGCAAACTTTTGTCCAATTCTCACCAAGAAGAATCTCCACAAAATTCCTAGCTTAGAATAAAGCCTAAGAGACTTTAATCTAAACTGCAAAACTGGAATTCAGTACATCTTTCCATTTGCCTTCCAAATTTGAACTGAGAGAAGGGCAAGAAGCCTTTCAGCAACTCTTCATAGTTGCACACTTCAAAAAACAGAGAAACAACTTCCTCTCCTCATACAGCTGTTACTAAAATGGTATAAATAAAATTTTGTGTTACCCTAACAGTATTTCAGGACTGATTTCCTTAGAAAATGATGCCATTATAGAAATCCACAGGAAACAGCAGGGAACTTTCTGGGACATACACTATCAGCTACAGTTGTTACATCAGTTTGTGCATATTTTCTGGTAACTGCTGTATTAATTACTTCCTCAATCCACAAGCAGTGACATGCCAAATGTTGCTGACAAGGAGAGTCAGGCTTAGCATAAGTATCTTCTAAGCACAGCACTGGCATTGTGGTTTGTTCTATCTTCCTAATGCAAACTAAGAACTAGAAAAGAATTGAACTATTTTCTAATGAAATTCAAGCAGCAGGGTGAAGATAAACATTTAAACCTTCTAAGTCTTGCACCACAGAATCCCTCACTACATCTGGAGTGGACTGGGGGGAATGGAAACTCTGTCATTTTTCAGGTCTCAGTGATTATTGTTATCCCAGTTAGACAGATCCGGATCATCATGATTACAATACAAAGGTATTCAGCCCCTAAATTTCACAAAGACCATCCAAAGAAAGGTTACAGCTTGGTATTCGTATTGCACTGCTTGATAGAACTCTGAATGTGTGATTCATGAAACCTGTCTCCTTCCATCATGACACTTATCCACAGTGCCTGCACATTCCATTCCTAATTTGATTTTAATTTGTCACTGTAAACCAGAACTTCCAAGAAAAGCTTTAAGTGTCAAGATAAAAAAAGCAATAAAAACTATCAGATGTAAAGTAGTTCTTGTTAATTTTTTCACTTAGATGTTCTTGAAGAAGAATGGTGACATGAGAGTTAGCAAACATTGCTGTTTGAAGCTGACACAGCCAAAGAGTAAGTTTTCACAGTCACTGCTGATATCTGAAGGAAGCATTACTTAACGTGTATTTAACGTGGCACAGTAGCTCTTAACACAACAACAGCAACAAAAAAAGTAATGACAAGCCACGATTAGAGCCCTGATCTGTGTAGAGGATGTAACACAGAGATGGAAGGTGAAAACTCGTGCTGGAGTACATCCACAGCCTCACGGCAATTAAGCTTACATATTCTGCACAGCACAGCATTCTGACAATAAATAAACTCTTAAACCTCCCTCCCCACACACACAACCAACCAACTAAAATAAACAACCACCCACTAAGTTAGAAGAGGAATTCTGTCCCAGGTCTCTTCTGCTAGTTCAGTGACTTCAAGCTGAAAATAATTCAGCTCAAACCTTTCTGGTTGCTGACATACTTGCTTTCTATAACCCTCGAGTCCTGGTCCCTCCTCCACAGTGCAGTATCAGTCTCTCTCAACGCGCTGTGACTGACTCAGGTCCCTTCCCAGGCTTCTCCTGCCACATCCTCCAAACCTTCCTGTTCTGAACTGCTCACTAGCTTGCCACGGAGAGAAGCAATTTTCTCTCTTTGGCCATTAGGTTCCAACTCTCTTAGTCTTCTTAAAGAGATGCATGTCTTTACATAACTGAGATCAAACAAAATAAGAGCAAAAACTGAACTATAATGTTTATCCATACTGCTATCCTGGTATCCGATGACACCTGGTACAAAGCTTCTCTGCTGCAGCATCTCTTCTCTGGAAAATGTCAATTCTTCAAACAACTAGACAGCAGGAAATCCTGCTTGTCCTCTTCTCCAGGTACTTGACAAATGTGTTGAACAGGACCAACAGGGATTTCTGCAAAGGGGACTTCCTCTTTGTTTCCCACCTTATCTAAATATATATGGCAAAGAACTTTCCCAGGAGCATTTTTTAAACGAAACAGTACTATATCAGCTTATCCAAATACATGCTAATGCTTTTGAAGAACCTGAATAGGTTCATAAGCAAGACCTCCCTTAAAAAAAAAAAGCCATGCTGACTTTGCAAGCACATCATATTCATCCATGTGACCTCTGCTGTTTCTATAGTCTTAACGTCTAATCCTCCCTCCTTCATTATATTTAATGAAAGTCCTTGAACTAAATTTCCACTACAGCAATCCCTCCACTAGCCAATATAAGTACACTGAGCCACACCAAGGAAAATGGCAGTTACCCAATCTCTGTAATCAGTCCTCATCACTGCAAAGTTTATTAGCTTTGGTGTACCTTACTTCACAGAACTTGGGGTAATTTCTGCATGTCCATCAACTGCTATCTTTGCACTTCAGTCTCCAGATTCCTAATGGATTACTTTGTTCATACAAAATACCAGACCAAGTAAAAGTAGGACTGCTGACCTAATATTGGCCTGAAAGGCTAATAAGCAAGGTACTGAGCAAGCTAGAATTCTACAGCACCTTACCTTGGGTTAGTGAGATTATAGCAGGATTTCCAAATCTGGAGCATATGTTTACAGGTAAGGAGTGCTTCATCTGGGCCTCTGCACAGGGACTCTAGTTTGACTTTTGTAAACAGTAATCTAGTGAAAAGAGAAAGGAAATTAAAAGAGAAAGAAAAGAGATTCCAATTCAAGCAAACATTTTTAAAGATAGCCAACATCACACCAAACTAGAGAAAACAGAACTTCAAAGACATCGTTAATTTAAATAATTGCTTCATGAAGAAATTACAATAAAGTCAAATATCTAACATTATTAAAGTAACAGTGCTTTTTACAAGGTGGCTTTTTCAACTGGACAGAAACAATAGTTGACAGGATTTTCTAAATTTTTTTTTCAAAAGTTAAGGAAAACAACATAGTTTAGTGAAATTAACAAGACCACTAAAAACAGTATATCATATGCTGAAGAGAAAGGAGACATCTTTCCAATGAAAATCTTTACCACTTTTATGCAAAAGGAAAGTATTTTCCATTAACTGGCTCAGATAAAAGTTATCTAATATATAACACACAAAAGAAAACAACTCAGTACTGATGCAAGTTATTTCCCCATAATATCAACTTCTATTATAGGAAATGGAAGAGGCTACACAGCAGGCCAGCAGGTCAAGGGAGGTGATTCTCCCCCTCTACTCCACTCTCGTAAGGCCCCACCTGGAGTACTGCATCCAGTTCTGGAGCCCCAAACACAAGAGAGACATGGACCTGTTAGAACGAGACCAGAGGAGGCCACGAGGATGATCCTCCAAGTTGGAAACACGAGGGTTTGATGGATGGAGCACTCAGTGGATAAGGAACTGGCTGGATGGTCACACTCAAAGAGTTGTGATCAACAGCTCAATGTCCGAGTGGAAACTGGTGATGAGTGGTGTCCCTCAAGGGTCGGTATTGGGACCAACACTGTTCAACACCTTTGTCAGTGACATGGACAGGGGGATTGAGTGCACCCTCAGCAAGTTTGCCAACGACACCAAGCTGCGTGGTGCGGTTGACACGCTGGAGGGATGGGACGCCATCCAGAGGGACCTTGACAGGCTTGAGAGGTGGGCTTGTGCCAACCTCATGAAGTTCAACAAGGCCAAGTGCAAGGTCCTGGACCTGGGTTGGGGCAATCCCAAACATAAATACTGGCTGGGCAATGAATGGCTTGAGACCAGTTCCGAAGAGAAGGACTTGGGAGCAGTGGTGGACGAGAAACCCAACATGAGCCAGCAGTGTGCGCTTGCAGCCCAGAAGGCCGACTGTGTCCTGGGCTGCATCAAGAGAAGCATGGCCAGCAGGTCAAGGGAGGTGATTCTCCCCTCTACTCTGCTCTTGTAAGGTCCCCCCTGCAGTACTGTGTGTAGTTCTGGGGCCCCCAAGATAAGAAGGACATGGGCCTACTGGAGCAAGTCAGTGGTGAGGGCCACGAGGATGACCAGAAGGCTGGAGCACCCCCTCCTATGAGGACAGGCTGAGAGAGTTGGGGCTGTTCAGCCTGGAGAAGGGAAGGTTTCAGAGAGATCTTACAGCGGCCTTCCAGTACCTGAAGGGACTACAAGAAAGCTAGGGAAGGACTTTTTACAAGGGCAGGGAGTGATAGAACAAGGGGAAATGGCTTTAAACTGGAAGAGGGGAGATTTAGATTAGATATTAGGAAGAAATTTTTCACTGTGAGGGTGGTGAGACTCTGGAACAGGTTGCCCAGAGAAGCTGTGGATGCCACCTCCCTGGAAGTGTTCAAGGCCAGGCTGGATGAGGCTCTTAGCAACTTAATCTAGTGGAAGGTGTCCCTGCTCATGGCAGGGGGGTTGGAACTAGATGATCTTTGAGGTCCCTTCCAACCCAAGCCATTCTGTGATTCTATACTTTAAAAGATACCACTAGCCCAGATAGATTAATGAGAGGTAGTCAGCATTGGTAAGGTTAAAATGAAAATGTAGCTCCACTCAATGGGATGTTGCTATCAGCAGGCACCAAAATTGATGTTTGACTTGAATTTTTAACATTTTGAACAAGCGATAACCACAAGAAAGCACATCGTTCATCAACTATGCAGCAAACTGTTCACATGGAAGCAAATATATTTGTCACAAGCCACTATAAATTAATTCTGATTTCAAAATTGATGTTTCTAATGGCAGGAAGACATATAAAGTGCATAGCCTCATAAGATGATGACTGTCTATTCCTTTTACATTCCATGTATCAGTAGAAGGTTCTCCACAGAGATTAACTTAGACACCTTTCTGGATAATTAAAGAATATAAAAGCCATATTACAATAAAGGAGATAATAAATTGGTATGCACATTTATAGGAATCACAGTATCTGAGAATGGATCATACACTGGAAAAATTCTAATTTAAGAGCAATTTTTAGTAAATTACAAAATTAAAGAGCACAGAGCAGGAGGACAGGATGCATATAAAACTGTTAGCCTACTTTCCGTTTTTAAATCCAGGTGTACTTCGGCATTTTATTCCAGTACAACCTTAATCATCCTAAGTGAAGAATTTGTATGACTGGTCATATGGTTTGTGTGGGAAGACTGAGAAGGGTGTGGAGGGTGGGCATGTGTGAAAGCTCAGAACTTTCTTATCCGAAATAAAAACTTTGAGGCTGCTAATATTAACTGCAAACTGCCAGAGGGTTTTCTCAAGAATAAGAAATGACATCAAGTGCCTCAGCAAGTTACAGTAGCTAAAGCTTTAGTGTTGCACTGAATGTCCTTTGCAGAAACTACCCAGCTTGTAAATCTAAAAATGAATCACACTATCTTAATTGTAAAAAGTGTGTATTGGTGGGAATGAGGAGGAAATGAAATGCAGGTCGCTGAGATAGTTTAAGAGAATGAGCACCTGTGGATAAGCAAAGTAAATAAGGACATAGAGAGTCTCACCTGATGAGACTCCTACAAGATTCCTACAAGATATCTTGTAAGAATTCAGAACAGAGTAATCAGTTACACTAGTTTAGCTTTCTTCCTATTAGTAAATCAAATTTGAGTATACAGGGAATGATATATGGATAATTTAGAGTTAAATTTCATTTGGCAAAGCAGTCCTCTCTAGACATTCGTTTAACTGTGACTATATCACTCAAAGAAAAAATGTCCAGGTCTGTCGACCATTTCACGCAACAGAAGGAAAAAAGACAAATAACATCCCTCTCCCCTCACACTACCACCTCTATTCTACCCTTAACAAACACACACACACCCCCTGCCCAAAGAACAAGACCTGTGCATCAAAACTCAAACACAAAATCACAGGAATCTACCTCATACAATCCCCTTCCTGTTTCTCTGAATGTAAAAAGAATAGAGTACTTTTTAGTACTCTAAAGTTTGAAGAGCCTATATAAGTTCAATTTTTTAAAATGTGTGATCATAAAGCACTTTATAAAAGCTATAGAACATAATAAATTCAGAAGCACTGAATTTACAAGTAATTCTAAAAATAAGATAATCATAATATATACCTTATTATGTACAGTTTACAGATAGACTGAATTTACATTAACAACCTTCTAGCATTTAAGACTTTCAGGAATACCGTAGCAGAGAAGGCACAGGGTCAGTAAATCAGAAAGTAAATCAGCAAAAAAGAAAGAAAAATAAGTGGGAGATAGAAAGGGAGGGGATTTGATTATTAAGAAATGACTTAAACACATGAACAAAATAACAGGAGTATATGCAACTAAACTGTAAGAACCTGGACTACTATTTCTTCTGCATTATGGTAATCAAGGGGACTGGATGGATGCAAGTTTCCCAAAATACAAACAATAAGCAAAGTATGATGGAAAAATATTCATAATTCTATATAAAGAAAGGCTAGGCAATTCTAATACCTGGGGGTGGGGCAAAGTACTCTTATATGGGATTATCCACACTAAACTGAAAATAATCTTCTGAATAGAAAAGGTTGCATTTATAAAGCCATAGAAAGTAGTTTCCCTGGGTTCAATAAATATTTTTACTATAAACTACAAAATAACTAAGACACTTCAGAAAACCAAGATGGGATGTTAATAACCAAATGAAAACCTATCAACTAAATGTTTACTTAACAAACACGAGAAGGAAGGGCAGAAAGAGGAAAGAGGCAAAGGGCAGGAAGAAGACCATGTGACAAACAGGTCTCCCAAATTAACTTAATTCTTCCAAGTTCCCCTGAAATATATCTGGAGGTATGAGTTGATAGCAAGTTAAACAAGCAGCTCAGGGAGAAGTATTATCAGGAAGGTTTTAGAAGTTATGAGGTAGATAATCTGAAAAAGGATTTTCTGAAAGGTCAGCTTCAAGCATCTGTGGAAACAACTCTTCTGGAATACAGTCTGCTTTACTGATAGAGAGAATTTTAAACTTTACAGGGACATTTTCATTTCTCTTTTTAATACACTATTAAAAATGATGAAGAATACATAAAAACTACCAAGAGATAGAGTGATGAAAATCAAGTGGTACATTTTGTATCATGAATTATCTGGTTGTCTCTGTCTGTAAGAGTCAGAGGTTTAAATTACTGACACATGGTGCAGAACAAAACAGGACAGAGTAACCACAGCATGGCGGGACAGCACTCATAACTAAGAATGCAAGTACTGAGGAACAGACAATACTTAAAATAGAAATGAAGTGTGGAACAATGTGTGTCAGCGATGTGTCAAACTGGAATAAATACAATAGATAAACAGGACAGAAATCTGTTTGGGTCAAACCTTTTGGGGAAGGGAAGCAGGTAAAACAGGTTCTGTTAAAAACACTAGATTAACAGAGCATTTGTTCCAGCATCAGTGTTTGTTATGGATGTAGATCTTTAACGTTAGATAAAAATAAAGTGAATTTAGTCACTTAGGAGACTAATTACCCAGACAAAAAAATTGAGAACAAATCAAACTCTTAAGTGGAAGGGCTTAGTTATTCTTGGAGCTAATAGCTGATGTATTTATTAAATAGCTACTGAAGCAGCAAATGACTCCATTACCTCAAGACTGTTCTCACTAACTAATGAGGGCATTATAAAACAACTGCTCATAACCTAATCCATGCATTACTGGATTTTATTTAAATAAAAAATGAAAAATCTCAAACAGGTTTATAACTAGGTCTTTGAATTTCAGCAGCACACACACAAATAATTTGATAGTGAAGGTTAGCAAAGACATCCAATGCTTGGCAGAAGCCTGGCATTTAACAGAAAGATGCTAAAACATTTCAGGATCTGTGTCTCAAGTTGAGGGTGTAAAACCTGATGCTTGACAAGCCAATCACTGATAACGTTGTGCAAGTAAGACATCAGAAACATGCCGAGTTGCTATCAAGAATAGCAGGGAGCAGAGAGGGCAGAGAAGAGAAAGAAAAATTAGCACAGGAAGCTGCATTTTAGGTACATAGTAAAGCTAAAGTAAAGCTAAACTAGACCTTAACAGAATATTATATTAAAAAGTTAGTCTTTAAAGGTTTTTTTGTATCTAAGTAGAAAAAAAAAGTGTACACTAATTGGGACAATGAGACGAAGAGTAAGGGTATTCAGGAATGAACCCCCAACCTCCACAATAACCTTTATCTAAAATAAAATAGTAAAAAAAATCTTCTGTAATGACTGGAGAACAGCAACTGTATCGCCAATGTTTTTTTTCAAACAACACAGATGAACATACACAATCTTAATAACATGCAAAAATTTATACAAAAATAGCACACAAAAAATGAAAGGAGCATTGCAGTATTATTAACAATTAACATTGTTAATGGAAAAATGGGTTACAGTTCATGTTTAACAAAGAGATTCTACCAAACAACCTGTGTAACAGTTATTCCAAACCAGAGCTGCCTAACAGCCAGGTTCATCAAGGTGAGCCAGCTGTGAAGAGGGCAGGTGCAATTCTGAAATGGACTCGTTGGAGCAGAAAGATAAAGAGACAGTGCCATTGTACAATACCCTGGTGAGATCCTATCTGGAATGTTATACATAATTCCTGTTATAACAGTTACACACACGCGAGAAATTTCAAATTGGAGCAGCTGCAGAGAAGGGCTGAAAGGGTGATCAGCTGACTGGAGACTGCAGAGTATGAAAAATACTTCATTTAGCCAGTCTAGCAAAAAAAAAAAAAAAAAAAAAAAAGCCAAGAAGACATACAAATTCTATCTATAACTACAGATGAGACAAGCACCATGAAGGGAAAAGAACAATTTATCTAGAGGATAATGTTTCCACAAAAACCAATATATATGTAAAGGTCACATAGACTATAAAATCCTTAAGGTGGAAATTAGTCTCAAGGTTATAAATTGTAGAAAAGACTGCTTTCTCACAGGTTGGGTTAGTTGGTTTTTTTTATATTAGACTGCAGAAGAGGTGAAGCAAATAACCTAACTGCTCTTTAAATACAGCTGATACATGAAAAGTATTACAGACAGGACAACTGTAATAATGGTGCCTTGTGACTTCCAAGGTTCTTGATAGTGCTCTATTTCCTAATCAGTACAAACTAATCTATGAAATCATGATCTGAAGCTTTCCCTATCAGCCAACCAGTGTAATTTGTACCACAGTTATGAACTTGTGAATCTCCAATATAAAATCACTGTCTTAATTATACCCCCTTCTTCTCAGCCAGCCTGTTTCACTTTTTAAAATAAAATACACACAGATGCTAAATCCACCAATTCCGTTCCACAGCCACACTCTTGTAATGTCAGTAGATAAAGAGGAGTTAATTTGTCCAATACTGGCTTAAGTTATTAAGGATATTTCAGTTCTGTAGAATGAAGCAAAGTTCAAAGTCTGAAGACCAAGCTCTTCTATGCAACAAGTAACACTATTAGTATTGAGAACTCTTAGTTCTTTCAGTGAACAAGTATTGCTCACCTCGGGTATAAATTTAAAACCAACCAAGTAAGCAATTTTTGCACGTTGCTGTGCACCGTATGAGCACACCAGCTTGGATTAGCCATAGCTGAATATCTATGTTCCACACACTACTGCATGGAAGAGTCCTGCCTTTCGTTCCCCAACGCCTTCTTCAAATCTGGCAATGTGACACGCTATCTATCATTCTTCCACCAGTGTCACTCGATGCAGTGGTAATCAGGAATCTCCCTAAGGTCCCTCAAACTAAGAAACCTTCTACAGCAAACTTTTAATTCCACTAGATTTCTTCTGAAGGGTCCATATCCCCATATCCTGATAAAAACTGGACAGAATCCTTTATTTTCAGTTAGGATTGGGAGTAAACTTCATTATTCTTTTATTATATAAATTATTTACATTGTTAAGGGCTTGAAGAACTTAATGAAAAGCTGTGCATAACATTGAAGGTATGTGCTTTGAAAAATATTGGCCCTTCAGCATAACACATCAAAAGACTTGCTGAGAATCCTTTAAGGACTCTTCTCTATGCAGTGAGGTCAAGATACTCTTCAAGTGAACAGCTATCCCACTTGTAAAACATAAAATTTAAAAGGATGCATCAAATCCACTTGTTTACAGTGCAGGATTAAAAAAGCTCACACCTTTTTTTATGCTTAACCTACTTTGAGCACGTACCAAATATTAAGAAAAGATTTTAAATTAATTTAACAGTTCTAACATTCACATTTCTAACTTCAGCTAACAGCATTTTTACATAAGAATCAATTATTAAAAGATGGTAGGAAAGTAATTAATATACTGGGAGTCACATAAATATAGTAACAACCAAAAAACAAGCCATGCAGAAAGTGTCAAACAAAAGCTTGGTCTCCCTGGCCATCACATTAATTTCTACAATAGCTTAACTAGAAGAATAAACTTTATATATATTCAACTCTAACAGATAGCCTGTTACTTATTAGAGCATAAAAGAAAGGAATGATATAAAAACCAATGGCTGGAAACAAACAAGAGATCAGTTCAAATTAAGAACAAAAATACAGTACTAATGAAAATTGTAACTGAAACACACAAAAAAGCTACCACATGCTGCAATGCTTTCTCCAGTTTTAGATGTGTTCTTATCAAGATTGGATGTCCTCTGGAAGGTATGCTTTCACTAAATCTTAATTTTTAATAGAAAGACTAAAGCAAATTTAGCAACTTCAGATATATAGAAGGTCAGGTGTTTTAAAAATTGATCCTCCTGGCTTCAAACTCTATTAATTTGAGCATCCAGTTTTCACAGCTGCCCCTTTAACACTTGCTGTAGAAAGCTTACAGCTTCATATTACTCAACTCCAAAACATCTGCATGATCAACAGAATACAAAATGACACAATTGCAAAAATTTAACCTACTGGGAGAATGACAACATAAAATTTGATGGAATATGAAATACATACAGTTTTATAAAATATTTACTTACACATTCAGTGATTTTAGGTGCATCGCTCCTAGCACCGTGATAATCAAAGTACAGAAAGAAATTCATGGAGGTGTCTGCTGCAATTGCAAAGTGAACCTTTGCACAGTCAGTCTACTCCATTTTGAGTATTCAAGGGAAGTTTTATTATCAGGAAAGATATAAATATAAGTCATTACATTACAAAATCATTTCATTACAAAACATGAAAAATCATCATTCATAAGTACCTTGAAATAACTTTTTGCATGTCTGAATAAATTAATTTTATTTCCTGGCAATTTCTTTTGAATTTCTGTGACATTGCCACCCAATCAACTTCTCTCTCCTTATCCTGAAGCCAGTTTCCTCTTTCCCAATTAAACACATTTACTTCCCATTTTTGTTCAAAGTGTCAACAGTCAGGAATGAGTCTCAATTATCCAAGCTGTATTTACAAGCTAAAAAGACACAATTAATGAAAAGAGGTTATGGAAGACAACTATCAGCAATGTCTACTTAGATTTTCTTTTTCAGCTGCTTCTATCAATACAGTTCCTTCAGGAAATCCACTTGACTGAATCACTGGATGATTTGGTCAAGCAACTAAGTCTAGTTTTTGTAAAAACTCCAGAAAATCATTTAACTTAATTTTAAAATAAGTCTCCTAAACTGTTTCCCAAACAATCGCCAAACATACCCAAAAGATGTGAAACCTGTTCCAAGTGAACAGGTTTCACATTTCTACAGTGCCAATATTGATCATAAGGGTAATCTCCAACTTTGCTTGCACAGATCCCCAGTTGTGGGAAGCCTGTATATGTATAGGAGCATACATGAAGTAAAAATAGGTAGTTCAGATTGCTATTTGAAGCTTGCATCTTTAAGATCAACAAAAACACCCCTCAAGCCCCAAAATAACACGATTTTGTGCAAGGCATGAATAGGTATCTGTGTTTGGTTTGGTGGGGGTGGGGGTGGTGTTTTTTTGGTCGTGGGGGAAGGGCCACCTTGTGAGAGCGAAAAGCTCCCTTGGCTCCAAGGCAGAGACCCCCCGCCCAGGCTGAGCCAATGAGCACTAGAGAGAAACACCTCTGTGGTTCCATATTGGTGAGGGGAAGGCTGTCCTTAAAAGAATTAGGTGGGGGTGAACCTGGAGGAGACACTGTTGACCTAACAGAAGATGACCATCGTCCAAAACAAAGGACAGAGAGACAGACATAGAGCTTCACTGCCAGAGGAAAAAGGAGGAGGGAGAAAGACAGAGACCTACACCCAGTTCTACCACATGGAGTAAGAGAAGACAAAGTCCCCTGTAACACGTGGAGATCCAACAGCGGAGCAGAGACCCACATGTAGGCCATGGAGGACTCCACACTGGAGCAGAGAAGTTGAGCCTGAGACAAGTGTGACTGGAACTGAGACTCTGAGAGTTGCTCACTGCCAGAGCGGGGGTGGATGCAGAGAGTGGGAGGTAAGTCTGCAGCCTGTGGATGTCCCCATGCTGGAGTCAGGAGCTGAGCCCAAAGAGGTCCACGACTCCACAGGAAGCTCACTTTGGAACATCTTGTTCCTGGACTTTCATGCTGGGAAGAGCAGCAGAGGTGAACTGACTGAACCCCCATTCCCTGTCCCCTGTGCCGCTGGGGGAAGAAGGTAGAGAAATCTAGAGCGAAGTGATTTGAGCCTGAGAAGAAGGGAGGGGTGGGTGAAGGTGTTGTAAGATGTGGTTGTTATGTCTACTCAAATGATTTGCAACGAATTAAATTGATTTTTCTTCCCCAAGTTGAATCTGTTCTGCCTGTGACCACAACTGGTGAGTGAGCCTTCCCTGTCCTTCATCCCTAATCCTGTGGCCCCTTTGTTGTAATTCCTCTCCCATCTCACCAGGTAGGGGGAGTGAGTGCAGGACTGCATAGCCCCACTGTGGGTCAAACCACCACAGTTTTCTTGGTGTGCACTGGGTGGCCTCTGCTGCATCCTTTGAAATACTATTTCCCATATATTTGCTCACAAAGCAGTAGTCTTTGCAAGCAAAAGCAGCACTCAGTCCTGTGACTTCTGGTGGAGTGTATGTATACTGTATTCTATATTATGAAGTCAATGTCCTTAAGAAAATGTAAATCTGTAAACTAAAATAAAGATACTTTCTTACTAAAGCCAGAACAAATTAGTTATACTTGAAAACTTTTTGTTTTCCTGCCTTGATCACCCTGCGGCAGCCAGCTCATGACCCAAACTGGGACTCTTTCAATCAAGTTTCAAAGAAGTATCTACAGACTAGCCATGCCTAGCAAATATAATTCAGGGATAATAACCTGAGGCAAATGACCAATTTGTTATATAAAGTAATATCTACCTATCAACAAGGTATTTTTTAATGGACTGTTCTATAAAAGCACATAAAAATAACCAAAGGGGAGTGGGGAAGACAAGCCCAGTACAAAAATAAAAAACACAAATAACTGATACTGTCTTTCATGACTTACAAACCTGAAAGACATTATTCTGGCAAGTCTAGCAAATCACTACTTATTCAATCATATATTATTGCCCTTTCCTCAAATAATTCCCAGTGCTCTGTTTATCAATGGAAAAAAAAAAAAAAGAAAAGAAAAGAAGTGCAGTTTAACCAACACCGCACACCAGTGCAACTACAACCAACCTTGGGAAAACACAATAGCGTAGTCTATTCCCTTGAATTGATTAATACAGCCCTGGCCCACAAAACACTGGTCTATGTATCATTGTACACTGCGTGTACCAACCAGTTCTTCTGTTATGGCCACATGGACAACTCCCAGAAGGAAACAAGTTTGTTAATCAAGGAACTGAGAGGGATGTTAAAAGCCTCTGCGATTCTGGGAAATCTACTGTAGCTTAAAAGAGCCCTTGAGGGTCAGGAAGGAAAGGATTTAATAGCTTTCAGAGGAGTGACATATTGGCCTGATGCTTCTGTGAAATATTCTTGGAAGAAAAAAAATTTCCATCACACTTCAACAAATGTAAATGTTTAAACTGTGAACTTAGTCTTCAGTTGTCTTCAAACCTGTTACCACATGTCTTTCCTTTTTGAGTGTACTTAACATTAAAATAACAAGCTTGCACTCCTCAAATAACCCATCTGCTGTTCCCTACTTCTGCTACTTTAAAAGCTTGTCAGCTGTTATCCATTGCAGTTCGATTTTCAGCATAAAATTAGCAATTAATATTTATTATTTATTTTGCTTAATTACACTAACTTCAGGCACTATACTTGTCTTTTAAGTGCCCCAACACTTCAAACAACAAGGGAACCCCAAACAGCTACGATTAAGAAGACAATATCACAAGTATTTCATTAAGAAACCTAACTGTCTCCCTTGATTGAGAATCTGCTTTTGACTATCCATGAAGTAGAAACAGACAGAAGTGTTTTTTCAAGATTTCCTGTCACTCAAATAGATTCCTCATAACAAGCAGATAAAAAGACAGGAGAGAGTCATGTAAATGAGGAGTCTGTAAATAAGGCTGTTCAGGTAATCGCACCTATAACTGTACTGTATATATATTGCACAAGATATACAAGCCCAATACAAACCAATGCAATGTAACCACTTGCATCACCTTCAATACACTTTCAGACTGTAATGCACACCTCTGGGACTGCTTATACATTCAGAGTAGGAAATCACTGGATTAAAATAAATAAAATCCAAGGAAAACCCAAGCAGCTAGGACCTCAAGCCTCCTTCACAGTTAAGTACTCTAGTAATTTAGGATATACTGTGCCTCTTTCCTGCCTACTCTCTTTGCATTCAGGGCAGCATGTCCCTGTTTCTATTTCAACAGGGGAGATGGATCATCGCACCCAATCTCCCAGATAGTTTGATAGTCAGGACTCTGAGCTGCATCATCTGTGGGTTCAAATCCTGTCAAGAAGGAGAAGATCTGACCTTCACATTTTTACTACAGGGACAAGTTGCCTAATGAAAGGTGGGTATAACTTCAGATGAATTCAAATACCGTAGGACCTGACTGAGATTAACTGTTCAGATTTTTGGTGTTGGCACCTTACTTCCACCCACCTCACTATAGCAGGTTATTAATAATCTTTTCAGTAATTTTAATCTGTTTATTAAACTTTTGTCTAGAAATCTTTTTGTACTTGGAACAAAGTACACTCAGATTTCAGGAGGCTTAAGAGGTTAGCTAGCATTTAAAAGTAGATTGATTGTATTGATCTGAAAAACACAGCTAAATTTATAAGTACTGTTTAAAACTTATTGTTTATAAGTAGAATAGTTACAAAGTAGCACTTTAAGCTTACAAAAAGTTTGAAATGATAGTGCTATAGCTATTTGAATATTTCTGGAAAATGTTACTACATACCTATTCCACTTTTAGAGGTTTCTTAGATTTTCACCAAGAGTTTTTCCTATACTCCTTAAGGTCTCAGCACAATGTGATGATTGCTCATTCCTTCCACTCCTTCAGATAATGATGGGACAGAAGTCTTTGGCTCTGAGGAACTTCTTTCTACTTACTGACCTAGAGGTGCATGGGGCAAAATCATTATCTGATTGGCCATGTTTGTTCAGCAACTTTCTAGCTTTAGAGTGCAGGAAGGTTAACACTAATTTAAGAGAGGAAGGTATGCTTGCTATATGTCTCAAATATTGAACATGAATTCTAGGAATGCATCAGATTTTCAAAGGTTAAAAACTGACAGGTAACATATTTTCTAACCGGCTACAACAGAAGAGCACTGGAAAGTATGCACTCCTCAGCATGACCCACAGTGTGTTCTATGACTTCCTCGCAATCTCTGGCATTTTACAAAGATGTAGTATTATAAACTTCTGAAAATTTATATTCTTTTCAAAGAAAAGCAAAACAAAAAGAACATACAGCTGTGAACAGGGCAGGACAGCAGTCAGTGCAGCAATGCAATTACAGCATACAGAGCTCTGTATGCAGATGTGAATAACAATAAAAGAAATAAGAAATAACATAAATCACAAACCCTATGTTTTACTCTAATATTTTCCAAGTACAGAGATTTATTATGCTGCAAAGCTCCTGAAGTACCATTTTGCATAAGGCTGAGGTAACGGATTCATTCTAACAGAAATACAGAGAATACCAAGAAAAGTCTTGTACTATTTAGCTTACTGGGCTTGCAGACACAATCAAAAGATAAAACATAAAACATCATTATATTTGAAGTGTTTACAAAAGCCAATGAAATACCATAGGCAAACAATCAATCATTTCAGTATATCCAAAAATTAGCAAGCCTTAGAGGAACACAAGAGGATCTCTTCCCAGTCTGCTAGGAAATACCATGAGACTGTACTATTTATAGAAGTTGCAGAATAATATAATCAACAATACACTCAGCATTTGTGTATTATATGTTATACATACACACACATACAGTCAACCATTTCAAGATCACCGGATATAGTGTGCAAGAACAGATTGTAAACTTGAAGTGTTGCTGATAAATCCTTGCAAAACTAACCCAGTTACATGAAGGAATCAATCCAAACTTATATTACTGACCAGATGTATGTGTGTGATTGATAGTATCAATTGCAGACAGCATACAAGGAATCTCAATCTTATCCTTAATTTTCTGGCAACCAGAAGTAACCTGACAGCACTAAAACCTAGTACGAAAAGTACATAAAAGCTGTATGTAGATACACATACAGCTGTATTTCACCTTTGATTCTTCAGCAACTGTTGCCACATCTGATGGCAATTCATACTGCCATGATATTCTTCTCAAATCCCCTGATCTGTACCAGTAGGTTCTAGCATGGCATCACCACGGTGTTTGTATTATGTAACAGGACTGACAATTTAAAACCATCATTATGACCTGCATGACAAATATACATACATAATACATTAAGAGAAAGATGAGTATTTTTTAAAACTTGGGTAACATGTTTAACCACAAGATGCAATTATCAGGAAAGGCCATGAGCCATATTTGGAAAAAGCATAAATACCTTTTGAATGCTCATATGAGCAATTTTAAACATTTTACTGAATGATACTTTGTTCTCTTATTACAATAGGGAGAACTGCAGTTTCAGAAATAATTCTTCTAGACTATTATTGTTCTGAGAGATATAGCCACTTCTTTGCCATTTACATTGCCACTAAGTGGCAGAAGAAGAACCAAGAACAGACAGAAGATGACAGATCATGGTGCTTTGAACATATTTGTTTTTAACAGTAACAGGCTACTTCAATTGCGTCTCAAAACATGACTTACTGACAGGTTCCTCAGATCGAGGAAAGCACAGACAGGTTTGAGAGAGGAACTGCTAGATAGTTCTGAAATTGTGAAGCATGTGTGGAAGCCCCCAATAAGAACAGAGAGGAATTATGTGTGTGAATAAACTAGGAAGTGAGAAACAGCAAAAAACTACAAAAGCAGTTGCACAGAACTGGCTGCAAGCCACAGAAGATCTGAGGAGAGGTGGTATCAGCAGATGTCCTGGTCAGATTTATGAGGAAAAAGGCAGCAGTACTTTATATAGACAGCCAAAAGGAGGCACGAAATGTCAAAGAACAGAAAGAAAAAACACCGTAAGCCCTATTTTCACACTGATAATTCTTAAAGGTCATCTTTTTCTAGTATGTTGACATATTAACAACTTATGATAAAGGCCAGTCATTTAAAAGTTAAAGGTTGAGTTAATTAAAAAAAATTATCTAAATAAGCATTTAGGATCTTTGTAATACTATGGATGAGAACCTTAGTGACTGTTGGTAAAGCATCGTAACAGAACAGTGGAAGTTAATGGAAGCTATCCGTGAGATATTTTGCTGTGAAGTGTTTCATTAGATTTTCATAAGAAGATAAATTTAAAAAATAAACCTTACAAAATCCAAATGTATTTTAAGATATACTTAATGTGAAGAATAAACACAAAGAATGGTTTTGTTCTTAAACAACAAGAGAACATCTATAAATCGTGCTTGTTCCCTGTTCAGTTGTTTAGTTATCCATCAACTAACTTCAGATGACTGGTTATTACACAGGCAAAAGAGGAGATTCTCTGTTATAATTTATTTTACAGAACAGATTCCATACAATAAGCAGAGAATTATCTGTAGGATGGAGTAAATGTATCCTAGCTAATAGTGAAGTCCTGTTTATCCTCTTAGAATATTGCATAAAAACAGAAGACAGAAAAAAATACTCAAGCATGTAACAGGGAGTCTGTAGAAAAAGACAAAATAAGATCAACTATCCAGCTCTAGCCTCCCTTCCAAAACCAAATCCTTAATCACTATTTAAAAAGCCCTTACTAAAAAGCAGACTCGCATTAAAAGGGCAGGGGGGAACACTGTTGGAAAAAAACAAAACCAGACCAATCTTCAAATCCACCCCATCTTGAAACGAATGGGATGAGAATCTAAGAAAAACAAATATGAGAGAAAGTGTAGAAAGCAAACACGACATTCACTCACATAAAATTTTCTGGATATTCACTCAAGGCCATATCAATGATATTCAAAGCATCATGATAGTGTTTCTGGGCTGATAGCAAGAGTGCAAGGAGATGAAGAGAGTTGGCATCATCTCCTTGTAGTTGCAGAGCCTGACGAACATAACCCAAAGCTTCTGGTATCTGATTAAAAAAAAAAAAAGGGCAGAAAAAGAAAGCACCACTATTAGAAGTATTGCCTATTACTTGATTGCAAGCCCATAAAATTTAAAAATATTCACTTGGATACCATGTAGAATTCTACAGACTCCTGTAAGACACTAGTCAGAAGTTTAAAATGGACCTGATGTTCTACAGTGAACAGTAAAAATTAAGTAATAGATTAGTCTTGGAAAATAAGATACAAGTTTAACTAAAACAGTTCCATTCAGCCCTTTAAAATATTCACTTACTATTATTTTTCAAATACTGGTTGTATTGATAGTATTTCTATATGATTTTGAAAATATTTTATTGTAATACATTAACTAAAATGTACAGCTAGACTGCAACAGTAACTTTTTTTCACATGGAATTTCATGATCTCAAAATAAGTACAGTAAGTGTTAAAACCAGGAAATTTAATTAGGCAACATGAGATGTTTGTACAGAGTCATAACCTGCTACTGAAAAATATTTTGTTATTAAAGTGACAATCCATTACACTCTAAAATGACATAGTGCAATGTCTCTGCTATGCATTAGCAATGAAAAGTAGTCACCTAGAGGATGTAAACTACTGTGCTCCAAACTACTTCCTAAAATAAACATGACACAGGAAAAGGCTTACTGTGACATATACAGAGGCTCCACATTATCCAAATTTTATATGGTAGAAACCTAAATCCCTTAAACCTAACAGGTGTACAAGTTGGACTGAGCTCTCTTTCATAGCTTTGAAGTATTTTCCAATTTTCTTAAGCATATTTTTGTAATTTGTTTACAATAACCAAACCTCCTACAAGTATTCAGAAAAAGCATGGATCTTAGTAAATACTCGAGATTTAAGCACTGTCAAGATCATTAAAGGCTAGATTCAAAAGTGTCACTCTCCAGACAACCAATCTGAGCAGTGATTACACATAACAGGTAAAAATGGTGTAAATTGACTTTTTTTTCCTCTCCATCCAGCACCATAAATGCCGAAAGAAATAAATTTACTTACTTAGTCTTATTTCTAATCCTAGAGCTGAAAATACTGTGTCAGAGCTCTGGAGAAGTGTACAAGACTGAAGGTGTTCAGAGAGAATATTTCAGCAGTTTTTTCCATAGATATGTATATATGGACATGGAAAACTAGATTTTTGTTGAAGAAATCTTCATCTGTATCCATCAACAGATATAAACTCTAATCTTCATAAGACAGTGTGAGGCTGCACTTTTAAAATACAACTAACCTGTCTGGATATGGCAAGCTGCAGGGCCAAGTAAAATGCTGCCAGATGATCTGTTGGAGACAAACTGTGAGCCCTTAAAAAAAAGAAACAAAACAGAAAAACTGTGAATTTTTCCCCTGTTAATACAGGTTAGACATACGTAGAAACGCACATATGCATGTACCCATTCAGACCTCTTCACGGCATGTATGCTCATATTCTGATATGTGGTGTTCATTCCAGTGACTTTTACGTCACTTTTAATAGAAAATAATTATGTCATTTTTAATAGAAATTATGTAATTTCAGTATAAATCTTAAAAATTAGCAGTATGAAATGATTCTTCAATTAAAATATACTCCTAAACAAACAATACATGTAATTATCTAAGAAAATGAAAAAAAACCCCAAAACCAAAAAACAACCAAACAAAAAATCCCACAAAACAACATGCCTTCAAAGACAAGAATTGTGTCATCTGCACAAGAATTACCCAAGCAATCACACCAACACTGACCAGGGTGGTTCTGAAGCAAAGAACTCAAAGAGGAAGATTAGCAGCAAAGTATATCAGAGTTTTGTTCATTCTTCAGACTCCCAAAATTTAAGCACATTTTCAGTCCAGCATACTAGGTCTCCTAGAAAGCCAGTTGCTTCTTGGCTTTGAGTTGCTTTGAGATTAAGTTAGCAGAGCACCTTGCTATGTAGCCATGTAAAAGAAATCTAGGCTGAACAGCTTCCTTATCACAGCATTATAGTAAAAGGCGGCATAAGATCTGACTCATCATGAACCTCTGCCTTCAAGTCTGAAGAGACAGCTCCATTAGTTAAGCAACTATACACAACATGTATCAAAGTAGTTTAAGTTAAGTTATTATGTGGCAGTTTAACATTTCATTAAAATTATTTCTAAATTGGAGATGGGAGTCAAATATAAAGTCTAAGAGGGTCCAGAACCAGTCCTTTTTAAAATTTAAGTTCACAAATTAAGCAAGACTAAATGAGAACAAGAGATTTTAACTTAGAGCGTACTTGTTCAATCAACCAGGCTTCAGTCAGTGAAAGAATAAAGCTGTTACTATCAACCAGTTGGTGAGTTCTGTGAAACTTCAATTCACACCAACCACAGGAAAAGCACTGAAAGTCTTCCAAAATAATAATAAAAAAAAGTTAGTGAAGCAAACACCCCCTCAGCACTGTGCAAAGACAGCAACAAGCACCTTCTCAAAAAGCCACTATCACAAATTGGTAGCCTTGAAATCTGGCATAGGCAAGGGTCCAAAGCATAACTGTACTTCTTTAGAATCTCTGTTTCTTCAGGAATTGGTCCTCTAGATAAGTGATTAAAAAAGAAAAACCCCACAAGAAAAACCCCAAAGAAACCTGGCAGATCAAAATACTGAGCCCACTATAGCTCCCTGTTTTATAATCTGTAGGAGATTAATGGAGAATTTCAATTTCCACCTCCTGGAAAACATTTATTTTTAAGGTGTGGGAAGAGAAAGTGAGCATGACTCTGGTATGCTGACCATAACACACACTCTGTGGTAACAAATTTTCTGTTATATTCTATACCTATATTATCAACACAAGGAATCAATCAACACATTGAACTGTATTTCCAGTACAGCTGATCTATCAGGTGTGCGTGTCTCTATGAACACAAGTGGGGAAACATGTTAATATGCAGAACAAATACCTTTCAAAACACACTTTTTCCCTTGTCTTAGAAGGTAGCTATGGGATTTTTGATATGCAGAAACTCTGTTCTTTTCCAGGGCCAAACCATTCTACTCAAGACTGTGTGTCGAGGCTGAGCTACTCATATCAGCAATATCACTAACAGCAATGTTAGCAATTCACTAGAGCTTTCAAAACATATAACCTGCACATTACTAAAACCTTCAAAAGATACTTCATTTAAAAGCCTGTGTACAAGTTCATGCTGAGAAAGGCCAGCAGAAAGGATGAACATATAGCTTAGCATTAATACCCTGGAACATGCACTTAAAAATACAAAACATTGTTTCTAGGAGGTTTTATCAACTGGAAATATAGAAGAACAAAGAAAACCCCAAAACATCACAAAGATGCATAGAAATCTGATTCAATTAATCTTCATATTCCCAAGACTTTCTGTGTATAAATTTATGGTCTGCTAGTTAGTACAAATATTTCAAAGCTCCATATCACTAAAAAACAGAAGCTCCACTCAGCCTATATAGCTGAAGGACATCTGATATGTTTTCAGATTTCAGGTGGCACTATTCATTGCTAGAAAGTATCTGAAACTAAACAGTTAAGAAGATATCAAGAGGCTTATTGTTCAGCTGTACAGAATGAAACAGAAAAGTTCTTGGATGAAAGATGACATAACACAACCTAGCAACAAGATTTGAATAGAGAACATGAAAGAGTAATTTTGCAGTGGTAAGAAAATGAATATCGTTTGAAAAATAGTTCTCCTAACGTACTGTGTATTGCTTCTTCTCTTTTAATTCAAACCACTTATTCTTGTTCTAGAACAACCTAATAAAATATTACCACAATAAGCAGTACTAAAGTATCCTCATATTTGCAGGTGGTCAAAATGTTGCACAACCTCAAATATCAGAAAACTGAAATTTTCCAGATAAGACTGATACCAGCAAATGACCCTCAGAATTTTGGGAATCACAATACTGATCTGGAGGGTAGAATCAGCAGGCACTGAACTGGAATAGACCAGCTTCAGCCTATGGTTCGCTTCATCCTTTGCTGTTTCAAAGAATCAGCAGAAGGAAGCAAATCACTATTAGAACCTCCAAAGTAGCGAATAGGGAAAAAAAGTGAAAAATGGTTAGCACAGTATTTTTGAAACAGTGATGGATCAATCACAGAAGGACCAATACATACCAGCTTCACTCTGAAGTCACCTGCAAACACTTTTTCAATCCTACCCCCTCAGACACAAAATCACCAACAAAAATCCCAAACCTCACACTAATGCACAAATCAGTTTCCCTGAAGCATTTAGGCCTAGCTCACTGAAGTAGGGTTTTCAAGGGTATATAAACAGAAGAGACAGATGTCACAGCACTTCTGACAGCCTTGCCATCAATATTTGTTTCTTCTACAATTAGAGATGTTCTCATTCACCTGTTTATTGTCATCCCCAACAGTGCTACTTCTGTGTAAAGCACTTGGAAGAGGGGGCACTTGCATTGTCACTGTTGATGCTATTAAATCTCCAGATAGTATTTTTCCTTTTTCTCCCTAGCTTGCTATTTTACCTCCTGCATTTCATCCCTCATCCACAGCAGTAGGGCCTGAATTACCACTCTGCCTCTACGGAGATAATTGCAAAAGCCTGCTACACAATCTGATCAGTGATTAACTCTTCTAGAAACACTGTAATGTTGAAGCATGACTTGAAACCTTGCATCATACCATTTTCCCTTCTAGATCTGAACAGAATAATTTTTTTGAGCAAATATTTTATACTAGAGAGCCCCACAAATGACTTTAAAATGAAGTAAAAGGAAATCCTTAGAAATCAATTTAGATATTTCTGACAGAAAATGATGAAGTAAGTGCTAAAGAAATACATTCTCTATTCATGACGGGAGACTCCCAGAGGTGAAATTCTCATTACACAATCTTTTACAAGTCCCTCTTTTTAACACATAATGAAGCTTTTCATTCCATACAGCAGAATGAAATGAAAAGATTAACACCCACTCACCTCTGAAATGCAAGAAGAGCCTTTCTCTGCAAGACCTCTTGCATCCCTCGCAAAGATGCTGAAAAGGATATATTTGATCAGTGATATGCAAGATCAAGAGATTTCACTCCACATGCTCACTGAGGAAGTTTTAATACATTGACTGAAAAAAATGGTTGCACACAGAAGCTTTAACTTTAAGTCTAGCATTCTGCTAGCTATCCCTTTTTAGGCACTGTGAATTTCCAAATTTGAATGTTTATTCTTATCTTACTGTGTTGGGTTTGCATGGCAAGGTTTTGGTAACGGAGTGGCATAGGGCTGGCTTCTTGAAAAGAAGCTGCCAGAAGCTTCCCCCATGCCAATGCCAGCCAGCTTTAAGATGGACCCACTGCTGACCAAGGCCAAGCCCACCAGCAATGGTGGTAGTGCTTCTGGGATTGCATAGGACCCTATGTCAGAGCAGGTGGATGCACCCGAAGGAGGCTGTATTCCCCTGGGAAGCCTGTGCTGGAGCAGGCTCCTGGCAGGACCTGTGACCTTGTGGAAGATTCACACAGGAGCAGTCTGTTCCTGAAGGACTGCTCACCATGGAAAGGACCCATGGTAAAGCAGTTCATGAAGAGCTGCAGCGTGTGGGAAGGACTCATGCTGAAGAAGTTCATGGAGCACTGTCTCTTGTGGGAGGGACCCCACATTGGAGCAGGGGAAGAGTGTGAGGAGTCCTCCCCACGAGGAGGAAAGAAGGGTGATGAACTGACCGCAACCCCCATTCCCCAGCCCCCTTTGCCACTTGGGGGGAGGAGGTAGAGAAATCAGGAGTAAAGTTAATCCTGAGAAGAAGAGAGGGGTGGAGGAAAGGTGTTTTAAGATTTGGTTTTATTTCTCACTATCCTACTCTGATTTGATTGGTAATAAATTGAACTAATTTTCCCAAGTTGAGTCTGTTTTGCTTATGATGGTAATTGGTAAATAATCTCTCCCTGTCCTTATCTTGACCCATGAGCCTTTTGTTATATTTTCTTTCCCCTGTTCACCTGAGGAGGGGGAGTGATAGAGCAGCTTTCATGGGAATCTCACATAAAGACAGGGTCAACCCACTACACTTACCATCAGTAGCCTGCAGACTGTAAGTCAGTCCCAGTGCCAAGTAGCCTTTTGCTTTGAACTCTGATGTTTTGTCCCCAAGATCAACAACTGTTTTGGCAAATCTTTCAGCTTCTTCCAACTGAAAATATTAGAAAACATCCATGTAAGTCTAAAATAGATAAAGCTTACATTATAATGAGAACAATGCACAGCATGTGTATTATGTACAGTAAGTCTGTAGAAATCTCAGCCATGATTGCTTTTAAGGGCTATTTTGTTTTTCATTAATTTTGTTTTTCATTAATTTTGTTTTTCATTAGACTTAGTTTTCCTGCTAAACACTCTGTAGAGAACACAGATTTAAGATGAAGCAACCATTCCTATGGTTGAGAGGAACTCTGGCACATAACACACAGGTCATTCTAAACTTCCTGCAGTTTTGCTTGCTTCTTTTTTTTTTTTTTTAAAATAAAAGGCATTTCTGGTCCATATATGCCATCTACCATTTTTGCATTTCAAAGAGTTCTTCCCCTATGACCTAATTCTTTAGGAAAATCAATTACAAGAACTATGGACCCAACCCCGCAAAAAAAAGCACAGCCATGCAGAACACTACATTGCATACAGTATTGCTAAATGTATGGGAACTCATTAACAGAGAAACATGTAAAAAACTCAGGGTTTTTAATTGCACACCTACACTAGCACACTATTTAGCAATCTAGAAAGAAAAAAAATAACATTTTAATCCATTCCAGTAAATGTAAATGCTAAGTACAGTAAGCTACTCCATATGGAGTCAATCCATAGGGAACAATTTACAGAACTAGGTTCTACGTTAATCTTTAAGATTATTTTTGTCAGCCTCAGCAAGTCATGTTTCTGCTGCTGTCATATTTTCTTAATTTCTGATTTTGATCTTTCCCTCCTCTTTTCCTTCCCTTTAAAATACATTCATTCTTCTAAAAATTACACACAGATTTTGAAAAACACACGAGGTTCTTAACATTTTTTATACAGATCCACCAATTTCAAGGTTATCTGAAATACAACTAAAGTAACACTTTTTAAAAAGACACTGTCCCTACTAGGAATTCAAAAGCCCCAGCTACCTGCAAACATGGTATCACAAGAGAGACTCTTGAATATAAGAGTCACCTTAGCAAAAAAAGTTATTTTCCTCTTGCACAGAGGAAACAGAAGTCTAAATTTCATTTTTAATCTCTGAATCCTAACAATGTTTCAATTCCTAAAAAATTTTTAGCTGCGTCTTAGATCAGTATCAAGATATGCTACCTTGATATACATAATCATTCATGTCAAGTATTTTATATTTGCTATGCAAACAGGGATGCACATGTGCATATACATGTCTGTGCTCTATTTTCAGAGATGACTAAGTGCATGTAGTCACTGTGCAAAAGTATTTGCTACATCTCTAAAGCAAGATTTTGTTGCATTTTAGCACAGCTCTTGCTGCAAAGACAAAGAGTGGCAATGCTTACCCAGTGGAGAGATCCCATACAGAGCTTTGCAGCAAGGAGTGGAATAGTTGCATCATCTGGTTTCAAACGTATACATTCCTTCAACACTTTAACAGCTCGAGCAGACTGTTAAAAACATTTTCCATTGAAATTAATAAAAGCATAAATATATTTCACAGATAGAAGATTCCTATTTCCATAATTTACTTTATTTTTCCCATGTGAAGGAGACATTACTAAACGTTCTGTTGACAATTTGTTACAACTTCTAATGCAAATGAAACACCTCAGGTACTGCTGTTGTTATTTAACCCCTATGAACTACCATTTAGTGAAACATTTGCCCAGAATGTAATTCCAGTGGTATATGATTCAGAAAACAGTTTTGAGATGCATTTAAAACTTTGTTAGGCCAAAAGCAAGAGCCTCATGAATCAGCATTAATTTGTACCTAAGCATAAAATTTCTTCATCAAAACAGCACTTAAACAAGTTGTTGCTGGGTAACACGATCTGGTATAATTCACTACTTGCATTCAACTAGCTCAGCTTAAGCTTGCTGGCAAGAGAGTTATCATCACCTTTCAGTTTCCTAAGTTAGAAACTATTGAAATAACATTCTTGGTACAGCACTAGGCATAAATTCAGGAGTACAGTGTACATAGCTGATTTAAGAATTAGAATTATTTTCAAGAACACTACAGATGAAAACTGTGGAAATGCCAAATGTTGTTATCAAAAATTATCAATACAAGAATGACATAAAAAATTTAAGACTTACTTTTCCTGCTGCCATCAAGGACAATGCAAACTGATACCAGAGATGGAACTCTTCAAATGCAAACTTCATGGCTCTTTCTAAACACTAATTTTGAGGGGAAAATTGTTACTTAAGGTCACATTCTTCAATTAGTAACAAGATATACTAGTATAAAAATTTTCTTTTAGACTCATATCTAAGATACATGTAAATAAAAAAATTAAATAATTCAAATAGGTTAAGTGAAAACAGCTGCCACATTCTACGTGGGAAAAAAAGAATTGAACAGCAAATGGATTTCCCACTTATGTTTGTTTAAATATTCCTGCTGGTATTGTCCTATTTAGTCTGAAAGAAGGAATGATAAATATCAATTTACTGAAGGTACCAGCTGTAAAAGGCAGGAGATAAGTCTCAAGTGAAAAGGAAAATTGTACACACAGTCTTCCTAAATTGTGACTACTTAAGCAACGGCACCACAAAGACTTCTCAGTACCACTTAAAGAGGGGCATAAAGGTTCACATGACAGTATTATTTCTATTTTTAAGAATTTATTAGCACTGTATGCTAATTTTGAAGGTTTCATACCTGTTGTTGTCAATAAGAATTATTTCATTTTGCTATGCTCATTTTTACTAACCAGGCCAGCTCCAGAGAGTCAAAAGGTGTAACACTTTTCTGGATCAAACTGATTTTGCAATTAACTTCCTAGTCTGCAGAGTCCCATCACATGAAGCAGCTTTTTCGCTCTGACAGCTAAAATGTAAATGCTAAACTCTAATACCATGAATTATTTTTCACACTCAGACTCAGCCTTAACATTACAGAAAGCACAGCCAGGTGTGTAACATGTTCCCACACTTTAACAGAACCTGAAGCAAATAACAGCACTGAGGATGAAATAAAACAAATATGAGAAGAGCATTAGTTGCTAATACAAATAATGTATGCCAGAATTTTTCCTACTATACAATGCCCAGTATCAAGACTATTAACAAAGAGAATTTTTATTAAAGAATTATAAAGGAATGAATAAAACTACAAAGATGCTAGACCCAACTAAAAAAGAACAAGAAAAGACCTTAAAACAAGCCTTAGGCAGACTTCAGCTGTCAAAGCCCAAGGCAGTGGCTTAAAACCCTCAACTAAGAAGCTGGTCAAACATGAAGGCTCCAACTTTCCAGATACTTGTGACACTGCTTTTGTGTGTAACCAAGATCAACACCAGCACAAGGAACTCCTAAAAGGCACTGAAATCAAAGATCTAAGTCAAATTAAAACAACTTCCATTAATTAGAACATTTAGCTATGCTTAAAACACATGAGCTTTTATACTCCTTAGTTTTGTGACAGACTTTCTGTTGTACTAATTAAAACTGACTTGTATGCACAACTTGCAGCTATGAAGTTGTTTCTAGAAGAATATCCAAATTCAGAGCTTAACAACACAGGTGATGTGGATTAAAGGGTGACTATCAACATGCACCAGAGAACTGGGGCTTTTTTTTCTTTTTCTTTAATTTATATCTTAATAGAATTCCTCTGTTATGGTAGTGAGAAACCATTTTGCAGCAAATCAATCCCTAGATATGCCTTCCTACTACACATGCTGCTTGGTATTTCTTCTGCATACCAATAATTAATCATGGTCAGCAACAGTGTCCTGCTGCTGGGTAAGCACCATTTTGAGCTGCAGAAAGATCTGCTCTGTCCAAAGAGCTGTAGTTGTTTCTCAGATATAAAACTGTCAAAGATGCTTGAAAATTTCATAAAGAAGTCACCACAATCTAACAAAACACACATAAGTTGCATAATCAAACAAAAGACATAAAATAAAACATCACAAATCCTTTTTCTAGGTATTTGTATCTATCATTTATATCCACAACAGTTATCTTTTGCTGTTCCTTTCTGCTGTCTCCATTTAATGTGTATTCTTTTAAGCAGATTCATGCCTTTGTGCCTAAAAACCATGTGAATTTCTGTGCCACTAAACATTTACTACATCTTTCACACAATTTCTGTGCTTGACCACCATCAAGAATAAATTTAGACAGTAAACTTTTTGGGATGCAAACTACCTACTGTATTTATACAGTAGTCAGAATGACAGTGTCTTATATTTGTTTAGCCCTTAAGTACTACCACAATTAACAGGATTAACAGAAATAAGCAACAAAGACACAGGTGAATATTCACTGTTATCAACAAACCTCTGAGAGCATTTCATATTGGCCTCTTCTTCCCAGGGCTATAGTAAGTAAATCGTAGACTACAGACGCACTTTGCAAACTGATGATACGATCATTTTTGTGTTCTGGTATCCTGCTCAGCACAGCATCACGGTTAGCCTGAAACACACCACAAAAAAGGGAACAAAGTCAGCCACTGCAATCCAGCCTAAGTTTTCACTCAAGTTAACTACCGATCCATTCAGACTGACAGTCAGCGGCTGATACAGGTGATACAGACAGAATCTGCTATTAACACAACGAGAATCACTGCTTTTATACATGTGGTAAGATTTATGTTTCTATATGGCTTTTTTTTTAAATTACTTCATTCTAACTACATAAATTAAGTAATGTATTTAAAATTACTTAATAGTTCTCAGAAACCAAATAAGGTGGGTTTTTTAATATAACATATATTAATCTTTCAAAATTTAATTTTATTTTGTGTCTGCTACTAAAACATACTAGATGGATCTTCAAATCCTCTGTTCCAGCTTTTTTTAAATATCATTATGACACTATCCTCTCATTTGTGAGTGGGTAACCTGCCCAGGATAACCACACAATCACCTTCAGGAGTTACTAGTGAGAAGTTAAAACTGCCCCTGGTTCTGAGCACAGGTTTGGAATCAGGCCATGTTTACAGTAAAGCTTTGTACTTTCAATTCTGTTTTGTGAAAGACCAATTGCAAACCTAATTCCTTAATAAAAATTTTCCTTTCAGGAAGGAAGAAAGCTGAGCTAGAACTGCACTGAATGAATTAATGAATTGACTATGTTCACAGAGAAATCTTGTTAAAGAGCAAAGGATAAAATTCAGGTCTCCTAGTAGCTAAGATAACCTATATGGAACTACCCAGTACTTCCACCACTATACCATCAAGCCTCTGAAAATATCTTATCTTGATACCTTATCTTTTTCTATATTTCTTGATGTTTAAAATTCCCATTGATACAAATGCTAGTATACCTGGTAGTTTGAAATCAGAAGTTAAAGTTCCTTTTCTCTCCTCCTCCCTCACCCCCTTTTTTTTTTTAATTACACAGGGCATGGCCTCCTTAATACATTTACTTAAAACCACTAAATTTTCATGGGCAGATTATTTCCTTTTTAAGAGGTGAGGAATAATAACAAATTGTTTCTCTGCTTTAACAGGATAACATTTTAGGCTCTGAATATACTCAATACCTCTTTAAAATCAGAATAATTAAACACAAAGAAATTTTCAGAGAGATACATAGAGCATAAAATGCACAGACATTTCAGGAATTATCAACCAAACAATCCACAACTTGGTTTGAAAACACACACACCCACACACATACACCCCAAAACAGACATTTTGCTTTCTTTTGATCAAGAAGTCTTTGGCTTTTCCTTTCTACACTGCATAAATATATAGTCAGCTTCAATAACTTCTTCCTTTTTAACTCCACATTTAAGTATTATTTGACTCAATTCCTTGCAAGTACAGAACAAGCTATGAACTAGCACTTCTTGTGAAAAAATGGCTGACAATGCCAAAGCAGTATTATAGGAGAGGATGCCTTGTAAGTATTAAAGGTATCTTATACATTTGAACAATCATTTCCTGCATAATTATAAAACATTAGAATGTGTCTACAAACTTAAGTGCTCAGTGTGTCACTGGCCACACTTATCCTATACACAACTCAAGCCTGGGGCAAATGTATAACTTAGGTCACCCGCAGTGGAAGAAAGGCTAGGCTCAGTCATTTAACCAGTGGCTAAGAATAACACATAAGGCTGAGCCCAGAAGGTGGTGATCAGTGAAACGAAGTCTCTTTGGAAGCCAATAACTAGTGGACTAACCCAGAGACTGATACTGCACCTGATCCTGTTCAAAATCTTCATTAATGATCTGGATGATGGGGCAGAGGGTACCCTCAGCCAGTTTCCTGATGATACTGAACTAGGAGGAGGAACTGATACACCAAAGGGCTGTGCTCCCATCCAGAGGGATCTCAACAGGCTGGAGGAATAAGCTGACAGGAACCTCACCAAAGGCTTCAACAAAGACTTGGAAGTGCAAAGTCCCGCACCTGGGAAGGAACAACCCCAAGTACCAGTACATGCTGAGGGCTCACTGTCTGGAAAGCAGCCTGGCAGAAAAGGAGCTGGGGGTCCTAGTGGACACCAAGTTGAACAGGAGCCAGCAATGTGCCCTTGCTGGAAAGAGGCTGGTGGCATCCTGGGCTGCACAAGCAGGAATATCACCAGCAGTCAAGGGAAGCAATCCTTCCCCTCTGTTCAGCACTAGTGAGGCCACACCTGCAGTACTAGGTCCAGTTCTGGACTCCCCAGTACAAGAGAGACATGGAACTACTGGAGCCAGTCCAAAAAATGACCACTAGGATGAATAAGTGACTGGAGTACCTCTTTTATGAGGAAAGGCTGAGAGACTCTTCTGCCTAGAGACAGAGAATTCTCGGGGCGCGGTGTGGGGAGAACCTTATCAATGTGTACAAATACTTGAAGGGAGGGTGCAAAGATGATGGAGCCAGGCTCTTTTCAGTGGTTCCCAGTGACAGGACCAGAGGGAATAGGCAGAAAGTGAAACACAAGAGGTTCCCTCGGAACATCCAGAAATCCTTTTTTACTGTGAGGGTGACCGAGCACTGGCACAAGCTGCCCAGGGAGGTTGTGGAGTCTACCTCCATGGAGATATTCAAAAGGCATCTAGACACAGACACAGCCTGCTCAAGGTGGTCCTGCTTGAGCAGGGGGTTTGGACCAGATGACCTCCAGAAGTCCCTTCCAACCTCAGTGATCATTCTGTGATTCTGCTACTACAGCTTAGCTGACATGGAGCAACATGTACACGCACTGTAATGCGAAGATATCAGTCCTTCAGATCCCACCTTTCTACACATTCCTGTCAAGATATGGAAAGGCTGGTCTCTACTTCGTACGTGTAACAGCTAGAATACAAGGACATCTTACAAAAAAAGTGATGGCAGAGTTGCAGCTGACTTTCCTTATTACACATGACAATACATGTAACAGTAGTCATGTCCCTAAAAAAAGATATTTTGTACTCTGAAATGTACCTATAAGAGAATTAGAACACTTGAAAAGCACAGAACTATCTTTCCCAGAGCATTTCTTTCATGAATATTACAATTTAAATCTTAGTCAAAGCATGCTTTCTGAATTTGGAAATTAAGGGAACCCAAGGTCACACAAAAGTAGGATTTGTAATCTACAAGCAAGATTCAATTTTCTGTATATATATTGCACTAGATCCAGTTCAAATAAGAAGTTAACATGTTAGAGTGCACTACTTACCTGAAACTAGCAGTATGATTTAGGGCTCATATATACACAGTGATTGGATTACTTTTACTTACACAAAATGCTCCTCATATATCAGATCCTTATTCTGTTTTCCAATATTTACTTCAATAAGTTCTTGAAGGCAGAAGCCTTAACACCTTATCTGTGTTTGTATTAATCCACAGGCAATGCAAGGAAGGGATCATAATACTTTGATAACAAAATACCATCTCAAAACACCAACCATTACTCAGCCTCCTGTAACTGTTCTTATTTGTTTCCCTAATACTGGTTTCAAAATCATAAAACACATACTATTTCATATCTACTACAGCTAGAAAGTCAGCATGCACTGAAGTTGAAGTAACAGCTTCAACTCTCAGAATGGTAAGTTTGTAGTGATAAATAGCTTTATGCTCAATCTTTCCCTTCCCCCCCTTCAAAACTAATTTGAGCAAATTACTTAGGCAAAGTGAGTCAATCATGAAAGAATTTATATTCCTGAAAAATGAACCCTTCTGTCTCAGATAACCTGCAATAATTACTTGCAAAGAAAAAAAGCTTGCTAGAGGTATATGTTCTACAGTGACAAGCATTTGGTATAATTAGGCAGATCTAATCCACAAAGGAAAAGCTGTAAGTAACCTGAAACGAGACTTAACAGGGTAGTACTTTAATTTGGTTTTTGGCTTAATGCTGATAAGCAAGGAAGTACACCTGCGAATACAGTAGTCAGTAGTCAGATACTGCAGAACTGGGACTGCTTCCAGTTCACACGATGACCACGGCTCATACCAGAACTCTGTATATCCCCATGAGCTGCTCAGGCAGCTTACAGAGGCACAGGCGGCCCCTCTCAGTGCTAAGTATATACCGCAGCAAAACCCAACACATTACATACAGAAAGGTTTTCTGGTGACAGATTGTAATGAACATTGCAAGGCAGATCACAAGGAATGAGGAAATTAGTTCGCACTACAATGGAAATGTGCTTGCCACTTTAAAATAGTTCAAATAGGACAATGTTCACTAAAATGTTCTGATCCTATTTAACTGTATCAAAACAGAAATTATGGAAGAACATGAAAGCACTGGAATCACCTACAGAACTTAAAAAACCCAAGTTTCATTGATGTGCAGTGAGGCAGACATACGATGTCGCAGACACTAGAGGTTCTACCCCTCCAGTTAGAAAAACAGCCAAAATTTCAGCTTCAGCTTGTCATTTCTGCCACTTGAGAACACATAACTGACCTGGTATGAGAATGCCAGTACATGGCAGCTGATAGATGAATAGTAAAATGATAATAGAGGAAAATATGAAAGGTTAATAAAAGGCACAAGTAGGCCATTGAAAGGAATCACCTACTGAGGAAATGAGGACATTAAAAAAAAAAAAAATCCAGTAGCAAAGGCTGAATGCCAGTATCATTAAAAATAATTTATAAATTTGAGTGGCATCTGAGGTCTAATGCACAATGGAAAAATACTTTTTGGCTATGTTTATTATGCTCATTTAGTAGTCTTTGACTTGGTTTTTACAACAAAAATAACTTACATTTTGAGTCTGAATGGCAACCAGCTGGTTCATACGGATAAATGAGGCCAAATCAAAGACCTAGTATTGTGTTCACCTGCCTATGGTTAGAGGAGGCCAGGCTCAGCCACTCTAAACAAGAACTCCTATTCATAACACTTGCAGACCTCATCTTGCTGGCTCAGGGGAACAGGAGCTTTAGTTTCAGAAGTAACTGCCTGCTTTCCTAATAGAAAATGAAACACAGGTCATAAAGTAAGGCATGACAAAAGAAATTCTATTTTCGTTTAAAACAGAAAAACAAGGAAAACACACAGAGCACATGCACATTCACTCTATCTTACCTACCATAGATTCACTAATAAGCAGCAACAGTAAGGCTTCTTCTGTATTTTCTTGAGGACAAAAGATGCTGTTCAAACGAGAATTTAGTTATTTAAGCAGAGAACATTACTTTTAGGAGTAGCTTACACAAATATAGCAAGAAGACTGTAAAAAATGGAAAATTTCCAAAAAAGAGAACAGAGAGTAACTTGCACAGAAAAAATGACTGGTTAAAATGTATTTCTTTGCAATGCTCTAAATTTGCATTTCAGAAAAGTTGGCCAAACACAGTAAGAGAACAAAACCACCACAGCTGTCAAGAGTTGAACATATTTAAATATCCCAACATTACACATAATTTGACAACTGTAAAAACTGTATGATCGTTTAACTAGCCTATGGCACCTAATCTATCTGAGCTGAATCTACACCACTACTCAGTTTGTCAAAAATAAACTATCTTAAAAGAACAAGATAACTCTCTAAGCAAAATGTGGATAAATACTTCTATTAGTCTTTCATCAAATATGCTTAAGAATTATTTTCCTGATGCATTCAATAGCTGTGAATATTTTTAAATAGAGCCATGGCAATCTCTGCCTGCTTGCCATAACCACTATTACTTCCAAGCACAGAATCACAGAATGGTTTAGGTTGGGAGAGACCTTAAAGATCATCGAGTTCCAACACCCTGCCATGAGCAGGGATATGCTATTATAACAAGCAGTTACAATATTTGTTTTAATGAAGTACACTTCCTTATGACTTAACACTGAAGGTTTGCATAGGACTAGTTTGCAAACTTTACTGCTTTCTCTGAACACTGGATGCTTTCTGAATACTATTCTATGCTGTTTCTGCAGCATAGAATAGTAATCTGGATAGGGTACATGACTGGTAGGAATTCATCCATTCATTCTCTCTCACACAAATACAAGACCCAAAAAAACAGTGACTGTGTTTTAACTCTTCAGATTTCTTTCTCTAAACTGTTTCTGAATTAGCACAAATACTATTTCCTGTTAATTCAGACAAATAGTCCCACAATTAACTGTTTAAATTTAGAAAATAATTCCTTGTTGTTAATAAGCAATTACTATAGCCCCAAGGGTGCTTAAACTACAATAAATTACAGACATGAAACAAAACTTGTCTGAGATTAAAACATCTTTGGAGGGTTTTTTTCCAAATGTACTAGAAATTTAAGCAGTAATTAAATGCCTGAAAGGAAATGGAAACTAAACCACATCTGAACTCCAAGTGGTTTAAAAGCAACATTGCGAACGTATTGTGGTAATATACAGCAACTAAGGCACTAGGGCAGTTGTTTTGTGGTTGGTTTTTTAATTTATTTTTTAATCAATGCAAGTTGCTCATCAAATTTTGAAAAGTATTCTAAATCTTAGAAGACATTTTTATTTTTACATTAAAAAGAAATTTCAAAACACAGTTACTCATGAATAAGAACCACCCAGGACAGGGAATGAGGAGTGAAAAGGAAGCAGAGAGCTCCCCATTTACCTATCCAGTCTTCAATGGAGAATTTAGAATCCTGGAAGTAGACTTAACCTGACCAACTGGCAGTGGTTTCCAGAAAGCAGAATAATGACTGGAAATAGTTGCTGGAGAAATTACCTTCTCAGAGAAAAAAGGGAAGTTGCCCCAAAGAGAACTACTAAAAAATCACTTATCAAAACAAAAGTAAACGTTATTTTCTCCCACAACTTTGAATATATTTTGGTAAATAAGTTGATGTTTGTCTCAAACAATGAAGATCCTCTTTACATAGAAATTACTAAGAACATTATTTGACCTGTGTATGCAAAAAGTTCAATTTAGTAGACTAAACTTGGATATTTTCTGTACCTCCTGACAGATGCAGGCATATGAGTAAAGTAATTACAAGGTAACAGGGCAGAGCAAAAGTGGCAACTGGAAGCACGAAATGGCTACTAACCAAAGGCAAACCAGTAAGTTTAACAGTTCTTAAACTGAGGATAAAGAAAACTGAAGAGGCAGTTAATGCAAAGATCTACAAAATCATAAATGGTATTAGCCAAATCCCATTCACTGTCCTCAAAAGAACAGAGTGCAGTTACTTAACACATCAGGCAACGTATTTATAAAAACCAGCACATCTCAGACTCAAACTGTTGGCAGGCAGATGAGTATCTAGGAAGAAGTATCCTACATGTCTGGCTTGCTATTCATTGTCTTAGGTACTTACTTTCAATCACTAGTGAAGATGAGATACTTGGCTAGACATATTTTATCTGATCTGGTATTAATCACACTGATGTGATGAAAGAAAAGGATTTAATTACACTGTTGAAATTGTGGAACTCATTGCTTGCATGTCCCAAGAACAAGAAAATGACACTGAACAAAGCCCAGATTTTGCCAGGAGGCATGTTTCTACACAGGGATGAGTTAAAAATGAAGAACATAAATTTGAAAGACAGACCCTGAGAAACCTGCTATAAATATTCTGGCTCGAGGAAGGAAAATTGCTAGAAATCTTTTACGACAAAGGCCATTCTACATGCTAGTAATAATGACACCACAATTATGTGGGCTTGCTGCTGTATAAAGTACTCATTAATGGACATCTGCAATAAATGCAGCTACACAATGCAAATGCCTGCAGTGTGACAGTATTTTATGTTGCAATACAAAGACACCATAAACACTAAAACAAAATATCTCTTCAGAGTTTAAGGTAGGACTACTTTTATAAGCAATCTACCACAGAAGATGACTCTTTTGCATATAACAAGGTCACACAATGGAAAAGAGCTTTCATATTAACTAATAAGGCATATATACTGTAAGAGAGGAACAGGCTGTTCTTTAGCATTTGCTGTGTGAAACCAAGTAGTCAGAACGAGAAAACACGTGACTCTGCAGAAAAGAGATTTCCTTGAGTTTGGGCAATAAATACATATTTCTTAAATGCAGTGAGCATGGTGTATCCAGGTATTTTCTTTTTACCAAAAAGGTTGCCTGCATGCAGTTTGTAATGGCATACTTGCAGAGAAACACAGCACTTATTTTGGCAAATGGAATGTTCAACTCTATGCCTGCATCTTTTCCTAAAGCTCAAAAGACTGCTTTTTAATGACCACACATCCTAAACATAATCAGACAAGACTGAAATTAAAAAATTTCACAAGACCTGGGCTCTAATGCACCTGGACAACAATATAAAAAAAAATATATATTTGGAGAAAAAGTGTGAAAAATTTCATATGGAACAGACAACAGCCTCCTCAAAACAGATACTCAGATCACATAGATTTCACAGAACGAGGCTGGAGAGGGTGTCTAGTACAGTCCCTCCACTCAAAACAAGGTGAGCTTGAAGGTTGCTCAGGACCACGTCCATGTGGATTTTTATTATCTCCAGCAATACTGTCCAGACTCCACAACCTCTTCTGTAATTTTTTTTTTTTCTTAAGTTTAAATGCAATTTCAATCTTCTCCATCTGCATTACTTAGCATTGTCCTACTATGGCAAATCACAATCTTGGCTAGACCATTATCCCCACTGCTAGATTCTACTTCTCAGTTCTCTGGCTCAGAGTGCTTTCCAGTATGTATCAAAACAAGCAAATAACAGTTGTCAAATACAAAGATTTACAAAATACAATCTCCCACAAGGACTGGCATGTAGAATACAAGTAGAGTAGTGCAAAGGTTGCAGATTACTTAAAACAAGAACACAAGGAAGTTTCATTAGATTAAACTTAATACCAGTGAAACAAAAAATAAATTTAAAAAAAGACAGTGCCAAATGGTTAGGATTTCACCAGTATGCTTTGACACAAACATGTTACTTACAGGCAGTCAGCTATACCCAAAGACTGTAATAAAGTGCAAAATTTTGTCAATATGTATTTTTGGCACTGTCAGAATGTGTCAAAGGAAAATAACTTTACCGTAGAAACCATTTTCCATTTGATCAGATACAAACAAGCAACAAGCTATTAACTTTTAAGAAAAACTCAAATTCAAGGAAATGGCTCTCCACATTTAATACTAGTGGTGATTGGTTTTAAAAAAACCCCACACATTTTTAAGAAGGAACATATACACACCAAAGATACTCTAGAACTAACCATGGAATATGCTACACAGAAATGGTCCACAGCATACCATTTATCTGAATGCGTGAAAGAATAAAACTCAACAAAAAGGTGGCATCATAGAGGAATGCCAAAACTAACTTAAGAAGATTAAAAGGTAGCTGCCTTGGGAAATAAACTACCTTTGAAACTGCTAGATAAATTGCTAGATATGTTTTGGTTTTTTATGTTTTCTTTTGTATCCCAGGTATAATAAGAGATATTGTCTCTACCACATAACCCAGTATGGAAAAAAATAAAAAATAAAAATTGAGAACTAAGAACAAAAGGTCTTGTGCACACAGTGCAAATTTCTGCTTGTAGAAACATGTCACTTCCCCAGTTCACTTCAGGGAATACATATATACACACAGCATGGGAAACACGCCCATTCACATGGACCAGTTCCGTCTAGATTTCCAAAAAAACATAATCTAAATTACCCAGTGCATTGGGTAACATTTGCAATGATAGAAACAAGGAAGATATAAACTCAGCCATACTTTTCTCCAGTGTATACCCGCGGTCTTCTACTGAGCGCGTAATTCTTAGTATTTGAACCTTTCCGGAGTGGATCATCTAGGGGTGACTGGTGAGGAGGATCTTCCAGTGGATTCCAGTAACTCTGTTCACACATGCCTCGTAACAAAATTTCAGCCAATTGTCTTGCTATTGTCTGTAAAAGTGCAAGATAAATATTTTCCTTAGAAATGATGAATACAAATTCTTCAAAAATGCTTGGATTATTTCTAAAACTAGTCATGTAGAATATATTTTGTTATTTAAAAACATCCAAAAAACCAGACATAGTGCTGCTTGGAAGGTACAAAGACAGTTAATTCTCTACACATAAAGGAATAAAATGGCAACAACAAGCAATTTTTCAACTTTATCAGTTAAATCTAGATACTTCTGAAGTATCAACATCAACTGTTGCTCCTAAGAGTGGAGCTCATCCAGGTATATTTTCAGATAATTTGTGCTCAATAACCTCTACTCCTTTTCCAGGCCTGGAGCAGATGTTTCCATGAGAAAGAGCACAGTGGAGCAGATGTCCACTACAGCCTGCTGAGAGGACCAGAGTGGACCAGGGTGATATTCTCTGAAGGAACTGCAGCCCATGGGAGGGACCCCATGCTGGAGCAAGGGAAAAGTGTGAGGAGTAAGAAGCTGCAGAGAGGAACAGTTATGGACTCACCCTCTACCTTCCAAGCACCACTCAGGGAGTGGGAGGGTAGGGAGAGGAGATAGAAGAGTCAGGAATGAAGGACTCAAGTTGAACCTGGGGAAAGGGGGGTGAGTGGGAAGGTGTTTTAGTTTTTGTCTCACCATCCCACTCTCTTTTAATTGACAATAAATTAAGTTAATTTCCACCAAGTCAAGTCTATTTTGCCCATGGCAGTAACTGGTAAGCAAACTCCCTGTCTTTACCTCAACCCACAAGCTTTTCTATCTTTTCTCCCTGTCGTGTTAAGGAAGGGGAGTGAGAGAGTAGCTGGGTGAGCATCTGCCAGCCAGCCAAGGTCAACCCACCACAGTTATAAACTAAACCCCAACAGACTGGGGCTTCTGACAACTTGTACTTGAACATGTTGGTTAGGCTCAGCAGGAGTGAAACAAGGTTGTATGAAAAAGTTTATTTTGACCAATTATTCTTGGCACCAAATATTTAAGTGTAGAAATACTTACAAAAATATTATTTAAGTAAATATTATTAATTTAATGCTTTGAACTCATCCTATAATCCATAACTATCAGGTTAATCTCCTCTTTAATGTTTAACATATATGCATACCAGCTGCATGAGTATATATCATGACGATGAAAATTCAGAGATTAGTACCAGGGCAGCAGAAAGAACACAAGATCTACATTTGCATCAGAATTGGTAGTATTTCCCAGCAACATTTCCCAGCAACAGATGTGTAATGTTTAAGCCACGGACACTACCATATGATATGCATCTTTCACCTTAATTCCTATACCATAAGAAGTCCTTCATCATTTATTCTATTAAAGTTTGCAGTATTATGCCTCTCCATTGAAAGTCTATTATTTAATAATTTTAATATCATTACTAGGAATCAGTTATTAAATGAATTAAGGAATAAAACTACCTTCCTTATTACCACTCTGGAAGTTTAGGAAAAGTATTAGGAAATTAATCTAGGACATTTTGAAAATCATTACATTAAAGCAAAAGATACAGGCCTTGGCCTTTTGTTATATAAATGGTGCAAAAAAAATACATCACTTTTGGTAAAAGTTTATTTTCTGACAATATAAGTAACAAATCTTACTGATTTTGCTTTTATTGTTTTCCTTTAAGAGGCTTTATCACAAAAATAAAGAAATGATAACTTGTTAACTTCCAACTTCATGGAGCACATATAAAAATGCTGCACTCTGTCCTCACTCCCATTACATTACAAAATCAAGAATCAACACCCTTGTGAAACTATGTTAAGTAATAAATAGGGCAATCATGATTAAGGTTGAAAGTATGGTCAGTCAGAGATCAATCAAGTTTTAACCCCAGCCACAAAAAGGAAAAAGAAATAGAGGAGACACCGCGTATCAAACATTCCTTTTTACTTTAATCAGTCACTTAAGTCAAGAAATGTAACCTTATAAAGTGGTGGATAACAGACCCTGATCAGTATCTGATTATTTGTCTCTAACTCATACACTATATTTATGCTTTACTTGCCTACTAAAATTCTGATGCTGCAACAGGAATGTGGTTTAATATAACTTACCATTCGCAGATTTTGTGTAGTTCTTGTTTCGACAGCTCTTAGTAACTCTCTAAATCTACCAACACCTCTCGTCAAGTTCCTGTATATAAACACAAAATCTGATAGTATTCCAGCTTGGATGTAGTAACACATTAATCCATTACTCAATAAAGTTGTTAAAATCCATGCTACCTTTTTTTTTCCTTGCATAGCACCATCACCTTTCTGTGAGACAGATACATATCCCTGCCACTGATTACTGTAACAACACTCCCTACCAGTTTATTGAAGAAAGAAACATTTTCATGATCAGTAGATAGTTCAAGAGAAAGCAAGGAAAAGTCTAAGAAGTGTCCACCGCAAAAAGGGAACGGTTTCAATTTTCAATTACGTAACTTTGGAAAAAAAAATAAAATCCAAAACAAACCAACATCCCATTTTAGCTGCCTCTTGGCACCTTAAAATAGGGAAACAAAAAAGGAGTAAATCTTGTAATCCTCAGTGAAAGTAGTGTAAAATTTTGAACTCCTTTTCAAAGAGGAAACAGCACAAACACAGCAGGGCCTCCTGTGTGGCCATAAGAGGACTGGGGGATCAGTGTTCTGTTCTCAACTCCAGTTGACTTTTGGGGTACCTCAAGTTTCTTAATTTATGCTTCTTCCACTTCTGCTGCCTAAACAGCTTTTGCAAGGAGATTCAAGATCCTCAGAGGACGCATAGTTCATATTAACAATTTTAGCAGATCTGAACTTTCTTCTCAAACAACAGAATATTTATTTCGAGTGGTCTTGGAGCTTTATCTTTTCCTCATCTCTCTATCAGTTAACTCAGCTATCTGTTTTCATTGCATTTAAAAGCAGTTGAGAATATTTTATTTTATATTAATACAGTTTGTCTTTGAACTGGTGAAGGACTGGGTTGGCTTTTTGCTGAGCTGAACAACTGAAGTCTACAACCTCAACACGTAACATAGCAAAGGCATTTCAATATCTGAAATTTAGTTGCAAACAAAAGTATTTCATCAAAAGTGTGTTTTGTGTTAAGTCATTGCTGTTATATCACACAGTTGTATTACCTCACAATGTGATTTTTATGTGCAAGTTGCATAACATTTACCTTACACAGGCTCAAAAGAGAAAGTATTAACGTGTTGGGTAAGCTTTTTGTAGGTAAAAGCACTACCGCATTGCACTACAAAGCTGATGTTGAAATTGCCGTCCTTACTCTGATGTCTTTATTTACAAATTTATTTGAAATACTGATCTTCTGAATTGCAACTTTGTACAAATTCAAAAACTCCACCATTTTTACACAGATACTTTCTTTAAGTTTAGTTTCAGAATATCTGAAACCAGAGTGTTTGATGCAAGAGATCTTGCTATGGAACTGTAGAACTCTTACCACTTTATCTAGAGACCTACAATTTATTTTACTCTCCAGATTACTTGACAGAGGACACCTCTGTTCTGTTTTATATAATAAAGTATTATCAGCATATTTCAGAAACCTTAGTCTCCAGCACAGACAAACATCTTTCACTAGCACAAGTTCACCTCCTAAAATACTTTATATAAAAGCTCATTTAAAAAGAATAGTATTTCCAAATAACAAAATCTGTATGAACAGGCTGAAAGTCATATCAAAGTAAGTCACTAGTTGGTTAAAAAGAAATAATCACCAGTCATACAAGAAATAATGACTGTTTGTAAAAAATTCCTGTTACAGCAGAGCTTAACCATAGAGTGACCAGTTAGTACATACTAAAGAAAATTAATCTTGTGTATACATCTAACATGGAAACAACTGCATTAAACATTATTTATGTATTTCACACAAGCAGGCCAAGTAAGTACATAAAGCCAGTAGGCCAAATGTTAAGAAAACCTCTGAACTCAATGGAAGCTGGATACCTTCAGCACCTTTGGAAAGCCAAAATACGTACCATTCAGTAATACCACATGCCAAATATTTTAGAGTCAAAACCAGACCACTGGAATCCCAGCTTTAAGTCCTCTGCTCTAAGTGCATATTTCCCATGAATGGAGCTTTCTCTCAAGAACCACATTGCAAGTCACAGATTTGTCCTCTTAACAAGATTTAAGAAACCAAACAGACTTGCCAAAAAACTGAAACATTCCGTGCAAAATTGTCAAAAGAGCAAGAACTTGTCAGCTTGAAACACTAATTTCCCAGTACAGATGAAACACATACTATGCAGTAGAACTTCAAATCACGATAACTTAAATCTCTATGAACTTGTAGGAATTAGCATTTTTTTTCCATACCAAGTTTACGTTTTTTGATGTCTTATAAGAACAAAAAAAAAACTTTATGAAAAAGTATGCAACTTCTAAAAGTTCTTAAGAACTTCATGACAGGTTGTTATTAGTTGCCTATGACATTTTTATAAGTATCTGCAAGGTACTGAAATTTGTGACTGAAGTTCTACTGTATAATGGAAAAAGCAGTAAGATCGTATAAGGGGAAAAATACCTTAAAATACAGAATTAGTTTTTGCTTCATAAAGCATTTAACACTGATCCGCTGCACAAGTGAACACAAGCACAAGACAGATTTGTCGAGCAACTTCTACATGAAGTAATACTAAAAAAAATACACTTCAAAACTATGATCTAAATCACACAAAAGCTGAGTTAAATGCTTTGAGAGACAAGTAATGAAGCAAAATATACCATGAAAAATATGGTACATCTCCACAGTGCACTGCTCTTAGCAAAGTACATTTCCTGTATTTGTCAACAGTTTGTAACATTGGGGAGAAGAGGGTGGTGGCTGTTCTGGCACATACTTTTCCTGCGTAGCCTAGGAAGCACACAACTTTTACCTGCTTTTCATTATGATGTGCCTTCATGTTAGCAGTTCTGCCAGCACCGATGGAACGCCAGGGCAAAAGGGCAGGTTAACTTAGAATACAATGTCCCACAGTGTCTGTAAATGACTTTGAGATCCCTTCCGTTCTCAGGACAAGGAATTTTAAGGTACAATAACATGCACTCAGAGCTGATACTTTTTCAATAATTTCAGACAAGACAAAGATAGCCCACAGATAGACACTGCTAGTCACATGTGTGTGTGTTATATGACTGCCTCCCATCAGAACATGCTCAAGTCAAGTCCTACTAGTTTTTAAAAAATAATTAAAATGAAAATGTTTGCTGCTTTAAATCTTCAATAAAAAAAACACAACTACTTTGACTCTTTAGGTAGTCCTATACCAGTTAAACCTGAGAAGCAGAGTTTAAAGGCACAATCTACTACTGAAAGTCTATACAGATTGATGCTCTTACAGCTAATTTGCATCCTTGTGTTTACATATTTGCACCCTAAACCCCAACAATTTCTATTATAACCTAATTAATTATTCTGATGCAAGATCAACTTTTGCAGTCCTTTGAAAACCTTCAGGCAACATTTCTGTTTAGAATAAAGAAAATATTTTAACTGCATCTATGCAAAGGTGCTCACTCCTAAACAGAGAGATCAATAACTGTAGATATGATACAAGTGCAGCAAGAAAATTAAGGGGCAGTACAGACAGACTTTCAATGCAGGATCAGAAGACTTGAATATAATCATGAAGGCCAGCAGTAGCAAACTTTTGGCACAAACATATTTGTCACCATCACCACCAAGAAGTCTCTTAGTTTTAAAAAGCATGTTTGGCATCAGACACCATAGTTCTTTGGCAGTAGTGGTCCAGACAAACCTCAAACTCCAGACCAATACTTCTTATCTTTGTGTTTCTAAACACACACACACTAAAAAAAAGAAAAAAAAAGAAAAAAAAGAAAAAAAAAGTAGAAAAGAATGAAAGAAACTGCCCAGTGAGAACTAGTCTAAATTTGAAAGATGTTAGGATAAAAAAAACAAACACTATTGCTTAGAACAAAGGGAGTTAGATCTAATCACAATATACGCAAACCAGGCTGAAAAAGAAATATTTTAAATTTAACCTCAGAAAGGTTGATAAGATTAATTTACTTTGTATTTACAGCATACTTTGATAATTATTCTCCAGTAGTATGGGAATGGCTTTGTTTGACAGGTATTTCCCTTATGCTTATCAATTAAAAACCCCAAATATTTAGTCTAATACTGCCTTTTACAGATTAAACATGGACTTAGAATAAATTTTTGCTTAGTGAGCTTAGACCAAACCTCACCTGCTCTGCAATTTGGTGGCTAAACTGCCAGCATTTCTCTGACTTAAGAGAGAAAAGCATATCCAGAGCCATGCCAGTGAACAGGCTGTTACTTACACTGGCCTATTACCTCATTGCTGAGGCTTACTATATCTCATTTGAAAAATATTCATGTTTTAAAAGGAGAAAACCAAGAACAATGAGATCTAGATTGCTTCATCAAAGCAATGAAACAAATTACTTTTGGAACTGAGCCCACTTCCCAAATGCATGTTCTTTCTCCTATCTCTTTCTTTCTCACTATATTTATATCCAGAAAAAGAAATGCAATGTTTGTAAACTCAGTGGTACATTGTAAGTTTTAAGGCTTGGGTTTTTCTCCCAAGAATTCAAATAGCAACAAAAAGAAAGGTATTTGTTTTAAAGGGAAGGAGTAAAAGCAGGCAAAACTCTTGATACACATGCCAATCAGAACAGCGGTATTTCAGTAACTTTGGTATGACTGACATGTTTACAAAAAAAACCCATAAAAATTATTTAAATCCATATGCTCTAGCTAACAACTTTCAGACAATTAAAAGTAATTTGCACAGTATTAAGACCAGAAATTGTTTTACATTGAATCGAGTTACTATATAAGCAAAAAGCAAGAAATGTGACAATCAAGAAATTAACTCTTTAGCAGTAACAGAACAAAGTCCTAATACTGAGGCATGCTATTTACCATACTAGAGCAATTGCTTTATATGGCCCTACAAAGATGAGATTAAAAAAAAACAACTCTGAAACTCTATGGCTTCCTGCAATAACTTTATTAAAGGTCTGACCAAATGGACAATGCTAAGTCTGCACAACTGATGATGCTTCAGATGGTTGTGACTAAAGTTTGTGTTTTCTCTCAGGTTTAAGGAGGGAGAGGGGAAGTATAATTTTATCCACAATTAGAAAAAATATGGATCTAATGCAATCCAAGTCACCTCAAGCAAACATCCTGGGAAGGTTTAGACATCTCCAAAAGGAAGCACAGTTGCAGCTTCAGACAGCTTTTTTCCTTCTCAGGTTTCCCACTCTTCCTCTCATACTTATACTTTGAATATTCTCACAGTACTGTATAGTTTCCACAAAACATTGATTTTCACTAGGTATTAATTCCTGAATTACATGTAGAAAATCCTTTATTTCCTGCCAACATCTAAACTACTCTATTTTTAAGCACGCTTGGGAAAAAAAAAAAACAAACCATCACGATCATCATGATACACTTCTTGTTTTACCCACTGTTAACACATGATGAAAGAAAAATCCCAATTATCTTGAATTCACTACAGAAGATCATGTTGTTTGATGCTTGAAGGTTCTTGATTGACATTTGGGCTTATGAATTAAATATCATTGTGTGCCATTGTGCTACACAAGCCTAAGTATTTGAAACAGCCCAATCAAGCAGCAATTCTTGCATTCAAAATGAAAACACTTACTGCCCTAGACTGCAGTTCCACTGGTAGCTAAGTCTGCCTAATGGCTCACTACTGAAAGAGGAAGGTCTTGTACTTCCCATTCTCCTCTCTTGGTGTTTGTTCCCTTTTTCCCTTTTCACATCTTCCTACTCTCACTTGCATGGTCCTATCTCTTTTCTTACAGCCACACCAACCACTGTCACATCTTCCAGTGAATCCATTCGAAACCAAGGAAAGCTGTAACTTCTTTGCTGTTCTGGAGAATGAAATGGCTTCACAGAAGAGCCAAACAAGTACCTCAACTAGCCAAAAGTAAACAATAAAAATGCATGCCAGGAGTGTAAGTATGGGGAGGATGAGAGCAGGTAACTACACTTACAGTGTCAAGATGCTACGCATTTTGTTTAGTACTTCCCTTGACACCACCACCTCAGCTCCTCCTCAGAATGTTCTTTTATATGTGTATATATACACACCACACTATATACATGTATATATGTGCATGTGTATACAAATACCAGATTCAACTATTAAGGCACAAAGACCAGATTCACAAAAGGACTTCTCCAATTACTGGTGACAGAGTGCATTAGCAGTCTTGCCCTTTAGCTCCTATTATTTTGCAAGTTTCTCCTTTCAAGCAGAGATGTCATCAGAGGAAGAAATGGGGGTAGATTAAGAAGGTGCCAAAGAAAATCAGAAACAAAAAAAGTCCATTCTTGAGTTCACAAGAAAAAAGTGCTAAACATGCCAGAGAGTTTTACTAAGGAAGTAAGTTAACATAGGGAATAAAATAAATAGAATTGAGTCTGGTAAATATTTAATATTGTATGACACATCAGTCAATTTATATGGTCATAAACTTCACAGAGCTACTTTATCAGTATTTAAAATAAAATATAAAAACTCCTACAGAACTAGAAGCAAGAATGTGCAGCACCAACAGTGATTTTGTTTAGAATACCAAACTGAAGACCAATCAGTTTAATATCAAGCATGATAAAAGCATGGAGAACTTCAGCACAGTGACCAACACAGGCATTTTTGAGGTTTTAGAACCTTTCTTAAAGATCCAAAGGTCAGAAATCAGCAGCAGAAACTATAAAGGGAGTATACTTTGATAAGCTGCAAGATTTTAAGCAGCACCAAAACAGCTGCATGCATCAATGAAATTGTAACATTGGATAGAATTCAAAGAGCTCTGAAGTGACAGATCAAACACTTAATCAGAGACTGCGTGGAGCAAAGACAAACAAGGGCAAACTCTGAGCACTGTGTGTGGTTCAGACCTTCCAGTGGTGACACTGAAGAGAAAGGGCGAGAGCCACCCTCGCAATGGAAGCAAACCAGGGGCAACACCTATGAAGAATCAGGTTGAGTTGTGAAGGGGGAATTCACTGACAGGGTATGCCTGACTAACATGACAGCCAGAGAATATATTGGACAGCAGTGGGAAAACAGCAATAAGTGAAGTGTGAAAATGAACCGGGGGGGGAGGAGGAAAAAAAGAAACGAAACAAAATAAGAGGTTAGCAAACTTCTGTTGATTTTCCAGCTGTCTTAGGTAACCCCTGGAAATGTTTAATTTTGAAGCTACTGCTTCTGCTTAGCTAGAGATGTTAAAATTGGAAGAACACGCAGTTTTCCACTACTTTAAGTTGTTTATGTGCCATTTATTCATCAGTAGAGCTAATAAGACTTTTGTCTTTTATTGCCACCTCTTGTATTTGCTATCAGGTTGTTTCCTAAAACAAAGTAGAACGGAGGACAAGATTTCCTTGCCTCTTTTGCACACAACAGCAATTCTGAAACTCCTTACTAAGCCATCTTTTATTTTTATACTCTTCAAATTAATCATGAACTTAGGGAAAGGCAGGGGGAGAGAGCCAAAACTCTCCAAATTCACACTACATACAACACTTTCTGGAATGAAAAGCCTGTGCAAATACTTCAAAATATACCTTTCTTTATACTCCTTGACTGTTCATTGCAGGTAAGGATTCATACAGCATTCCTAAACATGAGACTTACAACACCACTTCTTTCAGGAAGGAGAATGTAAGACCACCTCTGAAAAACATCCTGCCAATAGTCTTATAAAAATGTCACAGTAAGGTAAATCAAATTACTTCACTGCTGAGTTGCTTACCAGACGTGTCTGTTTGAACGTAATCTGAGGAGCTACTTGTTTCCAAAGAAACTCTGTTTCAAAATACCTATGCTGCAGTCTGGTGGGGAATTGGTAAATAAAAAGGCACAGAAACTTTCTCAAAATTATTCATACATACTCACCATGCCTATGCAGAGGACAGAAATAAAATGCACAAGGGTACTACCACGTACCCAGAGAAGGAAGTGTTACTCTCACCTCCTCATGCTTAAAATACAGTGTACCAAGTGGGAGTTCAGAAAAAGGTCATTTGGGAAAATAGGCCAGCACTGGAAGGAGAATTTGGGAGGCAGATCCAAGAGGTGTACCAAACCCAAACAAAACTATTTCAGTACAAACATCAAAATGCCTGCATGTCAACAACAAAAAACAAGGAACTGGCCATATAACACATTATCCTGACAGTTACGTATTTTAAAATGAAAGGATAAGAAAAACAGGACATGAAAAGGGGAATTTTCCAGTATTTACCTGAAAACATAAAAGTAAAGCTTGCCTGCCTTTTAAGCTTCAACTGGTGGCTAGCATTTCTGCAACATGTATTATGTCTCCAAGGTATTCACAGCAGTGAATACGCACCATGGTCAGTTTAATACTGCTTTTTATCTTAAAAAAATAGAAACAACTTCCTAAATTGTTTGGCCAATGATAAGGAAAAAAATTGAGTAATAGATACTTTCAAAGAATTGATGAGTTTTCAAATGCCTTTAATCTCAAAAACAAACAAAACCAGACACATGCAGAACCTCAAACACCTGCACAATATGCAGCTTTTCTTAGCACTGTACCAGTCTTCTGTTCACTGATTTTTTAATATAAACCCACTGGTACAATCTGATTGTTACAGCACTGCCTACAGCTTAAGAGGATAGTGTTGAAGAGTCAAATAATGTAATTCAGTAACTCTATGCAGATGGATTGTCCTTTAGTACTAGTAGTCTTTTTTTTTTTTTTTTTTTTTTTTTTTTTTACATAATTAGTCTCCAGTTTCCTTTATCACCACTATGGCCAAAATACATGTCCTCTTTCCTTGGCAAACTTACCTTAACACTTAGCAAATTTAGCACCTACTAGTCCTCCTACCTGCTAATTTCCTCCTTTTGAAATTAACCAGGCCAATTGACAATTTTGCAGTTAAAACTGGCAGCTTCCATTATTTCAATATGAAAAAAGAAATGATGTAATTAGTAATCATTAATTCAAAATACTGAAAAGCTCCATGTTGAACTACCACTAAAGCTTTAACACAAATGGGCAAATGCTACATTCATAGGAAAAGTAAGTAAATCTTTCTTTTGGTGAAAATAACTATCACCCAGGTACAGCAACTAACCGTCCTTTAGAGAAAAACCAGTATTAACAGAAAGAAAAAAAAAAGACTTAATTATTTGCAGGTTCCTGCAGTTCACATTCAGATGACATATCTCATTAATATTCACAAAACACCGAAGCCCTGTATGTCAGGATTTTTCAATTTGAGCCTCCGTCTTCGGTGGCACGCGGAACTGGCCAAGGCCCCGAACCAGCTGCCCTAAGACTGGCCACGTTCTGAGCCGAGGTTTGGCCCAGGTGGCCCCACAGAGTCCCTTTCAACCTGTGTGATCCTGTGAATCCACATCTTACAAGTTGCAAGGGAAGGGACAAAAAGAAAAAAAAAAAAAGAAGAAAAGCTACTGGCATAGCCATGCCATGTGATACCTGGCATGCAAGGTAGTGTGCTTCAGAACAGTATCAAAATCAGAGAAGGAAATTAAAACAGCAGCATTAAATACAGCAGTAAAGCAAGTATTTTGGGGGGAGCAGGGGAAATGTACTAAATATTACCTCCCAATTTAAGGATTCAACACCATTTTGTTTGCTGCCCATCACAACACAGCACAAAACTAAAACCTTGAATCTGATGCAAGCAACAGCCACAGTCAGCACAACTTGCAGGACATGGGTTAAAAAACGCTAAGTATCTCCTTGGAAAAAGTGAGCTAGAGTCAGAATTCCAACTGCAAATTATTAAAATTATCAAAATTCAACACCAACTCAGATACTAACATTACTCTTTCAGCATGCTTTGCATAACTAATTATTACAAAAGTTATCAGATGATTTTGAATAAAAGTGATTCCTTCATATAAATATCTACCTCAGTCCTCCATGTAAAACTGACAGATTTTCTATCTATATCTTCACAATGGAATCTTATTTTAAACTATGGAAGTCAAGACACAATTCTGAGCAATAAAAACACAACAAGGATTGAAAGAGAAAGCATTCTTGACAGATTATTTTATCTGAAAATCTGAGGGAATAATAATTTTCCCTCACATTAAAATACATTATTTTCTCAATTAAAACTAACAGAGCAAGAACAGTATCTTAAATAAGGATGAGGAAAGCATCTGATATGACTGACATTAAAGTATCCTTCAAAAACTCACTTTTGTTAGTAATCACAAACCAGTGATTTTTGCCCCTATGTTGAATGTATTCTGTCTTAGTTTCCTAACCACATAAACACAGAAGTATCTATTGTTTATTTAATGACCAGTTTGTTTTGAGACTGATGCAGGATATGCAACAAGACCTCAGAGACTGATGGGTAGCTAGCTCTGTATTCTAATACAGTGGACAGCTGGTCATACAGTGACTGGATGTGCACTTGTCAAGCAATTACATAAATCTTTCTCTTATAGATTTCCTCATTTTAAGATCCCCAGCTGAGCCCTGTACAGGTATATATGTGCAACAGAAGCATTTATGGATTCGCTTCCATCCACTCTCCCTCACCCACTAACTTGAGAGCAATATGCCTATACTATTCCTATTTATGCTATGGTGGGAAAAAAAAAAAATTCCTTCTGCATAGACAAGTCCTATATATGAGTAACTCTAAAGAGGTTTTTTGGTTTTGTGCTTGTCAAACATTTTGTAAGCCAATAAAAATCAATTACATGCAGAAAAACTGGTTGAGTAATTTTGTTCTGTTTGGGATTTTGGGTGATTAATTTTCTACTGAGAAGACAGTCTCTGAGAAACAACTTAATGGAGAAGACTAGGAAGGTCGTGCTTCAATGCAGTTGTGCCAGCACAGGTGATGGCACCATCAGGAGTACAGATCTTGTACTCCTCAGGCTTTGATTCAGTATGTGAACCATGATGGAGATTACATCAAACTGCAGTCTGGACCCTGGACTCTGACAGAGCAATATCCTTGGAGAGGGTGTGAAATACAGGAGAAGCCACAAAAGAGAGCTCTGAAAGCTAGCCAAGTTTGGTTTTCACATGACAGCCACCTGATTGTAGACTTCAACCAGAAAGCTTTTTTGCTTTAAGAATGTACACTTCCAGTATATTTCTGAACACTACTACCTCAAATATAAAAACCATTTACAATTTGTCTTGTTTATCTCATAAAATACCAAGCAAACACCAGGATAGAAGAACTTCTGGGTACATAAACTGCTGTCCTTTCTCTCTCAGGGGTATTTTACTTGGAAACAGCTATGTTAAAGTACTAATGTCAAGGTTCCTGTGCTCATGGCTTTTCTTGGAACAGCATCAGGACTTTGAACTCCTTCAGTCTGAAATTACAAAGCAACTACTAGACTAAATAGAAGTTGCTTAATCAGCCTGAAAGACATTTAAAGTTACATATTTCATAATGTTTTTTAAAAAGCACATAAACTCTACTTTAAATTTTAGAACAGCTTCTTCACGTTACTCATTTCCAAGCTGAAATGTTCCTCTGCTCCTAAGTGCTAATTTCAGATTTGTGTGTTAATAGAGCACTAAAATAACATTCTTCCATTCAGACAATTGCCACTTTTTTTTTTTTTTTACTTCCCTTGTACTTACTTACAAAAGCTTGATTTCTTAGCTTAGAAGAAAATCTCTGTACGAAAATTTAAACTTTTGCAAAAAATTTAAAACCAGCTTTCTGGGTAGGCAGCAGTACTCCCTACATTACTGATAAACTTATGCTCTTCCAGCTAGTATAAAAGTCATCTTATTTTCTTTTCTAGTTTGTAACTGACACACATGCACAAAAATGATGCTTTCGCTTCTAGTTGAAGAAGTGTAATTAAAAGCAGTGATTAGCCAACTGACTCCTAGATGTGCAGCAACACTCTCCTGAGTGTCAGTCTCACTTCATGAACATAAATAAAGAAAAGATTCCACTGCACTGCAAAACAAATAGCAGATTTGGTCTGCCTGTAAAAACAGACAAGCACACTTTTCCTCCTCTTCTCCTCCTCCATCACTCACAAGCAGTTAAACTCTGCTGATTCCCTGCCTCTTCCACAGGATTGAAGCCCTTTTAACATCGACAGCTTCAACTGCAAAAAAGATTTATTTAAAATAAATGTTTCCATTTCTAAACAGCCCATATTAAAGACATCTACATTTCCTTTCCTTGAAAATGTTCATATAATCTTTACAATTTTAGATTAAATTAAAACCTAAAGTATGTTGCAAAGCTTAATGGATCTTGAATCTAGTTTCTATAAACCTAACATCAGGAGTGATGGCAAATTTAAAAACCAAGCTAAAATAAATGTATTAAAAATCATGCTATAAATTTGTCCCTATTAGAAAAGTATATATTTAAAGTTCTGTTCAGTTCTGTTAAACTCAAGTTAAAAACCATTTTAAAAAAATAAATAAATAAAGGAGGTACCCATAAGGCAGTAACATAACTAAGCAGCTTGGAACAATGACCATATTAGGAAATCTTGAAAGAATTGGGATTGGCTCTATATTAAGAAAGGAAACCAAAGGATAAAATGGCAGGAACATGTTAAAATAACGATTGGCACACAGCTATTTTTTCTAACGCCTTGCTTCCTCTCATACCACAAAAAAAAGTAGTACTGGCCAATGAAATTGAAAGAAGAAATTTAAAATGAAATATCTAATATGTAATTAGCTTCTAAACTGCAAGTTAAAGACTTAAAAAATTATTATATGCATGTAGGAGTTAACAAGAACACCAACAGCTTCACTGTGAAGGGTTAAAGCGTACAGAGAACACAATCAGCCTTTCAAAGTTCACACCAGACCAACTGATACGGTCTAGGAAAAACATTCCTATTGGCTGGATGTTCCTTAATACCCCACTGCATGACTTCTTTGCGTGCCTGTTTTTTGTTTTCTTAATTAATTTTAATCTGCTATGTCTATTGATGATTGCTTTTACGCTCAACACGTCAGATTAAATAGACCATTTCCATTCCTAGCCTTCAAGCAAATTGTTCAAAATGTGGAATTTTTAGCTTATTCTTAACCACGATTGCCACTGCAATTCTTTCAACATGTATATTTTATTTATCTTTTGTGCAGGCATGAAAACAGAAATTTTATTTTTAGCTCTAGTAAATGAAAAAAAATAATTAACTTTCAGAACATTCCATTTCTCCTGCAATTAAACAATGAAAACAGAACTAAAATGTAACTCTCGGATCATGTGTTATTGCCGCACTACTTCATTACTTTAAGAATGAGAGTTCAAAAGCTTGGTGATCATTTCCATGCCAAAATCCCCTAAGGGCTTGAAAACTTGGATAGCCTTTTGTCACCCTACCATCAGTACATTAAAATCTCGAACTCTTTACAGACACTGCACGATTTCCCTTCATCTCCTGCTCATATATTTGAAAGAATAAAAAATATTTTTGGTACAAAACAGTAGTCCTATCAAGCGTTCCAATATTTCAATCAAATCACATTTTCCTACTGAAAGAAGAAGCCCTGCAAACAAATTTTTAAACTTTGATTTCAACAACAAATGTCAGAAATGTACTTAAAAACCATTTATGCCAAGTTTTTAAGCTCTTAAAAATGGAGAGTTGTATTCATTTTTTCATTTTCTGTGATATATAAATTTATTTTTAGGCTTTTAAGGCCTTATTTAAAATAAATCATAAAGGATCTCCCATGCAAAATCTAAAAGGATCTATAGAGCAGGTACAATGGAGATTGTATACTGGTATACATACTGTTGATCTTCATGCACATTTATCCTGCAGCATAATGTTAAAATAAGTGATAACTGAAGAGATTTGGAAAAAAATTACAAAATCAAAATTATAAAAATCAAGAGTTTCGATATGTTATCAATCACTTTCTAACAGTGTCTAGTAATAAAGTAAAAAAAAATTTGCATAGTTAAAGTATAAGGTATTTCAAGTTCTTATATTTATTAAGTAAAAATATAAAATGTTTTCTGTTTAATATACTTTGATCAAACTATTTTACAATATGTAAATAAATACAATATGGGCACCCCTACTATTTCAATCAAAATGTTATTGTTTTACTAATAAGAGTCTCATGATTACACAATCCACAATTGCTAAAAATGATGATGCCCAATTAGATCACAAATACAAAAACTAAACAAAAAAGCAAACACAAAAAAGGAGAATCAAATCTTACCCATTCTTGAAATATAAAACATGTGCTCTTTGAAGTCCTGTTTCCAGGAAAAAACCAAGTTCTTGTTCATGTGCAGTGGGCCCTGGCTTAGGGCTTCTGTTTTGTATATTGGCATTAATTATCTAAGAGAACAAAGGAAAAAAAAGTATTTAGAAAACAAAAACAGATTTTGTGGATTTTTACATAGAAGCTAATACCTAATGTTGAAGAAATCTTTTTCAATTGTAGGTGGTGGCTAGTAGAATATTTCTATCCTTACCTCCATTCCCACATAAATATAAATATTTTTGCTCTTGGCTATACCCTTAAAAGTAATTTCTTCACCGAGCAGAAATGCCACTAAGAAAAATTTTATAATAGCTTTTCAGAAATTTTTTGTGAAAAATTTGTGAAAATTTGTATATGAAAAAGCATATTTACAACCTTATTCAGTAGCAGGAGATGGTATTCAAGATCTAAAAGCCTGATAGGTTAGGAAAGACTGCTGCAGAAAGCAGTAAAAAGATTAGAAGTGATCTCCAGAGTGATTTCCAACAGTTTAGAAATAACTTAATTTGTATTACATCAACATTAAAAATGCTCTCTCAGATGGAGAGCGTTCAGCTTTCAGTTGCCTTCATATCCACCTCACATAATTTACCAGTCACTAAACAGTAATTAACCAAACAAAAAACCCAAAGCAAAAAACCCTCAGAAAATAAAACTGTGCATGTATTTTTAAAAGTGTGAATTACTTTTCTTTCTCCCATCACATCAAAGTTTTCTTTCTCCTTCCTTTTACTTTCGTGATCCTAACTGTATCTAGCAACCCCTTCAAAGACAACCGTCAAATGACAGGCCTGAGGCTTGGAAGCAGTAGCTCTGAGAAAGAGGCTCAGCTCATATTGCTAGCTTGCTGCATTCGAACAGTATGTACAAGCCAAAGAATAGTCCCAAGTGTATTATATTTTTTCCAGATATATCTCAAAGTCTAAATACAATGCAGTAGTGTGTAACTCCTAGAAACAAAGGGTAGCACAAATATTATTTTCTTAAAAAAAAAAAGTATTTCTAACACTTGAAGGCTTTCTGGTAAGTGGTAAGAAACTGAAGACAAGGTTAATAGTGTAAAGGGAAACAAGAGGAGGAAATAAAACAGCCTATGTATCTCTTTAAATTCAGATGAAGTCTGAAGCTTTTAAATCATGAAGCATTATGCTCTTTACAAATAAAAACCCTAACTTTAACTTTCCATAATTCCTAATCCATAACTTATAAAATGGGGAGGGAGAAAACAGTAACTTGTGTAATATATTCCACAGAGTGACATACTAGCTTTCATCAATGAAAAACAAGTCTCCTATTTACCTAGTACCTTGGATTTTAAAAGTAACTATAGTTTCATACATACAGTGAGCAAGATATTAATGAGGTAAAATGACAAATGGGCTATCAAGTCTGAGAACACTGTCCTGATCCAATTTACAGAACTATTAAGATTTATCTGAAGTTCATCTATATTTTAAAACCATACGTTTATCTGGCTATCATAGCTGGTGATTATTTCATTGTCTCAGGATTTTGTCTATTAGTTGAAGCAAACACACTTTCAGTTACTATGCTGGACACCCCAGTGATACGTCAAGTGTCTTGCTGACAGGTACAATGTTACTGCAGAATTCTACCTTCAAGTAGTTTTATAGAGAGGATTTAAGAGCAGTTAAGTTATTAGTTCCAAATAAACATCACCGAGATCAACTTTCAATCTTCACATCTTAATTTTGAATTGAATTTTTTTAAGAATTATTGGAAAAGCTAGTAAGTACACACATACAATGTACATATTCCAACACGTGTGTTTGAAAGACACCACAGTCCCACATTCATAAATGAACTACCATACAGTAACAAGAGGCTACTAATCAGCATTTTAAATATACATAGTAGTTCAGAGGAGCTCTGTCCCTTTTTAGACTACTAGTATTGTTTCCTAAGAGGTCACAATGAGAGAACAGTCAGAAGAAAAGCTACCAGACATCCATTAAGGCACATTAATTTATTGTCCAATTGTGTGCAAAGTCCTAAGAAAACAAATATTAGACATCTTTTAATTGAGTTGCCAAAATGTTGATAACACCACACCAGTGAAAGATGAGCCATGCAGTTCTTCAATTAAGCAAAGCATCCCAGCTTACCCTTTCTATCTCCTGAAGGTAGAGAAGAGCAATGTCCCCAGCCTTCTCGTAGCATGTAACAATTTCTTGTTCACGGTCCACATGGAGGTTGCTAGCCGAAGAAGAAATTGGTAACTTCTCAAGACAAAGACCTGCAGGGGGGAGGGGTGAGAATCAAACTAATTATTAAAAACTCATGTCATATAATACTATACATAAAAAACTGTCCAGGCTAAGTCCCTTTGGTCAGGAGAAGAAACAGAAAAAAAGATTACCAAAAACTTATGAAGGTATGATCCTCTGTGACAGACACTAATAAAAATATAAATAACAATGACTCCTCCTTAATAATTATAAAACCAGAAGCAGCACTTTTTTTAAAAAAGACATTTTGATTTAAAAGACATTATCACAGTCTACCACAAAAGTGCATAATGTCTTTCTACACCAGTTTTAAATTACTGAATACATCTTCACTTTTCCAGAGTGGTCACAGAAACCAAGGCAGGGCGAGGAAAGACACTGAAGGTGAAAGGCAGAAGCATTTATAAAAACATATTCAAAAAAATAAGGGGTTAGGAAGCATAGTTTTTGTATGTGTTTTGTATTTTGCCTCTCATCAAGTCACAGAAGTCTTCTCAAGGCTTATCCAACAAATACATTATCTGGTATTTTGAAAGGGAGAAAAGAAAGTGTCTGCTTGTCTAAAATAAAAACCAAACAACTCTTTACTAATCAATGCTATCTCCTTCACAAGCCACTTCTATTACAATAATTTTCAAGATAATTAGAGAAAACAGCTGGAAAGGACCTCGAGAACACTAATCCATCTATCTGACCGAGGAATCAACCAACCCCAGACACTTTCACCTGTTCTTCTAAGCCTCTGACGACAGGTATGTTTTGGCCTTCCTAAGCAAATTATTATAGAGCTCAACTATTCTCACAATTATTTTTTCCTAATGTCTAGATCTCCCTCCCTAGATTAATTACTCCTAGTCTTAGAATCAAAGAATGTATTGGGTTGGAAGGGACCTCCAAAGGTCACCTAGTCCAACCCCCTGCAGTAAGCAGGGACATCTTTACTAGAGTAGGTTGCTCAGAGAGAGCCCCATTGAGCCTGACCTTGAATATCTCCAGGGATGGGGCCTCCACTACCTCTCTGGGCAACCTGTTCCAATGATCCACCACCCTCATATTGAAGAACTTTTTCCTTCTTTGTCCTCTTCACAGAGACATTATTCCTTTCTTTACAAAATATTTTTTCAGTGAGAGAGAGACAGAGACATGCCTGCAACAAAGAACGTCAATTCTTACTCATTTCTCTTTTCATGATTCCTTGACAGCTAATCACTTTTATCCACTCTCCAACAGGTTACCTCTATCTTGACTCACTATCCCAAAACCAGATACATGGTCCACTTGAGCCTCAATACCACTGAGCGGAGAAGATTAAAGACTTCAGAGTTTTGATACAGGACACTAAAAAAACCTCAAAACCCAAAAAAAACCCAAACACCCAGAAACAACAAATAAGCAGAACTTTAAAGTCTCCCCTTATAAATTAGTAAAATATTATCTTCTGTTTATGATCTGGAACAGATCACCAGATCATATTCTGCAAGCCAGCTGCCTCATCAGTTCCCCTATCTTTTATTTATTTGAGTAATTACTCGTATTTGAAGTGTAGCACTGTCCACATATTCTGAAGAGATTTATTTCAAGTCATTTTTCTAGCTTGTCAGCAGTAAATGCTGATCCTGAAGTGCCTTCAACTGCTCCCACATTAATATAATTCACAATTTAAATGACCATACTCTCAATTCATCATCCAAGGCTTTGAGAATCCATTGCTGGAGAAACTAAAAACAAAAACAACAAAATGCATAGTTATATATTGGGGAGATGTCTGAAGAATGCCACATAGTACAAAACCCCAGTCTGGAGAACAGTTTATCAAAGGGTTTCTGTCCATCAATACCATAAGGTGGGGACAATATGTTTCACTGGAATTACAACATTTTTCTTACGAAAATAACTTGGGAAGACACAGCCATAGAATCTGGACTTTACTTATTGATAAACTCAAAACTATACCATATTTGTGATCTCCAGATTCTTTTAAAACATCTATTAAGTTTCAATATCTCCCTATATAACTCATCTGTATAAAAAAATACCAAGCCATATTTCTGGCTTGAGAGGATGCCTTAAGTCTGTAACAGTTTGCTGGCCACCTTTACCCTGCAATCCACCCTTTTACCAGTACAAACAACATAGATCCTACAGCTCTGTTTGCTAGCTATACATCCAGTTAAGACAAAATCCTGACTCTAGTACTAAGTGTTCTGCTAAAGACAAAATAAAATTCAATATACTTTTCAGAAACCTACACCTGCCTAAAGCACAGCAAACGCACAAGTAATGTGTTTCTTAAAAACCTACCAAACCTGAGTACAACAGACACCAGACTTTCCTTACTACTATGGTTTTCACCTAACATGTCCCTAAAAATTAAATAAATTTTAAAATAGTCTAGAGTAGCCTACGCTAATCTGCTTTCCTTCAATTTTTTAATCAAATAGTAAATATCTGAGAGGTTTTTTTGCTATGTGTAAGTCACAGATGAAAAACCAGCAAGATTATAGAAAAAGGTCAGTTATCCCACTACTGCAGTAGGCTTGAACAGACCCTCCAATAAGAATATCTCAATGTACAGTTCATACTGGATAGAAAGTCTGCAGTGTCCTATACAAATACCTTCAAACTCACACTTAGAGGTGACCATAAAATACAATAAATGAGCTGCGATAAAAATGTCAAATGACTGAAAGCACCAGATAGTTGGTAAGCGGATCACTCCTCCCCACCCCTTCTCTCCCATGACATGAAGAGCCAGTGCACCACAGTAATCCTCTACTACATGAAACATATTACTCAACTGGCTATTTCTAGATTTGACTTGGATTTATTATTTCTATTTTTATACTTTATAGCCACAACTATAAACTTTTTAATCTGAAAAACTCACTATAAGAACATGTGCTCATTTTAGCTGAGAATTTTCTTTAAGATATGAGAGCACCTTAGTGCTCTGCCAGAAACTTGAATTCAGAAAGGCAGTATAAAATTCTAAGTGTCCTTTGATAAAGTATGTAATACTATTTCTTAGGATAACTTTATCATACAACCAGTATTCACTGTCTTTTTCCTGCTATGTTTATTACAACCTGGGAAAGCATGCATATTTTAAGCATGTAATGCTTTGGAGCCAGAAGTTCATTTGGAGAACTATCCTGAAATGACCACTTACCACAAATATTGCAAATATCATTGCATTTATTGTAAAGATCACAGCTATTTGTTTATTTAACTTTTATTGGTTATTTTGTTTTATTCTTCATTTAAGAATATGACACCAGTTGGTATCACAAGCTGACTTTGATGTTCATGGCTTTTAAGTTTAAACCCTTCCAGTCAAAATCACCTTCAAGTAAAAGCTTCCAACAAACACAGTCAGTTTTATTTTGGGAAGACACTTATCCCATACATATCTAGTCCTGATATCAAGCAAGATGACTCCTGAGGGAAAAGAAAGTGAGAAGCAGTGAAATGAATACGAGTCTGTACTAGTTAAGCTTACATGTTTTGCAAGGTAACTTAAATTGCTTGTCAAAAAAGCAGAACAACAACAAAGTATTTCTACAAGAAAAGAATATGCCTGATATTCAAATTACATAAAAAGTGGCACTCTTGTCTCTATGGTCTCAAATCTGTGGCCAAGGTTATGTAAAATATTTCATTTTTACAAATACAAGAACAGACCAGCCCTACCACCACATACACACACCCTGACCACCACCCAAAAAAGAGGACTCCTCAGTAAGAACAAGTAATAAACTAACAATTTTTAAGAAGTCCTTGTGCAATAGATTTGCTTGTTCTTCGAAAACCAACTGTTTTTATGTTAAGGACAATTACAGGAATTACTATTCATTTACAAGTCACTTTAAAAAAAAAAGAGCAGACTTCTAAATTCTGTAGGAAAACAGATTAACTAGCACTCTCATTTCATTATATAGAGTAAAAAAAAAAAATACTCTAAGGTCAAAAAGGAATCCAGAGCACAATTCAGATCTTTACCAAGTACTCCTACCACCCAGACCACTACTGAGGCCATTATACAAAGAAAAAACACAAGGCTGAGAAAAGCCCATCACATTTACTGCATTGTATATCTCGGGATTTTCCAAGATGGCAGACAGCACCTTGTCTGTATAAGTGCTACTAAATTTTAAGAGACCACAAATAATAACAGATTTCATGGTATATCTTCTATTTTTGGGGAGTTACAACATTGGTGGATAAGGCTAAAGCAACTGATGTCATCTACCTGGACTTGTGCAAGGCGTTTAATACTGTCCCGCACGACGTCCTTGTCTCCAAGTTGGAAACACGTGGGTTTGATGGATGGACCACTCGGTGGATAAGGAACTGGCTGGATGGTCGCACTCAAAGAGCTGTGGTTAACAGCTCAGTGTCTGAGTGGAAACTGGTGATGAGTGGTGTCCCTCAAGGTTCAGTATTGGCACCGGTGCTCTTTAACATCTTCGTTGGAGACACGGACAGTGCGACTAAGTGCACCCTCAACAAGTTTGCCAACGACACCAAGCTGTGTGGTGCGGTTGACACACTGGCGGGACGGGACGCTATCCAAAGGGACCTTGACAGGCTTGAGAGGTGGGCCTGTGCCAACTTCATGAAGTTCAACAAGGCCAAGTGCAAGGTTCTGCATCTGGGTTGGGGCAATCCTAAGCACAAATACAGACAAGGCAATGAGTGGCTTGAGACCAGCTCTGAAGAGAAGGACTTGGGAGCAGTGGTGGATGAGAAACTCAACATGAGCCAGCAGTGTGCGCTTGCAGCCCAGAAGGCCAACTGTGTCCTGGGCTGCATCAAGAGAAGCGTGGCCAGCAGGTCAAGGAAGGGGATTCTCCCCCTCTACTCCGCTCTCATAAGGCCCCACCTGGAGTACTGCGTCCAGTTCTGGATCCCCCAATACAAGAGAGACATCGACCAGTTAGAATGAGTCCAGAGAAGGCCACGAGGATGATCCAAGAGCTGGAGCACCTCTGCTGTGAGGACAGGCTGAGAGAGCTGGGGCTGTTCAGCCTAGAAAAGAGAAGGCTTTGGGGAGATCTTATAGCGGCCTTCCAGTACCTGAAGGGGCTACAAGAAAGCTGGGGAGGGACTTTTTACAAGGGCAGGGAGTGATAGGATTAGGGGTAATAGCTTTAAACTGGAAGAGGGTAGGTTTAGATTAGATATTAGGAAGAAATTCTTCACTGTGAGGGTGGTGAGACTCTGGAACAGGTTGCCCAGAGAAGTTGTGGATGCCCCCTCCCTGGAAGTGTTCAAGGCCAGGCTGGATGAGGCTCTTAGCAACTTAATCTAGTGGAAGGTGTCCCTGCTGATGGCAGGGGGGTTGGAACTAGATGATCTTTAAGGTCCCTTCCAACCCAAACCATTCTATGATTCTATGACGATTTTCAGTAGACAAGCCAAAGGATAGAGGAAAAACAACTAAAGACTATTTTATACTTAAGTAAATAAACATGCTTTTGCAAGAGACAAAGAGTCACATCAATAGACAAAAATTTCTGGGTTTGCTTATGTCCTTAAATGGACATGTGAAATCCAAATGTATTTTAGTGTACAGCACTTATTCTTCCCTATAGGATATGCAAAGCAACAGTGATAAGTGTTCTAAATGCTATATACACAAAAAACCCTTTTCACCTTCTTTGAAAGCTTATATATTGAGAACAAACAATTATATAGACATTTACTAGTCATTGTAAAAGAGGAACTGATAATCTAGAGTTACTGCTATCAAGGAACTCCCGCAGTTTATTTCTGAACTTAGAACAAACACTGCTAATCCCACTGAAGGGAAGGATTTATTTCTAGAAGTCCTCAATCAAAGACTCTGACTTGCCTGCAGAGGATTCTTTTAGACAGCAAAGCACAATTTTTTTTTCCTCCTCAATTCCCTCCTGGTATTTGTAAAGTAATTATTATAAAGGAAAGGAAGAAAAGTAAAAATAGAGAGTAGGGAAACACATCTATAATAAATTACCTCTTACTTTCACAATTACTGCAGATACACTGTCTTAGTAGGAACTGCCTGTTTCTTTAAACAATCTGAGGAAATACAATTTATTTCTCTGATTTTTCAAGTGCCTCGTATTGCTTAGCCCCCCATGCCAAGACACAGAGAAAAAACTCTCCAACAACTGTCAGGATGCTAGTTTAATACCCAATTAGCTTTCCAGAAAATTCATCAGAAAGAAGGTCAATAACCCCTTGTCCCAGCACACCTGAATTTAAAGGAAGCTGCTGTGGCTAGCCGTTCCCTTTAACACAGACTACTTACAGAGAATTAAATCCATTCTAGATGAAACCCAGCGCAACATAAGCACAACTTTCTAGAGCTGAAGACAGCATTTTATCATGTGTGCTCATATGGCAATGTCTTTTCATTAGTACAGCTTTACTAATACCATAAAGTGAACATCTACTTATTAATCCGAGTAGTCAATAATACCATAACAATATTTGAGGATTTCTTGCAATATCACCTGAGATAACCGTTGGGAAATGATTGGTCACACTTTGTAACAACATTCAAGTCTTTGCATTTTCTTAAAAGCACAGAATTGACTTTTATATTATTTTTAAACAGAGGAGATTAATATCTTCACAGATGCATTTGTTTCCTACAAACCTGGTGCCAGACAATTCTTGCTTTACATTACAGCCCTTTGACAGACAAGCAACTTCTAGCGAGATGGGAAAAGTTCAAACTGGAGATAAAAGCTGGGAAAAGGACTGATAACTGTTGTAGATCTTCAAGCAAGTGAACCTCTGATGAACCTCCCCAAAGCAGAAGAGCTGCACACAAGTATATGGAGTGGTGATCAAGGAAGCTGTTCACTCAGGAGAAAGGAGATGGTTCAACTCCAGAATGTATACTGAATTGTTTTGCTATATATTGTCAGGATTGCTCCTATACATATCTCCGAGGAAAACAGACCAGGCTCCACTGTGACCCCGGTTCTTCCCATGACATGAGAAAAAAAGCCACTAATTTTAATCACAAATTTTTAGAATCACTAATTTTAATTTTGGCTCAACATTTTCTCCCTCTCCTCACACCCTGCCAAAGGCAGGATTTTGAAGATATTCTAAAGATTCTGAAGAAACTTTAGAAAAATACACCACTAAAAGGCACAAGTCCTAGAAGAAACCTATTTTAATAAGAAATAAAATATTTTCATAAAGTGTTTGGATTTCAAATACCAGAGCTAAAAGCAGCACTGTGGAAAGCAGGATGAACCCCTGGGTTCCCCCCCAGTCCCTGCTGCAGCAAGGGCAGAAGTAATAAAAATAGACTGGGGAAAGACAAGCTTTAACAGACAAAATGTGAAGTATCTGTGGCACAGGCTTCCTAGCCATGGTCTGCAAACTGCTTACTGACAGGCTGCAACGTTTGCACAGCAATATAGCGGGAGGGAACTTGAGTTCTTGACCCATGCTTAATGAGGCTAGAGATCCCTGGCATAATTACTAAAACAGCTTTCATTTAGCATTCTTCCATGAAGAGTTGCTTGGTGTCTGCTGACACAGGCCAGCAGTGCACAAGATCCCATTACAATCATATATGATTAAAGTTAAGTGCAGCATCTTTTGCTAACTGCAAGGCAGCAATTCCCATGCACCTGACACTTCACTGAACCTAATGAGTATTTCCATGTTTCTGTAAATAGACCTAATTAATAGCCAATCATTTAACTTGGTAAATGCAACATTAAATTTGAATATGGGTCAGCAGTAGTAAAGACAGTCTCACCTTACTCAACATACATCATCTAAATATAAACACAGTTATTTGAACAGGCAATATGAGACGTAAAACAGTCTGCAGCAATAAGGCTACAATCCTGTAATGTCACAGTCTAACTTACAGGCAACATCCCTCACATACTTAACAAGAACTCGTTACTGTAATACAACACAGTCATCTTGATAGATATCTGGAGTAGCCTGCTAATCTATAAAATATAGTAAATATAAACACAATTTCTTTACTAAAATCAAGTTTCCAAAGTTGCAGACTTTAAGAAATGTCAAACCTGCAAATTGCTATTTTCATCTATAAGTGCTTGTATAAAGGTTCACTAATTTGTAATGCCAAGTATTATAAATTCATTTTCCAATTATTTCTGTTGACTTATGCAGCAGTATCAGAATCATGTAACCTACGATTTCAATAAGCTTATTTCCTAGTTAAATATATACTTGCTATTTCAGAGTTACTGACAAGTTGCACCTCCCCAAATTAACATGTCAATATCCCACTGAGCATGCATCCCATCTCTGCTTCCATAAGCAAACAAAAATTGCTTAGAAACACAGGAGATACTGCCATGTACAGTATCTGAATAATGCCTATGTGTGCTTTCCAGCATGTTACCTCATTCATTTACTGCTGAAAACTTGCAGAAACTTAATTGTCCTGCTCCTAGAGGCCATATCCCTAGGGCAATATTAGCTTCAGATATTATTAAAATGGATTCTAAATATATGCTCCTGTATGGCAACAGTGTATACAGATTTTTTTTCTGGTTGGTCTTGTAAGAGAAGGGAGTAGGAAAGGTTGGAGCTAGCTACACAAGCCTAATATGAAAAAGGAAAAAAAAAAGTTAGATATATGCAATCTTTAATTACCTTTTCATGGATTCATAATTTGTCTTATTTCAGTTCTTCATAAGTTAATATTTTCCTCAGTCTCAGAATTGAGCATTGCCATTTAAACTGATCCAGTGAAGAAAGTAAGCAAGTGGATACTAAAGAGACAAAATTAACTTCTTAACAAGGGAACCTCGTCTGCTTAACAGAAGGTGGTCATTCCTAAGCAGGTACTTAAATATCAAGCATAAAATACAGCCACAGATGCACAAAATCTCTATGCATTTTACTTTGAGCCAAGACTTGCCATCACAACCTTAAGACTGTCCTTCCATCTTCCCCCTGCCCAGCCTCTTTTCTTAGCTTTGCTCTTGCAGCATGACAGCTCCAGTAATTGTTACCAATGTCCACGCTACACCTGTAGCAGAAGGAAAAAAAAAAAAACCAAAAAAACCCAAAACAAACCACCCTGATTTTTTTTCTGTATTGCTTCTTAAAACTTTATATTAAAGGTATGATCTGCTCCTATGACCTATCATCTAAACTGCTGCTACAAAAGAAGGAAAGGCAGCAGCTTCAGGGAGTCAGCTCCAGCAACATCCATGTAACTACTTTCAGGCTAACACTTTGTTACAATGGAGTGGTGCAAACCTGCCCATCTTCCCAGCAACGTCCTTCTTTTATATGCCCATTTTTCTTCCCTCATCACACACTCGTGAGATAAGGCGGCACCTCCAACCACGGACATTTCTCTACAGAAAATTGTTTTATCGGTTGCTTCTCCTCCGCTTTTGTGTCAAATGAAATTACAAGCAGATGGGGGAAAAACTAACAAACAGATCCAAATAACTATTCACGGTTTTGCAAATACTAAGTGGCCCGTTGTTTTGAAAAGCTCCATCTCATAATTTTTTATCTTTTATATGACATTTAAAAATTGACTCACTCAATTTCTTGAAGTCTTTGAATCTAAGAAAATTCTGCATTTAATATCAAAACTACAATTTTATTAATACTCTGTCCCACACAACACCTTCTACAGAGTCATTACTCAAAAGCACAGCACCAAAATCAGCTCTTTTCTTAAAGATGAGATCTGTTCCACAACTGTATTCTATGGGCACACACACTGTAAGGGCAAAAGAGTATGCCTGTTCAAGTTAACCATATAAAAGAAGATCATTCTCCACTACACTTCCAGTTTTAACTTGTGAATTTGAGGAAATGGTGAAGAAAGGCAGGAAAATATCAGAATTAACTATGTTCAGTGCAATGTGTGGCGGTTACCTCCTCGCAACTTTTGTGTGAGGAATATCTAAACAGCGCTGAGTTCAGACCTATGCTAATCAAGTTTCTGAGGCTTTGCCTCATGCATATTCACATGGCCAGTCTACTCTTTGCAGTTTTAATGGACAGAGCAGCAGACAACTTTCCATCAGACCACTCTTGCATCTTCTAGTCAAGATAAAGCATAAGACATCACTACTAGCTTTGTTGCCAGAAGCCAGAAAAAAAAAAACAAAAAACCAAAAACACAAAACCAAACAACTTGTTCTGTTCCTTGAATTTCTTCCCAAAGTTGGGGTTTTTTTTTTGTTTGTTTGTTTGTTTGTTTGTTTTCCCCTCACCATTAAAAACAACTGCCCATGAGCCTTTTGGTCTGATGAAATACAGCAGTTCCTTTATCACCACACTAACCATTTTGAGCATTTTCCCTAGGAGGAGCAACAGACAGGAATAACTTCCCCGCACTGCTCGAGCACTGAGGCTCTACGATTCCCTGCACGCCACAGGCTGGCAAAGAGCTTCGTGTAAAGGAAACTGAAAAGATTTCAAAGGTAATTTGATAGGATTTTTCTTAGAATTTTGTTGAAATTTTACAATGTTGCATTTTGACAAATCTATCAAGAAGCTTTCTTTGGAAGACCTGAAGCAGCATTTCACTAACTAGACATTCCCAAGAAAAGAATAACAACCGTTTCATCTTCCTTGCTGGGTTTGAGAGCCTCTGAATCCTTCGCTTGACTTACTATCATTCCATATTATGCCTCTCACTTATAGTCTTCTAAATATGCTGTCTCAGCTAAAGCTATAAGCAGCACAGAGACTTAAAAGCATTCTTTTAAAGATATATATAGATTTAATTCATTTATGTAATAAAATATTTGAGGACCCACTTTGTGAGTGCACTGCAAGCAGCAGATAGCTTTAGTTCTTTGGTTTAATGACAGAGTTATTCCAAACTGAAGACTGCAGGGTTGCAAAGACACTAAACTTCATGTTCTGGACTACTGTAATGAAGACTCTTGTAAACACGACTACTGTAATTTAATGAACATATTTCAGTGAGGTTTTACAAACAACCCTGATGGATAATGCATTCAGACACACTCTGGAGAGTCTGAAGAGGCAGTAAGCCTTTTTCTCTTTTAATTTTTGTCACCTTATTTTCTAAAAACATAAATAAGTACAAACACATATTTATATTTGTGCACATACACATGTATATACACATACATAAATACACATACACAACCTCCACAGCCAAGCAATCTCACTTCCCCTGCCATGTGTTGATTTCATTTTCTCTCCCCACATTTGTCACTACTGCTGTTCCTCTTCCCCTTCTTCCTAGCCATTAGTAGATATAACTCCAGCAAAATTTAGCTTGAACCTGACCTTAAGACCATTTTTGCACATCACTGCATCCATGCACACATGCTGAATCTTCCTTTTCTGTGAAGAACAGAAAGACATACTTTGTATGTTCCACAAGCAAGAGTAAGGTAGGAGGCATGCAAAACAGGTAATTTCTAAGAGCTTGTTGTGAACTAACTCTCCCGGGTTACAGTGGAACATGCTCAGCGAAGAACTCCGTAAAAACTGCAGAAGAAGAAACATATCAAGGCAAGCATATCCCACTCAGTCTGTCACCTCTGAGGTTACAGAATGAAACCTCAGAGTGAGAAGGTAAGCACTTGGAGGTCATCCCACCTTAAATAAGGTGGGAAAAAAATAAGGCAATTAAAAACTACTATTAGTTATGTGCCCTATGTCTTTGCCAGAGGTTAAGTACATCCGTATGAGACCATTACACAATAGCATATACGGCTGCAAATCAACTGGAACAGGATTTGCCCCAAGTTGGACTGAAATGGGGCAATTAAAACAGGTATCTTCAACTGCCCCTGTGCAGGCTGCCGCACTGAACAGTGCAGCTTGTGAACAGGCAGCACAGACAGTGCCTCATTGCTTAATAACATGGTGCTATGCTGCCAAAGAAATAAAATCTAAATACTCAGAAGAGTTTTATCTTTATATAATCAGGTTATCCTTGAACTTGCAAGCAGAAATACAAATCCCAGTGAAGCACAAAATCCCTGTAAGAGTAAGTTGTATTTAGTTGGGTAATACCTACAAGCCTCAATCACCTCTGAAGAGACTCTGAATTCAGACAGAAAAGTTTTAAAGTCCACTCTGACAAGAAGAAAGAAGAAATTCCAGGGGCAAGGGGAAAGAGAGTGAGAATTAACTGTACACTATCGGGTAGAAGCATAGGCTATTTAGCTGTCAATTACTCTAAACTTATCTAGACTTCCAATACTAAGTTTAAGACTGCTCTATGACTTCTACCTCAGTCTAGAACACACAGAAGACAATATTCTTTCAACCACAGAAAGAAGGGATATTATGTTTTATTAATCTTCCATTCAAACTGGAAACCTAGTAGCAAAAAAAGATTATTCTGAACATGAACAGAACAACAACAAAACAACTGGCAAACTGGTAAACTGGTAGCCAGTCACCCAGTAAAAGCAACCAAACTACTGAAGTCTGACCAAAATTAGTCTGATCATGCTTAATATGACAGATTTCAATGTTTAAGTATAAAACTTGAAATCAGAAGCAAAAAAACCCCTATCATGTCCAGGCATAAGACATGCTGGCATTCATTTCTCTCCCACTTTCTAATAAGCTGAGCCTACAAAACATTCCAGGATAGAAAAGATACATATTTTCCTATTTTCAAATAAATTATTATTATAATAAGTACAATTAACAATACTAATCCTTTCTGCAAAATTGATGCCTTTATGTTTCAACAAATAAAACTGAGCCAGAAGAGTTGAGCTCTGGGAAAAGATTCAGTTAAATTACTGAGCTTCCCTGGAGATATAAGTACCTTTAGGTACTTAAAGTTGATCAAGTCCAATATTGCATTTTCAAGGAAAGAACATGACAAATTCAACAGACATTCTCATAGTTAAAAAAAGAAAAAAAAGAAAAAAAACAAAACAAAACACACAACCAAAACCACAAAGCTGAGTAGAAGTCTACCCATAGCAGACATTGCCAAAAAGCCCACAGAAATGTTGTGAGAGAGAACTGGGTGGATTTACATCACATATAAGAACTCTTCATGTACTCCCTTCCCACTTTAATCTAAATATTGCCTAGATTTAAGAAGCATCCTTTTGTCTCTGCTACCAGTTAGTTCACTTATTTCCTTGACACCTCTACAGAGGATGATTCATGCTTGTCTAACATTTACTAGAGGACTGTGTTGGTGGAAAACAATCACTCTCTTCCAAGACTAATGTTAGAAAAAATTCCTTGACCAGTTGTCAGTGAATGCAATTGAAGCCACTCATAAAATGTTTCCGACTTTGACACTCCTCTTGCCATAACAACAAGTACATATGCACACCAAGCCCAAGCTTAAGCACAGCAGACCAAATAAAACATTTAGACACGGTAAATTCTAATAAATCTATGGCATACATACTGCCACTTTTCTCAACACACTGACCCAGCTTATAGTCACTTAATCTGTTTTCTAAACTGAAGTGGCACTGCCACCTTAAGACACAAGGTCAGCATTACAATTTTCACTATATTGGAGTAGTAAAAAAAAAATTTCCTGAACTTTTAAAAAATATCTATTCAGCTAAGAAAAAATAAAAAATAAAACTGCACAAGAAATGCACTGCTTTAAGTAATTGTATCATGTTATTACTATTTTTCTCAATTAAGCAGCAATTTAGTTAAGCAACATAGCTTAGGTTGAGCACTTCAACATTCAGTAGAAGGCATCACAGTGAATCAAGGTTCTCCAATTCTCTCCACAGCAACTGCAAAACTGCACTACTTTTGCAACTCAACTTTCAGTAACAGCGGTAATACTTTTAATATCTAGCCACAGTTATCATGACATTTACATAAGAAAGGACTTTTAAATACACATATAAAAAAAATTGACTGGGTGACAGCACAGTTAGAATACTAATTGCAGTAAAAATCTTGTCAACGTAGCACAAATTCTGAATAATTTAAAGGATCCAAGTCATCCTCTTTTTTATCCACAAAAGTGGTATTCCACCACTGTGCTGATGATATGCATGCTAAAAAATTCCTTCACTTCAGACAAGATATGAATTAACTTTTTAAAAACTATTTACACATTATTATATTGGAAAGAACTACCTTACCTTTAGTAGAATACGCTTCAGCAATCATCCGTAGCCTGTACGGTGGCACTGCAACTAGCTGCAAGTCATCAACTCCAACCCTGGCATATGTGTTCAGAGCTTCTTTGTAATCACCTTCCACGTAGTTTAACTTGGCCATGATTAGGTTAGCTTCTTGTAGGAATTCTGGCTAAAGGAAGAGAAATAAAGGTTTGGGGTTTTTTCCCCTCTAAGAAAACACAGCTAATTCTGATAATTACTTGATCTGTTTTCTGTATATATTCACTGCAGAAACCCTCAGGATATTTCCTGTAAAAGAGCAACAAACCAACAAAGTCCTGTCTCCATGTAATACCTGGGAAGTTTACAGTAGGGGGTGAATCCAGAAAATCTCACTCCATCAAGCTACTGAAAAGCATTGCCAGTCATTTTATATATTCACATATTTATTTACACATGCACCAGAAATACTTCACAGTCAGAATCCAGCTTTGCCAGGTGACAAAAAAAGGCAGCCTGTTATTACAACCCTCCAATGATTTTCTCCTAACACCAGAAGCACAGTTGAAAATAACATAACAGCAAAAAATAATGGTATATGTTCCACAGCCTATATATTTAATTCACACAATTTCAAAGTATCAGGGTATAAGAAATGTCTTGAAAGGATTCATGGAAGAATGAAAAAATAAAATAAAGATAAATTAATACTCCCCCAAATCACAGGAAACAGAACGTTACAGATTACTGTAAAACAAGGTCCTTTTGATCACTCAAAAGACAGACATTGAGTACAGAAAAGATAAGTTGATGTAGTAGCTACAACAGTAGTTAAATAACAGAACGGCCAGAATGGTTAAGAACATCAAAAGGTTATGACAGAAAATGCTGTCAAGTATTATCCTCACTTTCCACACCCACGAACATAACTTAAGGAACCTTTCCTGAATACTTAAGAGACTATTACAGAAATTTGTGAAGTATTTTGCATTTTTAACACTTCTATTCAATGCACTACTGAGAACAATATAGTTATATACTCCAAGAAAAACTTCCAAAAACCAGGTTGCAAGTACTCCACTTAAACATCCCAGAAGACAATGACAATTTTCTTATTCTTTTAATGAAAAAAGATTTGAGAAATTTATCTGAATAAAAATCCATGCAGAAACAAAGAGCCATGAAACAGCATAGGGCTGATAGTGTTCTGGGAACAGCAATGATAATAAAACACCACACAAGTACTTTCCATGAGTACTCCAGTCCATTTCAGCTTTCCTACTTCTTGCTCAGACTGGCTTACATACCTTTAAGTTTCCTCTATCAAGCGCTGCCGTGAGATGTTTTCTGACCTCAGTCAGCTTTGGCCGGGGGCCCCGTGGGCTACTGCTCTGTTTAAGAGCATTTTCCTTCAAAAACAGTTCTAGTTTGGACTCCCCAAGAAGAAGTTCTGCCATGTCATCTGTAAATAAAACCAAACACATGAAATATTAGAAATCATTTTATTTCACTAACATTTCAGTGGAGACAGCAATTGCCTGAATTTTAAATACAAACTAACCAAAACAAACACAGCATCAAGTGTTCAGATTTAACACAAGTCATGTGATACTCTGTTTTACTTTTCAATTTATCTTTTACTTGGGTGATTCCCTGTAGAACCAAGTGTCCTGGGTTCTAACCTATAAAGAATTGGAACATTAACCTGAAGTCAGTAGTTTCCCCTTCCTCCTTAAAAAGCAACATTTCATTTAAAAGCCTTATGTAGCTTTCTGAACATGCCAAGATACACTTCTGATACTCACTTTACCAGAAAAATGGTGTGTTTCACAAAATGCCTGTTGTAGTTTCAAATATGAATACTGATATTAGCTTAATTTATGCAACTAGTTTTAAGTTACATGTCCTTCATGATGTCTTTGATCACCATCCATATCTTGACTGTAAGAATGTAGGTACCACTCAGACCTTGTTAAGGCTCCAGCCATCCCAAGTCTTCACTATGAAGTACCACCACTTCTCAGACATGAACCCAACACCAGGCTGCCCAACACAGCTCTAGGTAGCCTGTTTGCCAAAATCCAAGAAACTGGTCATCCTCTACCTTGCCCTTACCCAGGACAGTTGAACTTATTTTACTGAAATGTGTTGAGTAGTTCCTCTAGGGAGGAGAGAGCTGTAAAAATCATCACCTCACTATCTGGGACTTGAAAAGACCAGATTATATCTTGCAAACAATGTCTGAATAATTGAAATTTTAACTAACAATAAATAAAATAGATTTTTAAAAGGGAAAAGACAAAAAGCTAACAATTAGAGAAGTGCTCATCACCCTGTAACTTTTAGCATTGTCCTTATGGGTTATGGGAAGGGACGTGCAGAACTCAGTGTTACTGTAGAGGAAAAGCTTTCCCTCAGGAAGTATAAATGCATCAGCATTACCTTGTCTTTTAAGTACAGCAAATTTCAGTCAAATGTCAGCTGGACTAGTATACAATCCATGTGCAATGCCATTGTACAGCAAGCTATAAGGACTAGTGCTGTCCTGTAATGTCCTATCAAGTAGAAAGACAAAAACCTAGATTTTTTTTTTCCTTAAAATCTCCAGCTAACTGCTGATTAACCACAATTAACCACAATTTCCTCAAGGGAGAATTTAAGAGACTAGACAAATAGCAAAAGCATCGAGGGAGTACTTGTTTTTCCATTTATGTTTATTATTTGGGAATATTATTTATTATTTTATTGTTTTGAGAAAAATATCCATGGTAATCTGGACATTTATTTGTTCTCAACTACCATCCACTCCTATTTTACTGTTTAAACACTGCTGCAGAAGGGAAAGAGCTCAGCATCCAGATGAAGACAAGCCACAGCACAGATGCAGCCTGGTTTCCAGCCTGCTTAATTCTCCGGCTTTCACACCACAGTTGGCAAATTCATTGATCTCAAATTTCCAGTAACAGTTCCATCCCTTTGCCCACCAAAGTTTCTCCTGATACTTCAGCTATACTAATCTCATCTCATCTCTAGATCAGACAACACTAAACAATCTGAAGTGTTACTTTCTACATCCACTTTATTCTTTGAAGAGTACCTGTATGCCTCTTCACGTGCGTTTTGTTTTGCCTAAGCTGTGCTCAATTTATCCTTGTGATAACAACACACTCTGGATACAGCTTTGATACAGGCTAGCCAAAAATGTCAGTTACTTGAAAGATAAGGAAAGGGAAAACAAAGTACCTCCCTGGTGCACTATTACTTTAGAGACATTTGAAAACACAATGACACTCGGCATCTTTCAAATACATATTTAAGGCATACAATTCCTAGTTAAAAAAAATACTATGACACAATAATACAGTTACAGAGTAACAATGAAATCTTATTACCCACTAATTGCCAATCAAAAAAATGCTTTTATTTACCTATGGTGAATGGCCAGTTTGACAAGCATCATTAAGTCCATCATACAATCTGCACATCCCTTAACAATAAGGTGATCAGTTTATAAGGTTTGACTGAAAGGTTTTAATCTTAAACACCTTGTGTAGTTTAACAAAACAAATAAGAGCAGTTAAACCTAAGTTTGGACAAATATAAAGGCTCAAAGTTGGTACACTACAGTATTTTAGGTACAGCTCAAGGTGTACCACATTCGAGGTTACCCTATCTACTTGCACACCGGAAATTTAATGTTTCTGAACACAACTAGAATGAGAAGGATCTACAGTAACTAAGAATTACTTTGGTAATGCACAAGAAACCCATTGTTAGCTGCAGCAGGAAACAAGTGAGTTAGAGGATTTTAGCATCTGGTCTATCAGGATTGAGCACATTTATGACCTAATATGGCTTGCAGAGTCTTTCCTGTGTTTAAAAAACAGTAAAAAAACCCAACACTCTTTACTATAGCATGAGCTTTACCCACACATTGTACCAGAGTAGAGCACAGCAGAAAGCAGGAAAAGGGGCAGTAGATTATCTCGACAAAAGCACCCGGAAGGGCCAAATCACTTGCCCACAGCCTCCGTTGCTCCACCACCTCATAAGCACCAGCTCTGATGCTCATGGTCAACTGCACTCCCCTAGGAAAGGGCCCAAGCCAGGGACCCCAGCTGGCCTCCCACCCCCAGCCATCGGCCGGACCCCGCAGGCTCGCAGCCTGCCTGAAGCCTGCGCTGAGGTTGGACAAAGGTGAACAACCACACTTTGCCCCCTGGAAAAGAGCAAGAGAGACAGCCAGAAAAATTCCCTCTTACTATACCCAGCTCATTGTACTGGACCACACTACTCATCTGTAATTTGCACAATTGCCATTTTTAATTTCATAGGCTCTCAAAACTTCTATAATTTGAAATTTCTTCTATTATACATGAAATTTTACATCCTCTGATGAAATAAAAGTAGAGAAGGATCCAGTTTGTTCCCATGCATTCACAATGTTATCAGGAGAATTCCAGGAATTTTTGAGGCTATTTACACTAATTTTGCTACTCTTTCATTGAAGTCTGTTCAGCAAAAATTAAAAATAGAAGATACTTCAATGTACTAAGTGAAAAAAAAGAAATAAGAAATATACTTAACATAAAGCAGGCAACTTGGGATTATACAGTTGAGTTTTGAGCATTTCTGCAGATAAGAGAACCCCTCCAGACAACCCTTTCCAACATTTGACTGTTCTCACTGTAGAATTTTCTTTCCTTGCTATCCACTCAACATTTCTCGTTGCAATTTTTGTTCATTGCTTCTTATACTTTAACTGTGCGTTTCTGAGAAGAGGCCACCTCTGCACTCAAGGTGGGGAGGAGCTGGCAGCAGTAGGATCCTCTCTCAGCCTTCCTTTTCTAAGATCTAACAAACACAGTGCTCTCGGCTGCTTCTCTTAGGCCACCTGCTTTTGCCCCTTATCATCTTGGTGGTGCTTCAGAGGGCTAACTTTACTTTACCAATATCTTTCTCATGCTGGGGAACCCAAACCTAGATACAATATTCCAGATGTGGTCTCACAAGTGACAACCAGTAGGGAATAATCGTTTCTCTCCAAATGCTGACTATGTTCTTGTTAATACAGCGCAGTGTGCTGCATTATGGCACAAGGGTTTGCTGCCAACTCATGCTCCCTTCAGATCCTTTTCTGCAAAGCTGCTTTTTAGCCGGCTGATCCTCAGGCTATACTGTTACAGTTAGTTCTTCTCCAATACAGGACCATGGCATTTGCTGAACTTCATGAGTTTTGCCATTAGTCCATTTCTCCAGCCTGTTGAGATCCCCCTAAACAGCAGTCATATACTCTCCTCCAGTTTTCTATCACCAATTAAACCACTGATGGTGCATTCTCAATGTCGATGTCACCAAGAAAAATACTGAACAGTATTGACCACAGTATCAACCCCCTGAGAGGTTCTACTTCCAATACATCACAGATCAGTTTGGGGTTTTTTGTTGTTTTTTTTAAATCTGTGATCAAACCTCTGAGCCTAGCTAGTTTTCCATCTACCTCCTAGTCCACCTGTCTTTTCAACTGAGCTACAAGATATACTACAGGGAACTGCATCCAAAGCCTAGACAAAGTTGAAGCCAACAATATCCACTGTTTCATTTTATCCATACAGTCAGTCACTTACCATCAAAAGCTATCTGGTTGGTTAGTCCTTGATAAACCCATGTCAACCGATTCCAACTGTGTCCTTATCCTTCCAACCAGTTTCCAGGACAGGTTTTCTAATCTTCCCAGAGCTGATGTTGGGCTGATCAACCTGCAGTCTCTGACAGAGGACTGCTTGAAAGAGCCCAGCACAGAGCCACCAAGATGATTAAGGGAGTGGAGCATCTCCCTTATGAGGAAAGGCTGAGGGAGCTGGGCCTCTTTAGCTTGGAGAAGAGGGGTCTAAGGGGTGACCTCATTAATGTTTTTAAATATGTAAAGGGCGAATGTCAGGAAGATGGAGCTGACCGCTTCTCAGTGATATCCAACAGTAGGACAAGGGACAATGCATGCAAGCTGGAGCATAGGAGGTTCCATATAAACATAAGAAAAAACTTCTTCCCTGTGAGAGTGATGGGCCACTGGCACAGGCTGCCCAGAGAGGCTGTGGAGTCTCCTTCTCTGGAGACATTCAAAACCCACCTGGACATGTTCCTGTGATCCTGCTCTGGCAGGGGGGTTGGACTAGATGATCTTTCGAGGTCCCTTCCAACCCCTAACATTCTGTATTTCTGTGATTTTTGACCTTCTTGCAAATGGTCATATTTGCCTATTTCCAGTCACCAGGAATCATTCTCAGTCACTGGGATCTTTGAAAAAATGACAATGTCCTTGCAATGACATTGGCGAGCTCTTTCAGCGCTCTCACACCCCACCTAGGTATCAGAGACTCGCACATGCTCGCTTTGCCTAACACCGTTGTCTTCTGTCAGTGCATAATGTTTCACTCCATGAGACTTTTCCATCAAATGGAGTATTTTTCCATCAATATCAACAGATTTTCTGCAAGCACTGATGCAGTATACTAAAAAGCACAAATGGTACAGACAATCATCACTTGCTGCAATAAAGCATATTTTCCAAGAGAAGCAATATGCTAAAATGAGATTTTTTTATTTTTAAAAATATTCAGCATCTATTTTGTTACAGTTTATTTTCTGCACGTTCTCTCTTTTTCTTCAAAAAGAAATCTTAGCATAATTGATAAAAATCAACAGCTTGCAAGCTTCAGTTTCAAGCTGCAAACTAAGCAAGACATTAAACTGATCAAATCTAAACCTGACATTTCAGACGAAATCCCCTAGTTACAGCCTTATTCCAAATTCCACATTTCATTAGCATAGCCACAGCAGTACTATAAACAAATAGTAAAGTCAGGTATTGTCCTGCTTAAAAGATAGCTTTAGCATAGCACTCTGTAGGCCTGCACTTCCTGCAACTGTTCCATCTCTCTGGAAATCAAAGAGTGTAAACTGCACACACAGAAAAGACAGCTGGTTTTGTACACCAAGGCAAGGCAGGTCAGCCTTTGGTGTCAGGAGTTTAACAAGTGCTGTGTGAAAGGGTCTCCAAGATCAGAGGCCCACTTCAAACTTACAAAACTGTGCTTCAGAAAATGTTCACAGGATGCAATTATTCACCTTGCAAAGAACAGTTCACTGAGGGGTCCTTTCAGCACTGGCATTTTACTACTAATATTCAGAAGAGTCCAGAGTGTTCCAAGTACAGTTTTCATTTATGAGCCTCTTTAAAAAGGAAATTAAAAAAAAAAAAGAGTTGAAAATAATACTTGAGGTCAGCATAGTAGTGTCCTACTTGGGAGAAGAATGAAGATTATTTTTGCTAATTGTATCTTTAAAGCTAGAAGTGGTGACTTAAAAATGGGTAAAATACGTCCAACTGTTTACTCTTAAGTTTCAAGGGATGAGCAAGTAGATACTTCCTCCCTGATCTGTACTCATCAAAACCAAAGTATTTCATTTAACAAGCAACATTCCTCTTTCCTTTTATTCAGTTTAACGCTTCGCTGAAAGAACTTAATTTCCAAAGAAGACTGAGGAAATGAACATCACAAGTGTGAAACGGAGTGTCATTTGGATTCCTCGCTAAAACCAGTGCTTTGTTCAGGAGCTGAAATATCATCAAGGCTGTCTGCAATGAAAACAGTGAGGTCTACCACTGACATTCTTCAACAACTCAAATTGCAGAACTTCAAATGCACCAAAGAAGAAAGTATTGCACATGCCTTCCCTCTTGTATGCGTTTCTTTAAGCTGGTCTCAAAAATTCTTCCGTTCCACAGTTCTGTAACAAGCATTTCTTTAATTAAGGTAAATAGAGTAAATCTATCTTTATGGACAGACAGGTAAAAAACACAGTTAGACTGCGCACCAGCTGCCAGAGTTGTCTTGTTTGTACAAACTGCAAAACTGTCACAGGAGCATGTGAAACAACTAGTTTGGATAGTTACAATAGATTAGGGGATATCTTGAAGAACAGGTTAGACACTAAGGAAAAAGAAAATAAACCTTGCACTGTTAGGTGTGAAAATTCCCTGAGGCATCAGAATTCTTAAAATAAAGTGCTGAAACCAGCTCTATTACCAAAGGGGAAAATAATTATTTTGCCTACAACCAAAGAGCAGCACTGGCACATGCAAGAGCAGAGTGGAGTTATTCTCCCCTCCATACTCCAGTTGCTCAAGACCAGCTCTAGAAGCTCTAATTCTCACCCATTTGTGGGGCCACAGTAGAACAAGACAGGCATAGGCACACATCGAGCACTCTGAAGAAAGTGTGTAAGATTATTCCTCTCCTGTACACAGCAGAATTTCTCACACTGGAGAAAGAAGACAGAAGCAAGAAGCCGCCTCTGGAAAATTTCATTTAGCCTGCCTCTCCCCCTCTTCCCTCTCTCATCCTCCCCCCAAAAGTAAGTTTCTTCTCTCTGACAATGACTTGAAAAAATATTATACTGTCTCTAAGACAGGACACAAGCAAAAGCAAAGCCTTAAATTCATGCTGGTACATAACCTGAAACTATCCAGACACCTTAAGGTGAGAATCAAAGTACTCTATAGCACCCAGGTATTTTGTTCCCACCATTGACGCAAGCTGGAGAAGCTAATGATCCATACACCAGCTAGGGACAGTCACAGTGTGGCAATATGTATCAGACCTACTGTCCTTCAGAGGAAAGGTGGGAGAGGAGAAAACAGCAGCCGCAACTTACACAGATCGGATTAAGCATCAAAACAAAAGCTGTCCTTCTAGGTCACCCACACACAGCACAACTCGCCCTTTCCCTGCGCCGTTGCGTTGTATCACGAGACGCAGCGCTGGGCGAGAAACAGCTCCTGTCGGACTGGCCGTCATCAGAGGGCTGCGCTCGCTCAGCTGCTGGTGACTAACACGGGAAGACAACAGGTCACAGAACACAAACCATAGAAGCTACTGCAAAGCAGCATCTTCTTATTTACCGAGTCACTCATCTGCCGAATTGGTCAGGGCCAGACATTGACAACAAATTTTTTAAATGAAATTATGACTGAGTGCTTTATTAAAAAAGCATTGGCTCAAGGCATGTCAACCGTTCTGTGCCAGTAAGAGTGAGCCTCAGTGGTGCCAACAACAAAATTCCAATTACGTGGACATTTCTGAAAGAAACCATTTATGAAATCATAGCTCTGCAGAGTCTGTGATCAATTTTAGCTAGCCCTTAAGACATCCTGGAATAATGTAAGTAATGTTTGAGAAGAAATTGCTTTTTTCTTCCAGCACAGTACGAGTGATCTATATTACACTCTTCTATGAGACACTTTATAAAAGACAGAATGAAACTGTGTAAAGTTTTTAGATACCTTGAAGTCTGTTAGTCAGTTTAAAAAACCTGTTAGTAAGTAGTTTCAACACCATTAAAACCAGTTCTCTACTTCTAGAAAATTGAGATAGTTCTGGATTGATATAAAACTCTTGATCAAAGGAAAGACTCCCCCTTATCCATCCATTCCTCCACTGAAGAGTTCATCAACTATAGTTATTTAGTAGAGTTAGGGGATATTTGATGACTTATACCACAACAGCATGGCAGAAGCATTTCCTAAGTGGAGAAGGACAGTCTAGCTTGCCCATCTGTTTCTGCAAGATCACAGTAACACTGAAATAATCCACCCGCCTAATAGGATATCCTCTGCCTACAATCAAAGGCAAGTCTGAGCACCTTGGAATTGTTAGACAAACTGAAGGATGATTCAGGTGAAAAATCCATTTCTTTTAGCACTGAAAGCAAAAGCAAAAAACCCAGGCACTTCTACACAGGCAAGCTGTTTTCTTTCAGCTTAGACAAAGCTTAGACACACTCATACAAAATGTCTTGAGAATAACCTCGTGCAGACACAGCTATCCCTCTGTGGAGTATGGATCAACCCTAACCACCTTCAGAATGAGCATGAAGTCTGGCATAAATATGGAGTGGGAGGAAAAATGACACATGATGATGTGTCTTTGTAAGATAGTGTCTAAAAATATCATAATGATAGCTGCTTTGCTACTTGATTTTTAACATCTGCTTTTTGAAGCAAAACTTTTGCCACGCTGTCAGGATCTGAAGCAATTACAGAAAAACAGAGAATTAAAACAGAGGATTAGTCTTCATTTATCCTGAGTCAAAAACAATGAAGAATACTTATTAGTATTAGCTTAAAACCATGGTCCATCTTGAATCATCCACTGAATCACATGCAAAAATACAAAATAATCAGTTTTCTGATGAATGCTATCACAACTTCCAGGCATTTGTTGAAGAACCACGGGGTTCTTAGCAGGCTTGGTGAGAGGAATATCTATCTCAATTCCTTTCTAAAAGTACATTTTGGGAAAAGGTGAGAGAAAGGAAAGAATGGCAACACTGCACACAGCTCAAACACCCCCCACCTTTCCCACCCCCCCCCCCCCAAAAAAACAAACAAAAACCCCCTAACTGAACACAGATTAGGAGTCTTTATCCCTCTCCAAGATGTTACTTTAAAAGTTCATTCAATTCCAGAGTACACCAAGATACATTCATAGTAAACCATTAAGTGTTCTCAACAAAACTAATGAAGCTGCTACCTGTTGTTCTGCAGGATACGAAACAGCTGCTGTGTTAAAGTATTACTTTTCCTGTGGTGGTTCAACAGTCTCGCATAAAAACCAAAGCAAAACACTCAAGGTTATCTCAGCCACAACCACTATCTATGCGGTTTCTCAAGTGTTCCTAATATTAACGCAGAAAATGTAATGCTTTTTAAAAGGGCCTGATAATTATTTATTTCAGTTGTATTTTTAACATCACAAGGAAATACTTGAAAGATAGAATGCAAACACACCTCTCTCAGATAACATAATTGCTATCACCTTTGTGGTAATAACTATCAACAACCCTGCTCCTGGTATTCTTGATACCATGCACAAGATATTCCTCTGCAATGAGACATCCATGTCACACTGCTGGGGTACACTGGCAAGAATACCCTGTGCTAACAAAGATAGCTACACGTTGTGGAGCCTCAACAGCTCAATATCTAAAGCGAGAAAGAGTATGGGGAAAAACAGTGCTTTCATCATGCCAAATGGCATAGATTAAAATAAGTATTTCTAGTATTTATTTTGTTCTCTTCTGAATTACACAGCTGCAAGAAAAGCATGCAGAATTAGGATAAAATCTCCTACCACAAAGCTTTAAGCAAAGAGGCTCAACCTCAGACTCAAGCCCCAAGGATCTGAATTTGAATATGAAGTATTCAGGAATAGGAAGTATTTAGGAAGTATTCAGGAATAGGAAATACAGAGCAACCTAGCTATAGAATCAGAGGTCACTGGCCAAACAAACTGTAATCTTTTCTTATAAGCAAGCAGATAACGAATCCAGAAGCATGCCATATCACTTCACCCATTCTCCACCAAAATCTTCAGTATTTCAGGTAACATATTTCAGACTCTTACAAAGCACAATTGTCCAAATGCACTGAAGTAGGAAGATCACAGTTACCGTTAGTTTCAAATGAAGATACTACATGAGGTGAGGTCAATTAGATGAAGCATGGAGCTGTAAGAACAGAAGATGTTGCTGCTTCACCTGCCCCGTACTGGCTTGCAGAGAGAGAAATAAATTAAAAAAAAATAAAATCAAGTCTTAACTCAGGACTAAAAATACATAAAAAAAACAAGAGCAGGGGAGGAAAGGGTCAAGGAGTAAAGAGTACCTGAAGGGCTGCATGTTGCATTATTTTGAGAGGACTTTTCCTCAGACATCCTAAAACATGTTGGATTGTTATGCCTAAACCTAAAAAACAAACTGAGGAATTTTTATCCAGGAGCGGGATGCAACAAGAAGGATCCCAAAGGGGTTAACTGTTCCATAAAGTACCAAACAAAAATTTCAGAGTAAAGTTTCTGTAAAAGCAGCTGAAGAGGAGAAAAATGTTATAACAACCCACAGAACATTTAAGAAGGTCATTCTGAAATGGGGTTTTCTTCCAGAGGAGGATCTGGAAATCCTGAATCCAGAGCTGATTTCATATTCAACTATCAGAAACAGCATGGAACACATGTTTTCTAACTGGGAACAAGTTGACTATACACTTAAAGACATTTGCTTTGTTCATGATGCATATAACAGCCATTAAAGAGCACTGGCTGTACCTTAATAGGGATATTAGCAGAAGTCTTCAAGTACTCATTCAAGTAACTCTGACCAGAAGTTACTTAATTAAAATGAATGCTAAAACTAATCTTAGATTTATATAAGGTTTGCATTAAATAAAACCAATATATGGATATATAGATGTCACTTATGATTCCATCACTGACTACTAAGTATCAAGAACTCACAGCATCACAGGATGGCTGAGGTTGGAAGGGACCTTGGAAGATCCATCTAGTACAACACACTTACTCCAAGCGAGATCAGCTAGAGCAGGGTACCCAGGATCTTGTCCAGTCAGGCCCCTGGGGACAGCACAAGAGTAGCTAGAGAACATGTGCAGACCAACAGGCCCTACTGGCAGAAAGGCTGCAGACTGATGCAGATGATACACATGTAAAACCAGAAGCAGAAAATAAGGAGTCAGCTGCTCAAAGAAATTTAATTCTACTTATTAACACCTTTAATTATACACAGTCATTCATTCCTCTGCCTCTGAAGTACACAGAGAGCATGGCACCCTTTTACTGTGCAGCTATGCAGTATCTAGGCAATTTTCATCCTTGACAGCCAAAACTCACTTTGAATAAAAATGTTATAGGCCTCCCAGACTATTTGTGCATATGCAAATTTGTTTCCAAAGTTCCACTACTACAGATCCTTATTCTATGAGGTGCATATTAAGAAAAACAGAAAACTGCAGCAATTGTTTCAAATTACATTACTTTTATGGCTTCTTTTTTTTTTTAATATTCAAGCTCCCAAATTTTGTGAAACGTTAAGACCATCAGAACAGTAAATAACTGAGCCAGGATAGCCACAATGTATCATCTACATTATTGATAAATTTAGGTTTGAATTAAACTTGTCCCACTCAGTCAAATGCAACGTAAAACCGAGAAACAAGAACATGGATCATACCCAAGACTGGGAAGCACAAAGTGTGGGAAACAGGATGACTATCATCTTTGGATGTTTCACTGGGAACAGTTCTAGTAACCACACAGAGGGAGAAAGATCAAAATTTAGCTTGTTTCCATTTATGTTTTGTTTAGGTTACAAAGAAGATCAAAGAGTGACTTTGAGAACAGGAAAAGCATACACTGTGATAGCTAGGAATTCTTTTCCATATGCTTCTTGCCATGATTTGTTACTCAAAGGACAAACCCGTTTTCCTGCCACTACTAACAACAACAACAAAAAAGACTAGAGACTGTTTAGATGGAAGGCAAAACCAAACCATGTCATGAGGACGGTGGCTCTTGTCCGTTCTCTACCCAACAACTACATTGCAGCACAGCACAGATTTGACAAATTATGACAATGGAATCCAACTTTTATTCTCCCAGGAAGGTAAAGAAATGGCTGACAAAAAAGAATAAATAAGAGACTGAAGAGATCCAGACTCTGCCCAACTTCTAACATATCAGGAACACTTCCTTACTCCTAAACCTCACCATCTAGAGATTTTGGTTCACATCTTCACTCCCTGGACATCTCTCCGTATTAATCACTGTTTGTCAGGTCAGATGAGGGACAGTTTTCATCTATGGGATGACCCAAAGCTCAGATGAAAGCACACAGATGAGCTTCTGTTCCTTAGAAGAGAAGATCTTGCAGTTCTCTACCATTTCCAAAAGCCAGTCACTCACAAAAAACAGTGTCTTCTCATCCTCTTCCCCCCCACGTGGGAAACCTCAAGTAAATTCTTGAATGGCAGTATGGGTTACCTGTCACACTCACTGATTATTGTCTCAGGTACATAACCAGAAGTTTAAAGACAGCATCTTTCAGCAACTTTGTTGTTTTGTTTTGGTTTTAAATTCTATCAGCTCTTTTAAAAGCAGCAGATCCCCTACTTCTGCCTCTCCTTAAACCCAGCTCTAAAGCAATCCCATTAGAGCCTTGATTAATGCACAGCATTTTCTCCCCTTTAAGGTAAAGGGAGCATAATTAAATGGTAAAAAGAAAAACAGAAGTCTGCCTGGAAGCTGAGCCCAGGCAAACCTGAATTTGAAGTAAGGCATACTTGAAAGATAAGCAACAACTTGTTCACATAATTAACTGCAGAAAAAATAAGGGAGGGCCTGGAAGCTGTTGGTGTTTTCATACCTTGGTTGCCACTGCAAAAGTTTTAGGGAGACAAAACAAGTTACTGGGCTCGGGGGAGGTGCATTCGGGATTTGTCTAGAGCCAAAAAGGATTTCCCACCCACTTTTTGTGAAAGGAGCACAGTTTACACCTCCTTTTGGGAAGAGGAAGGATAAAGTCTTCTGCAAAGCCTGGCAACGCCCTCCACCTCAGGACTCTGCATAACTACATAATAGGTGTGAGTTCCCCAAGGAGCCATCTGCACCAGGGGTCCAGCATCTAACAAGCTCAAGGCTGAAAAGAGTACTCCTTTATTCTACTAACGGGGAAACTCCAACTCATATAGCCAAGGAAGTAACCAAAACAGAACAGCAATGCACAATTGCAGATTAAACGCTTAAAGGGGGAACCTAACAGTGGAAGAGCAGCATTTGCCAAATACTGTAACACAATTCCTCATTTATTTCCTCCTGTCTTTCAAGAGTGCAGCTTAAACATTCAGGATCTACTTTCATTATCAAAGAAACAACTCCTAAGTATCTGCTAGGGTCAGATCTTCCCTTCTCCAGACAATACAAGCACACATCCCAAGGTCCTTCCTTTGCTTTATGGCCCGCTACATGTTACACATCAGAAACACCATCTGTAGAGCAGCACAGATCATCAGTGGGGTGGGAACAGAAACTCATGCAACATCTCCTGAAGCAACAGAGTAACTGATAACATCTCTGATCAGAGGGGCTTACTAATAACTGCTACTATGCGCTCTGCCACACATCTGCTGACACCAGAGAAACGCCCAGATTCAGCACTCTCCCTCCAGAGCCTGGAGCAGAGATCAAATGCTCTCCAGTGAACAGGTCTTGCTATCAACAAACACAGCACTATTAGCCAGACATCCTCACCCCTCCAGTTCATCTCAACATCCTGCCACTTTGCTTTTTACAAAGTTATTGTCTTCAGTCTTTATCAGATCACCAATTAAATCCTACTCAGGGCAGAGAAAACTGCGGAGAATTCAACTACCAGATTCTAAAATCTGAATATTTAAAAGATAGATTTGCAGGGAGGGGGAATGGCCCACATCTGGCATGGCTAAGGACCTTCTGCTGCCTTCTTTACTACCATGCAAATCAAACCCAAACAAAAGTGGTATCAATGATCCTGAGTTTATGCTAATTAATTTATTTCCCTACAGAAAAGTTAATGCAAGCCTTTAACCCTTGACGTTATGTTAAAGGAACCTAGCACAGCTATAATACAGACGTACACCAGTATATATACACTAATAAGTCAGGCTTTCTTCTTACAACTTTTAAACAAAGCAACAGAGTGCAACCAACTCAACATTAATATGAGATGTCGAATTTCTAAAATAATTACCATTCATAATATATAGAATTATCCTTATAAATGTAAGCATCTGTAAGCTCCAAATACCCAGAAGTCCTTAGTTCATTCCACACAGACCAATTACATGCTTCCTCACAGTGGGTGAAGAAGAAAGTTCCTCTCGCCTTTGCCCTTCACTGGCTGCTGCCACTGTTTATTTTCCACCACCCGTTATACTCTTCAGACCCCTGTGAGGGGCAAATCAGCTCAGTAAGCCAGCAGAAACTAACCCCAGAAAGAGGAGCCTAGAGTTTCCTGCTGGCCCAGCTCAGTAAGTCCCACCTCTGATGTTCATTGACACAAGGGAGAGATCAGGAACATGTAACAAGGAGAAACTGTAGAGAACAAGCAGCTTGAGTACAGGTAGGAAAAAAGAGCTTGTCCATGCAATAGCAGCAAGGTATAAGATGAGCTTGGGTACTTGTGAAATCATACAGACTATGTTAGCATTTTCTCTTCCAGATGACAAATCAGTTGCAATACAAGCAGCTGATCTACATCATCACTTACACTGTTGTAACACCCCTGGCTATCTGAAGAAACAAAGCTGTCAGTCAAAAATAAGACCACACATCTTAGTACTGTCACCATCTTTGGTCTTCATTCAGAAAAACGTGTGTCCTTAGCATGCTTGTTCTGTAAATACGCTAGTGAATGCAACAGGAGGAAAACAAAAACAATAACAAATTAAGAGAGTGCTTCGTTTCCACTTTTGTGGAAATGCAAAAAGACACGACACGTCACATCACAGTTCACAAACTTTTCTGGTAGAGATGTAGGTCTCCTTGGAAAGCTTTGCATACATAAACTGTATTACAAGCTGTATGTATAAAAAACCAAACAAATTTGATAAACACCTTCTAAATAGGGCATGAGTCCTAAGAGGTTTAGAAATCCCTGGTTTACTCTAAGGATAAGCTTTAACCACACATCTGAGGTCTTGTATTTCACAGGGGAGGAAAACAAATGAAAACTGCTAAGATGTTTCTATTTTTACATCTTACTTATATCCAGATAAAGAAACAGCATAGAAAGTAACAAACAAAAAACAGACATGGAAAATACTTCTGATCCTTTGGTTTTGCTCCTCTGCTCACAACTCCTCCCTGTTCCCTTATCCTGCAAGGCTAAATGTGAGGAAAGATATGATCAGAAACTACAGAAACAGTGTGGAGAGGAAAGGCAGTCAGGGCAAAGATCACACACAAAACAGAATCACAAACGGAAATGGGATAGCAACAGGAGTAAGAAACTCAACTGGTAAGAAAGCAGTGTGTTAACAGGCTGGTGTATTCCCATCAGCAAACTTGATACCTGTAGGTAATGTTGTATTTCATGGCAATGTCACAATGCCCTTGGTAGCATATACGTCTCCAAACTTCTGGGGTGTGCATTCTCTCCCCACAATAATGCAATATTTCACACCAGCCAAGGTTTCTACAGAACCACATCATTCTACCTCACTTGAACTATAAAAATTTGCCTCCTCAGTGCTTTTCAAGACAGAGCCATACATCTCACTGAACTTGAGCAAGGTCATGTTCTGATTGCAGCAACAATGAATGGCCGGAAATACCCATGGAAATTCACAGATCCTTTACTTTATCCATTCAGCTTGTCACTGAACTGACCTAAGGTTTCCTCACTGTGTTTCCAAAGGAAGGAAAGAAAACATTAAAGCACTGATGTCCTGAGAATGCTCTGAGCAGACACAAGCTTCATACTGAAGTTCATTGTAGCCGCTTCCTTCAAGATGTTACTGTTTCATCAAAAATTCATGATGGACTTGCAATTGACTGTGAAATGTGGTTGCAAGCTTCCAAAATCATCACTCGAACACCACAAAATTCCAGGCACCCTGAGAAATCCAATTCCTGAAGCTACGAATGACATGTGATACTCTCATCAAAACTGTTGCAGAGAGGCTTCAAAACACAATCTTCAGAAATCTGAACACTTCAATAAAATCACCTGTAAGACCAACATGTTATGATAAACTTACTGAAAAAGAATCATCACCAGTATTTCACTTACTCATTTCACTAATCATCACTGGTATTCCATCTTATTTTTCAATATTTGAGAAGAGGAACTTTACAGATCTCTTAAAAAAATAAAAGCTTTTAATGAAAATAACCCAGGTATTTCAAATATATGTGATTGTTAACATCAAACTGTCGTGGTCATCACTAGTTATGGGGACTGCTACATTAAACTGTGATCATAGAGGAAATCTCCCTTTTATGGTATGTTGCATTTCATTCACACAATTGTGTTTCTGATGCCAATCAAGTTTGCCAAGAAAAAGCTGTACACAGTTCTAGAGATTAAGGCCTTTAACTAACAAAGTAGCTCATTCAGACTGGCTTAAAATTGAAAAGAATTCTATAACCAACGCTTCCCAATTCTGAGACACTTTAAAATACATTCTCATTAATTTCAGATATTCAACACTTATTATTTTACCTCTTCCAATAATCTGTGAACAAGCTCCATCACCATGCTGTTCATTTGCAATGTTAGACAAAATTCAACAAACAATCAAAATTTCTTCAGATAATTTTCTTAAAAGGAACCTTCTTTAGTTAGTTAAACTAGCTGAGAACACTCAAAAAGTTTCATTACTGAGTGTTTTAAGATTTTATTTCTGACAGCTTGGGGTTTGTCTCAGTTCCATTTGAGAAGTGATACTCAGGATGCCAACACTTCTTGTCACCAAACAGCCTACAGGCTAGCCAGGGACAACATCTTTGTGAACCTCGGAGCAGCACAATTATTTCTACACCAGCTGCTACAGTTTTTGTAACTCCTGCTGTACTGGGGGTAAACAGCCAGCTACTGCCAGCAGCGGGGCTGCAGGGGTGGCCCCTATGGGAAGAGGCCAGGGGCTGCCCAGGCCCATGCCCAGCTGGCTCCAACAGACCCACAGTGAGGCACAGCTGAGACCCTCAGCAAAGCTGGCAGCACCTCTGGGAAAGCATATGTAAGAAAGGGCAGAAAAATGCCACAGATAAGGAGAGGGAACAAAAGGAATGAGAAATAGCAGAGGGAATACCAAGGTCAGAGAAGGAGGGGGAGGAGGTGCTCCAGGTGCTGGAGCAGATATCCACCACCGCAGCCTGGGAAGGACCCAAGCTGGAGCGGGTGGGTATGCCCTGAAGGAACTGCAGCACATGGACAGCCTGTGCCAGAGCAGATTTTTTTTTCCTGAAGGATGGCAGCCAGCAGGGAGCCCACACCAGAGCTAAGGAATAATGTGAGAAGGAAGAAGCAGCAGAAAGAAACCACCTCACACCAACTATAACCCCTCTGTCCCGTGCACCATGCAGGGAGGGGCACAGGAGCAACGTTGAGCCCAGGAAAGATGGGAGGAAAAGCGTTGCTTTCATGTCTGACGTCCTGTTTCTTACTATCTGAACCTATTTTAACTGGCAACAAGTCAAATTAATTTTCCCCAAGTCGAGCCTGTTTTGCCAATATCAGTAATTAGTAAGTGATATCCCTGTCTTTATCTCAAGCTATGAGTCCTCTCATCCTACTTTCTGCTCCTGCCCCACTGAGGAAAGGGAGAGACTGAGTAGCTGGGTGGGCATCTGCTGTTAGCCAAGGGTAACCCACCACACCTGCACGTCACACTTTTGGCCCAGTCTTTTGTGGGAGTACTGATGAAGCAAGATCTCAAACACTAATTTGTGTTACATGGCATGAATGTTATTACTGTTGCTTCATCCTAGTTCTGAAGGAGAAAAATGTAACACAAACTGGGTAAGTGCCTAACAATTCTGAGTTAGGTTAAATACCCTTCTTTCATCTATCCATCCCTTGTGAAAATCAATGCAAGTCACAGGCTTGACACAAAACACACATTTTCCAAGACTCAAGTTGTGACTATGACTTATAGAATAGCAAAGGCAGTGACCAATCCATTAACATTTCTCTCCCCTCTTTATCTTAAAGTTCGGTAAGCTCACAAAGCCTTTTAAATACAATCCACCAGATACAGAAACTGGTTCTAGTAAGCGCCATATTTGTGCAACCAAAATCCTACATAAACTCTCATTTATATTTGATCCACTGGCAGGTTTTGTATAGACTCTTAATTCTGTGAGGGAATAGATAGGCTCTATCAGCAGAACAAAAGAGAATAAGCAATACAATAATAAAGTCCACCCAAAATACTGCACCTCTCAAGTGCTGTCCTTCTCCAAAGTATATACTATTGCCTTATGCATCCACACAGACCTTCATTCTGGGAACAGTCATTGCTATTTCTTCCTTCAGTTAATTTGGGTTGCAAGCTTCAAGGGATGGGAACTTGATAATAGGAAATACTATATCAATGAGAGACAGCCTAAATAATAATCCAGCCTATTCAAATTTCTGTCAAGTTCTCTCATCTCCATTTCCAAACAGAATATGTAATTAAGTCCTGGTAAAGTAACATTGATTTAATCATTCCTATGACATCAGAAAGAGAAAAAAATCTACATATGATACTTTCTTGTGTTTTAAAGATCAGGAAATGCTCCAATAATTTGTATTTTGACTGGTACAGAATCTAGAAGATATCATAACATGAAAATCACTGAAGTGTAAAGTTATGCAGACTGCATAAACTTCTCTGATAGGCTTCAGTTAGGTAAAAAGTACCCAGGTCAGAAATTTAAGTCAAACTGTCAATAATGTCTTCTGCCTAGCTCTCCCTACCTACCTGAAATACCTTAGTACATTTTAAAACTATGAAGATCATTCTTCCCAACCAGACAGACAGAAGACATTCGCCTTTGTTTGATCTGATCTCTAAGCAGTCCATAGTCAATAAGTCAATGAAGCATATCCTTAAACTAAACATAATACCTTCCACTTTTCCACTTGTGTTTATTTTTAGTTAGTATAATACAGTGTTTCAGGATCATCACTCAGTTGTTTTTAAGGCCAACACATATAAGACTATCTGCTAACCATCCATCTATTCTTACAATCTCTCTCTTCTCTTTACCTTGATTCATGCTTTTCCTCTTTTATTTTTGTTTCTGTAGACCTGAATCGTGCAGTTTTCTTTGTCTAACTAAATGTGCAAAGACGACTGCCTTTGCAACACATTCCCAGTGACTCCAACCTTATGCCTCATCCTCTCTCTCTATTAAATTACCACCTCTGAATTCACCCCAAGTTCTGCCTCTGCAGACTCGATTTCTCTCTAAAAACATGTCCAGGTCTACCTTAAGCAGATGAGTGATCCCCAAGAGGAAGACACTATTCCCATGCCTGCTCTGACAGACAGAATGAAGCCAGCCCAGGAATCCATGCCAAAGAGAAGAACTTCCCTGTGTCTCCCTTGTTCATTAGGCACTTCCACACCTCAGAATGAAGCACTGCTTTTCACCTCCTTCAGCTAAACATGCAGAAGTTCATGATATAAGAAATAAGAGACCAAACAAGCTGTTCATAGTTTTTAGAAGAAAACAAATGAAGCTGCAATACACTGATGAGGTATGTTTCTAAAAGAAAGGACGTAAAGCTTCACACGACACGCTGTGCGCAGACACCCCGGCTGGGCACAGGAGGAAGGGCATTCAGGGCTCTCCGCACGCTGGCAGCATGTGTGCCTGCGAAACTGCAACGCTCACGACAAACCACCGCGCTGCTCAGCGCTTCAGGGCGCAACCCGACAGGGCCCGCGGCCAGCGGCCCGGAGCGCGGCCTCCCCCGGAGCCCAGAGGGGTGCTCGGGCGGGGCTGGGCGCCCCGGCTCACCGCCCACACGCCGGCGTCAGGCCCTCGGCGGCAGCCGCCTCCCCGCCGCCCTCCTCGGGGCTCCTGCTCCGCGGGGCCGGGCCGCCCCGACCCGCTCCCCACCGCCTCCAGCGGCCCCCACGACCCCGCCACCGGCACCGCGCGGCGGCCCGCGGGCCCCTCAGGCCGGGCCCGCCCGGCTGCACCTGCTGGGCCCGGCGTCCGGGAGCCCCGCCGGCCGCCCTCCGCCGCGGCCTGCCGCCTCCCGCCCTGCGCCGCCCGGCCCCGCACCGTTAGCGATGAGCTTGGCCGAGAGCTGCTTGACGAGCTCGGGGATCCGCTCCCACTGGCACTCCGAGCGGCACCGCTCGATCTCCGTCTCCAGCCGCGAGCCCGCCTTCTTGGTGGCCATGGCCGGGCCGGACCGATGGGCCCCGGCGGGGGAAGGGGCCGGGGCAGCAGGAGCGGGCGGGAAGGAGGAGGCGGGGAAAGGACGGCGGCGGCACCGGGCGCCCAGGCGGCGGCAGCGGCGGCGGCGACTGGAGCGGCGGAACTCGGGGGCTGCGGCCCGCGCCGCGCCGGCGGCCGAGCGGCGGGACCGGCGCCACCTGCCGGGCAGCGGCGGGACAGCGCGGGGCCGGGCGGGGCCAGGCGGCGGGGGCGGCCCGCAGCCCGCCCGGGGAGCGCGGAGCGCCGCGGCCGGGGCCCAGCCTGTGGCTGTGAATGCCGGGCGGCTTCCAGGCAAGGGCCGGGTGGGGAGGGAGCCGGACGAGACAGGCGCGCTGCTGAGGGTGCCGCTGGGAGCAGGGCCGGGGCCGCCGGGCTCCTGCGGCCACTGGGAGAACTGCGCCTCTAAAACCGTTTGACCAATTGCACGGGGGAGGGGAACAAAAACCAAAAACAAACCAAAAACCCCCACGAAACCTCGTCTGATCTCATTCTCCCGCAGGCTTACGGTGGATTTCCAGCACTGTCCTGTCTGCGATACGTTTCCACTTACACAAAGCGAGCACCGAGTTAGCTCCTGCCCATCCACACTCGCCTCTCCCCCACCTTGACACCCTCACCCAGCTCGCTCTGGCGTCCTCAGGCGGTTAAGGGCACTCTCCCTTTCGCTTCCCCACCCAGGTTCCTTCCCCCCACGCCTTCCCCGTGGTCTCACCGAGCCGATACAGCCTTGCACATCTCAGACAGAGCTGGGCCTCAGCGAGACCCACCGGCTCAGTCCCCACCTGCTCCTTCCTCACACCGCGCAGGGCAGAGCAGCGCCTGCATAACAACGGTCTGCACTGTACGTAGATTATTCCCTCTAAGTGCACTTCTAATATTAGGATGGAATAAAAATACCAGCTGAAACAACTTTAATAAATACCACCTGTCTTAGTCAAATGCCCCATCACATATCTGTGGCACAACAGTTCCACAAACTTATATACACCTCAGAAAACAACTGCCATGACTGATTTTTCACTGAAAAACAAGACTGCACTGAAGAAAAATCTCACAAATTGCTATTTACTTTTCCAAAAATAAGGATACAGCCCACTGACAGAAATAACAGATTTTATAAAAATGCAGTGTAATCTGCTACATTAGACACAATATTAATTTAAATCATCTAAATGTCTTGCTCCACATCGACTTGGGTTATAGTGCAGACTTGTACAACCGGTGCTCCTCATTCCCAGAAAGGAGAAGTCAGAGGCACTTGGCTGAGTTTGTGAGGATGACTATCGGTCTGCTGGTTTGAAGATTCAAAACATGAGGTGGATGCTATTATTGCTGCTACATGCATTGTGATCCTCTGGATCTAGTGCATTTTAGTCTTCAGAAATGTCAAGATCACAAACTCAGAAGTCAAATTTGGGCAAACGGAACATTACCAGCCTGAGACAAGTCAATCATTGTTTCCTAACTGTTAAGAGCAATATATTTTACTCCCCAAATCTTGTGAATGATGATCTTCAAAATCTTGGGGAACAATACTATTGCCAGTCACCTTCCATGTGCTGTTACATAAAGAGGTCAGTTAAATGTAAAGAAAAGATGCCTATGGGCGTTGTTAGAGTTGTTGCCCACCTAACAGAATTTCTAAACCATGTTCTAGCTAGTGTGTCACATATACTAGGGACAGCTGCATTCTGTAGTTTTGCTTGCTTTTGATCATAAACTGAAAGATCAGAAAAAGGATGCATCTTTTTAGAGACAAGAAATTATCAATTGCTATCAAGTCATTAATTAATTAATTGATGGGGCATGGACCCAGGCTTGTGTGACTAAAAGCTTGTCCACGTGTTCCCCAGCTGCATCTTCATGTAGTAAATACCCACTTCCTACAAACTTTGCTTCTATCCTTAGACCATCACAGCTATTGCAACACTATGACAGGAATCGGATGCCTTCCTCAGTGTTTTAACTAATTTACTTTTCATTCCCAGTGCTATTGAAAGCATCAAGCACAAAATTTAGATACTGTAATCTGCCTTTTTATCAAGTTGCCATTATAGCACTTTCAGGTTACAGTTAAATTTCAAAGTATACTTCAGATTTTAAAAAGTCAAATAGAAACAGCAGAACATAACAGTACTTAAGAAATACAATGGAGTACTGCAGGAGTGGAAAGAAGATTTAATACTGTAACAAAAGCAAAAGGAGAAATATGTGATAAAGCATTTTTTGCTTACGTGAGGTTTCAGAAGATCCAGAGAACATGACACTGATTATAGCGTGGTGTTTTACTGTAGCAATAAGACAAATTAAAAATCAGGCAGGAAAGGAATGATAATTCAAAATCTTTGATATCATAACTACTAGTTCTTTTACACATAAGACTATGAAAACTAAAACTTTAATTTTTGAAAAGTGTTAATTTGCTTATGGAGATTATTCATACTTATTCACAACAATTTTAACACATTTTGTTAGCACTGATCAAATAATTTCAGTAAAAGCTACCAGCAAATGAATAGTATTAAAATATTTACATAACAGTACATCAGGATTATCTCAACAGCTACTATTTATGAAGTGAGACTATGCAAAAGGAATTAGTATATTTTTAAATGCACTGGAACAATTAGGAAGTCTGCTTTAACATTAATGACATTTCCATGTACCTAAGACTGCTCTGAGAAGATTCGTTGTAGATGACCCATAACCGTAAACAATAATGGAACTGGAATAAATAGCATAAGAGTGATACAGAAAAGAAGTCTGATTGTGCATAGTTTGTCAATTGCCACTTATTTTTTGAAACTGAAACAAACTGTTGGTTTCTGGAAATGGCCTATTCAGTAAGGTCTTTGCACAGACTGAAGAAATGGGAAGTCTGCTTGTAAGGTGAGGTAACTGGCTAGATAGAAGACAAGAGATACCTGGTTTCTGAAAAAGATGGAAAGTTAAAATGCAGGAAAAGTATCTAACAGGTTCCAGTCAACCACTTTGCCTTATGTCACCTCTCCCAGTCTGATCCCCCCCAAACACAGGGCAATAAGAGAAACAATGGAAGGTTCAGTGCAATTGCATGAGCTTGCCATGAAGAAACAGGAACTTTCAGTACATAGGAACACACCGATATGGTACTCTGATACTTCTGGTAACCTGAAAATAAACCTGATAAAGTTTTCTGCACTAGTACGCCACACAGAACTGTAAGCAACATAAGTGATGGGCGCTAAAATGTAAAAGTTATAGAGAATATAAACTGACTTAAAGTAACAATTTAATCTCTACTAAGACATTAAACTTTCTATAACAAGGAATCAGAAAAACTAATTCAAAAAGTACTTGCATTTTTAAAGGTAATATATTAAAATAGAATGCTAGGAACTCACATGAGCAACAACAACAAAAAAAGGCGAGCAAGCAGCAAACTCAACAAGATCATAGGGTTCTACTCTAGACCGCGTTTCTGGCTTCTTAGGCAAACACTATTCACTGCTGAAGTGGGAAAGTGGCAGGGGACAAACCAAACCTCATCTTTGTTCTAGTTTTTCTTCATTTAAATAAAAAAAAAAAAACAAACCCAATATTTTTGTGACAGCTTTGCAAGCTCACCCACTACTCTGGTTTTAGTCTGGCACACTGACCAGTGGTTTGGGTGTTTTGGGTTTTGGTTGGGTTTTTTTGTTTGGTTTTTTTTTTTGTCTGAAGCTGATAATCAAAGCATTGATTATTAAAACTATTTTCTTCCTCAGAGTTTCTTAGCATACATCACAGAAAGATGACAGTTTTGAGGGAAATACAATGTTACAGGAGCCAGCACAGAAATCGTTATTTTATCTCCACAAGTATAAAATAGAATTAAAAACTCAATATTAAAATAGCTTTTCCTCAGCACAAATCCTTATTTTACCGATTTCTTATCTTTCAGTTCAAATCAACATTTTAACATCTATTAAGATGTTAAATGTATCCTATTGCAAGTTACCAGAGATGCAACACAAATATTATTTGTATTTTAAAGAAATCATATTCAACTCCTACTATTGTCTGCCATTTTCTCAAATGTGAAGTGCAAAAATTTTCAGGCCAAAATGCGCTAATGTGAAGAGTGCAACTCATAAGCATTATAGAAGCCAAAGATTTACTGGAATCCAAGTCTCTCTTTTCAGTTAGCATAACGCTGCCAGCAAAACAAGGTAACTGCAGAGTTCTCCATTCCTACTGAAGCCAATAATCTCTAAGAAATTTAGAACAGGCCATATGAACATTGTCAGAGAAAATATTTTCACAGTGATACTCGGTCCCTTTTTGAGAGTATCAAAATGCAATTTAAAGGGACATGAAATGAGACTGAACAGCATCTGCAAAATCAACAGCTTGATGACATGCACATTATAAAACCTGCCACTTCCAACTCATAGCAAAGAATCATATATAAGTAGTGAAATATGCTTTATCAAAATATTTCCACATTCCGAGGTTTTTGTACTTAGATGAGCTTATTTTTGTCAAGATAAAATAGTTAAATCTGTGAATGAACATTATTTTGTACACTATTAAGTCCTTACTGCTGTTTGAAAGTTAAAATCATACACAAAACAATTCAAGAAAACCTAGGAACCTGGAAAGCACTGTTTTTCTTCGCAATGGACTTTTGATTTTGTAGTTTGTTGCTTTCAAACTGATTCAATTCATACTGCACTTGTCAAATAATGGGTAGTACAACTGATAATTAAAAAGGAATGTATGCCTGTATGATCAGGCAAACACTTATTTTTCACTACTGGATGTTAATTTTTAGTCTTTAATAAATGACAGCACTAACAGTCATTGCTATTAATAGACTGAATCTGAAGTTTAATTACTAATTGTGCTGCAAGAGATAAAAAGTCAAGACTCCCAAAAGAGATCCTTTCCGGGCCCATTCATGCTAAATGGGAACCTGCATTGCCATGAAAGGGCAACAAAAGTAGCACTCAACTGGCAATATGTATTAAAATCACATTGTTTCAGCCCAGTGCTTCATCCTGCATTTTAAACCTGTCAAACTGTTTCTGGGAATATCCTCGCATCACAAATGCATATTATTTATACACTTTAAAAGAAAAAAAGTCACAGTGTTTCTATCTGAATTACTACTTGTTCCACAACTGTATTTGTACAAAGCCATATTGCCAGTAAAGTTGCTATCCTACAGTAACATGTAGTAACTGAGAGGAAGCAAAATGGGAACAAAAATACCATAGTTTGCTGTTTCTCATGTTTATTGTGCTAGTGTAAAACTTTTCACTTAGAGCCTTGTCCAAAGCTCTAAGGTTTTAAAATAAATGATCTGAAGGGAAGAGCCGAAGTAAGGTCTAATCACAGGTCTTCCACTGTGTTACACTCACTGTAAGCCTCTTTCCTACTGTCATTTCAAACTGTTGTCCCACCCAATGATGCTCATAGGGCAGCAAATAAAGAGGGTCTCTGCATTGTCTTTGCACAATAACAGAACTGAGAGAGACAGTTCAGCTAAATTCTAGATGTGATTCAGATTGCAGCTTAATCTCTCGCTTGAACTAAAAAAAAAAAAAAAATTAAATTGAACCTCAGTGGCAAAGACATTTTCTTATTCTTTTGATTAATTTATGCAAAAAATTGGCCAGAATAGAACTATTCTCGATTTAAAAAAAAAAAAAAAGTATTTTTAGAAAGATGCAAGCACACTCCAATTAGCTCACTGCTTTACAGTTCATTTTGTTCTATCCAGCACAGAAAATAAACTATGTATCATTTTAAACTATCTCTTAAGGGTAAAAATTAAATACCTGTTACATCTTAGGAAATTAGAAAATTAAATTTTAGTCAACATGAACCTCTTCTTAAACCAGAATAGTCTCTCTTTAGCTAGCGAAGCAATAGTGGCAGGTCTTCTCTCAGTAGTACAACTGTTTGATTTCATTACACTATTGGCTAAAATCATACTTAGGTTTTATTCCCAGATCACTTAATGTCTACACAGGAATCACTGCCTTCACATAACTGCTGGTTCAAACTGCCCTTCTGTGACCACTTAAGAGAAGATGAAGATCAAGTGTTTCTTACATTGAATTTACTGATACAGCAGAGTGCAGTAGTTGAGTTGTGTTTCTTCTTCAGATGCTAAGTTCAATCCCTTTAACTATATTCAGTTGTTACATAGAATTTCACTTTTTCTTTTTTAAATAGCTATTTAAATGCAACTGGGACAAAAAATGATGGTTAAATTTGAAGCTTCTACAGTGTCTTACTGCATTCAAACATTTTCCTTGTTACTCACCAGTAGTAGCAGTTAAACAACTTGCCAACTACACTGCCAGACCACCAGAGGGAGTCGAAAACTACTGTTTCTACACTTCCACAATTTCTGAACTATTTCTACACTCCTGATAAAGGGAAGGGTTTGTTAAATAGCCTTCCTTCATATTTTTATTCCTTCTACATATTGGACATTTGACTCCACAGTTCTTTTTGGGCAGAAAGATCCATGAATTGCCTTTTAAGACAAGCAGAAAGACTAGAGAAATCAAGAGATAAGTGGGTCAACATAAATAGAAGGCTCAGGAAAGTAACAGAAGTAGAACAGTATGGGGAGTAAAAATAAATAATAATAATAAAAAACCCTCGCATAACCTACTTAACCCAAATGTACACTAGAAGAATGTGGGATTCTTTATGTATAGTGATAGCATTACACCACACAGGACTTAAACATACAGGCACATTCACACATTTTTCTCCAAATACAAACTCCTGACAGTTGTGGAGATCAGTAATGGCTCAAATACCATCAGTCTGTGTTACAGAGTTGTTCAGATAGTTCTCCCTACTGCCATAAAATTGTGCATAATGCAACAGCCAGTAAACATCCTTGCTTATTACCTACAAAACTGCCTTCACTCAAGTATCATCTACCTAGCATTCAGATGCTCAGCTTCTTTTTTTCCTAATTCTTCTGTGAGAACAGTTCCCAGCACAGCTCCAAGAGTCAGAGGAACAATAGACACACAGAACACTAGCTATCAAAGGGGAATGCCCATGCTGCCGCTCTGTGGTGTGCACAGCTCTGGAAATAATCTCTCCTGAGGGAAACCTAGGTTGGCTTGTTAATAATGACATGATGTACTTAGCCAGATTGCTTTGCATTAACTTTGAAGCCACCACAGTGGTTAACCACACAATTTACAGCAACAAAAAAATCCCTTCCTATTTCTGAACACCATAGCCTAGAGAAGAAAACAAAACTGCCTGGAGATCGAAACATTAATACCAGTTATCATCCCAACACAGCTCAAGAACCTGATTTGCCAAATGCAGTTCATTTGCTGGTGGTTAGCAAGACTTACAAATAAGGTGAAGTACCTCCAGGACAGAAGCCCTAGCAACAGATTTTCATAAACTTATGTCTCTGACAGGACTGACCAACAACAGGCTGGGTTACCATACTCCAGACAGCATGGTTAGACTTTAACAGCTCTAGAGACAGGAGCATTCAGCTGACATCTGGTTCTGCAAATTCAATGAGTTCTGAGCAGTTTCCAGAAAATAGCGTTCTTGTATTTCTTCCACCACTGCATTCACAAAATTATCCTCTCCTCTAGTGCTTTTCCACAACCAAAATGAGAACCCTATCTCATACATTTTCTGAATATCCTGATACTCTATAAAATAAACCACTGCAATTACTTATCTTGCTTTTTGGTAAACAAAGTTTTTACCACAAGGTTTTGCACTGTGTTGATGTGACTAAGAATTTGAGAGAAGTGCATAACTGTCAGAAAGAAAACTTCATAGTAATCTGTTGGTAACTGGCACACAGTGAGTTAAGGAAACCCATGCCCATGCTACTGCCTTTACCATTTGAAAATGGTACCATTTCCTCTCAAGAAAAAGCTGACAGGTGAATCTGTTGTTTGGGGGTTTTTTGTTTGTTTGTTTGTTTTTCTTAAAGATTTTAAGTTAAATGTGGAGATCATTGCTTCTTCAAAAGCAATGGTGTACAACCATAATGTCCTGTACATTACAGCGAGGCAAAGCACTCCGGCATTCCTTTCTTCCCACTTCTTTCCCCCCTTCCCCCTCCCTGCCCACACTGACACAAGAAATAGCATGTCCTGTCCCACTTGCTGCAAATTAACACAGCCTGCTCCTTTATAACCACCTGTCAGAATCTGTCACCAACTCACTTCTTGCCTTTACAGTTTCAGAGGTAAAGGTACAAATTACAGATCATCTCTTCTACTGGGACTCTAGCTAAAGTTTCTTTCTCTACAGGTGAAAGAGATCAGTACAATAAAGATAACCACAAGCATCAAAATTTGCTGCAGTAGTATCTTAGTGATAAGACCATCAAGGTTGAAAGCCAATGCCAAGCTTTTATTCATTTTTATAATCTAGATGTAGGTTGAGATTAAAGGCTTGTTCTCACTTTGCTGTTGAAGTCTCAAAATTTTGAGGTTTTAAATTTTCCTTTTAATCTGGCAGCTTTAGAATTGAACTAAGTGACCTGCCAGGCAGGGCTGCATACAGATGGACTGACATAGCAGTACATACTAAGTAGAACAGTATTAACACTTGAACTCAAAAGCAGCACAGGTATAGCATCAAGAGTTCCGATTTGTACAATCAATCCTTGTACAGTGAACACATCACCAGACAGTGCGACCGTGTTCCTTCAAGTAGGCAGAGCTTCAACAGAGTAACTATTATGCACATCCCATGTATTTAAAGGATGAGAACTCATTAAGGAGATATCTGAGAAAAGCTTTGAGGTACTTGCTGCTTTTGTGAATGTATTTAGTTTCACTTCTCCACTGTATATTGATTTTAAAGGAAAAGGATACATACTGTTATTAATGAGTAAGCTTCTACAATTACCCTATTGCCTAGTCACCTCTGTCAGTGTAACTTGAAGACAAACCTTGAACATTGTCTCCTCTTTGCATCATTGGTTTTAAATACAACTTCCCTCCCTTTCTTCTCACTTTGCTGTAATTCCAAAGACTTGAAAGCTTTTTTTAGCATAGCTGAATGTGTCACAAGAAATTACACCTGTAACTGATGCAAAATGTACTTCAGTAGATGTAGTTCTATCAGCAAATCTCAGTAATATATATGTATATTTTGAACTAAACTAGCTAAACATAGTGATTACCTTTCCCAGCAGATTTCTTTTGGTTATTCACAAGGTCTTAGCCTAAATCCTTAGATTTTCTCTTACTTATGAAAATAAACCTTTGATCACAATCATACTATGACAACTACATATTAAAAAAAAAAGAAACACAAAACAAAAAAAAACCCAGGGAAAATCAGATTAACATAAATGAGATGCCAATTTTAAGATCTGAAGCATGATCTGTCGACAAATTATCTTTGTATTAAGAAAAATGCAGTAAGTTTGCAGTTTCAACTGTGATAGTTTTTGAGCAGTTCCTGAGCAAGAGTTCTGTTTTTCTCTGCTTTATTGTTGGCATTTCAAAGGAAGTTAGCAGACTTCTGCATGAATTTTGTGAAAACAGCCAGATTGGCTGGCAATTTAAAAAATAATTTTATGTTTGAGTAGTATGGATTCCTTTCTACCTCTGGATAAAATACTAGTTTTCAAAAACCATAGCATTATAGCACATTAGGTTTTGCAATGCTTCATTATTACTTTTACTTCGGATTAACTATGAAACCAATTAATCCAATGTTAAGCACAATGCCTTAAGTTAACAGAACACACTTCCCCGACTCTGCTTGCTGAGAGATGATACAAACAGCAGAACCTAGAAAAGGGTAGAGCACGTGGCCAGAAGAAAGGATCAGGGATGTCCCTGTGGGTGACAGTAAGCTGTCACACCAGCCCGTACCATCTCATCTACCTAAACACTTACCATTGATTCCCAGGCAGTTGCAGACTTCCTTTTCCATCACGCAGAACACAAAGGCTGTCAAAATACCAGGATTTTCTTCAAATTTACATTATTACAGGTGTTTTACATTTCTCCACTCTTACTGCTTCCAGGCATAACAAACAAGACTGCTCCAGCTGGTCTATATAATTGAAAGCATCACTTTATTTACTAGTGCTGACTACAGGAATTATCTTCGGTTTCCTTTTCTACACAGGTTTCCTGAACATCCAGAATCTACTGAATGAGTGATACATAAAAATACAGGATGGCAGGTGACAGTGAGTTAACAGCCCTCCATTTCTTATTTTTTCTAGAATCCAGTGCCTTGTGGGTCAAAGGAACAAACTGAGAAGTGTTTTTCACAGGCAGACAAAGATCAAAGTACTTTTATCTCTTTACAGCAGAAACAGCCATGCTATTTCCTGTTCTCCCCACAATATTCAGTCAACTACCTCGACTGAAAGGAAAGCAATGTCATGTTTCTCAATGTAAAAATCAATATTGAGAAAGACTGTCATATATGGGGGAAAAGAATTAACTTGGTAAAAACACCTGGAACAGCACCTGAGAAGTAACAAAAAATTACAACTGAAGATTGAAAAATGTCATATAAAGATACATGTATGTGTGTAGACAGACACACATACTCACAAATCTGCAGAGTTAGGAAATGTGCTTATGCTGGGTAACTGGCAAGAAAGCTTGCAATTTGGAGTCAGTGAATATGACACACACCCGGCGATAGCAAGGGGAGAAATTTACCCCCTAAAAACATCTTCCCAGAAGACTCATCTCTGACTTCCCATAACCTTCTTCCTTTTCTGTGGCAGCCCCCTTGTCTGGTCCTCTGAACCTGTGTGAGCAGAGAACTCATCTTTAAGTAGACATTCTCTTAAACAAGGCATATTATTTTAAATTGAAGCCTAGACGTGCAATACAGCATCTACATGCATGCACATAATACATGCACATATTAAAAATGTAAGACACTTGTGTGACACTTCATCACAACCAATTAACATACATCATCATTCTGTGAATATTTTCTGCCCAGAATTCCTCGATGAGCACTAAGGAACACAGCTGTGCAAGTACCATTATCTCGTTCAGAAAAGTAGCCATGGAAAAGGGCTGAAAAAATACATTTATCACCAATGCCAACTTGAAGCCTCAATCCATTCTGATGCAATACTGTATTTTTAGGTTAACCCCAAAACTATTTAATAAAGAATTTTAATAAAGTTCCTTCATAGCTGTAAACAATACATATGTCAAACGCACTGACCCTTCTATTAAGAAACAATAAACATTTCAGCTGCTTTTCCTTACATTAAAGCGTAGAAATTTCACTAAGCCAGAGGAGCAGCTAGTCATGTTACTTCCTTTGTACTCCTTCAAATCCCTTAGCAGAATTACCTCTTGATTATTATTTGTGTTTCTAAAAGTATTACAAATAAACAGTTTTACAGAATATAGAGTACTTTAAATATCAGATTAACAACCACACTAGTTATTTAAATCTTTACTGCTAAGAAATCTGATTTTTCAAATAAATCTGCCCATAATATTGCTGACTGCATTACACTTCCAACAGTAGAGAGTTATCATTACTAGACACTGAGTTGCTTGATGCATAGCAGCACTGTGAAGGAAACTTAATTTACAGTCTAACATCTCTTTACCAAGGCAATATAAAGTATTTATAGTACTAATGAAGATTGGCTTGTACATTTCAGATTTGAAATAGTGGTATGAGTATGAAAAATTTGGCCCATAGTCTTTATATGACCTAAAGCGTCAGGCTGGGCAACAGATTAAGCTGAGACAACATCCTTCTGCCAGGACTAACTAGTCTCCTGCAGTGACACCTGAACAAGAAATGAACTTGCTGTTGAGCTGCCTAGTTTGCAACTCAGTTTTATCAATGTAAATGGAGATCAGCAGTTGTTTATGTAAAGATGTTAAGCTAAAGATTCAGACAGCTTAGTGTGAAACATACTTCCTCAAGAGCTCTGTTACCTGGAGGCAGGAGAAAGTCAGAGGTGATAAACATTTCAGCTGCCCCAGGTAACCACTTCAAAGCAAGTGCAAGGCTTATCCCTGCCAAAAATAATTCTCCTGGTTTGAAATTTTTATTTAATAGACACTGTTAGAGCACAAAGAGGACACAGAAATATTTATCTATAAAAGTTGTCCTTGATACAAGTGATGTATACGAATAAATAATTTTAGTCTCACAACAGTCTCTCAAAATCTGTGTGAAAAATACTCTGACAATACAGCCACTATCTCTAGCATTTAGTATATTGTGCAAGCATTCTTTTTTTCTTGTTTCATCAGCTTGTCAAGCAACAATTTACATTTCCCAACAGAGAAACAACTGCACTGTGTTCCTAACTTTAAGAAGTTATTTCAGCTGGGTCACAATATTCCAAATCCACCTTGTATCAAGAGGTTTCTTACACTTAAACAAAATCAAACTGAAAAATGCTTTTTTGTTGTCCTCACCCCGAAGGCAAGAAATTCCAAGAACTCATCATAGCGCAAACTTTACAACCAACCTGTTCTCCAGCCTCCCAATTTACTTGTACTGTCTGAAGAACAAGTATTAATGGTGGATTGTTTGTTGTATTTACAGCAAGTTTATTGGGGAGAGGGAAAGTATTCTTTTACAAATGAGCCATGTTCACTACTGAGATTATTTCCAAAGAGAGCATTCAGAAAGCAAACCTGAATATATTACATTGACAATTATGTTTCAATATTTTAACATCAGCCATTTAAAACTGGTTGTGTTATTAGCACATATACTGATCTTTAAATATACTACTTCTACATAAACAGTGCAAATCTCAATATTCACATCAACCTGAAATTAATGCTGCAATTACTGTTGACATTCACATCAAGAAAGTAGTAAACTATTTCACATGAGCCATTCCAAAACCTCAGAATGCCATTATTAATATTAAAGAAACACAGAACAAACAAGTTGGGCTTCAAAGCCTTGTTTTGATACACACAATCCCTGTAAACATGGATGTATTGTATTTATCAATACTGATATCTGATATAATTCTATAAATAAAACCACTGATATAAACAATTCCTATAACCTTTTTTTGCATAGGGTTTGGATTAAGATTACTTTAAGACAGAGCAAGCTGTTAACAAAATGCCCTAGTCTTCCATCACACAAATTTAGGCATATGATTAACTTTACAGGAGTCTCTCTGACTTCAGTAGAAACTTACACATGTAAGCATTTGCAAAACTGGAGTCATCTTTAGCACTTAAGTTACCCCTAGTCATTGAGAATATGAGCAATAAAAGAGCTCTCCATAAATTTATAAAATATGCTGATTTAAAAGTTTATGCTGATGTTTCTGTAAGTCACATTTATGATTCCAAACAGTTATGTACATACTATACTATCACAGTAGGAAATACTTCACTGTAGAACACCACAGTGAACAAGTTGTGAAGCACAGTGTTCAATAGAATTTCCCTTTAGTATTCCCAGTGCATAAGTTGTTAACATCTACACTACACAAGGTGCCCAGGTCTAGTATTTGTTATATACAATGTAAAAGCAAGATAGAAAGAGCTTTGCAATTTAAAGTAAGGAATGAAAACAGTGGGTAATATACAGGGATTCACTCCTGCAAAGTACAGAATTCTCCTTCACAATGACTACAACCACCAAATACGGTGGATTTCAGGTCATTCAACCCAGTAAAACAGTGCTCAGCACCTTGTAGGACGAGAAATCTGAGTGCACTTTACTACAAAACATCTCCTTTTGATGTTATAAAGTGCTAAAAAGAAAACATATATTCTAATATTTTACAGTCACTATTAAACTGCCATATTTGCACAATGCAAAATTCAAATAACTTGGTACACATTTTGTATGGACCCTATAACAACAAATGTTGAAACTGGACTTTTTTTTACCTTTAAAAAAATCTTAGTATTTTAAAGTTATTGTGTAAATATAAAAAGAAAATATAAATTATAATTAATTCTCGAGATAGATATTTTAACATGTGACCATTTTCCAAAGCATTCAATATGAAATTTCACTTTCTCTTATAGCATTACATTTTAGAATCTGTAAAATATTTTAAAAGTTAATAACTTCAAGAAGTAGAAATAAACATTTTTGTATCACAGAACTAGACACCTCACCTTATCAGACACCTTTTACCCTACCTTTTTTTTAAAAAATTAAATAGATTTAAAAAAAAATAAATTCCAAGACTTACATTCTCAGTTGTTTAGAACAAGATACATGGAGTTACTTTTTAAAACAAGAGTTCTGTAACACTTCATTTTGCGCTTAAAATTCAAAAAAATGGGATGGATTGTAACCACAAATTTAAAAGGCCTTGAAGTACTATACTGCTTTGGTGAACTGTACCAATAATTCCTTACATGCATGAAGAATCAAATTCTATTACATTCTTCACACAGTTGGGTAAAAGCAGAAGATCCAAGAGTTCTTTAGGTGTCACAGAGCTTTCCTTTTGTTGAACAGTGGAGAAGAAACTGGGAGGAAGATTCTGAAACAGAGACACAGTCTTCCTCCAAGCTGTACCACAAGCAGTATAGCTCCCTACCTTGAGCTTGACTGCACACTAGTAATTTAGCCCTAAGAAAATACAATGTTGGTTGTATAATAGTATTATACCATATCCAGTGATACCAAACTTAATGCTAAAAAGAAATGTACTGAAATACAAAGCTAAAAAGGTATGATTTAAATACATTTTTAAAGCGACAGACAGATTCCTGTAGCATGTAAGCCACAGGGAGGAAGGGTGGGAGAAGACAATATAGGTACTACCAAGTTTATAACCGCTTAAATCTTCAAGACAGGATATTCTCTGTGTTTCAGTCAGAGAATTGGAAGATGGTTTCTGGGTTATTGCTGTCTGTAGGGTTTGTTGGCTGCAGTGTCTTTGTAGGTGTAGTTTTACCATGAGAATGAGAGGAAGAAGAATGTGAACTTTCACTGGAGCTGCTACGTGTCTCTGTGCTTGTACTTGTTTTTTTCATTTTCCTTCTCTTTGCAAGAGGTGCCTTGTCAACATTCTGGAGACAAAATCCTTCCCTTTTGTACTTGTTAAAGGCCTGTTTAAAAATAAAAGGTAATTCTAAGCTTTTCAAGAGGTTTATGACATTTTATGGCTCATAGCTTATTATGAATGTTCTATAGTAAGTCATAAGATAAACTGTAATCTCTTGACAGATCCCTACTAATTCTTATGGTAGCTGTAACAATAATTTTACTAGCCTTTACATGTATTTAAAAGTCAATGCATAACATTATTAATTGGCATCTTCCTCTACTTGTTCTTTTTAATTTCGAAGTATTTTTTTATTAAGCCTTAAACTTATTTTATTTACAGTTTCAGAAACTACACTCAGTTAAATTACAGTTTTTCTTTCACCCCAAATTATGTTGCATTATTAGGACCTCTCCAAGTAACAATTATTTTATTTTTATCTTCTTGGTAGTAAGCATCTACAAGTATATCAGCATATATCTGCTCAATTTCAGTTTATTCTCCGTTGAAGGAATAATGAGCATCAACACTATGTTTGTACAACACAGTTGCAGTTCAGATGTTTTTAGTAAATATAATATGGTAGACAAACAAGTCCATTAAAAAAAGTAACCATGATCCTGAAAACATGAGCTAGATATGTTCCAGAAATTTTACCTCTATTTTGTAACCACGAGAACACAGTTACTTAAATTAGTTTCTTTTCTCCTTTTTTTTAATAAAAGTTTGAAGACCTTTTAATAGATTTCCTAAGAATCAGAATATTTAGAACAGTTATTTCATAAACAGCTGTCCCCAAAACCCTATTAGTATAAACATCTTCAAGAAATTTATTCTTGCCTCATCATTCATGTTTTCACTGTACTGAATCATAGATGTCAGGTATCGAGGAAAAAATTGCAGCTATAAACAATCACTGAATTATAAGGACAAATACATGCTTTTAATTGAGAGAAAACATATACAAAATCTAGATTAACACATTACAAAATTTAGTGCTTGACAGAAGATTTCTTAGAACTTACATGAAAAGTCGCTTTGACATATGTATGCACCGCAGCTCCCGAAGAACCTAAATTATCAGGAGTCATTAGAGGGTTGGATGACAGCTGGCTGCCATCCTGAAGCCATTCGTTGTATCTCAGGCTGGACATTTTAATTCTTTTGTTTGGATCCACTGTTAGAAGTCCTAATAGAAATATATTACATTCTATTAAATTGTGAGCTATTTATCTTCTTTTAACAGTAAATGCAACTATTTTTAAGAAAATCTCATGCATTGCTTTGATAAGTAAGTCATGACAATATTTATCCTAGATAAGGTTCACACAATGTTATACTATCATCCTCCCCAGAAGAATCATTAAATGCAAGAAATTGCTATTTAACTGTTTAATAACTCACATCTCTTTTCACATGAACTCAGAACTACAAAAGGATTTATTCACTTAAAACCTGTCTAGGCTGTTCAAGAGAATAAGCCTCAGATTCTCTGCATGATCTGAAGTCCGAATCTGGAGACACCAGCACTTTTGGCAGAAAAATTCCTTACAAGCCTGCTCCTACAGAAATTCAGAACTCCATCTTTGTAGAATTAAGATTGGTGTCTATTTCATGCTAAAAACATAATTAGATGCTCAAAAGTTTAAGGGGAATCAAAGTATGGCAAATGTGAACGAAGCAGCTCAGAAATACAGTAATCTTGGTACACGCATTCAAAAACAGCTCCAGGAAAATATGATAGGAATACATTCATTTTCTGCAAAATCTCAGCTTTTAACACATTTATCTCATAACCTGGTGTTTTTACAAAAGCAAAAATAAAATAAAAGGAAAAACTCTGCTTTTAAATATGTTTTAAAAGAGTGGCTTTACTTTCCTGAAGCTCTTCAGTTACTTCCAACCTCGCTAATCTTCTATCAGCATCTCACTACATTAGAAAGCTCTCTGCTAGGCATACAAGCAATGTGTAATGCCATTCTGCTGTGTCTACCTGTCCTGGTAGACCTACCACACTACCTTCACCCTTAACCTGTATTAGTGGTCAGTACAATGCTCAAGCTGTGGCTACCACTCTGTCAGATTAGGCACTCTGATGCTGATCACCACATCCAGATGTTGTATAGTTCTCTAAATTTTATCTTTTGAAATAATGTACCTTGAGATAAGGTACGTTAAATATTTGTGAATACATACCTTGAATTAACTCTTTAGCCTCTTCAGAAACATTTTTCCAAGCCTCTCCTTCAAAGGAAAATTCTCCCTTTTTTATTTTCTTCATAATTTCCAATGCACTGGTACATGTTAAACTTTTGTCCTGAGACTGAAACGGTACCTGTCCTGATAGCATTGTATACTGTCATGAGAACAAAAGTAGCATTAACAAACACAAAAAGCAGTATTAACAAACACAGTATATTTACTGACCACGCTATTACTAACTATGGAGTGCTGTTGTTTGCATTACCAGCGCTATACAATAAAGCTTTGACCAGCATAACTTCAAGGCTATAGAAAATTTAAAATATGCAAGACTTTCTCTAGAAAAAACATTCTTACATTGCAGGAAACTATAAACAAAACACAATGGTATTTCTACTCAGTTTATATCTACTGAAATTAATTTTCTGTAAATCAGAATGCAGGTTGATTCCTTCTCTGAACTAAACTATAAGAAGATTATATGGATTCCTGTAAAATCTCTTAAAAAGAATATATCTTTTTAAGAACAAGACTGGATTAAGTATTTTTTCCTTTCCCAAAAATGTTGAATTTAATTTGCTGCTTAGGAAAAAAAATCTCCACCCCTGCAAAACATTTGTCTTTGGAACCTATTATTTGTGCAGCAGTACTTTCACCTCACTTGAATTCAGCATCTACCCAATTCAAATCTTAAATTGTGTCAAGTCCTTTGCATTTTAACAAAAAGTAAATACATACAATAAAGTTACAATTAAAAACCTCAATCACTTACCAAAATGACCCCCAAACTCCAGAGATCACAAGATTCGTCATAACCATTGTGATTCAAGAGCTCTGGGGCAGCATAATGGAGAGTAAAACATGGAGTCTTCAGAGGCTGATTATCAGGTGGTTTTAAACGGGCAAAACCAAAATCAATTATTTTTATTTCTGAATTATCAGTTTCATCTGTAAACAGCAAATTCTGAAAAGTAAAGACAAAATCAATATCAGCATTTGTTAGAACACTGGTTAGTATACTTAAGAGTTATTTTTTTCCTGTATATACTATTACAGAAAACTTACCATTATCTAGAGAAAAGGGAAACTAGGAGACACTGGCAAAAAAATGGAAAAGGAGAAATAACGATATTCTGGGATGTAAGAAAATGTGATGTGCTTATCTTCCTCCTGTATATCTGCAAGTCAGAATAGTTCTGTCTGAGAATCTGAATGAAAATTGCTATTTAGCAGAGAACAGTGGGGAAAATTTGGGGAACACTGATAAGAAAAAAAGCAACGACATCAATATAAATGGAGAACTGCCTTCTTCCTCAAACAAAAGTCAATTTTCTTAAGTCTCCACTTCCTTCTGTTCTATTGCAAATGACAGGTTTCTTGTTGCATGTCTTGGGTTGTGACTGAATAATCTTTGGTCCTCAAGTGGTAACACAATGAAGTCATATTGTCATGAGCACAGTAATGCAAAAGAATAATTTGAAAGTGAAGGACAGTGGACTAGAAAGGGCACCAATAGCTCAGCAGTTGTACCGACTACTGTCCAGCATGGGTCTCAAAGTCTGTGTAGATGTGCATTCTGGACCAACAACATTCAAGCACTGAAAGTCACATAGCAGTCCAACCTCAAACCAATGGCCTACTCCTTACACTAAGGTAAAGAAATTTTGATACAGTTGTCCCTGAGAATTCCAGCTCTACAGACTGGAATGCGGCATCCTGGACTTGAAGACACACAAGTTGTTATCAGTTTGGAAGAAGATTTAAGACAACCGGTTCTTTTCCCTGAGTATTTCACAGAATCACATAACTGTAGGGGTTGGAAGGGACCTCAGGAGATCATCTAGTCCAACCCCCCAAGTATTACCCTCTTTAAGCAGCAGTTCCATTAGCTGACTCAGGCCTTCACGTGGGAGCTCAGCTCAGCTGAGGGTCACACACTGCAGTCGCTGCTGCAGAGATGGGGTGTGTTGAGGTTACACCTGGCTGCAGCCAAACACAGGTGCCCTCTCACTCCCTGCCCTCCCAAGGGATAGGGGAGAGAATTGAGGGGTGAGGGTAAGGAGACTCGTAGGGTGAGATAAAAACAATTTAATAACTGAAATAAAATAAAACTTATTTCTATTTGTGAAGAAAGATACAAAAGTGAAGCTAAGTCTTAGGAGAAGTGGCTGAGGCCAAGATAAATTATAAATTATTTCTACTCCCCCCTCGAATTTCTAAGAGAAGGGAGGAAAGCAAAATTTTGCTGTTGCCTTAGCTGTCTGATCGATGCAATGTTAGAAGAAGTCTCAATATTAGAAATCTTTTGCAATACAAAAGGTGAATGACTCAATACGAAGTAATTAATTTCAAACTCATTAAGAAGGGGGAAAAGATTGCTAGACTGCAAGCATATCAATAAGGAGAAGCTGAGAGCATTCATTATGGATAAAAGAGAATAGCTGCTACAGAATAGTATTTTTGCATTCTGTACTGCTGTTATAGCTTCATGTACAACCAGAAAAGTCAGTTTTCCATATTAAAATGTTGTGGAGAATAGATCTGAAGGAAGTGTAATTTGTATGAGGATAGGTGATTAATGCAATAATCTCTTTTCTATGGTGATGTTATATAGCCAACAAGTAAATGAAGAACTGCAGTAACACAGGCTTAACAAGACAAGAAAGAAATTGGTTATGTACAGAAAGAAAGGTACAGTCCAAATGTCCTAAGTTGGGTTCATACTGCTTTGTTGATTAGGTAAATAAAAGAGTGTTTCACAAAACCCCACAGAAAAACCTATATTCCACATAAATCTTAAGGATATATAAACAACATTCTCTGCCTTGGTATGTTTTTTCTACTATCTCTAGAACCCAGTTTACAGATTAATGATTGCTTCACAGAAACAGTCCTCAAATCCTCTATTGAGAGGCTCCAAATGGTCACATATGCTACATGAATTCATTATTTCTCCGAATTCTCTATTTTCTATCCTGTACTTTTCCTCTATTTTGCAGAGTAATAGATGTGATCTAATTACTGCTGGTTAAACAGCAGTCTTCCAGTTCATGCAATTAAAAAAGGTCTCATCCTTATTGACATTTAACCAGTCATATTTTTTAAAATAGATTTATCAATACTACGTTAGATGTAAAGTTGAACATCAAAAAAAATCTGTCTGTAATTGTTAGAAAAGCAATAGAATTTCCTAGATATCTTTTTATGAAAAGGTGCACTAACTACATCTATATTGGGAAACCTGCATATCCCATACAAAGTTCACATCTGAACCTAAAATAGTAACTTTCAAAACAACAAGCAGGAAGGAGACAGGCTGGTTAAGTCCAACTTTGTGGAGGCAATGCCTTCTGCAAGCTGTTTGCAAACCCTTCATTACTTGGACTTCCCAGCCTTCTGTTCTTGAACAAGATGTAGAATCAAAGACTGCCTAATTTACCATGCAGCTGAAGCTCTGCTTTACAGAATCTAGCCTTTATATTTAAGATGGTAATAAGACTAAAATAACGAGAATAGGAAGAGAGAAAGAATTTCTGGTTTTTGTCCTTTTATTCACGATTTGTTTCAAAAGCTGTTTTCTTTCCTTGATGATGTCAAAAAAGAAACTTTTTCAATAGCCAAATTTTCAAGTGACACACTAGAATTTCACAATAGCCCCTCCTTAATTGCTTATTTCATACAGAGACTCCAGTACACAGATGCTTTCAAACGTGTACGTTTTGGACTGATTTTCAAAAACAGTTTATTACCAACACCTAGCAGAAGACTTCACCCGTGGAATTGGAATTACTATTAAAAAACTAAGTTTGCAATATACCAGAAAGTATGTTACAAAAGGGTGAAACATCGGTAGGAATGGTGGATCATTTTAAAGTCCAGATACAAAACAGTAGCTATTTCCTGAGGTATGATGACTGTAATAACCAATACAACATAACATCCTTACTGGATGAACTGACATCAATCTACACCACTCTTGGGCTAATGAAAAGTAACACATGTACAAGCCCATCGTTGTCAAAGAATAAGGAGCAAATATTGGCTCCAGGAAGCAGAACAAAGCCAGGGAACAAGCAGAACAAAGCCAGGGGACAATCTTACCATAGTGAACTTAATTGTCTGGAAGGCAAGATGTTGATGCACAATAAAAAAGCCAGAACAAGTAATTATTGAAAAATATATATTAAATAATTGTTTCTTTTGGGAAATTACTAAACTCACTGAATTCAAATCACACATCTTTACTAGTTGGCTTTATTAGTTTGTGGTTCATTTTGTGTTTAACTGGGACAGAAGACCTCCAAAAGAAGTCCTACCAAGGGAATTAAGATCAAACAAAAGGTGGAAATGTACAGGCAAAGTACCCAAGCAACCTAGTTCTGCTTGTGAACTGTTTCATAGAATAAATATATACTTAGAACTAGTAAAAACTGTCCCCAAATAGGCAGAGAACGTTTTTGAACAAGTTGGCATGTAAATTGCTTGCAAAATTAAAAATATTTCCTAACAGTCACTTTTACCTATGAACAGAAAAGTATCTACCAATTTGCTACGCAAAAGTGATAACATTTTATTAAAAATATAGAAGTAGAAAAATCTGTACTAAAAGCAGGAGGAACAGAAATACATCACATTCTAGATATTCAATAACTTAATGTTTAAACATATATAAGCAAGTCACTGTACCTCAGGCTTCAGATCTCTATGGACTACTCCTACATCATGCATATGGCTCACTGCTGAAACAAGTCTGCGCATAATATGACTGGCTTCAGTCTCACTGAAATGTTTCTTTTTCTGAATACGTTCAAGCAATTCTCCTCCCTTCAGCAATTCCATTACCAGAAATGTGTGAAGCTGAAACAATAAAGAATAATATCGGATGTTAGAAATTTAACATTACAAACCAACGTTCATTCAGGAGCTAGGTGTTATTCTATTAAGTTCTCAAAGTTTGAAGAAATAAAACTACTGCTCATAGCACTTCAGAAGGCCAATAAGAAACACCAAATTGCATCTCAGATGATATTTTTCCCATCAGTCTCGCTGAGAGTGAAGAATGTTGATGTCTTCCCCTTGTCCACCCATATTTATTCACAAAAAACACAATGTTGCCATGTAAATGGATAAACTTGTAGGGAGATGAAATGCCTTTCTATAGGCTAACAAATATTTAAGCTCAAAAAAGCTAGACTTCTGCTGTTTGCGCCTGTTCTGATGTAGGGATACATTTCTATTAATATGCACAAGGATTTAGCCATTTAATGTTACCAAATCCTTCAAAAGCATCCTGTAACTTTACTGTGAAGTTAAAGATTATCTAGAATTTATTCTGATTTCGTCCCCTACAGAGTAGTAGCCAATGGTACTCTACCATTAGAATCACAACAGACATCTTCACAAACATTGAACAGTATTTTGTTAATGAAAAAAGTAATGGTCGTTTAGATGGTTTTTCTTTTCAAGACAATCAATAAGCAACAACTTCCTTGATTATAACACAACATTAGCATACAATAAACTGCATATGTCTTGCCATTAAACAAACTGCAGACTTCTCAGGGCAGGGAACTGAAGTTAGCATTCTGAAAAGGCAATGGATGTAGGTATGTGATGGTTTCTAGCATTTTTTTCCCCTAAATGACAGTAACAAAAGTAATAATTGCAAGCAAAGAAAAAAAAGTTTTGGAAAGAGGTCAAAAAAATGGAATTCATTAAGAAATAGGAACAGAAGTGTACAGTATTTAGACATCAAGGAACAGACCAGATCTATGTGGCCAGAAAGTGGTAACATGTCTTAGAACAAACAAGGTGGTTACTAGTGACATTGCTAGTAGTGCTTGTGAGATAGTCTCTCCTGCAAATTTTCATTCTTGGGGAGGTATTTTATTTTTTCAAGAGCTGTTAATGATAGAACAAGGGGTAATGGCTTTAAACTGGAAGAGGGTAGATATAGATTAGCTATTAGGAAGAAATTCTTCACTGTGAGGGTGGTGAGACACTGGAACCAAGGAAGCTGTAGATGCCCCCTCCCTGGAAGTGTTCAAGGCCAGGTTGGATGAGGCTTTGAGCAACCTGGTCTAGTGGAAGGTGTCCCTGCTCATGGCAAGGGGGTTGGAACTGGATGATCATTAAGGTCCCTTCCAGTCCAAACCATTCTGTGATTCTTTTTTTCTTGGGAAAATCTGACAGGATTTCAAGGGATCTGAGGATTTCAAAGGATTTTCTCAAAATAAACCCCAAACTGATCTCAATATATTTTCAAATAGAGGTTCTAATTTCACATTTGATAATTTAGCAAGCTACTTGGTTATCTCCTTTAAGTTACAAATATGTAAGAAAAAAATGCTAGATGTGTAATCTTCATATGCAAGATTTCCAAGTTATTTCACAAATATTATTTTTAAGATTCATTACAACCCTGAGGGAAGGTGATCATCTATGTCGGTATAATAGATATGGAAACTGGGTCATGAATATATTGTATGATGATTAATAAAGTAGACCAGGGACAGAACCAGAAACAGAATTCAGGACTCTTAATTCCTCCAAATATATATTTATTTATTTCCTAGAGTAACTGCAAGTTCCATTGAATGCAGAACTTTTGCTTTATCTTTTACACTGACTAGACAAAAGCCCTACAAAAAAAGTTGCCTCCACAGTAAAATTACACTCAACTCCTAAAAGTTCCTGGGAAAACATATGGCAATGTGCTTGGAAAGTGCTGATTATAGTTTCTTCAAAATACCTGGTCATGATAAACTTCATGTAGCTTCACCACATTCGGGTGTCCTTCGCAGAGTTTCAGAGCTGTTATTTCTCTCTGGGTGTTGGCTTCCATTCTGGAAAAATTGAGCAGTCATTTTGTACCAATTTTACTGAGCAAATGGCACATTCAAAGTGTTACACCTATTTTTTTAATTGCTTGCAACCTGGATTTTTTAATATTACAACCACTTGAACACAATTAAAAGCATATTCACAGTAAGCTGAGCAAAACTCTCCACATTACCCTGAAAGTTAGGACATTAAAAAACCACACCCAAATCAAATAATGTTTTTGATGCAACTGCAACTTGCTACAGCAAAAGCTGAAATTATATTATAGAATAGTTTTTATCTAAAACAACCCTTCCCTTAGTCCAAGGCAATTTGACTTCACCTCTTCCTACAAATATTTCTTAGTTCAGTTTTATCTTGAAGACTCAAATTATTGGCCCAATCCTTTTCCATTCTCATAGGAGTTAAGTACTTCCAAAGCTGTACAGAAACTATGAGCTCCTACTAGGAAAAAAGAGCAACATCATCTATATATGAACTGTTATACAAATGAACCCCTAAACAGGCCATTGTGAAAATCAGAAATGGAAGAGATAAAAAGAGACTAGCTCCAGAGCAAAAACCGTCACATGGTTCTCCTAACAAGTACTGAAATCTATAGCCAAAAAAAGTGAACACAGTGAAGATTATAAAAACTATGTGAATGGGAACAGAGTAACATTTTGTTTTCCACTAAATACATATGTAGATTTATTTTTGTCAAAACTCTCTCCATGGAAGGCTAATCCTGTACTGACTTAGAGAATGGCCTTATGGATAACACAGATACAACCTCTCTTCTCATCACGTGTTCTTAATTTTTTTTTTTCCCTAATTAGGACCAGAACTATGATGAGAACTTTGTGCAAGAGAATTCTGTTTTTCTGCAGGCTTCATATAAACAACAAGGAAACTAAGCTGTTCCACCTGCATCTCAGCTGTTGTTTATACTGAAAGTTATTTCAGGTCCTTAAGAAATTAAAAAACTTATTCAGATAGTCTTTTCCCCCTAAACTACTATCAGGAGAAAGCAGACATAAGAAACAGATTTTAAAAGGTTCAGTATCATTAACATAAACCTTAGAAATTTGTGCATGGACTTTCTGAGTACTTTCCTCTATACATAGTTACCATCTCAGATTTTAAACACATTATCACGAAAAAACAAATTGGAAGCCCAAAAACAGTAACTCAAGCAAGTTTACAGGATTCCACTATTTCACTGGCCATCAGGCACACAGATAAACCTCAAATTGCTGGATGGAGGCAGGTCCAGAACTAGTAACAAGGAAACACCACAGAGGAACTCTTGATCTGAGCTTTCACCTCAAGTATCACCTCCTTTGCCTAGGAGGATTCACTTTTCTGGTAGCTTTGACAGGTAGAAGTGATAGACTGACTTTGAGGCAAGTAAGTTACTAGAAACCCATTATACTTTTCCTTTTAGCAAGAGCTACCTCAGAGTAATATTATTTCCAGTTTAACAGCTTCTTATTCAAGGCTGGTTTGTGTCCAGCCATTCAGAGTGTGGGTTTACTGCTACCTCTAAATACTACACAAACATGCTCTGAGTCTGACCACAGCTTGCAATCCTGTGAAAACCTCTGTATACAAATCACTTCTTACCTTCATTTAGCCTGATCCACCAAGATGAAGGAGAAATAGCACAAGGACCTGTGAGTAGTATAATTTAGGGATATAATTCCTAAAAGTTTAATTCTACATTAAAAGTTTGCTCACTGCTGTCCAGAAACAAAAAATTCACTAGCTTAAGATGATATGGGAGTACTGATCTGCAGTTCTGCATGCACCACAGAAGAAAATTTTGAATGTAGACACAAGGCAGAGATTTTCAGATTAAAATACCCAATGTAGGTGTCTACTGCACACTACCTGTCTAAGGTATTGTTACAATGAGTGAAATTCTAGCTAATGAATCTTACAGTGTGAACTAGTTCACTGCAAAATATGCACCTAGAGTAGGATTCAGTGGCCTAAGCATAGGAGACCCTCAAAGACATCTACATAAAGGTAGTAGTCACAAGAATGATGGGAACTGAAGAACAGATAGGACACCAATAGATGCAAATTAGCACTACAAAGATGCCAAGTTACTGAATCCCACTGCTAGTGGTGGGGCATTCAAGTCTTTCTGCAGTGTCCACTAACAGTTTTAAGTAGACCTCCATTAATCGTAGCAGACCTTAGAAAACTGACTCAAATACCTATATTTAGGTGTCTTATTCTTGAACTTATCCTATCCAAAAAGCACGTAATGAAACACTTCAGTCTGGTGGACAGTTACTTCTAGGGTCTGGAAAAACAGAGGTACAGACAACTGTCTTAGAGAAGAAATCACTGTGAACTATCATTCTGATAGCAAAAGATTTACACTTTCCTTTCCCTTTCTGTCAGCATTCTAACAACACACTACAGATGTTTTTACTTATGAACACTACAATGTGAAGCTAAAAATCCATCCAGCCTTCAAAGAATCTCTTCTCTTTATTTTTCTCTGGGCAGAAACTGCCACCAGAGGTACCTACTCTCTAGATGGTCCCCATGTACAAAGCAAGCCAGCTGCCTCCATTGTGGTGTTCTCTTCAGAACACTCAGGAAACAAGATGTAACTTAAAACTCCATAGTCCGTTTTACACACACACACACACACACACACACACACACACGCTTAATTAGATCTGAGACAACCCACACTACAGATCCTTCTTAAAAGCAATGTTCTAGGCAATCACTTTGGCTGCGTAGGAAAGGGATCTAGCACATGCCTACACTTAGGTCTAAAGATAGGAGGGCCTTATACCTTAGTCTGGTTAGAAGCAAAATTAGGGGAAATTAGGGTAGAATACAACCAGGAACCAGGAAAGTACTCTTTCGGTTTCTTCTTGTGTCCTCCCCAACAAGAATAACATTTTGTTTCAAAAGACTCTCAGAATCTTTTAAAGGTCATAAGGTTACTGTAAGTCTTTCTGAATTCTTCAAATAGGAAATTATTTTAAAGTTATTTTTCCACTGCCAAAAATATAGTGAACATTATTCTAATTCATGTATGACAGTAAGCAAAGAAAATATTTTTATTGTTTTACATAATATTTATACCTTTTGCTAATTATTTTTACTGCATACTCTTGGCTAGTTTTCTTGTGTAAGCACTTTCGACAAATGGAAAAACTTCCTTCTCCCAATGGTTTCTCTTTCAGATCCAGTTCATAATGATGATAAAATGGAGAGTCCTGTTAGGAAACTGTCTGTATTTAGTTCTGCAGAATACTTTTAGTATACACAGTCAAAGACAAAGAGTAAAGTTTTGTGAGAATTTTTCATCTACATTTAAAACTGTAAAAGAGGTCTCTTTCTGATAAAATATCTTCTATTTAACAAAATGCATCAAGTTTATTCTAATAATCAAAGAGTAAATCTTATGCTACATTAAACAAACATAATCACTAAATAAATCATTACTACTACATTAGATTAAGATACAAAATATTCAGACAAACAGGATCAAAGATGGCTGTACATACATTTATCCACAAAACTATGTGCTCGCTTGAAGATATCACAATAGCATGTATTCTTATAAGGCTTCACACAACTATACATACTTTTGGGCAAATACATTATAGAAGGAATTCTGATACAATTAAAGTAGCTTCAAAAATATCTACAATGGTTGCTTATATAATAACTATCAGGAGTCAAACTACTATTACTACTATACTTCGGTCTTCTGGAAAACTAGACAACAATCCAATTTTTCAGATTAAACTTCAACCACTTCTTAATAGTACCACATGCAAAATACATGCTTGGATCCCCTTAGGAGCCATTACAGAGAACAGATAAATGCATAATGACTGTTTTGTAATCTGTAGCCTAGCTTGTAATTGCTGCTTTGAAAGTCATACGCAGTTCCAAGTTAACCAAATTAATTTGTCTCTCGATATTATTATTACCTTCATCATAGCACTTCTGGCAATAGTTGTAGTTCCAGGTCGTTCATCCCCCATATAAAACTGAAGAGGATCTACTGTAGCTGCATTGCGTTTAAACAAAATAGAAGGAGCAACGAAAGAATATCCCTATGAAATTAAGACATCAGAAAAGGTCATGGCTTGAAATTGTTGTGCACAAACTATCATGCTGCATACAAAACATTAGAAGTTTCAGAATAATTTTTCAAAGAAATCAGAATCTTCATAACATAATACAGAAACCGTAACTGGCTCATTGATGGGCAGATATTACTCTGTTCAGCGTGAACAGGTATCTTTCCTGGAATTAGTTTTATGATTCTCCACAGTTACAGATAAAACAATAAAACTACAAAAATTCTGGTAAATAATGCTAAAAATCTCGCTCAGTTTCAATTGTTTTGCAACAGTGATACAGGCTCATACTTCAAACTAGCCAGCTTCCCAGAACACCTTTAAGTTAAGGCATGAAAAAGTTTTTGTGTTGTCATGTAAGCATCAAACCATTTTAAACAGCAAACCAAAATAAGCTTTATATTACTGATGTGCCTATGACTACCACTGCAGGATGAATCAGATCGTATTATGATATGCATAAGTTGTTTGCTATAGTCACTACAAATCTAACAACTTCCAAAATATGATGCTATATTCCTGTACACTAAGCATTAGGCTGCTCAAAAACAGCCGACAAGAAACAACAAAGCACGAGGAGGGGGAGGAGGGAAAGCAATCTGAACTGCTGTTCAACTCTGCAGTTTTGGTTCCAAGTTCAAGGCTGCACGTGAGCTGGTTTTGCCCATTTGACATCCAGACTGTGCAGTCCAAGAAGGGATCATTCTTTAATAGCATGGAGGAGAGGGTAAGGAAAGCTTCGTTACCGATCTGTATACAGTAGTCTAGTAATAAAAGCACTCCTACAGGACCTGGAAGACCTACTTTCAACTCTGCAGTTAGCTCCCACTTCCCAAAGGAATACCTCAACTAGAGCATAATGTGGATATGGGCAAACTGCATTGCTGTTGCTGAACCTGGTAAGCCAGGCTGACAGAGTCAAGGTGTCAAGACTCATAAGGTATAAAGAATCAATAGAGAGGTTGACTTCAGTCCAGCGGGAATGGAGAGACATGGAATTTTATGTTTGCAGTAGGACTGTTTCCACCTTCCTCATTTTGCAATTGCTGAACAAACAACCCTAGGAACTGGGATTGGATATTACATAGTTAATTCCCACCCTGCCCTGCCCTACCCCCTCCCTCCGCCAAAAAAACCTATCTATACACATAGAATTGTTCAATAATTTTTTTTTTAGATGAATGTAAATTCTTAAAATACCTGAAATATTCTTTCTGAAGTCTGAGGGGTTGCTGCAGGAGAATAAGTTGGATCCATTTCTGTAAACTCTTCTGCAAAATTACTGACATCCAACTCATCTCTGATTACTGGTTTAAATGGAGCTGGTATTTTTTTGGCAGCTAAATCATCCCAATTCATATTCTAAATCAAAATCAGGAAAATAAGTTTGTATCAAATGAAAATTTAACAGAAATAGATATTGGAAAGAGAGATTTATCCAGAAATGAAGTCCTAACTCTATTTGCTATTTCCACGGGCAGATGAAAAACACTCAGATCATGCCCTATTAATTTGCTTGGGTAAAGGCAAGAACTATCACGTTTATTTGTGAGAAGAAAGAATCCAGATTTAAAAAAACAACGCAAATAAATTTAACAGTGGAGATAAGCCAAACAATCAGCCTGACAGCACTTAAATTTCTTCCTCTATTTCAGAGGAAACAACATTTATATTTTTGCAAGCCACAGTGCACATGTGCAGTATCTTTAACTTTTCATTGCTGATTTCTATGCTTAATTACTAATCTGAGTTTCCAGAGTCCTGAATGACTCTGGAATCCAGTGCCTCTGGATTCTTACTTAAACACATGTCTAGGAATAGGAAGCACAGATACAGTAATTGTGAAAAAACAGCTCAATTACTGTAGAGGAGTGGAACTGAAATGAAGTCAAGATTAGAAAGTGTTGCATAAGGAAAGAATGTATCTTCTAAAACAAACAGTGAATAAAGGAAGTTTAACTTTGTCAGACTCCTGTGTAAGAGGAAGGAAATACGGAAGGGATGAGAAGAAATGCAGAAGTTAAAAAGCCAAGATACTGGCTTTTGCACTACTGAACATTATGATAATTACATTGAAAATACTTATTTGAAAGGTTTAATTTATACTATCAACTTTCAAACTTTCTCCAAAATTTATACTAATTAAAAATATATTTAACTTCTGAAGCACCAGAAATACATACTTAGTTTTTTCAAAGAAAGCACACAAACAATTTTAACAGCAATGAATGGAACAGTACAGATGTATGCAAATCCAATCTTTGTCAATGTTTGAAATGAAATTTTAATACTCTGAAATCTGTACAGAATTAAAATCTACTAAACAAGACTAAAGATTTAATTAGGTGAAGGAAAATACAGAAGAGCTGTTTATCAATAATGATCAATTTTATCAATGTTCAAATTTTACTAATGTTAGTGGTAAACTTTATTTTAAAGAACCAACAAACAACACATAATTTAAGTGTTTTCCATTAAACTTTCTGGTTTAAGTAGTGTGTCTTTTGGCTGCTTCAAGTAATTGTTAGAAACTGACAGAACATATTAAAAATCTACCATGCCTTTCTTGCAGAATGCATAAATCCATATGCATAAGCACATGGATTTTCTTAGGAACTGCAGTGTAATTATTCATGCAACTAACGTCCCTCTAAGCTATTCTGTTAACAACAAAATTTTTTTGGATTTGAATTTCAAAGGCACCAACATAGAGTTGGCAGTATCTGGGGAATTTTGTTGTTTGTTTTACCTGGAAAAAGGGATGCTGTTTGATTTCATCAGCATCAGTGGGACCACAACCTAGCCTTTTCTTGGGGTCTTTCATCAAAAGACGTTGAATTATATCCTTAGACAGTGCACTCATTTCTTGTGGATAAGGTGGTTCACTTTTCAATATTCTCCTATAAAATAAAGAAAACAACAATTACTTGGTACTTAACGTGTTGAGTGTTATATCAAAGAGTTACTATGCCAATAGTAGCTTTTAACATTTCACTTGAACTTCTGTTGTACCCAAAGACAGGAGGATGACAAGCGTGAAAACAACTTATTTCTTTTTTTTTTTTCATCAAGAAAGATTTGAGGAAGCGCGGACATAAAACATAACATTTGTAGGGGATAAATCCTGTAACTTAATCTACAAAAGAAAAACGATCCTCATTTCATATATACTGAGCTTAATATTACTACTGAAAAGAAATCTCATAGCTACAACAAATAGCTCTGCAAAACCATCAATTTGATGCCTAACAGCAGTCAAAAAATTAAAAACAATTCCCACGTTAAAAATTAAGAGAAAATAAAGAGAAAAAACTGACACTTGGGCCATTGGAGGCTTCCTGCACCTTGTATACCATGTGCAGTTCTCATGCCCTACTCTCAAAAGGAGACAGTATAACTGGAAAAGTTTTAGAGAAGAGTAACAAGATTAATTAGAGATTCAGACTGTGTTTCACATGAAGATCTACAAAAAACGCTGGGACTTTTCAGCTTAGTGAAAAGAGGACTTAAGGAGGCTGGGCATAATGTTCCCCTCAAAACAATGAACAGTAAAGAGGAAGCAGGGATCTCTCTGTCTCTTTCAATACAAGAACTAGGAGGCATCAAATAAAGCTAATGGAAATTCAAAATCTTGGACGACTAAGCAGAATCACATTTCCATACCTATCTTATGTGTAGTTCCCAGAGTTTTATATAAAAAGGAAGGCAAGTTTTCCTTCAGTTATTCCAAACGTAGATATTGAAGCTAAGGACTCTGAAGGAAAATTGAGAATCCACACACAGACAACATATACCAAAGACATGTCAACAGGTTTAAAAAGATACATAAAATCCTTTAGCATATAGAATCACAGAATGGTTGAGGTTGGAAGGGACCTCTGGACGTCATCTGGTCCAAGCACCCTGCTCAAATGCAGTCACCTAGAGCCAGTCACCCATGACCATGTCCAGAAGACCCTTGAATATCTCCAAGGAGAAAGACTCCACCACCTCCATGGGCAGCCTGTGCCAGTGCTTAGTCACCCTCAGAGTAAAAAAGTGTTTCCTGATGTTCAGAGGGAACCTCCTGTGTTTCACTTTGTGCCCACTGCCCCTGGCTCTATTCATCTGGCACCACTGGAAAGAGCCTGGCTCCTCCGTCTTTGCATCCTCCCTTCAAGCATTTGTACCCACTGATGAGATCCCCTTGAGCCTTCCCTTCTCCAGGCGGAACAGTCCCAGCTGAGCAGAGAGGAAGGATCACCTCCTTCAACCTGCTGATACTTGGTCTGATGCAGCCCAGGATACCATTTGCTGCCTTTGCCAGAAAGGCGCATTGCTGGCCCACGTTCAGCTTTGTGTCTATCTATCTACATGCATACTCTCACTGTGGTGACTTCAGGAAGTAGGATACATAGAAGGACTTAAGAGCGCCTCCACTAAACAAAGACTGAAAGTTTTTTGAAGCTAGGAGAGACTGTGAGGCTGAAATTCTATGAGGTTGTGGCAGCACTAAAATCTCAATTGTTTTATGTCTCTGACAGAGCTTAAGTCAATCACTGCAGGACATTTCTAAATTTTATTTAAAGTTACTGCATGACATATCCTTAGAGTCAGCTATCCCATGGGAAATTTTTTATCTTGAAATACATAACTTCTTGAATTACTCCAAAAATAGATGCAAACAGATTGTTTCCTAAATAACCCTGTCCTGCCAGTGTGCAAGGACAAAAACAAGTCCAATATGCATGTATCCCAGGGGTTGTTTCTACTGAGGTAGTATCCAATTTCAAGCAAACAAAAAAGACAAAGCAAGCTAACGTTTTGGTTTAAGTAACATCAAAATGAGTGAGGAAAATACAGTCTGTTTTAAGATGGATTGTATCTTTAAGTGATGTAAAGACGATCTGCCATTAAGGGTCTACATCACAGCCACTCTGCTGGCAGAGGAAACAGCAACTATCAGCCTTGTCTTCAACTTCTGGAGACACTTCACTTTACAGAAATGGAGAAGAAAGCAAAATATTGCCAAAAGATTTCTTAATTAGGGATGTTAATGTCAAATTTAAACATCACTAAGCAAGAGGATTCTTACACTGTAGGACTGGTGAAGAAGTAAAGATTTGGCCTCTTCATAAATCACCCAGTTTCTGAAAGGGGAAGCAGGTAAGGAAATAAGAAAACCTTCCTGTTGTAAGACACAAGACAAGACATCTTGATAACAAAAGTACTTGATTTACAGGAGGGTAAACAAAATCTACAGTGTCTTCTTAGCTTGAAAATCACTTCAGTTAGAGGAGTCCAAGGAAACGTATTTATCAACCTTTCTGATGAGAGAATCAGAAAGGTATTGTATTGGATTTGCGTGGCAAGGTTTTGGTAGCTGGGGGGGTCATAGGGGTGGCTTCTGTGAGAGAAGCTGCCAGAAGCTTCCCCCATGTCCACACAGCCAATGCCAACTGGTTCCAAGATGGACCCACCGCTGGCCAAGGCCGAGCCCATCAGTAACGCCTCTGTGATAACATAATTAAGAGAAAAAAAGGGAAGAGAGAAAAAAAAGCTGCACATTTTGCAGTGAGAGAGAGGAAAAGATGTGAGAGAAACAACTCTGCAGACACCACGGTCAGTGAAGAAGGAGGGGCAGGAGGTGCTCCAGGCACCCGAGTAGAGATTTCTGCGCAATTTGTGGTGAAGACCATGGTGAGACAGGCTGTCCCCCTGCAGCCCATGGAGGTCCATGGTGGAGCAGTGACCACCTGTAGCCCGTGGAGGACCCCACGCCGGAGCAGGTGGATGCCCGAAGGAGGCTGTGACCCCGCAGGAAGCCCACGCTGGAGCAGGTTCCTGTCAGGACCTGTGGCCCCGTGGAGAGAGGAGCCCACGCCGGAGCAGGTTTGCTGGCAGGACTTGTGACCCCGTGGGGGACCCGCGCTGGAGCAGTCCCTTCCTGAAGGACTGCACACCATGGAATGGACCCAGGCTGGAGCAGTTCGTGAAGAACTGTCAGTCATGGGAAGGACTCACGTTGGAGAAGTTCGTGGAGGACTGTCTCCCGTGAGAGGGACCCCACGCTGGTGCGGGGGAAGGAGTCCTGCCCCTGAGGAGGAAGGAGCGGCAGAAACAACATGTGATGAACTGACACCAACCACATTCCCTGTCCCCCTGTGCCACTGGGGGGAGGAGGTAGAAAATCAGGAAATAAATTAAGCCTGGGAAGCAGGGAGGGGTGGAGGGAAGTGTTTTAAGATTTGGTTTTACTTCTCATTCTCCTCTTGTCTGATTGGTAATAAAGTAAATTTGTTTTTTCCCCCAAGTCGAGTCTGTTTTGCCTGTGCCAGTAACTGGTGAGTGATCTCCCTCCGTCCTTATCTCCACCCACGAGCCTTTCGTTATATTTTCTCCCCCTGCCTAGTTGAGGAGGGGGAGTGATAGAGTGGGCTTTGGTGGGCATCTGCCTCTAGTCAGGGTCAACCCACCACAGGTATACAACAAAGATCCCAAAAGCGACAAAGTCTCTCTGGGCTCTCAGAAAGGGGGAAAAAAAACCCCAAACCTCTAAGTCAGCATTTTTCAAAATTGATTTGTAAAGCAATGGAATTGAGACTCTGGGATGTCCTTAGAATACAAAATAAAAATTCTAGATAATTTAATGTCTGAAAAATGTCATAGAGATTACAGATGGCCAAGTCATATAAAAATTTGAAAATGTCTCCGAAAAAGGATGCTGAATTGGGATGACTGGTAACATGGGTAACAGAGAACAAATGAGTACAGTTTCTCTGTGCAGCCTCAGAAGATCAGTCTCTGTAGCAGTGATGCTGACAAATGCTAGGAATAACGTTCTTGCCCATGTCTCAGGCTTCTGATGTAAATACAAACATTCACATAAGAAATAGAGAGTGAAACAAACTTAAGCAGTGGAAAGTCTTTTATAGAACCCTGCACTTCAAAATCACCACAAAACTCTTAGCCAAAATAAGTACTTCTGCAGTAACAACACTAGTCAGTCTCACCCTTCTAATTGTAAATTTCCAGTGACATATTGCATATCTTTGGTCAGCCTGAGAACTGCAATTGGTTGTACCATTGATGTGGTAACTAAGCAGAGTCCCAGCTGAAGCTGAGACAGGTTTATAAAGTAACTTTTTGTATTATTCAACATTCTACTCTTTGAGTAGAAGCCATTCCTTAAATTCTTGGGGGAGGGAATCCCCTATAAAGATTACATCTCTGTCAAAACAATTAGCATACATATTTTGGCAATAATCGTTTGGTGTAATGCTGTGTTTTACCTAATGGAAAACTTATGTGGCAACCACATCAGCAACTCCTGCTTTTTGCCAAGATTACTGTTTTAAATTATTTCTTTTTATAGGCAGAATTAACAATGAAGTGGTATTTAGCTATGTGAAAAGCAAGCTATTATTATATTCAGGGATATCTCCCATCTCCTAGAGACTACTGCACAGAAGGCAGCATTTTGCCATGCTGTACAAGCAGACTCCATTTATACATGCCAGTGGCATTCGTTCAGAAACACGTTTGAGGTTGACTGACACTATAAAATATTCATAATGCTTTGGACTAGTTCATGGAGCCACAATACAGAAGTAGTGAAGAACTAAGCTAATTTCTTTAGAAGTTCCAGGACCTACTTACACTTATCATGGAACTGAAGTATGTAAAACTGTAATACACATTAATTGGGACAGAAAGCAAGATGCCAGAATGAAAGACCAGGGAGAGCAGGAATTGGTAAAGACTAATCATGTAGCTTGATCAAATAAAGAGAGTCTACCTTCACTAGTACAACACTAGTGAAGTGTTGTACTGAAGGGTAACTCACTCACGGCTGTAACAGTAGCTCATAAAGTGTTCAGAGGACGGTAGCTGAGTGTGTCAAAGTCCTTCCCAGTATGTCTGTGTTTCTGACAAGAAACTATGGCCTTTAGCATCAACCTTCCTTTCCTTTTCTGAATCACCTTCATCCTCTTGCACATTTCATGTTTATGGGGTCCAGTAACAGTGACAGAAGTAAGCAGGAAGAATTAAGTATCCCAAGTGGCAACTGTGGTCAAAGCTGTTGAAGGATAACTCTGCTGTATTTTCTGCTTCTCCTAGCCTAGTATAACCCCTCTGAGCTGAGCTGAGATTACCCCTGCTGATGAGAGGATTCTAGCTGTACACAAAACACTTTGAGAGAAACCATCCCTTGCATAGGTCAAGAAGGTTATCACTTTGAAGTCCATGATCATTTCCATCTTACCCTTCTCTATGGCAAACTATGCAGAGCCAGGAGCTAACCCCATCGGCATTGTTTTTCAGGAAGTTAAGCTCTGATGGATTTCTCCCATAAATACGACAGACCAAGAGCACACATGATAAAGCAAAGGACATGCTAACAAACGATAAGAAGGAGAAGGAGATTCTTAATCTTTAGTGACTGAAGGATACGGGAGGGAAATGACACCTTGACCTTTAGATGCTCCTCCTCCTCTTTATCAGTATCTCCTGTGTAACAGGTGCAAGCTGCTAAACCTGACAAATCAACCAAAAATTGCTGATTTTGTTATGAATAAATTCATAAAGTTGTCACCACTGATTTATGCTAGCTCATAGTTTTAAAATCACATAGACTGACCACAGGTTTCTTATCTGTTCTTTACTAAAGCAGTGGAGATGGGATGTGTTTGCTGGCTGAATAAAACATCCTTTTACAGAAGGCATAGTATTTAAAGCCAATCAGAGATGCAAAAACTTTGTGCCAAAGGCATAAACTACAATGTCAGTCTAAAGAGAATTTGAAGAGGATTCTGACCTCATTCATTCCAGGGTAATAATCTTAAAGGCTTAAGCAGGAATGTCCTTGCAATGCTCAATAAAAGCCTTATAAAGACAAACAGTGTCATTGGGAGTTTTCCAACATGAACAGCAGACTGTTCCCAGAGGTTAAGATGAAAGGGGAAAATATGCTGTTAGCCAGCAGCTGAAATATATTTTCTTAATTTTTCATTTTAATTAACTCCGTTAGCAGCTAAACTAGTCAAAATTCTGATGCACTGCATAGCTCAGAAAATACAATTGATGTCAAAGAATATGAAAACATCTATTGACAACAGGACCAATCTGGCAATTTGACTTATTGATCAATTTGACCAATTTATCTTTTAGCATTAGACTGATCAATCTATAAACTATATTGTAAAAATTACTATTAAAAATATCCACTAAGTGATCATTTTGAGAAGTAAAATATAAGTTATAGAAAATTAACTAAAGATGGGGTGCTTGAACAAACTAATGTTGACTAATTATTGGAAACCATAACTACATAACTTTAGTGAGAAACAAAACCATTTACAAGGAAGGGGGACAAAAAAGTTTAGGAAGTTGTAACCACTAGGTGTCAACCAATGAAAGATTTTATAGACAGAAAAAAAACACAAAACCCAACTATTTTGGTCAAGATACGGATATAAATATGTGATACTGAGATGGAAGCCACCTTTCCCCCTCCACTGTGATGAGCCTGAAAGCAGATGCCTGAACCTGACTGTGGAAGAGATGATAATAAAACAGCAGAAGTGCAGAACCTGAAGCTTTTCTTTTGCTTCCTCACAGTAAATACACAATCAGATCACAACAAACCTAAAAAGATCACCAGAGCTGACCAACAGAAAAATTAGGTTTATGCTAGAACTGTTACTATAGTCTATTTTCAGTGCCCTCAGAACTGTTATAAGCATCACCAAAAGATACGTATTTATCCTGATGTTTAGGGAGTAAGAGAAAGCAATCCCAAGCTGTAGCCCTGTTAAAGGGCACAGGGACAAGCTTCCAAAGCAGAGTTTTCACTTTCACATTTCAGAATGACTCTACTGAGTGATCTGTCATCTCAGAACTACTAATGCCAGATTCTTTGGTTCCAGCAGTCAGATCTGTAGGTACATCCTCAGTTCTATGCAAGTTGGAGACTTTGATGCAGTACTTAAGACTTGCTTCAAACCATCTGCCTTACTGAAAGGTTGAACTGATCTGTAGGCAGAGTCACTGATGTGATTCACACCAAGTCTAGCATTAAATGGTTTCCTTTATGTGGCAGAGATTTCCTAAGTCATTGCTATCTGTTAGAAAAGCATCTTTACATCATTGTCTATCAGTTCTTGGACTCTGAACTCCCACAGAAGCATATATATGCTGTACATTCTAGATAGAAGCTGTAAGATCTAGGACAACATTCCAGAAGACACCATGTGAATGACAAATTGGATTTAATGACTGCTCTGTCCTTTAAAAGATCTAGCAATTGCTGGAGTCTTCACAGGCAGAGAATAAAGGGAATCCCAGTATACACCTGCTATGCATCTTCCCAACAGAAAAGGCTTCTTGCAGTATCGAGGACAAAATATCTTGATAGTATCTAACAGATAGCCAAATTTCAGCCATTCTCCATGAAGTTTAAATAAAGTCCAACCAACTATGTCAAATAAAGAGCATCGACTGTTGTTAGCACTATCATGCTAATATGGCATCATATGCTTCTACAGATTATTTTGTAGGTGAATATATGTATAAAAATGGAAAAAGATTCATAACCCCAAAGCTGGTAAGATTTTCTAAGCTGCTCCACAGCAGGAAAATAATACTCAAAAAACTACATGCTCATTTTAAATTCCTGTACATACAACAAGACCCCTAAAAATCAACACTCTAAAATGGATTTGTCTGTCGAGTGGTCATTACTCATGGTCAAACTGAAAATCAAACCCAGTCTTTGCCTATGCTTTTGCAGGGTGGGTCTCATCCAAGAGTCTGCAGCAATGGAAGTCCAAAATTCTCAAAAATGAAAGGAAAATTTGGGAAGAAGGGAGAAGAAAGAGCATATAGAAAAGGAGAGATACTTGAATAGTTCTGTGAAATTTTTTTAATCAAGTTTAATAACCCATAACACCAAGCATATAAATAAAAAGAGTCTTCAGAGACAGACACATAAGGGAAGTTAAAGTCTGCACCTATGTAAGTTACACTTGCCATGACAAAGAAGTCCACAGTGTTGTCAAAAAAATTACAATAAAAGAACTGAACACAGTCTCTCATCAGAAAGAGTAGAAACAATACAAACCACACAGTAACTATTTCTGACAGAAGAACTACATTGTCCATTAGAAAGATATTTCAGATCAAGACTTCGTGCTCAAATTTAACAGCAGATAGCCACTGTGCCACACCAGGGAATAGAATTATCTAAAAATATCTGAGATTACTTCCTACCTGAGTAAAATAAAAGAAGGACCTGGATTCATTTAGAAGATGATTTTTTTCCTTAAACTCAGAAAAATCAAAGGCCATGGAAACTATGCTTTAAGGGCTTGTGACTGAATAAGAGAAAACCGAATTCTCCAAGTCTGCTGCAATTGGGAAGTTAAAGCATATATATGTTAGGAAATACAATTTCTGTTTAGAGTAACTTTGCCATCAAGAAATAAGCTTGTATCAACTCACATCTCTGTGCAAGTGCTAGAGATTTCATCACCACTGTAAATATCTGATTAAGTTATCTGCAGTTTAGTTTTTCATCAGTTTAGAGAAGAAATGAAACTAGAAAGATCAAAGATAGTCACGGAGAGAATTCAGAGCCTATTTAATTATAAGTGTAAAATTACCTAGAGTCTGCATCCCGATTCAACAGAAAACTTCACAGAAAAGGCTACAGACACAATTGAAAGAATTAACAATAAAAAAGGGATGTTAATTGTAAAATGTTAATGTATCCTCCATAACAAAATTATCAAAGAAAAAAGGAATAAAGATCATAACTTCTCAGACAGACAGGTGTAGGATAAAGAAAGGTACTGAAAATTCAGCTGTTATTTCTTAAAAAGAGCTCAGTGTACTCACGCTAGAGATAAATACAAGGAGGGTATTTCTGAAAAAACATGAATATGGTAACAAGAATTTCTAAATTTAGCAAGCTAGTATATGTCAGGAAGAACAGATCATTTCTTTCAGGCATGCTCTCAAGTAAATAGCTCAACAGCTTCCCAAGTTGCAGCAAACTCTACACAGTCCTCTTCAATCCTTAGAAAAAGGTTTTCTTTCTATCTTCTCCGATGTACTTCTGCTCCATAATCTTCTCACTCTCTGCTGGGGCTGAAGGAGCACCACAGCCTGCTGCTATCTCACATCCGTTCCACCTGCTCTACTCTACCCTCCGGGAAAGCCCCAAATACACTCGGCACTTCCCAAGCCACACAGCAACCACCATTCCCCAGCAGGTTCCACATGACTCACTGCACCAGCCAGGACAGAGAAAACACCAGTGTTCTCATATGATCAGCCACACTCTTAAAGGGAACATTACATTCATTACATAATAAACTGCAAAGACACAAACCAGATGTCATCCAGCACAGAAACTGCTATCAGTGAAAAGGATTCGGAAACCATGGGTCTTACGAGTACTGAAGTTAACAGAGGCCAGATAAAAGCAAGTCTGAAACGCAGTCATGTAGTTGGAACTAATGAGATTTCAGCTATAAACTAGGGGCTTATCAGTTAGAAGAAACAGAAAGGAGAAGAAATCTGATTTATCAGTCCACCATTGGGCATCCAAGAAAAAAGGAAGCAATATCTTTTTGTTCAGATGGTGAATTACTATTTCCCTTAAACAAGATCCCCTTGAAATATCAACAGGAATAAATTGTACTTATGTAAGAAAGGACAACATGAGCTGAATTTAAAAAAGGCTTTTTCAGGGAAGAGGAAGACTGAGGAACTTCTTTAAATATCGAAAACTGCAAGAAATTACCTTCTAAATTTATCAAAATAAAAGCTTATTAAGTTATTATAAAGACTACAGGACTGCTGCCTATAAACGTGTAGCATAAACACCAACCAGAACAAAAGCACACTGAGCAACAACACAGTAAACTTGCCACAACCAAATTTAGATCAGAAATTAGGTTATTAGCCATCAGAGGACGCATGTTAGCAACCTTGTACTTTCTCAGCTAATCTTAAATTATCAGAAAGATTAACATATTAAAGAGCACAGAAGGACGTAACAAAACACAGTCAAATCCTGTAGAACACGTATCTAAAAAGTTTCCCAGTTTTTGGCAAAAACTGTATCTGCAAAATTCAGGTCAAGGTTCTCTCTAAAAATTTGTAACTCCTTCAATGTTCATTTAATAAATCTTGGGAGTCAAAATTACCAATTGCATAAGCAAGCAATCAACAGAATTTCTAACCTTAAATAGGTCAGAAAGAGTTAATTTATGTTTTAACTCCATCATAATGACCAAGAGGGTGAAGTCGGGAGTTTTGTTTGGCTAATGGATTCCCCTCTCCCCTGTATTTTTTCTAGTGGCCCTGGAAGTTTCCTGTTCTGGTAGAGACCTAGAAACCAATAAACCGGTCTCAACCTTCCAAGAAATTGCCTGAATTTATAACACAAGTAAAATACATTATCTAAATTACTGATGTATGTTCTGTTGCCCATTATAACCTCAAATATCAAGTGATTTCAGGTGAGGGTCAGAACCATGGTAATACATTCCAGTAGGAGCAAGACTATTCGTAGTTTGGGGACTGGACTAACAACCTAATCTTGATAGCAGTTACTAATTCGTGCAATTCAAGCAACTCCCTACTCCCAGAGAAATCCAGTAATAGGAAATGCAAATTTTTGGTGGATATTTCAGTAATGTGTTTTGGGTAAGCTTGTGGCTTTGTCTTTTTAAAATGCCCTAATGCTTTTACATGGGTACTGAAAACAAACCTTTAAAGTGTAGAGATTACTGAATGTAAGAAAGCTGATAGTCATGAAAAGTTTACATGTAAATTATAAAAAAGGTATAGGTCATTTCATTTCTGTAAGTATCATATTAATTTCTCCTCAGATATGCAAGTATAGCTAGAAAATATATTGTTCCTTGTTTCACATTATACATTAATAAAATGAATATTATCTGTGATCAAATGGTGGGAGTAGGGTACATCTCGACACTTTAAACCTGTGGTCTAATGGAGTGATCTAGCAGGAGTTGACAAAAATTTCTTTAGTTAAATATGTTTCATTATGTATCAAGGTTTTGCATGTGATAATTCTATTTACATATAATTTCATATTTCATTTTACTTTTCAACAGTAAACACGCAACAGGGTCAAGTATCTACAAATCTGTGGTTTCACTGTAGTTTAAATAAAATAGGTCTTCTGTAAAGGTCAGTTCTACTATTTCAATAACCTGCTGAGGTTAATAAAACCTATTTGCTTTCAGATGTCAGCCTGTTCAAGTGAACTGGAGCACCTCAATTTTAGTTTAAAACTCACAAAACATATATTATGGCATAAGCATCACTTTGTGAGCAAGCACGTATACTTTACTGTTTTGAATCTTACCTAGAAATCTCTGCTTGGGAATTCTTCTCTCCATCAACTGTAAATGGTGATGCTCCAGTTAATAATTCATACATAAGAACGCCAACACTCCACCAATCAACAGCCTGTAGAACAACAATAATAACATATATTCAATACATTGAAGTAAAATTGTTAACAAAAGAAGGAACAAAATGCACCCAGAAAGCAACTAGCAAAGGAAGGACCCACCTATCAATACAAAGGCAAACCTGGATAACAACAAAGCAAAAACAACTGCAGTACTGATTGGAGGTATCTTCTACAATGAATTAATTTTATTTTGAAATCTCTACACTTAGCTTCTTCAACTAATTTCTCAACTCTTTTCACTGACTACTAAATTTCCTCCCCCCCAAATTCATTTTCACTTTTACCATTGTGAAGTGAAAAGAATTCTAAAACACACTAGAAATAACAGAGGAATCTAAGCCTTGCTAAAAGGTACTGGAACCTGAGCTTGAGACTGAAACTAAGAAACTTTCAGAAAGCACAATTTAGCAATACAGGTCACAGTTTATCAGGGCTTCTGAAAATGCTATGGAATTTTATCTTATATTCCCTGGTAACACCTGTGATCGTTGGCTTCCCATATAATAATAAAACTATTCATTTCTCTCATACTTCATAACTTACAAAATGTTTCTCTCTTTCAAAAGAAAAGATGCTACTATGAATAATAAAGGAAGCAGTTTAGTCATTTCAACAAAATTAACTATAACTAAAATAGAACTTCTCAGTTTTACTTCCATGAAATCTGCAAATAAATGAAATTAAAGTTCTGCTTTACTTATTTTGACAACAATAATACAATACAGGAAGACAATCAGTGAAATGATGACAATTTGTCATTACACTTTAGGTTTTTTGCTTCAAGACACAAAATCTGGTGTTTCATATATTCAGTCAAGAGTGTCTAGAAAAAATAGCTGAAGAAGTCTCTGTACTGCTAGTAATTAACTTTGCAAATACACAGTGATTAGAGAAAATCCCAGAAGAATAAATTTTTCTTGGCCTGTGTTTTTCCAAAAGAAAATAAGGATCTGCAGAATAAGAAATCAAATTAAAAAAAAAAAATACTGAAATACTAGAGCAAGTCTTTTAGACAAACAATACAGCTCTCTAAAAGATATTACAAATCAAAAATATTAATCAATGAGAGCATAGCATACTAAAGCAATCTCATTTCCTCTTTTTAAAATAAGATTTTTGGGTTGCTAGATATGCAGAGTAAATATGAAATACACTAAAAACCTTCTAACACTGTGTCTGTCATCCTGGCATTGCTAATGGTGAGGCAGAGTGTGTGGTGTAAACAATTACCATCACAGAGATAACTGAAAAATCACTCTTAGTTAGCAGCTAATGTTTGGTATCAAACTGTGAAGCTATTTCTTTTAGAATATTGTATGGCTCTGCACTACATCTAATGAAAGTATCATAAAGACTCAATCAAAAATAACAGAACAGAGATTCCTCTTTAAATCAGCAACAATTTGTAAGTACTTGAAAAGACAATCAAAACTGGCAAGATTAAACTAAGAAACAGAATGCAGGAAAGAGCTTAAATTCATAAGTTTGTAAAATTCAATTTTTAAAATGACTAGGCAAGCAGTATGGTACAAAAAGATGCAGAGGTTATAGTGGAATACAAAGTAGGTCTGAGATAATAACTAAGTGAAAAGAAAAAGCACATTCTATTTTACATTTAATAGAAGAATCAGGGAGGCAATCATTCTGCTGTACTTCAGAGTGCCAACTCTTAGCTGAAACACTGCACCCACCACAATGCTCCCTACCTAAAGAAATATACAGGCAAACTCAGACCAAAAGAGAAGCAGAAGGCACCGAGAAGGAGAAGAACGAACCTTCTCAGGCAAAGTCAGACTGAGTTCAGTTAGTCTGGAAAAAGGAGACGGAGGGTGACATTACATTTCCCACTGCTTGGAAAGGCTGTCATAAGAGGAACTGTGATCAACCGTATTTTATGATCCCCAACAGAAAGACAAGTCAACTCAATTTATAGCAAAAAAACCCCATAGAGATTAAATATTCTCCAAAACTTCTCAGTATAGTGAGCAATCAGAATAATTTATCTAGGAATATTGCATAATTCTTTCAGGGATCAGGGATTTTTGTTACATCTGTGAATTATGCTTGTCTTGATCTTTCTCATCAATTACTGACACTTTAATTCATAATAAAACTTGAGCATCAAGCTAAACAGATTTATTTTTTTATAATCTGAGAACATTTGTAACATGAATAACCCACTCCATACTTTAAGAAAGATAATAGATTTCCCTGATGTACAATTTTAAAAAATATATCAGAATTAGCCACAAAACAGTAATTTTTCCACTCTGAACTGAACAGCTTTTTATTTAAAAGGAACTGTCAACAAGTTTTTTGTCCCACTGCACTTTTAGAACAAATTTTGAACAGAACACAAGCAAGCCTCAATATCTTTATAAATATGCCTTTTACTTAAGATTAAAAACTGAAAATATATCATATTGATGTTTTTCAACATCGGCAATAATCTATTTTAGGACAACCTGAAGTAAGGCATGTTTAAATAAGACACTACCACATTTTACAAAAACCCCTCAAGCTGAACAACAGTGTTTCCTGAAGAATTAATTTCTTTTGAGTAATAAACTTAGATAAAACATACCTTATCATGTCCTGTATCTCCTCCTCTTACAATATCTGGAGCCATGTATTCTATTGTTCCACAGAAGGAATATGCTCTCTCATTCTATCAAAAAAAATAAAATAAAATTCATGTCAAACAATTGTATTATACAAATCATATGGGACAGATATGGCTAACAGTTCCAAGATGGTGGCAGCAATTCTTCTCCAAATAGCTCAGAACTGCTAGCTAAATTATATTCCATCATATGTAGAGATATATCACATAACGCTACAGGATATTAACAGTCTTCTATGAAAAAATAAAAGTCATAGGTTTGTGTGGCAGTCTAAAAAAAGCACACAAAAATTAATATATTGATATATAAAAAGGTCTAAATGATCTACACATTTCAGAACTACGCAAGATTCCCCAAGGGAATATAGATACACATTCTGAAGGCTGTAATATCAATACTCTAGACAACAAGTGAAACCTTTCCATTAAAAACAGCATTTCATTGCAAGATGTGCAATTTGACTAAACTGGTTAAAAGATACTTTGGGGTCCCCATATTTAGGAATTTATTATGACCTCTAGAAAAGTAATTTTCTTTTGCAACACACACATATATAAAAACACAACATTCTCTCAAGAAGAGACTTGGAGAGAGACAAGAGAGAGAAAGAGAAAGGCAGACAGACAGACAGAGTTGTAAATTTAATTTTATTCTACACACTGAAGTTAATGTCTTGATTATGTTCAAAACTAAGCTGCTTTCACAGGCATGTATAATTGTTCCCTGTTAGCGATTTACCTTTGAGGTCAACATGAGGTCATGCTGTACCTTGCTAATGACGAAAGCACATGTGTTTTGGCCATGCAACATTGTTCCTCCCTTATCCTTCAAGCTTCTAGCATTTTGGGGAGAGATCCTGATACGTCCTTTAAAGAAGAGTGTTCAAAAAAGCAAATATTTCAAAAGTCAGGTTTTACATTTGTAGATTCAGATTTGGAGTTTAAAACAGGTGCTATATAAGAGAATGTACTACACTAAAGAGAGGAAGCTTCTAAAAGTAGAAATAGAAATAGTGCTCAGTGCTACCCTGAGGCATAAAAATTAAACAGTCCAACAGCATATTATTAAACTGTATGTATTAAAATACATATACTGTGACTGGTTTTTGGGGGTAAAATTTGGAGTTAAACAGTTATAGGCCTCATTATTAACTTGAAATATTAACTTCTGAGACAAAACCATAAAATAACAAACTTCATTACTCCACTTTCTTTTGACATAACTATTGTTTCTCTTGGATTATCCTTTACAGTACATGTTACCTAGAAGAAAAACACTATGATAAAAAGAAAAAAAAAAAAATCAGAAATTCCTAGCCTTCCATCCTGGCATCATCCAACCTAAAGTTATTCTGTTCATTTTTCCTTCAGCTAGGAGGGAGGGAGGGGGGAAGAAAGGGAAGAAGGAAAAGGAAAGGGAGTGAAAAAAGTGAAACTGTTCTTCGCTTGCTACCTCTCCAGAGTAGAGATAATGCAGCCAAGTTGAGATTTATGAAAACAATTTATCATACTAATATATCAAAATAAATTGATGAAAAATATTCTCATTTAGTTAGCTGCAAATTCACCAAATCATCTGAAAAATCAGTTCCTTTTTTGTCTCCATGTTGTGTCATAAAGCTAGGCTACAAGATACTACAGTGACAAAAAACAGACTGAGGAGTTGTATATGAACCTATACAGTGGTACAGCAGAAATCTTATGATCTAAAGTACCTTTTGCTGGTGAGAAGGCCCGCTAAAAACATTGCAAAACAGGCAGTATTATTAGTAGTGGCTTTTTTGAGGGACAACTACAATTCTTACTATACATAATTGGTGGGTTTAATTTTCAATTACATTTACTTCTTACCTTTTACAATCATTTTAGCTTTTAATATGAAAGATTGAATTTCTGAAACAGTATTTGAAAATTAGTTTTATTTCTTCCTTAAATTCATGTCTGAGAAGCTTTTTTGTCTCTTGCAAAATTCAGTGTTTGAAACCCTCAAAATAATTTTGGAGGTTAAGAAAATGGTATTGTATCAATTAAATAATTTATTGTACTTAAAATTCAATATGAAAAACTCATACTGTAAGTCAAAACCAGGCATCTATAAATTGAAAACACTCTGGGATACGTTTGTAATGAGGCTTATAAAAACTCCAACTAATCCACATAGGTAAGTACTTGTATCCTTCAGCTCTTGCTTCCTTTTCAGTTTAGAAATGGTCTACTACAGAAATTCATGCCTGAACAGAGCCAAGAAGAAAACAGATGATTATCACAAGTAGAGTTCTTAGCAAGAAATTAAGTAGTAAATTGGAACTTAGTATTAGGTAAGGGGGGAAAAGATGGATCCACTGAGCATTTTCTTCACAATCAGCACTGATTTGCCATTACATATACTAGTGTCATACTCCAGAAGCCCTGTTGGAACCAGCTGATGACTGTTAGATGGTGAACATTAAGAAAAAACACTCTGACATCAACTAGTCATATTTCCTTATTTAACCACAAAAAAAGCTCAGAGGACTATAGTATTCCTCAGAACATTAATAAAGCCAAGTGTTGAAAGCAAAGCATTCTGACTTGACTGAAAATTGACACAGATTGCCTTCATAAGACACTGTAGAAAGTCCTGACTTCAGACAGTTTGAGTCACAAAGTCTGGATATGTCTTTGTTAGACATCTCCAATTATGTTGTGTTTTATTAAATTACAAACCTCACCAGCTACATCTAGCAGTTACTTACACAAGAGTTTTTAAAGTATTAAGGTTCACTAGGAGCACTTAGGTAAATTTGTCATTGTTAAATATGCCTCATCGGGACTCACTAATAGTCTTTATTATTATGCATTACATGCGGGTTTAAAACCATTTTCAAAGAATGTTACCTCCAATAACAGTTTCCTTTTTTATCCTGTTCTGGTCTCTCCAGTACAAGAGAGACATGGACAGACTGGAGAGAGTCCAGCAAAGGCCCACAAAGAAGATTAGGGGACTGGAGTCGATGAGGAAAGGGTGAGAGAGCTGGGACTGTTCCGCCTGGAGAAGGGAAGGCTCAAGGGGATCTCTTCAATGGGTACAAGTGCTTGAAGGGAGGGTGCAAAGACGAAGGAGCCAGGCTCTTTCCAGTGGTGCCCGGTGGCAGGACCAGAGGCAATGGGCACAAACTAAACACAGGAATTTCCCTCTGAACATCAGGAAACACTTTTTTACTCTGAGGGTGACTAAGCACTGGCACAGGCTGCCCATGGAGGTGGTGGAGTCTTTCTCCTTGGAGATATTCAAGGGTCTTCTGGACATGGTCGTGGGCGACTGGCTCTAGGTGACTACATTTGAGCAGGGTGCTTGGACCAGATGACGTCCAGAGGTCCCTTCCAACCTCAACCATTCTGTGATTCTGTGACAAAAAGTCACTGCAAGTTGTATTTCACCATTCATTTGTGAAATCATATTTCACTCATAAATCACGTATCCAGCCCCTCAAAAAAATTAAAAAACCACAATCAAACCCTATTTTGTATTTTGACCCCCCAAAAATTTACATGTCATTCAACTTTGTAACCTTAATACAAATTCCAGAGTCCACATTATTAATACTTTAATGACATATTAGACAAGAAAGGAAGTTACTGAACAACAACTGAACTTGGGATTACCTGCAGGTGAATTCTCACTGAACACTCGTATCTTGGAAATACTCAAGCTTAAGAATTCTTTGCATAATGCAGAATGAACATTTTCTTCCCTCACTCAGCATGCATGCCTTAAACATTGTGGTTCCCTCTTCTAAGTTGCAGAACAACAAGCAATCAAGGCAGTAACAGAAGGAAACAGAAGTGTGGCTAACCCATCTCTAATAATTCAGTATGACAATATTGAACTTGTCTTCAAAAGAGTGTTATGATGTTTGTTCCAAGTCATCAGTGCTTCCATGTTTACAGGTAATCTGGAGATATTCTTCAGTCTTCCAGCACACAACAGATGGTTTTGACTTCTGTATTTTTCTTCACCAAGTTCAGCATCATGCCTGAACATTTATGCAATAGCATACCTTTAGTAAAGGTAGACAAAGTGACTGCTTCAAACCAATTAGCTGCTTAAGGGGCGGGGGGGAGATGGGCAGCGGCAGCGTTTTTGGTAGTTGGGGAAGGAGCTGTAGCAATGGCCCCTGTGAGAAGCTTCGTGAAGCTCCCCTGGCTCCAAGGCATACCCACCTCCAGCCCAAGCTGAGCCAAGCAGCAACAGGGAAACACCTCTTCGAATCAGTATTTATGAGGGGAAGAACTGGTTTGAAAAGAAAGAGGAGGAAAAAATCATCACGAGAGACCACTGACTCGAACAAAAAAGACCACTGGCCTGAACAAAAAGTGCATCATTGCTATGAGAAAAGAGGAAGGCAGACGGAGAACTTCAGACACCTGATCAACACACAGAAGAGTAGGAGGAGGTAAATGGGGTCCCCTGCAGGCCATGAAAGGACAACAGTAGAGCCGACATCTGTGTGTAGGCCATGGACGACTCCACGCCAGAGCAGAAAGCTGTGCCCAAGGGCAGTTGTGACTTTGAGAGCAAGAAGACCCCAGAGACGCTCAATGCCAGAGCTGAGCGAGGGGGGGAGGTGCACTGGACCAGAGACCCACCTACAGACTGTGGACATCCTCATGCAGGCGCTGGGAGCTGTGCCTGAAGAGGTCCGTGACTCCATGGGAAGCCTACATTAGGGACCTCATGCTGGAAAGAGCAGCAGAGATGAACTGACTGCAACCTTAATTCCCTGCCCCCTGTGCTTCTGGGGCAATGAAGGCAGAGAAATCAGGAGCAAAGTAATCTGAGTCCAGGAAGAAGGGAAGGGTGGGGGGAAGGTGTTTTAAGATGTGGCTGTTATGTCTCACTATCCTACTTGATTGGTAATGAATTAAATTGATTTTTCTTCCCCAAGTCGAGTCTGTTTCACCCATGACCCATAACTGGTGAGTGAGCTGTCCCTGTCCTCATTTCACCCCATGAACCCTTTGTTGAGTTTTTCCTCCCAGGTCACCAGGTGTGGGTGAGTGAGTGCAGGACATTATGGTCTTAGCTGTGGGTGAAATGACCACAAGAGTACAACAACTTTTAAATAAGCCACTCCTACAAAGAGAATTTTGTTAGAGTTCTTGATCAGTGAACCCTTGATATGTTCACCTGAACAGCCAGGCAGTTCACTTTGTTAAATAATCCCTCTGTTAAATTAGAAAAACAAGCTTTATTCCCTTAACACCTATTCAAGATGAGCTACACACTGACACTGTGGATATGCCTATATGTATTACCAGACTGTTTCTAATAAATAATCTACTACTACATATGGGTTGGACCTCTAACTTTTCCCACTCCACTTATGGCAATATAAAAGAGGTAGTGCGCTGCCCTCTGAGTTCCTTGCAATCATTCTGACTCATCTGAGCAGCCTAGTGAAATCTAACCACTTTAAATTGGTATGGCACTTTCAATACCATGTCTATATGATCCCCACAGCCTTTTTTCCAGCTTATCTTTTTAGCATCCCATTTACCTTTTTCTTCATGAAAAAAAGAAAGGGCACAATTTGTCTTCCAACCAGGAAATGTTGACAGTACCTAGCCACGAAGCAGCTTTAGGACAGAGAATTAGAATTCTGCAACTGTCCAAGATGGAAAGGTGTAATATGGATTAGCATTTGGCCTGGAAGACAGTCACTTCGCCAGAGAAAAAAAATCTCACAGCAGTGTCTTCTTTGCTACAACTATGTACACAGACTTTGACAGGTTGATCACAATTACACCATTTCCAGAGATTCCAAAAGACCTAGCTCCAGAATTCAATCAAAAGTACTGACAGAAGAATGGAGCTCTCGCACCACCATGCTATTGATGATCTTGTGGTATCATCACTCGGCCCTGCTTTATAAAACCAAGGAATGCTAGGCAGGCATTCAAAACTACCTGAAGTTGTAGAAAGCATGTGTAAAATTTTATCCTCAAAGACAGAGGGGACTTATGCCCTCATCAAGTAAAAAAAGCATGTTAACAGTGGCAAAAAAAAGGAAGAGGATGAAACTCCCATTTCTCTGCAGAGACTAATCAAACTCAACACATCTCCAGGAAAAGCCTGGCCAACAGAGAAACAGTCACTACTACAATACAAGGATGAGTCCTTGAGAGTGCACATCCCAGTCTACAGCAATGCAAATTCAGTTCAGCAACACATGCAATGGTAGCTCAGACAGTTATTAAGTCTCTTAATTGTTCAACAGGTCATAACAGGTGACAAGAACTGTAATTCCAAAGTGAACCACAGGAATTATATGAGACTTCAGTAGAGCCAAGGAATCACACATGCACAACATGATCCTAAAAGGCTCATCTCTACTTGGCCAAACTGCCTTCTGGCAGCCAATTATTTGGACAAAGGGTTACTTCATTATGTCTGTTTTAAGAAGTTACTGTGCTGGAAGGATGTTGTTAATTTCCAGCCCCACAAAAAACTCACACAGCCCAGATGCACTGAAAATGTCTGATTCAATGTCCTAACACATCCAAAATAACATGAGAACGGAGGAAAGAAAAAAAGACTACAGATACAGGACAGGTGTTTCCCAACACCTGGGAGGTGAAGACCTGTATCATTTTATCACATGCACCTCAAGATCTGCATCTGAGAAACAAACCTTGGTTTAATACTTGGCTGAAGACAATTTCAACTAGGAGAGCACAGGTAGACAACTGTCCGAATGTCAGGGTCAAGCTAGTATTCATAAAGAAAAAAAGTATTCTTAGAATAGAGGACAAGGTCCCAAAGGACATGGTATTATATCTTTAATAAGCAAAGAATATCATTAGTTCAGAGACTCAAAAACATCAAGTTAACCATACTCTCTGGAAACTGAGATCTGCATAATTGGAAAGTACATCTTGTGATTGTCATGCTTACTCATAGCATGTCAGACAGGGCATCCAAGTCAGCTTAAAGGAAAGTACAGCGAACAGCTTTTGGAGCTCCAAAGAAGCCCCAGAGCAAAAGAAGATGACCCACACTGAAATGTTCAAGACTCAAGCAGGCAAGGGTTGATGTGTTGAGCACCTCCTGAATCAATGGTATCATCAGTATGTTGCTGCTGAGTATTAAAAAAAATAAGATTCCTGTTTAGATTTATGCAAGTAACTAGAAGTTACATCAAGAAAAACATACAATCTATACAGGCATTAGGCACAAAATGCACCCATCTGTTACCAAACGGGTTGTTCATACAAGAGTCAGACTGAGCAAACCAGAGCATGCCATTTGACCACTGAAAAAATGGGAGCAAAACCAAAGAAAACTATCAAAGTCTTCAGAACCCACAACATTTTGTTTCAGAGGCCTCGAGAACAAAACAAACACACATCAAAGCAAAGCACCCAACCAAAAACATGAAAGAAGACTACAGACGTGTGAATGCTGGAAAAGGTGAGTTGAGATAAAGCTAGCTAACAGAATACTAGCATAGGTTAAAAAACCCAAAACAAAACAAAAGAAACGTACCTACAAAGATGCTCTAACTAGAATATCTGGACCAGAATACTGAAGCATATTCCAAGTACACTGTTCAACATGTGTGCACCAAGCCCAGGGAGAGCACATATTTGCCATACAAATACTGCTTTGGGAAAATGCTTCAGAGCTTGAGCATTTGTGATTTTATCTCTAAAACGTGAATGCAGATAGGGAAAACACTCAAGTGTCTTAAGACAGCCATTCTGCCATTTAAAGATGTATTATTTAATGTTTAAATATATGGCCTTTGATGTACTACTTCAACTTGACAACTTATATTCAAACAACACATGCCACTGCTCCAACAGACCTTGGGTCCTACAATCCTATAGCTTATTTTATTCTCAACAGTCTTTATGCAAACATATTTTAGCAAGAGGAACGGCCAAGTATTCACTGAAACCATTCTATTCAGCATTCACAATTAGGACCCACTTCTACATGAAAGGTCACCTTTGAAACAGAACAGAGTGCTTCTGTTCTCCAGCTACTTGCACAAATACTTTGTTCTTAATTGAACCGGACTACTACTCTGAACATCAGATACGAAAATACACACATTCTGAAAACTTGCTACTATCATATTCCTTCATCCCATGAAACTTGACTCCTTAAATGAATTTTGCAACTTAAAAAAACAAAAAACAAAGCTACTCTTCTCCAAATTCTTTAATACTCTGTATGTTCTCTAAGAGAAATTCCTTGCTAATAGAAGCAATGGTAGGATACCACCAAAAGGCTTGGTTAAACTCTAGGGTACATAATTTGTAGTGTAAGAATTTAAAGAAATGGGAACTACACAGTATTAGGGAAAAGGCACTTCTCAGCTATTAAATTGGCTTAGACTTTAATTTCCTTGCATTCTGTATTCACCTAAAATATGCTAGGAACATCAAATAGCTTAAGAATGACACCTTTAGTGTATTCAATATTTAAAAATTACAACAAACCAAAACCTAGAAACACTAAGTGCTGTTGGTCCAAAGAGCAGTCTCTGATGGCATGCACCTCATCTGTCAGCAACAGACACGACTGAGTAGCACCTAGAGACACAGAGCTGGAGGGTGCAATGGAACAGGAGGGAAACAGGTAGCTAGACTGAAGCTCACTGAAGGTATTCAGGGCTGCTCTCAGGAGTGACTCTCCACAAGTCCACTGAGAAATTCTCCAACCCAGACAAGAATTACTTACTGGTTCTCGTCACTTTTTTTTTTTTTTTTTTTAAGGGAGAAATAATAGAACTACTACACAAGTTTTGGTGGGGTTCTTCCAGAGATTTCAGCAACATTCTTATGAGATTCCTATGCCTGTCTATACTTGTTAGCTGGCAAATTAAATTGCTTCACTCAATCTGACCTCATCATTATGGAGGTTTCAAAATTTTATGACCTAGCAAGACAAGAGGAATGCTTAACTGTTGTTGGGAGGTACTCTGAAATTGCATAGCAAGTTTAAACAAGGTTTTTAATCTAATATAGATATGGTCTTTCTACTTAAAGTCAAGGACAATTCCTCCTTACTGCATGAATAGTAAAATTCTCCATACCAATTTTCAGATCAGGCATATAAATGAAAAGTCAAACTGATTAAAATCATAGTTCTGCTAAAATTCCACGTATCTTGGGTCTTGTCTTTAAGCAATCACCTAACAGGTTATACTTCAAGGGAATACCATGTAAATCATGTGAGTTACTACTATGCTTCCAACTTCTATAAAATCCTCAGGGTTGTAAGTAAAGTCCACCACTCTTCCATGAAAATAAACTGGAACCACTCTGCATGTAATAAATATGACAAAGAAAGTCAGTCTCCAAAAGATTTAAATTTTCAAAGCAACCTTTTCGAACTGGTAAAGTTATGACCAATATAAAGACCTTGCTCTAAATTCTATTTAATAAATAAACATTCTAGCACATGAAAATCTGTAATCTTGATTGTTCTTCTTAAGTGTTTACACACCAAGCTTTCTTCTCTGATGGAGGCTAACTTCTTATATTACCAGGTGCATGGCATGTGGTAATTTCTTGGGAGCTAAAGATGTCAAAAAAAAGGTTTTGCACAGGGATAAGACTCACACTTGGAGACAGGATCAATGAAATGAATGGCAGATGTTAAAATTTCTTTGACATCACAGTATTGTAATTATTGCACAGGATAGTGCATGTTCAACTTATGTTCTAGACTAAATAAGATCTGCAGGGATGCTGTGCTTTTGGCTTTCAAGAAGTTCAGCTGAGATGACTGCTTGCTGGATACCAAACTACAAGGAGGAGAAACACACTGAGAGAACCTTCATTCTTTAAGTAATTAATGTTTCCTAGGAACATCAACCAATCTCTAATGACGGAAACCAGATGCAGTTGATCTCTCCTGCAATGAGAGATCAGTGTAGAGACTGGGGGACAAGAGGCTGGATTACAGCCCTACAGACAAGGATCTGGGGCTTTTGGGTGATGGTAAGCTCAGTATCAATCATTAGTGTGCCAGGGTAGAAAAAAAGGGACCAACTGTATCCTGGGTGTGTTCACCACCATTGGTTGGGTCTCTGTGGCAAGGTTGTGATAGCTGTGGGCTACAGGAGTAGCTTCTGTGAGAAGCTGCTAGAAGCTTCTCCCATGTCTAACAGAGCCAATGCCAACCAGCTCCACTATGGACCCACCACTAGCCAAGGCTGAGCCCATCAGCAATGGTGGCAGTGCCTCTGGGATAACATATTTTAGAAGGGGGTGGGGGGAAACCTTGCACATTTGCAGCTGGAGAGAGAAGCAAGAACATGGGACAGAAACCACTCTGCAGACACCAAGGTCAGTGAGGAAGGAGGAGCAGGAGGTGCTCCTGGCACCAGAGCAGAGATTCCCCTGGAGCCTGTGGTGAAGACCATGGTGAGGCAGGCTGTCCCCTTGCAGTCCATGGAGATCCATGGTGGAGCAGATGTCCACCTGCAGCCTGTACAGGACCTCATGCCAGAGCAGGTGGATGCCCAAAAGAGGCTGTGACCCCATGGGAAGCTCTTGCTGGAACAAGCTGCTAGCAGGACCTGTGGACCTATGGAGAGAGGAGCCCACGTTGGAACAGATTTGCTGTCAGGACTTCTCACCCCATGGGGGACCCATGCTGGAGCAGACTATTCCTGAAGGACTTCACCCCATGGAAGGGACCCATGCTGGAGCAGTTCATGAAGAACTGCAACCTGTAGAAGGAGTCACGTTGGAGAAGTTCATGGAACACTGTCTCCCACGGGAGGGACCCCACACTGGAGCCAGGGAAGAGCGTGAGCAGTCCACCCCTCAAGGAGGAAGTGGCTGCAGAAACAATGTGATGAACTGACCACAACCCCCATCCCTTTGCACCACTCAGGGGGAGGTGGTAGAGAAATCAGGAGTAAAGTTGAGCCTGGGAAGAAGGGAGGGGTGGGGTGAAGGTGTTCTAAGATTTAGGTTTTTATTTCTCATTATCCTACTCCGATTTGATTGGTAATAAATTAAACTATTTTCCTCCAAGTTGATTCTGTTTTGCTTATGATGGCAATTGGTGAGTGATCTTTGCCTGTCCTTTGTCTCAACCCACAAGTCTTTTGTTATATTTTCTCTCCACTGTCCAGCTGAGGAGGGGGAGTGATAGAGCAGGTCCCACTACATATATACCTGTATGTGTGTGTGCGCATATATATATATATCTATGTATCTATATATATCTCCCCATCAATGAGTACCTTGAGTACTGTGGGCAGTCTTAGGCTCTTACATAAGAAGAATATAAAAAAAATAAGAATGTGTCCAAAGGAGGGCAACAACAATGGTGAAAGGACTAGATGCCGTGACTTTTGAGGAGCAGATGAGGATACTAGGTTTGTTCAGAGGAGACAGAGGTGCAACATTATTGCAAGGGAAGGGCTTAAAGCTGCATGAGGGGAAGTTCAGATTGGGTATTAGGAAAAAAAATATTTGGTAGGAGGGTAGTCAAGCACTGGAACAAGGTCCTCAGGGAAGTGGTCATGGCCTCAAGCCTGTCAGTGTTCAAGAAGTGTTTCAAAAACGGTCTTAGATACATGGTTTAACTTTTAGATGACCCTGTGTGGAGTCAGGAGTTGGACTCAGTGATCCTTGTCAATGATTTCCAACTCAGGATATTCTAAAACTTTATGTTTTGATGAGACCAGAGCATAGCATGTTTCATACGTGGCAGAAAACTTTTCATGGATGTACAAAAATCTTTAGGTATACAGAATGTTTCACAAGTTTTTACAAATTAGAAAGGGAAGTTAATACAGCAGATTCTTCAAGAAGATTTGGCCTTGTCAGGTATTTCTGGTGTCTGCAGAAAGATTGCTGTGAATTGTGCTGGATACTGTCAGAGACTGCAAGGTTATATTGGATAAATCCAGAACTGCTTGTAAAGTTCCACAAATGATTGTCTCCTTTTGTGGTATGATTATCAATATACTAACTGTACTTAAGAAAAATTCTATTTCTTAAATAGTGTTTCATATAAATTCTGAACAGGAAACCCACAGAACAATTTTTATGACTTCTCATGCTTTTTCTCACATGGTCTTAACTTTGTGTGGTAAAGTCTCTGCTCTTTCTTTTGCATCAGTTACAAGACGGTCAACAGAAGTAATCGGCCTGCTCATACAAAAGACATATAACAGATTGTATCATTCTGTTTTGAAGGTTTAAACACAGCAGCTAACATCCTAATATGCTCTGATGAAGGCTTTAGTAAAAAAATTGCTTGGGGGAGCAATGCTGTCCCAAAAGGTACCAAGTATCTAACTTTGTATTACAGTATCTAACAGCTCCTGGCATTAACTTGTATTGAATGTGCAGAAGTCCCAACACTCTTCGCATAAATACTCGTAACTGACACCTGGCTAGGACTGCGACACTTCACCCAGTGATGAACAAGTCATCTCAAATGAAACCCACGTGTTACACTTCCACAGAAGTGTAACATTGCTTGTCTGCATTACCTCACTTAAGAGGGTAATGCAGACAAGCAGACTCCAATTCAGAACTAGAAACGGCAGCAAGAGCTAATATGACTGGAAACATGCAAAATAGGCAGTGAGTTCTTTTGAAGAATAATGCTAATATGTTTTAGTGAGGTTCCTGCAATCACTTTGTGCGCATATTTATCAGTATCACTATAACAGAAATAGCTTCAGCTACAACAGTATGACCCTTCTATTTTATGGTTTTATCAATTTCTTAGTTAACAAGGGAGAACATTTTAAATGATACACGCTAAATTGCCCCTTCTAAACATTTTAATTTATTCAATGCATATTTGGAAATTGATAGAATCATTCTACTATTTTTAAGAAGTTGTTGAAGTAAAAACTAATTAGTTGAGAAATAAGCAAATTCAGACAGTAAAGGCTAGAAAGGATGTATTATACTACCGTGTTCAGGAGTAGACTCAAGAGATATGAGCCCACCTAAAGAGTTCCACAGGTTATCAAATGAAAAAATTTTCTTGTCCTTTCAACAGCAACATATAATCCACTTCTTAATCTCCTTACATTCTTAAGTGGTATATCATCTCTAGGTATGAACAGATGCCAGTATCAGACTTCTCTAGCACAATACTGTTGCTTTTCATTTGACTAACCCAGGGAAATACGCTGGAGTAGAACTACCTTCCTTAACTGCTTATACCTTTAAACAAATGTTTCAAGTCCAAAGTTGTCTTTCTTCCCCACGCTGCATTAATTAGACTCTCTCTGGGCTCTATCAGTAGTATAGCAAATAATATCAATTGGAAATAAACAAAAAATACAGCACAATTTCTAGAATAACTGGGACAGTATCATTATCGTTGCTGTTTGTAGAACTGTGAGTGGATGTAATTAGAATTCTGAAAGCCATAACTTAGGTTTTGGCTAGAAGCATAAATAGTCAAAACTTTCCTAGGATAACCATGTCAGGGCTTGAGCTTGTCAACAGCTTCTGCAATCTCTTTCCTCAGTCCTAGGTGTTAAGGCATCTGTGCCCAAGACCAATGCTGACACATGCAAACCTGTGTGGAACCTTGTCAGGAGCCTCTTTCACCCTCAGCTAGGAGGTTCAGGCTTGCTTTCTCAACCCATGCCAGCTGTGCTGCAGGTATGCATGTACTTGGCTGTGTACCTCACTGATCTTGATCCATCAACTTCAAATCCTGGCTTGACCTCAAGCCTCCCTCCTCACAACAAGCTTGTCTGATAACCACTGGACTGTTGTCTGAGCCTGTCTTACGGCCACTAGACTTGCTCCAATCTTCTTGTTTGGCAACTGTGGGATTGCACCACTGGCCAGCAAGCACACTGATCCATGCCTGTCTCACTGTCACCCTTAGCTCTCGGCTTGCACTAATGTGAGGAACAGTCTTGCCATTCTGCTGCTCCCTGACAAAGTAGTCAAGAACCTCAGTTCCTCTAGAAACAGACGGCAAGACTGAAGACCTTAAGCAGTTGAGGTCACCAGTATCACACAGATTATCTCATACATCAGCTATCAGCAAACTACCTATAAGCTACTTATTAAGTGAGCCATTAGAGGGCCACAGGATAAAACAAAGTAATACTGTCATAAACTGCAGTTTACTTGCAATGCTGTGGAGGCCACATAGTAGAGGTACCACTAACAAGCTGACCTGCTGAATGGATTTTCCACTTCAGGAAAATCAAAAGTCAAGAATGAAAAACCTAAATTCCAAACAGAAACAGGCCTTGTGTCTTCAGTATACCTTAAAGGTCACCCTATCTGAAATTGATTTTATTGATATTTACCTCAAAAATAAAATTGCTCCAAGAAAAAAAAAAACCCCACGTTCTGCAGCATTTGACAAAATGATAATGAAGATTTTAGTACTAAAGTAAAGGTTTAGACTAGACCAAGAATGGTTGCAATATGGCAGATCAAAAGTCCACTATTTTGAAATGTCATCTCAAGAAGAATAAAAAATAATAAGATCCTCTGAAATAAATGAAAAGTCCTATCCTGGTGGCTGCTCCTACTTGAAAAAGCCAGTTAAGTCAAAATACTATGTTGATTACTGTACCTCATCCCTGAGCTAGGCACACTAATGACTTCTGCTTCCAAAACAGACATGGAAACAGGCTACTCAATTTTTCAAGTAAGAATGAGATTTGCCTGCCAGCAGCTGCCATAGGAATCACAGAATCACAGAATGGTTGAGGTTGGAAGGGACCTCTGAAGGTCATCAAGTCCAAACACCCTGCTCAAGCAGGGACTCCAAGAGCACACGAACCAGCATTTTGTCCAGACCGTTTTTTTAATATCTCCAGGGAGGGAGATTCCACAACCTCTCTGGGCACCCTGTTCCAGTACTCAGTCACCTTCACAGCAAAGAAGTTCTTCGTTATGTTCAGGTGGAACTTCCTATGCTGCAGTTTATGCCCACTGCCTCTTGTCCTATTGTTGGATGCCAATGAGAAGAGTCTGGCCCCGTCCTCTAGACACTCTCCCTTGAGATATTTATAAACATTAAACAGATACCCTCTGAGTCATCTTTTCTCCAGGCTGAACAGGCCCAGCTCCCTCAGCCTTTCCTCATATGAAAGATGCTCCAGCCCTTTAGTCATCTTAGTCACCCTTTGATGGACACACTCCAGGAGTTCCATGTCCTTCCTGTACTGGAGAGCCCAGAACTGGACACAATACTCCAGGTGGGGCCTCACCAGGGCAGAGCAGAAAGGGAGGATCACATCTCTTGACCTGCTGGCAACACTCTTCCTAATACAACCCAGGATATCGTTGGCCTTCCTGGTCACAAGAGCACACTGGAGGCTCATATTTAACTTGTTATCCACCAGGACTCCCAGGTCCTTCTCTGCAGGGCTGCTTTCCAGGAGGTCAGCCCCTAACCTGTACTGGTGCCTGGGGTTATTCCTTCCCATATGCAGGATCCTGCACTTTCCCTTGTTGAACCTCATGAGGTTCCTCTCTATCCATCTCTCCAGCCTGTCAAGGTCCCTCTGAATGGCAGCACAGCCATCTCGCACATCTGACACTCCTCCCAGTTTAGTATCATCAGCAAATTTACTAAGGGTACTGATCTGCAAACAAATAAAATATAGCAACGAGCTGTAAGGTTTTGATTCCACAGATCACTACACTCTGTTCCTTCATCTAAGTCACTGACGAGTAGGTTGAACAACACTGGACCCAGTATTAACCCCTGGGGGACACCACTAGATACAGGCCTCCAACTTGATTCCACACCACCAATGACAGCCCTCTGAGCTCTGCCATTCACACAGTTCTCAATACACCTCACCATCCAATCATCAAGTCCACACTTCTTGAGTTTGCCAATGAGGATGTCATGGGAGACAGTATCAAAAGCCTTGCCCAAGTCCAAGCCTTGCCCTCCCCTCGTCTAACCAGCCAGTTGTCCTGTCATAGAAGGCAATCAGGTTAGTTAAGCATGATTTCCCTTTGGTCAATCCATGCTGACTACCCCCTGATGACCTTCTTGTCTTTCACATGCTTAGAGATGGCCTCCAGGATGAGCTGTTCCATTACCTTTCCAGGGATTGAGGTAAGGCTGACTGGCCTGTAGATCCCCGGGTCCTCCTTCTTACCCTTCTTGAAGACAGGGGTAACATTTTCCTTCTTCCAGTCTTCAGGAACCTCTCCTGATTGCCATCACCTCTCAAAGATGATCAAGAGTGGCCTAGCAATTACGTCAGCCAGCTCCCTCAGCACAAGTGGGTGCATCCCATCAGGGACCATGGAGTTGTGAGTGTTAAGGCTGCATAGTCAATCTCTAACCCAATACTCAGTGACCAAGGGAAAGTCTTCCTTTTTCCAGACTCTGTCACTGGTCTCTTGGGTCAGGATTCCTGAGGGGTGGCCTTGGCAGTGAAGACTGAAGCAAAGAAGGCATTCAGTAACTCTGCCTTCTTCATGCCCTCTGTTACCAGGTACCCTGTCCCATTCAGCAGTGGCCCCACATTGTCCCTGGCCTTCCTTTTGTTATTGATATATTTGAAGAAGCCCTTCTTGTTGTCTCTGACCTCCCTTGCCAGACCTAGTTCCAGTTGGGACTTGGCCTTTCTTGTCACACTTGTGCCCAAAGTTAGCTCATCTGAAGTTCAGGGTTGCAGTCTTACTTACTGCCCTGACCCCTCCTAGCTGGATCCTGAACTCCACAATCTCATAGAATGATATATTCCTATAAGAACAGGAACTTAAAAGGGAAAGCAAGAAGAGCTAAACCTGGTACTGCATGCCAGCCAGGAAACATGCAACCTCTACAGCTGTGGCCCCAAAAGATAATTCAATGTAAGGCTAAGCCCTCACCTAATGCTGAGTAGTGCTTCAAGAAACCCTTTTCACGGATCTATACAATGGCTACGTTTGCTTTTGTAGTGCAATGCAATTGCAGTTCTGCAAGGAATTCTTTAAACCAGGTTCTGATGATGGATTTACAAAGCAAATAACTAAGAGAAAAGAAAACAACAGTCCCAGTTCTGCAGGCAAAAAAATTCAGAAACAGCACATTATTGCGTGGGAGGAATGCAAGTATGTACCACTGTCAGCTCAGATGAACATTTTGTACTAAGTTCTTCTCAAAATTCCAATTTTTGGAAGACTTGTCTTCTAAAGCATTGTCTTTTGAGAAGAGAGAAGTAACAATAACCAAAAGAGAGAAGAATGGTATACAAAGTAAAATCTGAAAAAAAGCCTCTTTCTTCAAATAGAGGCAAAATTACAAGGTATAAAAAAGTACTGATTCTGGGAAGAGTTCTACTAGCTGCCACTGCAAGCCTTCAAAAAATTATTTTTATAAAAGAGTATGTAAAGAAAAAACCAGCACAGCAGATGCCAAATAAACATTTATAGTTCCAAAGAGCACAAGATGCAAATAGTAGAGGAATAGGAGCAGACAATTTTGCTCAAATGCAAGCTATCCGATTCTAAATTAATTTTCATTTGGCCATGAATCTCTGGTCATGCAAGTTTTTCACACTTGCTTGCCCAAGTTTTGCTGAAGTTAGGTATTCACAGTAATTCAAGAGGAAAAAAAAAAAATCTATGAGAAAAAAAGATTAATGAAGATGGCAAAAAAGTTACTTTTTTCCCCTTGGAAAACAGAAACAGAATTTTCCCAAGTTGACTAGCAACATACTATTCTAAGATCCAATAGAACCTACCAGGCAATTTAAGAAACCGATCAGTATTTCTCCCCAAAATGTGTTTTTAAGTGGTATATTATAATAAGAAAACAGTATCCTAGAGCAGTCACTGTAAAAAATCATTGTCTGTCTTGTGAAAATTCTTAATGACACTTCAAAATTTTGGCATCAAAATCTGGATAGAATGTATTTTGTGCTCCAGTCTTCTGCATTACTGATCCATGCCAGGCAAACTTCTTTGTGATAAGCATTGAAAAAGGGATAATTCTTCAGCTAAGGCACAGTCATATGATCGTTGACAACCTGGTTTTGCAATTAAATTAGTCCAGTTCAGTTATATGCCTTTAGAGTGTTTGATATGTTCTCAATATTCAATTTCAGGACACTTAAAACACCAATAGAAGTACAACCAATTAAAGCAAAAAGTTTTTGCCATTATTTGTTTTTTTTTTCCAAAATAAGGGAAATAATGACTAATTGTCCAGACAGACCTTTAACCAATGTTAACTTCTGTGGACTAACATCACTATTCAGTTTACTCTTTCTTACCCTCTCTTTGCAAAAATGTAAATCTACCCCTTATAACTGCGCATCACTGAACAACTGTTTAACTAAAACACAAGCAGATAAATTAAGTCATCTGCAGTATGGATTATTCTAACTCATCTTAACAAGGGAATGCCCAATGTTCAGAGGATACACTATCAAATTTCAATGATCAGACATTATCACTTTAATTGGACAATTATGAAGGGTCTTTTAAAGTTAAATGCACAGCTAAGGACCAAGTCACGCAAGTGAGATGACAGTTCACACAGCGCTGAACAAGAATCATGCTGTAGTCATTTCCCTGTGTTCTGGACGACCTTTAAATTGCTCTGAGAATGTGTGCAAATCTCTCCCTACCCCATCTACAAAAATCCACAGTGGACTAACCACCTTTTTATCATTTTTCCTTTAATGAAACTTCCTTTGAAATCTTTTAAAATTACATAGTAATTTTCTTTCCAGAATGAAATGTTCATTCAACCAGCTAAAAAACAAAAACAAACAACAATTCAACAGTGAGAAGCAACTGACAGTTATAACTAAATTTGCAATTCTGATCAAGAGATTTTCAGATGGGAAAACAATAATGCATCTAAACTATTCATTCTACACAACAGACAGAAGTACACAGATATCCACCCAACTGACTTAGATAGCTAATTCAATCATCCCTCATATAGAATATCTACTTACTACTAAGGAATTTGTATGGTCTCAGGTATCCTGTTTGAAAACCAACAGTTCAGTATTTACTACGTAATTTTTTTAAACTTCATTAAGCAAACACGAAGACTTAAAAACAAACTTAAGCTAATACAGAAGATGTGTACCAATGCAGAAGAACTGCGTATTCCACTATACTCTGGAAGAAAGTGTACTTTACAGAAGTTAATTAACAAGAAAAATGTTAATTGTTATGCACAGTCCAACAGAACAGATTACTACTACAGTAATTCAATGAATGTGTTCAGACTTTTTTTTTCTAAGATGTAAAGATCTTCATATATACTACAGAATGATTTTTAGTGTAGGTACAGAACTAAAGGAAATGTGAGGGGAAAAAAAAATTAAAAATTAAACAGCATTTTAACAATAAACATTAAAATGAAGACCAGATATGATGACTAGGTTAAACTGACATTAACCAAATCAAATCCAGCATACAAGTAGAGCTATTGATGATATAAAAATAAAAATATGCCTAAGCCACAAATCCAAAAGATACGACACAAGAAATAAGATGGCAAAACAAAATCAACCTAGGGGTTTTGACTTTTTTTAAAGGTAAATGGAATGCAAGACTTGGAAAAAAATAGCACCACCCAAGTGATTGCACTTCAGCAATGAACAAAATAGCATTGTAGAAGTTTCAATACGAAGTCTGTCTGTTCTATCAACTCCCCGTGGCCTCAACAGTAATTTATATTAATGTCATGTGCAAATATATCCTACATCCCAGTCAGACAGGAACTCAACTGAGATGCATGAAAGTATAAGGCTAAAAAGTGTCCTTTTTACCCCAATTTTCTCTGCAATTCATTTTAGAGTTAAAAATCAGAGACTAGCCTTAAATTCGTTACTGAGAATACAAATGGTGTAAAATGGAATACTAAAAAGGTACTATTCATTTCAATCTCTTACCTAACCTCATTCTATGGTTAGGCTAGTCAAACTGTAGGTCTTCACAAGATCAAATAAAATTTGAACATCAAAAGCCATTTCATACCTGAATACCTTGTGATACTGACCTGTGCTACATAAAAATTAATTTTTATTAAACTACTTCATTCCATTCAGGTTATTTCTTCTTTTTACATGCCAATATAAGCATACAGACTTCATTGTAAAGATGAAACAAAGGCAAAATGAGACTGCCATTTCACTTGTACAAGAAAAATTTCAGTTTTTAGCAAAACAGTAGTATAAAACACTTTAGAGCTCTTAAAACCTCACTGCTTTCATTTGTAATGAAAGCTTGGATTTGTAATTCTTGCATGTTACAAGCACTTTCACATAGTAATTGTAAAACAAAGAGGATACTTGACAATGCACTCTCTTCACACTCATGCTTCAGTAGCTACATGGCAGAAATCAATAGGTTTCTGTTTTCTGAGAAGTCACACGCATTTGCTTCCTTTCACTCAAACAGTGCTTAAGAAAAGTAGCTTCTCATCTCTTCATTGTTGAATACTCAATTAATCTGCTATAGTTATTACAGTCAAGAAATAATACACTCTTTTATTATAAAACAATTTCTGTTAGATTCTATACTTGCTCAGGTACCTGGAAATATTTAACAACCATCAGACTAAAGCAGGGATAATGAAAACATTGAACTTTGATGTTTCCTAGCAAGTATCCCTAACTACAAAACCACCCAAATTCATAAGTACATGGTAAAGAATTTTCTCTGATAAGAATCGTAAATATAGTACATGTTTGTAATTGCTGATAGTTTTTATACATTCTTAATAACCTAAATATATCTTCTTTCACAAAATACAATCCAAAGAGGGGACTTACTAGAATAAATTCCACTTGCATAAGTATTCTCTTTTTAATGGCAAAGTTCTTGTGAGAAGCAGTGGGCCAAGGAAGAAGTGTGAAGAAATGGGGAGAAAGGAAAGCATACTGCTTTGATTAAATTGCAAGTGCTACACTCTGACTTCTGCAGTCACAGAATTTTATATAAAAGTGCTACCCAATGAGCATGAAAAGATACAAAGCTATGCAACTATAGATGCAAATTTTACCTCTTGTAAGTACAATGCTTCAGAAGTGGAAGTATCTTTTGTAATGTGAATTGTAAGTGTTCTAGTAGTAGCTGAATTGTCTACAAAGACTACAATATGAAATGTCAATTACTATGTGTAAATGGATCATTCTAATTATGTTTAGGTTCAGTAACTAAATTACAACTGCACATATAAAAATTGTAGTCAAGTGCAGACAATTAGACTTTGAAAGCCAACAATACAATTGCAATTACCTTTTTCCTTAAAAGAAACATTTAAAATGTTGAGTTTTTTTGACAGGGAAGACAAATATAAAATGTGAAGGAGAATATGAGAAAAAGATAAGGTTAAATGAAGAAATTTCTGAGGTATATACTGAAAACAGAATGGATTAGAGTCAGAGGAACCAACATTAAGTGACAAAGCAGTAAGACTGCTTTACTTAATGACTGGAGAGAGAAGAATCCAATTCAGGGTGTGGGAAAAGCAGACAGGCATCTCTGATGCTTATCCAAGTCCTTCCCTTTCCTTACATTGCTTGTAAATGACATCCCAAAGGTGAGCACAGATGAGGAATAAGTGTATTTCCTAAAACCATCTGTTTTGAGACTTAAGGTCCTGATTCATTATGACATTCTTACCACAGGGAGGATTTTTGTTTCACTCAACTTTGGCTCAAGGGCTGGAGGACTGCTCCTTTTCTCTCTCATCAGTGCAGTGACACCATTCCATGTATTTTATTTTGTCTCTTGTGCCCAGCACAGCTTCTCTCACCACTCTAAGCAGGTCCTACTCTCCCTAGCCATACCTTTTACTATAATTCTTTCCTGCTGAAAACTGCATCTCTCTGCTTCCTCTCTTGCACTGGTCTGGCATCTGCTGCTAATCCCCTGTCATGCCAGTTGAACCTCCTTTTGGTTTCATGCTGTAATTTAGAAGGAATATACTGACATTATCTGTACTATTTCCCTGCTTCAGAAAGTAACATTTCATATCTCAAAATGATACCTCCCAAATCCTACCATATTCCATTTGAAATGCAAATATTCTAGGAGAAACTACCAGTTATCTATTTTTAGAAAACCCCTCTGCTGCTTCTAACAAAGACTTCTAGATCTGCAGTCCCAGATTTCAATACCTCTGATACCTAAAGTGAAAGACAAAAAATAGCCATTTTTAAATTCTCTCAGAAGTAAAATCCTGAGCAATTTTGACTCTCTGAAATCTAAAAAGTGCATTTGAGATAAAACTGTACCTTATAAATAATTAACAACTAACGTCAACAGTCAGAGATCACTATGTTAGGTACTATGCACATATTTAATACGAGATAAGCTTTTATCCTAAAAGCTTGCAATTAAGCTTATCAAAAGTGACACAAAGACATGAGAAAGCGACAAGATAATAATACATTAATTATTATTAGCATAAAGAAGAGTCATAGCATACCATTTGCCCAGTCACTGCAAAGTATTAGCACAATCAAGCATTTTTAAAAGGCATCTGAAAATGATAATATAAGTAGCTTTTCAGACTTATGTGGATCTCCCCTTTTTCACATAAAGGAGAGCTGAAGAGAGCATGAAGGCATTTCAGGGAGAACCAGAACAGACAAAAATATCTGACAACACTGGCAGGCCAAAGATCAATGAACTGAAAGCTCAAAACCCAGTAAAACAGACTAGTTACTAGATGTAGTTCTATGAAGGAGGACTTTAGAAGGCAGTTCTCCCTTCTCAAATGTGTTTATTATTTCAATGAGCCAGAATCTGACTTTGCAATCTTGCTGGATTCTGTCCAAGCTTACTGGAGATTCAAATTCTCACCTCATCAGTAAGAAACTCCTTACTCAAACCAAAGTCAGTCAGTACCACGTGGCCATCAGAATCAAGGAGAATGTTCTCAAGTTTTATATCCCGATATATAATCCCCAACTGCAAAGAGAGAATAAGAAAAGCATTTCCAAATCAACGTAACCACATCAAGGAGACACTGCTGAATGCATTTAAATACAAAACGAGCAAAATTCCTTTTATTAAGGTAATCTGACACCTGAAATTTGCACCTCAGAAAGGATAATTTAAAAATGCCTTTAAAGAAATAACTTTGAGCAACTCAAAAATTCTCAGAAATTACACTGTGCATTAAGGTCTTAAAATTTAGACATACTGTATCCTTTGAATCTAAAAGTGACTAAATACTCACTGTTGAGTGCAAAATTCAGTTCAGCTTTCATTAAGAATGAAAATAGATGCTTCTATAACATGTTCTAGACCATACATGGATGCTTTGTAATAGCCTGCAAATCTACTTATTACCTCTGAAAACTAGAATTCTTTTCATGTTTACAGTTGTGCCAAATTTTCAGAACTCTGCTGTTTAATTGTAACAAAATAAGGACAATGGAACAACAGTGCAACCCAAACACTGTTTGTACTGACTACGAATCAGTTTTACTGACATACACCATTTCATAAGGATTACTAAAAATTAACAATAATTTGTCAATAGCACCACTCTCACACTGCAGAATAAAACTTGTAGCCTTAATCTGGTGCACAGGAATAGACACTTCATTGGGAAATATTTCTAATTACACAACTAACATCTCATTGCTAGCTAGAGTCACCCTGAATTTAAACAATCTAATTCCCCTTACTAACTTTATACATTGTGAAAAGAACACAGTTGTAGTTCCACAAAATCAGCATGAGGATAACATTACTTTACCTTGTGAAGATGTTCAAGTGCCAAAACGATTTCCCCAATGTAAATTTGCACCTCGCTTTCTGAGAATCTCTCTCTGTGTGAAAGGTGAGTAAACAATTCTCCTCCATTTATATAGTCTAAAAAGTAGAATAGGCAACCTTATAATTTCACTTTCTGACAACATAACCTTCTTATTGAAATATTAATAGCTACTTTGTAAGTTATTTAATAAGACGTTCTGGGATCAGATGCTTTTACTTTATTTTAATTCAGTAATATTTCATCATGTTGTACAATACCCAATTTCTTTCTTAGAGGACTGACAGAAGAACATGAACAACTTTTAAATAAGTAGCAAAACCATAAAATGAGCTTCAAATATCCATAAATTATAAAGACTAATATTTTTTGCAAAATCAGTCTTTTAGTTATTTACGAGTATGAAAAGAAAGGAATGCAAATGATATCTACAAACAAAATACTTTTACACTCTTATGAAATACTACAAGGCAGACTGACAGAAAGAAAGGTAATTCAGAGAACAGGCATTAGATGAAATAACCAACTATGAGCTATTACAAGTTTTTCCCTTCGCAAGGGGAACTTTGATGGCAAAACTTACTGGAGGAGATTATTTCCACATATATTCCCTCATGGAAACCACACTTTCATTCTTTGCAGGCTATGACACAAGCATTTTCCCACAGTCAGGGAAGGGGAAAAAAAAAAGTCATTATTACAACAGAGCTCCACTGCAACACAAGCACATTTTAGAGGTAGAGCTGTTTATGCTAGCAGTGTATGCTAAAGCCATTAATTTGTAACCCCACAGCTCCCATATCGTATCCAAGGTCTACATATACAGAAGAGGGAACGTGTGCCACCACGTCTTATTCAACATTTTCTTGAATATGGTTTCTACAGATTCATTTGGTATAATACATAAATCCGTGGAAAAGGTCCAATCCTATTTTAAGTTAATACTTTGAAGGAGAAAGCTGATATACAAAATTATGAACATTCTGATCTCCCTCCTCCTCTTTTTAGTTTCCCAGCCTTCTGTTTGGGAAGGAATATTAGTTGAATGAAACAATGCGAGGAAGATTATTGTCCTGATTTTGCTAGATAGAAATGGTACTCACATGGATACAATACTTTGTTTTTTCAATCATAGCTTAAAGTCAACCTAAAAAATGGAACTAACTCCAAACCCTGTATTCTGGAAATGTTGCAGAACAACATCCACACGTCTGCACTTGATCCAGGCTAAATTCATATGGCTACGTAATGTGATGGCACAAATAACTGAATTAAACATTGCACTGAAGCTCCAATTCTAAAACCTTGAAACTAAAATAGAATCACAGAATGGTCTGGGTTGGAAGGGACCTTAAAGATCATCCAGTTCCAACCCTCCTGCCATGAGCAGGGACACCTTCCACTAGACCAGGTTGCTCAAAGCCTCATCCAACCTGGCCTTGAACACTTACAGGGAGGGGGCATCCACAACTTCTCTGGGCAACCTGTTCCAGTGTCTGACCACCCTCACAGTGAAGAATTTCTTCCTAATATCTAATCTAAAACTACCCTCTTCCAGTTTAAAGCCATTTCCCCTTGTTCTATCACTCCCTGCCCTTGTAAAAAGTCCCTCCCCAGCTTTCTTGTAGCCCCTTCAGGTACTGGAAGGCCGCTATAAGATCTCCCCGGAGCCTTCTCTTCTCCAGGCTGAACAGCCCCAACTCTCTCAGCCTGTCCTCACAGCAGAGGTGCTCCAGCCCTCGGATCATCCTCGTGGCCTCCTCTGGACTCGTTCTAACTGGTCCATGTCTCTCTTGTATTGGGGGCTCCAGAACTGGACACAGTACTCCAGGTGGGGACTTACGAGAGCAGAGTATAACATGCTGCTTATGCACCAAGTTCAGTTAGGTACAAAAATAAAGGCAGAGACTGAATTCCCCAAAAATTCAGAAGCCTCTGAAACACCTAAATTACAAAACTAAATAAAATAAATTATTTACAAAGATTTATGTAATGAGACATGAAAACTTGAAACAGTTTTTCGGGGTTTTTTGGTCAGGGAGGGTGTGAAGCCCAGTTGAATCATAAAGTAGCTTTAGGTCACGTGAGATACAAGGTATTCACTGTTACAAAAAGTGATTAAAAGCACCCTTATTATTCCCATTTTCTGCTAAAAAAGAAGGGAAAAAATGACCTTTCTAGCCTCAAATTATATTCCGAGAACGAATTCATGTAGAAGTTGTGGGAAACCAAAAAGCTTTTAATTATATACCAGCCTTGAATTTCTTGCTTGAAACATCAGTCTGCACTATCTGCTACGTAACGTTCTTCACAACTACTAGGCTCCCTCCTTTTTGACTCTTATGAGAATATAGTGTTAAGCTTTTAATTTTCCTTCATATAAAAGCTCTTTCTGGCCTTCTAGTTATCCTTGTCACTGAAATTTCACCATTATTAGGTATTTTTATTTAGGTAACTACATCCATCTCAGCTGTGAGAGTTTTTTGTTTTAGTTTGTTGGGATTTTTTTAGTGTTTCTAATGGAATTTAAAATGTATTCTAGCCAAAAATTTCTGGATTTAAAGAATGGTACTGTAATATTTATAATACATGTTCACTTTTTGTCTCATTTAATCTTTCAAGCTTTTTTCCCAAATTATTAATCAATAACTTAAATTTAAAAAAAAAAAAGAGAAACCTTTTTATTAAAGGTTAACATCAAGGACTCACAAAGCTATCAATGTATTTATAATTTTTTTTTTTTGTCTCTAGCATTTTCCAGCCTGTGACAATATTTTACATATTTCTTTAATGTCTTAGTCAGAGGAATTTGTAAGAATCCTTACTACAATTCTCAATTCCCATTTTCAAAAGGAACCTAGGAATACTCCATTTAAGCTTCAGCTCCTCATATACCTGTATCACCTCGCTGTAGTGTATGAAACTAAGGTATGCACAGAACACCTTCCCAAGAATTGACAGCCAATGGCGTAGTTTCATATAACATTAATAAATTTTTATTAATTTAATGTCTAAATCAGTTAATAAAGGTTCAAGAAATGGAAGTTACAAGCTAAAAGGAATTACAAAACTTGTACTTCAACTAGAGGATAATTTACTTTTTCAAAAAATTCCCTACAAAAACCATCCTCTGCATCCAAGCATTAACTTGATCATTAATTTTCCAGATCTTTTAAAACACTCTTAAGTAAGCAGTCTTTAAAAATCGCTTGTAATTTTCTTACAAATACATCTTATACACCAAACACAAAATTTGCTGCTGATATGAAAGGTACAATTAATTCTAATTTTAGCATGGTACCAAGCCTTATGAACAAGTTCTACTTTCAGCACAGAAATGTCTGATTTTGGATTGCCTCTTAACACCCAAAAATTAAAACATGCAAGTATATCAATACCCAAAAGATCAAATGGTTCAATAACAAAAATTTTTGGCAGAAAACATTTCCTGAAGCAGTAAGGTTTAGAGTTGATTTTAATACTCTTTTCCAGCTCATGAAGTAAATGTTCCTTATCAGGAAAAATCCTTCATCTTACTAAAAAAGACAGTACTCTTCAAAGGCAATGAAACTGGGGAGCAAAGCAAAAGAAATATAATGCCTTAACCTTGGCATCTTTCCTCAAAACATGACTGTCCTGAAAAAGGATAGTGGTAAGGAATACATACACATGCACACAGGAAAAAGTTGTATCCGAGTTGAAAACCCTAAGAAAATACCTGATCAGTCTTCTGTCAACGTTGCAAATGCTACAGAAATAAAAGTGGTTCTTCACATCAAAACAGAAAGCAAAATGGCAAGGACAGAAGTGGAATGAAGAATGTTCTAATAAGGCTTGCTATACAACAGTCCACTACCAAACATCTCTTGTAAATGGAGACTTCTAGAAGTCACTGGTAAAACCTACCAAAATTAAGTATCATAATGCACAAAACAAGAAACTGATCCCCAACACAAGTATTCTCACCAGCATTTTACAGCACGAAACCCTACCAACAACTTGTAGATTCCAGTGTTGTAAGGAACTTGCCCAGAAATAAATGAAAGCACAATCAACTTTAACTGGCATCACCTGCATTCTGAGTGCATCTGTTCAGGAAAAAGACCTGCCTGATAGGATCTTTCAGTTTGCAGCATTTTAGTACTAAAATAGTTGGTTAACTGGTCAGCATAGTGACAAGTAGCACTGTCCTCTCAGGCAGACAACAACATTTCAAAAACACTGATCACATGGAGGACAATATATAACATGTTCTTAGAATGAAACACGTAGTATGTTTGAACTAAAAGGCTTTATGCTGCTTAAATATTTCCTTACTTCTTCCTTTTTTCCTACCAACTAATACCAGTTACAAAGTCATGTTTGGTCATCCCACCTTACCAACAACCTCCGTGCCACACATGCAAAGGCAGCATGCAGAGAAAATAAACTGAATCACTTTAATGCCCATATTCATACAGATTAAGAACTTTTTCATTCATGTTAGCAGTTTGTCTGAAAATCTGTAGAAAACTAATGCAGTATATAATATCAGTTAAACATGTGCAAATCAAAATTTCATCTTCTAGGTAAGTTCAAGAAAATATTTATCTGGTTTAGGTACTTATGGTCATATACATTTTTTGCTGCATATAAGTCATTGATAATACTTCTCTCTGCTTGCCACTGCCCTAAGTCAGAGTAGCACACTGAAGTTCAAGCAGGAAAACCACAAACACAGACACTGTTGAAGATGAACAGTATTTTACTTCCTATGGTCTCTCATGCAATCTCCAAACACATAGTACTTAAGACCATACGAAAAAAAAAAAATCTACAAAACATTAAGGAGATAAAAGGGCAGATTTTTTTTTTTTTTTTTAATTAACATAAGACTTGAATCCTAAAAACTACTCACCTAAAATGAGATGAAGCTTTGTATCTGTCTGGAAGGCATAATGTAACGTGACCAAAAAGGGTGATTGTCTAATGTGCTCCAGCACTTGTCGTTCTGTCCTTGTGTGCTCTGTTGTTTTGGCTTTTTGAACTATTGTTGCTTTCTTCAGTACTTTCATGGCATACAGTTTTCCAGCATCATGACCACTTACTTTCCTTACTAGAAACACTTTTCCATAGGCTTGAAAAAACAAGGGAAGGAAAAAAAAAAACAAACAAGTCACCTACTCATACTACAAGTCTGGCTGATACGATTATTATTTTCAATTAGTCATTATAAAGGCAAATAGTAACCAGTCAGGCTAAAAATCTTCCAGAACACTTTTTTTTTTGTTTCAGACTGACCTTTTCTGAGCATAATTTCAACCAAGCAAGCTTAGTGACTGAATACAGCAAGAGTGGGAAAAATAATCAAGAGTTTCAGTATTTAAAAACAATTTTAAAAGCTGATTATTTCTTCCTTTGCAATAACCTAAAACTCCCATACCTAGAACTTAGCAAGAGTTTGGAGTAAGAGATGCTATTTTTTTGGTCTTCAAAATAGTCTGCCCATATTTGCACAACTCGCATGCTTTCATTGTTGGCCTTATAGCACTGAAGTTTCAAAAACACATAGAAAAGCCAAGGAATTCTTCCCATCAGTATTTAGTAGACAGAAACTTTCTGAAGCTCCCATATTAGCCTTAAATAAGAATCAACTAGAGGAATTATCTCAAAAAAAAAAAATTTTCTGAACACAAACAGTAAAAGAAATAGTCACCAGGATCAAAAGGTATTCTTTCCACAGTTTTAAAGTATTGAATCTAGGTGTTCTGTTTAGGTATTTGGTTAAAAAACACACTCCATACTGGGCTAATAGTGGCAAATGTGAACATCCTCATATCCTTCTTTTTTGTTTTGGTTTTTTTTTGTTTTGTTTTGGTTTTTTTTAAAATTTATTTAATAGAAAGGCTCCTAGGAACTATACACAAGTGAATTTGATACCGCTACTAGGCAAACCTATAGAAACAGTAAAGGTTAGAATGAGTAGATACACAAACAGGATACTGTGCAAAAGAATGAGTGTTACTTTTGTAGATGGTAATAATTATTTCTATTAATAATCTCTCAAAGGAATTGGAAGGAAGGAACAATAATATGGTTGACTTATCTATATTTTCAAGGTACTTAAGTTCCCTTACAAAAACTAAACAATCATAGGTGCACTCTTATGAATGAAGAACTATATTAACAAACAAAACCCCAAAAGGTTATAAATAAATATTCACATTTTTCAGTGAAAGGAGGTCACCACAAGAATTCATCCTGCCTTATTCAGTCATATACAAACAGTGAGAAAGCTGATTGTCTTGGTTTAGTAGTGTTATCCATGTTAACAGAAATCAAAGCTGACTGCTGAAAACTGTACCACAGTATCACAATATTAAGTAGTTGAAAAATAAAATGGCAGATGAAATTCAAAATAGGTAAATGAGTAATCCATGTGAAGTATGATAATAATTAATTGTGCATAGTGTTATAACCGAGGGGGAAAAAAAAAAAATACCTGGAGTTACCACAGACAACCCTATGAGAAAACACCAGTGGTAAGCCAAAAAGCAAACAGAATGTCAGAATGTCAAGGAAAGCATTGAAAGGAAAAGTGACATAAATGTACCATCCCTGAAGTCTTCCACACAAATCCAGAAATCCCTTATGCTGTGGTATGAAATCTTTTTGTGTTCACATCTTAAGTGATGCACACTATTTCAGCCTTTCCTCTTTTCTGCCCCAAGTTCCCTCTCTCCCATCAGAAAAAAAAAAAAAAAGGTATAGGAGAACATTAAAAATTACAGAAAAGGATAAGAGTAGTGTTGTAATTATGAAGGGAACTAAACACACGCAGACTTTTTGTTTAGCCTGAAAAGGTAGGGTACTTAAGAAGATGCTAGAGTTAAAAATCAAAAATGGTATGAAGGTAAGTAAAGAACCATTTTTCATTATTTCTAGAAATAAAATAACTAAGGTAAAAAATTAAATCATTAGGTATCAAGATTAAGAACTTGACACAAACAAATATGCGGTTAAGCTGTGAAACTACTGTCACATTATGATGTAGATGTCAAAAATGTAGATGAGCGTTGCTAAACAGAAGAAAATCAGACCCCCAAACTGCAGGCTACTACAAGTTCACTAAGGAAACCATCATTATATGCTTATCCATGCCCTTGCAGGGTCTCCTAAAGCCATCATGAGATGGAACTCAACCAGTTGGATGTTTTGTTCAACCTCTATAATTATCTTCACATTACTTTCTCAAATAGAATGTTCAAATATCTCAAAACTGTAAATACACTAGACAGGGTATACTGTCCTGATGCAAGACACTCAAATTTAATTGGTCTTTAAAAACACTATAGCACACATTGCTCCCAGTAAGTGATTACACATAACTCCAGATTTTTCCTGTTTTTTTTCCAGACAGGTAATAGAGAGTTTTAAATTATCAAATGACATGTAGTCTTTTCCCTACAACTAAGCTCTGCTTCATACAGTAGACAAAAGGGATACTGCTCATATAATGAACGATTCTTTTTAAGAAGTTCTTTACCTGACTCATCACACCCTAAGGAATCACGCTTGCCTTCTTTACAGAACCCACCATACTCCGTAAGAGCTTTCAAAGAGGAAGTTTTCACAACATATCTGTCAGGAATGGCAAATAGAGTCAGAATAGGTTAGTGTAAACATCTTTATCTTGGGAGACAAATGTGAGACACCCAGGACAATCTCTTTCAAGATGTTGATTATTATATAGCATTCCCCAACTTTAATTGTAGTTATGAGATCTCAAGTATATCTGTCAGACTCAATAGTCACTAGCTGGTCATCAAGAAATGCACAAAAATAGATGTATAAAGATTACTTTAGTAAAACAGGCATGGGCCATAAATTCTGTCACGATGTACAGACACAAGTGATCTGAAACAAGGTTGTACAGACCATAATATTGTGACCACATTAATACTGTTATGCATATGCTCAATTTTAATATTATTTCACCTATTTTTCTAATATTGGATATTAAATTATTTTTAGCATCTGAAAAACAGATCCCTACTACTGAGAGCATTTGGGTTATTTTAAAAAAAAAGCTTTTACCAGAAGTAGTATGTATGTCTTTTTAAGGAGTTACTTCTCAAAAAATGTAGATGACACTTCTGCATTCTACTAACAATGCAACAAAAACAGTGTGGAGAATGATTTTAGCTTGCATTTCTCAACTGCTTGAGGGAGCAGCCCTAGTTTTCACCAATTTTCAGCTGGAGCTTGACACTGAACTTCCTTGTGCCTCTCTGAAAAGCCCAGTCTAGAGCATTAAACAGAAGTCTCCTTAGGTTCCCAAGAAATAGGAGTTTTATCAGAAATGTTAGAGAATATTAAGTTAAGCTAAATTAAAATAAACAAAAGCCCCTAGATTTTAGCCCTTAGCTACTTGAAAAGTGTGCCCAGAAGAACCTAACAAGGTTAAATAAGGTCAAGTACAAGGTTGTGCACTTGGGTCAGGGCAATCCCATGTATGTGTACTGACTGGGAGAAGAAGTCATTGAGAGCAGCCCTGCTGAGAAGGGCTTGGGAGTCCTAGTGTACAAGAGCCTTGACATGAGCCAGCAGTGTGCAACTGCAGCCTAGAAGTTCCAACTGTATCCTGGGCTGCATCAAAAGATGGGTGGCCAGCAGGGCAAGGGAGAGGATTGTCCCTACTCTGCCCTTGTGAGGCCCCATCTAGACCATTGCATCCAGGCCTGGATCCCCCAACACAAGAAAGATGTAGAGTTGTTGGAGCAGGCCCAGAGGAGAGCCACAAAGATGATCAGAGGGCTGGAACACCTCTCTTATGAAGAAAGGTTGAGGGAGCTGGGCTCGTGTAGCTTGGAGAAGAGAAGGCTTTGGGGAGATCTCACTGTGGCCTTCCAGTACTTGAAGGGAGCTTATAAACACGAGGGAGAGCAACTTTTACATGGGCAGATAGTGACAGGATAAGGGGAAATGGTTTTAAACTAAGAGAGGGAAGATTTAGGTTAGATATTAGGAGTAAATTATTCACTCAGAGGGTGGTGAGGCACTGGAACAGGTTGCCCAGAGAAGCTGTGGATGCCCTATCCCTGGAGGCATTCAAGGCCAGGCTGGATGGGGCCCTGGGCAGTCTGATCTAGTGGTTGGCAACCCTGTCCACAGCAAGGGGGTTGGAATTGGATGATCTTTAAGGTCTTTTCCAACCCAAGCCATTCTATGATTCTATTATTCTATCTGTATCTTCAATCACACTTTATAAAAACATACAATAATGCATCTTAAGTGGCAGAATGCTAGCAGTACATTAACAGCACCTACTTCAGCTTCACATACAGCATAGGAGAAAATTATCTGATAAGTCTAATAGCTGTAAGGAAATCTCTAGAAACTATAGTAGTATTACCATAAAAGAATTTGCAACATAGAGGTTTACCATGGTACAAATTGTTTCTTCAGAAATCTGAGGAGGACTGACAGAATGATAAGGACTCTCAGCAGTTTTGATGAGAATAAACCTTAAGTAGCACTATTTTAATCAAATGACTCACGATATATTCAACACCAGAATCTCCAATATCACCATAAGAAATCTACTTGAAAGATAACACAGAAAAAGCAACCAATTTGAGTGGCAGCAAGGACGAGACACATAAGCTAATTGTGAGAGTACCCTCACCTGATAGTCTTACTTCAGAAAAGCTTATTTAATTTCTCAAAGAGCCACATTTTAATGTTCATTCTCGTAAAATCTGATGCACACCTGTATTGGATCTGGCTGGGATGGAGTTGATTTTCCCCGTGGCAGCCCTCAGAGTGCTGTGTTTTGTACTGGTGGCTCGAGGGGTGTTGATATCACACCAGTGCTTTGGTTACTGGTGAGCAGTGCTAGCACAGCACCAAGGCTGTCTCTCCAACATTTTCCCCAGTAGGCTGGGAGTGGGGAAGGTCTTGGGAGGGGACACAGCCAGGACAGCTGACCCAAATGTACCAAAGAGGTATTCCATACCATATGACGTGTGCTCAGAAATAAAGCAAGGAGAACAGAGGGGGAAGGGGGGGGGCATTCGTTACTTCCGTTTGCCCTCCGGGAACCGCAACGCGTATGAACCCTGCTCCCCGGGAAGTGGCCAGACATCTCCTGCTGATGGGAAGTAGAGAGTAAATATTTTGTTCTTTTGCTCCTGCGCGCGCAGCTTTGCTTTGCTTCTATTAAACTGCCTTTGTCTCGACCCACGAGTTTGTTTTTTGTGTGTTCCATCTTATTTTCTCCCCTCCCCATCTTGCTGAGGAGGGGGGTGATAGAGTGGGCTTTGGTGGGCATCCAGCTTCTGGTCAGGGTCAACCCACCACAACACTTCAACTAATTCCAAGCTAGAACTATTTAGCCAGCAATGTATCCCCCATAAAGAAACACACACAGAGTACCCAAATATTCACCTCCAAAATTCATCAGAAGTATTTTAAATGATGGAAGAACTAAAAGACTATATCCTACACACTACATATATACACACATATACATACACAAACACGTGGCAGACTGCCCTTGCAGTTTAAGAGAAATAAAATAAAGATTTAAAGTTAATGAAAAAGGCAATTAGTTTCAGAATGATATCGATAACAGGCCCATAAGATGAAGAAGAGATTTCATACCAGCAATTTCCAATTAATTTGTGAGGCAGGAAAATATAATGGGGGGTTAAAACTTTTCTTTCACTACTGCCTTTTTCATGAATACACATTTATAATAATACGCATCATTGGAACAATTCAGCAAGTCATTAGAATATGCTAAAGTACACACTTGCTGAAAGACAATAAATTAAAATTACAAGGTGTTCCTCGCTTCTTTATTCTTTCTGTATAAATACAAGCACATTAAGCCATTGCATCATGCCAGCTAATTCTTAGAGAAAAATGCAAGCAATGCTTATTGTTTACAGCACACAGGATGGTCTATGAAGACTTATAAATCCATCAAAATTTGACATTTGTATATAGACAGTTTTAAAACAGTGTTTCCAAATGTTAACGTAAGCTACACCTTTTTCTTAAATTACTTTTTTACTGTCAGTGTAAGAATAATCATGATAATAACAACAGGAAAAGGCTCAGAGGTACAAAATATTTTATGATTTTAAGAAATTTCACTGTATTCTTGTACGACGTATGCCTAATAATCTCTTTCCTCTGCACTTTTTTTTTTGTTAAAATAGTTTTTAGATTTAATCTTCCTAAATAATTTGGAGGCAGAACTCTCACTGAGCAGGTATCTACAATATGAATTAAAATTTGAGATGTGGCAAAGTCAGAAAGGCATATCACCCTAGCAACTAAAACTAGAAAAAAGGCAATAAAACAAAGATCAAACAACAGCATTCTGAACAAGCATTCCCCATTTTTATTGTCCACCACCAAGCTGTCAAAGGTGAGGCATTCTTCGTCATCTTTCCTTAAATATCAGACAAGCAAGAATCTTTAATGGACTTTTTTCAGCCTTATTGTTTCCCCAAAAACGAGATCCCTGTCTCCCATTAAACAAGTGAGGGAGAGATGATAAATAAGAAAGGTAGAAAATGACAGGAGAGGGCAAGTTGCATCTTAAAATGTACTTTCTGGCAGCATTTTCCTTTTGTGCTTTTTTACCCCTAGCTTTTAAAAAACCTAAATGTGATTACAGTACATAGGTATGTCAGGCAATATATACCTAACTTCTTTCTCCTTTTTAAAGAAAGTTTTTAGAAGAAGGATCTCATATGTAAGAATCTACTAATGGATAAGCATTCCATTCATTTTTAATTATTACAAAAATTAAGATAAATTATTTTCTACAAATCTGCTTTGAAGGTATTGCATATTGCTGAACTCAGAACAATTAACCACTAGCTGCCTGGATGATCTTCTTAGTTTCATCTTTCCTTCTTAAATGTAGGATTGCATTTGCTGTTCTCTTCAGCTATACTGAACCACCTCTGGCATTAGTTCCAGGAAGAATCTTTGCTACTGATCTCCAATTTAATGTCCCAATTCTTTCAGAATTCTCTGATGGATGAATGGGATGAATTTGCCCAGGTTCTAGGTTTTTAGATTTAACACAGTCCCTTCTTTTCAGTCTGCTCTTTGTATAGAAAAATAATTTCCTATTTCCAAACTCTGTCTCAGATTAGCCACCTCACCTTCCATTTGGTATTCATCATAGCTGTTGTCAGCAGAAAATTAAGTAATATATTAACTGGAGTTTGGAATTATTTTTCGACACTCCCTAATTTTGGTTCACTCTCCTGAGCACAGTAACTCCACTTCCTCCTTTCTCTTCCTTTCATAAGAGAATAATATTTTATATTTTCTATAATATGCTTTGAAAGATCTAACTTAATTTCACAGTCTTAACTTGATCAGAATGCCTTCCGACCTCTTAGCTGGTACTTTATTATATGTTCTTATATAACAAGATTTTTGAGCCAATTATTTAAAGCTGCCATTCATTCTACCAATTTTTTTCCTTTCATATGAATATGTCCTTCAGATTCTAAGTATCTTCTACATGTAAGGAGAATATTCTTCCCATATTAGCACTTAATACCAAAAGATCATGTATAAAATACTCTCTTTTATATATGGCAGTTATATCTTGTTTCTAATTATTTTTGTCTTAATTAGTGGACTGTAGTTCAAGCGGTACACCAAATTAGGCAAATGCATAGGAACCGCTTGCATTGTCTCTTAAGCACAACAGAAAGACTGAATGAAAATGACATTTATTAAAATCAGAAGAAGAAACAGTTGAGTAGGAAAAAAAAAGAATAATGTATATGTAGAAAAAAAAATTATGACCCAGAATGGACCCTACATTAACTTTTTTTAATTTTAAAAACACATTTACAAAGAATGAAGCAAATAAGCCAAATCATCATGCATAAACCAACACAGCCACCTTGTCCCGTTCCCTTCACGGCTCTGGGAAGCAGTGAGATTACTTTGCTGTAAAGTACTTTGTTCTCTAGAATAGCCCCTAGTTTTCCATGTCACAGGGGAAAAAAAAAACCCTTTAACTAGAGAGGAGGGATGGCTGGAAACATTAATTCAGTGGACAGGAAACCTGAAAACTCTAAATTAGCATGGCTATACAATAATAGCAGGAGAAAAGGGCTGAAATGAAAACAAAAGAGACTGGAATTTCAGAAAATATGTGCATTTTTAATAGCTCTATTAACAGTGGCATACTGTCATGTATTTTGTTTTACTGATGTAAAATGTTATCGACTTCTTCAATGGGGAAGATGACTCTACTAATAGCTCCTTAAGGCAAGATAAAAGGAACCAACTCAGATTAAAAGGCTACTCAGATTTCTGCTTCCTTGTCTTTTCCTGTGAGACTCAGGTCAAAAGATGAATGTGTATGCTACGATATTCTTTTAACAACAAAAAGCAAAATAAGCATGCTTCCAACTGAGAAAATGTGTACAAGAACAAAACATACTAAGGGATGCAAGAAAAGGAAATGCAAGTTAAAAGAAAATAAGTATGAAATTATGCTAAGCCGTAACATGAAGAAAATATTATCACCTAAAAATAAAAAAATCACTTCCACAAAAGAAACAACAGTACATAAGGATACTGTTTCTAATAATCTTAAAATTTTTGTCTTCTTAAAAAATAAAACTTAAAAATTAAGATTTAAATAAATCTTCACTGCTGTTACCTGAAAAAAACCACCACCAAGTCTATTTGAAACTACCACAATTACATGCTCTTAGGCAAGGTATCATTTAATTTAACATATTTTGAGAGTGTCTAGAGCAGGGGTCCTCAAAGTTTTTAAACAGGGGGCCGGTTCACTGTCCCTCAGACACTGTCAGGGGCCAGACTATAGTTTGGAAAAAAATGAACAAATTCCTATGCACACTGCACATATTTTATTTGTAGTAGTGCACAAAAACCAGGAAAAAGAATGCAATATTTAAAATGAAGAACAATTGTAATCAACAAAACCAAATAATATTTCAATGTGAACTATGGGCCTGCTTTTGGCTAATGAGATGGTCAGTGTTAGGTTCCATATTCGTCACTGCCAGTCGTAGCAAGTGATGCAAGTGTTCATCAGTTAGTCTGGGTCTGACTGGAGATTTCAGATGTTTCATTCGGGAAAAAGTCTGCTCACAGACCTAGGTGCTGCCAAAGAGGGTTGCAATTTTGAGTGCCTGGTTCCTGAGATTCTGATATGTCTCTGAGGGGAGAGATGCATAGAAATCAGTAAGGCTGCTTGATTTGAATGCATCTTTCAGCGAGTCACTAGTCTGTAGTTGGGCCAATTCCATTTGGTAAATCGGATCAGCAGTTTCAATGTCAACAGAAAATAGGTTCCGGAAAAGCTGTGTGTCCTGTTCATGGAGACAAAGCTCTTTAAATCTAATTTGAAACTCCTTTTGCAACATTTCTAGTACATCCATACATGTTTTGTTTCGGAATGCAACTGCTGGTTTTTCTGCAGACAGGTTTTGAGTTGTGGGGAGATGGCAGAAGTTTTCCTCCTTTACTTGGTTAATGAGCAGGTCTAATTTGACTTGAAATGCTTTCACATGTGAATACATATCACAGATGAGCTTCCCCTTTCCTTGAAGCTGGACATTGAAATTGTTGAGTAGCTCTGGTACATCTGTCAGAAACACAAGGTGCCATTTCCATTCTGCATCTTTGAGCTCTGGTACTTCTTTGTTTTTAGAAAGCATAAAATCATAAACCTGTGGAAGTCAGTCATAAAATTGTTTCAAAACCCTCCCTCAACTCAGCCAATGGACTTCTGTGTGGTACAGAATATCTTCATAGGCAACATTTAGCTCAGACAGAAATTCCTGAAACTGTCTGTGGTTTTATGCATGAGCTCTAATGAAGTTAACACGAGAAACCACAATTTTCATGACAGAGTCCAGCTTCAGTGATTTACAACACAGTGCTTGTTGGTGGATGATGCAGTATATGGCTATTGGATGTGAATGGTTGCGTTTGTCCATCTCTTTGTTAATGTGTGCAACCACTCCTTTCATGGACCCCGCCATGCTAGGAGCACCATCAGTTGTCACCCTGAATAGTTTACCCCAGTCCAGCTCCAAATCATTCATAGTTTGGCAAACTTTCTCATATCCTCTCCTGCAGTTGTTCCTTTGATGCTTTTCAGTGCAGCAAGCTCCTCTGTGACTTCGAAAGAATCATTTGTCCCACAAATGAAAATCAGAAGTTGTGCAGAATCACGAACATCATTGCTTTCATTGAGTGCCAATGAGAAATAGCAAAGTTTTTTTGAGGAGTTTTGCAACTGCAGATTCAAATTTTCCCCCATTTCTTCAATCCTTTGTGTAATTGTAGGTCCTGAAAGACTCACTGTACTAAGTAAATCCGCCTTCTCCAGACACGTCTCTCTGGCAACAGAAAGAAGGCATTCCTTAACAAATTCTCCTTCTGTGAATGCTCTGCCAGGGCGCGCTATGAGCTTGCCAACTTGATCGGTTGCTTGAAGTGATGATACTTTGTACTCCGTGAAAAAATAATCAGAAGCCCACTTTTCTTGGAGTACCCTGCACTCGGAGTCAATTTTTCTTTTTCTTGACGTGATGGTGCACAAGCTTCCCACTGGTGCTGGCTTGCTTGTCCTGCCTGGGAGCTGGAGGGAGGGAGGGAGAGACGGGGGAGCCGCCCACCTTGCTGATGCCGCCGCCGCCGCCCCCCCCCCCCTCAGCCCGGCCGCGCAGTCCGGAAAGGGTGGCCAGAAGGGACTGAAGGAACTTTGCCGCGCCGGGGCTCTGGCGATTCGCCCGAGTTGGCTGGACCTCGCAGTCCAGAGGCTGCCCACTGAGCTTGCCCGGCAGAGGAGATGCGCGCGCCTCTTGTCCACCACACATCGCGGAGGAGGAGGAGGATGGGGCGGCAGCGGCATGGTTTGTAGCCAAGAGGCACTCCCTGCAGGGGGGCAGGTCGAGGACAAGGCGCTGGTTCCAGCCCAGTCCCAGCGGGTGCTTGGGGGCTGCGGAGGCCGGCACGCAGATGAAGTGTCAGGAAGTCGTCTGCGGTTGCTTGGTTCCCCCCCCAACCCCCAGCGGGGAGTTCTGTAAATACCAGCGGGCGGATTGAGGACCCTGGGGGGCCGCACCCAGCCCACGGGCCGTAGTTTGAGGAACCCTGATCTAGAGGATGAGGTGAGACTCTTCTCATTGGCATCCAACAACAGGGCAAGATGCAACGGGCATAAACTGCAGCATAGGAAGTTCCACCTGAATATAAGGAAGAACTTCTTCAATGTGAGGGTGACTGAGTACTGGAACAGGTTGCCCAGAGAGGTTGTGGAATATTCAAAACATTCCTGGAAATATTAAAAAACGGTCTGGACAAAATCCTGGTTCGTGTGCTCTATTAGTCCCTGCTTGAGCAGGGTGGCTGGACTAGATGACCTTCAGAGGTCCCTTCCAACCTCAACCATTCTGTGATTCTGTGACTATCTTCCTTAGTTACTGCAGTTGCTTCATAGCAGACTATATTTAAAATATAGTAATTAGTTAAAATATCATCTACAGTCATCACTTAATATAACTCTGAAGTTTCACTATATTCTGCCTTGCATTACTGTAGATCATTTAAGAATCTGATAGTTTGAAAACACTTTGCTCGCAGAGCAAAGAATTTTAAAACACCATCACAGCTTTTTATTTAGCATTAGCTGTATTACAGTAACATCTAAAAGCTCACACCAGGATAAGGCTTTTGCTGTCAGAGTAAAAAAAGTTTTAGGCTCTTGCCTAAATATACACAGCAACATGTAAACAGAAGCCATCAGATGCCCTGTCCCTCATTTTTCTTTAAATTGCTCCCAAAAAAGCAACAGTATCCCTTTTGTCTCCGTGAATCAATTTGTCTAAGATGACCTCATCCCCAGCCCTGTCTCCAAATTCACAGAATTTACTTTACTAGCACATAAGAAGAGAGAAGTTCTCAAAGTTGTCAAAAAAATCCAATATCCCAAAACCAAAAAACCTCATGGTTTTCTCTTATGATGCTGGACAGAAAATAATGAAATTAGCACTTTTTTTTTTCCTGGCTGAAAGGTAAAAGGCATCTAATAAGCATCTGCAGTTTGCAACCTAGCCAACAGGCAACTACTGTTTAGAGGGATGGCATTCAGTTTCATCATAATTAGATTTCCAACCGTAAATTAAAACTAGTTACACATACATTGAAGAAGATATCCCCCTTTCCTATTCTAATAGAATAAAAACTACAGAACAAGATAATTCAAACTCTTACTTATCAATACATAAGATGTGAAAATATCTTCTGAACTTTCCTCTCCTATGAGGACAGCCTGAGAGAGTCAGGCCTGTTCAGCCTGGAGAACTAAGGCTCAGGGGAGACCTTCTAGAGACCTTCCAGTACCTGAAGGGGACCTACAAGAAGGCTGGGGAAGGACTTTTTACAAGGGCACCTAGTGACAGAAATGGTTATAAACTGGACAAGAGAAGATTTAGATTAGATATTAGGAAGAAATTCTTTACTGTGAGGGTGGTGAGACTGTGGAAGAGGCTGCCCAGAGAAGTTGTTGATGTCCCTTTCCTGGAAGTGTTCAAGGCCAGGTTGGATAGGGCTGTGAGAAACCTGGTCTAGTGGAAGGTGTCCCTGCTCATGGCAGGGGGTTGGAACTGGATGATCTTTAAGGTCCCTTCCAACCCAAACCATTCTACGATTCTCAGTTTTGGGGAGAGCACGCCAAAGGACAACAGCTGAAATGAAGATGAGTAGCTCTGTACAAGAGAGTACAAGTTCTAAGTGAGGACTTACTCTTGTACACTATCACTTAAGACAAGTCTGCAATAAGAGCCTGCTACTCCAAATATTTCTGACTTATGTTGTTGTGATTATAGACAGTTTTCTTTATAATTCTCATTCCCCCAAGTAAACATACATTCTGGTACAAAGAAATGACAAGTCAGAGTAGTCATACTCGCTCCTCCAGCCTCAATTCAAGTATGAGAACAAGAAGTTGCAGGCCTAAACAGGACCCCACAACTCATGACACAACACAGTTAAGAACTTGTAGCAAAGTTTACATGCAAACAGGTAGATAGTGTCTTATGAAGTTTTTGAAAAATAACTTCTCTGCTACTGAAGTTGTGGGGAAAAAAGTAAGGTACACTGCACAGGAAGAACAGAGTCAGTAAGACAGATAAATAAATTAATATATAGACCCAGACTTTTCACTTGCAGCAGATACTGCAAGGTTTACAGCATTTAAGTTTTCCATACTTAACATGGAATGCTTACACAGTAATTCTTGTTATTGACAAGGTAGCTCTAGAACTAAGTTTTTACAATGGGGTTTGTATGTTATTAAATTAACAGCACCAGAGACAATTTGTACAAGTTCTCGGCAGTTCTGTAACACTAGGCCAAATACTCGCAAAAATTTATTTCACAGCAGAACATTTCAGGATCATTGTAGCCAAACAGCCAATATCTTGCTTCAGTTTCTATTCTGCTCTGTTGAGTCAATGAAAAGGATGCAAACTCTTCTGATCATAACAATTAGAAATACACTGAAAGTGAAGATGGTACTCCAAGCTGCACCAAAATTTTGTTGGATGATATTTACAGCAGAAATGCCTTAACACAGGTATATGCTACTGTGAAATAATGTTCTTTCAGAAACCTCTTGCAAGAATGGAGGGGATTCTTGCTTAATGCAATCTCCAGAATGCTTCTCAAGCTAGGAAATTAAACATCCTCAGCAAGAAAAACTAGGAGGGTTGCAGAATCTCTACTAGCAGAGGCTTTTAAGAATGAATCACTGTCTGGGATGATGCAGGTATAACTGACTGTGTCTTGGGCCAAGCAATTAGAGGATTTCTTCAAGTCCATTCCAATCCTGTTTTCAGCAAGTCCAAATTACTGCAAACACTGACAATTCACAGGTGGTCACCTCTCCAAAAGCAAACAGAACTAGCTCCATTCTGATCAGGTCATTTGCATTTAATGCTGTCCAATAATTGGCAAGCAACAACCCCTGACACACTTAGTGTACTAGTCTTAGTTGTGATATGCTTAGGAATGAACATAGCTTCTTGACTGCCCTGATGGGTATTTCCAAAGCAAGAACTTCAGGCTATATCTGAAATTACATATTTAAAAAGTGCAACTAGTATTTCGACAAAAAAACCCAATACCACTCCTCCTAACAAATACCATTCCAGGATACCCAAGGTGTCCTTGAATTCCTTAAGTCTGCAGGAATCTTTTAGTTAGTTCTTGAAATAGTTTGAAGACTACTAAGACAGAAGATGTTTCTGGAGCAACACAACAACTAGAGCAGAATGAAGACAGACAGGCATGCTTCCTCAGCTTTTTTTTCTTCACACATATACACACTGTCAATCTGACTGTCAACTCACTGAAGTAGCCTTTTCTAAAAGGGGCCACTCATAAAAACTACCCTGTCAGCCTCAGTGAAAAAGACAGCTTTGTACTATGAGCCTAAGAACTACCTGCTATGATTAAGAGTATCCCAGGTCAAGAGAAATTTGGCTAATCTGTTCATGAAGAGAGGGCATGGAAGGTAGCAATGAGTCACAGACAATAGTTTAACAGCAGCAAATGGGGTATTTCAGAAGTAGTGCCGCAAGGCAGTAGGAGGAGGTCAGGCTACTACTAGTCTGAATTTGAAGACTGACACTTATGAAACAACTAAAACTTATTTTGTATTCCAAATGCAATAGCTGTAATATTAAAGTTATCTCAGACTAATGGCAGTGGTAAGGAAAAAAAATCAGGGATGAGACTGGTTTTCATATACAGACACGTGTATAATTAGAAATCCAGCCAATGTTTCCATCAGCAGGAGAGAAAGATATCCTCACATCAATGCATAATTATAAGTAATTTAATTTTCGTCAACCCCACTCAGACCAATACCAACCACTTCACAACAGCATAGCTGCTTCTGCCTATGAATATGCAAAATGTATCTATGATTATTAAAGCTTCCTTGCCTCTGCCACCAACTACTGCAATTTAACAGCAAGGGTTGAATTCTTAAGTCTACTAAATTTAAATACTAAAAAAATTACTTCAAAACCAGAAAAATATAATTTCAGGTGATTTAATGGCTTAATGAATTTATGAAAGAATCTGTGTGACACTTAAATGTAAAAATCAAAAACCTTTGCTATTCCCAGTGATGTAGCAGCTTGTACAAATATAGCCTCACTGCAGCCATTAATGGCTGACAACATCCAAAATTTAATATCATAACTAACTTGTAATTTCTACAGACCTTGAAGATAGTCCAACTTCATTATTATCCCAATCTACTCCATACTGCATCTGATGCTAATATTGACAAAAAAATAAACAAACACACCCAGGAAGAATAAAAGACACTATTTTGCACCTGTACATAGGCCTCTGCTTATGGAGGGAAACAAAACTTTATGTTGGTTACAGTCAGGAATCCTACAACACCCTACATATCTCCAATATTGTGTTGAAATCCACAATACAACAGTTAACGTTTTCCATCTTAGAAATTACTCGGATTTGAATAGGACAGAAGAAGACTAGTAGAGCTAGCGCCAGCTCTAAAACATACAGTTAAAGAGTGAAGCATCCTATTCAATAATGTACTCACATCCCTGCTTTTTTCCAGATATTCATGAAAATATAATCTGAAAATTTAATGAAATTGTCAAGATCATGCCTTGACTTAGATCACGCCTTAACTTAGATCACATTTTTCACAAGTACGTTAAATTGTCACAAATCTCAAGCCATTTATTTTCTTTTTTTTTTAAATAAGTGCATCTTCACTTCTCATGAAGACACTACATCTAGTGCTGTAAGCTGGAACATCTGACAAAAGTGAAAAAAATTATGCTATGCAACACAAAAGTGATATAGCTTTATTTAGGAAGTTCCAATTACTCAGCTAGAAAACAAAACTACACTTAATAATGCTTCCAACATTCAGCTTAGAAAAACCAGTCCATCTTACCCCCTGTTCCAAGAACTTTCAGCAGTTCGAAGTTTTCAATGCCAACTTTCTCTGCATAGCCTGTCAAATTTGCTGAAAGAAAAAAAAAAAAAATCACGTCAAATATGTAGTACACTGAAACACTCTGACTTATTACTACAGCTTCAGAAAAAACAAGTTAGCAGATGAATTAAATAAGCAGTACTAAAAGGACATTCCAGCTGCATACTGTATTCTTTTAACTTGAAAAGCAGGGGAGAGCAATTTTCTTGCTGCCATCGGTGTTCCTAGAGGCATAAAAATCACAGAATAATAACTGAAGCCCATCTAGCGTGTACACACTGTCTTTTGTCCTGTCACTGGGCACCTCCGAAAATAGTAGTTCCACTTTGTTTGTATTCTCTAATCACATAGTTATAGACAAAATCAGGTCATCCCTTAGCCCTAGCACCCTGAATACTCTCATGTTCTTGGATTACATGTTGCTTGGGATGACATAAACAGAGCTCAAATAACTATTCATGCATTTAACATACGATTACTAAACCTATAAGGACTCTCCACTTATATCAAGGAGGAAAGACCTTCAATTTACATAACCAAATCATCTAACCAAAGAAAAGTTTAAGCTGCTATGAAGTTGCTTCATCTGTTGGGGAGTTCAGGAGGAAAGGGTTCTACATTTATACAAATCTATACCACCGAGTATTTTATTTTTTTTGTCTAATAGAATTTTTCTAAGCAGCGACGTGAAGATTTCTATTTTAAAGAGGAACTGTGGTGAGTTGGATTGTTGTTGTTTTGGTTGGTTGTTGGTTTTTTTCTTCTTTTATAAGGTGCTAAAATAAAGCCTTAAGCAGTTCCCATGTTTTCCATCTTTCATTCCTATCATAATATTATCCATCCATTTGCATCAATATGACTGCAGGCCATTCAGCAAAGCTGCTCATTGAAATGATCCAGGTTAAAAGCAGCAAGGCAAAAAATTAACTAAGTTTGATTAGCCTTAACCAAGTTCAGTTCCCTGATCCACTTTAATGAGCAGCTGCATATGCTGGCACAGCTACTAAAAGAAGCCAAACTGTACGTCTAAAGGCTAGTTTGGTTTTTTGGGTTGTTGGGGGTTTTTTTTAAAAGGCTTAGGAAAGATGTGCAAGAAGCTTTCAGTAGCAGCACCACAGATTTCAAGTAGAAAAATCTTTTAACCAAAAGATGAAAACTCTTTGATAGGAGATGCTGAAATTAACTTACTCCATTCAACAGAAACTGTCATTTGGTTTGACATTTCTAAGAAACTTTATCAAGACAGTGTGCTGTCTGAATTAATTATCAAAATGTATAGCTAATCCCAATTTGCAGAACTGCAGTAACTCAACAACTTGAAACAGAAAACTTAAAGCTTCAGAAAGGCATCGCTCCACAGAGGAGGAACAAGTATGAAAAATCCAAACAATAAATCAACGAAAAAGCAAATTCATTACTTATTCCAACAATACTAAGAATCCCTACGCGTACACAAAATGCATTTAGTTGGGATAGGGTAAGATTAGTGCTCTCATGCAAGGCACTGATGAAATCTCATCTAAAAATACTATTTTCAGTTCTTATCATTCATCTTTACAAGGGATTAATCAAGCTTGGAATAAGTGCAGAGAAACCACTTGAAATTACTGAGAGGTTAGAAGGTCTAAAAGAGGTTTCAGAATTTTTTCTTATACAAACAGAAGTACACATGACAATGATTTTTGCAATTCTGAGGGAACCTACAAGCTACCCTAATATTACATGTAAAAAAAAAAAACACACCACACAGCACAGTGAAATTATTAGAGAAGTATTACTTTTGTGATCATTTAATAACATGTACTAGGCAAGACACCACATGAGTTGAACTGAAGTCCGCTGTACTATTTTTGCTGCAAACAGAACAAATACTGTTGCTAGTGCTACATCACAGTCATTGCTGAAGTCAGCAGTAAGGAAGATGCACGCATGTGCCAAGAAAGGAGTAACAGCAGGTGAGGCAAATCTAGACTGAGGTAGTGTCTATATAATTACAGTACATCATGTCACAGCCAGAAAGCAGCCTGTCTTGGAGCAACTTCATATTATATATTACATATTACTCATCTTAACAAGTGAATGAAGGAAAGGCTGTGGATGGTGTCTACCTGGAGTTTAGTAAAGCCTTTGACACCGTTTCCCACAGCATTCTCCTGCAGAAACTGGCTGCTGATGGTGTGGACTGGTCTACTCTTCACTAGGTAAAACACTGGCTGAATGGCCAGGCCCACAGAGTTGTGGTGAATGGAGCTAAACCCAGCTGGCAGCCAGTCACTGGTGGTGTTCCCCAGGGCTCAGTTCTGAGGCCACATCTGTTTAATGCCTTTATCAACAACCTGGATGAGGGGATCAAGCGTACCGTCAGTAAGCTTGCAAATGGCAACAAGTTGAGCGGGAGTGTTGATCTGCTTGAGGGTAGGAAGGCTCTGCAAAGGGATCTGAACAGGTTTGATCAATGGGCTGAGGCCAACTGTATGAGGTTCAATGAGGCCAAGTGCCAGGTCCTGCACTTGGGTCACAACAACCCCATGCAACGCTACAGGCTTGGGAAAGAGTGGCTGGAAAGCCGCCTGGTGGAAAAAGACCTGGAGGTGTTGGCTGACAGCCGGCTGAACATGAGAGCCAGTGGTGTGCCCAGGTGGCCAAGAAGGCCAACAGCATTCTGGCCTGTATCAGAAACAGTGTGGCCAGTAAGACTCAGCACTGGTGAGGCCACACCTTGAGTACTGTGCTCAGTTTTGGGCCCCTCAGTACAAGACAGACACTGAGGCACTGGAGGGTGTCCAAAAAAGAGCAGTGAAACTGCTGAAGTCTTATGAGGAGTGGCTGAGGGAACTGGGACTGTTTAGTTTGCAGAAACAGAGGCTGAGGAGAGGCTCCCTACAACTAGGTGTAGGGAGGTTTTAGCGAGGTGGATCTTGGTCTCTCCTCCCAAGTAGCAAGCGTCTGGTCAAGAGAAATGGCATTGTTGCATCAGGGGAGGTTTAGATCGGATATTAGGAAAAAAAAATCACTAAAAGGATTATCAAGCACTAGAACAGGCTGCCCAGGGAAGTAGTGGAGTCACCATCTCTGGAGCTATTTAAGAGACATGTAGATGTGGTGCTTAAGGACACTGTTTAGAGGTGGACTTGGCAGTACTAGGTTAACAGTTGGCCTTGATGATCTTGAAGGTCTTTTCCAACCAAAACAATTCTATGATTCTAAGTCCTGAGAATGGTACTCAATGTTTACAGTTTCAAAGCAGTGTCTTTCCTGCCAGGGACAGCAGGAGTCAGGACTAGCTGAAAGATCAGGGCTAGACTGCCCACAGTTTTAACAAAGCAGTGGATGTCACTGAAGAGATTCAGGACATCGAACTTCTCTGGATACTGGCTAAGTAAGTTCTGAACTCAAGAGTGGGAAGAAATTTTTCACCAATAAATCCACTGATTTGGATCTTCTATTACAGAGTACTCCAGAAAGGTTTTACCATCTCACATCCTTTAAGAGCTGCCAGCAGAAGGCTTTTCAACTACACAGTCTTCTAGAAAGCAAAACAGACATTTAATCCTGTCATATTCTTGGAACTGAACAGGAAGACAGAGAGTGGAACACAGAAACGCTGTATCTCCAGTAACATGCTGAAGATATGTAGTGCTGGCTATAGTCCTAAAAAGAGATCAAGTCCTATACTCAATCCATTCAACTGTACCATAAACTCAATTTAACTTGTATTCCACATTCAATAACATTAGTAAAACCCTTCCCACTTTCATAAGGTTACACAGTAAAAAGCTGAGTGATACCTAATTTGAATTATTATGTACTTGTTTCAATGTGAGCCGTAATTTTGCATTATCCACTTAATCCCATTTTTACTTCCATTTAGGATGTTTAACTGCCCTATCCTAAAAAAAAAAATTTAAAAAATCCAAGTCTTGAAGGTTATTACAATAGTATTTTCATAGTAAAAGGGGAAAACTACGTCACAAATAAGAATATGATCACTATAAAATAAGTCCCACCTCATTCTTTTTGCATTATACCGAGGAAAAAAAAAAGTCCCACAAGATCAGATAGCTAAAAGGTGCTGCATAACATGTAGAGGTACGATAGAACACTTGAGACACAGAAACTCTCTCTCAGAACTACTGTCTATAAAGAAGCAGAATTCTCCTTGATAAAAATAAAAAATAATCAAAACGAAAAGAAAAGAGTAACTATTCCCAGAAAGTGCTTCTTTCAGTGTCGCTGTGGCTAGCAATGGCTTGTTCCAACAGCCCCAGTTGCTGCACTCAGTCCATCTTTGAAGTCATACCTCAAGAAAAGAAAACTTAAGAGCTTGTGTCTGTGCCACATTCTTTCTAATGACACTGCTAGAGCAGTTCTTTGTCTTGTTGAAACAAGGTGCAGCATTTTGACACTCTAGCCTAGGTGAGGTGCAAATTCTCCAGAATGAAAGTCAACATACCAACATTTCCTTCAACTTGCTTTCAGGAGCATAAATCCCCAAAGATCAGTTATTCCATTCACCAATCACTCCTACGAACCCAAATGACCACCACTGCAGGACCTTTCACTAGGAATGCTTTCCACAATTACTAGACAACTGTTCCAAGTTTGAGAAGCTTTAAAGGATTGCAACAAGGCAGTAACTACTACTACCACAAACAGAACAGTGAAAGGCTCCTCCCGCCTCACAGACATCACTATGCTAGGATTGGTATCAGAATCTGACCCAGAAACTGCTTGTGTAATCTGCATGAAGACAGTGTACCTGTCAAGTGTGCAACATCTAGCTAGTAGTACTGCTAGCAAACAGTACCATAACATTTCAGTGTATGCAAAGATGCCATTCACAAACAACAGCTTTGGGAAAGTTCTTAATGTAAGAATAGAGTGCAAGGAAAGCAGCTCTGGAAAAAGAAAATTTACTTCTCCGCGCCCTTTTTCTTTGAGTCTGTTGATGCATCAGCTGAAGGACACCAAGGAAGGGAGCTAAGCTTAGACAGGAAAACAGTACTACCCAACTCAACAGGACGAGAGTTTCTCCACAAATGATCTGAAGCTACATATGACAGAAAGCATAAAGGATGGTGGTACATAATGAAAAAAAAAAAGCACTAAGCTAACGGCACTTTCCAGGAGACAAGCTAACTGCATAGGTGCATAATTAGGAAAAGCTTCCATTTACTCACTTTCTACTGTAGCTCACAGCAATGACCATTGCATCAACATGGTAAGAAGGAGAGCATGCAGCTGAGGGCAACAGCAAGATACAACAGATGAATCTAGAAACAAAGACTAAAGGGAGAGGCCAAGACATCATGGCATCCATAAAAACAAAGACGAAACAATGGTGTTGGTTGCAGTTATCACCTCTGAAGGCAAGAAGCAGCAAATAGTCCTACTGCAAAGACAAACCTTCACAGGCAGGGACACCAATGCATGGAGACCAGTATTGTTCTCAACCCCCTGGAAGCAGGACAGTCTGTTTAACTCTGAGAACCAGAATAAAGTATTTCTAATCGATGAAGGATCTCCAGATGACATCAGACATGACTGCCACCTACACTATACCTGAACTTTGAGACAGCCAAGCGTGAACTAAGAACAGTGAAAGCCAGTACTGTGTAATGACCATTTCCTTTCATTGTACTTTTATGATCTTAAGAAATAGTGCTTCAACAGTTTCCAGGTTAAAATGTGCTATGCCCTCTGTTTCTGGACTCCATTGCATACAGGCTTTGAAGCCGACAGACAAAACTAGAGCTTCCTCTACTGAACTAGATCAAGCACCTTCCACAACAAGGTCTACCTGAAAGCTGTGACTTGTCTCTGCTATTTGCTGCAACGCGAGACCAGCTCCAATGTTTACTGAGCACAACAATGAACCTCGGACAATTTAAAGAACAGAGACAGTAAGAAGGAAAACAGAAGAGAAAACATTCTGTAATATTTCAAACTATTAGGTATCCAACGCGTGGTACCAAGATCAACTTGATTCTATCATGTTACTTGAGAGAATGGTCCATCTCCACTGACCTAATAGATCTACTTTTTAAATAAAGTTGCAGCAATAAAGAACTTTGAAAAGTTATATGAACACAAGCTTGAGATTCTCTCTTACTCAGAGCAAAGAGTGGGTGTTTTTCCTTGAAATTAAGCAAAACTAGCACATTCCTTTCTGGAGGGGGAAAAAAAAAAAAAAAAAGAGAGAATCCACACAACCATTGCTTGTTAGATAGTGAAGAAAATGCATCTAGGATGTTATACTGTTTTTCTGCTATATATAAAATTATACTTTGATTGTAACTGGTTACAGCAACTGAGAACTATTTGTGAAGGGAAGTGAAAAATATTCCAGTCCTTGCAATCTGGCAGACCATCACTAACTAGTAATTGTCAGGTCACTGAGCAAGAGCATCATTTAATCAGGACAGGGAACAAACTTGAAATGGAATTTTAAAAGCATACCATCTGAAGGACTACCTGCATTTTTCTTAGGCCACAAAAGAATTTAGAGCAAAAATAAAACACGCACACAGCTCAGAAATCACATCAGAGAAGAGAAAATGCAATTCATGTTACTCTGAACTCCAGGACCACAACTGGGGTGACAATTGCTCATTCTCTATATTAGATGCTCAAGGAAAAGACCATCTGAACTGAAAAAAAAAAGAGAAAAAAAGAATTCAAGACCTCACAAAGCTGCTGATCCCATTCTAGAAGGCCTGGAAGCCAAAATTTTACACAGCCAAAGATGACAAAGACTGCTGAAGTACCAGCTAAGTGGAATACAGTATGTGGAAATTCAGAAGCATGAAATGCTGTGGGGAACACGACAGGAAACAATCATTACCATTACAAAAATAGACTGAGGCTGTGGAAGATTATCCCACCAAAGTTATTATTTGTACATCAGAAGCTGAAACAAAGATAAAAGTGTGAACATCTGAGATTAACGATCCAGATCCGTAAGTCTGAACTGGAAAATGTTCCATGTTAAGATCCATTTGCATTCATCAGCAGTAGCCTTTTTGCTATTACAGAGTTGATTTTGCTATGAGGTTTGTCATTACTGTCAGATGAATCACTATGAGGTCACCAAGTTTCAACCTAGAAGCACCTCTGTGGTTAGCTAAAAGCTTAATGTGCAATAACGCTATACATCACATAATAGCCAAAAAACCCCAAATGCAATCAGACAAGATGCTAATGAATAAAGTTGCTATAGACAATCTAATACTGAACAGAGCTGAAACAGATTAAAACAGGAGATATCAAAAGACTGTGCATACCTTTTCAAACAAGAAATTATATTTAAGTACAAGGTATGAATCTACTTTGGTCACCTTGATCATCAGGCATCAGTAAAATACTTTAAAAATACACTTTATTCAAACACTGGACACAGTATTAAAAGCAAGAGGTTGTAAATTAATTTATCAACAGAATAAGAGCAACTCACAATTTAAATTTTGAGGGAAGGTATTTACATATTAGCTAATGCAGACACTAACCAGAAAACTTAAGAATTACCTTCAGAATTATCCTCTCTCAGCTAAAGCTTTTATAACCATCTGCCCAAGCCAGCATTTACAAATGTCAACAAAAAAAACAGGAAGAGGAAACAGTCACAACTGATCCCAAAACAAAACAAAAAAACCTAATGAAGTGACTCTATGTAACTGGAGTGCTTCATAAACCAGGTCACCTGCCTATCTACAGAATGAGTCAGAAGCAAAGAAATCTTTGCAGAGCTTGCACCTCGTTATTAGAATTGTATAATGGTGAGAGAGAGGGAAAGAGAGAATATGTTTACCATAAGATACCTAATGCCAAGCAATGAAGGGGATCCAACAGAAATATTTGCATGAAGAATACAGGGCAAATCACACCCTCAGATACCCAAGCTTTCTCATATGTTTAAGCAACTCTGGCAAGTGTTTTCTGAATTGCCTCTGGAATAAAATCCTAAAGTGCATTACAGTGGCATATAAAGTCTCCTAACCTTTTTGTGGAACCCAGCATAAGCTTTTAAACCATTACATTTGCAATACGTTGGAATAAAGCTAAACAACAGACTGACAATGAAGCCGTAACTACTAGTCCTCAATCATATTAGACATTGTGGTGGGTTGACCCTGACCAAAGGCCAGATGCCCACCAAAGCCCACTCTATCATTCCCCCTCCTCAAATAGGCAGGGGGAGAAAATTATAACGAAAAGCTCGTGGGTGGAGATAAGGACGGAGGGAGATCACTCAGCAATTACTGGCATGGGCAAAACAGACTCGACTTGGGGGAAAAAACAAATTTACTTTATTACCAATCGAAATTAGAGGAGAATGAGAAGTAAAACCAAAACTTAAAACACCTCCCCCATCCCTCCCTTCTTCCCGGGCTTAATCTCTTTCCCGATTTTGCACCTCCTCCCCCCAGCAGCACAGGGGGACAGGGAATGGGGTTGGGGTCAGTTCATCACACGGTGTTGCTGCCGCTCCTTCCTCCTCAGGGGGAGGACTCCTTCCCCCGCACCAGCGTGGGGTCCCTCTCACGGGAGACAGTCCTCCACCAACTTCTCCAACGTGAGTCCTTCCCATGACTGACAGTTCCTCACGAACTGCCCCAGCCTGGGTCCATTCCATGGGGTGCAGTCCTTTGAGGAAGGGACTACTCCAGCGCGAGTCCCCCACGGGGTCACAAGTCCTGCCAGCAAACCTGCTCTGGCGTGGGCTCCTCTCTCCACGGGCTACAGGTCCTGACAGGAACCTGCTCCAGCGCGGGCTTCCCGCGGGGTCACAGCCTCCTTCGGGCATCCACCTGCTCCGGCGTGGGGTCCTCCACGGGCTACAGGTGGTCATCTGCTCCACCATGGACCTCCAGGGGCTGCAGGGGGACAGCCTGTCTCACCCTGGTCTTCACCACAGGCTGCAGGGGAATCGCTGCTCCGGCGCCGGAGCCCATCCTCCCCCTCCTTCTTCACTGACCTTGGTGTCTGTGGAGTTGTTTTCTCTTACATCTTCTCACTCCTCTCTCTCACTGCAAAGTGTGCAGCTTTTTTTTTCTCCCTTCCTTTTTTTTTTTTTTCTTAATTCTGTTCTCACAGAGGCGTTACTGATGGGCTCGGCCTTGGCCAGCGGCGGGTCCCTTCTTGTAGCCGCTGGCATTGGCTGTGTCGGGTCGGACATGGGGGAAGCTTCTGGCAGCTTCTCTCACAGAAGCCACCCCATGTCCCCTCCCCCATTGCTACCAAAACCTTGCCATGCAAACCCAATACAGACATTTTATAGAATATCACTGAAGCAAAATGAGCAATGGTACCAGGCCCTTTTACAGATCATTTTAGCCAGGTTTGTTAGAATCCAAAGCCTGAGATCAATAAAAAACAAACAAAAAAAACCCCCACACACCAAATAAGATCAATAGTCATTCTCCTCCTTCATAATCAAAGTTACCAGAAGAGAAATTATAATAAATTCCTAGAATCCAAAACACTTTTAAAAAGTATTTATTCTGTAAAGAGTAAAATACTGATATTTAAGTTGTATTAAGTATGATTCAAACTCACTCTCTTAAAAAAATCTTTATACTTCTCTGAGCAATATAAGAACACAAATACTTCAGTGCTCAAATGAGAAGTTGAAGTAAAAGCAATTCTGGCTTTGAAATATTCAACTATTAATATCTTCTGATCTCTAAACAATATACAGAATTAGTACAAAGAGTCAAATAGAACAAATCTGTGTCTTATGGAAAATACCATTTTAAAAGTATCTTTAAACTTTCATAGAATATTTCCTTTTCAAAATAAAAAGCAGAATACTGTAGAGGTACCAGGTGTGGCTCCATAGTGAAGGCTGAATACTCTATTTAATGCGTGGTTCATCATGGTTTTCAGCCATGGAAATTTCACAAAGTAACATGAAAGTTTACAAATAAATCCATTCTGGTTAAAGTTCTAATTCAAGAAGGGGTAACTAAGAATTTGCAATATTAAACTCTTCAAATACTCCATGTATTTATTGTCTGAAGTCTTTTATATTTTCATACTGAATTATAAGTTAGACTATTTGACTCATGTGGAAGTTCCAGATTCTTCTGCCTCCAGAGCCCTGCATCCCATTGCTACATTGACTTCTGGGCTATTCGTGCCTTTTCGCTTATCACCTGTTGCAGTCAGACAAATCACAAACTAGAGGAAGTTCTTTAGCCCCAAGTTCACGACAGCATTAAAATTAATCCACTATTCTCTTCGAAACGGACTTGCCAAAAATAAAAGAACAACGTCTCAAAGCAAAACAACATACATACAGCCTCCTATCACCCCTACATTCACGGAATGTCTCCCAAGGTCCCTTCAAGATCCCGGTTTTGCTCATCTCTGCCTCTCCCTGGGCAAAGCAGGGAGCGCACACGCATGCTGCAAGATGGGCAACCCCCTACCTAGTCACGTACACTGAATGTTCAGGATCCTTTGATCCTTATTTTATATTTTACCAAAAACGAGATCTACGATAGAAACCAACAAGAGGTGGTAGGGAAATCTATTGTTAACAGTTCTATTTCCTTCTTACCTTCGTACATCACAAGTCTTTCCCTCTCTGCCCATATCCTTCCCATCACACAAATTTTTCTTTAACAGGCTTTACATTTGCCATTGTTCAGTTCCACAGTATTACCAGGAAACAGCAAATATGAAGAGGTAATGATGTTCATTTTTCACTGTAAATAATGCGTAATTTCTTATGTCACCAAAAAGATCCGAAGTTATACTAACTCTGAGGTCACCCTTCAAAAAATAAAACCTTTTTCTTTACAAGATTCCAGAAACAGATGCTGCAGAAAATTTCATTTTCTTATCATTTTCACTGGAGAGCTTCAGTGAGAATCAGAGACAGTCATCACTTACAACCATTTGATCTTTGGCATATTTTTTCTTCTATTTTCTGAAAAAGAGAAGGTGATTCCACTTTCCCCAAAAACTCTTTTCCTCCACAATGGGAAAAAAAGAAAGATAATGACTATTCTGAAGTGGGTGAATTGTGAGGTTTCTATCGAGGAAGAAATCAGTTCTGTGAAAGGAAAGGTCCTGTGAAAGGAAAAGAAAACAAAAAAAAAAAAAAAAAAGAAAAAAGTTCCTAAATATATTAGTAGAAAATCATTATTAACTGAAATGTGTCCTAAAAGTCACTGCCCTGCCTAATCTGCAAAGTAACCAACTGAAGGAACGATCACTGAAACACATGGATGCTTACAGTTTCCCCAGCAGAAGGGGGACATTCTGATTCTTTGTATCATTAAAATAAAATATATACACACAGAGCGGTGCCCAGTATTTGTCATGCAGCAAATCACATGGCATCTCACAGAGGCACCCAAGTGTTATATACCACAGTTCCTTCCCTATCACAGACCCAATCTACATGCCTATGAAGTGATGTTTTTTTTCAGCAATTGCTTTTTGGTCATGCAACAAGGGAGTTGCAGGGCCATAAGAATATGGAATATAGAGCTAAAATTAAGGTTGACCCTACATATCACAGCCAGCACAGTAAGGTCAAAGTTTAAAAGAAGCCAAACTATGGTATAATAGTGTTAATAATCAGCTGGAAGCTGTCTAGAAATAGCACTGCATATTCTCTAATTGTGCATTTTTGTATGCCGCAATACTTGCTTGAAGGTAACAACAATCATTTGTTTCTTTCTTGAAAATACTAATTTAATCTTAAATTCAAGTTTTATACTGTGTTCACTTACTCACTTCACTGTCATCAATGCCTGTGTCTAATTAGTTTAATATTTTTAGAGGAATTCCAAGGCCCAAGTAATTGCAAATGCAAAGTATAACTGTAGGTTCACCTGCATTTAGATGATTTGAGCACATTAATTCTTTGCACTTTGAGTTTTTTATCAAGAGGTTCAAGCAACAACTTCCACAATATGAAAGTGAGACACTCCCTTCTCAAAGAAGCGACTATTTCTACCACAATAGTACATTCTTTCAAAGCATTGTGGAGACTGACCTCTTTTTCATCTGCCAACTGACAGCTACTTTTGATATGTAATTCTAAATCATTCAATTAGTCACAGAGCTCATAACATCAAAGAAAGAAGACAGAGAGGAGGGGAACACTGGAATCTAAACAAATAGCACATTAAACAGATACTCATGGTATACATCCTCAGTATTTAAAAACAACAAAAATCCTCTGGCTCCAATTCTAGTTCTTGCACAGCCCATCACCCCCTTTCCCAAAACAAAGCAAAAGTAAATAATCATGCTGCATGCTTTAAAACGGCGGTGGGTTCACCCTAGCCAGCAGCTAGGCACCACACAAGCAGACCCAGTACACAAACCTAAGAAAAATATCCAAAGTATCAGATAGATTATTTATACATTTCTATATCAACAGAAGCTGACTGCAATTTTTCTCCTCCAATTATCATATCTCTGTGCATTGTGTAGAGACAAGTTCTGAAACAGTATCTTGATACCTCTTGCATAGCAATGACACTATTGACACCTTCAGGAGTAGGAGTCTCCCAGGAGTACATGACAGAGCATCTCCCTCCTCCACCCTAATACTCCAGAAATAGACAAGCCATTGCTAGAAAGCATTTTTCAGAAAGTAGAGTTTTCTAAATACTTAATAAGGAGAAGAGAATGAGGAGGGGAGAAGCAAATGATTGCTATTATACCGAATTTCAGAAGCTTAAAAAGATACAAACAAGGTTGAGAACTTTCAAATTAAAAGCAAGTATCAGTACTTCCTGAATCTATACAGCCTTTAAGATCAGGATCAAAATAAAAATTGCTTATTATGCTATATTAGACACCTCTTTATCTAGTTTATATTAATGTGTTTATTCCTCAAACTATCTTTAAACTACTACCCCACATGGATATGTGCTGTCTCAACTTTTATAAAAGAAATCTAGACATAGCTAGGTACACAAACAGAATTAAATGTGTTCCACTTCCTTTCCCCTTGCCCCTTTTTCTGATGCACATTTAAATCTAGCAACACCCAACGAGACAAGTATGTTTTCCACCAGCTCTTTTGCCTCTTGAAAGAAGGAAACTACAGTCCCTTTGGTTTCTGCGTAGCTATCAGGAAGAGCGCTTTTTTTTTTTTTTTTTTTAAGCTGCAGTGATAGCTGCGTTCCACTGGGGCACCTCCACTGAGCTCCTGGACCCAAGTGACAGGGGGACAGAAGGCTGGAGGCGACCAAAGAGACCCAGCACCACCACCTGCCTTCCCCATCGGCCCATCAAACAATGTCAGCTACGTTAACCGGGGGGGCAATTCCCTCAAACTTTTGCAATGAACCTCGTAATACACTTTTACTTCATCATGAAGAAAAAAGAATATGAGATAAAAACAACAAAGGACACGAGTTAATAGCACCTCTACTGTTAGTAAACACAGAGAATATACATCTTGATTATGTTTTAAAAGCACTTCTAAATGAACAATAAAATCTAAATTTCCTGCAGTATTCAAGTTGCTTGGAAACTTCTGAGGAGCACAGAGTCCCTATTAAAAATACATAAAGATCTTTCCCAACACAATAACCTACAACAGAGCATTTCTGCTGGATCTTAAAAGGTCATCTATGTTCCACGAGTTCAACAACTACTCCATAGGGTCTCCAAGTAACTACTCAGCTCCAAGAAGATTCAGAGACTGAAAAGCCAGACAACTCCGCAGTTACTGCTGGCACATTCCCCTCGCTTCAATTCCGGCATTTCACCGAGCTCAGAGAAAAGCTGTCACATAAACCCACATCATTTAGGACTGTAACAAACCGTCGTCGTCGTCCCCCGATACCAACACAGCCATAAAAGTAAACCACACAATTTAATAATAATAATAAAAGAATGGCCAACCCTTACCTCCAACCCCTCATCTCCTTCAAAAGCGTCAAATACCACTGGGGAAGTGGGTCAGGGGAGCCCAGTACGCAGCAGCAGCCCAACGGAAATACTTTTTTCAGAAATAAAAGGGACCCCCCGCCGCCCCCCTCACGCACTCCTGCCCATTTCTCTCAGATCACCCTTTTTTTCCCCTACTAGTCCCAGTCAACTCTCCCGAACCTCCTTCCTCAGCACTTCTTCCCCGAGTCCCGGCAGCCCAGGCCCCCTCCGCCACCCCCCGCGCCCTCCCCTCAGGCGGGAGCGCTCTCCTCAGCGCCCCCCGCCCCGCCATGACCTCCCCCGGCTGCCCAGGCCCGCCCCGCTCACCGTTCCTCAGCTCGTGCTTGACGGTGAGGAGCGGCAGCTCCCCTTCCTCCGCCGGGCCCGAGGGCCCCTCCATGTTCTCACAGGCGGGCGCTCCCCCGCCTCTGCCGCTCCCCGTGTGTGTGTGCGCGGAGGCGGGGGGACGTCACCTGGCCTGAGGCAGATTTTATTTTCCAGGGGCGCTCCGGGGGAGAGGAGCCATGCGGGCGCGCTGGGGGCGGCTGTTCTCCCCTCCGCCTTGGGGAAAACGGAATAACAAACCCCGCACGGCACCCAACAACACACAGTTATTGAGATACGGGGAGGCACACGCACGTCGGCTTCCCTCCCCCGGCCTTCAGAGCCAGCCCATGTCCTTGTGGGTCCCCTCCCCCTTGCTCCGGCCGCCCTCCCCGCCCAACAGCAGTGAGCGGAGCGGAGCCGACCCCGGCGCGGCCCAGCCGGGATAGGCTGAGAGAGGCGGGAGGAGGGGGCGCCCTGAGGAGCGGCTCCTACTCAGGCACTCGCACCCCCTCGCTCCCCCCGCGGAGCGCTGATTGGATACGCGCGCCCGCGAATCCCAACGGCTGTTGGGCAGAGAGAGCCCTACGTGCCTGCCCCCGCCCTTCCGCCGAGCGGCGCATTTCCTCATTGGGCCAGCGGCCACGCCAATCGCTGGCCCCGCCCCCCCGATTTCCCCCCAATCCCTCTACTCCCTAATCTTGTTTGTAAACATTCCCGCCCGCCTCTCCCACTCCACCCCCGCTTGAGGGCGGGCGCTGGGTTGCCTAGAGACAGTGGAAGGCGCTGATTGGCCACTGGGGCTGGCAATCATCTAAGGAAGCAGTGGCGGCGGTGGCGCCCATCTCTCGGGTTACCGGCCGGTTCCATCATACTGGGGAGGGGAGCGGTTTTGGGCTTTGCTACTCGCAGGAGCGGCAGGGGGTAGCCGAGCAGAGCCCCAGCCTGGCGGGGGAGAAGCGGCTGCGGGATGGGGGAGCAGGGTATCCCCTCACTGGGGGACGCGACGGGGCAAGAAGGAGCGAGGGGCGGCCGGAGTGGTTTCCCGCAGGGCCCTGACCGCCCGCTGAAACTCCACCTCCCCGCACGGCGCAGGCGGTGTGTGCGGGCCCACAGTGGTGGCTCGGCTCGGCTCGGCTCGGCTCGGCTCGGCTCGGCCGCCGCCGCCGCCGCCGCCTTGGTCTGGGGCAGCTGGAGAGCTGCCGCCGTCAGTGTGGCACGCCGGTACGTCCGCCTCAGGCCAGCGCTCAGCGCCGGGTGACAGTGCCGCGGCCGTGGTACCTCAGGTCACGCAGGCTCCAGGGCCCCGCAAAATAAGGGCGTGGGTGGCGGGGCCCCCGGATGCGGGTGAGCGCAGGCCTGGTGCGGGGCCGCGCTGAGGGGGCTGCGAGGGGAGAGGCGCTCCGGGTCCCGCCTGACGCGGCCTTCGCCCTCAGCGAGGCTTGGGGAGGTTGGAGAGGCTGAATTTACTGGAATCAAAAACAACCTTTGTGATCGCGGAAAGGTCACAAAGCAGAGGGGAGCGGGGCTGGGGGGGCCGGCTCAGGGGCTGCTGGCTGCTGCTTTCGCGTGTTGCGAGGTGGGGGCGGGCGAAGGCGCCGGGTGGGTGCGGCCGCGTACCCGGCTCACGCTGGGAGCTTGGAGCGTTTTCATTTGGTCCTGTTAGCTGAGTGGGACACACTCCTGACAGCGGGTTTTGATTTCATTTCTAAGGAAGATGTGTTTTGAATCAGATTAGACGTGTTCATCTCACTGAAAACTCTCAGTCCGTTGTGTTTTGGAAGCAAACATATCTAAAGCAGTCGACATTTCCTTAACACATCACACAAATCACTTTTCGCGCCGTTCCTTATTTACAGTAATTTCTGACTTGTTGCTTTTGAATGATGTTGCTTCCTATCCTTTGACACTATAACAAGATGCTAATTTGCAATGCCATGTCGCATAACAACAGCTGTGTTCTCGCAGAGTCCGATTCTGGTACATGAAATATCAGTGAAAAATCTGAAATAAAATGTCTTCATTTGAGTCTTTATTTACATTCCAGTAATATATTTCTCTGTGTGTGTTTGTACACATACATATACACAAATGGATGTACATGTATACATATACACATTTCTAGAGTTTCCTGTAGAGAGATTGAGTTGAACTATTTGAAGCTTTCTAAATACCAAACCTCATTTTTAGGGCACTTTTGGGATTGCTTTTCTTCCCAGGAATTAAAAATACTATCTAAGTGTTTCATAGTATTCTTGGTAAAATTTTTGAAGCTGTTTTCCACAAAGCACTGCAAGTGTGGAATCTCCCTGTAGCATATGGTACACACATAACTTGACTGAAAATGTCAATCCAGTTACTGCCTTTCCAACAGTATTATATCAAGACTATAAATATATGAAGTCTGATCACAGGATACTTTCAAACTGAAAAATAATTGATTAATTAACTTTTGTCACTTGATTCTGGAAGCCTCTGTATTTCAGAGATGGTAAATGTTACATCAGCATAATACTAAACTACAGAAGGGAAAATAATTAAAATACAAAATAAACTGATAAAGTTAACTGTTAAATTTCTGCATCTTTCTAAACAGTGGCTTCTTTGTACAACTAGTGGGGAATGTAATTTTTACTTCTTTACAGGGAGTAACAACCACTTCTGATTATTCTGTGTGCCAGATGTTACATTTTAAAGAGACTGGTACTATATTTAATCCAGTGGCTCTACTAGCCTACACTTTGGACTAACTGTCCCTGGCAGCCTTAGAAGAGAAACTGAAATCTGACTCCACTCTGTTCCTTACCAGCGCTTGGTCTGAGTGGGACTGGCAATGAATCCAGTAGTTGCTAATAGTCTCGGTTTCTGATGTTCGTAGCTTGACAGACTTTGTCTGCTTATTTGCCTCAGACTGAAACCTTTTATTTTCTCCTTTTAAACTTGAGCTAAAATGGCTTTAAAGAATGAGGTGATAACCCTAAAACATGGAACCAAGGTTAATGATCCATTGTGGTAGCTGCTGACTGTGCATATAGCAGCACACAGTGATTATCCTCTATATTTAGGTTTAAGTTGTGGCTGGGCTTGGAAAGTACTATTGCATGAACTGAAAGTTCCTTGTTTTCACTGAGGGACCTACTGATTTCCTTGCACCTTGGAAAAAGTAACTGAGCAACATGGTCATTCCATTAAAAAAATGAAGATTTTTAACATAACAGTCTCTCCAGTGTTCAAATATTTTTGCATTGGGATTCTCGTGACATATCCAGAAACAGCAAAGCAGCCTTACTGTATGCTTGTAAAGAATCCCACCTTTTGACAGACGAAAAAGCTGTACTTGTTCTAAAATCCTAAACCTCCTGTCAGTAGTCTATGTGTGCAAGACTGTGCTCAAGTTTTCTCTTCAACTGAGCTTTTGGGAGCAGAGTAGGATTAAACTGGGACGTGTGCTTGATTTAAGAGTGGACCTGCCTTCAGTGGAATGGTCCAGTCATAGTGGGCTGGTTTCATTAACTTGATCACCTTTGTCTTTGAAGCAGTATCACATGGCTTTGTGGTTGTTTGTAAAAGGACACAGTTTTGTCAACCTTAAGGGTATATGGGGTTTACAGGTAGCTGGAAACACGCAGGATACATCTGTACCAGAAAATAAAGCAGATTAGGACTTACTCTTTAGGTGTAAGGGCAAGTGGCATGGCATAGCTTGCATGCTAAATTCTTTCCCCTTCAAAAGAGGGTGGCCTTTTCCATACTGCCTACTGGATTTATACAGATTGGAAACCGTTACGGAGCTGTGCTAGCCCGCAACTTGTACAAGGACGTTGCCTGGGAGAGTAGTAGTCAGGGGCCCAACCATTCCCAAGAGTATGCCAGCAGTCAGAAGTATGGACAGTCATGTGCCAGCACTCAGATTCTGCCTTTGTCCCATTTGAATCACTAACACAGACAGTCACAGAGTCAGATGAGGGAGGAAATTTGGCTTGAGCCTGCAGACAAAGCAGGCATGTGAAAGTGCAGAATGATGGGCTATAGACCCACAGGGAGTACAGAATGGTCTGTAAGAGGTTCCTTTATGCTTTGGAGAAGTAAAACCACCCATGCTATGTAAACTGTGCTTTTAGAAGTGCAACTCTGAGTATGATTTAACTGACTGAAAATTTTATTTGCATTTTAAATCCTTATTTATGTGTGCTATGACACTGAACAAAAAAATACTATTTGTATGATGTACATTCAATAAATTACCTCTCCAGTGTCAGAAGGAGGAATATTTGATGTAAAAAATGATGAAAAACTATGGGGTGACACAGAGCCACTCTTCCTCCATAGTGTATTTTTTTTTTTCAGTAGCATTTTCATATTCATGTATACAATAAGAGCAACCTGGCAGGTCAAGCAATCAACAGTTCAGTGTTTGGGCTGAGCGTGTGCTGCAAGCTTGGGAACATGGTGTAACAGAGTTCTAAAGATAGATGTCCCTTCTCTACCCCACAACACAACTGTTAAAAAATATGTGTATTTACTTCCCATTCCCAATTGTGGAGAGAGGGAAGAAAAAATGTTGTGGGAAAAGCCCACATGGAAAGATATTATTGAACTTCTTCATTTAAGAAAAAGTGTCACAACATTTCCTTTTTGATTCTAAAAGAGGTGGTGTGCCAAACTGGTTTGAAGGCTGAGGTGAAATTGAAATGCTCAGTGTAGACATCTGAGAGGAAATGAGAGAGAAAGAAAGAAAGAAGAAAATGAGTGGTGTAGCTGCGTACTTCCAGGGTGTCACTGCTTTGCAGTTTTGAGGTATTTGATTTACTTTCTTTCTGAAAGGGAGCTGCATGTGAAAAATGTTGTTTCTGTGGAGCTAAAGATGAAGGTGTCTGGCACTTTCTTATGGTCATTGAATTGTTACAGAAATAGGTGTTATTTTCAAAGTACCAACGTTGGAAAGCCAGATGATACAAAGTGTTCCCTTTAATCACTCCACGGACAATATTTACACGGCAAGGGAAAAAGAGGATCAAATTTGGAAACCAAGAAATTAATTTAGGGAAAGACTCCCTGTGAAGGACAGTCATGACACAAAACAGCTTTTGTGTGAGATTTTAATACAGTATTAGTTCTAGTTTCTAGTTCACATATATTCTCTGTGATTTTTTTTTTCAATCTGCAATTGAACATTTTGTGCTTGATAACTGTCGGAAAAATTAGTAGGTAAATTTGCTGTTTAAAGCATTTTTGTATGAAACTGCTCTGGCCAACAGTTTTATCTCTAAAACCACTTAATGTCTTACTGTGAAAGGAAAGGTTATGTTAAGCATCCATGCCTAAGAATTCTCTTAACGGAAGTGGTACAACTCTGTCAGGAAACAGATTGTTGCTTGAAAGAGTGTGTGTAAGTGAAGATCTGTAACTGATTCTAGGGTTACATCTTTGATGAAACCTAAGTCCTCTTTCAGTTAGTATTAATTTCTTCACTGAAAATTAATTTGTTTATTTTTTCTTCAGTTACAGTACAGTTACAGCTACTATTCCAGGCAACACTTTCAAAAATTTAATTGTTAAAAATCTACATGGCTATAAAGGAGAAACAATAAAAATAATTGTTACTTGGTTTCTGAAAATGAATGAACACTGTCCGGAGGGGAGAGGAAGCAGCACTATCTGTTAAAACACATATAGGGGTTTATTTCAATTTCTAATCTGCTTAAATGCTTAAGATAGGCAGAGGTGGAATTTCTAGTTAATATGAAGAATTGACTTTTGCATCGTAATCCTCACTCACAATAATCTGAAATTATTTTCAAATTTGTTGGAAGAAACACAGGGCTGTTCTACATAATGGCGTCATTAAACCTCTGAGTAATACTGACTGCAGTGTAATTAAACTCAAAATCCTTTTCAGAAGCCTCACATGTGAATTGTCACTGTTTTGAAAATTGACTGTAAACTCTGGAGAAGGGGACTTTAGAAAGGAGAAGCTATTCAAGATGATCTAAAAGCTAGAGATGAGGAAATTAAAACTTTTAACACAGCATGGAGACCATGTGTACATCTTGATAGTTGCAGAAGCCATGCATCTGCTTTCCACCCCCAAAGAAGGAAGCAAAAATATGAGAAAAAAAGTGATTAAATGGCAGAGCTTAAAGGTGTACATTGTAGTTCTTAAAGTGAGCCTACCAAAAAGGAGGTAAGCAAAAGATAAAATGAAGGTGGAAAGGCGGTTTTTTAAAAGCATAAAAGAAAACTAGTAGGTTCATTTCCACAACTTTTTTCTACTGACCTATTTAAAGGTAAAGATTTAAAGACCTTTTAGCATAGAGCAAAAAAGAGATTTAATTAAGTGAGCAATATTGCAGTTTCTTTTTTTCCTTTTCCCTTTACCTTGACAAAAGTTATATGATTACTGATTTTGAACTTACTCTTTTAAATTTAAAAAGATAAAATGCTCCCATTAATTGAAATAACAGAAGAGAAAATCCTGAAATAGATGGATAAAATAAGAGGAATATATTCCAGACTCAGGTGGTATATCCCCTGGAGTTTGGAAGGAACATGGAGCTCCCCAGGAGAAATACAAAAACTCCTATTAGTTTCAAGGCACCTCTTAACATAGTGTAATATAATATTATATAATACAGTATGATTTAATATAAGCAGCATTACAACTAAAAACTTATTTAAAAGGACAAGAAAAGCATTTTGAGCAAAGATTTGAAAGATTACATTTAGTTTTAAAGAATTTTAAAAAACCTCCCTGATTACAAAAACAATAGATAAACATAATTGAATGAACACACACCAGGTATAAAATACTACTGTGAAAAAACAGGTAGTAAAACCAGTATCTATAATAAGAAATTACAAATTTTTAATATGTCTAAAAAATGAGGATATTTAAGTGAAGTTGCATAATTGACACTGGCACTGTAAACTGTGTGACTTGGCACTAGAGCTAACCAGTAACTGGTACTCAGAAATTCTATAATTTCATTACTGTCTTCTTAAATTTTTCATCCCATAGTGATTTATTGAGATAAAGGATACAAACTAGTGTATGTCTAGCTCAGCATCCCACCTCCAGCACTGGCCAGTGGCAGCTGTGTAGCGTGGTGACAAACTGTAGTAAGAAACTTCTAAGGTTTAACTATGCAATCTGTGGATAAAGACCTCCATTTGTTTCCCTTTGACTTGCCATTTGCTGGTTTAATCTGGTAACCCCTATTGATTTAGTTAAAAAAGTGAAGAATTGTTATTGTTTATCTCCTCCATGCTTTTCCTTTATCTGCCCCTGTTTCATAAGCAAACCCAGAATGTGAAGCACTAGTCCCCCCGCCTCGAAATGTCCTATTTGCTGTAGGTACAGGTTACGCACCAGGCACTAGCAGTTCTTTGAGCTTTCAGTAATCCTTGCACAGCTCATTTCTTTCTTTTTTCTTAGGCAAAGGGCTTATAGGGGAAGCCTAGGTTATTTAGATACTAGAACCCTCAGTTTCAATATACCTCTTTTCTAGTGTAAAGTGTTTGCTGTGACAGTCTTTATAGAGGATATCAAAACCCCAGCTGGTCAGAAGGCATTTTATGCTCCTTTTATAAATTCCTCAGGATTTGTGTTTTCTCTGAAGTGTTAGACATCTGTGCAAAGAAAGGTTCCATTAAGCAATTTCCCTGTGGCTGTCATTTATTAAGTCTGGCGAAGAGTGAGGTTTGGCATCCTCCTCCTTACAACATGTCACATTCAAAGTTCCTTTTCTGTTGTGACTGCTTGTTAACATATTGATGGGCAACATTACAGCACACAGATTTTTGACATTGTAAATAAATCCATTAACTCTGAGATACTTCAACCACCTCACCCCCCAGCATTTTCTGGGATTTAATGAAAATTTACACTAATACCACATCTCTTTCCAGCTTCAAAAGAACACATTCCTATTCAACCAGATTTTATTACACCAAATCCACCATGTCATTACAGAAACTCTGTAGTAAGTTATTTGCTTCCTATTGGACTCAGTGTTGCCTTCCTATGACTCTAGTGAGATGCATCTTCAAAGTGAGAAGACAAATGAGGTTAACACCACAGATTCTTAGAATTATTTGTAATAAGCAGAGAAGTTAGGGTATCACTTCAACTTAAATCACTCATTCTCTGAGTAGCATATATCTACAATGTGGCTTTACGATGTCTTCCACCAAAGCATTTGGTTTTGGGTAGTAGTTGTGAGATGCTTTCCAATATTTTCCTAAATCTTCAGATAATAATTGGTTAAACTGTTCCAGTATGTATGGGGTTTGGCTGAAATGGAGTTAATTTTCCCCAGTGGCAGCCCTCACAGTGCTGTGTTTTGTATTAGTAGCTAGAAAGGTGCTGATAACACACCAGTGTTTAGAAAGGTGTTGCTAACACACCAGTGTTTTGGTTACTGCAGAGCAGTGCTCGCGCAGCATCGGGCCTGTCTCTCCAACATTTCTCCCCTGCCCGCCCCACCAGTAGACTGGGAGTGGGGAAGATCTTGGGAGGGGACACAGCCAGGACAGCTGACCCAGATGGACCAAAGGGATATTCCATACCATATGATGTGTGCTCAGAAATAAAAGCTAGAAGAACAGAGGGGGAAGGGGGATAATTTGTTATTTACGTTTGTCCTCCGCAGTAACCACTAGATGTACCGAAAGCCCCGCTTCCCGGGAAGTGGGCAGATATCGCCTGCTGATGGGAAGCAGAAAAAAACCATTTTATTCTTCTTTTGTTTCCACGTGCGCGGCTTTCCTTTGTTTCTATTCAACTGCCTTTGTCTTAACCCACGAGTTTGGGATTTTTTTTACATTTTATTTTCTCCACTCCCCATCCTGCTGAGGAGGTGGATGATAAAGCAGCTTGGTGGGTACCTGGCATTCAGCCAAAGTCAACCACCACAGTGTGACAGTATTTTTCTTTAGAGAGCTCTGTGTTTGAAGACAGTGAACAAGCTTGAGGTACTCATTTGGTTTATACATAAAACAAAATAATTGCTTTTGGATAGCAAGTACCAAAGCAACAGAATTATAGATCATTTGGGATTGGACATGAACCCAGTGCAGTTCTGGATTGCTATCCTTTGATGGATATATAGGGAGGAGATGAAGGGGATTTCTACAAAAATCATGAGTCTTTCTCTGCTTTGACAGAGTGAGTGTTAATCCCTTATTTAATCTTGTGTTTCAAGCCGGAGCAGGACTATGCTCTCTATAGCCTTTTATGTACCCTTTCTGACTTCAGATATCCCATGGAAAATTAACCATTCCTCCTCTAATGCAACAATTGCCTGATCTTCCCAGTGCCTCTCTTTCTCTGCAGAAGCAAACGCCTTCTCGCCCCACCTACACCCCAGGAGAGCAGCTTTCCCCCCCTGCCTTACTGTCACAGTTGCAGGTGATGCTGCACATCTGCACATCATCACTTGTCTCTTTCTTTTAATGATTTTACCTTTCTGGGTTGATTCCTGTTGAGATTCTTAAAAGTTACAAATCTTATTATCCCCTGGTCAAAGAATGTTCATTGCTAATCTTTAGCTGTTTACTTCAGAGAGGCTTATCTCTTGTCTTTCCTGCTTATTTGCTTGTCTGTGTTGCTGTGTCTAGCTATTAAGTCCACGTATTTATGCAGTAAATATCCCAGCAGTCAAGTTACCTACAGTATTCCTAAGCTGTTTCAAAGAAGCCACAAATGTATTCTGATTTATTACAAAAAGATCTCATTAATTAATTCTAAATGTCAATTTATAGGTGTTATTGAGGTTATTTGCAGCAGAAGTTTCAATCTATAATTGAAAAGATATGCTTACGGTTTTAGTCACAGGACAAGTGTTCAGTGCAGGTAAGAGATTACATCACACTGCAGTAATGCTGAAGAGCCCTTGCTATAGATTGGCACTCCTTTGTGCTGAGCTATACACAGACCCAGAACAAAACGGTACCCCCAAAAATTTCTCGTTAATGTGCTGTGATGAACACCTTTAGAGCACAACTGAAAACTGGGAAAACTTTGACTTTTTCACTGAAGCTGATAATTACTATAAAGACTAGAAATTTGTTGTCCTTCAAAAATACATGTCTGTCAGGAACAAAATGGGCCATCTATAAGTGTGGTATCCTCTCTGTTCCTGTTTATTTTTAAGAAAGACATTTGAGATGTGTGACTTCTGCAGAGCTCATGAACCCAAGGTCACTAAAGTTAGGTGCATTTCTGTTAATATTCTTAGCTATTTTTAATATACATAGATTATGTCCTAAACAATGCCCACTTTATACACTTTGTTTTGCATATTTTCTTTTGTATGTTTAGTAACCATGGAAAAGTCACATACAGATCATTCTGTTCTTTGAACTATAAGATATTAATTTTGGACTGTCTTTTATTCTGTTAAATTTATGCAGTCTTGAAATAACTCTCTTTAATTGAGAACGCTTTGCTTTATGTGATCAACAGTGGAATGAACGCATATATATATTATATGCATGCGCTTTTTTTTGCCTAGAGTTTGAAACCAAGTACTGATTGCAATAGTTTCCTTCTTCAAAAGGAGTGGAAAATATTGTGTAATGTTTTCCAAACTGAAGCTGGATCTGCTCAAAATGCTTAGTTTTTAAACTTTCCAGTAAATGGGAAAAAAAGGAGCATGTTTATTGTTTGATCAGGAGGACACTGATTTGCTAATTTTTATATATAGTTTCATATTATTTTATATTCCTTCTGGTTGACTATATTTTCCATGTCAAACAAGAAGTCTCACTTCTTTGCAGTCTTGTATTTTCATGCTCCAGTGTACTTGCATTATTTCTTACAATTTTCTCATGGACACAATGATTGTATATCGCGTATATCTGCAGTTTGAAGTGCTTAATAGATTTTAAATTAGCCCTGTGTACCAAACTTTCTATGTCAAAGTTGGTTAATTTACAAAAATACAAGTATTATGAGAATACAGAAGAGATTTCCGTTAGGGAAATCTATCAATAGAGAATGGAGTTTGAAAGTCATTAGCTATCATCATCTTTTCAAATGTTTTAGTGGTAGTAACTATTTTTTTAATAGCAGTCTTCTACTGCTCCATCAGTCTGAATGGAAATCATAGCAGGTTCTAGTAACTGATGCCTATTCATCTTCCTTTTAGCTGATTAAAATCCTCTCTCTTCTTTCTGTAGTGAGAAACACCTTCAGCCTATATTCAAATGACAGTGTTCTTCTATCTTTGCATATTATTAAAAGTACTCCTTGATAAGTATGATACAACAATATATCATACAATATACCCCGGTCTATATGATTTTTGTTTGTTTTTATTTCCAAGTAGCTGAGCAATTATCTGTTTTGTAGATTTATCTTTTTCTATCCAGAAATGCTCATCCTAAATACTCCATTTCCAAAATTTTAGGTGGTCCCAAAAATGTATCTTCATACTAATTATATTATACGAGAAGCTGGCTAAATAGGCCTAGGTTTGAACCAAACTCACTACTCCCTTTCACCCAAAATCAAAACCCCACACATTGACTAACCTTTTGGAGACAAACCCCATAAATTTTCACCATTCAGTTTTTAGAAATGTGAATGCTCTATTTTAATTGTACATGTAGACTTTGAGCCCATTAATACAAGCAGCTGAGTGCTTTTAATTTGTCTTGTCTTTTTTTTTACTGAATATACTGTGTAGTCTGGCCCTTCTTTGGGAGAAGGTATTGCCGGTAATAGCTAATTAATTGTATTTGGAACACTCTTCTAAGATGCTTGTCTCAAGAGGATTTATATTTATGGGATTAGGATTAAAGGAATGTCTGTGTTTGTAGATTGCATTCTAATATAATGATAGTTTAGTTACTTTTAAATATATTAGCTTTGGAAGTGGAATTCTAATAAAACAATCCATGCAAAATTCTTGGCTTTTTAGCTAGACAGTTGCCCAAGTAAATTAAACTAGGAGGTAGCTACTGAAATCCATATGATATCCTGCAAACTGCAGTTATATGGGACAAAGTCCACTTGGCTATCAGTTTTTACATTAACCTCTACAAACAAGGAAATCATCTTTGGCTCCAAAGTTCCTGAACCACAGGTCATGGAGTGCTATAAGGATATATCAGCTAAGTTTTGTCAGTGTTTCCTCTGATTTTAAACTCTTCCTTAGGTATGCATTATTGGCCACTTTCAAAGCCAGGATGCTGGGCTTGATGTAGCTTTAATCCTGTCTTCTGAAGATAATACTGTAATAGTATTTTGAATTACTTGGACTTTACTCATGCATTAATCCACACCATGAAACTCTTGAAGCACTATGTTGTAAGGGAAAGCGAAAATCTGTTTCAGAGAAGGAGGAAAATTCAGCCAGATCAAAACCTGATGTTCAAGCAAGCCAAGAGTCTTTTCCCATTTGAAAACAAAGTAAACCAAAATTTAGCACACTCTCCGTACTTAGGATATATAATAAATTATGTGAAAAAATCCAAGAACAAAAATGTTTTTTCAAAACTTAGTATCCTAAAGCGCCTCCTAAATAGAAGCTATGGAATTTTAAGGGACATAATTACAGTTGCCTGTACATGTATACAGAAAGCAGAAAAAAGGGTCAGTAGTTGCTAAGCAGACAAAAAAAGAGCTAAACCTTAATTCTGAACTATGTGGTTCCTCAATACTAATTATAACTTATTTTATATCAAGGGTAGTAACTTGTTCCATAGACATGTGTTTATAAAAGCATGTGTATTGATTATATGGGTTGTTTATCTTTTTTCTATCTTTACTTTAAACTAAGTTCTCTCTTCTGTCACATCTTTCTTTATGCAGATCTGCATACAGTATATGGCTTGTATGCAAACACTTCCGCAGGTGAAGTACAATACAGCAAATGTTTGAGCACTTCATCTGTCCTTGAACTCACTAGGACTGCTTACCTACCTATCTCTGTTACTTATATTCATAGAAGTACTATAGGCTTGAGTCCTTACACTGTAAGCTCTGAGACAAGGTTTTATGCATACTACCTCAAATGTATCTGAGAACAAAACCCTGAATAAACAAATAAACAAAAAATAGTAATAGCTTAAGTTTTGCTCTGTGTTGCATCTGTACAAAATATGGGCTCAATCTGCATTAAAATGTAATTTTGAAAGTAGAGCATACTAAGATACACCAACCTTTGTAACATATTTATATTTTAAAAATATAAAATGAGGCAATAGATGCGTAAGACATTTTCAGCACTTACCTTCTTATTGTTTGGTAATGAAAATCAAAGTGATGACATTAACATCTCTTTCAAGTCAGCTAATGCTGCAGCATTATGAGTCATCTCTTTAACACTGAGCTGCTTTTAAAACAAATGTTTTAATGGTGAGAAAAGGTATGAGGATGATAGGCCTGCACGTGTTACTGTATTTATCCACAGAATGTAGGAAAAAGCAGTAAAAGTTCTGGATTAATTCCATGAGCTAGAAAGGTGAACTGTGTATTTTTTCAGATTACCGGGTTCTTTGCTGAAACCTGCACATGAAGGCAGCGGTTTGAGGTACTCGCTCTGCTCTAACTGCATCAAACACAGTGGGGTATTGCCTAAGTCACTGAACAGCTAACAGAGTGACAGCATTTAGTCATCCCATGCCTGATCTAGTCTGTAACTGGCAACTTCTATGAGAAGTTCCTTGCATGACCTGTGTTAAGACCCAAGCCTACCAGAGCTCCTGAACTTCTCCCTTGCACTTGGTGCACAGCCATGGTGACGCTCTGAGGATACTGTGATCGACTGACTGCATCAGAACCATCTGCGTGCTGTGGGGTCAGCCTGTCCAGGACAGTTTGATAAGGGCCTGTATCCTTTCCCACAGTTTAAAAGTGTAGGGTAATTGGGGATTTCCTTTTCAGAATACAGTGCTTCAGTTCAAGCTCATCTTTCTTCTGGACAGTAGGCACCATTGCAGCCTGTGGTTATAGAGTAACTCATTCTCTGCTTTGTTAAGGATTATTCTGGTGGATGAGGACAGTTGTCTAGTGGGATTGCTTCATATGCTGGTCTTGAATGACTGAGTTCAGAAATGGAGAGGGCAACTGGAGGCACTATTGGTACTCTGCAGCACCAACACACCGCTTGCAGAACCTCACTTCATGGTCAGTGTGACTGCCATTTGTCTATAAAATTAGCTCAAACCTGATTCCTGCAGATGACTGGACAATCAGGTCAGTGAAGCAACACTAATTTGCTTGGTTGAACTGCCACATCATCCAGGTCTTCCATCCCCTATGTTACTGTCAAGCTGAGTTCCTCAAAGGTTCGTATGGCATAGAGTCTCATGTTATCTCTGTATAGGCAAGGGAAGAGCTACAAATGACATACAGATCTTCATTTGGGTCCCACTACAAGGGCCTTTGACTGTTCAGGATTGTAACTCACTTAATTCTGCAAGTTCTTGTTCACAAATTCAAGGGTGGTGAACATTGTCATTGATGATTTATGGGCTCTATGAGGTAGTCTACCAAATAAGTATGTAACATCTGTGGTTTCTAGAGCTTGGGCATCTTGACTATTGATGTGACAGCAGGAGCATGGCACCTTTTTTTGGGAGCATGGTACTATTTTCATGGTGTGTAGGAAACAGAACATCACTCACCTGCTTACCTCCAGATGGAATTCCTTGGGAGGAACAGGCACCCTGTCAACCCTGTGACCATGCATGACATGAGTGGGTGTAACCTAGGCGGTGACATACTTTCTTATCAAAATGAACACCTGTGGCTGCTGTCTTGCAAACAAAGCAGTATCAGTCACTGTACTTTGTCCTGTGGACTTCCACTTTCATTCTGCATGAGTAAGACTGGGAAGAAAAATTTTCCTCACTTTAGGAATTTTTCTCCAGCCAGTACTTATCACCTTGGCTCCAGGGTGCAGGACGTTGCTGGCTGGCCAGTTCTGCCACAGGGGGAAGGGAGAGGCTGGCAGTGGTGGCCTGCAGGCAAGGTCCTCCTGCATCCTTGGGCTGTCTCAGTGCCAGAAGAGGCCAAGACAGAGAACTGGACCTAGCCTAAAGATTTGTAGAGCAATTGTAAAGATGTTCTGTAGCTCAATGTAGATTGGGAAACTATATTTAAATACCACCCTCATGGTTTATTCAATTTCTTGAAGTTGAATAAGCCCTTCTTGTCATCTTACACAAAAACAGCCTCTGGCAGATGATTTACTGCCTCTTTGTACTGCTGCTGGTGAGTATTCCTGTCAGCAAAGTCAAAGGCGTGAAAGTGGCATTTTTGAATCTCGATAGAGGTCCTTGTCTCCTCATATACATGTAGTGTATCTTGCCAAAGGTGCACATAAATGAGGTGGCTGCTCTAAAGCTTGTTGGTCATGTGTTTTTGTAAGATGATGAGGCAGAGTATGCAGGTATTAGGATATGACCCAAGGGGTTGGAAAGGTGGGTGAAGTCATGAGGCCTCATCCTTTCCAGGATAAAAAAGTCCAAGCAACTGAGATCTTGCACAGAGTGTGCCCATGCAGGGGCAGGGCCCCGGTGTGAGCTGTTCTCTAGTCTCTGCTTTTATTTCTTCACCTGAGAAACAATTCATTTTGTCCCAGAGCAGAAGCTGAATGTAAAACAATATGAGTGCAGTGGTGGAAGTAAAGGGAGCCTGTGCAAGACACGTCACACTAACGTGCACCGCTGTGTGAAATGGCTGCTTTAGAACTGGTAATTGCTTTCTGTTATTTGTTCTTATTATACTGGGAGAAACTAAATGTTGTGTGTCTTTCTTGCAAGTAAACAAGATTGCATCAAAGATACACTGATTCTATCATCAGTTTCTCAACCTGACACAATCTTCAGGATCTTGAGTATATGCTAGCTGCTCTAAGGACCAGAGAGAACACTAATGGAAACTAATTTAAATTTCTATTTGCAGCCCTCCTCTAAAGGTGCATAAGCTTCAAAGGCAAATACCCTGCATTTCAAATGTAAAGTTGAATCTTAATTTGCTGGATGAGCTGCTGTCTGAAAATACACAAAGCACTTCCTCTTTGGGATGATACACAAAGCACTTCTGTGCTTTGAAATGATTCATAGCAGATGGGGAGAAAAAGGATCATTAATTGATTCTTCAAATAAAACGTCACAAGTATAACTGCGAGACCCAGTTGGAAAATCAAATGGAGTAAATTTTCAGAGAAGTTTGTGCTTTTCACAGAAGTCTCTTGGCAGAATTTCAAATCACCCTGATGATTAAGCAGCAGGTCATTTTAAACCATATTTACGTTAACAAACCTCTGTAACCATATTCATACTAGGGCAAGGCAAAGTACACAAAGGGTTTGTTAGATTATAATTAGTTTAGATTACTTTCCATTATGTATCAGTAAAGGCAGCCCATGGGCTGGCTCATGTTTCAAGCTACCCTGCTGTTCCTGTTAGTGCAGCGGTGGCTATGGGTAAGCTATCTGCGTGACAGTATCTAAAAAAACCTGCCCAGCAGTGTTAAGTGGTGACCCCTGCGCTTTTCTGGCCGATGAACCTGTGCGCACCCACACCCACTCTTATTGTCAAACTTTAAGCTGGAAACAGGACACAAGTGATATAAACAATGCAAGACTGTATTTCGAAGAGTCTTTGGGATCCTTGCAAGCAAGTCTGGAGATCACACTTTGAAAAGTCACTGCATTAAACTATAGTCTTGTTAGTGTATCAGTACCACTGGAGAAAGAGACCTGTAATCTGTGACATCAGAAGCTGGTATTGACTGCTCTGCAGTCTTCAAGATGATTTGTTCGTTACTCTTATCGGCAGTACTTTTTACAGGCTGTTAATTCTCAGGTGATCCATTTTTAAAACCACAGAAATGCTATGTATTTTTAGGTTTTTTTCAGTAATTTACTCAACATGTGTAAAGGTGAAGCAGTTGCACTGGCACTTCTGAAGGATGTTTTAATCCTTTTGTGTTATTATATAATTTTTTGATTCATTTTTATCTGGTGTGGTTTAGCACAGTGGTATGGACACACCCACTGCATCTCAAAGTATAGTCTTTATGACACTTAAATGACATTTTTCCATTTTCTTGGGTAATGAATAATTTATGATGTGGGTCTGGAAATAATCTATGCTCATATTCAAATATCTGCAAATTTTACAGATTCACTTTTTCAGTTTGAAAGCTCTAAGGTAATGTTTTACAAAATGTTTCACTTACTGCATTTCCTTCTTTTTCTCTGAAGAGTTTATGCCCTGCAGATTGTAAAAAATTTTTATAAACTATAGCTCAATTAACAATTTAATGTAAAGATATGTAACTTTGCAAGGCTAGTTGGTGGTTCCACTGTCAAAAATTGGAGGAAATAATTAGAACAACTATGCTTAACCCAAACAGATTGGTAATATTAAAAGGGCATCTCTCTCCATGTAGATGTAGATACCAAGGAGTCTACATCTTACAAGTCTAGGAAACCATATATGCATTTATTGTGTTTTATGATTTCTGAAGTTAGCTTATTTTGTCTCAGACTGAGAACAGGAAAAGCATACCTAAGGTTGAAAATTGAGAGTATAAAATACAATTGAGAGATAGAGCAAGTATATAAATTAAAAAGAGCTAGTGAGAGGAGAGAAGGCATCCAAACTCCTATATTGCCAGAGGATGCAGTCAGACAAACCAAGGAAGCAAGCCCTACAAAGGTCAGTCCAGCTTGAAGTTGTGGAGATAGAGGTCTGAACTCAGGGAGGAAAGAGGCAGAGACAGAAGTGCACTGTAGACAAAAGAAAGAGGGAGGAAAGAAGAAGAAATAGCCAGGGACATGCAAACAGTAGCGTGGTGTAAAGAAGCTACTCTGTCCATCATCAAGTCATCTGAAGGACAAGGCAACCTCTTCATTGAACCTTGCCCAGAACTGCATTTTTATTGCTTCATGTTGGGTTGGAGATTATTTGGCAAAGGTGGATGGTATTGGTCACTTTTTCCAAGCAGTACTGTTGAATATTTAACGCTTGCCTTGATACACAGTAACTAACTTTGTTACCAGGCAAGGCTTAAAGATAGAAATTGGTGAATCTCTAAGAGATAAGACAGGCAAAAGTACGCCTCTTGAGAGGAGCAGGATTTTGTAACAGCACAAAGTAACATTCCTCTCAACCTGCATTTTTCCTAGTGTGAGTTGTGGGATTCTTTACAATCCATTATGAAGATGAGGCTTAGAACCAGTGTCATTCCCATCGCCTCAGCAGAGATCAGCACCTCAGTGCACACAGTCACCCGTACTCAACTGGAGCGCCGAGAACAGTGTGCAGAAATGATTAATGACTTAGAGCTTCGCTTGGCAACACCTGATCACAATTTCTGAATAAAAAAATATTCACCCTCCAAATCTGGCCTTCCTGAAAATTGTTTTTGTCTAGGCAATAGGATATTTTGCAAATCAGCTGAGCCAAATTAATCAGTTAGTGTGTATCTGCTTAACTGTACTGGAGTGGTGCTACACAGATAGATACTAAAGAAAGATGTCACCTAACAGTTTTAGGTTACTTATTAAAACCAGACCCAAGATCTGTTTAGAACTTTTACCAAAGCTAGTACACCTGTACTTCCTGACTGCCACTTTGATAAAAAGAAAAGTTTTTCCTGAATATATATATCTTTTTCATATAATGTCATTTCAATACAATATTGTTTCTGATAAGTTGATTCATTATTCTGAACTACTGAAATAGCATATACCATACTGCCATCATTATCTGATCACACAGCTCCTTACGTCACTCTTATAGATAATTCTTGTACATTATCATCTCTTTCCAGCTTTGAAGTTCCATCATTCTTGTCAAGATCTGGAAGTGCACTTCAGTATATGACAGTGCTCACAAATCAGTAGTGGGTAAGTGCCATTTTAATGTGTCAGATAGCAATATATTTTATTTTTTATTCATTTAAATTCAGTGTAAAACTCAAAATACACATGAAAGACATTGAATCTTCATGTAAACCTCTAAATAGAAAAGTGTTTATTGTGCTTGTAATGCGGAACCAAATATTTAAGAAAAGGTTCTTTAAGAGGGATCTTGACACTTCATCGCTGCGAAGCTTTACAGTACTGGTTGTTGGTATTGTAGGTAAGGGAATCTGATGTGAGCAACGTGACTTAGAACAAGGATCTTTTTCAGAGTGGGTGCTTTAGGAATGAAGTTTTTCGTTATGCAGCCAGTGAATGACCTGATTTTCAAATGCTGGTTACCCAGGACTGTATCTAGTCTGTTTTAGAGGTTCATTACATTAAAGGCAACCCGGACTGGAAAGCCAGATCTTAGTATCTCTTGCTGAGGGGACACCACATAGGATGCCCTCAAGCAACAGCCATCTCATAAGCTCTGTCAGCATCTTAAGGGCTTTTTAACACTTATCCTGCACCCTGTCTTACCTGTATCATGATCGAACATACCTCCGTGACATAACTGATACTTACTGTTATCTGAAACTGTATCAGAACAAAATGAAAGGAATTGAAAAACCTCTTCCAGGGGACAAATCCTGGTAACTGTTTAAAAGCTGTACCAGCCCGTTTAGTTAGAGTGCTGCTTGAGGGCCCCATGAAGCCAGTCTGTACACTTCATTAGGCATCCTGATGGGATAAGGTGGAAAAGATGCTGTAAGTCCCAAGTTATTTTGATGCTTCTCCTCTGTCATTCAAAACAGGCCGTGGTCATGATGGCTCCAGTGATTTCCCTAGAATGGTTGGGCAATCTAAACCTAACTGTGCCTCCTGGCAGAGGGAAATAACATGCTGCATAGAAACTAGCCATTCCTGAGAAAGTCAAATAGCAAAAGCTAGGTTTTACTATGAGCATCTAACAGTTTTTATCAACTATCTAAATTTAGCAACTAATAAAGAAAAACAGCAAGATAATCTATTACTGATATTGTATAGCAAATACAGTGGTCTAAAGTCATAACTCAGAATGTTAATCCTGTTAATTTTCTGTATAGTTTTATAAAATCACCACAGGAACTTCAGAGATAAGAAATAGTCATAGATTTCTTTCTCATCTGAAAGAGATGAATCAGTCTGCTTTTATACAAAGTTAACTTTTAAATTATTCACTTCCTAACCAGTCATCAACGATATATGTTGCTTTGCAGCTAGGGGCTAGGTTCACAAATAGGAACTACAAGCCCCAGTGTTTCTGCAAGGTACTTACAGCCAACATTTCCACACTACTGATATTCACAGCCCTGTAGCTTGTTAGCCACTTGCTGTCATATGAACCTAAAACTTTCAGAGCCCTAAATATTTGCTGTTAAAATCCTGTAGGTACTTCTATTTCTGCTATTGGGCACACACTTTATGAGGGGAGAATCAGGCTTGTCCCACAAGCTGACCAGGTATTTTATCAAGCTGACCCTGGCTCCAAAGGCATAGCCCCCAGCCCAAGTGAGCCAATGAGCAAGTGAGAGAAAAACCTCTGTGAATCCATATTTGTGAGGGGAAGGACTGTCCTGAAAAGAAGTAGGTGGGGTGAACCTGGGGAAGAGGCCATTGACCTGAACAAAAGACAACTATCAGCCTAAACAAAGGACAGAGAGAGAGCTTCCTTTCCAGAGGATGGAGGAGGAAGGGGAGGACAGAGAACCTCAGACACCCAGTTCAACAGCATGGAGTAGAAGACAAAGGAGGTTCTCTTCAGCCCATGGAGGTTCAACGATGGAGCAGATACCCACCTGTAGAGCATGGAGGACTCCATGCTGGAGCAGAAAAGCTGAGCCTGAGGGCACGTGTGACTGAATTGAGACCCTGAGAGTTGCTCAATGCCAGAGCAGGGGTGGACCCCAGGGCCAGGGGGTAAGGATGTGTGCTGGACCAGAGGTCTGTCTGCAGTCCATGGATGTCCCCATGCTGGAGCTGGGAGCTGAGCCCAAACTGGTCCGTGACTCCATGGGAAGCTTGCTTTGGAACATCTTGTCCCTAGAATTCCATGCCGGGAAGAGCGGCAGAGGTGAACTGACTGAACCCCCATTCCCTGTCCCCTGTGCTGCTGTGGGGGAGAAGGTAGAGAAATCGGGAGCAAAGTGATTTGAGCCCGGGAAGAAGGGAGGAGTAGGGGAAGGTGGTGTGAGATGTGGTTGTTATGTCTACTCAGATGATTTGCAATGAATTAAATTGATTTTTCTTCCCCAAGTTGAGTCTGTTTTGCCCGTGACCATAACTGGTGAGTGAGCCCTCCCTGTCCTTCATCCTAATCCTGTGCCCCCTTGTTGTGTCTCCCATCCCATCTCCCCTGTTTGGGGGAGTGAATGCAGGATCGCATAGTCCTACTGTGGGTCAAACCTCCACAGATGATTTCAAAGATGCTCAGAAATAAAGAAAAACAATCTGAAAGAATCTAATTAGCACACCTGTAATTTTTTATTATGATCACTATGTATAATTTGAAATCTCTTGAATGAATAATTCCAGACTGTTGTTTGAAATTCTCTTTGCAGTAATAACGTCTCTTAAATTGACACTTACAGGCCTGGATTAGAGCTCAGCTACATTTCTAAATCCAATTTCTTGTTATCTTTAAAGTGTGTATTTGGAATTGTTCATAATTTTGTAACAAAGACTATTTTTTGTGCAGCATACGGAGTTAATATAAAAGAAGAAAAGATGAGAAGAGTTAGAAAGTAGTAAGTTAGAGTTCAGAAAAAAACATCCAGACTGATTTCTTTTGCTGACAATGTTATATGAAGATTTCAGAATTAAGAATATATACAAAGTTCACTCTAAATTTCAGTGCACCCAACTTAACCTCTCAGATTCTGCAAGCTTTGGGAAACACCTTGGACGTACAACCTGTGATGAGAGTGTAATTTCAGTAAAAGCATATCAGTACTCTTACTTCAAGTTCATTAAGGAGTGAGTTGCTCAGAGGTATACTTTTTCACAATAAAATGTTTCCCTTATATTCCACTCCACTGTGAGAGTGAAACTTTGTACTATCATAGTTATAGTACAAAAACTGTAGACCTTTAACAGAAAAGTTAACTTTTGCTAGAAAGTTGTAACATCTCATTGTACATTAATTTGCTGGCATCTTTTTAAAAAAGCAGCACAGCTTCTATCGTATTTGTTACACCTTATGAATGACATCAAGAATGGCTTCTTCTGAATTAAAGGGAAATTTGGAGGTTGGTAATTTGATTGCTTGGAGGATAGTTCAGTGTTTTTACTTAAACCTGCCCAAGGTTAAAATCATAAGTACCCAAGTTATTATTTTACTCTGAGCTGTGTTTTACTTTTTCATAATAGTGATGTAATAAACCCTTTTGGGTTATTAGGTAGTTTAGGTTGAGGGAAGAAGTTTGTATGAATTTTGACTAGATTGCAGAAAAATCTTAAAATCTTAAATCTCAAAAGGGTGCAAAGAGTCAGATATTGATTGTAATTAGCGTACTTACCTCTTCCTACTCCAGATTGTATGACAAGTGACATAAACATATCTATGTCTGCTTTCCTAGTGGAAGAGTAGCCATGGGAGTATTCACTTCTACATAATTAATGTTTGAAAAATATAATGCATGTGGAATGTGTTAAAATGACATTTTCTGAACGTAGTTCTTTCTTTACCACAAGGTTGTATTGCTAATTATCTAAAAGCATTTTGAACAGAGAAGTAACATTACAGATTATAGCTTGGTAGGCTAATCCATTTGTGCAATTGCAGAATTACAAGGAATTTTGGAAAAGTGAATACTCCAGGAAATTAATATTTATCAGGGTGGCAGGGGGTGGGGGGAGAAATCTGTTTCTTACATTACAGGCCAGCAAAACTTTGCATTTTGTACTGAATGTTAGAATGCATGTCTCTGGCTAATTTATTTATAAAGATTCAGTTTGCATTTAGTCATAAAATGTCAGTGAAATAACCTTGTCACTCTCATCTGCCTTTTGGATTATAACTTAGAATTTCCCAGTAATGGTAACTTTGGTGGAGCATGAGGAAGAAAAGTAAGCTAAGTTATCCAACAAATCAGAATTTAAAATGTCAAAAAAAAAATGCGCTTTGTGTTTAAATTTATAATTATCTTTCTGTTAAGGATGAAGAGATGATTTTGACAGGAGGCTTGAAATCTCTCCTTCCCCATGTGCTAAGAAAAATAATTCGTTGCAACAGACTTAGTATTAGTAATACTTCTGGAATGGCAGAGGGTAAGTAAACCTAACAGCTCTAAGTGCAAAAGTGGCTCCATTTTAAATTCACAGCTATGTGTTTTCCTTTTTTGCTTGTGAAGGAATGTCAGAATATCAAAAGCACAAAAGTAAAACAGAAAAAAACGTTGACTTACGTTCTTAAGTCACTTGGGTATTTTTGAAATCACATTGTAAGCACCTGACACTGTTCTTAAGTCATAAAGCTACGTCAGAGAAAATATGTCATCCTACCTCTGTAAAGTACATGGACTTTGTTTTCAAAGTTTGCAGTGTGTCCCTCAGCTCCCAGTTACGTCAGTGAGAAATTATGGACCCAGAAAATCTTTGAAAAATCTTCAACCAAATCTGGCTTTTCTTTCACATGTTATTATCACATTTGTAGGGTGACATACTGTGTTCTTCACAGAGACCTTGCTTTACGTAGTGCATCAGAATCACTCGGGAAGAACTAGAGACATACAGTTACAGAAGTTTTCTGCCTCAGTTCTTGCAGAAGTTGGAAATTACTGACTCAGCAAGACTAGGAATTATAAGGGGGAGGGGCAAAATAGTTTTATAGTCAGATAACTGAGTGCATTCTGGAAAATTTATTTCTGTCTTGCCTGTCATAGTTGAACTTTTACAGAAGCAGGGAAGTCTGTGTCATTGTTCCAATCAGCTTTAAAATGTGACTTTAACATAACTAAAAATAGTGTGGCAACTATCTGTTCAACAAAGCTGTGTGTAGTAGCATTACTATAGCATAAGAACATTAAGAGTTATTTTATAAAATCATAGTGAATCTTGAAATTATGGTTTTCTTTTCCATCAATACATAAGTTGAAAAATACTAATGGAAAACATGTTATAATCTGCATTTTGCCCCAACTGTATTTTTAAGCTCATGTATTGCTGCAGTACTTTTAAATGTTTTAGCTTTAACATTTGTGAAAAGTATTGTTTACATACAAAACAAGTTCAAACTTCTAGACATGAGCATACAGCTCCATTATGCGCTGACTAAAAAATCTAGGGTAATAAGAATCTCTCAGAATCCTTAAAATTGTCTTTCGTTATTGGGTGATATACTACTAAAATAATTATTTCTCACTGCCTTCATTGTCATTCACCAAAGAAATTAAAAACTTTTTCTAAACTTCTCTGAACTGGGGCACGAGTGTGTTGAATTAATGCATGGGTTGATCAGCATGTCCAGCCTCACTAACACTGCTTGTGAATATATTTGTAATGATGGATACATGATGCAAGTATATATATAAACTAATATGCAAAGGGAAAAATGTTTTCATCTGTTAAGAAAGTAAGGATAGTAATTGGCAGGAGCAGTGGGGTTGTCAACGAGTTATAGCAAAGCTTCTTGAGTTTATAGAATATCTCAAAGTTACCTACAGATTCAGTCTGTCGTCTGCGACCAGTCTTTTAAATTCAGTGTTGTCAGAGTTGAATGCACTGACTAAAACCATAGTTTTAAGAATCTGTGGATATCACCAGCACAGTAGAAAGTGCCTGTGGATTTCATATGGATGGCAGGGAATGAAGTTGAGGGGTAACTGAATACAGTATTTTATTCAGTGGTAAATTTAGTATGTTTATTTAACAAAAATGTATTTCTGTATTTAGCAAGAAACTGTTTCTGTATTTAGTAACTTTAGCTAGTAATAAAATGAATTTTTGTGCTGAGTACTCCCAAGAGAGCAGTTTGTGGGCACATTCAGTATGCAAATAAATGCTTACCTCAGACTTTGCTTTGCATTTTTCCATCAGGAATAGAATTTTATCTTTTGCTTTCTTTGTTAGCTTTGGTCAAGAGTAAGATTTAGCTGATTTTCTACAGCCTTTTAAGACATATCATTGATTTCAACTAAATGATTGCTTCTTGGTTTACAGGCTACTGCAATATTTAAGAAAGTGAGAACTTCTGTGTAGCCTTTTACTTGCCTGTCTGATATCAGACACAGTAATAACTTTTCAAGACAGTATCAATACTAGAGTTAGAGACTGTTAATTGGCAGTCTTATGCACCCCAGACTAGTGGTACTCCAGATTTCCTCTCTGTATTTGAACAGCTGGTATTTACATGCAGGAAAATTAAAACGACCATTAACTACTGCTGTATAGAAAATAAGATTTGCTAAATAAACATATGTGAGCTTTCTTCATTGATACTCATTGCAAAAGTGTTCATGTCTTTAGAAGATATCACATGGTAGTAGTCAACAATCTTTTAAATCAAAGTTGATTCCAAGTAAAGAAACTGTAGCAGTTCTGTTCATTTTAGTTTTCTAAATTAGAAATAGTAGAAATGACTGAGATTCAGTGTGACAGGCAAGAGGTGATTCCGGAGCTGTAAAAATATCTGTTCAGTTGCAGCCCGCAGTAAAATTCCATAGCCAAAAAACTCTAAAGAATGGGGCACATAATGTCAAGATACCAGGAGTTTACTGTTGGACTGGCCATGATTTATAGCTTGCTATTAAATGAAAAAGATGGCAAAACTGTGGTACATGACAGCCTTTCTTTGGCTCTGTGCTAACTTATGCAAATAAAGCATTTTCCTGTAGAATACTAATTTCCCAGGTTAGGTAATAAATTATGTTTATATATGGATTCATAGAAGTGTTTATTAAAGTAATTATGCTGTCTTCGTATTCTAGTACTACCCATATCTGCCAACTATTTTAGCTGTGAAGGACTTCAGAGTACATCTAGCTATGATTTCAAAAACATTTCACAAAGTTGTTTAATTTAATTACAGACTTCTGAATCAAAAATTCCCCTGAGGTAATTTTTTATAGACCATCTAAAGAACTCTATACAGAAAAGTTACTGTTTCACAAACAAGAAGCTGAATGAATCACCAGTCGTTCCTACCTTCCACAATTACAGGCTATAAACAGGCCAATGTGGTGATTTTGCACAAGTCCCTGGCTGATGACTTTGAGAAGTTTTGCCATGCAAATGATGGACCCCTGCCACTGCTATACAGAAGTAAACCAGGTGATTGGAAATGTCCTTCTCTGAGTAAGGATTCTGATATCAGGTAACTGCAGACCAACTCTGCTTCTCAAAATTCTGCAGTGAACACTGGTGGTGATTAGGAGGGTTTTGGGGAACAGCCTGCTCACACCGTTGCACGTTCTGAACAGATTTGTTTTCTTGGAGTCATACCTTTGAATGAAAACTATGCACGAGTATAACAGCCTGATCATCTTGTTCTTGAGGAACATGTTATGATAATTGTCAGTAATACAAGTATTGCTCTAATGCAAAAGTGAAATTGTTTAATTTCTAAATATTTTGCAGTCTGAGCCAGCAGAATTAAACGATAGGTTTTTACCTTTGTTTATTTAGTAGTAACGCAGGCATCATGACCATATGATATTTGTAGGGCCTCTGAAATTTAAAATATGTACTCCTGTAATAAATGCTAAAAACAAGACTTAAAACAGCTCTCTAATTTTTGAAGCCCTGAGACAAGATACATATAAGGAACATTTACCTATAAAACCTAAAAAATGCCAAACTCTAACATGCCCTATTTACTGGGCTGTTTTTGTGCAGAATAAGGTGTTCTGGGGTTTTTGCAGGTGTTTGCTTAATTGTTACTCAGAAAGAAAAGAAATGGATGAAGTAGGCTATATCTTGTGGTTTGATACTAGGATAATGTAAATTAAAACAATTCACCTTGTTTTCAAAAAATATGATAAAGCTGTGATAACTTCTTATTTCACTAGAACTGACTGCCTACAGTACAGAATATTTGAGCATGGAGTCTGTACTGGATCCCTGAAAAGCCTAAAGGAGTATTCTGAACAACTTAAGGACATGGTGACTTTTTATTTGGGCTGCAGCTTCTCTTTTGAAAAAGCAGTCCAAAATGTTGGCATTCCTGTAAGAAACGTTGAGCAAAAATGTAATGTAAGCATGTATAAGGTATGTGTGTGCACACACAGTCTTTGTCATAACTTTGCCTCTGAATTTTTGTCTATATTCACATTATGAGTGTATACCTACTGCTGAAATGGGAATATTTTTTTTCATACCTGCATAGTAACTTTAGGCACGTGATAGTGTTGAGTGCATAAAAATACAGAGTAAAAAATATGCTCAGCCTTAGTTCAGTGCTTTTCTCAACTTCCTGCAAGGCCAATCTGCTTTTTTATTCATTTATGGTGACAAAAGTTTTCCCTTGTTTGCCATGGGAGCCATTTCATTTGTATTCTGTTCTGGTTTGCCTTCTCTGTTTCAAACAATGGCCCATGCACTGTTCTGACCATGCCTTTATGTATGTCCCACTCTCTCCATACCAGCTCCAGCTTGCAGTAGGAATATGATTTTTATTATCAAGATTGTTAATGAACATTTTTTATACATCTCTAGCTGTCTACATATCTTGTTTATGTTCAAATGCAACTTAAATATCATTCATCTTGTTGTAAAAAGCCAAACTGCTTTATTTCTGAGTAGAAAATGCGCTTCAGCATCCCAGTGAGGATGACGAATGCCATAGAACCTTTCTAGAGGCATAGAAGATTTTGTATGTGTGGATGTGGCATGCTGCTTCTGCAGAAGTGGTGCTGGCAGCAGCAGGAGTTCCTGGCCTGTACCTGTTACAGAGCACTGTTTCACTCCCCTGAATTCTAATACAGAGGGTAGATCCAGACCACGTAGACTTGTCGCTCTGTGGTACTTTTTATTAGCTTTTTTCCTTTCTGTATAGGGAGCACACCATTGTTTTCTGACAATATTCAGAATATACTAAGCTCACCACAATATATGCTGCATGAACCAAAGCAAGAAATGCATAATGTTGAAAATTTCAGTGATCTATATGAAGCAGCTCAAGGATGGAATGCTTCACTCCTGCTCTGCTGGATCTTAGGGAGAAAAAAAAAAATGGGATGCTAATATATATATATTTTAAATCCTTTAAAATAAATGTTAATGTACAGCACAGTTTTAGACTTATTTCTTCTAATACTTTAGAAGTATTGTTCAATATTGCTGCTAACACCTTGGATTCTTTTAAACTGCCAGACAGCTGTGCCTTGCTACAGCATTTCTACGTTTTGCTGCAACTTAGTAGTCACAATGAGACCTATTCCTGAAAGCAAGTTGGAAGCAGCTGTGCTAGCAACATCTGAATTGAAAGAAGCCCATGGAGCACCAATTCACATGGGTGACCCTGGTCAGTGCTTTTCATGTTTTGCTCTGCATGCACTTTGGTGTGTATAAAAATGAAGGGGGGAACCAGAGGAAGCAATAGGGCCAAAATACCTGCACCGGTAAATTTATTATGTTTTAATCCTTTCTAATGGTCACAAATGTGAATTGAAGAAACAAAAAAACAAACAAAAACAAAAAGTAGGTTTTGTATGAGATGAACACAGAGATTTCTTGGATAAAAGATAGCTGTCTGATGTCGATAAATTAAGTTATATGGCAGGGGTGGTTTTGGTAAAAAAGTGTAATCACATTTTTCTAAATGTATGAAGTTTCATTTATATATGAGTACTTTCTTGCTGCCAGAGATTCCAGTGACAGGGTAGCAACGACTGACAGCATGGGGAGAAGTATGTGTGGATGTGTTTTGTGTCTTAGTAGATGACTGTGAAAGTAAATGCTGCATTATTTTTAAAATTACTGAAATAGGATACACTGTGGACAACACTTAAGACAGGCTAAATAGAAATATGACAAGAATATATATTTTTTAAAATCCTGCTCAAATAAGCATAGGCCTATTCTTTGCAAGTGAAAACTGAAAAATATTATAAAACAGGAGGCTATTTGGAAAAAGGCAAAACTAAATGGAATGTCTGTAAGACAAAGATAGATCACAATTAAAAAAACAAACCCGTCTGCTGGCAGAAAGTTGTCAATCAGTAGACTCATGGGCTGCATGCACAGAAGGATCACACTGCAGAGCATGGAAAGAGATGCCACTGTTAACAGTACACTCCAGTAACATATTTTGTCTGAGTGCTTAAATCTGAGGAACTAGTAATAAGTCATTACTTTGAGCAGAGCAACAAGATGATTGAGCAAGTGAAGGTTGCCACTACTTAATTATTTTTAATAGAAAAGAGTAAATGAGTATATACAGGTGATATAAAACTGTTCCAGAAAAGACAGTGATATATTAAAGCATCTGAAGAATTTAAAACCAAGAAAAGAGAGCAAGTGCTTAGATTGACCCAGAATATTACAAGTAGTTGTTAAAATAAAGCAAAAGACATTTAGTGAAAACTGGATAAGAGTGAGATGTAGTTATCTAACCCAGAGAGGTAAGAGAGTGGTTGCTCATTTCTCTAGCTAAAGAACGTAGGAGGCTAAAGCAGTAGAAAACATGTTCTAGGAAGATCCCATTTTGCATTGCAGTCATTTATTCTTGTTTGCCAGTGTTATGAATATAGTTCTTCTGTGGTTAGAGAAGATTTATAATATCTTGGAAACTCGGCATGCACATCTAGCTTGTGTTTTGTTGCAGAAATAAAGTGAATATATTTTTACTGATGTCATGAAGTACAAAAAGGGAAACAAGTCAGCTCAGGTTCTGGGGACATGACCTCAAAGGCAAACGAAGTATGCCACTTCAGTGGGACTTGCCACTGTTGCAATTCTAGCTTCTTGTCATTAAATGGTGTTTGGAGTCCACCCGCCCTGGCTTTGCAGTAGTACTGCTTAATTGCAATCTCTCATTATTTCATTTTTTATCAACTCCAGGTCTGCTGGGAATACAAAGTCTTTCCAAACCAGATTATGGAGATCCAGTCGACCTTCACCCTGGTGATATTCCAGTGTTTTGGGCCTGTGGAGTAACAGGAGTGGAAGCAGTCATCAACTGCAGTATGTACTGTATTTGGAGACTCTCTTAAATTACCCTTCAATCGCTTTCTCTCTCTCTCTTTTAAAAACAAAAAAAACCCCAAACAAACATGGACTGAGTTGGCTGATTAGCAGACTTGATTGTAGAGTGAGCTAAAAACCACTCCAACCAAACAACAAAAAACCTTTGGCAGGTCTATTTTCCATTGTGAAATACAGGTCTACCTTCAAGAAAGTTCTTACTGAAATTCCATTGCTTTTGTTTGAATGTTTTAACAGCAGAAGTCTAAAGCTCTGGCAGCATCAAAACATCTTTTTTTAAACACTATTAAAAAAATAGAAGTTTAAAGGCGTTCTTTTTTAAGTGTCTTCCTTTTAAAATACTATTTTGTATTTCACTGCAGTAAAACAATAATAAAGGGGGGAAAAAAAAGCAGCCAGAAATCTTTCAAAAATGTTATCAAGAGCTAGGAAATTGATTGACCTGGAAAAGAATGTTGAGCTTTAACTTAAAGTGAAGTAAATGTGACACACTTTACATAAATGAAGCTTTATCCTCTGCACAGAGCTGTCCTGCACTTCATACAGTCATTTATAACAGGCATGAGCACAAAGGGCAAGAAAATGCAACCAAACCATAGTGACAGTATTATATGCTGCTCTAAATCATTAGTGTAGAATGAAATCTCATGTTTTAGTTCTTGCTGAAAAAGAAGCTTAATAATCATAGGCAGTATAGTTAGGAGAGCCTTGGGAGGTCCCCTGCTTCGTCCTTCTCTCCTTGCAGGATCTGCTACATCCTTGTGATTCCTTACAGATGTTTATCTAAACTGCTCTCAATATTTACCTGCTGTAAATATGTTCAGTACTAGGAGCAGAGACTTCTTTTCCTTTCTTACATACAACCCCTTTTCTCCAGTCCCAAATCCAAACAGAAAATCCAGCTCTTTCCTATGTACTCCTGTAGTTTTATTCATCTTCCTCATGCATCCTTGTTGCAGGGAAAGGAGAGAAAAAAAATTGCCAGCCACTCTACAATCTGTTGCCCAAAGCAGCTGTCTATCCTGCCTTTGCCTGGAACTGGCTTTTACTTTTGTTTATTTCTCCATTTTCTGTATTAAAACCAGTTGTCATTAATGCATTCCAGGAATTTTTTTGACAGTTTGTATCTTTCTGTGCTCCTTTCTCATCTAGGTAGTTAAAATTCTTCCATACCACCAATACTTATACTTCAGATTAATCTGCTAGCTTCTCACAAAAAATGCTGCCTACTCAAATGATCTATTGAGGTATATTAAACCTCAACAACCATGTTCCCCAGCTACTTTTAAATTAACTAGCCATAGACTCCCAAGGGATCTAACACAGACCAAGCACATATGTGCTTGTTAAAGAAATATCTCCTTCCCTTTCACCATCCTAACAAAGTAAGATTTTGCTTGTACTGGTTGTGATTTATCCAACAACATACCAATTTTGCCAAATGAAGTATAATCTAGATCAAGACTTCTGGAATTAGTGTAAGAACAGCAAATATTTTCAGTTTAGGGAGCTACTGTGCTGTCAGGTCTATATAAGCTTATTTTTCACCAGGCTTTTAGATGCTACTCAGCTTCCCTTTGCTAAGATTTACTTGTCACCTTTTGTCATTATTCCTGGCCAGTTTATAGGTCTCCTAGCTAGGTTGGCAAGCCACTGCGTAGAGATGCTATTCCCAGTTCTCTTAATCCAGTGAAGGACTACTCCTAGCCAACAGGCAGTAGTTAACACAGTTTTGTCATATCACTGTTACAAGAATATTCAAAGGTAGAAGAGAGACCCTATAGCTTCTAGCAGCACTCTAGAACCTAGAAAATTAATATATCCTTACAGAAACAGTATCACCATCACACTGTGCCAAGTTAAGCATTAACTTGTTTGTATGTCGACACACTAATTTCTTCATGCATGTCAAACCCAATTTTCAGACTTGCCAGTTCCTGACAGACTTCCTTGGAGGTACCAGTGTTCAGTTCCTAAGTTGTGTGAAGTTAATACCAAAGAAGATATTGTAGAAAAACCCGATCTCAACTGCTCATGTTAGCTTTTTGAAAGTGAAAACATTTTCAGATGTATATGTATATGTTTCTTTCTCGAAGTGTATTAATTACTGCAGTGGAACTTAAAATATCACCTGTTTTTATGATGTATCATCAGGCACAGACTCTATATTGTTAAATTAAATGGCTTTTTACAATTTTATCATTCTGATATTTCAATATAGTACAATAACAATGTGTTTAATTGAAGGTTTTTTTCACCCATTTTAGGAGCTCCGTTAGCTTTTACTCATTCTCCTGGCTGCATGTTCATTACCGACCTAAAGAATGACAATGTCGCAGTCAGATCCTCAAGAGAAATCCCACAAGTCCACTGCATTTCTCAAGATCCTCTGCATTATAGTATTGTGTCATCAGAAGCAGCCCAAAAGATAAAGACTCTAGAGACCCTAATTGGAATAGATCCAGGTAAAACCAAAAACTCTCTTCCTTTAGCGGATTTATTATGAGGTAGATAAGACCTATCCTGCTTTTTTAGATATTCATAGGGTTCAAGAACACAGTAAGAATCTAAAGGCAATTTTAAGATTTAAGAAATTCTTTGTGGAATACAATGAGTTAATAGAACTAGGTCTTACATTTTATGTTACCATACTTAATATCAGAGTCTGGCCAAAACCATTCAACGTTATGGGTAGTGGAATATCTGATCTTGGTGACTGTATACTCTAAAAGTACACAGAAGCATCGATGTTTACAGCAGAGCAGAGAGTCCACAGGGAGTAAGAACTGTTACTGAATAAAACTGAAATTGGTTTGTAAAGTACAGGGCACCTCAGCATGCTGGTGACAGCTATGTGGGTATTCACTGTTAAGTGCATAGCATGTTTCTTTACATATATTCATCACTACTGTGCTCCTACCACAAAGGTCTAGTAGTTGCATGTGCTTTTCAAACATCCTTCTCTGATGGGTGGAATTCCATCAAGCTCTGCTGACATGTTCATCACTGAGGTGTTGTGTGATGGACCAAGGTGACCTGATCACCACAGAAGATTGAGAGGTAGGGCTGCTTGTGTGAACAAGGAAGATGAGAGGGAAATAAAGGCAAACTGGATAGGGCAACCATTCCCAGAATACACACTGAATTAGTCCTCTCTGTCTGCTGTAAATTCTGATCTCAGTTTCCCATAAATTTTCTGAAATCCTCTGTAGGCAGTAGTGGAAAACAGCTTACGCCCAGCTCTCCCAAGCTCCGGGTTTGGGCTGCGTGCATGTGTTTGGGTCTGTTTATTTTTACTTACAAGGCCTCTCCTTTCCCACTCTCTGGAGTTCAGCTTGGCATGGTGCCGTGCTCTGCAGAAACAGAGGACCTAACTTCAGAGTTAGCTCATTTTATTGCTAAAGGAGAGTACAGTACTTTATCTCAATTAATACACTCCACTTCTCAGAGATTAATATTCCCTGCTTCTGTTACTTAAGTTTTGTTCAGAACTTTCTTCTGTGTCCACTACCTGTATATTGCATGTATGTTAGTTAGGAGGAACGGGGAGAAATGGCAAAGGGGAAATTGGGGACAAAAAGAGGAAAGTGGGGGGGCACGGAGGGAAGGGTGAGAAAGACGAAGATGTGTGGAGGCTAGAAAACAGCAGTGAGGACTTACCTCTTGCTGTCAGCCCATAAATATTTGCACATCATGCTGGTATTCAGCAAACTGAAAGAACCGTGCTATGAACTTGTGTTTCTGAGCACCAGGGAAGGGAGAGGGGAAAGGAAGTGTTTGAACAGTGAAAGACATACACAGATAACACAGTGTTGCCTCTTTAGAGACTGATTTGTGAGAAGAGATGTCTGTTAATAGTCACCTATTTTTCAAGGTCAGATAACACAGTTCTCTACTACATAAAGTAAGATCTTTTAGTGGTCACCTGTATATCACTGTAGTAACTGAGTTTATAAAATCCCCTGATAACTTAGAATGTCTCTGAAACCTCACTTCTGTGGTTAATCATGTCATTAAGTAGAATTTATTTGGGAATTAGCTCTTCTGTAAGCAGATAGAGTTAAACAGAGACAAAGGACCAGCTTACTCATCTGAAGTCTGCATCAGAACTTCTGTGCGATCTGGGATGCTCGAGTTGTGATCTAGCTTCAGTAGCTAGACATGGTCTAGCATGACTATCATCACAGATCAGAGGGAAGCAGAGGGCCCAAGGAAAGAAAACAGTATACAATGAGCTCTCAGAAAAAAAAAAAAAAAAGCTATTTACACTAATACCTAGAAGTGCTAGGTATAGTAACTTTCAAAATCCAGTTAACTGAAATTCTTAACCTGGAAGCACAGCTCATTATCTTCATTACTCATATCCTACACTTTCCTAGGTTTCCTGAGGAAATTACCCCAATTCCTGCCTTGACCAGAGGTTTTTTTCTTAATCTTTTTTTTTTAAAACCCATTTTATGTTGTTAAAGTATGCAAGTTCACCCACAGAGAAACTTCAAAAGAGGACGATATACTGAAGTGTACTACTCTTTAAAAATGCCTTTGTAGGAGACCGGGGTATCGTTCACCTCCAGCGCCCGGGCGAGCTGCTGAAGGCTTGCCTGGCCATCTCCCACGCTCCCTCTGTGCTGATAACCACTGGATTTCCTACCCACTACACTTACGAGCCGCCGGAAGAGAATGATGGGCCCCCAGGAGCCCTCGCCATTGCAGCTATATTGCAGGCCTTGGAGAAAGAGGTTGCCATAGTAACAGATCAGAGAGCCATGGATCTGAATAAAAAGATTATTGAAGAGGCTGTTCAACTAGGTAAGGTACATGTTTTCTCAGTTTTTATCTTGCCAGTTTGAACCCAGGTTTGCTTCAGTTAGTCACACTGCTAGTCTCACTGTCACTTAGTATAGGATTTATTATTTTTTTTCCCAGAGAATGAATCAGAGTTCATCCTCTCAGCTCTGATCAGTGTTGCTGCAGTGACATTTTGTTAAATCTAGCTGTCATCAAGTTAATGCTCACGTAGCTAGGTAGTGATTCTGGATTAGCTGTGACAAATTCTGGATGTCTGTTCTTGTTATTGTAGACCTATTTTCTATTTCAAGTACCTGTTTACTAGCACTAACATCTGAGCAGGTTTAAAGATATTGAGTCCTTACTGTTCTAACTCTTCTGCTTCTCTTTTTTTTTAAATTACTCAAACACACATCCAAAAAAATAAAAAGGTACCTAGCATCTGACTTGTATCTTATTTTCCTGTAGGAATCCTGAAGAGACCTGTCCCTCTATTCAGTTATCAAAGGGAAAGTGCTGATTCAGCTTTAAAGTTTTTGTGTGAGAATGGGAATCCTGAAAGACCTAGGTATGTGTATTGAGTTTCTGAGAATGGGTCACATCTGTACTGTGTAAAGTTATAATAAAAATAATGACCATGATCTAAGAAGGCGTAATGGTTACAGGTAAATCCTTAAGACTTGGAATGAACAGAACAAACTTTGAAGGCAAACATTGGTATTGGAGCACACATAGAGTACGGAATTCCATGTTGTTCTGCAATTACGCATTTCTGGAGTACAAAAAAAAAAAAAAAAAAAAAGATACTTCATATAGCTCTTTTGCTTTGAAAAATTTTTAAAAGCTTTTCAGCTGTTTCTCCATAGAGATATATATATACATACACACAATATATATTATTTTACCAGTTCTTAAATCAGTGAGAAAATCAGAAAGGGGAAGTATTATGTCAGAGTCAGTGAAAGAGCCACAAAGACTTGTGGATTGTGTTCACTTTCTAGAGCTTTGCCTCAAGTCTGACAACTGGGGAGTCTGATCTGATTTAATAAAATGTCATGTGTTTGTAATAGTGTGAAAGTGATCATCCTATTGTCTTTAGGCAGCTAAAACCAAAATTATAGATGTATGCATACACTTCTCAATATTGGTTTGAACTGTTTGCATATGCATTGTTGAGTATACAATGTTGGGAAAAAATTCAGATTTATACAAAGTGTCTGGTTAGGGTTAATGCCCTGCAGAATTTGCTAAGTAGCTGTATATACATTTAATTACTTACTAGGCAACTACATTTCCTTTAATAAGCATAGATTGCTAACTTCTATTGATCTTTCCTTGTAAAGCATTTTAATGTATTTGCTTTCAGTTTGTTCTCTTAAAAAAGATATTTCACCTCAGTATTGGCTTCATCAATTTATTAAATTCCCATTTTTTTCCATGGGTTAATGTGTGCTATAATTGTATGCTGTAAGACTATGCATGATACTGTCTTCATTTTTTATATATATATTTTTTAAAATAAGTTTTATAGCTACGCGTAATATAGTTACAGCCAGATTCTATTTCAATTGACCCCATGGTCCCAAAAAGCTAAAATCAGTGTTTCTTTAATGTAGACAACTAACCTGCTTAAGGTCTCTGGAGTCACCATAGACACCCACCCACAAAAACATTAAGTAATTCAGCAGAATTAGTAATGTCTTGACAGTAAAATTGGAGAAACAGAAGCAAAATAACTTCTAACATACAGTGGCAGAACTGAGTACTAAAACTCTGCTTAAAATATAAGACATCTGCAGTACATTTGTCTACTTTCATAACTGACAAAATAGCCCTGGACTTTAAAAAAAAATCCCCTAAATCTAAAGATCCAAACCAAAAAACCCTCCCTAAATAAAAACAAATTAACATTTGCCAAGCAATGTACTTTAAGCAGAGACTATATTTACACTAACAAGGATTTAGATGATCATTAATTTGCCACTTTTTTGTTTCTTTGAAAACAGCTATAGAGGCTAATGTCTTACAAGATATTACTTATTTTAAAATGAAACCGAGCAAGGCCAGATGGCTGACCCAAAGGATTGCTGGTTAGGAGGATTTCAATAACTTCTCCATTTCTTGGTAGCAAATGTGGTTTGAGGGAGTTGCACTAAAGCTATAACGAAAGTAGACTAATGTTTGAAAATAAGCTGTAGAGAACTACTACATTCAGAAACAACAGAACAGCATCCAAGTTTTACTTTGAATCCCGAACAGTGAAAAAGCAGCACAGGAGAAGCAGCCAACAGAAGAGCATGTTGTGCAAGAATCACAGCTTTGACTTCTCTCCTCTAAACAGATTTAATCACCTGATAGCAATAGAGCGTGCTGGGATGGCTGCTGATGGCAATTATTACAATGCCAGGAAAGTTAACATTAAACATCTAGTGGATCCCATAGATGAACTATTTTTAGCTGCACAAACCATTCCAGGAGTCACGACAACAGGTATGTGTGAGTTTGTGTTACATTCTCAGAAACAGGAGAAGCACGAAACAGAAACTCTTGCTGGAAGTGAAGGAGGCAGGTGCTGAATAACTGCTTGTGGGCTACAGCTGTTTGTTGTGGTTGAATTTAAAGACTGTTGCTGAAGAAAAATTACAGTTTTCTATTGAAGTGTTCTCACAACCAAAAAAATGGAGTCGATTTCAAAGTTATTTAAGGACAAAAAAGCAAGTCCTGATGTGTGTCTTATCTATACATCAGTGTGCATTCATGCACCTCTCTAGGTGTAGTTTTTGACACTAATTTTATTCTGTATTTTTTGTGTGAAAGGCAGCATAGAAAGCAATTGACTACTGAATGGAAATGTTACATATTAAAATGGTATCATTATTTTTATGATTGTTACACCAGTGTTAAAACAGCAGTCTGGATAGAATCTTAGTTTATATTGACTTTTAGCAGTACATTCTCTTGAGCAGGGATTGCGTACTTGCAGCTGTTATCATAGTGCCTCCTCTAACAAAATTGTATACAACAATAATGTGTAAAAGAGCACATTGTCCTTCCTGCCAAAACTACATTGGCATTGACTAATATGTCTAATAAGAGTGCTGTTGTCAACATAGTGCTTCTCTCTTTTGTCAATAGTCCTTTTTTTCCTGAAAACTGACTTGTATCTGGTTTTGAAAGAGTAATGTATATAATACATAATGTCATAGATCAAGGATACCCACATGCATAAAGTGTTGTACAGCATCCTTGTACAATCAAATTCTTCATGCTACACTGTGTGGCCCAAAACAGAGCTAGGAGATATATAATCTATATAAATATTAGAAACAAAATTAGAAATAAGTATGACAAAATTAGAACTAAGTGTCCGTGCCAGGCTGATTTCAGTCACATCAGAACATGTCTGCTGATCTGGCTTTTTTCTTCTTGTAGTGCCGTGGACTTACTCCTAAGTGTTACTGCAACTTTCATTTCTCAGTAGTGATGTTTTTCAAATGTTTCCACAGGATTTAGAGAGCTCCTGCAGAGATGTGTAGTCTGATTTCACTGTATTGGAATAATTTACAAGCTGTATAGTAGAAAAGTTCACTGTTATCTTTTGTAATTTCTTAAAAATTGCAATATATTTAACCTAGATTTAGTGCAATTTTTTCCCTATTTCTAAGGAGTAACTTCCAACATTCAAAAAGCAGCACTCTAGATGGCACTCTCTTGGCAATCTCAGCAGAGAAGACAGAGACTGACTGAGGACAGAAAAAGCTCTCTTTCATAAAGATGTTTAGCAAAATGCCTCAGAGCTTTATCTACTGCAGTTAATTTCAGTTATTTTGTCCCTGATTTTAGACTGCTGATACAAAGACTTGGTCTCTCCAGCTACTTATGTTACATCATGTCCTGATTCCTTTAATTAAAATATCCTAATCTCTTAAAATATTTCCCCAGAGCAGCTCAAATTTGTCAGAGTTTGGAGTGTTCTGCACGGTGGAAATTTGGATCTATTCAGCAGAATTTAGGTTTTTTTAAACATTCTCTGAACATTCAAATATTTAATAAAAATATTAATTAAAAACACCACAGACTTGTCAATATGAAGAGAAGAAGCAGTTATCCAGATTCACTGTGTCCCATTGTCATGAATTTTCTCTCAAGAGAAATCTGCATGATTTAAAAAGTCATAGGCTTCAAAAGATAATGAAGGTATCTTCTCTGATCTCCTGTGGAACCTGTGTACATGGATATTCTACACTGGAGAACTGAGTATCTATAGAAAAATAGCGTAATTGTTTCTTACATTGTCTGTTACTAGTTAACATTTATTATTTTACTTATCACACTAACTTTTTGTGTCTGTTTTTTAATTTGATTACAATTTCTTGAGATGGCTGTTGGCCTTTTCAATGTATTTCTGCAAAGCCTAGCTTAACAGGGCACGAATCTGGGCTGTGGCCTCTGCATCTTGTCTCTCACTACTGATGGTAATTATTGCTACTGATTATGATAAATTTTTCTGGTGGGGCTATCTTTGGTTTTCTTCATGGTCAGTAGGAACTTAGAGTCATATGTCTAGTTGCAAAATAAAATGCAAATATTGAAGAGCACCCATTAGGGTGGAGTACACAAATAATTTTATAGACTAGAAAAGCATTTTAGAAAGATCAAGTTTTCAGCCTTACAGAAGTCTTTCTATAGTGTGCTCAGTGGCAAGAAGTATTAGAACTAGGGGGAAATATTAGAACATTTGTCACATACTGATTAATTGCTGTCAATTTTTGCATTTAAGACAAGATCTGTGTTTAAAAAAAAATCTGATCTAGGAGTCTGACTGCAAACAAATCATGAACAATGCCTACAATTGTGTGGGTACCAATATCATAAAAAGTAAGCAGCAACCTTCAGGAATGTACAAAATAAGAAGACATGAAAGACTGAGGTTGGAAGGACTCATTTTCCACAAAAGACTGAAATAAAAGATTAAGAGAGGTTACTGAAACCACATGCTATTTTTTCAGCTATGGTACAATTGACATAGCTATATGCTATTTATGTAGAAGCTAATGAAAAGCTTTCCAAAGTACTGCATGAAAAAATGTGCTCACAGTTGTTTGTTTCCCTTTCATACAAATGACTTTTAGCACAGAAGACTGATGTTTCCTGCATTTTTCATGAATGTAGTTTCAGAAACCAATGCAGTCAGTGAAAACTTGCAGGGAAGGTCCGACAGAACTTTTTCCTCTTCTAGAAAGTACTCGGGCCTTTAGGAGAAGAGGATTCATCTCGTCTGTTTTCAGACATCTATATTTGAGATGTCTGCCTTGGGGCGAGATGGGTCTGTTTCTCTCTGCTGACTTTAAAAGAAGTCTAGCTGACTAGCTCGTGTGTAGATGGCTGTGTTCTGTCAGGCAAATCTCACTCTGGAAATCAACATAAAACGCAGTCCTCTGCCGACTTGTAGAGGAAGAAGAAAACAGATGGTACGGGGAAGTTTTTCACTGCAGTGCTTTTTTCCTCCCAGTGTAATGCTAATGGGATCCATCCACAGCCATAGCTCTACTAACTGCGTAAGCATCCGGGCGACAGGACTTCCACAAAGACAAGAAAAAACAAAGCAAGGCTTATACAAAAAACCCTGAGCAATGGATTCATATCTTTCAGTTAAAGAAACTGTTGATGATCTTCAAAGGATGATAATTCATTTTAGCCTTTTTAAAGAATATTAAGAACAAAATTTTGGCTTTTTAATATAAGAAAAAAATCAAACCATTGTGTGAATTCTTACAAAACAGTAGTATTTATACTACTTCCAAAAACTACTGTATTTTTACAAAACTACCATATTTATATATGATGATAGAGGCACCATGATTATATCATTACCTATTTAAAAGTACTAACAACAAACAGATTTTAGAAAGCACCATTAAATCTCAACACCAAAATAAATGTGAACAGACTATTAAAGCAGATAAGAAAAATGATTAGCTGTTCCATGGTAAATCCTTTTGAGTAAGTTATGTGTCACTTAGTTACACTCACTCCCCTTGACTATGTAGACTTAAGGAGTTAAATAAAAAATTGCTGCTGAGAAATAACTTTCACTTTCACTTAAAGAATAAATTTGCTACAGACTTATGTGAGATATTTATACAGTTACTAAAAGTGTTAAATCTATCAATTTTGAGGGCTTGAAGTGTAAAATATAAATACTGTAATTTCTCTCCTGTAACACATGCTATGCATTAGAGCACAGTCACATTTCAAATTCAAATAGGACACACTGCAGTATCCTCTGAAGCAGAGCTCTTCACTGTTCTGCTTCACAGACATTAATGAGGACTTTTCTATAAAATCTTTGTACTTGAGAAGATGCCATTTAGACTAACAGAAAGAGAAATGTTAATTTCCATTTAAATAGATGGAATTTTTTTCTGTTTCTTTTACACATTGGTAAGAGACTAGAGGTACTATCCAGCTTTCATGCAAGGTGCTAGTTTGTGTGTTATCCTCATCTCCAGATCTCTGAATGACATCTAACAATTTTATGTCCCAAACATATGGTTGCCCAGAATTTTCCTGAAATTACATAGGTCCCATTGATTTTACTGAAATCACTTGAGACAAATACATAGGGTTTCTCCTTGACCATCAAAAATCAAGGCCTCCACACCCTGAATATAAGAAAACTTAAAAAAGAAAAAAAACCTATCTATTTTTTTCATAAATTACTGGGAAAAATGAAAACAGTAATAGTACACAGGGTTGGGCTCTTTGTACACTGGGGCACAATGATAGTGATCTGTGTGAAACCGATTGCTGGTGCAGTGAGACCTGCTTCTGCCAAAGTCTTTATATTTTTGCTTATCTTTCTTCAATAATTGCTACTTTTAATCTCTTTTTTTTAATTAAAGCTTGTAACAAGCCAAAGTTTTCTATGCTTGCTTTATTATAGGACTGTAGGGTAATTTCTCAGGTTTATTTTGGATTAATTTTAATCTTCTTTCTCTGTTTCTGCTAGTGTACCTATGACAATGCATTATATAGAACACTTGTTTAAAGCCTTCCATAAGCAGGTTGCTATCTTAATTCTGTCTGCAGTTCATGAGCACTTGATACTTTTGCTTTCTTTTCTGTGCACCAGTACAGCATACACTGCACATATACACTTACAGGTTTGCATGTGACAGGTGATGCTGTCAGCTATTTTATTCGTAGTCTTCTGGTTTTAGTCACTTGATTAAAAAGGATTAATCATCTCGTATGAAGCTATGAACTGTCACAGTGACTCTGGGAAAGACGCTGGATGCTTTCTAAAAGGATTGTTAGTTATATGCTGGGTTCATATTCATTTGGTCTTTTTCTCTTTTAATAAAGGTGTTGGAGATGGAGGAAACGAATTAGGAATGGGCAAAGTAAAAGATGCTGTAAAGAAGCACATAAAAAATGGAGATGTTATAGCTTGTGATGTTGAAGCTGATTTTACTATCGTAGCTGGTAAGGGATTTTTTGGAGGGGTGGGAGAGTTGCTGATGTTCAAGAATAAAACTGACAAGAAGACATCTGTCTTTCCAACTAATTTGTATTGGCCCTTTCTTTGTATGACCAAGTCATCATTAGCAAACAAATCTATCTCTGTATTGTGTCCATTTTCTGAATAGTTAAGCAACTACGGTTCCAGCAAGAATGACTGAAAATTGAGGACGTTCTATGAAGAACGTGCATTTAATTGGAAATAGTTGGGCAAATCCTGAATATTCCTTAAAAGTCATACCTTAAATAAAATAGTAAAGAAGACTGCAGAAGTGATCTGCGTGGGAATGAAAATGTCAATGCATATATGAATTTTCAGTATAATTGTTGCACTTCTGTGGGTGTGACCCTGCCAGGGTCATCAGTCATACTGTTCTTGCATGAAGAGATGATAAGTCCTTTCAACAGCCACTTGAGGACAGATTTACATTCTTAATGTACAACAAAAGTTGAATGCTATGGTTAAAATTCTGTTCTACCCTAACCCCTAACACCCAGACTCTGCAAAGGGAAGTGAGGTGGAGGTTTGGACATGTTTAAGTGTGGAAAAATTACATATACTAAAACAGCTTCCACACGTTTTTGAAAATTTTGCTATTATGCATCTCTGGAAAAGGTGTCAGGCTGCAGAGACAACATCTCACAGCAAGTTTCAAATCTAATGATCTCCAACGCAGACTTGCCAAAGAAGCTGTCAAACAAGACTGTGTGGACTGATTTGATAACAGCACACAGAAAGTTTATGGATATTAACTACATTTGAATGTCTTTATGTATAGGACACTTACAAGGACACATCATCAAGGCATAGAAAATTAGTTTCACCCTGGCTTCATATCTTTTGAAATAGCTAAACTCTTTAATCAGTCATAATTTGTGACCAAAAAAGGATTCTCTGCAATTATATAGCATTCCATTATAAAAAATCTGACAGTTTTAGTTTTCACTAAAAAAGTGAAAATTTGCCTGGTTTGGGATACTTTATTCTGTGTGGTTAAAAGCAAAAGGCACTGGGCTATAACACAGCTCTGCACAGTTCATGGGCTTCACATTAAGCCAAGTGGAATTGTGTTATAGACCATGCCCATTTGAGTTTTTGCTTTGTTGGAAAGACAAACCACAAACTAAGCTAGATGGAAACTTGCAGAAATTCAAACTGAAATACTACTGAAAACATTTTAATATGTTAAGCAATTGAATATTTCTGAAATAAATGTTCCAAATTCATGTCAATATTTAATTCATATTCACATTCCATTTCACCATGGCTCCATGAGACTCATGATGACTTCTGCAGGTTAGGTGTCTTTGCAATAACCATTGTTTGGTTTTTTTAAGGCTCTGTTTCATGGTGACATTCTTTTGCAGGGGTCTCTAACTGGGGTGGCTATGCCATTGCCTGCGCCCTGTATGTTCTCAGCACTTGTGCAATACATGACCGCTACCTGAGGAAAGCTGTTGGGTTTCCACGGCTGTCGAAGAGGACGGTCTGGCTGTCGGCACTTCCATCTGTTACCAAGGTAATTTCTGTAGGGCCAGGGAGTTATGACTTGCTTGTGACCTGTAGATGGAATTGGCTACCACCCACTAAATCCTGCCCAGTCCAGTTCAATAGCTTGCTTTCTCATGGTCTTTTGGTGACTTTTGGGAATCCTTGGTGAATGAGCAGCCACACTGTACTTAGAATATTCTGCAAAGGATTCAAGAAAGATTGAACATAAAAATCCTCAAAAATGAATGTATTTGTGTGCTGCAACTTCAAGCACAAGGCAGAGCTACAATTCTATGGGCAGTGCAAGAAATCCTTGTATTATGATACAGTGATTAAGATTCCCTGTTCACTTCCTTAGCATCGTTCATGGTTTTATAAATCTCTGTTGTATCCTCCTTTAGATGTCTCTCTTCCAAAATCAAAAGTCACAGCCCTAATACAGCAGCCACTCTATACTTCTGATCTTTGCACCTAACTTCCGATCTCTCCACCTTTTCTACTTACATTAGAACATTTCTATAATTAGTTTTTAATATTTCTAAATTAAAGTTGGAGAAAGACTTGCAGAGGATTGTTTTTAAATGTGCTTTGACTAATACAGCTCTGAACAGTGTGATATTCTGAGAATGCAAAGGTTTCAGACTGAGAAGAGGTAAAATAACTGAGAGGGGTGAGAAGTGACTGCGATCTGTGCTCATCCTGCTAAGCACGTGGCTCTATTTTTAACTTGGCGGTGTTTAAAAAAAACCCAACAAACTCAATTATCAAGTAAGGTTTGTTCTACCATATTTGTGATAACTTAGAAACTTCAGTTCTATTGGCAGAGTACCTCTGTAGAGACTGGGACAAAACCAGTAAGTTTGTGACTTCTAAGAATGCTAAGCAAAATGTAATCCATCTACCATAGATATTGCCCACAACAGTGAAGTATTTCTCCTGAGATGACAGTGTGTTCTGCGTGAAATTCCAGCAAAGCATCTTTTAAGTGTTTTAGAGTAGGTCTTTTTTTAAATTTTTTATTTTGATTTTTTGTCTAAAGGTCATAAAACAAAACTGATCCCAATGCTAACATAGCCATATAGCTACATACATATCCTTTGACTTAAGAAAGCATATGGCACCTTTAAGTGCAAACTTTTCCAAAACCAAAATTCTTTTAACTTTTTAAATGGTTTTTTTCCAGTTACATCTATTTTTTTTTTTGCCCTTTAAATGAACATATCCTTAAAACTACTATGATCAGAATTCCTGGTAATGCGATACTGTAATTAAATGTGATATTGTGTACAGGAAATCCTTCTTGTTTTTGTTTTACTAAGCTATACAGCTGGGAATATTGATAGTGATCCAATAACAGGCTATTGAAAGTGCACTACTAAAATCTAATGAGATAAAATTAATGGAAACAGTTTTGTGGAGGAGAGATAATTACTAAGTGGCTGACAAGAGAATATGATATCTTTAATTATAAATTATGCAACAGTAAACAATGCAGAAGATTGAACATATTCATGTTCACATACTCCATTAGTATAAAAAAAATTCAAACCATTTATGTTTATATGGCTACTTTCTGCCCAATCCAGTTTCTTTTAGTGCAATAATAATTACCCTAGTAAGGTAAAGAGCACCACCACACATACCCACCTCGGTGTTTAGATTTGTCTGTAATTGAAAATAAGACATTTGAAGGAGCGCCTAAGCACCAAACAGCTATTTTTCTTCCAAAAATGGCATTCCTTCCATGAAAACGATAGATCATAATTACCAAATGAAGTTTTCCTCTGAAACACAAAGACTATTTCTCTGCAGCCCTGTGTTCAAGCAGTGTCAGAATTACATTGCAACAAACCCCAGAATTGTGGAGCTCTCCACTCCCACTGACCAGAACACCAGGATTGTTCTCAGCAGGTGGATTAGTTTCTATGTATATTTTAATGAGAGACTGCAAAGCATTTGTTCCTTGTTGAGAACGAGCAAAGAACAATTTGATCTAAACAATCATTACTTACCTTTCAGTTCTGGAGTTGAATCACAATTATGTTGGTTAATGCAATATTGGTTTGATTTTTCAGATGTTCATGGTACTTTTATACTGATGTGACTATAGGGAAATATATTAATTCATACATATCCAAACATACCTAATGCTGAGTATCCTACAGTCAGCTCTGCATTTCCTTGCATTTCACAACCAGGTTAATGTTAGGCAGTTGTTCTTTTACTGAAGTCTTTATTAATGGTAAGAAACTTCTTACCATAGTGCTGTGATAGTTTCACTGGGCCAGCCCTTGGCCAGCAGCCAACACAGATGTTCACCCACTTCCCCCTCCACCCCCAGGGGATAGGGAAGAAGACTGGGGGACAAGGATTAGGAGACTTGTAGGTTGAGATAAGAACAGTTTAATAATAGAAAGAAAACTTAAAATAATACTAATATTAAAATAGTAGTGATAATGATAACAGTAATAAAATATGCAAATGGATGATATCCAGTGCAGCTGCTCACCACCCACTGACCAAGCCCGGCCCGTTCCCAGATAACGATCCTGGAGGAGCAACAATCCCGAACCGAAACCACAATCCCAGAAGAGCGAGAGCCCGAGCGAAAGCCAGAGACAGGGCCAAAAGACCCTCACTAATGTACTGGACATGATGGGATATGATATGGAATATCCCATTGGCATATCCAAGTGCCAACTTAGCTTATTAATTTAAATATTCCTCACGCCCTTAGATCTTGCACTTGTAGACTGACAGAACACAAAGTCCTTCACTTCCAGTGACAAAAATGCAAACACTGGTGTGTTATCAGTGTCTCTCTCATAACAAATCCCAGGCTGAAAGCAAAATGCAGCACTATTCTAGCTACTGAAAAGAAACCCAGCTCTGTTCCGGCTAAAAACCAGGATAAGTATTTATTTTTAAATTATGACCTATAAGAATATTAATTACTTTCTAAATGAGGAATATATAAAGATGTTACATTTGTTTTAGTGTTTTTAATTAGCTTTGCCATTGATAAGGGAGTTTTTTCCTTTAATAATGTGAAAATTAGCAAGTCCTTTTTCTATTAATTTGATTATTTTTTTGGTTACCCCACTCCCAACATAATTATTTAGTAAACAGAGAACTGCAAGCAAATTGCAGCACTTCACAGCTGAGGGAGGGTACTGTGCATTGTGTATGTTCCTTACAAATGCAAACAATAGTATACAGTTTATCAGACACAGTCATATAGTGTTAAGCAAGCAAGCCTTTTTTCCCCCCATGTAAGCAGATGAAAGAGCACCAACATGTAAATACACAGGAGTAACAATTCAAATAACAAATTACATTTTACTTATCCAGTTCAGGTGTCTCTGCTGTGACACGAGAGATCTAATTTGCCCTTTGCATATAGGTACTTGGTGCTAAGAAAAGCCTCTATCATGCAGAAAGATCAGGTGCTTAACTCTGCATTCATACATTCATATCATTCGTATAATATAAGCTGGTGTATATTTATAATTTTATAAACTACAAAGTAGCACTATTTATGCTACCAATGTATCCAGATAATTTCCTTAAATAGCTGTATCATTGCTGTATTGTTACGTGGTCAAGACTGACACCGTGTAACTGTGCATACTTTTTCTTTAATAGAAAGCCAGTGCCTCATTTAACTTTGTTGCAGCTGAGAACTAGGATGCATTACCAGGAAAACTAAGACAAATGTTTATAAAGTACATTCAGAAAACAAGTTACCAAATTATACAAAGTTCTCTGCTAACTGACCATGCAAGGTATGCTTCAGTTCTTTCTGAAATGTTTATTTTTTGGCCATATACAATATTATGTAAAATACAACCATATTGTATCTAAATTCAGATCTAAAGCTATTGCATTCTTAATGGTTTAGAAGTCTTCCTAGAAAAAACCCTAACATTTAATAAAAGAATATTATATGTTTTAAGTTTATAATTTATTTGTCATTAATTTGTGTCCAAGAGATAAAAGACTTTGCTAGAGGTTATTGTGCAGGAATATCAAACAAGAAGTGTTTCAGTCTGTAGAACTGCTTGTCAGGGACACTAGTAGGGCTGTTTCAGTAGCAATTTTGGTCAAAGCAGGGTCTCACACAAATGGAAACAGAACAGTAGACCAAGGACCAGAAAAGACATTCCTAGCAAAGAAAGGGAAAAAGATAGGTGCATGACTATCTCAAGGTCTTATGTAAATTACCACAGGGCTGAGGTAGGGCGAAGCTGAAACATGTCTAGGCTTTTTATTTTTCTTAGATTTTTATTAACAGAGTTAGAGAAATAAATTATTTTTGTAGTAAATACTAAGACAGTAGGAAGAGTTTTACTGTATACGTTTCATGTCAAACCAAAAGCAAAGCAGTTTATGTTAGACATACCTCCATTTGAAAGCAACTCTTCTAATTTCACTGTTCACGTTACTAGAGGTCTTGTGGAGTTGATTTTTTATCCCACCTTTTCATCTTGAGATGCTAACTGGCCCGTAGTTCACAACCAAGGATTTTGTTCCCTCTGTGTATTTTTAACAGCTCAACTTGGAACATGCTTTGCTATCTGCTTACCTTACTGTTAAGCAAGAAAATAACTGTTATAAACATGAAATTGAGTTGCAGTTCTAAACAAAGGAAAATATGCTATTTCAGAGAATCCCAAGGAAGCACAACTTCAGGGTTTTCTTTTTTCCCCATCCCTTTTCTAAGCATCCAGAATTCTCATAAAATCAGTAGGAACAGAGGCTAGAGCAAAGGGCAGGCAGAGATCACAGAAGATGCAGGAAGGTGATTGTGCAGCCTGTTCAGGTATGCTCTGCAACCTTTTTTCCTGATGTATCCTCTTTCTTTCTGCTCTTTTTCTTTAAAAATCCATCTGCAGCTAGCTGCTGTGCTGGGGAAATGACAGGTAGTTTTTTGAGATATTTTGTGTGGAGGTTCCTCTGATTCTATTTTGTGCAATATGGGAACTTGAAACCAGGCAGAAAGGATTCATGCTTCTGAATTGTCACCAACATCTTGTTTGAGGGAGCATGGAAAACAATAATGTAATTTGGTAAACAGTAGTCAAGAATATAAGCCTTGTGGCAGTCCCTCAGTTGCAGGTACTACCTATATTCTTTGGGACAAGGTTTAAAATAAAGGTCTTAATGAATGCTCTTGTCTGATTCACGATTTTAATTATATTCTATTTATTTGGTTTTTAAGGAGGAAAAGCTTCTGAAAACACTTGTGCATCATGGAGTGCGCAGTGGAAAAACGGCCAGCCTAGAAATGGAAGTGGATGGGCTGCCCTTCTACAACACCCATTCACTCATGATTGAAAAGCTGCTGCAAGAAGTGCAGCAGTGACTGCCCCCAGTGATTTCTGTACCAAGAGTTGCTCCCATGTTATTTCTTTATTCCCCAGGCTTTCACAAGGCATACAAGATCAGAAAAAGAGGACTTTTCATCTCTGATGTCTTGGCTGCGCACAACCTTTCATTGTTACCCTTACATCTCTGTGAAGCGAGAAGGGATATCATCATGATTTGGTCTACCTTTCTTTTCTGTAATTTTATAATGAACAAAGGGTATTAAATGATACTGTATACTAAGAGGTGATCTGGCTTGTACAAAGAAAGCTCATCATTAAAATGAAATATTACTGCAGTGCTGTTCCTGTTTTACTAACCTCATAACTGCAACAGGAAGTAACTCTTGTAGCAACTTGGATTTAAAAATACCTTGTGGTGGGGAAAACAGCTGCAGTGGAGGGGGGAGGTTCAAAACAAAAAAAAACCCCAGCAAGTGTTACAGTAGTGAAAGCTGTTAAATACAGCCCCCCTGCACATCTCCTGTAGGGCCTCTAACGCTCTGCTTCTGGCGGTGGATAATTTGTGGAAGAGGAAATATGGGGAGAGCTTTAACTGAGCTAATGAAAATAAGGGCAGCACTGCAGATGTTCTGTGTAAAGGGTAGGCTGTACCCTTTGCCTCCTTCTTATTAGTAGTTTGCCATTTATATATTTTGTCCCTTTCTGAGTAATACAGAAAGGTTGTAGGCACTTCAGGGTCTCCTGCAGTTAAGAATAAATGAATTAAATACATAAATAATGATTAAAAATAATGCTTAGAAGGTAAAGCATGATTAGAAATTAAAAACATTTGCATTCAGTATGAAATAAAATTATGTAAATTAACATTAGATTAATTCCAGTTACAGAAATTCAGCTCCTGATGAGACTGAGTGAAGTAAAATTAAATTATATCTCAAAGGCCTACTAATGCTGAACCACTACATGACAAATGGTTATGAATTGTGCCTGACTTTTGTCATTTAAAGCTATGATTTTACTTCAACTCCAGGTGAGGGTCAGGGCTGAAATTCTGCTAGTTGTCAGCCCTCGCAGCAGAGAGGACAGGGTATATTTGACACTGCACCTCTCAGGCACTGATGCCTTAGCTGTCATAAAATGATTATGGTGGTACAAAAGGCAAAAGGCAAACATCAAACCACTGAGCTTTAACAGGATGAGAATGGCAGTTCTGTGTAGCCACCGCTTTTTCTAAAGGACAGCACGCTTCCAGCAGCCAGCAACACCTTGTATCTACTTTTCTTTCTGGCAGGTGAGTTTTATTTTCCTTCTCTTATGTAAGACAATCATCTAACTTTTTGAGAATGAGAAAAATCAATTAGTTCCACAAACACCAGCATACTTTGAACATTAATCTTCTGAAGTCCTTGAGAATACACAGCCTTTAAAGACTTAAAACAGTTGAACACATGCAAGAGAAAGAAATCTTAATGGCAGACTTGCTGCTAGATGTTCAGACTCACCAAAGCTCCCAACATTTATTTTATGGATCAGTCTTTTTTTTAGATTCATGTTATTTAAAACCTTCTTGAAGGATGTTGCATTAAACTTTTTTTTAAGTTTTACTATTAGAAAATAGCTCCTTTAAAAGTCTTCAAATTCTCCAAATTATAACTATTAAGTAAAATATTTCATATGAATGCCTTACTTTTTTGCCAAAGCCAGTAACCCTGTAGGATGGCATATGTTCACTGTACCATAGAACCTACAAAATTAAATTAGCATCATTTTACAATGCCTGTTTGCAAAAAGAGGCAGCTGATTTCCTTCTGTGTGCTACATGCCTAGTAGTTTACAGGCATATTACACTAATAGCCACAATGTATATTGTTCTTTCCAAACAGTCACTTTTGTCAAAACAACTTCATTTAGTAAGATTTTGCTCTTTTTTTCACCAAAATACAAGTTTTAACAGCCAGATTACATTAATATAAAGATGTAATTATTTACTTATCTTTTTCTCTAATGTGTATTTTTAAAATCCCTTCTCCTGTGCAGTCCCAAGCGCTGTATTTAATACGATAGCAAGCGATGTGTAGCATATCTCTAGCAACCATAGTAGGATTCTTGATTGACTATGTTCTGTCTGAGATGGAAAGAAAAACTCTTGAGAGTTACCTTCTCCTGTATGGGTTACAGTTCTGCAGTCTAAGCCGAAGAGTTACAATATATAAAGAACTGATAAAACATTGACATTAGGGTGGAAAGAAAAAAAAAAGAAAAAAAAAGAAAAAAAAAAGAAAAAAAGTCCCCCTTCTCTTGTGGGTTAGCAGGTTAGATGTTGAGAACTGTAGCAGAATGCTGGACTCAGTTATACAAGTTTCCATCTGATTTTAAACTGCAGCAGCTGACCAAGAGCTGACCACATCAAAGTACCAACTCAAATAAACCTTAATCCCTCAGATGACAATTGGATGTAATATGGCACGCTCTGCATTCCAGCTGTCTAATTTAAACAACATGGGTAACTGTAAAGAAGTAAAGCATAAACAGGACAACAAATACTTCATCCTAGAAAAACCCACATGTGTGCCTTACAGCCTGCCAGGTCACGGGAGTGCAAGTAGTTGGTTCAGTGCTTAAAGACATTCAGGCACAGCACTAGGGCAGTCGGGAGTCCCTGCTTTACAACCCTGTTGATACAGGCAGGAGATGAGTGGAAAGATTAGGAGAAAGCAAAGTGACTAACAGTCAAGAAAAAATCCATGCATAAAGCAATTAATCCAGCTTGGTGAGTGGTCTAAGTATAAAGAAATGTAAAATAATTAAACAAACCAAATGTTAACCTAAGCAAATCTAATCCCCTCCTGGGAGTTGGGACATGAATCCTTTCTGCAAGAGGAGCAAGGAGGAGAGGATCTCTAGTCTCACAAATAGAAACTGTGGGCCAAAGCCGTAAAATAGTTATTTCAAACACAGAGTGAACAAATGTAGGAAGAAAATAATAAAATCTTTCTTTATTAAACACATCCCCTAATTATTTCTAATATTGCACTCTCAGGGTGGTTTCCAGAAAACTGTTAGAATACATTGCCTTTTCGAAACTGATGACAAACAAGGCTGTCTTACAATGACTTACTTCAGATACCAAGAGTAGACCATCTGTCGAGAGAATCTTTTGACATTTTAAAAAAAGAAACAAAACTGATGATACTGCTGGAAGTTACCAGCTCCGGGTTGCAGAGAGAGAGGTGTTTTAATAAAAGTTTGAAACCAGAGAACTGACAGGATAAGGCAATATTCATAGTGTAGCAGTCACAGATACAAGAACGTATGATGAGCAGATCACAAAGAAGAAACATACAAGATTCATCAGCATGATACAGAAAAAAACCCCAAACAAACTAGAGAGGAGATAGTGGTAGAAACAATAGTATAGAGCACAACTCCCACATCTTTAACTGACATTATTTCCACTTATTCCTGTAGTTTGTTTCTATCTAAACCAGGACACATAGATCATTCATACATCATATTTCTGATACTGTATTTACTGACCAATGACCAAACCCTAAGCTACAGTCTCTGTGGGAGAAAACAGAGTTTGTTTAAACAGAGTCCATTTAACGGTTTCCCTGACAAATGCATTGCTATGTAATTGCCTGCATGGGCTATGCTGCACAAGAAACACAAATTTCGAAGGACACAATCCAAACCTTCACAAGGTTTAGTAGAACTCAGATGTAACTAAATTTGTCTTTGAACCCAGTGACTCAGAGAAGTGCACAGGTTCAAAGTGCCTTGTGTACTACCAACCTCCTGTTCTTTCCCAAGCCACCAGGCCAAATTATTTACCCCCATCAGAGCTAAGAGATCTCCTACCTCTGATAGTCAATAGGAGCCTTATGATGAGGTTCGACAGTCTGAGGTTCAACAGTCAATCAACAGACTGAAAGTCTCAGCAGCTGCCGAGTTCCTTGTGCATGTTCTCCCAGCACTTCTCACATTATTGGATTGGCTGTTTTAGGATGTTGGTTGTCACAATCTCTGCAGGCATTGCAACTGGCTGAAGGAGAAGTTATTTCAGAGGGTTACAGGAATGTTAGTCTTTTTCTTTTTTTAATATATGTAATTTGTTCTGTCTCCAAACTTTTCAACAGATAATGACAGCTTGTAGAGAATTATTTTTTCTAGATGCTACAACGGCAAACAGAAAGAGTGAAAGACAAATTCAACAGAAAAACACACCTTGAGTACTCAGCTTATTCCAGTCAATGCAGTGATCAAGACAACAGGTTTTGAGTGGTACCACAATGAAAACAGACACACGATTGTAACTGAACCGACAGCATGTGCTTTCCTCACTATTGCCAAGGTCCAAGCACCTCCAGAAATAACCTCACTGTACTGCATTGCTAAATAAGCCTTTGGGAGGTAATGCTGTTGTAACATATGGATAAATCAGATGAATGGACAAACACACATAGCTGCAGATTTTAGGTTAATGTCCTTTTTTGATGAATGCTATAGGCTACCCATGTTAGTTGTGGAATCATCCTTCAGTACCTTCATGTGATATTTGTAATAACCCTGGTTGTTGCTCATGTGGCCTGTTGGGAGTTTCTGGAGCATTCAGTGGATAGGATTCTTTCGTCTCAGTCCTCAGACACCCTAAACATGTTAAACAAGAGTCTCGCATCTTGGCAAAGTTCTGGTAAGTGCTTTCACTGGAGAAACAGTACAAGAGTGGATCAGCAACACAGTTAAAAGTAGTCAACAGGAGAGAAACATGGTAAATATTAAATATTTTCTCAGCAAATGAGCAGTTGTTCTCCAACAAGCTGCGAACCACAAGCAGGATGTGGTATGGTCCAAAGCAAACTAGAAAAATGAACACAGTGCTTGAAACCAGTCGTTTAATTTGAGTTTTCTTCTTCTTTTGAGTGCCATGACTCTTGTGGACAATTCGTAAAATCCCACAGTAAGAGAAGGCCAGCAGAAAGAAGGGGAACAGGAAACCAGCAGAGAAGCGGTAGTAATTGACGTTGTGCTCCCATTCTTTGATGGGATAATGCTCGAAGCACACCACGTGACTCTCAGCATCCATACTGATCTCCCCGTGCGTAAAGACAAAGCCACATGTCATTATTTCTTTGGTCCAGATAACGATGCTCACAACCACAGCAGCCTTCATTGTCCGAAACTGTTGAAACCGGAAAGGGTGCACTACTGCGAGATAGCGGTCAATGGAGATGCAGCAGAGGAATCCCACACTGATATAGATGTTCTCATACAAGAGGATGCCACAGATTTTGCACAGCAGCTCATTGTAGGTCCAGTTGTCATGCTGCAAAACATACTGAAGCCAAAAAGGCAAAGAAAATATGTAGAGCAGGTCTGCTACAGTCAAATTGCAAAGGTAGATACCCAATTCATTTTTAGCCTTGATCTGCAAATACCCATAGTACAGTGACAGGCAGTTAGCTGGCAAGCCCAATATAAATACAAATATGTATACCACAGGGGATAATGTCTGGTGGATATCATGATTAATAATGCACTTCTCAGTTGTGTTCTCTGTGAAATTCACCATCTTCTACCTCTCCCCATGTATCACTCATCAGAGTCCCGAATAAAGAGATGAAAATTTAATTTAATCCAGTTTCATGTACTGCTTATTTCTTCCACAAACCTTTAGGCTGAAGTGATGACTTGCTGCAGGATGTTAATAACCTGAAGGTAAAATGCACGAAAATCTTTAGAAGGGACACAATTGTCAAATATATAATACAGTTTTCAGTAAGCTGCCCTTTCCTAGCCCTAAATTTTCTCGTAGCCTTTGGTAGAAGATAAAGCCTGTCTGGGAAATCATGATGCACATGAGTAAGTACTTACCAGAAAAGTTCTAAAAAATTTTGTGTCCAAGAATCCCAAAGCAAATTACAAACATTTGTTGCTTTAGCTTTGCAAGTATCTAAAAGGTGAAGAACTATCATCTGTTTCGCAGATGAGGCACAAAAGCAGTAATCTGATTTGTCCCTGATTAATAAAATGTCTCTGGCAAACCAGCAGACCAGTCAGACATCCTCAGAGGATGCAGGGTGCACAAAACAGCTGATATTTAATTATAGTTTTTTGAATTTCCCTTTAGATACAAGATACCATGAAATATGCAGTTCAACCCCTCAGGATGAAAAAAAAAAATTGAATTTTTAGCAGTCTCTCTTACAGTTATCTGTAAAGACAATCCTGAAAGCAAGCTATCTTTCTCTGTTGGAAGGACACTGTAAAAATCTGGTACAACGTATCCCCATGGTCTCAGTCCTACAGGACATGTTATTACAGATTCCTTATTTGCCATCAACTCTCAAAAACACTAATTTACTGTTGCTATCTATACATTTGTATCTTTCCTTTTCATTTTCCTCAAATATGAATATAATTGTTTTCACCTGAAGAATCTTCTATAATCCAAGCACATACTCATACAAACCATTCCTTTACTATGCTATAAATATTTAAGATACATCAAAATAACCTCTAACAAAGGGTTAGCACTTGGTTCAACTAGGACAAGTATTCAGCCTTGAGCCAGCTCACAGTGATTAAACCCTAGACTAAACGAAGTATCACATTCAGCATTTTATCACCTCATGGGATATATTCACACTGGCACAAATGCTCAGGACTGGAAAACAGCGGGGCAAACTCTTCCCGCTCTGAAGGGGGTTTTATGTTTTACCTGATGATACAGAACAGCCAGACTGTATTTCTTTCAGTTTCTTCCCAGCAAATGCACAGTTGTTGTGTATACTTTTGTGTACTCTTCCTACAGCCTCAGTTAATATGGATGCAAAAGGAGGGAGCACTATCCACAGACAAAGATAAGGCTTTGTTGTTTTTTCCTTTTTACTATCCTAATTTGTATTTTTGTCATCATCTTCTGTCCTGTCTAGGAACATACAATTTTTTTCCAAGGGAACCCCTATGAAAACATGACCACACTACAGTAAAATTACCATCAGCTGCAGCATTTCAGGGTGTTACTTGTCTTTTTTTTTTTTTTTATAAATGCTTTTTTTAAATAGTGGCAGGCTTTACTCCTCTAGAAATTGAAAAGAAAATAACTTCCTTTTGGCCAGAAAATAAGTGACCAAACCTGCAAAGATTTTCATTGTTTAGCTTCAGCCGGTGTAGCACAGTCCCACAGAAATCACAGCAAACTTAAGGACACATGTAAATATTTAAGAATTAGAACATGGTTTTCATTCCTTTTCCTCTTTTTCTGACCAACAGCCAGAACATCAGCCCTAGTTTTGGTGGAAGTATTCTTGGGGATCTCAGATACCTCCAGTCATGGAACAACAGGCCAATATCACAGAATCACAGAATATTAGGGATTGGAAGAGACCTCGAAAGATCATCTAGTCCAGTCCCCCTGCCGGAGCAGGAACACCTAGATGAGTTCACACAGGAAGGCGTCCATCTCTCTCAAAACGTCTGACTTCCTTGTCCAACGCAACTTGTGTGAAAGACTGGTCAAGTCTAGCACAGCACAAAAGCTCTGCTCCTCTCCTGTCACTCTCCTGCAGCTCCTTTGGGCGTCAAGAGACTCACCCCCTCCACTGTGAGCCTCCACAATAGCTATCACAGATAAATCAAGCACAAGCAGGAGAAACGCTGCTTAAAGGACCCAGTCACAGACACCTGCGGTTCAGTTTGAAGTTTGCTCCAAGAGATTGCCATAGCATTCCTACGGAACAACAATGACAATTGTGTGCTCCGTTAGCAGAGCAGGCGCGTACAGCAGAAATTACTCACTAAAGTTATGTACAAATTTCCTAAAGGACTATTACTTAGGGGCCATTAGCTCCCCTGGAACACTGTCCATTTTCTCAATGGCTTCATAACCATCATGCAGCTCTTCTGTCTACAGGAGACCTGGCTCCACGCCCACAAGGATAACACACAGAATCTTTCCTGAGGCAGCCTTGATAACCTACTTACCCCACCCCATCTTTTTCAGTCCAGAGCTCCAAGCCAAGTACAACTGTATTTGAGTTTGCATTTGATACCATTTCATTTCTGTATAATAATATGGTGACTTTTAAATGTAAAAGTTTGCCTGCACAGGATGATTGGCACACCCAGTTATAGGCTAAAATGCCTAAAAATCTGGAATCTATCATCTAATCTACCAACTAAAAGTGTCCAGTCAGTGTCCAGCTCCTGCTGACAAGGCCAAATAGTAATTCAAAAGCTTTTGCCAATTTTTAAAAGTCAGAACTGTCTTTATATGTCCAGCACAGTTCTACAGTGCAGTTTCGTTCAGTGTTGCCCAGTGAGTCAATATGGATCACAGTGTGAGAAAAAGCAGATGTGCTCCACAGTTGCACTGGTTTTTGAAAATGTTTCTTTTTCTCTAAGAACTCAAAATGGTTTTATTAAATTATGTTAATGTCACAGAGAAAATGACTGTAAAAATCACTTCTGTTTAGCTTAAAAGTGTTGCCACAATGCCGAATGTGAAGAAGGCAGCAAAAGACTCATTGATATGACATTATGCTAATATAAGATACACTTATGATCACAGCAACATTTCCTGCTCTGGGAGGAAGTGCTGGAGTGGCCTGTTTCAGGGGGCAGGAAGAGAAGGCTGGCTGTTACAAATCTCTTTGCCTTGTGCTAACTAACCCTCTCTGATTTCAAAGATAGGGATGAAAAACAAATGTCTAGATTCTTGCTTGTGCAATAGTTGTCTTATACTGCTCTTCTGATCATCAGCAGCAGTGAGCCAGGAAACCCTTCCTTCGTGTCAGGCTCCTCAGTGGGTGGGCTCTGGGTGACCTTTGTGCCCTCTGACCCCTTGTGCCTGGCTAGGGACTGGCTCAGTAGCCAAAGGGAAATATAAAGGTAGCTCTCCTTTCCTCCAGCACCAAGTACACTAAACTCTGCTCTGCACCAGCCAGGGAGTGAAACTGCATGATTTTTGAACAAATCAGGTATCAAAGTACTGCAATGGCAGTGTTAAACAAATGGGTGCAGAAGAGCCCACCCTGTTATTAAGAACATAATACACAGTACTTTACAAGCTGTCTGGAAAAGGGAAGCTGAAGGAAAAGTGATGCAGGGTATGGGAGAGAAAAGAAAAATAGCTCCCCCATTACTTACTAACCTTGTCTGGATAGGGGGAGGAGAAAAATGAAAAAAAGTTGCTGTATGGAAAACATCTGGGGTGCAGATAATCATAAAGCTGAAAGCAGTTACAAACAGGAACACAGAGGCATTCCTTTTAGACAGCTTTAATATGGAAGTAGTGCAGCTGTGTGATTTTTTTAGAGCACAGTTTATGTAACAATTTCAGTATCATGAGTCTGCAGACATTTCCAGGCAATATTTCTCTCTCATATATGCCCACATCTTTTAGATGATACATATCTAGGCCCAAGTCTTGGCAACAAATTAGAAGACTTTCATCGTCTACATGAGCTTCAAACAATTCTCTTGTTCCTGGATTAAAAATAAAGCCAAGGATCCCTGGGCTTCAGAAAGCCTTACTTCGTGTTGGTTTAAACAAGCCAACTTTCATTACTCACTGGACAGTTCAACAACAGGTTATTTCTTTCCCAAGTCCTTTGTGCCTTAAAGGTTCACAAACCATGACTCCCCCCTGCACCATGAACCACGGAGCAGCTTACGTGTGAAGCCCTGTCTGCAGAGAAGGCTGCTCAGAGCCACTTGCAACAACCGCCTCTTCGGCTCATCCCAGTACTAGCTGGAGCCTGGGTGGGTTTTTTCAGCTTCAGTGAACATTGTTAGAAGGCAGAGCTTGAGAGGGAATAGAGTCAGCAGCTGCATTTTAGGGCTGGTGAAAGCCAGGGAGGAGAGGAGGGAAGACACAGAGGCAGCAAGGGCAGCAGCACTGCAGTCAGGCAGTTTGGAAGGCTGCTTTAGAGATGCTGCTGCAATAGGAGACACACGATTCATCAAGAAACAGTCAGACCAATCTAATCTCCTTGTTTGATGAGGTATGTGGCTCAACAGCTAGACAGGGAACAACAAGTGTAATGCATCTTGATCTTATGAAGGCTTTTGATACATCCCAATGTACATTCTCATTAACACCTGGGAAATTGTGCAGGTATTATGTACTGCTGGCTGTGTTACACGGCCACATTCGGAAAGCAGCAACCTGTAGTTAACCACGGATCTGGAATGATGGACTGAGTTGAGTGGGCAATAATCTGCCCTTTCCAGGATGGCAGTCAGTAATATTTTATCTATTCATAATTTCCATCCCATTCAGAATGGGATAGAAAATGCACTTACTAAATCAGTAAATGATACTGACTTGGGAAGGAATATATAACACAAAGATGATTTAAGATGATCTTGATCTGAACACAAAACAAAATCCACTGAGGGCAAATGCAAAATCGCTGTGCTTGGCAAGAATAAAAAGAACCAAATCAGATTGTCAGTATGCAATGGGGAATATCTGGCTACGGGGAATACCTGGCTATGCAGCAGGATGGATAACAATGCACTTACTCTGTGACTGAAAAGAATGACAGTGGGAGGCAGCATGCAAAGGGCACAAACTCAGGTGTTCCCTCTGCTCACCACCAGTGAAGTCTCTGGAACTTTTTGCACTCCAAGAGATACACAGGCAAATTAGAAAAAGTCCAAATATTTTGGGCAACTAAACTATATAATCCCCATTTCTCTGTTTTCAAAATTATATTCCCTTATAGACAGGAGTTTCCTGAAGGTAAGTTGGTAGCGCTTGTGAAGCACTCAAATGTCCTACCTACTGCTGTAGATAAACAAATGGGCAACAGGCACGTTAGCGGTGGAAACAATTCTGGTGAATACGATAGAGTGGAGCTCCACCTGGGGATGGATGAGGAGCTAACCGAGAGTCTATGGGTCAGGATTAAAGGGCAGGGAAAGGGGATGTTACAGTGGGGATCTGCTACAGGCCACCAGACCAGGGAGACTGAGCAGATGAGGCTCTCTACAGGCAGTTAGGAACAGCTTCACATTGCCAAGCCCTGGTCCTCATGGGGAACTTCAACCACCCTGACATCTGTTGGAGGGACAACACAGCAGGCCACAAACATGCCAGGCGGTTCCTGGAATGCATGGATGACAGCTTCCTTCTCCAAGTGGTTGAGGAACCAATGAGGAGAGGTGGCATGCTGGACCTTGTTCTCACCAACAAGGAGGGGCTGGTGGGGAATGTGAAGCTCTCGGGGAGCCTTGGCTGCAGTGACCAGGAAATGGGGGAATTCAAGATCCTCAGAGCAGTGAGGAAGACACACAGCAACCTTACCACCCTGGATTTCAGGAGAGCAGACTTTGACCTCTTCAGGGATCTGCTTGGTCAGGTACTGTGGGATGAATTCCTGGAGGCAAGAGGGGCTCAGGACAGCTGGCTTATACTCAAGGATCTCCTCCTCCAAGCCCAGGAGCAGTGCATCCCAAAAAAGAGGAACGCAGGCAAAACCAGCAGGAGGCCTCCATGGATGGACTAAAAGCTTCTGAACAAACTTAAGCTCAAAAAAGGAGCCACAGAGGGTGGAAGGAAGGACAGGCAACCTGGGAGGAATACAGAGAAATTGCCCAAGTGGCCAGGGATCAGGTTAGGAAAGCCAAGGCCCTGACAGAAATTTGGCCAGAGATGTCAAGGGCAACACAAAAAGCTTCTACAGGTACGTTGGGGAGAAAAGGAAAACTAGGGAAAATGTGGGCCCTCTCCGGAAGGCAACAGGAGATCTGGTCACCCGGGACACTGAGAAGGCTGAGGTGCTCAATGACTTTTTTGCCTCAGTCTTCACCAGCAAAGGCTCGTGCCACACTGCCCAAGTCCTAGAAATCCGAGGAAGGGTCTGGGAGAATGAAAAGCTGCCCACTGTAGGAGAAGATCATGTTTGGGACCACCCAAGGAACTTGAAGGTGCACAAGTCCATGGGACCTGATGTGATGCATCCCTGGATCCTGAGGGAACTGGCAGATGAAGTTGCAAAACCACTATCCATCATATTTGAGAGGTCCTGGCAGTCTGGTGAAGTTCCCACAGACTGGAAAAAAGGGGAACATCACCCCCATTTTTAAAAAGGGAAATAAGGAAGACCCGGGGAACCACAGGCCGGTCAGTCTCACCTCAGTGCCAGGCAAGATCATGGAGCAGACACTCCTAGAAACTATGCTAAGGCACATGGAGAATGAGAAGGTGATTGGTAACAACCAACATGGGCAAATCATGCCTGACCAATCTGGTGGCCTTTTATGATGGGGTTACAACACTGGGGATAAGGCTAAAGCAACTAATTTTATCCTTGTTCATCACTTGGGATAAGGCAACATATTACACAGCTGCTCTTAGGGGCACAATGCAAAGCCATGGAGATATTCTCAAGCTAGCACTGACTGCTATTTCAGGGACCAGAAACAGCAAAGCTGCAGCAGTGTGATGCTGGGACTGGCAGATCAAAGAAAAAGGGTGCAGGAAGAAAACCAAAGTAATTCCAGTTCCACAAAGGTGCTCAGATTTGGCTCAAGCATCTTGGCAGGGCACAGGGTTTTGTTGAGCTCAGAGTTGTCATGACTCACGTGGAGGCAAAAGTCCAGTAAAAATAACAGTTCCACTCATTAAAGTTTACAGCTTAGTTTAAATATGCAAGTGGGCTAAAAATTAGGTTTCACTAGAAATTTTAATATTTCTAATTCCTGACTGTAGTGTACTTGACCTTGATGCTCACATTCTTTTAGAGTAGCTCATTTTATGTGCATCATCAATGTATCTTCTAAGGGCATGGGATTAATTTCTCTACTGATCATTTTAATTGGATCAGCTTCTAAACCATTCTCAGTGTATTTGGAATTAAACATATACCACTTTAAAGACAGACACTTGGTCCCTAAGGGTATAAATTATAAGTGACTACAATAGAAAGTGTGCAGAAATTTTGTTTTCATCAAACATCTGTGTGAATAGCAGTTGGCTGCAAGGAGTTTTGTTTCTGTCTTCTGCTGGTTGTGTTGTTTGTAAAGCAGAAAGGCTACCCCTCTGCTATATTTATTTTCCATTTTTCTTCTGACTGCTTTTTTGCATTAGAACAAACTCAGTCTGTCCTTCTCTTTGCAAGACAGTCTTACTGGGGGCATACAGTGAAAAGGGACTGAAACCATCTTATGCATATTGGGGGAAAAAAAAGGCAAAACCTTAATTCCTCCTTAAACTGAATTCCCTTCTAAAGTCAATTTAGGTCTATACACAATCCATTCAGTGTTTTAAAACTTGTGAGTGGATCTTTCTAATGTGAACCTCTGTGTCAAATCATTACTGCTCTCTGTATCTGTTTCACTGGGAGAAAACTATAAAAGCATTCTGTAAATTACAAAACACTTTTGTCAGTACTGTATGACTCCATTTATAAGTCTATTGTCAAAGAAGGAAGCCAGCAACATTTTTTCAGAACCCACATAAACAAAAGACTAATTAGTCACCGATGTCCCACTTCCCCTAACATAGACACGCAATTATTCACAGCATTGGGTAAATCAAAGTGATATCCTGGGAATTTGTCCCAACTTCTTAATTTCTGCTTACCAAATTTCTCTGAAGTAAGCTAATTACAATAAATATTTCACTGCTAAAACTTCCGATGCCACCTAGTCCCCAGTGGTGTGGTAGTTGAGGGTTTCATGCCCTTAATCTGTAAATTTGTCTTTAGGAATTGATCATGTGGATTTGAGTAACAGGTTCACATTAAAATACTTGAATCATGAATCTTTTTTCCCCTCATAGTGACTTTGATGCTTTTTGAAAGCACTAGATTGGACATCATCATAAACTGAGAAGTTTGACCTGTGCAGCCTAACATAAGTAGTGTGAGCTGATGAATGCAATGCAGCTAGAAGCCAATGAAGATAGCCCACGTATATTAGCCACATAATTAATTCAAGTAATTTCATTATTTGATGTAAATGTAACTCTAAATGTAGTTCCAATGCTCATTTCCACATCACTAATGTCATGCTTATGTAGTTTAATCTTACAAGTGCCCTGACCCACAGATCATGAAGTTCCATAAGCAATAGTTGAATCAGTATGGATCACAAACATAAACGTTCTATATTCATCCCATTTCTTAAGTCAGACAAACTGACTCTCAGTTAAGCAGAAAGCCACCTAGAAGGCAAGCAGCTGAGCACTTCTGAGTGGCTGTAAGAGAGCTGAGGTACCACACACCAGTAACTTGACAGTACCCTGTAGGCTACAATGGAAGAGGTCACAGGGAAGACTTGTTGCAACACAAAACTTACATTCCTGGCAAAAGTCAATATTTCAGAAAAAAATGCCCTGAATAACCCAGGTGATTGTTATCCTAGGCTCACATTTGATATTTTAATTAGAGCACCAAGCATCCAGCTTCTTTTTACCTGTTGTGCAAACTGCTGTATACAACATATTATATATCACATCTGATATGAGAAATCAGTAATAAAGCATATCCTATTTTACAGGAGAATGCCAGGAAGGATGTGGGGGTTCCAGGGGTCATGTACTGAACAGGAGTCAATAACACTTTTTGTTGTAAAAACAGGGAAACACCCTACCACCACCCCATATCACACTAGGGTGTCTCAGCAGGCTGTAGGTACTACCCCTCCGTCCTGTGCACCTCTGCAAGTCTCTGCAGAGGTGCATGGATCCTCTGGGATTTGCTGACTGTGATCAGGAGAAGCACAGAGGAAAGGTCAGAGGCAGTAAGGCTTGTTTAGTCTAAAGACGACCAGATTGAGGACCAACACAGCCACAATCTTCAAACACATTAAAGATTGCTGTGAAGATGAAAGAAGCTGGGTTAAATACCATGAAAAAATTTCTACTAACAAGGGCAAGTGAAGCACTGCAATAGATGGTGCATAGGATGTAGGTTGTCATCATGGAAATTCTTAAACTTTAGCAAACAACTTGAGAATGGGTTCAGCTGATGCCCCTTTTGGCTGAAGGCAAGTCTGGGGAGCTCGCAGGGCCTTCCCATTCTGTTCTCCACTTTCACAGATGACATGACACAACTCAACCCTCTCTCTGACATGCAATAGCATGAGAACAAATTGTATAAGTCTGACATGAAGTAAAATCATTTCCACAAAGGAAAATTTTCCATCATTTTTTTAATGAAATGTTTTTAATTTTGAAAGTTTTTTCCTAGAAATGAAAGCTGTATCAAAGTGAAACCTATGTGACTTCACATGCACAAAAACTAAAACAAAAAATTCCATTATTCTGCTACTATGGCATTTCAGCTGCTTACAACTTTGGACTTCTTAGGTGAGGCCTGCACATATGAAGGACAACTTAACATGAAGGGTAAGGAAGACAGATAGGATAATAAGCACAGTTAGTACAATATCTCAGACTACTTCTTCCTCTTTACCTAGGGTGAGGGCCTTTTTACCAAATGCAAGGTCTGAGCAACTGGCTGCGCACAGCTGAAAAGAAACTACACTTTGGAAAATCCCTATGTATGGTAATAAGAAGTTCATACAATGTGTCATTTCAGGCAAGCAGTCCAAATGGTATCAGGGAGATGAATCACATAGCAGGAATTAGTCATGCCATAGTTGCCTCAAAGCTTTTAAAAAATGACCCTCATCTGCCCCCTCCTTCCTGCTGTTAAAAATCAACCAGGTGGACGATGTGACCTTTCACGTATTTCACCGCTGAGCTACTGTGACTAGCTCCTACCCACAGGGGACATCTCCTTGAAGCTTCGTGGATGACTTGCTTGACAGGACAGGCGGTGGAGGAAAACACATCACACCACTTCCTGCAGAAATCTTAAATCTCTGTGTTCTTCAGAGAACAACTTCAAATCGTCATTTCCCCTCAACTAAAACCTCAGCCAACTCAACCTTGCTCTCCCCTACAACCCTCCTTGGCACAGAAGCCAAAGCTGTCCCTATTGCACAAGAAGCAGGCAAGAAAGCAGAGATCAATCATAGAACTGCTTATAATCCTGAACCTGTGCAATGATCCTCATTTAAAACACCAATGGAAGAAAAGCCAAGATTATGCAGGTCTTACTAATTAGAAGCCACACAAGCCATTATCAACATGCCATATTATCAGTAATGAACAAGGACTGGAACAATCGAGTTGTAGCCTGAGACTGAGAAATAGGAACTTCACCCTTCTGAACTAAGTGAGTTCTGATTCATTTTACCATCTACAGCCTTGGGGAAAATCATTCTTCTGATTAATTTTCCCAAACTCTGTATTACTGCCTCTTGATGCTGCAGCCTGCTCTGACACCAGCACTGTGCTCCATCAGGCAGCACCAGATGTCCTGCACAGACATCAGTGACCTATGGTTTAGGTCATATCTGTATTGCATTTCAATGTGTTTTTTACCTCCCTTGGTTTGTCAGCATTCCCCTCTACCCCCAGCACTGCCATACAGCCCCTGCTTCACAGAGCAACTGCCCAAAGGGATCTGTGGCCCCATGGGAGTCAGCCCACAGATCTCCCAGTAGCCTGAGCACAGGTCACCCATTTATAGCACGTGGGCGATAGCGCACTGCCGGCATCCCGTTCCGGCCAGCAGGTACCCTCCGAGGCCGGGCAGAGCAAGTCAGATGCTAGCCTGTATCTCTGCCCAGATGCTTATGTCATTATACAGACATAGATGATGTGTGTATTGAGAACAATTTGCTCTCTGTACCCATATGCTCTCACAGAAAGAGGAGGGGGTGCCAACAACATGCAAGGCAGTTCCTTCTGTCGAGTCTCCCCAGCATCACTCACTGGTTACAAGGAAAAAATTTGTTCAAAACCTAACAAGTTGGAGATCAAAGCAGGGACCAAATTCTCTTTTTGCTTGCATCTTTTATAATGCCACTGCCTCCAGACAGAACAAGGTATAATTAAACCCAACTATTTTCCTAGAAATGAAAGCTGTATCAAAGTGATACACCCTCCGAACAGAACTATCTCATTAAGCAAAAGTAGTTTGGAAAACAACCAAACATCTATCTGTACAATTTTTTCTCCTCCTTTACTGATAGTTCAGTGGACAGAACTAATTTTTCAGTGCTCCTGACAACAAGTACCTTGGGACATCAATAATCAATGTTTTGACTAATAACGTTTGACAAATAGCAAAGGGTGGCAGAGAGAGAAATATTTTTCTTGCTAGGTCTAACTGAAACGTGGTCGAAATTCTGCCATGTCTGAAGAGATTGAGCACATCTCCTGTTCAAGGAGAATCTTAACATTTTCATTATTCCACACATCAGTAAATAATGATACAGTCAATAAAGTCATCTCTCTTTTAAATGCTATTTTCTGCATATATGATTCAGGATATGATTCATTTTGTACAGCAAAAGTTTCAAGACATGGTAAAGTGAAAAGCTGTTACAATATTTGGAGATTTTTTTTCATTCCCTCATTTTTCTTTGACTTCATTCTTTTTCTTCTGTTTGGGTTTATTTTAAACAAAGAGACAAAATTCATCACAGGATAGGAGCTTGTTCAACTGAAGCACCTAACATCGCGTGCACTGTCACCATTCAGAACTGGAATAATCCTTTTGCGCCTTTGTACTATGTTTGTGTTTCTGGCTTACGCTGATCCCCATTGTGCATTTCAAACATGTTTCTGTTCTACATCCAATCTTTCTAGTGTAGCACACCATCCACCCTTCCACGCACTAGCTGTGCTCATTTTTTTTCAGACTCAGTTGAGTCTTTTTTGGCCCCTGCTCTGCATTTCTTCCTTGGATTCAGCATTGCTGAGTAGGGGGGGGGGGGGGGGGTGCACATGCATTTGTGCATGTCTTCAAGTAGTTCCTATCTAGCCTGTAGAGATTTAGTTCTTCTAAGCAATCCCTTTTTGCTGCCTTTAATTAAGCTTCCTCCTTTTTTAGCAGTTTCCCTTTTGGACATTAACAAAGTTTCCTTTAGATCTAAGTCAATATTCACATGTAAGGCTTGTTCCAGTGTTGATTCTCAGACTTCTCACGATTGTGTAGAAGTCTGAGTGCCTTGCAGAAGGTTTTCCTCTATGCTCTTTCCCTCATTGTTGCTCTTGCTCCCTAGATGACTATTGAAAGCTTCAGTTCTTTCTTGTTTTTTTTTAACTTTAGGATCCAGGACTCCAACAACGTAGTCTCCAGTGGATAAATCATTCTAAACAAAGTGCAGGCATCTGTATCTGCAGGCTTGGTTACGTTTTCATTTCCTGAATTTTAATTTCCTCAATTCCCTTAATTTTAATTTAAAAAATTATTTTAGTACTCACATGATTTTATGTGCTAGTGTCTTGCTTTCATTAAGATTTAAACAAAGTCTGTCCCTCTTTTACTCCTGATTTTCTGATGTGTATGAGCCTGTCTTCCCTCCTCCATTTTCTTTTTCATACCTTGAAACTGTCTCTCTACCTCTATCTGACCTTGCATATGCTATGAGAAGGCTTCCTCAGCACACTGCTGCTGAATTCCTGTACTTCAGCATCCTAAGAGCCCAAATGTTCTTTACAGCACCTCTCCATCCCACCTTAGGATGACACTGGCGTGTGCACAAGCAGTGACTGCCTGCTTCCCCTGTGTCAGAGCCCCATCAGGTTTTCCATCTCTCTCCCGGGAGACAAATCCCACCATCCCGCCTGGAGGTACAAACTAGCCATCCATATGCTTGAAAACCTACTGACCCTTCTCTTCTTTTAAAGAAAATTGGGAAAACAACCTGCCCACAGTAATGGTATTAGTCTGGATAAATGAGGTTCAACTAAAAAATTGAAAAAATAGTTGAAGAACCATGATCTTATGGAAATGAAAAAACCCTCTTCTTTATAGTATCAGAGAAGCAACACAGAGCAAAAGCAACAACCTTACTGTAAACTGGTCACACTTCCCATCACATATCTGACTAGAGAAGAGGGAGAGAATCAGATACTCTTTACAGGGAAGTTCTGATGAACTCTTGTGCAAGAGATGGAAAAGCTGGCTCAGGAGATGTGGGCTTCCAAACTTGAGAGCTGTTCAGAAATCCAGGTCCTGCTCCAGGGTGGTGTGAAGGGGAGTAGGATATCATGGTCTCTGAAACTTGGGCACAGACTCAAATTCCAAGTAATAATAATAATGTCCTGATATGATAAGTTAAGGGATCTTAGTTCAAGCCTCTTCCTACTTTAAAAGACCACTCTTGTTTTGAAAGCTATGTCTTATCACTTCTTAAATGCAGAGCATAAAACAGATACATCCTCTAATTAGATACGTGTCTAGACACTAAATCATTATCCATCACAGACTAAAAATTCTCTTTCTTCCTTTGGCAGGTGGAAGACAAAATATTTCCAATTATAAAATGACCAAATTCTAATTGTTACTAAAATATTGGGTTATAGGAAAGTCAAACCAAGAGATCTCTCTAATAGTATTTCCATTCTTCCCCAGTGATGTTGCCCATTTTAGATTTTATTCGGGTGTCATTAAAGTGACTTAAGTTTGATACTTTGCATTTACTTTTGTGATGCATTCATTTTTGACCTCCCTTTCCGCCATTAACTATCTAACCTCCCTTCAAAGCTCATGCCTCTTTACTGTCAACCTAAAGCAAACAACATGAGTGAAAGGAAGCTTGAAAGCTTGTGGAATAAAGCAACGATGTTCAGAAATGAGAGAATCAGCTCATCCTAGCGGCAATAGCTGTCTGTAGCAATTTTTGAGTGAAGAATGTCAGGAGAACTTCTTTCATGGAGCAAAAGTAAAAGCAGCAGAGTGCCTTCTCCATTACCTGCAGACCAGATCAGTTTTGCATTTCTATTCGCCTCTGGCATGGTGACAGATCTGAGCATAAGCAACTCCAGAAGAAACTCCAAGACAACCCAGCTGGAAACAAATTTGTTGCCACAGAAACAATTTCTGGCTAGAGGGCTCCATGGAGAGGAACAGAGTATATTTTCAGGTGAGCCTGTTTCTCAACCTCCTGCTAACAAAGTGTTTCAAACCTAGTTAATTAGTCTTTTTTCTTTTGCAGGCAGATTAGCTACAGCTTCCAGATGAAGTAGTTCTGCTTTTGCTACTCGATAGATTAACAGAGTTCAGAGTGGGGTTTTTAGTGAAGAAAAAGAAATCACAGTGGGTGCATCCCTCAGAGAATAAACTACAATGTTGTTCTTAGCTGCTGCTGATTACTAATACCTTTACTTAAGATTATTGGCCAGTTTCTTCTAAACATTAAAGCTGTTCTGTGTCTTTTCAAAACCAATTGCCATCAGCTGTCAGGGACAGCAGGTTTGCAAATGCTTCAGCTGGCAGAGTAATTCATAACAAGCATTAAAAGCCACTCAGAATGAGCTTTATAGGAAAAACAAACCTCTTAGAGGAGACATTCAGCTAATTATAAGGTAATGGACTCAGAAGGCCACCACATCTGCAGTTCTCTTTCCACAGTTCTTCACTTAGAAATAATTAGCAAGTTGTGTAAATGTCCTTGTGAGTCCGAAATAACTTTCTTTGGTTATCACCAAACACAAGAATAGCCCCAGTGAATGCACCCTCAGGTCGGGTATAGAAAGACTTGCAGGGAAAAAATTTTCTTCTCCGTGCACTGTTTGATGGAATGCCAAGAAAACTCACAATTACAACGTCAGCTGGTTAATCTGAGTGACAACATCCACAGGGCTGGTTAGGGGAGGAAAACTTACATTAATGCCCACACCTTTGTACATCTGGCCCCGTGCATCTGTGCTCAGCCACAGGTAAGAAGTTTTCAGTCTGTCCAACCTCAGGAACCAGCCATCCCCCATGCTCATTCTATTTGATCACATCTAGTATGATGACACCTATGTACACCTGGTTTGGCTGGGACTCATTTTTCTCCCTTCTCTCTCTTTTCCCCATATCTCCCTTCTGTCTTTTCTTACTGTCTAGGATTGCTTAGACCCCTCAGGTCCCAGAACGAAGGAAGTCAATTTTTGTCCACCAGCCATGAAGTGAGATAAACATCTCACTGCAGATGTCAAGTGAGATGAGGTTTTTTAGTGAAATTCTGGAACTGCCATATCTTTCCTCATGTAAAACTGTGATATTCAAATGACAATGCTGTGATACAGAAACTGTCACCCCCTCAGCTGTGCCCCGCTATCACAGAACAACATACGGGTCTGGTCCTATAAACCAAACATTTTCTTATGGTGTCCTCCCCAGACCCTGGAAAGACTCCTAAAACTTTGGGCATGTACCTTCTACGTTATCATGTAAATTACAGCTGCATAGCACTGAGCTATAAATGAGCTGGAAACAGCTACCTTCTGCCTCTTCCCTCATATAACAGAAAAACCTTACAATTTCATGTGCAAAAGCAACATGATGTGGGGCTACAACAACATGCTAGCAATAAGACGGGGAGGCAGGAAGAATAGGGGTGAGGACAGTAAAAAATTTTGTTTCCTCAGAACAGGAATGGTGGAGTGGGTGTTAAATACACAGGATTGACTCACTTCTTACTGGCTTCTTGATTAAAGCCAACTAGAAAGAAGAAGTGGTCAGACACCACAGTCTCCTGGACACAGGGTGCTAATATGGAAAAAGTCACGGAGGGAGCTGATTAACAGACTGCTCAGAAAGTCCCGTAATGCTCACAATGACAGTGTCATGTCTTATGAGCCTACGTGTAGCTATTTTTCCTTGCCTCACTGCTAAGTTTCCTTAAATTTTATTAATAAATATCTGCATGTGTTCTGAACAGAAAAGGGCAGGACAAGGCTGTTATATTCTTCTAAATATTCTTCTAAATTCTCTATTTCTCAGCTCTCCTTCCCATGCACACATGAAGCTAATTGCTCAGTGCTTCACTTCTCTTGTTTCTTTACAAAGACTGTAAAGAACCAGAAAAATGTACTTGTAACACAATCTACAATAATAAACAAAGGATTTTAATCCTATTTAAAAAAAAAAAAATTCCTTTCTGATTGAATGGATTTCATTTCACTAAACAAACCTTCACATTTCAAGTTTCCCAAGTCAGGTTATGAACAGCAGCAAGAAAAGTGGCTTACTGTTTGGAAAATACAGTAATGATATACTTTCAAAATACAAAGACAAATCTATGTAGGTGTACACAGAGCACCCACACACCAAGGTATGTTGTTTAGCAGCTTCCTGTTAGGTGTATCTTTTGGTGTGTGTTCTCAGGGGAAATTAAGTATTTAAATTCTTATTAGTCATTACAAATATCTTCTATCTAGTCAACTTATACATTCCTACTAAGTTCTCTAAAAATTACGGCCGGAATTTATCTAATGGCTATTGTTCTGGTTCCCCCCTGCAAACATGCAACAGTTTCTTGGTTTATCTTAACAATTGCCTTTCATCAACACAACTTCAGCATTCAGCTCTCCTTGTGCCTAAGTGGAACTCAAGAAAGTTTTTTTGGAAGAACTTTTATTCAAAGTTCCCACTAACGGGAACTTGCCAAGGAAATTAATTTTGAAGTTGTGAGGATTTTTGGACATGTTGCTTTGGTTGAGTCCTTGGACTGCCTTGTTGTTTTGCTTTAACAATGTTAAAGCAGTTTTTGCTAGCCAAAAAACTGTCCTACCACATTTCCAGGGGTCATAACCTTATATAACCTGTCTCAGTGATGAAAAATTAACTTGATATTAAGAATGAATAGATAAAAAATGAAACTCACCTTTGAGCACAGTTTATGCAAAGGGGTTTTCCCTGCAGTGTGAAGAGCACAAAACTGCTTTTCTCCCAGGCTCCTGCTTAGGCTGCCAGCAAGACTGTCCTCCTCCCATCTGTGAGTGAGGCTGTCAGTGAAACAGTGTAGGGAAGGAGGAGGAGATTGTGTTTCAGCTCCTGTGCTCTTTATGGTTCAACTGCAAAGGAGTCAGCCCAGCCCAGCCCTCTCCTCGCTCACCCACTCATTCATAAATGAAAGAGATGAGAGTGCCAAAAGCAGACACTAAAGACAGAGATGGCAAAGCGTGCAGAGTGGTTTCGGCACCCATACCTACAGCCACAGACATGAAGCAGCAGATAACTCCACTGTGATCACAGCAGCTGGTGCAAAGCCCAAATACTGCTGCTTACAGCTTCTCTCACACACAGATGTTGCCTCATGCAGGCATATTAGAAAGTATACAAAGCATTAGTGTTGTTATTAGTATTATTTACAGTAAGTGATTCTTAGAGCTTGCTGAGATCAGACCTTCATTAGGTCCAAACACAGCAGAAGCTGATTTGTGCACAAGGGAGCATCTTCTCTTACCGTGCAAGAAGGACTGCGAGGGGGGGTTTCCTTCCCGTCTCATCCACACAGCAAGACAGACCGAGGCATAAACAGATCAAAGGGCTTGTCCAAGGTCATTCAGGAAGACTGTAGCAGATGTAAAAACTGACCTCCTGCTAACTCACGCCACTATTCTTATTCCCACAGGAGTGAAAGCTGCACCATGGGGTATTAAAGTGTCTGTCACTCAAACTGAAATGCTGAGATGCACTACTTCTTAAAAACAAAACAAAACCCCAGACAGATATGAATTACACCACTGAAATTAGAAACAAAAACTGTGCTGAACTGGTAAATAACTCACCTGATCGGTCGTGCTGCTGTAGGGATACCGGTGACCCTGCGTGCTCAGTACAGCACCTAACGAGAGTTCCCGTCTGCTCACAGTAATGGGGCAACAGAGACAAAGTCTGGAAATAGGAGTCTTGTGCAGGATCCTTCCCATTTCCAACCTGGGGGAAAGCAGAGTGACATAAGCACAGAAACAAAATAGAAACAAACAAACAAAACAAAACAGAGAGAGGATACAATGACATTTACGAAACTTGGAAATACTCCAGGAGTACCCACGGCTAACGTCAGAACCAGCAAAAATAACTTCTTACTCCGAACGCATGCAAAGGGCTCTTCAGGTATGACAGGCTACCAGATGGCAGAGCCCTTCCTCTGCCAGGGCTTCTGGCAGATCAGGGATCTAAAATTATTTATGGGGTTAAGGGATCTCGCTGAGTTTCTGAGGAGGGATGCAGCAGAAAGTAGGAAATTCTTGAACACGGTCAGAAAAGGCTGCAAAAAGCACAGAAAGGTCCTTTGCAGGCTCATTGTGCTGCTCAGTGGATGGCAGAGATGCAGACAGCATACCTGGCTGAACAGGCAAGGCTCAGGCTCCCGGGAGCACAGCCAGAGGATGAACACCCAGTGCAACATCAGAGAATATGAAGGGTTGGTATTAAATTTATCAGGGCGACTTGGAATGCTCCTTCCTCTGTTTTCTGTTTTTAGTACTCATTTAGTATTTAATTGTATTTTTATATACATATATAAGAATATAAAGAAAATTGCACAGACTGGGATCTTTCAGGAAGCAAAGTAAAACATTTGTTCCAGTGCCTTTTAATCCACAGTTATGTACCCTTGGATATTACAGCTCTTTTATTCAATTTAAATAATTTCTAAAAGATGATAAGAAAATGAAGTGCAGTTACTTCCTTAGTAATATGTGCGTTATTCTTCAATGAGGAGCAATAGGGCATTATGTTGGACTACTCGCCTTCCCTGAGAGCCTGCCACGGACACAGAGACCTCTTTGGTATCCAGGTCTCATTGGCGGCTGCAGGGAAAGCATTTCTACCTCCTGCAGGGTCCATGTTGCAGATAGGGAACAAGTCCTGAGAAGATCCACAGACACCTGACACTTCAAAGCAGAGACACCAGTGGAAGTAACATCGCGTGCAGTATCTCTTTCCTATTTCCCACCTTGGCTGCAACTCTCTGTCATGCTGAACTGTGAATATGCTGAAAGATGTGTTAGACAGATGTTAGATACAGGTGAGCAGAATATCCAGAAAGCAGAGCCAGAGCCTTGGTCATCAGACACAATATATATCTTTGAGAGTGTGCTAAAAAGGTAGAGCTTGACCAGCACAGCTGGTGAATCAGGCCTTGCAAGTGGATCAGAAACAGTCACTTCCACAAACCTCCTTTTCAAAAAATTACAGAAGAAAATAAACTCCAGAAAAATCCTGGTTTGCTTTTCTTTCATCCAGCCATTCTATTTTGTTTATCTCAGTATGCAGATGCTGCAAAACAGATCGCTAGAATAAAGGGATTTGGTGGCTTGGGCCACCCCTCCTTTGTCACTTCCAAAGGGGCAGAACCATACCTGCTGCAGACAACAGCCTACATCACACACTCAGCAACTGCATGTTGGGATGTATTTAAAACCCTAAAAATGAAAATAAATTATGCTTTTTGTAGCCTTTTTTCTCCATGAGTTATACCGCAGCTATTAACGCTGACAAATAGCTATTATTCAATGCAAGTCACAATTCTTGCTTTTTGCTCACTTTGGTCAAATCATTTTAATGTGTGTGATGATTAAGTAACTCCATCAAATTGAATAGCTCCTGGCTTGCATGCGTCACAACCAGAAGCAGCAAGCCTCAGAAAGAGTGGAACTAAACTGGCGCTATAAATGTCACAGATGCCACAGAAATACAGCAGAAGGAGGTCATCTAGACCGCCTCCTCACTCTGAGGCTCAGTGAGGAAACTCAGACCACCTCCTCCAGACCTTTAGCTTCTTCTCTTAAATCACCATCCAGAAATATTCTGCCTCTCTTCTGGCAATGTCTCCATGCCCTGGGTAGGCTTATTCTTAAAAAGCTCACACTAATACAAAAATCTTAATCTTAGATGTTTCTAATTAATTTAATTTCTTCTTGTCCTTCTGTGAATGAACATGAAAAACAGTCTTTTGCTGCCTTTCTCCATGTTAATTATTTAAAAGTCTGAGGATTAATCATATTGTCTCTCTCAGACTTTTCTTTTGTAGACTAAACTACCCTATTTTTTTAGTCTTCACAGATGATGTTTTCCAGATCTTTGCTCACTCACATTGGTCTCATTTCTAGTCATCAGCATCCTTCTCTAAGCGTATTCCAGCAGAGGACATTTCTGGCAGCATTGGCTTCATTTACTTCCGATTACCTGATCTATACTTTACCTTTAAAGGGTTAACTTCTCCATGGAAGTTTGATTTAAAGCTTTTCAAGCACCTGATTTTGTGAGGATAGGAGGAAAATAAGTAACTTACCTCTCCCTTTTTTGCAGTGATAATCCACACACATTCCCATTTCGTGTAGCTGAGAAACAAGGACTTGGTACTACTCTTCCTCCCACCATGTGCATCAGTGCTCTGCCAGCAGCATGAGAGGGCTTTGACAAAGCCAGCACCCATGAAAAGCACTGTCCTGAAGAAGTTGTGCTGATACCATGACAATATGCAAGGCCTGAGTCTGGGGTCACCTGCAAGTGGCGCCTTGATTATCGTCCCGAGGTCTCTCACACGTGATGCTGGCAATTTGGGAGTGTCCATCCTTCAAATGGTGAATTTCTGAAGATGCATCCAATCCTTAACTATTTTAAAGACTTTAATTTCTGCTAGTAAAGCCTGTTGACCAAACTTTTATCCCATTCACTGTCACACCCCACAGAGGAAGAGACAGAGTAAGGACATGCACAGGACCCCTTCCGCAGCCTCCACTGCCAGAGAGCAGTGCCTTTCAGCTGACTTGGTGGCTTAGTGCCTCAGCTCTCTCGCACTGGCCAGCACAACTCTAGCCGGGCATCAGCCAGGCTCTGCAGCGCTAGAAACACAATCTAAGACTAGGTGATTTAACTTGGGGTACTGATGCTTTTCATAATTTAACTTACCTTATCCCTTTCCAGGGATCCTCCTGGTGAGAGCATCCTTCAGCAGGTTTAAACTTCTTCTTGGCTCAAGACATTACCAAACTGGCTCTCAATTAGCACCTTCAGCAGCTACTTTGTGGAAGGTGGAAAAAAGATTGGCAGCACCTTTGCGAACTCAGAAAAACTGAGTATCTTCTGCCACCAATTAAAGCTCAGTATGGTGAGGCCATCTCAGCTCATCACAGGAATGTGTCCACACCTCATAACCAGCAGGAGATTCTCTTTCTGTCATCACCATGCTGCTGTTTCCCAAGGTCCCTCAACATCTAAATTCAGAAATGCTCATAATTTCCTACTTCTGCCTGCCTCAACAGAGGTAGGCACCTGGAAGGGTAGCAAAGACTCAGTAAACCAGATGTGGAGAGCAGGCCATCCCCACAGGTGGTGTTTTTTTATTTTGGGGGTTTTTTTTGACAGATAGTGTATACCTCTTGTGTTTCTTCCTGAGGCAGGGAACATGTTTTATTTACACTGAGAGCATACTTTAACCATGTTTTGCACCTAGACTGCAAACATCCAATACAGAGACTTCATTTCACACACTAGAAATTGGCTTCAAGTGGCTGAACTTGAAGACACCTACCAATACTCTACAGTGTCTATGTGTGGATTAGCAGTTGTCTGCAGAGGATTAAGGACCTGTAGAGGGCCAGTTGGCTTGTCCTAGAGTGAGCTGCAGGTACCTGGTTCTCTCCTTTGCCTATAAAGGCAGAAAGACCTCACTCTTACAGAGTGAAGAGTAAGGTGATATGAAAATTACACAGCTGTCCAGGAGCTCTGCCTATTTCTAATCACAGTACTGAACACCACAAAGACATAAACACAAAGAAAGCTGAGAATGCAGGAATTTCTATGCAAAGACTATCAGAATGAATAAAATTTTGTCAAAATCCAGGAGGCAGGGGCAGTGAAATAATTTGTAGTTAACACAGCTACTCCAGAGTCAAGGCTAGAATATCTCTGTTCTTGCTATCTGCAGAACAACAGACTGAGTTCATCCTTTCCCCAGATATTATGCCACTAAAGAGACATCGTCTTTGACGTGTGGCCTTGCAAGTACTGCTTGTGTGAAGGACCCATGGATGATTGTGGATGTGTTGGGAGTAACCAGCTGGACCCACTGTGAATGTATGTGTGAACTTTCATTCAGATATTGAAAAGAAGGTTGGTCACAGGCCAGTGGTGTTCTTCAAGGTGGACAACCATGTGAACTTGAGCTCCTGTGCTGATGCTCTTGACTCCATTAGCATGGCTCTGGGAATTTTAGTTTGAGAACTGTGGTCATAAGGCGGCCCATACACCAGCACCGCAATGCAGTGGGGAAGCCAGGGCCTAAAATGCCCTTGAATCAATACTTCAAGGGCAAAAAAAGTCCCTGGTCTTCAGTGACAGCAGTAGACGGTCAAAGTATGAAGGTACATCGTTCTCCAGATACTAACATTTCCCATAAAACATTGCTACAAAAACATTGTGCTAAAAACAATAGACGGGGTTACTGAGTTAGTTCACTTTTTGCTTCTCACTTTCAGTTGTAGATTCATTTGCAAGTATACTCTCCTTTTTCTGATAAGCACTGTCTGTTAAACAGACATAACCTGACAGCTTTTAACACATGAAGGGAATACTTATTTTGATTTCAGTTACAAAACTTTATGTGGGTGAAATCTGATCCAATAAAGTCTTGTTAGTATCTGTTTTCATTAATTTGCTTGATTACATAAGAAGAAAACAAGCGCGTGTTCATATCGGACAGGGTGGGAGACTGAAGGGAATTGAGGATCTGCCAAATGGGGCCCTGTTACCATTGATATGGCTGGTTAAATAAACAAGGAAAAGGATCCGTGTTCACAGGAGCTGCATGTGGGCGACAGGACTGCGCTTCAGGAATACAAGTCTTTTTCAATTAAAGAAGCCAAAATAAGCAAGGAAGGAAATTCTAAAACAATGAAAATAATGTGGAAATTCACATTGTTAAAAATACTTAAGAGTAAATAGCAACAGCATCACTTCAATATGCAAAAAGTGATACGGACCTTCTCAAATGCATCTATCATCCTTCTAGTATTTTTAAGGGCTAACAAATTCTGACAGAAATTCAACCATCAGAGATATCTGCTGGTCCTAAAACATATAACAAACAAGCTTAGAAATTGTTATAAGATCTTGCATTAAAATCCTGCTACAGATAGAACAAGTCTGTATTTATTGTGATGAATAAATGTTTGAAAGACATCTCAATAACTACACTAAGTAGGTTTTGAACTTTGAAAACAAGACTGGCTCTAGACTTCATGCAAATGTACATCTTCTGCACCACAAATACCCACAGTGGTTTATAGCACATGGTATATTTCCTGTCTCAGGGCTTGGCCATCACTCGTCATGAACACAGAGCAAAATGGAACAATACAAATGAGAAGACAATGACTGCACTATGGAGAGATATGAGGGAGGAAAGGCCCCTTGAACTGATGGCATTGGTATATATTGGGAAAATATTCAAGCAGGATTAGCAAGGACGAGGCGAGGGAGCGTGGGGAATATTTGAGACAATAGTGGATGAAGAGCTAAGGAAGCATCAGAAATCACCAAGAACAGATACGGAGATCAGGACTACAAACTGATTCAAGACTTGAAAATATGACTGTGTAACAGGTGGAGAGGTACAAAGAGATGATAAGAGCAAGAAAAAATAGCAAAAAGGTGAGGTGACCAAAACCTTTAGCAATAGAAGTGGGCATGGAAAGACCAGAAAAAGTTGGAACTAGATCTGGAAAGGAGGAGGGTACAAAAAGTGAACTCAAGAGTAGGAAACAGTTAAAGATAACATTCCGGATTGAAGAACAGAAAGGTCTCTCGTGCTTGAGAGAAGTCAAGAAGGAAGGAAAGTTGCTGGAGATAAGGTGGGCTTGGCCAGACTGTGGCAGCTGGTTGCACTATCTGAGCTGTAAGACAGGACTACTTTGTTTGCACACTTCATGCAAAGAGTTTCCTCCTAAGGCACCACATGGTTGTTCTTGGAAGAAGTGCTTTTAAGGCATACCAGAATATTAAAAATATACTGTTCCCCATCAAACATACATTACCCACCTCTTTTAAGCCTCAGCTATCCCGGACCAAGATACTGTGTGGAAACATAAGTATGAGAAAGTGGCAACAGCAGAGAGATCCCTGTGTCAATGAAGGTACCAAAGCTGCAGTCAGGAGCATACATACTGGTGCCCTCATCGGATGCTGATTTAAACCTTTCATGCCTTAACTGATCTAAAACTAGTCTACATGGAGGAGGAACAACATCACTAGATAGCCAGGAGGTCTAATGGAAACGGAGTACATAAGTGATACAGTCCTTCTGCTTACACAGTGCTCTTAGCACAGCTCTCTAAAGCATCCTACTCCTTTATCTCATTTTGTGATGGACCAAAACAGCTGTGAGCAAGCTCAACAGACTGAGGAAATTGAAGGTTACCAACCTTAGCTAAATTTTAGTTAAATCCCAACTAAATCAATACAAAGTCTGTCATGCACAGCTTGTACCTGCTTGTTTTCTCCATCTGCCTTTTCAGAGAATTGTAGAATATCTTGAGTTGGAAGTGACCCATAAGGACTATTAAGTCCAATACCCTGCTCCTCGCAGGACTGTCTAACACTAAACCATATGACTAAGAGTGTTGTCCAGATGCTCCATGAACTCTGACAGGCTTTTGCACTTATATAAGCAAGCAATCCTTGTCCAGAGGATTGCAGTTCTAAAGAAAATTCCCAAGATTTTAACTTCACAGTCATTTTCCCAATTCTCAGTATTCTACTTTCACTCACAAATAGCCAGAGTGCCTATAGGGGCACTCTCAAACTGGTGGGGAGTTTTCCACCTGTGTAGAAGGCTGAGATGCTGCAGCTGAACATCCACAGGTAACCAGCAGCTCTGAAAAACACACATCCATGGATTGGGTATTTTATGGGCTCACAGTGCACACACATGCAAATTCCCAGTTTTGGATAACTAGAGGAAAAACTCCTCTTGCAAAGGTACAGGGAAGCATTTTCTGTGGGTTTAACAAGAATGGGATAATTTTGGTCAGAGATATTTAAAGCAGCAAGGGAACATGGCCTTCCACATCCCATAACCTTCAAAACACCCTGCCGAATGGTAAAACAATCAGACGAGAAGTGCTACTAAATACTCACTTCGGTCCTACACAGACATATTTTCCCACTTACTTCTTGCAGAAAACTCCCTCTTCCCTCCAGTGCAAGTCTCTAGAGATGCCTCAGCAGTCCGCTGGGGAGTTGTGTTTCTCCAGCTGAAATATCCTTCTCAAACTCTCACGTTAGTCCTTAGCACCGTGTTCCCAAACACAAACTGTGCTTTACTTGTCATTAATGTATCTCACTGTTCCAGAGCATGCCAACTACTTAAAAGAAAAAAAAAAAGAAAAAAAATGAAAAAAGTGAGGTAATCTTTGACTTGCAAATGTCAGGGATTTTCACATGGAGAAGGTGCCCCACTGTTCCTCCTGTGGTAGCCCAGCTCCATCCTGAATCTGAAGGCAGCCAGCACCTGATGTTGGAGAGGAGGGGGAGTCTCTTGCATTTTACCTGATGATGTTTTCTTAAAGCAGAGGCTGTTTAGCTCACCTATAAACTATCTCATACCATAAATCAAAAGCATTAAAACACTGTGATATTAATCTGTTAGGTTCCATAACAGCCTGGTGCAACAAGCCTCACTAATAGCTTCTATTTTCTCTTCCTAAGGACTCTCTTCAGCATGAATTTCAGATCACATCATTGGATGTCAATCACTGAAGAGGGAGCTGTGCACCTCCCGTTTTCCCTTTGTGCAACACATGCCTTCCACAGGCTAACGCCAATGCTTAGATCTATCGCTGCTCTTCATTCTGGTATGTAACACACAGTATGTACTTTGGCATTGCCTCACCATCAGAGCTACAGAATCCCTAATTATGATAATCTTTAGTTAAAAACATGCAAGTATTTTAATTACAGCTTATCAGAACAGCATCTGGGAATGATAGAGAACTGACATTAGTTTCCAAGGCATTCTGTGTTTTGTTTTGGACATGTTTTAGGTTCCTAGTTTCTGTGGAATAACCACATTTTCATTATTCTGTTCCCAGTAAAAACCAATTCTGTTCTCCCACCAGTACCACCCCCCCCCCCCCGTCCTGCTCCGAAAAAAACCCCAACAGTCAATGAACTGCCCTATCTACAGATTCAGAAGGGGCAAGCACAGGTAGTCTGCCACAGGCTTTTCCACTCATCTGTTACACCTTAATGAGATTCTTTACAATCCTCCAAATCTGAACTAACCTCAGCTTTGTGTCACACTTCACCAACTCACACTTCACTCTTTAGTACCCAAGTCAGCCTATTAAGGACTTTCCCATTTGTGAAGCTTTTAAACAGCAGCTCTCTGTTGTCTACTGTTCTCATACTTTTGAAGAAATCCTTGTAACTAGAAAAACACCATCTAGTTTTGCAAGACTTGCTATAGCTTCTCCCAGTCTCTTTAAACTCCTGCCAGTACTCTCTTAAATCATATTTTTTTCACCACCTTCTAGCTGATGCCATTCTCTTTTAGTTATTATGGCAGCCTCTAGTATCAACTTTAAAGACAGATCTTTACAGCCCAGTCTGTTTTTCCAGTCTTGCAACGCTTCATAACAGTAACTTAATTTGCTATTTTTAGTAACTCAACTATTTCACTCTGCACTGTTAGGCCAGGTTAATTCTGCCTGGTACTGGTGGTTTGTAAAAACATCCCCACATTTTCCACCTTGCCTTGAAAATCTCCAGTGCTGCCAGGATCTGATATTCCAGGACTGATGTGGAGAGAAGCAATTGTTCAGGTAATTCTTTTTGGTGAAACTAACCATGACTGATTTTTTTCCCCACTTCATTCAAAGATGCTGTATTGGGTTTGTGTGGTAAGGTTTTGGTAGTGGGGGGGGACACATAATTCAAATGCTCTCATCAGCGCAGCTGGGTTCATGTTTAACACAAAATAGTGTTAATCTCTTTACATCCAGTTAACATCCAGGTTGTAGTCATTCACATGAACTAATGATTTCTGGAGCATTTCTTCCACATCCTGTCTTAAAAGTCATTTACCGTTGGCTGAGTTCTAATATGCCCCCAAACATCTGCATCATCACAAATAATTTCCAACCACATAGTGCACCCTGGTGTCATTTTTTCAAGCTAAGTAGTAGACATATTTACAATGGATTTACACTTGGAATGTCCCTTGTTACAGGAAAAAGTAGACACTATGGTTTATTCTTCCAGAGATTCTATGTTCTGATCCTAACTAACTGAAATCAGAAAAGGTCTGTCTATTTCACAATCAGCTCCCAAGTTAGAGGAACAGTTGAAGAACATTTAATAGGAAAGAGGTTTTCATGACAAGGTATCTGTAATGGACCTGGGCTTCAGATTTCTTGGTAAGGAGATACTCTCTCACACAACTGCCTAAAAGCCATTTCCACAGCAGCCACTTCTTTTAAGCAAATACCATTGTCATACAGTGAGTGCAATTTTAAACAAAGTTTGTTTCCTCCTGGCAAACAGCTTCACCGACTTCAGAATGAGCACGCTGCAGGCAGTTGGGTGTTGCCAAAGGCACAGCCCCTTGGCTTTCTCAGACACCCATCAGCTCCCTAGTTGCCTCCTTGGGATGGGATCCCCTTAAAAAATCTCTCCTTTAATGGAAAACATGATCTAGAGCCACACATACAAACTCCATTACTGAGGCACTCCATTATTGAACGCAACTTGGAGCGTTACATCCAGAACCATTCACAGCGTTATTTAGCACTCGTAATTGGCAATCCCCAGAGAGCACGCCCTTCCCCCATGTCAGGAAATACAGCATCCTAGAGCCCTCTGCCACACAGAGCTGGGAACAGCCCGTGTGCTGAAGCCTCGGGCTCCTACAGAGGAGAGGTCCCTTCTCCCCGGTGCTCATCGCACACCGTGTACGGCAGCCAGCTTGCTGCCAGCACTCCCAACAGCCAGGCCCAGCCGCGGGCCCACACACCGCCCTGCACAGCAGGTCTCAGCAGCCTTTGGAGTTGTGCAAGTGAAACCACTGCGATTTCATCACAGTTCCTCTTTTCTTCTCGGAAGGAACCGAGAAGCCTGAAATGGTCTGGCAGCTCCGTCCCCTCCACTTTTCCCTCACAGAAGAACCTCCCCTGGCAGCTCCTGCCACCTCACGGCAGCTCCACCAGCACAAAGGCAGGAGGATTTGCTGATTACTCTCTCTTTCGCTAAACACAACTGACTTCTCTCCCATGTTAGCTCTGACTCACTGAAACACCTATTTATCCCACTGACAACTGCTCTAGGCATCCCAGAAGGGCAAAGAGGAGCAGCACCTTAGCTGCGGGCAGGCCCTGTTCTCCCACCCACCCTGTTTCTCACCTGATGGTGCAGCACATGGCGGGAGCACACTCACCTAACAGCCACTGCATCTATCAAAGAGTAGTTGAAAACAATTAATTAACTGAGCAGACTGCAAAATGACTGCACCTGCCACAGCAGGACAGGCATCTATACCAAAATCTTCCTTAAAGTTCCCAGGAAGGCCCAGGCACCACAGCACCGTGTGCTTCAACAGCTCTTCCACGTTATAATGTCTGTATTTAAAATTAAGCCATACTTCAAAGGTACTATATAAGTATAAAGTGCATTTTAATTCAAACTCACTAGAATTGAAAAAGTAAATAACTGTAAATAACTCAGAAAATTACAACTATGGTGAATGTGACTGGGCAGGTATTTATAGCAAAGGCAGAGCCACAGTAACTGACAACTCACAGATCAACTCCACAGCAGTCCAGCCTGCAGGGCAATCGAGCACGTGCCTCCAAAAAGGAGCTGAAACAAGGGACAAACACCAGTCTTTAGTATCTGGCCAAGAGGAAATTTATGGAAGAATTTCAGTTTACCAAAAACCACTCAGTATGTTCTAAAACTGCTGTATAGCACATCATTTACAAAATGTTGCAAAACTATAGTTCGCAATTAAAATAGCAGAGAAGGCAGAAAGTCCCTTTGGCCATTCTCTTCATGTTCAAAGATGAGTAATCTCTCGCTTTTGTAAGGCCTCCTGAGAGTTAAGATGAGACAGATTGTACAAAATGCAAGCTTGGTCAAAACTGCCAGCATGCTTAGCACTGTCTGGAGTAGCCAAAGAAACATAAAAATCTAATGGCCTGATTCTACAGCAACCCGCAAGTCACCTAATTTGCATCATCAATCCTCCTAAAACCTTCAGTAAGAAGGTTACAATCAGAAACATTTCCGATACACCTTTTGTGGCAACCTTACAAAAACAAATGCAACTCTGCCACAGAGAGGCAAATCAATACTGAGGCCTACACAAAGCTATTGCAGACAGATCTCCATCCAGCACCATGAACCATTTTTTTTCCAAGCAAAAAAAAAAAAAAAAAGTACAACATCCATCTATTTTATTTTAATCTTTATTATAAACAATTTTGTAGTTTCCAGAATGGAATTACTACATACTAGATAACAAAAACATCCTCAGCTGAATCAGTTTTAGCTTTTACTAGATTAAATCAGAACCAGCAAAACAAGTTTGGTTTGTTTTTTTTTTTTTAAGGATTTAGTCTATTGCAAGAAAAACAGCTTTACAAACATAATATAGAATTAAAGATATGCATTTCATCATATATACATAAGCAGCTGATAACACTCTGGACAGAAACATACAAGGAACTTCTTCACACATAAATAGATTTTTAAAAGTGTGTTTCTTTCACATGTATACAATTTTTTTTCACTTTCTCTACTGAGCAAATTTCTTGGAGACAAACAAGGATTTCTAAGAGACAAAATCCCACATGCTGTTTAGGATGTGGGCTGTCATGCACACAAGGATGTAACAACATAATTTACAAACCATTCCTATACATTACTGGAGCTTCTTATATACATACAAGACACTTTTGTACACAAGATGCCACCTTTGCAATTGAAATGACATCTCCCCTGAAAGGCTGCATTAGTTCCAGTGTTTGTATAAAAGATAAAACAAGTTTGAAAATGCAGCACCACTTGGCTTGCAGAGTCAAGGATCCACTAAGCTACAGCTCTAGCGAAGGCAGTTGGGCAATTACGCTGGCCTCTGTGTTACAGTCTCAGCAGGGAAGGTTGAGATGAGACCCTTGAAGTCTACATGTTACCTCTACAGAACATGGCTGTGGCAAAAAGAATTGATTTAACAGATCCATGGCTAAAGCCACACACTTTTGCTCTTCAACTTCTTTAAGCTACTTAAGCTATGTGCCTGATTCTGTCTTTGGGGTAGGAGTTTGACTCTTATATGAACTTTTCAGTATGGTTAAGCTATATATCAATGGCGGGGCTGGGTTCAGCACACATGTGTGACCTGTGAAACTCTTCTTTAATGCAGGTAGGAGGGGTGCACAGTGCAGCAATGACAGAGGACTCTGCTAAGATGCTCCTGGACTGGGGAATGCTCAGCACTTGTGAGAACCAGCTGCTGTGTGATTATGTCAGGCTTCCACTTTGTTTTAGGCACAACAGTGTCAAAAGAAGGGCTGGAGTGTTGCTCCTTGTTTCTCTTAATTATACTTTGTCCAACTAGAAAACAGTGCCCAGAGAACACTCAGATCAGCATGCAGGTGGTGCCTTTTAAGAACTAGCACATTGTCTAGACAAATGCTTCCAAGACATCAGCAATTCCAAACATATATACTACTAGCTGCATCTGTGGGTTACACACACCCATACTCATACCAAACCGTCTGCTGATCTCCCTGGGGATCTGAAGACCCGGGAGTGCTGTTGGAGCTGCTTCCTCTCATGAGCTCTTCCATAGGCCCAGCGCTGCCTTCTGGCAGCTTACCCTGGCACTTGGTAAGTAGGGCATCACCCTGGCCTTGCCCTAGGGAAATATTCCCCTCCATGCTGCTGAAAACAGCTCTGGCAGGGGCCACTGTGGCTACTTCCCCAGTAGGAGGGGATAGCTTGGGTCTGACTTTAGAGGGAGTGTGTGATGAGTAGTGTTGCCCAGGGTTCACACACTCCTGTTGCTGCATGTTCAGATTGCTGGTGGATGCAGTGGGTGAGGCAGAGAGCTGATGGAAGGAGAGTGGCCTCTCATCTTTTGGTGAGGCCAGGGAAAGGCGCTTTGCCTCAAGCTGCCGACAGCGGGAATCGACACCTTGCAAGGAACCTGCCACTTTTGCAGACTGTGGCCTCTCTCTTAAGGTTGCCTGGGAGCTTGTTGGAGCAGAAGCCCAAGTGGTTTGACTGACAGTGTCCTTGCCCCCACGCAGGTCTGCTGCTGATTTCTGAGGGCTCTCCTGTCTGTATGCCTCTGGGCCAGTGGCTCTGAGAAGGTCTGCAGAGGCTAAGCTAAATGCCCTGCTCAGTGATGTGCTCCTCTTGCTCACAGTTGAAGGCTGCTGAGGTTGTGGCATCTGTCGCATCCCACTGGTGGGCTGGTGCTGTGCCGTGTGAGAAAGCTTAAGGGACCCCTGGGAGTTTGCCAGAGGCTCAGGTTCGACTTGTCTGATGTTTGGCTTCATGTAATTTCCAGGCTTAGCCATTCTTCCTTCTTCATTGGCAGTGGTCATCTTTATAGTTGGAGCAACAAGACCTGTGGGCATCTTAGCAGCCTCCTTTCTGGATGGCTGAACCACGAGGTTCCCAGTAGCTGAAGGCTCATTTGCTTTTCTAAAGTAATCGCTGAGCAAGTCATCTCTGTTACTGGAGGTGTCCTGATGTGAGAAAATATGCACATACCACATTAATGACAACACTTTTTGTTTAAAGAATCATGCAGAGCTTTGTGTTCAGATAATCTTCCTTCCCACTTAATTCAACCCAAATACAAATATAGATGTCATATTTTAAGTGGGAACAGAAGATATAAATGTTTACAATGAGTGTAAATCCAAATCAAGGAGCAACATCATAATTAGATCATGACAGCCTTATTTGCCAGATTAATTGTCTTAAATTTTAAAAATTTCATCTCACTTGCAACCTGGGCAGCAGCTCTATTCCTTCCTTTCACATCAGCCACTGTCACATCCGTATCATATTAACAACAGCCATTAGTATCAGTACATATGACTGTCTCATTTTCCACAATGCAGTTCATCTGGATAACACTCTACTGTAACTTCAGGGATATTGCAGGAGAGAATACCCTGGGGAGATGTGCTAGCATTGCACAAAAGTTTCATTGCTTCTCCACAGATTCCCCTCACCTCTCCCATTCAATATACTATGTATGTTAAAAGTGGTGTGTACAATGTAACAAAATGTACAGAAAAATCATTTTAAAAAATTGAGAAAATATTGTTTGCCCACAATTAGCCTGCAAATTTCAAGTCAGACAATTAACCTGGCAGTAAGAGAAAATATACAATGACTATTTCATGGAGGTGGTCCATGCAATCCAAAGATGGTGATGTATGATCAGCTGCCACTGAACTATTAGTATAAGGCATGCTCAGAATAGATAAGGAACATGCTGTCTTCACAAAAAACATGCTGAAACAAGCTCAAGGAATTTATTTCTTTACTCTTCTCTAGGGAGTATGTTAAAGCTCAATATATTAATTTCACTAGCATTCCAAATGTTTCTTCCAGTCACAAAACTCAGTTGCTACAAGTGAACACCATCAATGGCAATAGTGCAGCGGGAAGATTTCTATGCTCAACTAAAAGTTAAAGCATTAGGGTTATTTTTAACTTCACTTTCAACTTCTGTTACGCACATTAGCATTACAGAATGACTAGTCCTCGAAAAACACGCATATTTATGCACAAGCACTGGAAATACTTTATGAGCAATTAATGCAAGTGATCTGGCAGCCTTTTAGGGTAACAGCTAAGAGTTACATTATGCTTCTATAGGTATTAATATAGTAGCAAAAGCTGTGGTAAGTTGGGAGCTGTTGCCTTCACAGCAAGAAAACTGATACCCTGGGGATATACAGTGAAGTAGATCTCCTATTTTCCCTGCCTGGTCTGTGCCTCACGCTGTCAGGACATGAATGACTGAGGACCGATTCAAGTGACTGCGAAGGTTCCTGATGGAGGGAAGGACATAGGGAGTAGCAAGAGGAATACAGTGCATCAGCTTCTAACAGAAATTGGTGTAATGAAATCATTTCACTCTCATTTAAACTGCGCCGACACTGAAAAGGAACAAGGATGACAGAAATAATGAATATGGAGACATGATTGGGTAGTTACAGACAAAAAAAAAAAATCAAATTTTAAACATCTCTATAAGCTAAGAATTGTATTTAGGATAATGAGGGAATAGGAGGTGTATTTAAATATTGCTCTGAAAATTCAAGGACCAGAATTTATTGATGCCATAAAATGGTACAGCTCTGTTGATTGATACTGTTACCAAGGCATTCATGAAACAGAAACATCTATTCACTTCCACTGTCAGTGAATTGTTCTTAAGATATTAACATGCTTGATACTGCACTACCGCACTACTGTACAGCATGTCTGAGCAGTAAGAGACAAATGCCATCTAGAAAACAAACACTTCATTTCTGACAAAGCACTTCAGCGTGCAGCATATTCTTGCAGTCATTGAACCAACAGAACAGTGCCAGTCAGCACACAAACACACAGCATGGTGAGAACTTCCTTCAGCATTAAAAATTCTTGCAAATGCACTAATGGTATTTTCAGATTAGGAGATGGTTTTAACAATGCATATTTTGCACTTCAATTTAAAATTGCTCTGAGGTTTCATTTTGAATTACAGATTTCGCAGCTGAAAATTACACAGAAAACTTAAAGTTCAAAAATAAAAATACATGGAGCTGAGAACTAATGATCTAATACGAAACCTTGACCACAAGCATTTGATATTAAAAAGTCCCAGCATCCAATACATAGCACTTGCAATGAATTATCTGCCTGACCTGCCATAGCCGATAAACCAACATAATTTAGTAGAGTGCTGTGTGAAAGTTAATCTTGCCTTAGTTGTTGGAGCTGTTTCATTCATTTTGGAAGATTTGATAGTTCTCTGCCAAGTTCCACATGCATGATCAAGGATCTTCTTGTCTTTCCTTGTTTCCCTATGCCCTCATTCCCCTGAATCAGCTTTGAACAGCTTTTTGACATCCAAGATGAGCTATCTTGCTCTATTTACTTACACTTGGTGGGGACAGCCTGTTGCTCTCTTCCAAGAACTCCTCCAAAGTTACCATCTCACTGCCAGGTGAGGCAGACCGTTGCCTGCCTGCATAAGACTGGGATGGAATACTCTTCTGAGGTATATCATAAGAAGTCAAACCACTCCTGTGGGAGGAGGACTCATGCCTGCTGCTAGGGCTTAAGACAGCAGAAGTGGAGTGAAAGGGATAGGTGTCTCGGAGCGAGGTTGGTGCCTCTCTGCTTGGCACCATATCTTCACTGCTGAGGCTGTCAGTTCTACCATGGATATGATCTAAGGAACCTAAGGAGAAGCATAAATATCATTAAAGACATCATTCTTCCCTCATTTCAGTAGATTTCTCACTGAGGTGGGAAATTCATCATCCAGGGCCATTTCCACACAGACTAGGTAGCATTTTTGACCTTACTCTCTTCTCCCACAGAACTCAAGGCAGTCAGAACTTTGGAAAGTCAGGACTAGTAAATGTCTTACAGCACATACTTTGAACCCCTGTGTTAAATAAGCACAACTACTTGTCCAAAGAATAGGAATAACACAGATATTAAGGGGGTTTCTTTACCACTTCTGTGCCACTAGAAGTTCTCCCAGTCTTGGCTGTACATGGTCTGAGAGTCAAAAGCTGCCAGTGGGGAAGCAGAAAGTGGATTTTTCCACAGTGCCAGGTCTCCTGACATCCTTCAAGGATGTACAATTTCAGCAAAAGCAAGTCTCCAGAGCACACTGATTCCATACAGAAGCTGTGTACAGAGTAAGAACAGCGGAGACCTGTTGCTGTAAAAGGAGTCTAAGATACTTCCCACAAGATGATGCCAGGCAAACTGAAGCAAAACCAGACTGCCTGCCTTAAAAGCCACCCCTTGCCAGAATCAATCTTAGAAAAATACTTCTTGCCAGCAGTTTTGATTCCCAAGACAGCCATGTCCAGATTGCATAATCATTACTATTTCAAAACAACAGTCTTCAAATTTAATTGGAAGGAAAATGGCATTTTGCACACAGTTTCATGGAATTTCACTTCCTGTTTGTCAGAACTCAGCTGTAAAAGCTTTACCTTTCAAATTGAGAGGTGAACTACTGCTGGAAGCATTTCTACTGCTCTCTAAACTGTTTGGCCTGGACACTGAAAAAAAAAAACCACAAAACAAGCAATGAACAAACATCTTAAGTTCCTCTGATTCTCTAGAAGACTTGGCTACAGTCTGCCTTCTGAAAATAGGACCTATGCAACTAAGACACTTAGAAAACGTTATTAACATCACATACACAGGATGCCAAAGTCTGGACAGAGTAGAAACCATTTTCATTTTTCAAGTTGTTCAGGATCCATCTTGTTTTTCTCACTTAAGTTTTGCACAAAATATATTCTGGGTTTTGCTTTTACAGCTATAAACAAAGTAATATTAATACTGAAGAAGTTCAACAATAAGTTGCTGTCTCTTTCTCAGTTTGTTTGTTTGGAAGGAGCTGGTAACCAGCCTGCAAATTAAGTCTTCCACAAGTCTCTAAGCAGGCAGTGCTGCTGCTGCACCAGTGTTCTTGCCATGCATCCCCACCCTCCACCCCGATTTTTTTTTTTTTTTGTAATAGTATAACTCCCTTTAGGAACAAGAATTCAGCATTTTCCAGAAAAATCAGCAACAAATCTGTAGGATATGCATCAAAGAGTCTGTTGCTGGGGCAAGGCAACATGTCTCAATGTCAGCATTGTTTTTTGAAAATTTATTTTGGGAAAATGTCCATATTAAAAATTTCTCAATAGAAAACTGGGAAGTACTTAGACCCACATTCCCAAAATAGTGTCCCATTACTGCATCCCATTCTACCACGCTACTTTAACTAAAATGCATCCACGTGAACTGTCCTGGTGCAATGTAACTGGTCTTATTGTAGTAGCATATATGACTGCTCTAAACCACAAGCTTACCGTGCTGTCTGGTGCTTGCAAACTCCACCTCAGGGGACTGTTCACATAGATCATCTTCTGAATTATAGCCTGAAAAGAACACAAAACTTAAAGGTAATATAAAACACAGGAAGGTTGATCCTTCAGGTCATTCTCCACTTGCATACTAGCACTGTAGAAGACTGAGGTGATCAAGAGGGTTTTATAGAGCCAACATTGGAAAAGCAGCCATATTCTAACCACTGCTGCGAACTACTGGGCAGGGAACCACAGAAGAACTCTCACTGAAATGTGGTCTGTCAAGTTGATGACATTACAAGAGTAAAGAAACCCTGTATCTGATCAATTAAACCATTAAGCAGATAATGCAGGAGTGAAAATACCAGTGCTCTGTTAAGTGTACTTAAATGACACTAGAATCCATGTTTCACCCAAGCAGTAACTATGAAGGAGCTTGACTTGTACTAATGGCTGGTGTATTAAATGCACCACACACCTTTTGGTCTGCTCTGGAGCCTGGAGATGGGGGTGGAAGTGTGCAGATGAATAGCTGAGGTCGAGTAAGTCCTGGGACCCAGCTCCACACAGCCGTGTTTTGCCACAGAGTCTGCTGAGATTTCAACGTTATCATTGCTGCATCCGTGATGGGAATTCCTCTTTTGCTTTAGGTCCATTAGCACTGGTGGGGTGGGGTGTAGAAGAGGTAAATAAATACAAGTCAATGAGATACAGCATTAGGAGATTTGTATTACCTGTCCATACAAACATGACAAGCAGGCACAAAGAAACTGCACAACAGAGGCGCTAATTTTGCAAGCTTTTCCATAAACAGTTCAGTATTGGATAGGAAATTTCTGTCACCAGTTTTTCAATCATGTGTGCTCTCTGTAAAGTGTGGGAGTGACAAGGGCTGCTTAGTGCCAGTGGGAGGGTTGATATTATACATGCAACAATTACTGTGGAAGGAAGAAAAGAAGCCAAGACATGAATGCAGAAGAGATGAGTGAGGTGTGAAATTCCCATAACACTATTCCTTGCAGGTACATTTTATAAGCACTTACTTCAGTAATAAAGTAAAATATGGAAAGAGTGACAGAAGTCAGTCTTATTCAAAGAGAAATAATGCTGATTTGGAAATTATTAGCACAATCTGCACACTAGGCTAATTGCTTTCAGGTTTAGATCTTTGCTGTGGTAAAAGCTAAGTCTCTACAAGGTTAGAACCCTGCTGCTATTAGGATGCTCTGGTGCAATGATTTTTAGGTGAAATTCCTTGGATCTTAGCAAGAGAACAACAAAAACTACTTGCTACAATACTATTTAGATTCAGAAGGTTGAAGAAAACTTTCCTTGTCCTGAGGTAGGTTAATTAATGTCTTGTAATGTGAATGTAACAGTTTAAGGCACACATAAAATAGAACTAAATGTAAAGAATTTACTACAGAAATCACCCTTCATGAGATGCAAGATTCTAGTTTTCTAAATATTTCTGTGGAGTACTTCCTTAAAGAATAGTAACTAAATACTGAAAACACAGCAGAGTGCAGTGGTCAAAATAAACAAACAACAGACAGTTCAAAGCACAGAGCAGCAGCAAAGCTGTATTAGAGAAACTGATCGAGTGACTGTCATCTTTGATGACTCCTGGAAGCTGACTTCAGAAACAACGTTTTCTCCCACAGTCTGCGTGGGCTCCATAGCACAGGGCTGGCATTTCCTCTCAGAAATGAAGTTTATGGCATACCTGTAGGGGCAATTACTGGCTAAAGCTTGTCATGCAAATCTATATTTCTAATTGACTTTGTAGGTGCCCCTTAACATCTTCCATAGATGCCAGAATTAGTAATTGCCCTGGAGACAAACTTCTCTACAAACCACAAAATGGGCAGCAACAGGCTGCTCTACCAGTGTTCTTGGTTGTGCCACAGAAGGATCACTTCTCAGAGCAAGAAGGGAGATGAGATCTTTTGGCCCCTCTGCTGAGCTCCCCATAGTGTACTGCTTGTGCTGCATACGTTTCTCTAACACAGAGTGGGGACTGGACCTACGCATTTGCTTCAGAAGCCACCAGGTTGTGACTATCGGGCAATAGTAATTCTGGGCAATGGATCCATGATGAGGGTTACTCCCAGTCTTAAGGGAATACATCTGCTTTCTTCTTCAAAAAAAAAAAAAAAGAAAAGAAAAAAAAATCTGTCAGAACTGAAGCAGCAGAAACTGAAACTTTAGCCCAATTCAAGATGAATTTTCATAGCTGGAAGTGTGAAACCTTGCTAAACAGCAGGTTTGAATGCAAACGTCAAGACACTTTGCAGAGAATAATTTTCCCAATAGCTTCCACTCTATATTCAAATCTAGACTATTTAAAAAACAGACAAAGATGTTTAAAAAAACCTGCCACTTTTTGCATTTAGTGGCACAGAATATTGGAAAAAATCTCCAGGATTTGAGAATGCTTATCTATTACATTTGTACTTTAGTAGGACCTCAACTCTGTAGAAAGCAATAGCAACAGCAACTCAGTTCAGCACTTTAACTGCACACAATGCAAGTATGTGATTGCAAGAAAATATCGAAGCGCATAGCAACTTCACTTACTTATAACATGCACCACAGCCAATATACATACGCAAACTCTATGCCATGAGGTCCCCTAAAAATGTGCTGCATTGAAGAAATGATCCACAGTATGCAATAGTGATTCATCTTCTACAGGAAAACTTAAGTCCATGTTCACTAATCTGTGCTTGTATTTAGAGTACTGTAAAGACATGCTCAGTGTTTCTATTAAGGTGTGTATTCTTTTAAGGTACGTGGGATTTTTTTATTGTTGTTTAAAATATTTGTCAGAAAAAAATTAAGATAAATGCTAAAGAGAAGGTGTTAGAAATTTCCCAATTCCAGGAAAGAAAGAGGTTCATTAGGAGAGGATGGGATGTCGGAAGAAGACCAGAACCGGAGCCGATTAGAGAGAGACTGATGATTCGGTGAAGACTTAGGAGACTTTTCTTTATCCTTGATTTTGCTTCTCAAAAAGGCAATCTTTTTGCGCCGCGCAGCTAAATTGTTATCACCCAGGTATCCCAAAAAGAAGAAGAAAAAAAGTAAAAAAACCCTTGTAAATAAAACTTATAGTGTCTTAAAACAGATTAAAAGCTACACAACCAGTAAAAATGAAACAGCTAAACAAAGACTAACACATATTTGGAGGGCTGATTAACACATAGTTAATAATTAGTTAATCTCACTCAGATTAATGCATAGAGTAACACATGTACATAAAATATAAGCAAGTCCATTAAGAAATTACTGTTAGATCATCCAACATCTTTTTACTTAATCAAGTAAAATCAAATAGGTCTGCATGTTACTTAGTGACAATGTACTCAAATTCCCTAGATGTCTTCTAGGCTTTAATACTGATGCTCATAATCTCAACATAAGCATGTTTCATACAGTATCAAAAAGAATGAAGCCCCAGAGAATTTATCTCTGGCACTCCACATGGCCTTGTTCTGTGGAAACCCAAGCCCAAATTCCCAGGTTTGAGCTTGGATGTACATTAAACACTTAACATCTCCTGGAATCACATGGATGTTCCGAGACATGAATTTTTATAAGTGAATCAATGAACTTAAAGAATATGAATGCAGAAAGGGAAAAAATCCAATCAAAATAAAAACTCAGTCAGACAGACACTTGCAGTAGTTCATAATAACAGTTCTACCCTCCTCAGCTACTCCCCTTCTGTTTCCACACTCCCCAGTGGGAAGAGAGGAATTATTATTTAAGAATTCATTTCAAAACTGCTTCTTCAAAAGTATTCCTGGAGGACAGCATTCTATATATAGTAGATGACAGAAGTGATTTCAATAGAGTAAAAAAGGCTTGGGATATATATTACCTTTAATAAAGACCAGAGAGTATTTATTTTGAGGAGCTTTCTTTTAAGCTTCCCGTAATTAGGAACACCCATTTTACTGTATGAACTAACTAAACAGAAAAATAAATAATTCCATCTTCCTTATGTTTGCCTTAAGAGTGTTAATTTTTAAAAATTATTTTACATTAAGAAATTATTAGTTTGATTCAAAGTCTCTGTATCATCCTCCAAAATAATTAGAGCACAATAAATTAGCCTTTTCTATGTTATTTCTTTTGCATGTGCGCCATCTCCTGGCAGTAGCTGTAAGACCAGCTATTACCCATTTGAAGACTACTTGCTAATGAACCATAATATTATATGGACTAACTTTAAACTGCTTTGTTGCAAAACCCCAGTAAATTAAGTATTTCCACCAACTTACTCAGTAACATGCAATACATTCAGCTAAACCAAGAAACTATATACAAAAGCCGAAGGGATGGAAAGTAGATAAAAGGAACAAACCAAACTAAAACCAAACCAAAACAAACCACCCCACCTTTTCATTTACTCAGCTTTTTAGTTTAGGGGTTTTTTTGCTTACTAAAACTTTTAGTTTACTAAAAATGGGATATAAACAATAATGCTGGTGATATTAATATAACCTATATTTTAAATCTTTTAAAAATCTAATAGAAATATACTGTTCAGCTGGCTGGGTATTCCTTACCTTTGTTTGAAGAACCCCCAGGGTTCTCTCTCTCTTCCATAGAGTTTGACCCTTGAGAGTTATTATCATGAGTCTCTGGTTGATGTTTCAGTTTTTGGGAGGCAGATGGAGAGTTTAGCATCTCTGGGGATTCAGAATGCCATGGAGGGCTTTCTGCTGCTGGTTTCAATCGCTCCCTTGTAGTCTCCTTCTTTGGCTTGATTAGTTTCACTAAGGCTCTGGCTCCAATCCAATGGTTTTTCCTGATAAAGCAGGTTTTGTGAATGGGATTCATAAAACACTAAAAGTAGTACTCCCTGAAGAAGTTTACAGCTGTGCTAAAGCCATCAAGCCATCCTACGTTCTTATTTGTTTACTGTCATGAATTGGTTGGAAAGATGCAGCATGAATTTCACACAGCTTAAGATCCATTTCTCTCCCAAAGTCAAATTTATTTTACAGAAATATTTCTTTGGCATGAGAAATGTGAGAAAGAAAACCATTCCTCTGCTAGAAATCTAAACTACACGTATGGACCCACATAAGACATTTTAACAGTGTGCAAAGCTCTACTACAGGAACAGACTGAGAAGGGAAAAAAATGAAAAAACAGCTTTAAAGATGAAACCCTCTCTATGCTAAGACTATCAGAACTATGTGTGGCGGAATTAGCTTGGCTCTTCATTGTTGTTCTCTAATATACCTGTTTTAAGTCCTTCATCTCTGATGGACTGCTTATCCCCTTTGAAAGAGCAGCTCTGGAAGCTCCTACTGCTGCTTGGTCACCACATTGTGGGTCCCTCCCTCCCCTGCTAGGGACAAGATGATATTCATGCAGGACAAAGTGGCTCTTTTCCAATTAATACTGTTTCAGATTCCAGTATTAAAACAGAAGGCCCCACATGAGGTATTGCACTCTAAATTAATACAACCTCCTGTAACACAATCAGCTGCTTCAGGGAATGGCTTCCTCAGTGAGAGTAAAGAGAGAAGAGGAACGGAGCCAACAGTGTCCTTATTTCAGATGACACTTCTGTTATCTCCAGTTATGGAAAGTCCTTTCTCACCCTCAAACCATACAATAGCAGCAGAACCGAATCCATATGGCACTTACTTTTTTGGAGTAGGATCATAAAACTTGTACTGATCCATTATCTTTTCTTCAAGTTTTTCTTTGTGTCTCCTTAAGGCATTCAATTTATCACTGTGAGGGGAAAAAGTACATTCTGAAACAGCTGTATGAAGTTATGCACGATCAAAAAATTGAGGATCAAAAGCCACCAAGAGAGGTGAGACTGAAATTATCTTCCTACTGCATAACATTCAGAATCCTACTGAGCTCATTCACTGTCTGTTTGGAGAGGGCAAATGCAAAAGCCTACCAAACTTGCTGATGGGTGATTTTTGTGCAATAAGCATGAAAGGTGAAAGAACAACAGTAGATTGGTGCTAGATTACTTGCTAATAACTCATGCAGAGTTCATTTGGTGGGTGTTACAATTAATCTTACTTTGTGTTTTGAAAATATGTTTGCTGCCAGTTCAAGTCTTATCCAGAGATCACTGACAATTACTCAAGGTTAAGATCCTTACATAGTTTAAAAACTTCTTACGTGATAACTGAGTATTTTATTCCTGTTCTGCTTACTCTGTTGTAAGTAGAGAAATAAATAATGTTTGATCTTTTTAAGATTACTTTGGTCTCCTGGAAGCAGTGTCAAAGCACTTTCAGCAGTGCCATGTAATCCTCTTATTTTTTTTTTAATTCATTATTTAATTAACCTGCACAGTGGGTGTTTGCAAATCTTTTCTCATTTGAGTAGTAGGTCTAATGTACCTCCATCACAGAACTGTCAGACAACTGGATAAATATGCTTAGAATACATTTGAAATGTATTCACCCAATTTCACCAAACTATTTTTAACATTTCAACTATATAATCCTGAGGTGCTTAGACCAAAATTCTTGGGATTAAGAACACTTTTCTTCCTTCTCTCATACCTACAAGAGAAACTCACTGCAGTGAGAACAGGATTCCTGTAAATATACAGTATGTCTAAACAGGGTATCTCACTTAAGTGTGTCACCCTGTGCATGGAGGATGAAACAATCTATGTTGATGCTTGCATCCTTAAAAACAACATCAAAAAAAGTACTTCTTACAAGGCAAATATAAAAACTAGAGGAGTATGAATGTTTGTTATTCTCCAGGAATATAAATATAAAATGACTCTCAGACTAATATTTTTTGCAACTCAGCTCTTTTTCAAGCTCTTTATAAACCTTTAAGAAGTACCACTGGGTTTACATTCAACCTTCTATAACTATGTTTTCCACATGAGTTCATCTACATTATTTGAAGAGATATGTGCTTGTCCAGGTGTCTCCTGAACATCTCTTTGCAGTAAGGCAACATTAAGAAATTTTGTAGCTTCATCCCATTATATGTATCTCCTTCTAAACATCCCCTTTTCTAGCCAGGTATCAAGTAGACCTATCATTCTCCTGCTTGTCCTTCTACTCCTGGTAGATTATTTGTATTTTATGTTTATCTAGATTACTTTTTTAGGTTTCACAATTCAAATCTCTAGTTTCTTACATGTACTGTTTCTGTTCTTCATGATACTGCTCCTTGTTCTCCATGTTCTGCTCCAGTAACATCTGATTCTGCTGGCTCAGCATCTGAATCTGACTCAGGAGATGATGGTTTTCTTCTTCCAGATTTCCCTTTAGTCGGGACAGCAGCTATTAAACAAGACAGATTAATCTCTCCTCTGCCTCTGGCTTCTCTGGAAGTGCACAATCAAGCTAACACAACAGCATAGCAGCGTAGGATAGAAACTGATAAACTGGTAAGATATATTGGGGTGTTATTATGACCACATAGCTTGGCCTTCTATATATAGTGTGCCAAAAACTTCACACAATGTTAGCACTCTAAGAGGAACCCAGCAGTATACTGCCTACAGCTACTCACCTCACAGTGGTTATCCAGCTTGGTCAGAGATATATCCATGGACTGGTGCTGTTCTTTCAGCTCATCATAGCGAGCCTGCCAACGATTCAGCTCCAGCTGAGAGTTGTTCAAGGAAGTTTTCAGCTCTTTAGTGTGTGAATGCAGCCCTTCATACTCTGCCTTTAGTTGGTTGTGCAAAAAATTCAGCCTAAGAAGAGGCCAGTAGGATTATGAAAGACACTTCATAGAAAATACCTTACATTCAAAGACCACACTACCACTGTGCCGCTGTCACTAAATCAAACATTAAGTTCCAGAGACTAACTCCTGAAATTATTCTAAGCCTATAATAAAATTTTACTAAGAAAGTCGTAATAGCATTAAAAATATTTCAAATCTACAAGAGACCTGAAAGGAAAATAGATTAAACATAAAACTGCTATTTCCTCAATGTGTAAGAAACACACCACAGATTTCTGAGGCACAATGTATTTAAGAGTACGTGGACATACAGGCAGCTCTATTCGGGACAAATAAAGAACACTCACAATTATTTTTTTTTTTTTTCCTGATGCATGAAATATGAGCATTAAAGTGCCCTGAACTGTGAGACACTGTAATATTGTAAGATGACACTGTGGCATTCTTTTATAGCTTTTGGTAAATCTAAAAATGTCTACAAATCATGAAGGCATAAAATTAAATAAATTGATAAATAAAAAAAGGTTAAGTTCTGTATCTGCTGACAGATCAGCTAAGCTTTGACCTCTGCCAGCTTTTAATACAAGTATCAAATCTCTTTCGAGTATTAACAAACGGCAGCTTTCTCTGGGCAGCAGAAAACAAACAGCAATGGTAACTCCTAGAACTAAATCATATTGTGCCTAAAACATAAAACAGTTCTCTAAGGGAAAAAAAAATGGGTAGGAACCATTTCACACAACTCCAGATATTATTAGGGGTTTGGGGTATTTATAGTTCTACAGACAAGCACTTGGAAACAAGTCATTACAGACACTTGTGTACTGAACTACATGTGGAAGTTTAATTTGAATGAGCAAAAGTCCTGCAATCAGACCGTGTTGGAAGCACCGAATAACAGTATTTGTTGACAGCATCCATGAAGCTGATAGTCTTAAATGAGTTAAACAAAATGAGTTAAACAAAATAAGAAGACAGAAATTGAGAAAACATACACACTAATTAAGGTATTCTGGAGCTACAGTTAAAACAATATAGGAAAACAATTGTGTATTTTGCATAATTTACTTTTTAATGATATATACAAGAATTTAGCAAAGGAACCATACCTGTCCAGTTCCTCCCTCAGCTTCTGGTTTTCCCCAGTGGTTATTGCATTTGATCTCCTCTCTTGTTGCAGAACCTCTCTCTCAGTTTTTAAAACTATTTCCAACTCTTCCAGTTCTGCCTTGTGTTTCATTAAACTGTTGTATCTACAGAAAGAGGAGCAGCACACTCTTAGCTTTCATTTAAACATTTTTGTTCCTCTAGTTTACAATTTTAATAGGTAATACCACAATGACCAGAACTGATTTTTTTACCTGCCCGCTTAGTTTCATACACATTTGTGTGGTTAAACTTCTACAAAGGCTAAAGAATTCCACACTATGCATGGAAATTCAATTTAGTTTGTAAGTCAACAGGGAGGCTTCTAGGGGAAGAAAAAAAACAAACCAAAACAAAAATGCCCCCTTATTTTAATTCCAGATTCTGATAATTTTTAAAAGATATGTGAGTCTCCAGAGTGAGTGGAAACTGCACTATTAAGCTGGAATCCCATTCACCAATAATTGTCAGTGCTAGGTTTCAAAAACCTGACTAAAAAGTAGAAAGCAGCAGCCAAAAAACAAGGAAGCAGTGGAATGAGCAACAGTTTATCAGGTAACAACCTAATGCTTTTTAGGTTATATGCACAGGCAATAGCATCCTGCATAGGTAATAATCTCCTGCATATTCCAGTGTCCTGGTTTTTGCTAGGATAGGGTTAATTTTCTTCTTAGTAGCTAGAAAGCACTGTGTTTTGGTTTCAGTGAGGGATTTGTTATGAGAAGAATGTTGATAAGATACAAGGACACTGCGTTTAGGTAGTTTGCAAGAGCAGAGGACTGGGAGGGGAGAAAAGCATAGTAGTAAAACCCAGAGCTGACAGTTGGATATGCCAATAAGATTTTCCACATCACATTACGTCATGTTCAGTATATTAACTGAGGCTGACCGGAAAAGAGGGGATTCTCTCAGGAATCGCTCGGACTCACTTTTCCGGGATTGCAATTTCAGTTTCAGAGTTCCTTTTCGCTCCTCCGAGATCGTTATCAGGGGGTGGTGAGCAATTGTACTGTGCATCACTCATATGTATATATATATAGTTGTTATCATTATTACTCTTATCATTATTATTCTTATCATTTTAATTTCATTTTACTCTAATTATTAAATTGTTGTTATCTCAACCTACAAGTCTCCTTACCCTTACCCCTCCAATTCTCTCCCCGATTCCCTGGGGCGGGGGAAGGGGATGGGCGGGGTGCCAACGAGTGACTGTGTCTTGTTTGGCTGCCAGCTAAGCTAAACTATCACATCTAGACAGATGATGAGGCTAGGATCAGTGAGCTGGCAGCAAAGCACCTTTTAAGCAGGGGCTGACTAACTGGCTCGAGTGGCTCTGCTTGTTCACTAGTGAGAAATGCAAGAGCAACACCAGCGTTCACGTCCAGGCTTCCACTGTTACTTGGTTTATACAATTTGCCTGTAAAACATTCAGGGTGGGGAGACGGGCAGAGACAGAAGGCAGATGCCACCAACTATGTCTTTAATTTCGATCTCTGGAATGCTAAAACAACAGAGGTGTGGAACAATTCCCCTAATACTTGGCACAGGCATCGGTTAGGCAGGCTCAGCCTCCCTGAGCTGCTATACCGCCTGCATTCTGAAAATGCTGCAAAGAACAAGGTGGCTTGAGACCATCTTGCTAAAACAGCAAGCTGCTTTCAGAAGACTTTTTTTTTCCCCCCTCTTGTGGGCTCTGTTGGGGTCTGTGCCCATACACACACACCTGCAGAAGCCACTGGCACACTGGTGTAGCAAACATCAAAAGTCATCAGCACATTTTTCTCTGAATGTGATAAAAGGATATTGCCCTGAAATATCCCTGGGCAGATACACCTGTGCCAGTCACTGAGAAACGTCCTTCTAAACCATTTTGAAACAGCAACTAGGTGGAAGATGCAGCATTGCCTGAAAAAGCTAGAGAGAACAAGCATCATCTACCTGCGACTCTCATCCCAGTGGAGATGAATACAGAGCACAGTTACTCTACAGTCACAAAAACTTCAAAATAAAAACAAAAGCGGCAAACAGCACCAAATACAATGATTCCTGCCAGCTTGTTTTTCTTTCAGGCTACCATTCTCTTCATCCCAGGGTCAAATTACAGTCTGTCCCAAATTCCAGTCCACTGAAGTCCCACACAGAAAAGTACCTGTCTCCCAGACAAAAGCTGCTTTTTGCTATTCATTCCCAGTAACAGCAGTGGAGTTTAATTAACCTTATTTATTTGTTTTCTTCCTCCATTCAGCTCCAGGACATTTCAAATTCAATGTCCGTACAACAAATGGACGAACCTCAAAGCAGAGGGTTTCACAACCAGCTCCAAGAAGGATTTAAGACAGACTGTGTGCCAATCTAGAGTCTGAGAAGACAAACTCCAGAGTCAGACCCTTGGCGGAGATTACCATAGCTGCCTCTGCAGAAACTGTGCTGTGAATTCTCTTGCCATTTCTGTTTGATAGGGCTACTCCACTCATTGTAATCCAAGCAACTCTATTTTTTAAAAAGAGGGCTACTTAAAGGGAAGCAGTATACTAGTCCAGTTTTACTAGCTTGGCCCAGCTCCACATGCTGCCTTTGACCATGAGAACCCCTGAGGTAAACCACAGCTGCTATTCTAGATAGTAGGTGAAAGCTAAGAAAGAAGAGATTGCATCTCTCGAGCCCTAATGAAATCCCTAGGCAAAATTTTCTTGTAGTCCAGATTCACATGGAGTTTACCATTTGAGCAGGATTTGTGCAACCTGACAAGCTCTACCATCAAGAACAAGGTTACCCATCCTGTAGGCTATTCAACACTCATGTTCACTCCACTTTAAGCATCAGGCACTTGGACAAAGAGGTTTTAAAAAGATATTCTCATACATGCTAATAAAATCCATTTTTGGCCCTGACACAATCCATTCCTGGAAATGAATATTCATATTCCTCTTTACTCCTTTTGGCTTTCACTCTTTCTGCTGCTTCGTTAGCAGAAACATTTTGGGCAAATATTTGTGACTGAGAGAACTTTCAAAGTGCCCAGCTATGATAAAAAGCATGTGGCAAAAGGAACCCAGAGAAATAATTATTACCCAGCATTGGTAAAATAATAATATAAGTCCCTGCAATATGTAGCTCTCCATAGCAGACATGTTTTTCCAGTGGGATTAGTTTTTCCAGTGTCTCTGCAGGATTAGATTTCTCAAGAGTAAGCCACAAAGAAATGCTCAAGGATTTACTAATCAATTGTAGCTAGGAAGTTATTACCTCCCCTTAGTAATGTGTAATATGTAAAGCAATTTTAAAAATGCAGCCTTTGTGTTCACTGAGATGGTCAGCCAAACACCACAAGGTCAAGAAACTGCTATTAATGGTAAATGATACTAACATACCAACTCTCCTTCTCTTGCTAAGCCAAACCCCCATATCTATGGTTTGCTGGTCTATGACAGGCCATTTCACTGCAGTTACACACAACCCTTTATTAAATCCCACTGCAGTGCTAACACTGTGCAGACAGAGCCGAGGGAGGTCTAATGACGTTTGCTCAGGTGCAGAAAATATTCTGTGGTTAGAACACACCAGAATGAACTACATGAACCCTGGGGACCTTGGCTGTACACGGCGTTAGGAGGCTACAAGCTAACTGAAGTTGCTGTCGATTTTTCTAGACAAGCTGCAGTCATAGGTTTGTGCAGGAGTGCAACCCTGCCTTAAGCAACACAACTATGATTACAATGTGGTCACCAACTGAGAAAAAACAATTACCTTGGAATTGGGACAAGCAAAACCTATCTCTTAGACACTGCTCAAGCAAACTTCTTGTCTGCACTAAGCTGCTCTGGGAAAATTTAACTTCTGGCTGAAGTGGAAAGCGAGATAGTTCATCTTAACACTTAAATGCCTCAGAGTGGCAGACGAAATCAGTTTTCTTACAGCTGTTTTTCTAACTTTCTCCCCTCTGTTCCCTCAGACAGCTGAACTGCGCTTAGCGCACCAAGGAGGGAAAACAAAGCACACACACACAAAAAGTGGCTTGTTTCCATTTTTTTGACAGCCAAATAGAGACACAGGCTGTCCTTGGACAAATCACCTCAATAAGTATCTTCTGAGGCTGATCTACCGAGGAGGACACTGCACTCTTTGAAACTGCCAAAATCAACCTGCTCTGAGTATAGGAAATGCCACCATCTGTTTCCCTGCAACTTTTCTACTGGCAGCCCCATCTCCAAATTGTTAATGTTTACAATTGTGATCTGAGCACTTATCACTAGAGGTAATCTATTTTTAGAAAACCACTGTTTCCTTAGGCTAGAACTGTTTAATAATTGGTACTCATCAAGAAAAGAAAGAACCCAGCAAGCTTCCTCAACATACCACAGTGTGATAATCTCAAGCAAAGCCTGAATCAATGAGAACCATTAATCAGCCTAAGAGAGACTTGGTAAATAGGAACAGTGTCTGTGTAATCACTTACAGCTCATTTAGTTGACAGCCAAGCAGCGGTCCTGTAACATCACCCTGGTGGATATTTTAATCACAATAGGTTTATTTCTGTACTTCATCAACATTTACCACACACTGTAATATCAGCTCCTTAGTTTTTGGGAAATAAAAGTTTAGCACAAATTTTTAGTCTACCTTCAAAGATCACCATTGAGCTGCTCTGACCCAACTCATAGTCTTGCACAGAAACTGAAACTGAATGCAGATATTTTGAGGAAAATCACAGAATTATATAAGAAAAGTTTTGAGCAGTAAGCAGTGTGGCATTTATGTAGTAGTACTTTGTATATATTATTTGATCCCTGCACAATTGTCAGAAAATTATAGTGAGTAGAGACTAAACAATAAACAGATAACTCTGATTTCACAATTCAATTGAAGACCTGAAGGAAAAGCCTTAGATTGTGAGAATGAATAGAAAATAAATAATACATCACTATCTCATAGCTAGCTCAACACAGCTGCCTTCAGAGAGCCCTCTTTGTCATGAGGTCGATGCCACACACAATCTTCAATGATGTGAATTTCTCAAGATACATACTACTCACACACTGGTAATTACCTAGGCGACTTGCAGACCTTACTGTACAACTTGACTAGAAAAGACAACCCACACAGTAGAACTGGAAGAATCTTTTTAAGGCTGCATGCTATAGCACAGAACCTTAAATGTAGTAAAGGCATTTAAGCTACTGTTGACAGAGCATCCCTAAGACCCAAGCCCATGTTTGCTAAATATAAATCCGCTGTGGTCTACCTCCTTTAGAGATCTAAAATCTACAGCTTTGAAAATATGTTGATCTAATCTCCTCAAGATAGCAAGAATGAGAAGACAGTTTTCCAGGGGAACAACTTAGTAGTTTCTGTTTGTAAATGGAGACCAACTTTTAAGACTAAAATTGTAACATGGGCACATTCCAGCTACACCACATCCCTGACCAGTGAGCATACCTCTCACCCAGTCCTTTGTGCTCCAGATCCAGGTTTTTGTGTAATGTTTTCAGGCAGCTGTGCTGGTTTATTAGCATTTCATACTCTGCAGACTGCCGTTCATGCAGTGAGGCAAGGTGCTCATGGTCCTGAAGCAATGACTCATACTCAGCTTTCAGCTGCTCCTTCTGTTTCATCAGGTTTTCATTCTCATTCTCCTTGGCTGTCTGCTGATTTTGGAGTAAAGCATTCTGGGCCATCAGTGAAGCACTCTGGGAGCTGAGGGTTGAATTTTCTACCTAAAGTTTCTCAAATAAAAAGCAAGCATTATTTATTTACACCTACTGGTAGTATATACAACAAACATGTAGTAGCAGCTTATGTATAGAGTTAATCAAGAATGCATCCATTGCTTTGTAGACTTAAGACATCTACAGACAATTTGGCATCATTTTGGTATTTATGCACCATATAAAGCCATTCTATCAGTGGTCTGAAAAGTATCAGGATAACCTCCAAACTGAAAAAACCCACTGTTTTACTAGCAGAAGCTCTTGAGCCTGAAGAGCAAGATGAGCTGGAATACTCACAACTCAACTGCATCTCTGACAATCATATACAAAGTTATCCCATGTTTGTATGTGAGTAATGAAAACTTAAATTCACTCAAACTCAACAAAATTAACTGGATCACTGTGTATGGGGGCAGCACTCCTAACAAGTCTGATTTCAGTAGACAGGCAGTGCACTGATTTTATATGTTGCTTAAATACTTTAATTGCAGGTGAGAAATAAGTAAAGGGAACTAAAAATATATCTGTGGACATGTGAGAGAAAGCTTGAAAAGTGAAATTCACATCAAAAACCCCAGAGCTAATCCAATGTTGTCCTCTTTCTCAAGCTAAGTTTATTTTTTCAAAAACAAACTAACACTTAAGAGTATCTGTTTTCCACTGTCAACTTTGACCTTTTGTCTGAAAGTGTGAAAGCTGTGATGGGAACTCATTGCTACAATGCCTCTTGGGAGCTGACTTGTGTCCTCTTTCCACTTCTTCCAAGCTCTTTCACAGGCATGGCATTAATAGAAAACAAGAGCAAAGATCTTTTATTCCAGAAGTTGCACTTGCGGAATAACACATCTGGATTTTGCTGTATTGATTGTAAAAATTTCTCTTTAAGTAACTACCTTCTTAATGAAGATAACTACTGGATATTAGCTATAGAGCCAGTTTCCCTCCCAGCTTGGAGAAATTCAGACCTCAAACTAAGCTCCACCTTATGTGTCTCATCACTACATGGGCCTACCAATACAAACATTTTCTTACTAGCTGTCATCTTCTCCAGACTACTATAATCAAACCCAGTCTCCTGGCACAGAGGTGCAAGGCTGTCCTGACCTGGAGTTTGGCCGTCTGTGTCTGCAGGGCAGTGTTGTGCTCCTGAAGGAAGATGTTTTGCTTCTGTAGTGTCAGGACCTGATTATTGAAGGAGACATTCTGTGTTTCCAAATGCTTCAGCTGTTCTTTAAGCAGCTGCTTCTCAGTATGCAGGGCTGCATTCTGAAAAAGAGATGGCATTGAAGGGGTGACAGGAAGAAATGAAACAGCTGTCTTGATCATCTGTAGTCCTATTAAAGATGAGAACCAATTAGTGATGATAATTCTGCAACAAATGTGCAAAAGCAAACTCTTCCCAGCACTGAATGAAAGTAGCTCAGATGTTATGCACAGGATTAATCCCTGCAATGACATTATACAAGAAATATATAACATTGAAGTCCCATGCAGTCCTAAGAGATACCTGAGAAACTTGGTAGACTTATGTGTTCCAGAAAAAGCACCAGATTCCTATAAACTCCATTTTATAGGAATCCAGTTCCCAGCAATCCACTCATGATCACAAGGGAAGTCTGAGGGATAACAGGAAATAGAAGGAGGCGGCTTACATTCCTTTCCAGTTCAATTGCCCTGTCTTTCAGTTTCAACAGCTCCACGGTAGCTTCTTGGTGTCCTGTTTCCAATTTCTCATCCATTTGGTGGTTGGGAATGAGCTTCTCTGCAGAATACCTCAGTGACCTCTGAGCATACTGCCTATCCTGTTGAGTCTGCTTAAGTGCATCAAAGTCCTTCTTTGCCTGCAAAGCCAACAAGCAACAACCTTCAACGTTAATTTAACAGTGGGGTTTTTATTAATAATGATGGAGTATGCAGTTCCTCTCTTGCACTGTACAGACTTTAAGGAATTCAAGAACCATCAACATGACTTCACAGATGGGGAAGCTGAGACATGGACAGGTGGAGGAATCTATGTCTCCTGGACTCCAGTAAGATCCTCTTTGACTCAAGCTCACTATTACCTAACAAACAGACAAGCTGTTCTTAGGTGAGATGTTTCAACTGCAGTCTTTCTCAGCCTATGCTTTCAATAAACAAGGCAGAAAAACAATGCCAATGAAAACAACATGGAAAAACACAGATCTGCAAATGCTGGTTATGTAAAAAAAAATCCTGCTGTGCCCTCAAGCCCAACAGTTTTTCTGAAATTGTGCCATTATACAGAAAAGGAAAAAAAAAAAAAGCAGTCCAGTCAAAAAGGGTTTTTGGGAAGTGTGTGTATGCGGTAGAGGTGGGGGAAAAGTAGAGATAACTTGTTCTTGCTGAGTTAAAAACCAAAGACATGAATGTACAGAACCACATTGTGAACAATTACAATTCAGTTAACCTCTTACCATATTTAGATCATTCTGTAACTGCTGGTTCAAGATCAGAGAGTCTTTCACTTGAGCTTCCAGCATTGCAATCTTTTCCTCTTTCACAGCTAGTGTTGTTTTTAGTGCTGATTCAGTTTTGCTCTCCAGAATCTTGTATTTTCTGAAAGACATGAGAATAGCTTCCCAGTGTCTGCCAGTAGAGTATGAGCCACCATCTGTACAGGAGGCTTTACCTTCACCCATTCCAAATCCCACCACAGGTTACATTACTTGTGTTTGCTTCTTCAGGAAAATGATTTACTCTACTGATGCAAATTGCTTCTGATACATTATGGTTGGGGAAGCTGTTTTGGAAAATCCAATCAATTTTAATAGGGGTAATGCCAGCATGGCTCTACAGAAATAGCTAAGAGCTACATAACTTAAAAGAAAGTAAGTTTTTCTATTATGCCCCTAATTACACCACAGAAATTTCATCTCATGGCTCTTTTGTATATTCTTAACAAGGAGAAAAGTCTGCAGTAGATTCTAAAGACTCCTATGAGAAGAGTATGTTTCTCTAATTAGGTCTTACTTAATTAGAACCGGGATTTCTTTGTTCATTACTACAGGACTTGCAAAATTATTACTTGAAATCAGGAATTTCTTAGGCAACATCTATGTTTAGGTTAACAGGTGCTTGGATCAGCAATTATATGGAGTAATGACAGACACTAACAGACATTATTCTTGTAAAGAGAGCATGAGTAGGAATACACACTGGCATAGCTAACCAGTTACTGGGCTACTCTGCTGGGGAGTTCAGTGGGACTGCAGTAACACTGGCTAGCATGGAGAGAGAAAATGGCATTTCTTCCTTCCATTTAAGAAAAAGGTTTGCAAAACTTGTAGTATAGTGCCAAGCTTGCTAGAGAAAAAATATGTTTTATGTCCAAAATTGGTAAGTGTAATTGGAGTGAGACAGACAAGAACCAAAAAGAAAAGCAAAACTCTTGAGTTAGGCTGAGAAAAAGCCTGTAGAGTCAAAAGAATGACTAAGAGAGCTCAGTTTCCTTACATGCCATCATTGCCGTTGTCATCCTGTAGCAGCAGCTCTTTGTTCAATCCTATCTTCTCCAGTTCCTGGCTCAGTTTGTCCAGCTCACTGGACAACTGTTGACTCTTCAGCTTCTCCAGGACCAAATCCTGTAATAGCACTAACATGATTAGCTGCTGTGCAAAAGGTGGTGATAATTATCCAGCAGTATAGATTTATTTTTTTAAAGTACTGAAAAAGTAATTGGATAAAATCTCAGTTCCAAGAAGGCCAGCTAAAATTCTTCATCAGTGACAGCTGAGTGCAGAATTAAATTGATTGCTTTTATTTATAGTTTACTTGGAATAAATCTGAAGAATGCTTCTTTTGGCCCTTGTCTTGCTCACTGAACTGAATTACTTCTGCCAGCACTGGCATCCTGGCCGCCTGCCAAAAGAGGGAATGTGTGCAGGTCAGGAGACATCCCACTGTTATACCACAGAAGGGATGTGTGCAGGTCAGGGGACACCAGCAGAGAGAAATTCCCACCTCTCAGCTAGGACAAAAAGCCCTGCTGAAAAGCCCAGTCAACACTGGTACACACATAGAGGAGTGACAGGACTTCAAGATTAAAGTTTCCTAAGATAATATGGTTAAGATGTTATTACCAAGGGACTTGGTAATAGTGCATTTTCACTACTGACTCTTGAGTTTCTGACATAAGGTAAATTACTGGCAAAATTTAAAAAAAAGCATGATTACACTGTCGTGGAAGAGACAGGACAGCTCAGTAGACTAGGAAGCTTGGTCACTTATTCTGGTACCTACTGGTCCATTCTGGTTTCATTTAGGTTTCTTTGGAACAAATTTAAGCAAAACCAGACAAGGAAGCCATACAAGGAAGAGATTTGATGGAGTTGTACCAGAAGGTATATTGTGACAAAGCTTTGCTGTTATGCCAGTAAAGTGGTTTGTGTGGAAATGGCCTGAGAAGACATAATACCAGCCTGCATCTTTAAAAAGGACAAATCATTTTTGGTGCATATCCAAGTTCCAAAATTCCCACCATTCAAAATTCTCTGAAATGCAAATGTACCAGAGAACTACACTGATCATGTTTCTGCTCAAAAGTTTTCTTAAACAAGGCATGAGGGAAGAACTACAAAGTTACTGAAGCACTTCAAGTAAGAAAAAAAAAATACACTGGATATCAAACAGAAGCAAAAATAAAATTTAAAAAATACTTTGTTAAACTGTAGGTATTCAATAGTCCTCTGATATCAAATTTAGACACACTCACATGGAAAGGGGGAAAAAATGTAAGGTTACAGTCAGTGCCAGTACACGGTCTGTAAACAGGTCCCTGCAACATCCATGAACTCCTCTGCAGAACCTATAGAAAGTAACTAAGGAAAAGATGATGTGTTTCTGTATGGGTCTGCACCACTTGGAAACCTGCACAAGTCTGAGAAGGGAAAGATTAAAAAGGAGTCTTCTTAGAAATGCTATTTTATTTATTTTTAAGGAAAGTTGGATAGAAATACAACTTGGGACTTTCAAATGTTTCTGATAAACATTTTTTTCCTTCTCAAAATTACACTAATGCTTCAAAAACTAAACGAAATTTTCAAGTAAGTAATTGCTTAGTCCATTAGTCTTGCTAAACTTATTTATTTCACTGAGCTACCACACCACTGAACTTCTTCCTTTGAATGCTCTTTCACAGGAAATCCTGTTTCCAGCAGGATAACAGCACTGGGAAAGGGAATCAGAGCAAGTTGCAAGAACCTGAATGTGCTTATAGGCCACTTATAAGAGTGTCAGGTTCTGGCACACACATCATTAGTTTGCCAATGTCCTAATGCTAATTGTGTCTTTTAAAAAGATGACTACTAGGAAAAGTGCTATTACTGCACTCTGCAGCAGAGAGGGGTGTTGGAAGAGACCTCTGATGCTTAGCAATAGAGCTGCTTAGCATGCTTTCACTCTGCATGGAAGGTTTTTGGAAAAAAGGCTGTAGGTCTAAAGCAAAAACTTGGTGCAGCTATTACTGAAAGGCTTAGGTTGGTCATCTGGGATGGCTCTTGTCTTAGATAAGGCTGTTTTAGAACAGGGATGTTAATGTGTCCTCAACAAACACTCTAATTTCGAAGCTTAAGAGTCAATCTTCTCTACTGGAGCTCTCATGTCAGCAAACAATTTTGTAGTCACAGGGTTAGAGAAAATACCAAAATGTTTGGTTTACAGCTACCACATGGAAGCTGTGTTAAAACCCTATTCTGCATGAAAAAAGATGTCATTTGGAGACATTGTGTGTTGGGGACATAAAGTGGTACACTCCAGTTTTTGGCAGGTTCCACTTTCCAAGGCAACTCTATCCAGTGATGCCTGCTGAGTATATGAAGACCTCCTAGCTTATGTTTTAAATAGTAATAGTCATGGGACAGATGTCTCCCTTTGGTACTTCACAGAACTGAAATAAAAAATAGCATTGAAACCAGTAGTATTGTTTTGCTTACCTCTCTCAATGTAGCTAGTGTTCTTTTATCAATTGTAACTTGCTTTATGAGATCTTTATTGTCCTTTTCAAATTCTTTCAGCTTATTAGATGAATCTCTGAATCGAGCAATTTCCTTTTCTAGTGTCTTGTTTTCTTTCTCAGCAACCGCCAACTTTACAGTACTATCATCCAAAATAGCATCTTTCAGCTCCACTTGCTGCCAAAGCCGTTTTGTTTCTTTCTCTAACATTTTTTTGTCTTTCTCAAGCTGAGACACTTCTTGTTCTAGGGCTTTGTTCTCCTTTTCTAACCTCTCTAGCTGCTTGGCAGAAATCTTTAGCTCCTCAAGGTTTCTCTGGAGGACCTGATTTTCACTCTCCATTCCCTGTACTTCCTTTTCTAATTCCTGGATCTTTTTGCTGCTGTTCTCCACGATTTGCTGAAGTCTCTGGTTTTCAGAGTTGACACTCTGATAGCTTAGCTCCAGTCTCTCTGATTTCTTGCTCATTGCTTTTAACATTTCCACATTCTTTCTTAAGTCCTCTTTCTCCCTCTCCAAATCTTTATTTTCTGCTTCTATTTGTGCCATTTTTGTGCTGGTAAATCTCATGGTCTCCACCACTCTCCTAAGCTCCAGATTTTCTTCATCCAATTGTTTGTTGTCCCTTTCCAGGTCTCCAAGCCGGATGGAAATGTTCTGCAATGTGTCTAGAGATTTTCTTAGCTTCCTATTTTCCAATTCCAGATTCCCATTCTCCTGCTCAAGAACTTCCACTTTTTCTGTTACTATTTTCATCGCTGCTGCCTTCTTTGTGAGCTGTTCATTCTCCCTCTCCAGACGATGGAGCTCTTTTTCCATTTCTTCTACTCTTTCCACTTTTTCTTTAACCTGGTCAAAATCCTTTTGCAATTGTTTCTTCTCAAATTCCAGCTTGCTCAGTTTGCTACTAGTCTCTGTAACTGTTTCATGAAGGATCTTATTCTCTTTTTCAATATCTTTTACTCTTGCCTCACTGCTCACTTGAGATCTTTGTCTCAGGGATAAAACCACTTGATTAAGATGATCATTTTCTTGTTTAAGGTCCTTTATCTATATAAACAATTAAAAAATTCATGTAAGTGTTACTCAACTACTTTACGAAGCATAGTATAAATTAGTCCTGAAGAAGACAGATGATTGTTAACAAACCCATGTCCATTTAACCAAAGACAAATTTCTCAACACTGACTAAAACCAACAACCCAACCTAATAAAAAAAGCTGTTACCTCTGGTAACCTGTGACTCTAACAAATTAAAAATAATGCTGTATTCCTGCTACCAGCTAAGAAGGTTGAGGCAGAGGGAGAAAGTAGACATCAGACCTTCATAGAAGACCTTGGAGAAGATCACAGAATGGTTTTGGTTGGAAGGGACCTTACAGATCATCTAGTTCCAACCCTCTTGCCATGAGCAGGGACACCTTCCACTAGATTAAGTTGCTAAGAGCCTCATCCAGCCTGGCCTTGAACACTTCCAGGGAGGGGGCATCCACAGTTTCTCTGGGCAACTGTTCCAGTGTCTGAACACCCTCAGAGTGAAGAATTTCTCTCTAATATCTAATCTAAACCCTCTTCCAGTCTGAAGCCGTTACCCCTTGTTCTGTCACTACCTGCCCTTGTAAAAAGTCCCTCCCCAGCTTTCTTGTAGCCCTTTCAGGTGCTGGAAGGCTGCTATAAGGTCTCCCAAGAGCCTCTTCTCCAGGCTGAACAGCCTCAACTCTCTCAGCCTGTCCTCATAGCAGAAGTGCACCAGCCCTTGGATCATCCTCGTGGTCTTTCTCTGGATGGGCAAAGATGCTTTGTTAGGAATCATTCCTAATAAAGTGTATCTTTCTATCTAGGTTTACATTCATGTTTGGGATCTGAAGACACAAATTATCTCTGATAAAGTGTTAGAAACCCCAAAACATTTGAAAATTTATAGCAGTCATAGCTCTCATTAAGTACACACTTTCTGTAAGAACAGTACACTTACTCCACTGATCAAATTTCATTGAAAGATCATTTAAAGATCATTGAGAGAGGTCTCACTATGACATCTGCCAGCTCTTTAAGTAACCTCGGATGGATCCCATCAGACCCCACTGACTTACAGGGATCCAGCTGGAGCAGTAAATCTCACAAAAGTTCAGGGCTGGTAGGGAGTTTATCATTCTCACAGTCATGGTTCTCTAGCCCAGGGCTCTGTGGGTTTATGATCCAATTGATCCTCAGTGTCGAAGACTGAGGCGAAGGTGGTATTGAATGTCTCTGCTTTGTCTTTTGCACCTGGGACACAGCAACCCTGGATACACACACAGAGTGGGGAATGAGAGGCTGAAGAGCAGCGCTGCAGAGAGGGACCTGGGGGTTCTGGTTGATGGCAAGTTGAACATGAGCCAACGGTGTGCCCTGGCTGCCAAGAGGGACACCCGTGTCCTGGGGTTCTTTAAGCACCGCATGGCGAGCAGGTCAAGGGAGGTGATCGTCCCGCTCTACTCTGCACTGGTGCAGCTTCACCTTGAGTATTGTGTGCAGTTTTGGGCATCACAGTGTAAAAAGGCTATAAAGCTACTAGAGAGTGTCCAGAGGAGGGCCATTAAATTGGTGAAAGGTTTAGAGTGGAAGATGTATGAGGAGAGACTGAAGTTGGTTTGTTCAGCCTGGAGGAGACTGAGAGGAGATATCGCAGTCTACAACTTCCTCCTCACTAGGGGAAGAGGAGGGGCAGGTGCTGATCTCTTCTCTCTGGTGAAGAATGATAGGACCAGGGGAAATGGCAGGGAGATGTGCCAGGGGAGGTTTAGGTTGGACATTACGAAAAGGTTCTTCACCCAGAGGGTGGTGGAGCACTGGAACAGGCTCCCCAGGGAGGTGGGCACGGCACCAAGCCTGACAATATTCAAGAAGCATTTGGACAATGCCCTCAGACTCATGATCTGAATCTTCTGATTGTCCTCTGCTAGGGCAAGAGCTAGACTCTGTGATCCTTGTGGATCCCTTCCAACTCACAACATTCTATGGTTCTAAATTTCAGCTGAAGCAATTGTGATTTAAACTGCAATTCGCATTTGATTCTTATCTAGACAACATCCACAGAGATCAAAAAGGATTTAGACATGAAAAAATCAGAACCTGCTCTTTTCTGACAATTGAAGCTACTTCTGGTTTTACTTCCTGCCCTACCTGTGAAACATCCATTAATTCTTACCACAAAGAGTCTATATGTGTTCTAACTGAAACGTATGACTTTGGTAGTAAAGTGTAGTATCCCAGGTAGAAGTCTGGGTAAGAACTCTTCAAAACGAAAAGCACTACACAAATAGCATTACACAAATAAGACATTTTGTTGTTTAATCTTCACCCCACAAAACCTGGAATAAATTTTAATACAGGTTGAAAATATACAGACCTGTTTCCAATCATCTGTGTCTGTATTTTCTTTACTATTCAAATTAATACAGATGATACCTTGCACAAACGTACAATAGGATAGTTTCAAGGCATTGTACATGAACTGCAGCATGGTAGTAAAAGCTGAAGTGTATTTAAACTATCAATCCAGAAGACATAATTGCTTTCTTGGCCTATTTTTAAAATAAAGCTCCCCCCCCCCCCCCCCCCCCAAAAAAAAAAAGTTGCATGGCTAAAAAAACCCCATAACCAAACCGATCAGGACATACACCTGGCAGAAGACCAATCTTCTGCCATAAAATGGGGTTATACTTGCACATCCTACAACCAGCTGGTATCCCATTTATTAAGATTCAGGGCTTTTTTCCCCAAAGAGGGAAGGTCTGTCCTTAGAACAGCCTAAAGATTCCCCTAGGGTAACAGGAGCAGCAGCTCGCAAAGTATGCTGGGCTTTTTTTGCTTGAAGAAGCCTTTTACCTACATTTGAAAAAGTTTAACCTGCACTTAACAGTTCTTAAATTTCCCTATCTCTATGAGAGAACCAGATGCTCTAATTTGCATTAGCAAATTACCACTACTGAGCATACACTTTTATATAACACTTGTGAAGTTTGCACCTGTCTGTCTTTGTCAGCTTTTAGAGTCTCCATGACAACTTGTAGCTGTTCTTTATCTTTTATCAGCTCCTCACTCAAGGTCTCCAGATCTTGACTACTTTGCTTCTCTTTTTCAATTTGATTTTGCAACTTCTCAATCTGTGTGGAGAAAACACACCAAAACACATCAGCCACAGCTTGACACAATGACTGTCTGCACTTATTCTGAAGACCAGAGAGGAATGAGATGGGGACTATGACTGAAAAATGTAATCCTTCTCTTCTGCAGTTTGCCAGTCTGACAGGAGGAAATGGACTGTTTTGTTTCTCTCACAGTGCCAAGAATCTCCTTCATGACTATTAAGATCAAAGCATATAAGCAGTAAGAAATGCTTCACCTGCCCGAATGCCCTGTTGTGCTCCTGTTTCTGGTGCCCACCTTTCTGAGAGACTTGCCTCCCTCCTCCTAGCCTTTCCATCACTGATGGCCTTAACCTGCCAGTGAATGCAGAGAAAGTTATTAAGACAAATCAGTGAGGAATAGAATTTTAAAAAAGAAAAACCTCAAAGAGAGGAAAAGCACTGGAGTTTCCAAGTTTACCTTCTCCTCTCCCTGTGCTCTATTTGCCTTCTGTTTTCTGCAGCAGGTGAAAACAGTGGATTTGAAGGATTTATGAATAAGGACCCAGTCCTACAATGAACGATGTCTTGCTTACTCCCTCCATTTGAAGGTCATACTCATAATGCACTAAGCACTGAAAAGCAGCAGCTCTTCAGTATTTAGAAGCAAGAGGTTGAGAGCTAGGCTCCCCATGTCAGGAATTATTCCTTTTTATGCTTGTAAAGTACCATGAGCACCTACAGCTCTGCACAAGTATCAGCTCATTTTTTTGTGTTGCTATTATGAACTCTGCCAACAGTGAAAATGTCAATGAAAAAGGTATTAACAATTATTCTTACAAGTGGGAAATAGCTGGAGGCTGGGCTCTGCCTATGTCAACATGTGCCTCATTACAGGAAGTGTTTAAACAAGCAGAGGCTGACCAGATTGGAGATAAGAAGGGCTTAACAGTTCAAAATGTAACCACGTTAAGGTTCATTGGTCTCAAAGGAGCTGTTCAGAGAAAGCTGTACCAAACTCAGTAACTCAGCAACAGCTGGTCTTCATAATCAGCTCCCAAAAAATCATCCTAACCCATGCCCCTTTTGTGACTCCCATCCTATCTCATCGGGTTGAGGGAGGGAGTGCAAGACCACACGGTCCTACTGTGGTTAAACCATCACAATATGGAATACTGTCTGTTACCTTTTTTCCCCAAATCTCCCTGAATGTGAAGTCCATCAACAATATGACTGGCCTGTGGTATTCAGTCAACAGCTCCCATCATATTGTGTTTCCCTGGTGAAGAGTTCACACATTTCAATTGCTCTTAACAGTGGTCTTTTTACCTGACTCTTTTTTCTCACTGAGGCATACAGTGCCCCCCTTTCACCACACAGGCATTGCCCATTACTATTTTTTGCCTTATTTAACTACCAGACCTGTAGGTGACCTCATCATGTCAATGCATTCATCATAATCAAAAACATCAGACTAATTATGGAATCACAACTGTTGGCACCAATACAGTGCCATAACACGAGGTGCCCACAGGAATGTGCCTGGGGCAAAGCCAAAGGTTGACCACAGTTGTTCAAGTTACTTAAATTGCTGTACACCACAGGGATCTGCCAAGTGCTTTATATGCCTTGATCTCAAATTTTAAGCATGTAAATTAGAGCTGGAGAGAATTACTCATACACAACAGGTCATAAATGGCAGTGTGGAAGAGGAGTATGGTGAACTGAGTTTTTGCAGTTTTCCTTGTCCACAGTAGAAAGCCAAGAAGCAGAACTAGTCTCTCAACTTGGCAAAAGAATTTCTCCAGAAGATGGAGTGATCCAGTGATGGATACCTATACTCCTTCACAGAGAAACTGGCACTCTGCTAGTTACAGCCTGGTAATCTATGACCAGCATTTTATATCCAGACTCTTTCTCCCCTTGTCCTTTAAAACATTCAGTTAGGCCATAAGCAGGCCAGAGAGGACCGAAATCTTCCTATCAGTGTCACACACACAAGTTACAGCAGCAATGGGAAAAGAAGAAGCGAGCCTTATATTCTGGATAATTCAGCAAAGGTAGGAATGTGGAAAAAGCTGACAGGACATTTTTTATACTCAGGCCAGCAAGTATCCTCTTTCCCAATGGCACTTGTCTCATGGTTCAGGATGCAAGTTACTATCCAGACAAAAATAAAGCTACTGATTGGAGATGAACTGAGCACTGTGCTTCACAAGGACAAGCATTTGAGCTAAGTGTAGTCACAGTTAATAATAGTGTAACACACACATATAAAAAAAAAAATTAAAAAGTGATGACCTGTGTGTTTGTTACAGAGATTAAAAGAACCCAGATGTTTACAGAGAGGTAGTCACTAGAGAACTTTTAATAGCCAAAAGGACAAGACAATGAGAAAGAGCTGATCCAGGACTACAGACAGCAAAAAAGACTTGTTTAACAATATACTAACCTGAATTAACCTGTGTGATTTGACTTACATGGAAACAGTATTAAGACTTTCAAACAAACAAAAATAGTTCAATGTGGCCATGGCTTCTTTGCCTAGTAGTGACTGTCATAAGAAAAAGGGACACAATCAACAGTACAGTCTGACAGGGGCAAATGAGCACTGAAAGACAGCTTTTATGAAACGGAAACAGTCACTTTTGCTTACAAGCACACACTTAAGCAGACAGTGAAGTAGAAGGCAACAGAATACACCAATGTTAGAATGCAATTAAATAGCTAGGCTCGAAAACATGCCCAGTCTTCTGGGGAACACGGGTAAAATCCCTGCAATTCCTCACCATTCAGGAATACTGTACAGCTGTGTGCACACTGTTTAAAAAACAATAAGCTCTGTTTGTTCCTGTGAGCAAATTACCTTTTTGCTAAGCTGTTGATTTTCCTTTTCCAGTTCCACAAACTTTAGGCTGCTCTCTTTGGAAGCCAAGGAGGCATCTCTCAGCTCTTGGATTGTGTTCTGCAAGCTCTGATTATCCTTCTCTAGCTTCAGTATGCGACTGGAAGCACATTCATTCAATTCAAACACAAAGGACTTTCTGGCTGTTGAAACATGAGAATCAGAGGGTGGCACTAATCAATTCACAAACATCTCCCTTCCTAGGTCCTTAAGATTCATTTGTATGAAAATACTTGCAGTCAGATCCTTATCATTTCAGCTTGACTGCTAAGTAAACACTTTGTTAAAAACAGAACCCATTTTCACAGATAACAATTAAGACATTTAATAAGTAGTGAAGTATCTGAACAGATAATAATCTTAAAAGTTACTTAATTTCTTAACTCTTCTTAAAGTTGCTTTAGCCATATTAGTAGCATAATATACTTTGATACCCTCTTATACTTCCATCAGAGGAAATAAACTGAGGCAGAAAGTAAACTGAAGCATTTACTACAACAGCAAGATGGTGCACTTCCAAAAGCTACTGAAAACTTAGGCATATTTAGCAATGGGAAAAAAAAAAAAAAAATCTTACAAAAGTGAGTTCCAGTGCTCATCTTCACAGCTACATCAACAAGAATGTGCTGAATCAGGGACAATATTTTACTACCAGGTACTCACACACAGGACACCCATGAGAATGCTTCATCATAGAGAAGCGTCTGAAGTGTCAGAACTAACAAATTTTATGCAAGTTTTACAACAGAAATGTTATTTTACTCTAAATGTTTGTAGATCAAAAGTCTCACTACCTCTCAGCCTTAAATTGGCGCACCAAGCCTCTGCCCAGCATCCGAATAATTATAAGAGCAACGTTCTGCTTCACATGGAATAATTGCTACTCTTCACCTCAAAATCACATTTCACATGATATTTTCTTTAACATTGTCTGTAAGTCTCAGAAAATTATTCTCTCCTGCTAAATAATCAGCACTGTTACATACACTGAGTAATTTAGAACTGGCAAGTTTCTGAGAATGGTAAAATCACATATGTCTCTTACGGGAGAATCACCTGGAGAATTTTAGTCAGATGAAGACTCAAATAGTAAACCTTAACTGAACACTCCAGTTGAGATCTGTCCTGCAGCAAACACCATCTAAATGCCTTTTCCCCATGCTTATTTTTCCAATGTTTGTGAATAAAATATTCCAAACTAGCAGGTAAAATCTTCTGCTACCTGCCACCATGCCAGACTCAACTTGAAATCCAGGAACAGGAGAAGAGTTTTGCAGGCTGACTATTTGTCCAAACAAGCTGCATTCAAAAGAGCAATATGCATTGAAATGAAACTTCTTAAAGAGAATTACTGTAAAAGTAGGACAGCACTTCTGTGAAACAATTTAAATTTTCAAAGTATAATGTTCTCAAGCTTTTTAAAATCAGGCTTCCTTCACTAATTTTTTTTCCTACTGAATACAGAACATTACTGATGTTCTCAGTTCCTCTTACTCTCTTTTTATTTGGTTAATCAAAGAGGTTCTGAAGCTCCAGTGCTGAAACGCTAAGCACTGGCACAGTGAAGGAATCTCGTATTTTTTCTTTTATTTTTTTATTCTTAAATTTTGTTGAGCAAACTTTCAATGTTATGTTTGACAAAAATGAATAAATAAGAGATAACAAAATAAAACTAGCATCCTTCCTTCTATTACACCACTAGTGAAACCAGATCAGAAAGGAGGCAAAATGCTGTTTGAAACAAGACAAAAAAACTAGATAGTTTTACATTTTCCTGAAATAATCTTCAACAAAATTTCTAAGTTTTGAGAGAACTGTGTGTTTTCCCCACTGCTTAACATAATAAGCAATAACCTTTATTACACATCAGGAGGAATAGAGTGGCATTCACTTCTCAGGCTAAGGTAAACCCGTTTTGCAAGATTATTAATTAAATGTAACAATTAATTAGCCATTACTCTTAGTAAAAAGAGCTTGAATCCTGGGCAGCAAGTCGATTTGAGAACTGGTGTCAGGAACACATTACAAAAAAAAAGTATTCTTCTAGACAGCTTTACTGAAAACTGAACATCTGCTTACTCCAATTTATTCCTTTGTCTTCAAGTTAAACCGTTCCTGGTACACAAAGCCAAACATGCAAGTCTTGGCAGAATCAGGTGAGTAATCAATGAAAGCTGCACACTGAACTGCACAAAATAGCTTATATTTCCAAGTTCCATTCAGCATTGTTATTTAGGCTGGTATTAGAGACAGAATGAATGTTAGACAAAGAAACCAATGCTAAAACCTGACTAGTGAAGGAAGCACTAGTTATTTTTGTGACAGTGGAAATCAAATCAACCATTCAAAAAAAATAATCAGCCAGTTATTTTAACTGTACACATTTTTTCATCATCTAATAAAAATAAATGACTTCAGCATACACTACTTCCTGGGACTTATAAGATCAGCTAATTGTCTGTATTAATTGTACTAAAGAATACTAAAGATCACAGACTCCTCCCAGCCATTCAGTTAGAAATATCCAGTGTTTGGTGTGACATTTCTGCTGTGTCATTTACAAAACTTTATTTTTTAAAGTTTTTATCATTTTACTAAAAGTCACTCTCTCAGTGACAAACAATAAAAGGAAAACATTTTAATGCTTTCAAAAGAAAGTGAAAGAAACTAGAGAGAATGCATTTTAGAAGTTCCAAAAACCTAAGTTCAAAGCAAGTGACTGAACAAGGGAAGTTCTCCAAGCTTAGACTCTACTTCTGTTCCTGTCTCAGTCAACCAACATGTCTACTCTGAAACAGACACCAACTATACAACGGCTACCCCAGCTGGTACTCACTATCTGCAAGATCTGTGCTTTTAGACAGTTGTTCTAGTTCCCAGCCTAGGTGTGCAGACTCATTCATGCTCTGTTTCTGTGCAATCTCCAAGACCATGTTCTCCTCTAGCAGCTCTTCAATTCTTTTCTTGTCTGTGTCCCGGTCCTGTGCAAGACACACATGAGTGAAAACACATATGCACCTTATCCGTAGGATTGCTCTGTCAGTTGAACTGCTGCAAGCACAACACGTGTCGAGGGTAGAACAATCTCCTCAAACATTGTGTGTTTTTATATTGAAATACACATACAGCCTGAAATGTTTGCTGTGGGATACCATATGTGCCACAAAATGCAGTGCAGAGACACCCAACTGGCTCTCTTCAGTGTCAGCTCAGGTCCATGATACATTTGGAGGGAGGGCGATTGGAGTGAAAACATACTGGGTGATAACAGGGCCAGAACAAGCCAGGGATAGCAAGGCAGACTAGATTCAAGCTGTCTCCAGAGCTAAGTTCTTCCAAAACATGTAGCATCATGCACTGACACAGTGCAGACTCTGCAGAATTCTACCAATCTGCTTCAACTCATCATGTCAAATGTGGATCCAAGCTGGGTTGGCAAATAACATCTGCCTCATAATTTGGGTTTTAAATTACCCAGAAAACAGATCAGGAGAATGAATCTATCATTGCTGCTTCTAATTATTTTGGCCATTTGCATTTGTGAGAGCTGAAGTAGTGCCTCAGAGGGTCTCAATTTTCAGAAAGTGTTACCCAAAAATTCATTATGCAGTCAAGCGTCATTCAAAATCACCAGCCACTTTGAAAAAGTTGGAGTACGACAGGGCCCTTATAATGTCCTGAATCAGTCCTTAAACATAACTCCACACAGCACCCTCAGCATTCTTGTTTCCAACAGACCCTGTTTGAACTCCTATACATTAAACCCCTATACAGTTAAATCCACAATAATTCAAACCACAATGGGATAAAAGGAGGACTGTTAAGTAAAATACAGGACATGAAAGAGTATTTATTATTTCTAGTGTGATTATAAAATGCAGTGTTGCTTTTTGTTTGTAGGCAATGGTCTGTCACTTCTTATATTTCCTTGTCTAGGTAACAATAAGCCATGTCTTTGATTTAGACAGAAGTCAATTTTGGAATTTTATGTCTTTTACAGCTTCTTAAAGTCACTGTAATGGCTGGGGATTTTATTTACAACAAGAAAGATAATTTAATACAGTAGATTTCATTTCCTATATCTATGAGATTTCTACTTAACTGACAGATTTTAACATCTCTGTTATCAATATGTATGAAAGCAATCTGTATTTTGAACTGGTGATATACCTTCTTGCATACAAATTCGTCTATCTCACACAAAGTGGCATTGGCAGCACATAGTACTTACACTGTTAACGTTTTAAATATTTCAAAAATTCACATACGCAAAGTTCAAACTAAAGATCTCTAAAAGCACTGTTGATTTATTTGTCTGTCTCCACTGGTTTCTGTGACATGAATTTGTGGCCTACCATAAAAACAGAAGTTCAAAAAATCAGCATAATGAAAAGGGAGGGCATACCAGCTCTACATCATGCAGTTTGGATTTCAACTGCAAGTTTTCCTTCTCTAATTCATGCAGTTTATCACCACGAGCTCTTGCCATTGTTAGCTGTTCTTCTAGCATGGCCTTTGTTTCAATTAATATTATGTTGTCTTCTCTTAACTCCTAGGAGAAAAAGTACCAATGTTAATCTCTTTACACAAACTGACTTTTCAAAGACCAGATGACACTCAAACTGACACTGCACAATACAAGAAAGAAATGTGACGTTTCTCTGTTTCATAAAGAAGTTTTTACCTGATATTTTAAGGGAGATGATACTATGTTTAATTATCCGTGAGTCATTAACGTAAGTACATCTAACATTTCTTATTGCTTTTTCCTGAATTTTATACATTTTATGGAGTACCTGTTGCTTTATATGAGACTGGATCAACAGGTGCACCGAAGAGACTCAAGACACACAAGAGCAACTGTTCAACTCCAAAGTTATGATACCATTTCCTTAGCCAGATCATTGTAGTCCTCAGTCTCAAAACAGATTATTTACTTTCAAGGGATGTTAGTGTATTCCAAGCACATTGGGGAGCACTATCCACCAATATATAGAATAATAAAATTGTTTTGGTTGAAAAAGACCTTTAAGATCATCAAGTCCAACCGTTAACCTAGTACTGCCAAGTCCACCTCTAAACCATGTCCCTAAGTGCCACATGTACACATCTTTTAAATACTTCCAGGGATGGTGACTCCACCACTTCCCTGGGCAGCCTGTTCCAATGTTTGACAACCCTTTCACTGAATAAATTTTTCCTAATATCCAATCTAAACTCATCCATATCTCTGTTTCATTACACTTTTATATAAATGTCTGTTTAATAAAGTTTCTCTCTCTCATAGCCAGAATTTTAATTCACTGAAGAGAGGTTGTTTAATACTTACCATTATACCAAAGAAACACACGAGCATTACCTACAAAAGTCATGCTGCTTATCCATTACAGCTTTTGGATTTGTTTTTACTGAGTAGAAGTTGAACTTATTATTCTGCTGTAGCCACAGCATTAGAAACAATTATACTGCACTCTGAATGTTCTCTCAAACAAATGAAGCTCTGTGTTCAAGTCTCCAGAAACGTGAAATGTCCAAAGCATAAAATCTGGCTGTGTATTCTTGGTCACGTTTTGAACACATTTATTAAATTAGGTCTTATTTCAAATGATACAATCTCACTGCTAGCTTTTACTCTTGTTGATTCTCAGATAAGCCTTGAGTCAGAGGCAGTTTTCTATGACAGGAATGTATCAGCATTAAATGGATACAGAAAGGATTCTTGCCCACAAGAGTTACAATGGGGTAAGAAGCAGATTACTTGATTTTCTAAAGAAGTTTTATTTTGCCTTTCTTTGCTTTCCTCCCTCCATCCATTCCCCAGCTCCAATGAAATATGCAAAAACCAAAAATGTGCACACAGGCAGGATGAAATGCTTATGGCTTGACAAGTTTATTCCTGGACAACAGTCTTCAAAATGTGAAGTCTCTGCTGACATCAGTGTTCATGTCTGCTTTCTCAGACCACAAACATCCAAACTAAGTAGATTCCTGAAAGATCACCAGGCATGACCAAATCACTTTAATTGCTCGATCAGCAACTACCTTCTTATTTTTGTGGGTAGAGTCAGCTTTAAGAAGCCTTATGTGCCTCAGTTATTTAAAAGAGAAAAAAGAAAATAGCTGTAAAGCACAAGTTAAGAGTGTTAAGATAGCCACTCCCCTTGCCTTTTGATACTACAGGGGGAAAATTATTTCATAGCCTTATATGGCAAGTAATCTTAGTTGTTTGCTGTATCTTGACTGTAGAAGGCATAATATGGAAAGTCTACCTTATGCAGTACCATATTGCCCATGATCTCTCAACGGGTCAGTTACCAACTTGCAAAATACAAGAGAAAAAATTTCCCTACTACAGTAGCATTAAAAGGACAAGAATGTTACTGGTTGTGAAGTGGTTCAACTACTGCAATTAAAATGTCTGAGTATGCAAGTAACTAAAATAATAATAACAATACTGAAACACTAATTTCATAGAACCAGCATTTTGGGCCAAGTCTGATGTAATAGGGTCACTTCAGGGTGGACAAACTAAAAAGGCTGACACTAAACAGATGACAGACCAGAGGAAGTACACAACACAATGTGCTGGGTGTCATGTAAGCTGCCAGAAATCCTGTAATGAAACAGCAACATGACAAGAGTTTACTTTGCTAGATCATCACACTTAATCCGGGCCACAGCCCTAAGAAGTAAGGTGGTGTCTGACCTCAAAAATATGGCCTCAGAACTATCTCCAAAACTGCCTACCAAGCAGGAACTAGCTATTTTAGTGTCTCATGAAGAGTCAAGCTATGTGCCAAATACATGCACATATCCTGGCTCTGGTACAAACCACACATCAATAGGAGCTGCAATATATAGAACACTGAAGCACTTTCCATCAAATTGCCCAGGAAGGGCAGACATGTCAGTTCAAAGTAGTTCTGATGAAATCTTAAATTAATAAGCTGGTGGAAATGCCTGTTATGTCAAGGTCAACATTGCTCACCAGTGTACCTATGATCTGAGGTTGTCTTAATATTGAAAAGTTCATGTAATTTAAATAATTACACCATGGGAGCTTTGTAGAGTTACCTCTCAAGGCCTGGAAGGTAAAACTGTCCTAACTAAAACACGTCAGCACTAATATCTCCAAGAAGTCACTGGGATAACATAGTTGACCTAAAAATGTGTCTGGCTGCAAATCACACTTGTTAGACAATAAGCAGGTGGTGGTGCTTCCACTGGAATTAAGGTTTATTTTTTCTTTAATTAACAAACTTATCAACATTATTTTGTAACTATGAGGGGTTTTTTTAAATTGACAGCAAAAACAGTTAGCTGTGGATTTCTGTATTTTTTAAAATACAATGAATTTACAGGGCAAGTGATTAAAAAACCCCTTTGTTTTATATCACTTACATTGTGATTTAAAATTCAACATATATAATTCTGCTTTTTCAATTTCTAAAATAAATCACATTGTGGTTTGATGCTGTATCACTGCGCCTTGAAATAGCTTTAAGGATGTGTATTGCGTACTCATATGGTTACAATTATCTCTGGGGGTAAGCGGTTGCACAATCAGGATGTGTTGCTACTGGAAAACATTTTCAGAATCTGAAGTAGCAACCAAATTGTTTAAATCTGAAACTACAGAATTTGCACACGCATCCACACCTGGTTATTAAACGGAGTTCAAACCTCTCCCTTCTGGCAGTTCAGAAGCTGCCCCTACTGAGCCATGACACAGTTAATACCTTGCGACAGTCAAGCATCGCCCTGGACATCTACATGAAAACATACAAGAGATGCTTTTGCTTTAACTTTCACAGCAACTCCTCCCATCATCCTCCACAGAAATGTGATTGCAGTGAGGAGGAGGAAGAATGGGCAAGGCAGACTCTCCAGCCTCAGGAAATGATCTGATCTCCTGGAGCAGCACAAGGTTCAATGGAGAAGGATGCCAGAGGGAAGCTTTATATTGGAGAGAAGAACCTCCTTGGAGGAAGCCCTGCATTAAGCCTGCTCCTCCACATTCACAGTTGTGACCTCGTTAAGCTGCCCCAGCAGGAAGGCCTCTAGAACATATTCATCTCCATGTTCCTTGAACGATGGTCAAATTAAAATGTCATTTCTGAACAACTTCGTCAAGACATACAGAGAAGGAAAAGAATGCATGCCTAAATGTGTTATGTTCACACAGGGAAAGACCTGCCCTCCTTCTGCAATAGCTCCTTAAATCTCTTCCTACTGCCACTCCCAATTTGTATTCTGTGCTTTCAGAAACTACTTGCAAACTTGCTTGGAGTTCCTAAAGCTTGTCAAGGTATCATACATAGAACCATTCCATATTTTTTTGCTCAAACTACCAAATGCAGATGTGAAATACAAGAAGGAAAAGATTTTTAAGTGCTCATTTAATAGCTTTCTGCATTGATGGACAAAGGTAAACCCACTTTTTCTTCCCACTTACCATTTTGGCACTGCTTATTAACAATGCTGTCAAGAGCCTATCAAGCTTTATCACATTACCACAGAAAAGTGGCTTATGCTGTACTTTACAGACATACATTTTCATCACTGTGCCTCTGTAAGATTTGTTCAAGTCTTAAGACTTAGAGCTTAGGTAGCCAGCAACAACCAGTACTTCCCATGAGCTGAATCAGCACTGTACTATCTAGTCGTAAAAATCTCTACCATGTTACATCCCTGCACAAATCTTTACAACTTGGAATTGTAAGCCAAGCAGTTTTTGAGGGAGTGGGGGGAATCTGAGCAGACACTGAACTGACTCCAGCCATTAACCTTTCTTTTGAAGGGGCAGAGTACTTGTGACAGACAGGACAGAAAACTGAGGGACTGTGGAAAGTTGGATACTGGCTACTCTGCACAGACTTTGTCCTACTCTATGACCATAAAAAAAAAGACAGACAGAATAGTGCCCTGTGGAATCCTCTGAACATATCAGCATGAAACCAGTGGAGTTTGCCTGACGCTGTCACTGGCAGTCCATAGCTGTGCCAAAACTTGATCAGTGATGGAAGAAGGACTGATGAGAATGTGAAACTCCCTGGTTATTCTAGACCACAGAGCAGTCTGCAGACAGCTGCACAATCCTGCTGCATATTAGAAGAACTCAGCCCCCACAGCAACAACTACTTTTGCTAGAGGCCACACTGTGGCCCAGAATTAGAGAAGTGCCGTATCAATGGGAAATATTCTTTGTCCCACTACTGTGTTTCAGGGAGGTATCCTTGGAGAGCCACTCATGTATGATATTCAATACTTTCACCAAAAACTGGCAGAGTGGACAAAGGAGTGAGGAAAGTTGGAACAAATTTGCAGCTGAAGTGGAGGTCTCTTTACTGAATGACATGTTAAGCGAGATTAGCATGCAGACAGCAGAGCAGGAAACTGCTGGCTCCAAGACAAGCAAGGAGGCTGAAAACTCAGGAACAAAAATAGCTACTCCCTTGATCTCAGATGAAGACAACACTAAAAAACTCCTCTCCTAGCTCTAAATTATCTGAGCAGCAGGTAAAAGCTAAGCCACTCCAGTGCACAGCCAAAAGGAAAAATGCCAGGATGCCATGCTGACAGCTAGTGTGCCCGGTTAATGCACGATTAATTTGCCAGATTGAGGGAGGAAAATGGAGAGAGCCAAAGCTTTATATTTCCTAATGTAAACTGTGAATTACTGAGAAAGAACACAGGCTTTTATAATCTATTACTACATTTAATAGCCATCCATTTTAGTGAACCTATTCTTAAGAAGCAGCAGCTAGCTGGTTGCTTCACTTAGAGATGGAAAAAAAAAAAGTCACCTACAACAGAGTTTATAGAGCAGAAATAAGGTCTGTGTTCCACACCAGAGGCCTGGCAAATGTGAGTTTCAACATCACTCTTCTACCTCAGACCTAGGATATTAGCTAATTATAGTGAGGTTGTCAGCTACTGAACCCTCCATGTGTTCAGCAAGTCTGGATATTTATTTGACTTCAGCTGAGGTGTTACGTATATGGATTACTGAGAATTTAGGGGAGAATGGCTCAAAATACTGAAAGGACAGAAATAAGAACAGTCTGACCTAAGTTTAAGCTCAGCCATGCTTTAAGCAATGAGTTTGTCTAGATGATCTCCAAGGTCCTTTCCAACCTCAGATAATTAATAATTCCAGGATGGGCATAGCTGCAGGTGACTAAGCTGAGTAACTGGCATTATTACTGGAACAAAAATAAACACTTCTCATTGACATACCCTACTCAGGGCACTAGGGAAGATCCAAATTTTCTCTTACTTTCTACTACAAGCAACAGTTGCAAAAAGAATGTGTCATCTGAGGTCATGCTTAAAAATGCTTAGCAATTTTGACAACAGTTGCATCTGCTACAACCCTCTAAGAAAAAACAACCAGACATTAATTTATCTAGTTTATACATGACATTTAAAATGTTGGCCAAAGGAACAATTCTGGAACACAGGCATTTTACCCAAGAGTAAATTTTCAAGGCTACACTACAAGTCTGGATTCTCTAGAATAGGCATCCAGAAAAGGTCTGTCCTATTTAGTCACACAGTGCTGAACTAAGCAGAATTTAATAAAACTAATAGGTACTTATTTTTTGTGTGCACCATGTCCTTCTTGCCACTGAAAGAAGTTTTAACGTTGCTAAGTCAATAACTGACATATGTTACAAAATTCCCACTTGCTCTGATGTTTTGCTACAGTCAACTCAATGACAAATGACACATGAACTGGTAATACAACAAAAGCCAAATACTAACTAAGGATTACTCAGCAAATCTTTCTCCCAATTTTTACTTGCCTCCATGCGAGCTTTGTAAAAATCCACATCATGAAGTTTCTCTTTGCACCGAACAAGTTCCATCTCAAGTCTCTCCACACGGTTTGCCCTCTCTCTCAGAGAGTCCAGCTCATCTCTGTATGCTCGGGCAGAGCGAGCGTCTGAGGCCAGGTGGATATTCTGTGAGAAGTTAGGAAAATGCAGGGAGAAAAATCTTAATTAAATATTTGAAAACATGTTCTTTAAACTTTATTCTTATTTCTTTACCTACTTATTTTAAGCGTAGGCAAGTAGCATTCCCCTGGTTCAGGAGTAAGACAATTCTACTAGCTAGTAAATTCTCTACAAGACAGAGGTTCTTCAGCCTGTTGGGACTCTGATATTTCTAATGCCTGATGCTACATAAGCTTCAGGCATAACCAGGCTATTTGCAAGCTAAACAGATGAGACTGCTCTCACCAGTTAAGTGAAAAGCATAGCATTGCTATGCCACAGCCATAACCATCAAACAGCTTGCTGGAGTAACTTGTTTTCTTCATCAAAAACAAGCATAGTAGTATTTTTAGCCTCACACTGGAAGAGGCTTTTTTAAACAGGGAAGACTGTCACGGTAAAATGAGCCCATCTTACCTCTTGTTTTATTTTTTGCAGTTCTAGGGTGAGCTGCTCAACTTCATGTTTAGAATCTACAAGCTGCTCAGACTTCTCTTCCCTGAAAAGTTAGAAAAAACACAGTAATGATTTTTTTTTCCCCCTCCTGAAATAATATTGATTATATGGACACTGCTAGGAATCTGAAAAGGAATACAGAAATCTCCTAGCATATTCTGAACATAGAGACTCTTTGTCATGACAGTTTCATAAAAGTGAGAGGTCTTTTCTCATGATACCATACATATATCATGGATCTGAGTTTTTATACCTCTGTTTAAATCCCATTGGTGCTACTGCTGTCATAGCTAGCTCCACTGGCCTCTGGACCTCCCATCAATAATTAAGAAGTGCAGCTAGCAATTGGCATTTTGAAGAGGGAAAGAGAGAGATGAGACACAAAAGGAAAAATGGAAGTAGCCATCACTCTGTGTTTAAAGACCAGTTAAGAAAGAATAAAGATGGAACACCCATACACTAGTTTCCTACTGCTATGAATAAAAAAATTTGTAAGATGTTATTTGAGAGCTTCCATGGAGGCCAGTGCACTGAAGCAGAAAGGTAACTGCATTTTCAGGATGCACAAGACTTAATATACATGTGTCTCTAGAAGTACAAATCACTGGTGACTCACAGCTCCTGACGGATTCTTCTCAATTTAGCCTTTGTGTCTGCCAGCTCAACTGCAAGGTGCTGCTTGTCTTCATTAGAAAGAGGGCTTGCTGGGTTTGGTGAAGAATCTGGACTTGGTGCTTTCAGAGGACTTGGTGGTTGCTGAGACTGCAGATAATCTCTCTCTTGAGTGAGATCTACAATGACCTGTAAATAGAGAATTATGTAGTGTCAAGAGATAAACAGTATAATTATACAGTGTTTTTCAAGTATCTAAATATGATTTATAAATGTAGAAAATTATTAGCCTGGCATTCTACAGAATTCAAGCAATAGCCAGGAGAGAAGGTTACACAGAAAAGGAAAGCAATCTCCACTATGCTCAGACCACTAAAACATTCCCCTTTCAGTGTTCAAAATAAGTAGTCTATTTTGCTTGGGGAATTCATAAAAAAACTGTAACAACTAACAATTTTAACTTACACAATCACAGCCAAAAGCACAACAGAAAATTAACAGGTTAAGGACAAAGTCACAACTTCAAATACTTTGGTCTCTCCACTTCATGCAGAGACCACGCCGCTTCTCTTTACTAATCATTTCACCACACCTTAGTGTTTACACAAGATCAATGGAAAAGTAAAAGTCTTTCTATAGATTTTCAGAGGTGTAATAGAAAGGTGCAGAAGAAAGAGAAACCCAATGCACAAACAAGACACAAGAGAAGGAATGGAATCTGCATCTGTTGCTTCATATGAGCTCTATATGGGAGAGATAAGCCATCGTACTTCTGTGCATTCGTCTCTCTCATCAATGAGCCTCTTAAGGTGGAAAACCATATTCCTGGAGAGAGACTCCAGCTCTTCTGGGGCCATATCTGGGAGCTCCAGCCACTGTAAGTCAAAGACATTCTCCTGGTTGTGAGTCACCTAGGAATAGGAACAAAATAAATGTCTTACCACTGCTTGATTTGTAAATTTGTTTGCTCTACATGGTGCATAACTCAGGTTTGTCTACTGATCAATTAAAAAACATACATTTCACCAAAAACAGGTTTTAAGTAACAAACACAACTACCCTAACTATTATACTACCCAGCAATTTCTGGTATTTAGACTTTTTCCTAATTATTAAGGCTGATCAAAAGTGATCAGACATATTATGATCCATAGCACATGTGTTTGCATATCAGAAGTATGCAACTGTCTTACTGTAGACACTGAGGTCACCACAGGGATCTGAAGGGGCTGATCCCACACTGAGCAGTTAGGCTGGTGTCTCACTAAGAAGCAGCCCTGCTTTCAATGAATTTGCAATTTACAACTAATACAGCTGGGAGGAGCTGCCTTTAGCAGAAAGGTCTCTGGTTGCTGCTAGCAGCGTACCTTTCCAGTGCTATCCTATCCAAACTGAATTCCTCCGAATCATTCAGCAGAAACGTCAGGCAAGTTTCACAAGCTCAGTTAAAGACTCTTTCTGCTTTTGTCATAACATATGCTTAGTTCATCAAGATTTTGCGGGTTTTTTTAAAGCAGAACTGTTTTTTTTTAAAGTATTAAGAAAAAGTTCCTGTCTTATACTTTCACTATTTATTCCTCCAAGCTGAGTGTACCAGGCTTTCTATACCTGCACCCACCAACACTCAGCCGCAGTCAGTGCCCGCTCCCAGCAAGGCACACCCAGCAGTGGCCTTTTCCACATGGCTCTCCTTCAGGTCACCAATGCAAGCTGCTCCTAATGCCTAACTGTATTCCTTTGTTCCACAGAAACTTCCAAAGTCCAAGAATACTTGTCATTGGATAAAACTCTTTAGAAACAGAGTGTACATCCAGTTTCAGCTGCAGAGCACACTTTTCAGGACCATGGGAGCTCAGACTGGATAGTCTGTCTCTCACCATAGGACTTGGGGACTAAGTGACTACACCAGTGCTGCAAGGGGCACTGCAGCTCTTAAGCCATACGTGCTTTTTGGAAGTATTACACATGTATCCTTAAAACAGTTCATTCTACACCATCTCTAACTGGCAAGCAAGGCATCTCCCACTGCATCTCTTTAAAAGAGCACTGAGCCAAGTAGTGTTCCCAGCACCTATCCTTTTCCATCTTATAATTTGACTGCAGTAACATATGCAATCTTTTTTTGATAAGTTGCAAGCATTAATACTTCATAGCAAAAAAAACTTTATTAACTCAAGGAAGGGAGAGATTAAAAGTCATAATCGACAACAGTGAAAGTCCCACCTCCTGAATGTGTGACACAATGGCAGCTTGTGTTTCAATATCCAGTTGTTTTATTCTTTCAATAAACTCTTCTTTTCTTTCACACTGTTAAAAGAAATCACACCCTTAAACAGTGCTACCTATCTTAGAACTTACTGAACCATTTTTCATTTAAATAATAAAAAATCCCCACGTTGCTAACAACAAAATGTTCCAGATCTACATGTTGTCACAATAGAAGGTGTAACATTTCATTGCTCCCTATGGAGCATGAACTGAATGATGCATTAAATTATTTAAACTTTTTACAGTCAGTACAATTAAGGCTAAGTTAAATGGCTGGTTTTGCTCTTCAAAAACAAGTTCAAGACACTGAGATCAAGAGGTTGGGGCAACAGCCAGAAGAAATCATCACGGCTTCATTAATGGAGCTGCACAAACATAAACCTACATTTACATTGCATTATTTAACCTGTCTGCTTTACTGTTTGCATTTTGCTTGGTTTTGGCAATGAAAAGAGATGCATCACTTTAGACACTATTCACATCAATGCATAATGTTGTTTTTTGGACTAAATAAATACATACTTTAGATAAAAAAATGGGGTTGGGAAACATTCTGGATAAAAATGAGTGACATTTCAGACAAACAGATTTTAGTAAATCTTTTACTTAAGGCTTTAAAAGAGCTATCTTTAAACATCAGCTATCTGTGTATCTGTGATTGTACACTAACAACATCACTGTCCTCCTGTAACAACTCTGTGTTGTGAAGAAGTTAAGCATTAGTTAAAGATTTTTATTTTTTTTTAAACTCATTTACAGTGTTCTTTTGGGGCCTGGTTCTGAGTTTCAATTATTCCTTTCACTGGGAGGAACCTCAGACCCATAAATGGGGACTGAGGATGCACAGCAACCTGCCAAATCAGACCTTTATTCTTTGTGCTGCAATGCAACACTGATACAGTTCACAGCAGCCGTATGTGGACAGCTTTACCCTGACATAATTGACTTGACATAGCTGAGCAGGTAAGTGTCCCAAGGCATGACAGAAACACCAGACAGACATACAAACAAGGTCAATTATAAGCAAAGGCTAGCCTGCAACAGTCTGTTGAGAGGTTTGGTGGGCAGAACATCGATCTCTATCTGGTAACTGTTGTACATTTCCAGTTAGTTTCCCATATACATTGCCTTTATTTAATACCACATAAAAATCCCCACATGAATATATGAAGTATCTATTCATTTTGGATTCTCGACATGTAGAAGATTATGCAAATACATTCAGGATTCATTAAACAAATGTTTAGACTGTCAACTTATCTATGTTTAGCATTAATATGCACTGTTCCACTCTGTATTTTAAAACAGTAAGAAAATAAACCGACAACAATCTTGATATCAAGAACACCGTTCAAAGCTTATCATTTCCCACTTTGTTATCAAAGTCAACTACTTTGTTGCAAGAGGACATATCCTATGGCTGATTAAGCACTGGCAACAAATTGAGGCTACTGCTGTCACAAAGTGTGCTTCCTTTGCCCTGCATTTCTTCCATTCACCTATTGCATCTTCTCACAAACTGTCTTGAGCTGGAGATTTGTTCATACAGCACTTATCTTTGGGTGGATTTTCTCAGTTCAGAAAAAATAACAGATAAAAAGAACCCCAAAAGCTTATTTTTTTAAGCCATTAATGAACGTTCACCTGCACAGCACATCCCAGAACCAACAACAGCAGCTTCTTAATTTCATCCATACTTTTACCTAGAGAGGAAAGAAGGGAATCAGTACATATGTACAACACGTTAAGTACTTGCAAGTGAGACTCTCCAAAATATCTGCCTGAAAAGATAATTAAGACCTTCAAACAAGTATCAGAACAATATATATGTGCCCATTATAATGCTACCATATTTCCCATGTAACAATACAGTTCTAATGGATTAGTTTAAAACCCCAAATCCAGCAAGATTTCCTCCCCTCCTTGATGTACTATCCTCATCTATGTTTTTTGAGGCTTTTCTGATCAACACAGTCCTTTAAACAGTTCAATGCATACACCCAATGCTTGTCCCTTGTTTTCTGATTAACAAGGGTATAAAAAAGCCCACCAAACCACCGCCTCTTTTCCCCCTCCAAAAAAAATACCCACCAAAACAAAAGCCACCCTGGGCAGAAGCAAAAGAGGGTTACTCTCAAAGATTAAGGACTTGTTCTAAATTCTCTATCTGTGAAATAGTTGCCACTCAGACATCCCAAAGCTGAATGCCATTCTGTGCACCCAAATTCTCCCCGAGAGGTGTTTTAGCAAATAAACTCTGTCTCTGTTCTGCATCAAAGCCTCTTCACACTTTGAAGCACAAACCCCATGTGCTAAGAGGGATAAAAAATGAGTGATGCAGCAGGGAGAATATGCAGTTAACCATATGCTCAGGGAGCCACGGGAGGGAGGAGACAGAGGCAGGTTGTTCCTGCAGAGAATCCTGCTGTGACCAACAGCTCTGTCTGCCACTGCCTAAGGTTAGGAGAGGGAAAGTCACACAAGGGGGAACCTGTGTGGCTCTGAGCCAGCTTCAAATCATCTTTCAACCACCCAGTGTGAGGATTGCTGGGTGGTAAAGCAAAATTACATGTAGCAGAGACAGAGAAAGGGAGACGGAAGGCAAGGAGCTTCAATGAGGAAATAAATAAATAAAAAAATCATTACAGAGCTTGGTTCAGGAAAAGCCTGTCCTCATCCACAGCGAGGGAAGAGAAGGAAAGAGAAACAGGCCACAGAGTTTTCTCTCATCCCCATATACCTGCATGCTTCCTGACACAGGGGGTATAACCATGGGAGAAATGTTCTCATTTTATACCTGGCTTTACTTGGGTGTTCAGTTGCTCCTGTCACTAAATACACAGGTAATTTCCAAGTGCAATGGTGCTCCTCCACCAGCACCATGCCCCTGTAAGGCTGCACTGGCAGAAAGTTGAGGCATGTGGAGAACCCAAGGCCAAGAAACCACAGTTAAACTGACTCATCAGTTAAGCTGCCACAGCCCTGCACATGTGCAAAGGCACACTGACCTAAACTACCACCATTCCCAGAACCTTGCAAGCCAGTGTGGCTGCATGCAGGCAGCTTAGGAAATCACTTGGTTTATGACTTCCTGATTTTTAGGGCACACAAAATGCCCTAAAGCAGTCTTTAAATACACCTTACTTCTTCAGTCCTTTTTGACAACTTTTAGGAATGTTAATCTTTAAAATGTCTCAAGAATGCCCTACAGAAGTTATCAGTATATTGTACAAATCAACACTAGATTTCTCAATATCCAAGTCCCATATTATTAATAACTACAATTTTGCAAGCAGGAATTCTTGTCTTCTGCAGAGACACACATATTTAAAATGTGCTAGCTCACACTTCACTCTCTAAATACAATATAGTTTATTTCACTACAGAATATTTAAGAACTGTTTTTGAAAGATGTACAATCATTCTTACTCTTCTCCCCATATCTAGCAGCATACAAGTCTTGCTCTTTTCTAAAAAATTACAATCTAATACACAAATAACATTTCAGTCTGTGAAAGTCTGGTTGTTCTAGATGATTCTGAATAACACAACCTTAAATATAGACAGCATCACAAAAAACCCTCTTAGCAACAAAAACAATAAAACATCTGTTACTTCATGTACAGTTCCTTTGAGGGCACTACTAGCCCAAGGGGACAGTTTGATGAGAAGACATTTTGTCATGAAACTGGGTTCTCATTAGAGTTTCAGCATTGGGTTTCATTCTGCACCAGCTTCAGAGCAGATCCAGACCAGGGATTAAAAGCAGAGCACGCCTGTGGGACACAAGAGCAAGTTGCTAAGTCACAGAGAGCAAGCGACTCGAATGTGTGTCTCATTCTCCCAAACTTACTCAGGGCAGAACATCTCCTCCATGACAGACAGAATGAGCAGCTATCAGGCTGCTTGCTCCAGATCACACCAGACAAGTGCTCCAACCCTTGTGCACTCTGGGTACCTCCAACTGTTGACCAGAAATTCCAATCTGAGCACCATGGCATCACAACTATCCTCAGGGTGAGCCTAGTGGCTTGAGATCACTCATTTTAGAAAACATCAGGGTTACTTCCCAACAGTCAGAGCATCTACACCATCCTAAAGACACGCGAGCTACTTAACCCATTCAAACCACATTCTACTTCTCTGCACCAAAGGCAGTAGTAGGCTTAGCTATCAGATGGGCATCAGTGATGCTGCATGACCCTGCGAGGTGAAACACCTTCAGCTGTTACTGCAGAGTAACTCAGCAAGATCAACCCAGTTCTCCCACCAGGGACTGACCTTGCCTGGAAACACCACTCTGAGATCTTGTCCACACTTGGGCCTTCCCATCAGGAAGAGAAGCTGAAGCAGACGTGGCAAACCCCTTTGGCAGGGAAGGCCAAGACAGAGTTTATAAAAAGAAGTGAGAAATGAAAAGATTTGAGGTAATAATGATATTATTAGTTTGCTACTGTTTTAAAGCTAACATTTGACACTTTGCTCTACCCACTGTTAGCTTTCACAGAAAACTTAGCTGTCAGGATTTTTCAATAATTTTCAAGATTTCTTTTAAAATAAATTATTTTATGCTTGCAGACGTGCTATCGACATTTAATGAAAATGAGAAAGACTTCTAAGGCTAAGAGGGCTAAATAATAGATCTACTCTGCCAGCCACACAAGTGTTTCAGAAGATGATGTGGGACTGTTTTAAGACCTACACTTGCCTCAACTCCTTAGGCTTTTATTCAAAAGTTGTTTCCCATGGAGTGAAAATGGTTTGTTGGCATTAAGGCACTCCAAGATCACTCACACTCAAGCTAGGTTTGAGCAACATTTTAAAGCCTTGTAGAATAATGTTATTTACAGGAGATATTTAAAAGAGATAGGCTATGAGTATGAAAAAAACCACTTTACCTATCTAAAGTGCTTTAGAGAGAGTTTTCAGTTAAACCTCAGAATAAGCCAGGAAGGGATTAATTACCTTTCCTCCTTTTCACCTCACTCACAGTGAGAGCTGAGATACCACACTTAAGTGGAGTGCCCAAGTTTACAAAGTGAATCAGAAGCACACCTAGGATTACAGCACAGCACCTAGTTTTACACTCAGGACAGTACATTTATCCCATAATACATATTGAACAAAAGCAACTGAACTTTACCCCCAATTCAATCATGCCTGCTGAACAGTGAACTATTCTATGGTGCTTTTCAAAAGGCTTCATTTGTGCTAATATAATAAGGGCATAAAGTTCCCTGTGTGCTGCACAAGCAGGAATATGCAGGCGTCCCTATGCTGGCTCATTGGAATGACACAAGTCCTTCCAAGATGGTTGGGAAGAAAGTCAGCTGGGTCCACCCAGCCTTATTAGCTGACCTTACCAAGACAGTGTTTTCTGATGACCTAGGCTGCAAATACTTAGGTATGGGGCAGCTGCCAGCAGACAGGTACCCACAAGCTGAAGCAAATGGACATGATTCAAACCTAGCAATTAAACAGAAAGATGCTAACTAAAAAAAATAAATAAAAAATAAAAAATAAATAAATTATTTTCTTGTATATCTTTCTGAAAATTCCAGGGCAGCTGCTCTCTGGCCACATGTTTGTGCCTGCAAGGGAGCCAGCCACCTGGGGGATTTGCAGAAAGACCATCTGCTCCCAACCATGAGAGAGGGCCAGCAGGTTTTCTGGAAAATAAAGGGAAGGAAAGCCCGAGCACCACCTGTGCATCCTCAGAGCCCCCCTGTGCCAGAGGCCAGGAGACCCCTCTGCTCTCACAGGGGACAGAGGGTGGGAAACAGATGGCAGGACTCAGGAAGAAGGCAGGCAGAGGGATTATGAGACACAACAACAAAACAAGGAGGATGAAGGTACAGAGAACACAGACAATGAAAAAAACAAAAAATGAGAGGGGGGTAGGAAAGGTGTCAGAGGAAACAAACAAGAGCACCCAGGCACATGAAATCTTGAGCTTGTGCCACTACTTCCTGCGCATTTCTCCTTTGACGCTCCCCCAGCAGAGGAGAGGGAGCACCAGCTCCTGCAGCGCTACGCGCAGCGGCCGGCGCGCGAGGGGAGAAGGCGGGAAGGGGTGAGACACACCAGTGCTGTTTTTCCCAACTGTGGCAACACCCTGAGTGAGAAAAGCTTGAACACTAAATTTGCACTGTTGAGGCAGTGGTTAGTTATTAACTCTATATTTTATGAACCTTTGTGCCTCTGGAGGCTTGTGAAACGAAATGAGGAAGGAAACCAGACATTAAAAAGAGACCCTAGTAAGAGCAGACATCTTTCATGATTTTAATGAAAAACAATTTCTATAGATGCTTGTTAGCGGGGACTTTGGGCTCTCTCATTCACAGACCTAACGTGTAATTTGAAAAGGGGATCTAAACAGCAAAGTTTTTTGAAGAGACAGAAATGAGCCTACTTCAGGCAAATAAAACCTCATTTCCATTCTTTTTCTGAAAAAAGTTAAAATTCCACACCCCCTCCCCTCAATTAACTATGACTGTTTCAAAGAATTAATTGCTATCAGTTTCCAAGTACATTCACTAGCTGTGTTAAACTAAGCATGTCTAGGATCTAAGAAATCAAACAACACCTCTAAATAGAGGTTCAGGACTAGTACTGGATACTGATATTCCTTGTGTGGCACATGAATGACTGGCCCCTTATAAGGCATGCTAAAACCAGAGGGAACTATAGAAGGTTATTACAGCGATGTGTATAGATCATAAATACACTGATGATTTTCATATTGAGCACAGGGGGATTTGTGGTCCAATAATAAATTGAAAAAACATGGAGGAAGACAAAAACAGAGCGGAAATTTAATGATAGTATTTGTCTACTGTACAGTGAAGTGAAGAGAATAAATCCTGCAATGTCAACTGCATTGCTCTGCAAGTCAGGTTCCTGGGAAAATTTTGTAAATCCTTTAATTAAACTTCCAAGTTTATTTTCAGCTCCCTATATTCGAGAAAACAATCAAAGCCTTTATCTTATTACAAATATTTTTGCAACTTTTATGCCCATGGCTAAATGAACTGAAGTAGGCAAAATTGCCATGGCCTGGAACAAATGGTTTAGAGAACATGAAAGCAAGTAAAGCTCCTAAATCCAGCAGACATGTGCCTTCTCCTATGCAAAAACCCCAACTGCTACTGCATTTTTAGTGGTGGCAGCTCTGTTTTTCCAATGGTCTCATGATCAAAGCAGAGCTCTCAGTAGTCCCAATTGTTGAGTACCAAATGGGAGCTAAATAGTAAGGACACCATTCTCAGCTTTAGAGCTGTTCAGTTTATGATTTAGTACATGTAGCACCACTTTTGTCCGTGTCTTAGAAGAAAAACCTAAAATTTGCAGACAGGCTGGTGAACAGACAGCTCTGACAGCATAGCAAAACGTCATGTGGGCTTGTTACAAGGAATAAGTCACTAAAATTGTTACACAGTAGGTCATATTGAATGATCTAACAGCAACCTGATCTTGATCTATAGAGTCAATACAGTCATTAGAAGCCTTCCCAGCTCAAATAGTACAAAGCAATACTGTGTTTGTTCCAAGAATGTGATCACGGGATCAATTTTTCTTCCTCTGATCGAGAGGGACCTTTCATTCAGATAACTTACCCACAGGACAAGGAAGGCACAAGTGGGATTTCATTACTGCCTCTCAGATCCACCCCAGCCCTGCAGGCTGCCTGCTCCTTGGTCTCCCACATTGCCCAGCATTGTCTGTCCTGGACTGAAGCACTGACACAGAAGGAGGTTCCTCCTCTACTATTCTTGCCACTTTAAAACACTTCCCTCAAACAACTGTCTCCATCACATCTTCTCCCCAGACCACTGTCATCCCAGCCTCCTTGCTTCTGTCAGCCTTCCCTGGGGCTTCTCTGTATTCATGCCAGAAGCACTGCTTCCCACGCTGATGACTGCTCTGTCCTCACACCTCTACTCAATCTGCAGCCCTCCTTTAGCTCTCTTGCTGACAAGAGATAATCTCTCATTTCACTTGTTCTTCCCCTTCCAAGTGCCCCTGCCTTCTTGTCACTCCTCTCTGCAAGACACGCAGTGACAAAGACATCAGCCTGACAGTCACCTGGCCATCACTCACCCACATTGCTTCTCACAGCCTATTCCTTCATTCAGCTTTTTGTATTGGTTTTATTAACTTCTCCTCAGCCTTCTTCTTCCTGTTCCCTCTTTCTGAGCTTCCCATCAGCTCTCAGCCAGGTTCCTCTTCCTGAAGGAAGTTCTAGTTCTCCACATCGCTAACTATTCCTTTAGCGCACCTTACCAGTGATCATCCACCTAAGGGCAAGACTGAGACGAGCTTCTCTTGAAATCCTGTCACCCAGATACTCCTCCTTGAATAAATTCTTTGGAGCAAGTACAGCTCAAGTCTTTCTTTGTTCATCACCTTCCTCTGTAGTGTCTAAGCTGGGACTGGTTCTCAAAACCATTATATAATACGGCTAAACAAGAATTTAATATTTTTTAATACACACATACCCCAATATCAGATGTCCAGAAATTACATTTTTTGCATTCTTTATCCTCTTTTCCAGTGTTTTGAATAATACCAATGATAAGTCAGCAATGGATAAAATAAATTCTAAAAGATCACATTAATAAAGACAAATAAACAAACAAAACCAAACCACCACTTTTCAAAAGATCTCAGAAAGTGAAGCAAAATTTCCTGTTATAATTAAAAGACCTAGAAGATGGGAACACATGGATGATGAAGATCTTTCTTACAAGAGACATCAGGTAGTTTTTTCAAAGAAAGATCTAAGGTGCTGACAAAAACCAGCTGGTCAATGATGGGAAATTATAGCCCAATACAGGACAGCTTTCAAGTGTGCAGCTTCCCCAGGAACCAGCACTGTGGTTACTGTATTGAGTCTCCTGCCAGCTGTTGCTCATGAACAGCCAGGACAAGAAACCAGCCAGCCTTTTCCATTGACACTTGGCCAGCAGAGATACTGCCTCGTTGGCCCCAACATCTCTATTCACTGGCATTCCTGAAACTAGCAGCCCAGGCTCTGCCCATTGCCCATATGACTGAGAAAAGCAACAGCTCTTGTATTTGTTTTCTTCTTTACCCATAACAGTAGCCTGTACAGAAGAATTATGATTGGCATTGCAGACTGTAATCTGCTTGCTGAAGAAGTAGATGTCTTACCTTCAGCTTGCTTTTACTGCAGAAGTGCCAAGCCTATGAGTTTCAGTGATCCAACATCTGTAATTTAATATTCTTCTCTGATATAAACCCTTTTTTGTACATACACACCAGTGCTACTAAGAGCAGCAAAATAAGAGCCTCTGCCAAGTTTTCTGCCATTTGTTTGTTCTGGAGATGCTGATTCCTGTGTTATTCCCCACCACTGCTGACAGAGTTCATCCAGTTTTCCTTCTTTGGTAAAAACAAATACATTGTCCTTGGCACTGGCATGAGGCTAAGGCAGAGACAGAATGGGCATTAAAAAAAAAAAGTAAAAACCACAGCAACAAAACCTTTTATTTCAGAAGTGTGGTCCTAGGGAGAAGTCAACTTTGTTTTCAGGCTAAACAGCTTTCATTTTGCCCCACCAAAGACACTGAGCTCTGGACATGAGCTCATTCACTTCCAGGCCAATTTTGACGTGATACCTCATGTAGCAGATGCCCTTGCCTAGCCAACATGGCCAGATAGATGCTTTTCTCCTTGTTGATTCTATTCCTCACTTTTTCCCCATTTGTCATACTGTATTTTCCTCTCCATCCTCACATATTTTTCTTCCCACGCTTCATTTGCAACAGTTCCTTCACACTTTAGGGCAATCCTGAGCTGAACCAATTACACAGGTACACAGGTCAGAAAACGTGGAGGACAAATGATTCTCCTGTGGCAGACTGTATCCTGGGTCACTTGCAACAGGGAGAGAAGAGACATGACTTTCAAGCAAACAGTTGCTGCTCTGGCTTCGGCAAGAACTAAATCACTGTCATACATGTATGTGTATGACATGCAGACACATATATCAGATTTTATATTTGTATGCACAGGTACATAAATGTAAGTGTTACATATTAGATAGATTAAACTGTGAGACTCAGAGGTATTTAAATAGTTGTAGTTTGGGTACAAATATGTATAGTTTGCTTAAAAGCATGTTTGTAATTTAAGAAAATAAAACAAATACAAATTTTATTTAGCATTCCAGGGTGGAGAACCCAACAAACTACTCACCAGAAAGAGGATCTTTGCCAATCATTAAAACATTTGGTAAATTCATTACAATCAGCTGCTGGAGAACCTCCTAAACAAAAGAGAGCAACAGGCAAAGTTCAGTGTGAAGGAATTCCAATCAATCACACCACAAAGAACAGAGAGCTGCATCGATTACAAAGCTTTTAATGTACTGGCAGGTCAGAGGTCACAAGAGGAAGCCCCACTTGAGAGAGAAATCACTATTTGAAGATGGCATCAGGTTGCACAGCTAACATACGCTAATCATCTCCTTTAACAATGGCTTATATAGAACTTAAAGAGTCCCATGGCACTTATCAGGATAAATGCATGGCAATGCCAGGCACACCCATCAGTCATGCCTTTACCCCAGGCATGCCCTGTATTCATTACAGCTGCTGTTATGTTCCAGGGTGTACAAATGCACTGGGTTCAAAGGTACCTAAACTGTTCTGTGAAGTTCGAGTAATTCAAATAATTGGTCAAACTATTTCATGGGTCTGATATTTTAATGACGGGTTGGAGAAGTAGGTGCGAGGGAAAGCTACTGAAAAGACATCTTTCAATCCAGTTTCTCCAAGCAGTTCAAGTTCTAAATTTGTTTGCATTGTTTTTAATGGACAGTAAAATAGATTAAAGTATCTCATGAGCCTCATTTAAAGGTCATTTTATTTTGGGGGAGATGAAGGAAGGGAGGTGCGTTGCTTGGCCAGGCTCAATATCTAAATGTCAGCTGCCTGAAGCTACTCTGAAATGACAGAATGGCCTTAAGGGACAGGAAAGTCTACAAGCCCTAGGACAGGAAAAATGCTCAAAGGTGGACAAATAAATACGTTGCAAAGGGGGACTCTGCATGGTAATACTTTCAGCCATGCACCCTATAAACATAAACAGCACAGGAGCACTGTTGTTAGCTTCAACCTGCAGTTACCAGCACTCATTTATGATGATCTGAATAAGACATTTTGCAGACAAGTATTTATTTCACATAAAAAGCCTGGGAGGAAAATTGTTGAGTGACTAAAGCACTGTGCTGATATTCAGGAAACAAAGGCTCACACATACAACTCTACCCAAGGCTTGGCAGGTGCCTTTTCCCCACTTGTCTCCATTTCTAGCCTACCTCTAGGCCCGTGGGAGGGCACACGCATTAATACTTGCAGAGCATTCAGAGCCAGGGGAAAGAGCACTGCAGCAGAGCACAGAAACATGTTTCCTGAAACAATCGCCCATTCAACCAAACACTTCCTCTCCAAGTCACCCCATTGTTATTTCTCTGCTTTCAAAGTCACCATAGGAGGAAAATTAAACCTGACTGAAAGAGGAAATATTTCAGTGAGCCTGCAGCATTTGATAAGTAATCACAGTGGATGCTCTTAAATAAAATATACAAAATTAAAAAAAATGTTTTGGACAGAACACATTTCATTTTCTTTCCTCTGATCCATACTCAAGACATATTCCTCAGCAGTTTCTTTTTTGGATAAAGTAGAAATATCTCAGGGTCACAGCTGATGGGGTTTTTGGTGCTGTTAATAAAGAAGGCTCTACAGAGCAATGTGAAGTTTGGCTAATGCAGACCAAGCATTTGCCGAGTCATTAGCCAAATACATTTTACAGTTTGTGCATTTGAGACACATTAAACAAAAGTTTGTTTGCACCTGTTACCAAAGCAGGTGCAAAATCTATTGGATTTAACAACACATGGCTGGACTGCAATATCTCCTATGACAATAAAGTGTGGCACTGAGGCTTTAAACAAACAAACAAAAAAAATCAGAATTTGCATATACCAAAGTACTGAGCTTTAACCAGCAATTTCCATGGCAAAAAAGAGAAAGAACTGTGCTTCCAGTCACCCAGCATGTGGAGCGTCACTGAGGCAGGAATGCATAAGGAATTTGCGTTGTCTTTGTGTACTCAGACTGCTAGCTGTTTAACTGGCAGACACAAAAGACATTGCAGCTAACCTTTATGCTGTTAATATTCCCATGAGCTCCTTCTGTAAAATTATATGAGGATACCATCCAACATAACCATGACTGAACACCCTTGTAGCTGTTTGAGCTTAGTATTTTCCAGCAAGAATCCAAAAGTCACCAAATATAAGCAGAAACAGCCCTGAGCCTGTGAAGTGTGATTTCTTAATTCAGATTGAAAGATTCAAATTGTTGCAAGAGGTAATACTCTGACCTGCTTATTTTTAAAATAAATTATTTAAACAGATAACTATCTTTATTGTTCTGAACGCCTTTACCTTCAGATTAGTACTTCTGATTATAATACCTAGCTGTTAGGCAGTGCAGCTCTCCAGTAGAGCACAGCACTTTTTATGAAGGAAGGTCAACATCACTCCTCTCCTTTTTTAAGATAAGGAAAGTGAGTCACAAAAACAAAGTTACTGCAGTTTAACAAACTATCCTGTTAACAGCGATGTACCAATGAACCAGCTATAAGTGTGAGATAAAGTGTGTTAACTGAAAGCTCTCACACTGACACTGATGAATTTAGCTCCAATTTTGTCTGGGCTTAAAAAACCCAGAAAGTTAGTAAGACTCAGCTGACACCCAGTGACTGACTCAGTAGCTGGGATAATGTGATAGTGTCTCAGATCCATTGCTTAAAATCCCACATCTGGAAATACAACCAAAGTCCCCTCCCCTAACAGCAAATCAGGAATTCTTTAATTTCTATCTACTCATCAGTATTTTCTTGTTTTCTTTATCTGAAACAGTCATTACACAAAGCAAAATGCTGTGCCTCAGCCTGACCTCTCTGCTCCCCTCATGTTTTCTGATCCCACACCAAAGACCCTGTGAAGTCAAACTTGGGCTTCAGGCCAGGAGTTCTGCTCTTAGAGCCTGTGAATCAGCACTGAGGACCAAAGGGCTCCACAGACCTGACCATCTTCCAGGGTATAGCTACACTGGACATTGGGCTAACCTGGAGATGCTGCTGAAGCCCAGCCAGCAAGAGAAGTGGTAGATAAAATGCAACAAGGGCAGCAAGTTACTCTATTATATAAAAGGATGCTGTTATGCTTGACATCAAACATAGCGGGGAGACACTGCAGCAGAGGCAGAGATAGCATAGATGCAATCTTCTGCCCCAGGTGACCGGCAAGGCTAGGGGCAGTGCGCCCAGGCAGCTGCTGCTGGAGAGCAAAGCAGGGTTTTCAAACACTTTAATAACAAGTACTCACAGTACTCCAGAGAGCAACTGTACAAGCTAAAAACCTAATTCCTCTTGTGGGAAACCTCTTAATCATTTTTACAGCACAACTAAAGCTTGGTTGAAGCAGTAAAGGTTACAGCAACAACATATGGTAACAGTTTCCCTGATGGCTAGAACAATTACAAGTCTGACCTGCCAGCTTTACACCTAGACCACTAAACAACTTGGAGGCCAGCTACTGCAAGTCAGGAATCATCTCCCTCAGACTACTGTTTGAGCCCCCCACAGCCCCGCATCCCCCCTCCCCCCTTTTTTTTTTTTTAAACTGTTGCTAATGAGATCTCCATGAAAAAAAATAACGTTGATATAGGAAGTGTTATTTAAGGAATACAATTCAAAACAAATCCCCATCAGGCCTTAGTAAAGCATCTACAGGTGCCTGAAATACTCTTCTGCCAAAGATCAGGATATTTTATGCTTGAAGAGATTTGACCAGAATCTCAGCTCATCTGACAGCAGTGGTGGCTGCAAGAATGGATGCTGCTAGTTAGCAGGTCAACCCTATCACAAACCAGCAGCCAAGGCTTACGCTACTCGAGCCAGACCCCCAAACTCAGCTTTCTTTAAAGCCCACAGAGGTTTCTGCATGCAGGATTATGTGACCCTGTATCAAGAGGGAGGGGCTTTCTCAGGGAAAGTCAAACTGAGTGTTCAGTCTTTGATCACCCCCGCTGCTGTGGAGCACAACACAGGCTGAGAACTGGCAGATCTCAGCAATGAGAAGGATACTGCCCAAGCCAGAAATAAATTTTGCTAAAAGCAGCTAGGCACTCCAGGACTGGCACCCCAATGATTCAAAAACATTATTAAATTACTTAAAAATAATGAGGTTAAACATAAATAAATAAATACTGTGTTCCCATTACCAGACTTGCGGCATCTTAGCCTTTGCTGTGCACTTGCTCGACTTGCTGTGCTCTTTGCAGTCACTTTGCTAAGAAAGCAGCTTTACAAGAGAAATAAATAATAAAAAAATAAAGCCCAAATTCCCCTACATTGATTCTAGCAGTCAAGGGCTTTAGGAAAAATAAAAAAATTAAAAAAAAAATTAAAAAAATCAAGACACATAGGAGATTCAGGATAAAATTCTAAGCACTGAGTTAAGCACTTAGGCTTATTAAAAGCATGAACAAACATATTCATTCCTCCATCTAAAAGTTTCTAATTGGTTTCTGGAGGGCTGAGGCACATTTTACCTACTCTTTTTATCCTTTCAAGATCACACACACCGGATGTTTGCTCTCTGCTTCATATCATCAGAAGAGATGCAGCGGCAGCTCTCATTCTCAAGTCACCATGGTCACACATTAACATTTTATTTACCTGTAACAGGGTAAGGGGGCCCCTTGTAATTTTGCAGGAACAAAGTCTCCTTGGCCCATACTGCACTTCAATACACATTTGCTTCTTAAAAATACATGTGCCACAGCATGGAATAAATTATTCCTAAGGTATTATTCTTGCCTCCATTTTTAAGTGCCAATGTAAGGTTGCCAATGGCTCTTGCAAAGAATGCATTGCTAGGAAAGGAGTAGGTAAAATTGTCCTTTCCACAGCTGAGAGACCAGACAAATATGAGCTCTACATAAAAACTCTCCTCTGCACTACAGGACAGCAGAGCATTAATGTAGATTAACTACTAGTTTCTCATGCAGAATTAAATTAACCTTTGCCTGAATTCTAAACAAGAAGCAAGTGCTAAATAAATTATGTAAGAAGAGCAGCAGTCTACCAACCATTGTAATTCAATGCTTAAGCCAAGCAATTCCATTTAAGTATATTGCTTGGCTATAAAATGCTAATTGCCCAGCTGACTGGGAGCCAAACAGTGCTTTCCTATGTAAAATGTCCATGAGGAAAAACCATCACAAGCTTTATTTATACCAGCAAAAGCAAACACTACCTAGCCAGGGAATCTGGCTTACATTTCAGCTGAAACGCAGGCCAACAAAGCAGGAAAGTTCAGCAGAGTCCTGTCTATGCAGCATAGCCAACATCTTTCTCCGATAACCTTAGTATGGATCTGATCTCACAAACATCCTTGGCGGGGGAAACATTTGGTGAAGACATGCTGCATGCTTAGATAAGGTCCCAGCAGGAGTCAGTGCTCAGATCACAGCAGTGGCCATCCGTATCAGCTCAGAGCCTCCCACCAGCCGGATGGCGTGGAAGCTTTGCCCCTAGACATCTTAAAGTCCCTGTGGATGCTCCCACAAAAACAGGATGGGAGCTGCGTTTCCCAGGTAAGGTGCACTCCCAAGTCCAAGGGTAAACTGAACTCGAGCTTTTCTGGAATCAGAACTGTAAGGAAGAGCGAACAGTCTGGCTAATGAACAAGTTTTAACATTAAAACATATTTTAAACAGCAAATTGAGACACAAGCATTGTTTTTAAACAGGGTTTTTCAAAGCTTCCAGTTTTGTTTTAATATAATAATGAAAACAAGTTATTCTGCAGCCTAAAACAAGGAGGTTATATTTTAAAAGGGGGGAAAAAAATGTCTTCCAATATATATAACTATTTTTTTAAGGGTTTTTTTTAAGTTTCGCTATGATTATCTGAGGAGTGGTATCAGGGAAATAATTTATAGCAAGACTCTGTAAACTGTACAACAGTGTCCCACAAAAGATTAGACAAGATGAAACAAGTTGTTGCAGAGGAATGACAAGGAAGTGAAACACAAACAGATCTTTCATTGAGATGTTTTCCATGTACATTTTACCATGTGAGCACGCCTGATGACACGACACTATGCACGTGACTCAGTACTCACTGTTTCCCTGCCAACACATTATATACATGACAAAATTTGATTAAGAACTTCACTCATCTCTGCAACAATTGCATTTGTTATGTGATGGACTAGAAGATTAGCTGTCTTTAAAGGATTTTTTTTTTTCCTGAAAACCAGCAAATTACAAAGCACTCTTCTAAAGACGCTTCAAGTGGAAGCCCAAAAGCCACTAAAATAACTGTTGCCCCATCTGCTGAAAATAATCAGTTCTGACAATCATAGACTGGAATCTCAGTGGGGGGGGGGATGTGAAGGAATCATACCTAGTCTTAGCCATGCTCAGCTGTGCAGGGTGCAGATAACCCACCAAGTGACAGAAATATATTCAATGTAAAAGTATACCATATAAGATCAGGTTTTATTTAAAAAAATAAAAAATAAAAAAATCACACATCACTTAAAAAAAAACCCCAACAAACTAGAAAGGACCCAGGCACAATCATCCTCCCAGTCCATTGTTATGGCTCAGGTTCTGTTATTTGTATTACAGCAGCATAGAGGTCCCAGCCAGGGGCAAAACCTCATCCGCTGCAAGCTGTACAAATACATAGCGAGCCATCTCTGGAACAAAGAGCTTGTCATATATATGTAAGGCATCAATAGGCTGATGAAAAAAAATAGTAACAAGCAACAGAGGAAGGAAACGAAAATAAGATTCTGTGGCTATAATGTGATCCATTGTGCACACTCTCGCTGCTTTATGAACTGGTTAAATCAACTGCTCCAGGCTGGCACAGAACTAAATGACTTTGGACATCATAGGGCAAGGCGAGCAAGGCAAGTCCTGACAAACATTTTCTTTAAGATCAATTCAAATTGTTTACAGTGCATAACAAAAATTCTATGTATATTTAAATACAGGTACTTTAAATATGTAAAAAGTATTTTAGGACACAATTAGTTTTACTTCTTGCCCACTGGAATAAATAATGGAGAAGCTCCCACCCCTCTCCTTTTTTATTTAATAAAACCAAATAATAAAATGTATATTTACTTCGAAAATATGAAATTATATATTCAATGGCTATGTAGCAGCAGATTTCCTGCTCTAGTTTCACTGACTCCAAGATGAATCACTTATGTTAATACAACATACAGCTCTATAGTTTGCCTAGTGGCAATATTGATTTGACCCAGAGAGAAGAAAATCCAACTGGGGAGCACTTTGTTCTCCCGCTTTTATTGCCACCAGCATCTTTGACTAATTTACCTACTTTGTTCAAAATAAAAACCCTATTGATTTATGTTCAACTTCTCTCTTCAAATGATATGCAAGTGACTTCACATGTTTATAACAGTATCCAGACAAATTACTCTCAACTTCTATTTTCTTTCACCTTAGACTTGTCCTGGGGTGGTTTATGCAGTAACAGGGAATGGGAAGTGTGCTGCACTAAAGAGCTGTCACTTGACATTACAAATGTAACTAGCTAAAACTCAATCCAACTGTTCAACATGCTTCCAAGCTAATCTATGCTGGTCTCTAAGGACCATAAAAATTTAGCCTAACACTCATTTTAAAAAAAAACAAACAAAACACCACAGGCCACCAGAACAGGGCTGAAGCACTTCTGAATTCTCCGAAACTCAGCACTAAGCATACTCATGGTTTTAAAAGGAAGTCAGTTTTCCCATATATAGTTTGAGCATATTTTGCTGGGAAAATAAAACCAAATGTTTTCATACCAAACTAAGACTGAGCAAGTATATTTCAGTTTTTAACACTGAAGACTGATACCAAACTACAAACTCTGCTCCACCACCCTTGTTCACTGGAGTGGAACAAGTATAACTTGCCATCAACAAACAAACACTAACCAAATAAAAGCATTTCTAGGAAGGTTATGTGTTTTTCACCATTTCTCTTATTACAACTATTTCTAAAACTTGGGGTTTTTTTATATGATTATATGGAACAGACATAGTAAACACCTAACTGGGCACGATAGTAGTACACATAAAATACACTGGATTCGTTAATACCATTTCTATACTGCCATGAAGAAGTGCAAAAATAATTAACCTGAGGCAAGCATATAGTGAGTTCTGGGGCTTATTTAGAGGTTCAGAGCTGGAGATCTGCATTGCAACTTCCACACTGAAATAGGAGTTCCAGGATCGGAAAAAGGACCAAGAACTCCAAAGAAGACCACCACTGGAATGACAATCATAACACAGTGCCTGAAAAAGCAGCAGACAAAACTAGAGGAATACAAAGGAGTTAGAGAGGGGAAGATGTAGAAATACTGGTTACACATCATAGCAATATTGTTTTTCTAAAGATTAATAACGACCAGAAGCTATGTAGTATAAGTGTACACACATTTTGCACTTTTGCCAGTATCAAGTCATTTATTACTATACATGTTGCTTGAAAGAGAATTATGCCTCTTGGGGAAAACTCTGTAAAACAAACTGTTAATCCCAAAAGGTTCTCTAGTACAAATACTGAAAAAAATCAAATCAAAGCCAAAGTTTAAATAAGAAAACAAATCCGTGAAACTAGAAAAAATAGTTAATAAGGCAAGGAGGTGACACATGAAAATGAGATACTTTGAGGATTTCTGATTAATTCCTTGTTATGAACCATATTTTAGTATCAAACAGAAAGCCTAATGGATGCAATAGTTAAATGTCAATGCATGGGTCAAATCTCATCAGTGACTAGGGGTAACAGAAGTAAAACAAACGTCCAGGTTGGCTGTTACTAAACTGCTTCAGGGTGTAAGAATATCAGGAGTTCACTAGTAATTTTCAATCTACTTACCCCTCAGTCCCCAAAAGAAACAAGCTGCTTTACCCTGCTAGTCTTATTACTGCTGAGTAACACCCTACTGTCTCAGTAGCCCTCTCGATCGCCATATGGTCAAGCTCACAGAGAAAAGTATTTCTTGTTGTTAGCAAAAGGTGTCATGCCTTGCCTTCACCACATCTGAACATCGTCAGAGTTGCTCAAATGGAAGGTAGTTAAATGCTTAGAAACAAGCACAAACATGCTTATTCTTTCCAGGATAATACTCCCTGAATAAACAAGATTTAATTCTCGTTGCATTGGTAAACCATTTTGAGAAACTTGAGTGGATTGTACTGGAGAAATGCAGATAGGGACACCTAGAAACTGAGGAATGGTAAACACACGGACAACATTCAGGTAGTGATGACCAACAACAATTTTATGGGATAAAACAAAGAAACACAGAATTACAGAATGGTTTGGGTTGGAAGGGACCCCTCATCTAGCCCAACCCCCCTGCAGTGAGCAGGGACATCTCCAAGTAGATCAGGCAGCTCAGAGCCCTGTCCAACCTGACCTTTAATGTTTCCAGGGATGGGGCTTCTATCATCTCTCTGGGCAACCTGTGCCAGAGTTTCACCACCCTCATTGTAACATGTAGGTTATTGGTTAACATCGCTCGTTTTGAAATGCATGAGAATCTTTGTCTCTTAATTCAGGAAAAATGGTAATACTAAGACATATTTTTCTCCCAGTGAAGGATTGTGACAGTGCTTGAAGAATACCAGAGAGAGATGCTTTGTTAGCACTCATCCACGCTCCCCACCACCCTCTTAATGTGTATATAAATGTGATGGAAAACAAAAGTAAATTAAGTTTAAATTAAATGGATTAATTTACAAAAGCTTATTTAAAGATTTTCAACAAGCTTCAGTCTTCTTGTGCTTGGGTAGCTTATGGGCAACCTAGTATTGAACAACAAATTAATGTTTCAGAAGTCATGCAAATAGCACCATGCCATCAGTTTATTATCTAACTTCAATGGATGACAGCAGCACAGGCAAGAGAGGTCCTTTGCAGACAACCATGTAAAAATACATATTGGATTTACAAAAAAAGGGAAGCTTTGAGCTGGTCTGAAGGGAAGGCAGAGAGGGTACAGGGACAAGCTATCCCACGCTGCAAGGATGCCTGAACAGACAGTAAGATGCTATGGGACAAATGAGGTGGTTGGGGAAGTATAGGGAGGGAAAGGTTTTATTGATAATGTCTGTAGGTTAAAACAAAACCAAAGGAGCTCAGACATGCTACTCATTGATTATGGTAGCTGATTTCTCATTCATCTGCAACAACCTGACCTTCTCATCACTGAGAGCTCTCTCTTGCAGGCAAACTCCTGTTACCAACCAGTTACCAAGGGCACCAAAAATCCAGATACCAGTAACGTAGAGAGAGTCCTCACAGTTTGCCCCTGTCAAATACTCCAAGAAAACTTTAAGGGGTATAATTGCAGGTTAGTGTTATGATCTTTCCAATTATTTTGAAGCAGAATTTATATCCAACATTATCACCTCAATATATCACCACATTATCAGTGTCATCTAATTTTGCTCAATATCTACAAGTACAACAAACAACTAGACAGTCCCTAGCCAGTAGATTTGCCACTGTAGCAACCATCTGCAGTGGTATTTATCTTTTTAGCCAGCAGATTCCCCCAGGCAGGTAACATGCAAGAGACTTAAAAGGCCATCAATGCTTCTTGCACTGTATAGGTGGAAAAGCTGCAGTAAATTTAATGTGGCACTCCCAAAGTAATTCAAACACCCTTGTGAAAGAAAACACTCCCTGCATTTACTAGTCAGTCACTAGTTTTACCATTAGCTGTGTGCTGCAGTTATAATAGGGGGGGGGGGGGGGGGGGGGGGGGGGGGGAAATCACAGAAACTAGCAGTAGTAAAACTAATAGTGAATAAAATGGGAGAGGGTAGAGAGGAAATGGGGGCCATGCCCTCAAAATAGCCACAGGGCCTCTCATTGGTTCCTTTCTGGATTTTCTATGCTCATTTATTTTCAATAGCAAACAACCTTTCTATGTGCAGAGTTACTGTGTCTCCCTTGGAGAAGGGAACAGTTACCTACAGTGAGGAGATGGTCTTTTGCAGTTGACATTTGGCTGCTCACAGAGTTTACTGACAGTAATTTGCACCTCAGTAAAGCTGAGTGAGGCACAACGCACAGGCAATTACCAGGTGAGGCTACCAGGAACAGCCTACCTGGTTTTCCCAAGTTGTTGCTGCCACCTAAGACATGATAGAGGAGCCACCCTTTGGTTCCACCTCAACGACACCTTTCACTGGCATCTCATCACTTTGCAAACTGCCAGCCTGGAGCTACCATGACAAAAAGGGACGGTGCTTCACGACGCATAGCCCTCACAGCCACCCAAGGCAAGCGGGTCCAAGAGGGCACCTGGGGCAGCCCCAATGTGTCCTCAGCCCCACCTCGGGTTTTGTCCTGTCCCATCCCCATCTCAGTCAAGTTCACCTGTTGCTCTTGCCTTTTGGGCATCACATACTAACAAAAATACTATGCTCTACAAGAAATTGATATAATGGATACATATATATCTATATCCATATATACACACACATATATGTGTGTGTGTATATATATATATATATATATATATATATATATATATATATATATATATATATATATATATATATATATATTTCTGCTACTTCTGTCCCACGTTCAAATGTTCAGAGTCCCATGGCTCAGCAGCGAGAGCATTAGGGAGTTTTACCCCACACCACACAGCTGGCTTCTTAAAACACACAACACTGAAAAGTCTGCAAAAGTGATAAAGGAAAAAAAATGTGACACTGTACTACACAAAAAATCAGCTGCTCCAACACTTCCTTTTTTTTTAAAAAAAAAAGTAAAAACTCAAACATTTTGAACAAGTATGGAAAACCACAACATAAGGTTCTCCAGTACATTAAGATTTTAAATGTGCAATTACTAAATCCTCTCTTATGACAGATTCATCCTCTATACGCTCACAAAATCCAATGACCCTTCACATTCTGTTTTGCACACACACAAGATAGAAAGCCATTAAAAAAATCAATGGTGAAAATTCATCAAGCCACAATGAGCCCACAATTCAAGTAGCAGTTAACAACACAGGATAACAAAAAAATCTCCTTACTGTTGCAACTGCATAGCAGGGGACATATTTCATATTCAAGAAGAAAGTGAGAAATTTTATATATTTTATATATATATGAAAAAGTAAATTCCAACAGCTGCCATAATTTCACCTATACACAGAACAGGAAATAGCCAATGTTCCTGTGTGGTAGCTGCCAGGCAAAACTTACTTATCAATGGTAATCCAGGCTCTGCATTCACACACACATGGACACTTGCACATACAAACACTCTCTCAAGAATTTTCAGTCTTACCAGTCCTTAACAGTGCTCCTTTAAGTATCTGAAAGGACTTATTAACCCCGCTTAATACAATCTGTGTAATCTACTGTGAATCTTGCAGATAACTCACAACATTAATTAACTCAGCAGAGCTTTACCCTTCTGCTCCCCCATCACCCTCGCACAGCAGACCTCAATTTGCGAGTTCTCTTTCACAGCAGCCCTGGCAGACAGCTTAGGCAGAGTTAAGCAGAAACAGCGAGCTTCTGATGTAGAAAACCCAGTTAACTAATTGATGTGCATTTTTAAAGACTACTTTCTCCCCTTGTTTTATGCTTTTCTTAATCAGTACTCACTGGTAGTCATGGCACACTTAATGCATACAACACCCTGAGAATATCCACGATATTCTAAGAAAAAATGTGAAGGGTGCAGTTGGATACTAAAAGATCCTTTCTTCATGCCATCTGTCACAGAAACGGAGGTAAGCTGTGTCACTATGTTATTATTAACGTTCGGGAAAGATTAACTTCTAATACTCCTGCTATGCTAGTTTTAAGGCCTCTGACCACTGGATTTTCTATGTCAACAAAATAGAATTTCCTCTTAAGCTGTGATGTTTAGTGTTTTATTGAAAGCAAATCTCATCTACCATGTGCTCATACAAAAGTCTCACCTATAACTGAAAAAAGTGACTTTCAAGACCTTTTATTTACTGAGGAAAAGCTTAAAAAAGGGTCACAAAAGTTTCAAAACCAGCAAGAGTCCCCAAACACAAGGAGCTGCTCTGGCTACAGGCAGAAAAAGCCGAACTATGCAGACTACCAAAAGCCTTTTGTATTGCTAGTGTCATTTTTCAGCTATACTTCTTAATCTTCGGTGTCCTTTAATGGCCCATGAAGGTGGCAGGCATACAGGTTTCCAGGCAATTTCCAAGCTGCCTCACATGTGGATCCTATCCCTTACCTACATCAGCAGAGCTCAGGTTTACTATTTAAGCAACATAATTGAGGGAAACTTAATACAACAGATCGAGTGACTTGCACTCGCTATCAACCAAATCACAAAACAACAGCAGTGCAACTGTGACGGGCTGTCCCCTCAGCTAGCTGAAAGCAGAGGAGGGGAGGATAAATCCCCAGAAAGACTGCTCCAGGCAAAAGCAATTCAAGCCTCAGGCTGCAGAGAGAAGCAACATCTCCTCAGGTTTAGTACATTTGGGCTGTATTGCTCTGTAAAAATAAAGATTATTAGAATTGTAAAAGATACAGGTTATAAATTTTATATTGTTGTTGCAACTACTGAGCTGCAGATCTAAGCCTGGCAGCATTTAAAGCATGTGGAACCTCCTCGGTGGTCTGGAAGAAGTTTGACTCCTAGAAGTAGCTTCAGATGAAATTTTAAGTGGCACTACAATCAGAGAAAGGTAGCAAGAGCACCATTTTATCAGCAGAGAGAGGGCTTACATGCTTCACCTCGGAGAAGCACAAAACCTTGGCGATGAGATCCAGCTGCACAACAAGGAAAGGAGCAATGCCAGGTCCACTGCAAACTCCAAGATGTCCATGATGTTAAGCACTGGAGTAAGGACTCTCTTGTTCTGGTTTACATGCAGCTTTTCACACAACTTATTAAAATGGCTCTGCAGCATTGTTTAAACATACTTTGGTGGAGGCATTGAGTTACTTTGACAAACCTGTTTTTTGCTGAGAGGATCATGAATTGGTTGAGTGATGAATGGCAAACCAGAAACTGGAGCTCTATGGGAATTAGTACAGTCACCAAAAGAAATGCCGCAGTATAACAATTTGTGCTCTTCAAATCTACAGTAATAGTTCACATTTTGAAGCTAAACTAATGGTCTTACTTCTAAGTGCTCAGAAAACATGCAACTCTCACTAATTTTAAAGGGGGAAACAGATGCTTACTATCTGGAGCAAATAATCAGAGAAAATCCAGCAGTGATAACAACAGTATCATAATGGAAGTCTAGATATGGTTTAGTAGTGGAGAGATACAGTTGGACCCAGTGATTTCAAAGGTCTTTTCCAACCAGGCAATTCTATGATTCAGTAGCACTACCTGAATTCACCATTCCTCTAAATCTCAGCATAAGCCAACATTTTTATCTCAACAACATTAATACATATGGTAAATATAGGGTGCCGAAATCAGGCATTTAAGTTTGAATCTCCAAGCTAAGCAATTTCTACTGACAGCATAAATATGCAGAAGATGTGCTGGGTCTCCAAAATTTACTACTAAACACTACCACACAATAGCAAAAAACAGGGTTTCCCCCAATCTAATCTGCAGTCATTGATGTTGCTTTCTAAGCAGCAATACAGAAAATTAAAAAAACATTGCTGTGTTTCAGATTAGTAGGTACATGATTCCTTGTGAATTTTGACTGAAAGTCATTCTCACGAGGTAGAGGCAACAGCCTCTTTGAAATTGGCTCAGCACAATGTGGGCAGGAACTAAGCGAACTTCTTCAAACAGCTCTGCCAACACCATTCAGCTCCAAGCTGCAAAACTCCTGCTGTTTCAAACCCAGGGCCTCCTGTGAACAGACTGCTGATTACACAGGTTGTATGGCAGGTTTTCAATACACACACAGGGCAGAAGAATGAGAATGAAACCTGCCCACTGATCATCTTAAATAAAAGATTTTGCACCACACTGAAAGGACGCTTGCCTTCTATTAATTCTCCTGCCCCCCAATAAATAGAAAATATACGGCAGCACACTATACACATGCTCCGCTCAGTGCATACCACTTATGCAAGTGCTACTGGACATGCTACTATCATGGAAGAGAAACGGGACACAGCACAATCCAAACACTGTATCTCCAAAGCAGAGAAGATGCACCCAGTCAAAAAAATTCAGAGTGCTGAAATGCAGCGTTGCAGCACATTTAATCAGGCTCTTTATTCCCAGTTACGCTTGCACACTGCAGAAGACCTGGAACAGTCAAGGAAAGTGAATGAAAGCAACTCAGCGGGCATTTTCCATCCTGATTTTTGTAAGAGGGCCAGAGGAATCAAACTTTTGCAGGTTTCTGTGAAATTCTGACAGGGGAGACCCTTGGGTTTCTCCCAGCAAGGGAAGAGCAAGGGCCACCCTACCAGGCAGCAGCCAGGTCAGCATACACCTCGCTCCACACACACCCCAGCACGTGCCTACTGTCAGGTGCACGCCATGGGGAAAAAAGCAGGGTTTGTGATGGACACAGGACCTGCAGAATGGTCTCCCTTGTTCCCAAAATAGTTGGGTTTATTTATTAATTTGAGCCAAGAGGGCTTTGCTGCCTAATAAGTGCAGCCCCCTTGTTGTAGCATCACAGCTGTGAATCACTTAATTGCATATTTGAAATGCAGAAGGTATGAAATCTTCATGAAAAGATGACATGAAAGGCTTCAGTGGTTGGCCATGAACTTGGACATTAGAGTCTTTCCTCAGGGAATGGCCAGTACAGAAATCAGATGTTCAGAATATATTTCTGCCCATATGGCTCAAAGTGATGAATAAAGCTTTGGAAAAGCAGCATGACAAAAATAATACAACACTGCAGTAAAGCAGACATCATATTAAGCAAATAACAGGCGTTGACTTAAAAAATGCATTTGTAACGAGCACCTCCACAAATACACACAATGCAAAGTGCTTATCTGCTCTGCAACACACCAGTCCTCATTATAGACTAAAAATATCTCAGTTATATAGAGCTAGATGTGCAAGCTCTTTGCTTTCTTTTTGAACATCTCATGGAATTTTTCATTTATTTATTTTTTAAAAGATCTAGCAGCCAAACAACATGAACTTCAAATTCTGAACTCTTAATACTCACAGATTCTTTAATTAACACTAATTTTTTTCCCTAGGTAAATTTGTAATTAAATGTTAAAATGCATACTTTGATGTATGTTTTCAATGCATCTGCATCATCAAATGTGCAGTTCTTCATATGTACACAATTAGCTGAGGAAGAGGGCAGTCCAGTGGTTAATGCAGAAGACAGTGTTTGAATTCCTAGGTCCAGACAGGCATGAAACACCAATCCACAGCAGTTCTTCAAAGTTAATTACTACATTCCCAAGCTCTTCCCAAACCAGTCTCCATGAAATCCAGTGGCCAAGAATGAGACACTACTCCATAGTAGGAGGTGCTCCCATACCACAGGGTATTAAAACATCATTAGGAACCATTTCACCAGGGTTACTTGTCCAACCGAGAGAAAGCTAGAGAAATTATTACAGAGAACAGTTATCTAATATATTTAGAAAGCAAGACTGGTTTAATGTACCGTTTCTGCAATGCAAGAAGTCTCAAAAAGAAATCTCAGGCAGATAATACAATCAGGAAACGGGACTCTGCGCTATCAGAGCTACAGTATCATAAAGTATGTTCAGCTAAACCCGTACCCTGCTCTATCTCAGCAGAAGAGACATTATCTCAAGGATTGCAGCAATAGTTTAAGCAGTTACTTAAGTCTGAATCTTCTTGCATGAAGGTCAGTGTTACAGAACATGAAAATAAATGTATTCCTTCTCTCTCACGCATATCTGTCTTGTTAATCTCAAAGATGAGATATTCCTCATATATCAGTCACCACTTTAAAACCTTGATTCATAGAGACACTTAGGAGCACACAGCAGGCCATTACTTCAGCGGGTTGCTTATTTCTATGAAGCATAATACTTCTTGTAATTCTTAACTGCTTTTCCCCTTAAGGGAATACAGCATATGTCTTGGGAACTGGAACAGACTTGCTCTGAATATCAAAGGAAAATTAATGACTTGTCATTAAAAAAAGGCGAGAGGTAGTAGTTAAACTCTACCCTCTCCTAGATGGTTCCTTAGAAGGACAATAACTTTTAAAAAGTTATATTTCTCTGTTTAATAATTGTTTAGACAACATGATAAAAAACAAAAAAGTCTCGTCTGTATATTTAATATTGTATTACACTAGTCAGCCTGGTTTTCTCTTAAGCACAAACTTTGATGGCTTCCCAAGTGCCAGGAAACTTGTTTACTCCATTCATAGTCTCTTTTTGATACAGCAGCAGTGTGGCCAAAGATGTGGAACTTGAAAGGGTGTGTATCACATGGAACAGATGATGATTAAACAAACTAGGAGTGCTTAGACACAAAAACCTCTCGCTTTCTCCCTGTCCTCACAATAGCAACTGCAGTGAGCAGATCTCAATTAACGTTAAGAGCTAAATACTGCCTTTTTATGAACACACAACTACCCTGAGGCTTCAAGACTTGAATTACTGAGTACAAAAATCTTTCACGTCCCTTCCTAACTTAAGACTAGCAGGACGAGTTGAGAATATTCTTCTAGTGGACTTTTCAGAGCACCCAGCAAAGAGCACTGCACTGTAATTCCAGAGTGGCATTTGAACGCTTCTTTGTACATACAAAGTAATTAAATGACGTGTCTTATGCTAGCCAGCTAGATACCCACTGTACATATTAAGATAAACTCTGAGGCTTATTACAGTAGTGTATGTGGGGAGGAGCTGCCTTGTTGAAGCAGCTGACCACAACTGCAGTTTCCAACTGCCATACCTGGGGGGAGCAGGGGGGTGGAGTCCCTATTAACTGTAGAAATTCAAGCCATTAAGTGCAAGAGGAAAGCCTGTGGGAGCTTCCTTTTGTATCACAAAACAGCAAGACTCCAGAATAGAGGGCAAACACTCCTCCTCAAAGCTCTGGTCTCCTGAAGCACTATGGGTGTAAGCATTCACAAGGGAACACCTTCAACCTGATTTTACTGTATCTGATGAGTGAGTCACGGCTCCTGAAGGTGGATTCTCTGTTGCCTTTTGTCATATGCCCTGCACAGCATGAACTGATTTGGAAATGCTTTATGTCTACCACAGTCACAGCATATCCCACAGATGGAGAGCACCAGTTCTGAGAACCTACTACTCATCCAACACTAGCCTTGTGTGCTGTAAGTTTTGGAAATTTCAGAAGCTGTACATTTCAGTTCACACGGACTCATGCTTTGGATAAGTCAAAGTCACTGTCAATATCAACAAATCTATGTGGCAGAAATAAAGCAGAAATGTCAAAGTTATTGGTCCAACAACTGCCATGAACCCAGCAAATGAGATCACATCTCAGATTTTTATCTTCTCCCAAGTACACCTATCACCTTAGAGTTCACGTATTCTGGGGTCAGAGCATTCAGTCTTTTCCTCTGAAAATTGTTCCATTTAATTTATTTCATATTATGAAACTATTTCATATAAGACACACAGATGTGCTTTGATATCACTCTTTCTTGTTTTGTCAAACTAGCTCTTCTGCTTTTCTTAAATGTGCCCCAAACAAAGTATTTCAGGTCAAGCTCAACATTTCACCTGGTGGCTGGGAAGGTAGGATGGAAGAAGAAGGATTTAAAGTCATAGTCACAGTTGAAAGTGGAATAAGTTAACAGTTAAAACAAGATTATCAGAGTTCATGAAAGAGTTGAAAACCCATGCTATTTATGTCTATTTTTTGTTACTGAAGTTTGAAATATTAAATAACTGTTGCATTAAACACCTCAGAATCATCTTATATTTGAACTGACTGGTATGAAATATTTAGCAGTATTTTGTTGTGGTTTCAGCTCTCTCCTTTATACTCAAGTGCACTTCATTATAACTCTCCAACTAACTTGACAGAACAACAAGCCTCCACGGTGAGAAAGGAGTCCCAGGTATCTCCAGACTTGTACACTCATCCCTTTCCCAATTTCTTGATACCATATGAGGCAGGAACCATTCTTTATCATCCCAGCAAAGAAAAAACCAATGGTTGTGTGTACCCTAATGGAAGAATACTGTGGTAGTCAACCACTCCACATCATTGGCACCAGCAGAGAAGATAAGCAGGGAAGCAACTGCAAAACCACAGTATATACCTGCACATTGCATTTACTCTTACTTAAAGGAGAGAAAAAAAAAAAGAGACAAAACAAAACACAATGAAACATACAGTACAAAGAAGCAGTATTTGATGCATTTTTTTTTTTTTAATACCTGGGGTTTGTTTGTTTTAGGGTTTTTTATGGCTTTGTTTTGGGATAAAAACACAAGTAATGAGTATTTCCCCACTCCTTCCCCTCCTCATACAGACATCATCTTTCAGCAGCACCTCTCTACCAGTTACACAAACATAAAAAACACAAACCAAGAGAAGTGCGACACCGTATACTAAAAAAATTACTATAGTGACTTCAGTTCTAGGGCTAACCTGAAAACCTCCTTTGGCATGCTGGTCAGACAGCTGCTTTAGAATCTCAGATTCACCTATGCAAAGCGTCACACACACAATTGGTAAGCTATAGCCTCTTGTTTCATAGTGCTGCAGAGGTACATTAAAAACTGCTATATAAAAAACTTATTTAAAACAAATGTACTGAACGCATCTGCTTGAAACATCCTCTGCATACTAAATATGCTTGGTGGAAGCACCAAGACTCCAGTCCTTACTTAAGTTTTAAGTTGGGAATTGCATGCTACCCATTACAGAAAGCAGAACAAATGAGAAACTTGTTTGTGTTTTAAGCATCATTCTGCAGCATTTAGATTACTAAAAAGTTACTCTTCACTATTGACTTTCTTGACTTACAGAAGACTTTGAGGAATTAAGATTAATGGAGTCTGATGGAAGCTTCACATGAGTATCAGCAAGATAAACGTGGTCTTTTGGTTTGGTTTCTTTAATGTATTTAATACTTAAGATTTCCCTCTAGAATCTCAAGAGTTTAAATCATTGGTTACAAGTGTATTTCTACTTGTTTATAAGCAAACTGAAAAGAAACTTCAAATGATGTGTCTTTTATAAACAGGTGACAGAGCACAGGCTTGACTGCAAAAGTCTGCATGCTGGAAGAGTAGAGCAGTTCAGTTCAGACTCTTACTACTTGATTTTTACTCTGCCACATCAACTTGGCTCTCTCACCCAAGGACATCTCATACGATTGCTCAAGCCTCCAAAACGAGGTGTACTGCTAACCTCAAGACTGGGAAAGGAAGTCAGGATGAGTCCTTCTGCAGATACTCAAACAGTTGCCACAAACACTGCAAAATCTCTAAGTACTGATGAAGTGTGATAAATACCCTGACATTGGTAACGGCTGAAAAATGCTGTCAAGGAGAAGAGCCGAAACAAACCATGATATGGCAGACAGCTCTGGTTTCACAGTATCTGAGGGTATCAAAGCAAAACTGCTTAAAGATCACACCATACAAAATGCTCAGCATCTCAAGTTCCATCAAGTCAGTCTGAGAAAGTCAGTGCAAATTAAAACCAGGTCCTATGCCATACACAGAAACTGCAATTTCAAGTTCACTCACATGCTTTAAGAAACAAAAGGCCAAACTGTGGCTGTGTTTTATAGAGACAAGTCTTCAAGCAATAACAAATTATTTGACATTTGAATCCCTCAGTTGCATAGAATTTGGACTCAGCAATTTATAAAGAGAAAGGGCCAAGTGAAAAAGAGAGATCAAAATCACCTTTCCAATCAAGGTTTTGGCTCAGGCTACAAAGGGACTGCATACTGGAAGCAACGTGGGACAGCTCAACCAAGTCTGACAATTAAAACACAGCACTCTGGTTTAGTTTCTTCTGCATGACTGGAAGCTGGGAGCTAGATTAAGCACCAGAGCACTGAAGTGTAAGCAAAGCTTCTAATAATGGCAGCTTTTGTGGTCCTCTACTACAGACTCATTCCTCTGCATGTAAAACTGTAAAGATACATCCATGTGCTATTCAGATTAGCATTTGCCACAAGCCTTGAAAACAAACACAAAGCCTTCAGTACTGACACACAGCTTTTCTGTATTCAGGAAAACACAGAACATACAGGGTGGGGTTTGTTTGGTTTGGTTGTTGGGTTTTTTTCCCTCCTTTTTGGAAGATGAGAATTGAAGGAGCGACCTGAAGATATTTATTACATTACAGGGCAACTCCTTGTAGTTAAATTGTAGTTCTGCTTTGAAGTAACTACAGTCTTGAGACACTCCAAGCAACTCAAACAAGTAACTAGTCAAATTAGAAGGCTTGGGGGTTTGGTTTTTTGTTTGTTTTGAGGATTTTGTTGTTGTTCTTTTATTTGTTGCTTTTTTTAAAAAAAAAAAAACCACAAATCATGCTTTACTTTTAGGATAACTACTTCTCAGGACTTACACTGTTTCTTTGGAACCTGCATCCTGAGAAATAAGCCTTTAATGTACATAATAATTCTGCATTTAATATGAAAACTAAAAAGAAATTCACCTCCTTCCAGTTTGTAGTGTAAATGCTTATGCCTCCCATGAGACTCAAGCCACGTAGCTTTACCGTAACACAACTGCTCCAAAATAAACCAGGCATTAACCTTAGTACCACCCTCCCCTTTTCTTCTAACACAGTGTGTGCCAAACAAGTCTTCCTGCAATACAAATTTGATGTCGCACTCCCTTACAAATCCCTTTCCAGTGGATATATCACAGATGGGATCACCATTTAAAAACCCCCAATTCTTTAAAGTGCCACAGGGAGCTACTCTTTCTTCTTTTGCTTCTCAACCTTAAAGGAAACAAGTTAGATGTTTAAATTAGTTCTTTAACATCAGGTGAATAAAGGTGACTTTCTCTGGAAGAACACCACTTATTGTAGCTTAAAAGTTTTAAAAAAATATTAATAACCCACTAAATAATCATTTTGACAGGACACGAAGATATTTAAATGGATTTCATACAGCATTTTTCCTTTGTGCAAAGGCCACAAATCTTTCCTATCACCCCCCCAAAGGAGCAGATGTCTATCACTGTTATGTTGATCACCTAACAGACACTAACGATGCTGCTCTAGGTCTAAAAAAACAAATTAAATAAACATCTAGAGACTTTTAATAATGCTAATTATGAAAGAGACTAGGCAGTGACAGCTCCACAGGGGCCATTTCAGTCTGCTGAGCAGATTTTTATTTAGGCACTTTTACTGGCCATATGAGGACCCAGCAGAATTTAAGCACTTAACTCCCCTTCAGCTCCATCTCTTAATCATAATGGGAAGCAGAGAGGCACCAGCTCACATTCAAACAGCCCTTCTAAACAACTGTAAAAGAAGTCATTCTGCTTAATGTACAGTGCACATGCACATTAATTTGGATGCTTTATTTGCTCTTTAAGTTTGCTTTTTTAAAATCCTTCCTTTTAAAAACCAACTTATTTGCAAATGGGAGATGTATGCACACATCAGCAAGTGACAACATTTCAATTTCTGTGCTTTCATGAGCAGGTGCCTCCCCCAGTTTCTGTTGGCATAAAGTCCATACACCATGTAAAGAAAGAAATACACCCTTTCTTATGGTTTGTCTTCAGCAAAGAAACTAAACTAGCACACTAAAACCTCCTCCTGTCACCCGGTCTGTTGCTTCCTCAGCTCCAATGACCAGCTGAGAAGGGTAAATCCTATCACTCTTAAGCAGGGCAGGTGACTCCACAAACTCCACACCCATTTCTTGGCCCAAGAACATTCACAATTGCCAGAAGTACTGGAGGTCAACATAAGCTTGAGCAGGTCTGTACAATGCAAACCACATTTTGTTTTCAGAAGTAAATACAACTCTGCATTTAGATACAATGCTCTATCCAGGATCTCCCACACATTTCTGAAACTGATAATCACAGCTTCAAAAGGAAAGGTAAGTACTGCTTTAAACAAAATCCCAAATAGCTAGCTCAGATGAAAACACACAAACACACTGTGGAAGTATTGTTTACAATCATTTAAAAAAAACCAAAACAACTAAAACAAACCAAACAACAGTGTACAAAGAAGTGAGAGTTTGTTACAGAGCTTGGTAGCAAAAGCTAATTACAAAGCTATTTGAGCAGAAAGTCCAGACCAGCTAAGTCAGAGGCACAAAGAGACACCTTTGCTCACTCTGCACTGCAGGGTCACAGATGTCACTGGAAGTGACAAGAACAAGCCTTGACATCAAAGCTTAATCCAGAGTCAGAGTTGCATAAGAGTAAGACTGTGGACTGAATCTAGTGTGCCACAACATAGCATGTGACAATATCATCAGTAAAAGCCACACTGGATTAAACAATGTTTTCACAGACAGAACACGCAGATGAAATAAGAAAATAAATCACCTTCATTTGCTACCTGCCATTAAAAAAGCAGAAATTTGGGAACTGCTAAGCAATTAGGACATTTGTTTTGCAATCATACTTAATACGTTTGTGGAATTAATCTTCTTGTCTCTTTAAAGACTTTTTTATTAAACGGACTAAATTACATGGAATCCATTACAGAAACAAAGCAATCTTTAAACTTTCATTTATTATTATCTTTCAGCAAAAATAAATCTCAAAGCTATTTTCAGCTACAAGTGACATGGTGACTATTTTCTAATTTACCCCAGAAAGGGTAGGCTTTATGAAAGAAACTCAGTTCCCTCTTTCACAAACTTTCAGCTGACAAAAAAGGGACCTCTGCCTGAAATCTAGGCATCAGAACCGAACATGGGTGGCTGGTCAGACTGTCTGAACAGTGACTTACACCTTAAACCTAATAATATCCAAAAATATATATGTAGTAGAGGACTGAAATACTAAAATATCCCGTGGTTTTAGCATTGGTAATCACAGCAATAATCTAGGAGATTAACATTAGGCCTTGGCTTTCATTAAGAAAAGCCACACACACACCCCACCCTTTTTTAAGCCATATAAATGACACAGTGGATATGTTCTGTAATTCAGACATCCTGAGAATTGTTTTCAATTAACATGTCAGAGGTTAAGTAAATACTCCTGTGTGGGAACCAAACAGTTATTCCATTTTTACAGATCACCTCCATTTGCCTCTGTATTTTAGGATACAGCTCCTCTCTCTTCTTGGCAAATGGTTTCTTCATTTGTCTGCACAATGGATTCACACCCCTCTAGCTTATTAAGCAAAACAAAGACAAGGCTACACAGACACATGCCAGCCTATTCTGCCCTTTCCCATATTCTAGCTCCAGGAAATTACAGGCAATAAAATAATTTAGAAGTGAACCTACTCCCTTCCATCTGTTTGAGGTCACTATTTCGTTCTGTATTGGAGAATGCATGTGGAGCCTCGTGGGAAAAAAAAAAAAAATGTGTCTCTTTAAGGTCAGTTCTACATTAAACTTCCAGACATAATTCAATATATCAGCTGAAATGCATCCCAAAATCACAGCCAATGATCTCAATCAGGTGTCTGACAGCATGCTACTAGCCACCTGAAATGGTAACTCTCACCAACCTGGGAACACTTTCAAACTGATCTCCACAGAAACTTATTTCATCTCTGGGGCAGAAAAGTTTGTTTTGTTTAGTTCTTCTAGACAGGAACAAGACAATTCTCACTAGAAAAGCATCAGACAGTCTGGCTGGTAGTGATGAGTCAACTGTCCTCACATCTTTCTCACTTAAATACTTGGTAACAGGACATACACAAAACAATCATGATCTTTGTGGTGATTCTTAGGTTCGTTCCACTTGCAGCAGAGTGGTACCACTACTTTCAGGTGAAGGACTAAATCAGAGACTAATGTCACTGGTTCAGCATTTCACAGAATGTTGTGCCAAGGCCAGTCATTCCCTTGCCCTGCACTCAGCACCACAGTAACATTTAATGTCTTCACAATACCAGTCTTACATGCAACCTTCTTGCCTTATGGTCACACTACTGCAGAACAGAAAAGCCAACTCGAAACATTTTTGTCACTGCACAACCAAGAAGGCCTCATTAAGCTGGAAGTACTGCACAAACACATCTAGACAGTCTGTGCCAGTCGCGAGTTTAAACTAACTAGAGAAGTTAAATGAAGAACAGGACTGGAAACAAATATGGAGTTATAAAGGTCATACTCCAGGTGGTGTCAGTGGCAGAATCTCTCAAGTCCTAGCCCACTACTTACTGAAACACAGAGCATCTCTGCATTAGTACCTTTGTACTAAGTTATTTGTCATGCTAACGTATTTATTACAGACTTGTGAAAAAGGCTAAGATACAGAGAGGCTTGGTGGCTGCTTACCATTGTTTCTTTGTGCAGCTGCAACTTGAGGGCACAAGAACACATATGTTACCTTTGGTAGGTGCAACAATACAACTGCCAATGCAGAAATAATTCCAGAAACAACTCAGGAGACTGTGTGCATATAGCCCGCTCAACTTTACAGAAAAGGGAGAGAACAAACATACACTTGAGAGTGCATGAGATCAGCACAGTACTTTAGTTAGAAAGAGCTTATCTTCTGAAGTTTCTGATACCTTGCTCTTGAGAAAGCAAACATTCTTGGTTATAATCTTGGAATTTAAAGCTCAGGATGAGGACAGGTTCCTCCTAAGCCAAGTTGCTAAATTAAGATTTCTAGGGAACAGGAATCAAAGGAAAGCACTCACCCAGGCACACTGTAGTTTAGCACACAAATGGATGAGACTAACAAAAAAAAAAAAAGTTGAGTTTTTATCTAATTCAGTAGGCCATTGTGGGTACTAACTCTTCCCCTCAGAACAGAGAAATGCTTTTTGACTCCAGAGTGTGCACATTTACATGCATTTCTAGCATTTTGGTGTTTACTTTGCTAAGGACTGTATTACTAGCCCACTAGAACTAGCTTGCCTAGTAGGGAAAGACTTCAGCTCACAGAAAAGGACATTGTTACTTCCAAAACTTTATTTATAGCTTGAGTACAGTTGCCAGTTTATAACTTGAGGCCAAATCTGGAGCTCCAAGTTTGAACTCCTCTTTGCAGTCCTCTTTAGAGCTCTAAACCTGACTCAACATTTCAACTACAGAAGCAGGAACTGTTTATTGATCTGGAAGCTGCTGGTATTGCAAGAGCTCTGCTGACCCACAGGGAGAACCAGCTTTGCCCCAGCCTGAAATAAAATGGTCCCTCTTTTCTGGAGGTTAGAAATACAGCAGTACTGCAGCCCTAGCACCAACCCGCTCACAGCAACAGCCAACTCACAGACAGCTAACTCCCTTTAACATGCCTGACAAAAACCCTGCTGCTTGTACCTGGTTTACACAAATATAAAGCAGCCAAGTAAAAGGAGACACAGGACTGAAGAAAGATGCCTTATTAGTAAGGCATCCTTGCTCACTGTTCTCTCTGAGCCTAGCTAAGCAAGTTTAGGTGGCAAGGATAGGATCTGTAGTAACACAAAGTCTCTAAAACCTAGTGAATGGTTTCATGTTACACTCCCACTTTAATGTAAATACTAAGTGTTATGAGTTTCTTATTGAAGCTGCACAAGCCACACAGTCACAAATGCTTTCAGAACTGTGTCTCAGTATTTTTTTTTTTTCCAAATGAAAAGATATTTCCAATCTATTTAGAAACATGAAGCACTCTGCTAGGTATTTAGTGGCCACAACTGCAGGGAACAGAGGCAACAAAAATACAGCCATGACCACATCGCAGCATTTATTCCAACAGCATTTCTCATCCATGTACACCAGATGTGGCCATAACACTCGTGCAGGGACTAGCCAAGGGATGATTACATTCTTTTTTCTTCTTCTCTCCTTCAACCTCATGTTTTCCATGAAAATGGTAGGAATTTTTGCTTGAGTGCAATATATACTGTTGGAGTGATCACTGGCATTTTTGAAGGTTAGAAAACTAGCTGACATCAAAACAGATCCTTTCATAAATTTTTTTTAGAAACTGGCATCTAAGTTATTTTTGATTCCTTAGAAAAACCATAAACCCAAGGACCGACACATGAGCAGAAGAAGCACAGCAAAGCCACTTCAAGCTTCCTCTGCCAGTCTGCCTTAGGGCTCTTCAAAAACTCTACAGGTCCAAGCATGTTCCTCAAGTCTTGGAGACATCAGGGCAGCTGCTCTTGCATGGACACCTCACATACCAGGTGATTTAAACATTCTCTACAGCATGGCCAAGTGATAGACCAACACCTCTCAGATTTTCTAGCTTTCTTCTTCCAGCACCAGAAATGACACAACCATAATAATACCTCTTGACAATAATAATACTTAGTGACAATAATACGCCTTGCACAGGCTGTTACAGCTTAAGAGGTGTTTTGTTCTTTTTTGGTTTTGTTTTTTTTTTTGTTTTTTTTCCTGTTTGGTTTGGTTTTGCCCACAAAGTCTGTAAGAAACAGGGATAGTGCCATACCACAATGAAGATAACTGCCACAGATAGGATTAATCATCATTTGGAAAAAAAGCACAAGGCCCCAGGGAATTAAGGCCATAACAACTCAATAGGAGCATCTCAAAGTGAAGGCAGAGCTCAGGAATAGCAAGATAATTTCATCTGTGTTGCACTGGGCTAGCCAGTGTCAGCTTCAGGACCAATATTCCCAACTACATTATCAACACAAGGACAGCAGACAGCTTCTGAACGTCAATCTGTTCCACATATACTGGTTAGCTGTAGTATGTGGTAAAGACTGCATCCGTTGACCAGGACACACAACACCTGCACCAGTTAGAAGTGGATGAGCATTTCTTCTCTAATACACTCAGTTCTCTACCAACCCCTACAATCAACATCCTCATTGCAGTTACAGACAGTAACCTCTAATTCTCTGTACTAAACTATTGCCTACAAAATAATTTTGAATTCCAGTTTAAACACAGACAAGTGTCTGAACTGAGTCAGAGTGAGAAGAGACATACAAAACTCACACTATGAGCAATGAACACATTCTGCCATGCTCAGCCCTTTTCTGAGATATGGCACCAACTCCAGAAGTTTTATGACCAGCTGTTTCTCCAGTGAACCAGCCCTGTAACGGTTACTAAATGCAATTAATAACATTCTCTTGAATGTTCATGAAATCCCACAGCAAGACAAGTCATTTGCCTGTTTTCAAAAGAGAGGCTTCTCAAGCCAATAACAGACCCGCAAAAGTACAACTGCTCAGAGAATAGAAAATGTAGAGACGCTGTCTGCTACCTCCAGTAGCAGCAACCAATGTTATCCCTCAATTTAAGATACTTAACACAACGTTTTTCCTAGTAGCCATCAGCAATACAGTTTTCTGCAGTTGCAAGTTGTGCAAAGGCAACTGTTTGTAAAGTTGTTAATGAACAAATTCAGTTAGCAAGCTTCTACAAGTGAGATGTTATTTGAACTGGAAAAAGGCTTCCCCATTGCATTTACCTCTGTCAAGTCATGCCGGCTGACAGGAACTGATTTTTATGTCTCAAATCAAAGCCAAATTCCACCAATAACCTGGTTTGTTTGCAGTTGTGCCCAGCACAGACCCTTAGCCCAAGAGATCAGGAAAGCCACAACACTCTGGAGAATACCTGGATACATGCTTCTGGATTAAACCTGTTCTTGTTTTCTGAAGTAATTTTAACTGTATTAATGAGAATTTTGCTTTAACAAAGAAATTAGCTACACAAATATATGAGAAATCTGGTATTAGATACAGCTATACTGGACAATTATGAGATCCAAAATGTCAAGTAGCTTCTCGGTATCAGAGTTAATTTTAGTAGCCACTTGTGTCAGCTTCCTCAGATACAGTTTACAATACCATGAATTCACATCATGTTCTTGATCACTCCTGTCCAGTGCAGAGAGGGACAAGTATTCTTTCATATCTACCAATATCCTTCAATAAACACGAGGTGGCATTTTCCTCAGTCTAGGACACCTGGTCTACCAAATTCAGTAACAGCCATAAACTTATGTCCCTTAAGTGAAAGGGAATGTAAAATGTCAAGGCCAACACTGTATTTTTAGAGCTTTTGTTTCTCTTGAGGAAGCAGCAAATTCATATTCCTATTGTTTGTGAGGAACTTTTCCCTCCCACTTCCAGTCTGCAACCAAATTTGACCATATGTTTTTAGTCAGTAAAACACTACCCTCATTTTAACTTAAGCTAATGTATTAATACAAAATGGAATAGCAGTAGGCAAACTCTGGAAGAGAACAGCACCAAAAGGCACTACTACAGTTAAGCATTACATCACTTCTGTGTTTTGAAGACAAAGCCAATACACAGCCTATTCTATATGTACACAAAAAAATGAGGTGTCCAGGATGAGCACATTGATAACTTCTATAGTTTGGTTGTTTTGTCCATTATATGATTAAGACACATATGTACAGGAGCATTTTAACAGTCCTCAGCAGTTTCAGCCTGGTTTGTACTTCACAGCATTCAAATCTGGCAAAAGATGTGTAAAAGGAAACAGCAGAACAGTTACCCCTCTCAGTAAGGAGTCTAAATATACACAACAGTGTGTATACAGAAATTCTATTTAGAGTAACTGAATTCACTCCTGTGGCTTTTCAGCCGCATCCAACATGTATCTAAGTCTGCAAGAGTGCTCAGCTGTCACCACCCTGGTTTAGGGGAGCACTACCACAGCAGAGGAACATTGACAGTCAGCTCAAGGATGTTGCCTAAGGGCACTATTTGTGAGAAGGAGTTCAGAAAACAATTGCGTTAACACCTAGAACCAGGTACACAGTGTAAGTCTACCTTCAAGACAAGCACAAATTTTTTTTCCTAATTAATAGTGTATCAATTTGAGGTTTATATTCTAGTATTAAAGACATTTCTTCGTAAGAACATATTTGCTGGCAGTCCCTTTAAAAGAAGGTCAGTTGTTTCAAACTAGTTTTATACGCAAAAACATTATTCCAATTTCAGCAAACCCCTTCTCACAAACACCCCACAACCTCACCACAAAAGAGGCTTTTTACTACGCGTATCTCCAAGCGCTATCATAGCCTTTGAGCGCAACTTCCTCTTTAAAAAAGAGGAGGGCAGGGAAGCAGCCTTTAGCCATGAGGGATAGAGAAGGTAGCCATACTGTCATTTCTTAAGGAAAGCATAACGGAAAGTACTTTTACACATACACAGTTTCCTCTCCACCTCCTGTAGCAAGCTTCTTTTTGACGCTCTGGTGCCTGCACTAGCTGAAACACTACAGCAATCACCACAGATCAATGAGCAGAGAGCAGAAATCTCACCTGATAGTAAGTCTTAATGTTTCTGACCAAGATGGTCAGGTTTTGAACCCGAAGATAGGTGTCATTATTTACATGCTTGTTGACACGTTGGTTGGTTGGTCGAGGATCTCTATTAAAAGAAAAAGAAAATAAAGTGTTACTACTTTACTCAGTGCTAAGACTCACCATCTCAATGATGCTCCACTAGGAAACCCCTTAAAAATTTACCCATTAAATGCACTGACATAATTATACAGTATATACACATAAATTCATGATAGAAGCAGCTGTTTATCTTTGCACTTATGTATAACTTGGAAGTTTTCCTGCGTGCCACAAAGTAACCTACTTTAGCTTAACCCACACAGGAATTCAGAGCAGCTTCTCACCTTTTTTATATCTCCCCGAAGCAAAGAGCATATTTAGTTTGTGCACACTAGATCAAAGCACTCTCCGACAATACAGGGTTTATCTTATTCAGATAAAGGGAAGCCTAGGAAAGACTACCATGCCTTTCTTGGCTTTGGAGTTTTATGCCAAGACGAGGGTGTTAACACTTGATCAATGATCCCTGTGCAAACTGCAAAACCCAGACATATTACACAGTGAAGTGAAAAAGGAGCACTGCACTTTTATTATACCCATATCATCCAACTAGATCTTTCTCATATACTCAGTGTGTCACAAAAACCAGCTCTACTGGGCTCTAATTACGCTGGGCTTCACAATATGAACAAAATATAAACATAGGTAGAGATGTAACCAAGACAGGAAAAAAAGTTGGTGGAAAGATTTCAGGGAAAGAAGCCTGAAGTTTTTGTTTGATTTTAAAAGAAGAAAATAAAAATTGTACCTGAAGCAATTTTATTTCTAAAATAAAAAATAAAACACAAGAATTGCAAGTAATTTAATATTAACATGCACCTTCCAATTCTCTGCGTACACCCTAACATGTTGCAAAAAAAGGAACTGCAAATCTTTATCTGCCAATAGCAAAGATCAAAGCCTTGCATTTCCTCTCTAATAAAGACTCTTATCAGCAAACTCCTACACAATCCAAACACCTGCCTCCCAGAGCTCTGCTTGGGCTGTTAATTAAGCCATTCACAGCTCTTCCAGGGCCAAATATTGAACTCAGGTGTTGACAAGGAAATAAAAGAGGAACTGATACAATATTTATTTTAAAAATATATCTGCCAAAGTTTACATATGTATGTCAAAGAGCTTTTTCCTTCTTTTATTTTTTTTAATGCACAACCATCCCAACGCACCTCTCCAGTGAAAGCAGTGCCATGTCTATAAATATGACAGAATACACTGATATTCCAGAGCTGAGAGAAAACTGCCTTGGCAGCAGATAACATCAGACACAATGTTTATGCACCAGGGTTCAAGCAAACTAAAGTACAGATGACCAAAACTGCCACTGATGTAAACTAGCAAGACCCTACACAGCCTTTACGGTAACAAAGGATTTTGTAGACTGATGGGCACTGTAATAAATCAGCTAAAAAAAGATAACAAAGAGGTAACTGTAACAAGCTCTTAAAGTAAAGTCTGTAATAAGTGTTTGATTTTACCTATGCTCAGATACAGCAGTACAGAAGCCATACCCATACACAGTTTGACAGTACAGGTCTTCAGCAACACAGCAACTTGCAGAAGCATAAATGGCACCTGGGCTTCAACTCAAAGAATATCTTGCCTTCAACACACTCTGAGCAGATGCTGGACCCTGAAGCAAGCTGGATGCTCAGCTTTTTTAAGCAAGGTCACAACAATAAAGCAGGAAGCTAAAAGGGAAAAAACATACAGTAAAGAGAAGCTGGCAAAACAGAAGGGTGAGCCTACAGTTCTCATTTCCACATGAAAGCTCATGTAGGCAGCATGCTGCCATGCCTCTGTCTGGCAGCCACCCATGTCTACGGCCAGGAAAAGAAAGCTTTGACTGCACAGCAGAGCAATACTCCACAACCCCTCTGAAAACTGCACAAAACGAGGCAAAAACCCACAAAACACACCCATGGGCCACAGCAAAGAAGAGGCAATTTTTCTTAACAGCTGTAGGCAGCATAACTGCAGGACCTGGATGAGGTTTTCAAAAGCACGTAAACATAGAACACCTCCTCCTTCCAAGACAAGACCTGCTCATCTTTTGGCACAGTGGAGCCAGTCGCCTGTTACAAGAACATAAGCATTGGCAGGACCAGGCTCTCAGAAGCAATTCTGGAGCTTTTATCCTATCATCTTCATTAAGGGTAATTGGTTGCCCCAAGAGCCCTTAATGCCACTGACCTCGGGGTCCTCTTAACCTGTAACCAAGCCACAGCACACTGTCACTCTGGCAGTTCTGCCTCTTCCTCCTCCTCACAAACAAGGAAGTTAAAAGCTTTTCTGAAAACAGAATGTATCTCAAAAAGCCATCAGTTTGCATTTCTGAATACATTGTGTAGCCAGCTTCATCCAGCACCTCAGCTCACTTCAGAGAGGAAAGACCCTTTGCACAAGATGTGAAAGGCCAGCACAGCCGGCACTTCAAAGTGTCACAGGGCTCACTCTCTTCCACAGGAAAAACTAAACAATTCCATCTCAATAAGTAATATCCCATTTCTTCTTCATTTGTTACCATATTTTTTTTTCTTAATCCTGGATCAGCAAAGCCCAAGCACTGACTATAGCTGTCCTAGCTCCACATCTGGGAATGCAGAGGAGCCGCAGAAAGTTGTTCTTGGAGGCAGTGGGAGGTTCCCCAAAAGATGGATTTATTCTTTTCCATTTACCAGGTAAACTCAGCTTTATCCAGTTGAACTGGCAAAACATCTTTTAACCTAATAAGCATAAAGATAAAAAAAATAAAAATCAAGGGTTCAAGGCCTGTGTTTATTCTGAAAGAACCTATTTGTCACATTTTTCCAAACATTTTCTGCATCAGACCACCTGCCTAGAAACCCTGCCATGTTACACAAGGAGGTCAGCTGGATCCCCCCTGCTGCTGCCGCCTTCTCTGCCTCACCCACCCGGCTCCTGAGACATCTCAGGGGACTGGAAGGGGACAGCTCCCCAGGGGGAGTGGGGTGACCCAGAGGCGGGCAGGCAGAGAGTAAAGTTACACAATAAAGGCAAATTCTGTGTTTAAAGATGGTTCTACCTTAAGGAAAACAGAGCAGTTGGTACCACACTCTGCACACTATAGCGCCCGTTTGGTGGGTGACACTTGCTTATGAAGAGTTTTACTGAAAGAAACTCTTTCCAAGGATCGCATTGAAAATTAAAGACAGATTTTGCGAAATCACTAATCAGGTAACCCAAACACATCCCTGTCTGAATCTAACTGAAAATTCCTGAACATGACCTCAATCAGATGCTTTTTCAGTCCTTTGATGTTTGGTTCTTTCCTTTACACATAAATAAAATAACTACAATGCTGCTCTTTGAAAAACCACCTACCCCTCAGGATCAAGAGAGCTCTCCAAGAAAGACTGAAGTGGTGAGACTGAGGGAGGTCCTCTGCAAATCAGTAACAAACACCTAAGCCAAATAAATAGAAGGCAAGTCTCAAACCTCACTATATACCCAAACGTTTCAAAGTCATCCTATGGTTTGTAAACCTTCTTCATGACTTTTACAAGGGTGTGAAGGAAAGGAAGGGCCAGGGGACAGAGGCTGAGTGATAAACTCAGCAAGCATGGGGATGGCAGCACAAGTGCTTGAAGATGCAACCCCTTATGCCACCAATTAATAAAATAAAAGCAACAAAAACAATCATTTCACTTTTAAAATGTCAACCCTATTCAAGCAATTTCTGACAAGTAATTTTTACGAGTAAGGGGGAATCCCACAACCCAGGCCCAAGGATTATGAGATGCCAGAAGGAACCGTCCATGCCTGGAGTGCCCAGCATCCCACAGCACTTCACTCTGCAGGTAACTCACCAACTGAAAATACACCACTCCTGGACCAGTCAAACTCTCCTTTCTTCTAATATGAAGTGGGAATGAAACCACTGAAGGCTGGAGGGGTTTCTAAATTACTTGGAAAATGGTAGAAAAATTCACCTTTAAATAAGATTTTTAAACTAAATGGATGCCTATCTTCAACCTTCCACTATTCGTGCCATTTGTTACAACCACAAGAAGCGGGCACACAAACATGGCAGTTCTGTCACATGGTCTAAATTAAAGACAACAGACTGGCAGCACCACAAACCAAGGCAGCTGTGATTTAAGTGGAAAAAAAACCTCTTATTGTGCAGTTTCATTATGTGGCTTTAATATAAGTGGTTTTATCAGATGTATTCCTAACAAAACATTCAGCAAACAGGAATATGCAACAGAACAGCAGCATCTATCACCAATCAGAAGAATTGGAACCAGTTAATATGAAAACACTTAGGTGTGTGTGTGCCTGCCTGTGTAAACCCCCACATCATTTCCCAAATAAAATTTTCTATAAGAAGTTAAACAGGGTAAATATTTGCTTATGCTTGTAGGTATTATGCCACAGCTGCAACTGTAACACTGAAGGCAGTCTATGCAGTGTCACCACGTGCTGGTTTCATACCAGGAAGTGAAACACAACCATCTGAAAAAAGTTCTTTAAAATTTGTCCACAGAGAAGCTCATTAACCTGATACACGTAAATCCACCAGAAACATAGACGCTCAAGACACAGCAGTTCCACTTGGAAGATTAACCAACATTTTTGTATGCAGAGTGTTCAGCCAGTACTGCCAAGTCTGCAAAAAATCAACAAGTCCTTCACGATCAGGTTGGGGTGTACACTTGGACAGAACACAGGAAAAGGAAACCACTCATTTACAGCAAAATGACTTGAAAAATAACACATTTGTCTGCGTTAAAATATAAGTGGGGAAACCAAATTCTGCTGCCTGCCTCTTCCTATTAGATTTAACTGGTTAAGCAGCTAAGCACCACTACTGAGAACTAAGCAATCCCCAAATCTTTAAAAAAGGGTCTTGCTTTGTTAGGGGTCAGCAGCAAAGCCCCACAGCTGGTTATCTACCAACCACATTGCAGCCAGAATCTGCCTAAACCCAGGCCAGGTCCCCTTCCTCTGCCCTTGTGCCATGGCTACATTTGGTGTGCCCCAGCAAGCTCCATTTTATCCAAGGCTAGCATTCCTGGGAGTAGTTCATTTCTGAAGAGGATGGAGCAAAGGCACAGCCTTATTTTCACCTCCTGTCACACAGCCAGCAGGGACCTGGCAGCAGGAAAAGTGCCAGATGTCACATACTTCTCTGGAGACACAGTTGCCTTGCTGATATGAACCCACCATCTAAAAAACGTTGACACCACAACATCAAGCACTTGGGATCTTCTCCACCCACATTAAGTTGCCAGACAGCATTTGGGCAAAATCCAACCTATTACAACAGAAACTAGAAGCTGACAACTTGTATAGCCCACTCATGCCTCAACGAGCTAAAGCCCTACTTTCACTCAGCAATTGCCACTCAACACGTATATCTCAATTTCTTCACAGATCCACCTGTTTTTTTGGCCATGGATTAAACTTAAAATCTGGTTAGCTGCAGGTCAAAAGTGTTTTATTTTTAATAACAAAATTAGCAAGAATTTGGTTTTCAAAATCTTCACCGAAAGAAGCCTGTTGATCTGAAGCAAAGTACTGCATCACACCTGGTGTTCAGATGCAAGCTCATGTGCCTGGGCTATTTGTGTTCCAGTGAGCAGGTAAGCAGGATATTTAACCTAACAAACTACAAGCGAAATAACACACGAGTGAGGAGACAACTGCACACATCAGGAGCCCAGCTCTTTCACTCTGCTACCCACTACCCTCTGCATGCATGCATGCATGTGTGCTTTCAGGCAATCAACACTACAACAGCACGGCGTATCAAATTCTAGCAGATTTATCAAAGGCCCTCATTAATAGAGCAGGAGGAAATCTCAAGTCAAGCATTGAAAGTCATCTTCAGGGAGTAGGACTTGAAAAACTGATGAGCAAGCATTGTAAAAAACACATTTTTTTTAATATTCTGAAAGCTTCATGGGGCAGAACCACACCTTGCAAGGCTTTCCTGATTTACAGGCAAGCAGTAATTGCACAGCAATTTCTGAAGGTTAAGTCAGGAAAAAGTGAAGGTCATAGCACCTCTCCTAAGCACTCTGCTGGGTTGGGATACATCAATACAACTGCAATCCTTCTTAAGTTAAACAGTTTTGGGCTCTCAGTAGAAAGCTCTTGGTTTCAAGCTCCTTATACACCATGAGAAGCACTGCCAAAGCTGCCTAAAAAGGGGAAAAAAGCCCCGATTGTGTATAATGAGACAGTTTCCTACCCTACATGGCCTGTGCTTACCCCACTTAACTTTTCTGCAACACTGATGGCAGAGATGTCTTTTGGAAGAAACTAACTTATCTTCCTGACTGCTTAAGGCAAACAAACATGCCAGGACATTTCTCACAAAGGTATGATATCCAACAAAACGCCAACTAGTGTCACTGTGCTCAGTCAGCCTATATGCTCGTCTTCCTTATTTCACCGAGATCTTATTGTTCACTCCTTGCCCCAAGTGCACTGTTAAGTTGCTCCACAGACTTTTAATAATTTTATGTCTCCTTAGACATACTCCAATGGCCAACTACAAATTATTTAAGTTTGCATACACAACCTGATAAAGTACTTCTAAAATACATCACTCATAAGAATGCCCCAGTCATTCAAAAGCCACATAACTTTGGTGTATTTAAGAACAACTAAGTATTAGGTTAATTTTTCTTTGTTTGAAATAATAAGATTCTTTCCCATAATAGGTAACAGTGATAGTTTAGTTAGTTAAACCTGCAGCAGACTCTGCTGCTGTTCCTTGGTAGTTTTGCTGGTCATCCTCATGCCAAATGCAAGGATCATAAATCAAAACCCAGTTTCCCACATCTTGGAAAAGTCCAGATCACACTCAAGGCTCTGATTTGCAGAAAGTTCTCTTTTTAAAGTGTAATTACTCCTTGGGAAATACTGGAAATTACGTATTCTCTTTACCTCAGGTTTCCATCCCAGCTAACATTTTACACTAATATTTTGCTATCGCCAAGCAGGTTAATTGGTCTTAAATCAGTTCCAAATAATGAATTTTCACCAGCTTCACTATCTAAGTTCAAGTTTACAATTTCTACTCTTTGTAACATCAAACTTGGAGAAAATTTGATTTATTTTTTCACATGGAAGAGCCAGGTACCAGAAGATAACAAAACTTGCCTACTTGAGTGGGTGGGCCATGGGTTGTCAAGCTTTTTTATGTTACTCTTCAAGAATTTCACTTGAATGAAGAATCCATGTAAGTGCTTCAACTTGGCCTAAAATTGCAAATCACTCACTGGTCAAGCTTCAATTGATTTCATTCACCTAAAAGAGCGCAGTGACAAAACTGAGCAATTTCCAAAGTCTCGTCCCCTGAAAGTCAAATATTTCTCCCTACAAACTCTTAATCAGACACATTTCAGAACATATAAAACCAAATACAGAGATAATAGAAAACAGTCAGGATTTGCATGCAGTAGACCAGCAACAGGAAAGGATGTGGTTAAAAAAATGTGCAAGTTCTATCAACAATTCACTTCGGTGTTAAAGAGAATTTTCAGTGTTTGCTCTTTTAACCTATTTATAAAAATTTCCTCAAGATATACCTTTACAGTGCTACTCAAAAAACACATCACTGAAGTTTTCGCTAAATTATGTATTTAATACAAAAGTTCACAGAAGAACATTGAGAACACCAGATGAAATCTTCACAGTAAGGCTTCATGTGATAAAGTACTTTCATTTCCTTATTTGTACTGCCACATGCCTTCCCCTAAAGTATACACGAACAACTAAAAAGTAACTGTTCGGGGAAAAATAATAATTTTTTAAAAAGCAAAAAACACATATCCCCCCTCAAAAAGCCCTAAAAAACCGATGAAGCAGATTTTGTAGAACTGGATGACTTTGTGGGGGACTTCCCCCTTGTTTTTGTTAATTTCAACCAGCAGCCAAAAGTAAAAAAATGCAGAGCCGCTGCCTTTGCCCTACGCCCGCTCCTTCCAGCCTGGCCGAAGCGCTCCGACCAAAGCCGGACAGTCGCTGTCCGGCCGCAGAGCGGCAGCGGACACCGGCGGAGCCGACCCCTCCTCCAGCCGCCCGCGGGCGAGGCGCTGCCCCCGGCCCCGCTCCCCGCGGAGCTGCTGCCCAGCCGCCCGCGGGAACCCACTCACATTTGCAGCATGATTTTGTTCAGGACGACGCCATCCACCAGGTCCATGTAGACGCCGAGGTTGTCCCCGTCACCGCTGCCCAGGGCCCCGAAGGTTTTCACCTGCCGGGAGGAAGGACAGCGCGGTTGAAGGGGGGGACGGGAGGGCCCAGCCGCCCCCCGCCGAGCAGGGGCCGCCCCGCCAGCAGCCTCCCCCCTCCCCGCCGCCCCCCCTGCGCTCACCCAGGTCACCAAGGGGCTCTGTAGGAAGAGCTCCAGGAGCTCGGAGACGGTCACGTCCATGTCGCCGGAGCCCGGCTGGCGGCGGCGGGAGGCTGCGGGAGCGGGGCCGGCTCACTCTGGAGACAAAGGCGCGGAGCCCATGGCCCGCCGCCCCACTGCCCGCCGGGCGCTGCCTACAGGGCAAACAATGCGCGGCTCATCGCTCCCCCGCCCCCGCGCCGGGGGGAGACGCGGGGCCGCCTGCCGCGATCCCTCCTCCCGGCAGCAACAGGCCGGTTTTGTCCCGCTGAACTCGCCCCGCAGCCGCCCGGCCCCCGCCGGCGGGAGGGGCTGCCCGGGCAGGAGCAAGCCACGCTCGGCAAAGGGGGGGGCGGCCGCCCGCGGCGAACTCCCCCGAGGCCGAGCGCAGCGGCGCGAAGCTCCCACCGGGCGGCTCCGGGAGGCGATGCAGCCCCTCAACCCCGCTCCGGCCGCCGCCGCGCTACCTGCGGTGGGGCGCGCCCTTGCCCCGGCAATTAGACCTGGGCCGCGGCCGCGCCGTGACGGGCAGAGCCCGCCGCGAATGGGAGGTGCGGAGCGGGTCGGCGCCGGCCAATGGGCGGTGTCCCTGGGCGGCCGCGGGGCAGGGGGCGGGACGCGGTGCGGAGCCACGGCGAGCCGCCGACAGTTGCCGTGGCGCGCGCTGCCCGACCCGGCTTCGCCCGCCTGCTGCGCCTCGCGGGAGCGGCCGCCCCGCCCCCGCCCGCGGGGAGAGACCCCTCGAGCGAAAGTTTGCGAGAGCGGCGCCGACGGCGTTTGCCCGCCCTCTGCGGCCGGTCCCGCTCCCCCTTTCGAACGGAGGCGATGCGGGACCCCGCGCGAGGTTGCTCAGAGCTGCCGGACGCTGTGCCCGCCTCTGCTGGGGAGCGGGACACGGGCCGCAAAGGCTTCAGAGATGCTTCAAAACGTGCAGCACGAGAATCTCACCGCAGCGCACAGACCTGAACAGGAACACTGAGAAAAACGAGAGGCGCGACCTGTTGCGTGCACCTTTGAAGTAAAACGACTCCAGGTGCAAACGGCGTTCCTCGCCGCTGCTGTCCAGAGGCGCGGCAGCGGTGCGGGTTTCGCCGTGGGCTAACGGTGCGAGGTGGACGGCGTCCGCTCTTCGCAGAGCCGGTTGTTCGGGAGTGGTGCGGCACTGAGCACCCGCGGTGCTGCCGGAGCACAGAGCTGCAGCGGGGCTGCCTTGCCACCGAGGATGCCAATTATTTTCCTGCGGGGGCAGAATTTATTCTATCTTTAGTTAAAAACAAACACACACACACACCCCTCCCCAGCTAATCTGGGTGATTACTGCTTTTTTTATCACAGTCTCGGATTCTGAGAAAACATAATTTATTCATAAAGTTGAACCATGGCCGTTGTTACATACCGCGGTTTGGTTTCGCCGGGACTGCGTTAGATAGTTTGCTCTGTTTTGCACAGATGCAGCCTTTTATCTCTGGTATTTATCGGTCTTTGCATCAGCCATTTCTTGATGCATTTTGCCTGTTTCTTGTTCGATCTCGCAAGATGCATTTTGGATCTTACACAGCCAGGCAAACTGTGTCTGAAATTCTGTTTATTATTGACCACTTAATCTTCCGAACATACTTTTTGAAAGGGAAGTGGGTGTGCGTGTGTGTGTGTGTGTCAGCTGAGAGGGGCACATCTGCTCTTTTGTCTGAGGGACCGGAGCAGTTTCCAAGCCATCAATTAATTACGGAATGGTAGCCGCCGGTGTTGAGTGCAGCGGCCTGTTTGTGGCACTGCAGGTCGGTTTAATGATTTGCTGCAGGAGGGTCCCTGGTTTAGGCAGCCCTGTGCGTGCGCTCTGCACTTGGGGTAGCTTCAGCCAGCGGCGCGTCAGTGAGGTCAGACCTAATATTTGCTGCTGCCAGAGTAGAACAGAGACGAGGGGGACACTTGTCCCCGTGAGCGGCCGCCCCCTCGCTGGGCGGGCAGCCCCAGGGGGTAGGCGGCTGCGTTCGCGTTCAAGGAACGGAGAGTAGCCCAAGCCTGAGGCTTCGGATTTGCATTTGGATGGATCCCATTATTTCCCAGGAATGGCCCTAAATGACCTGGCGAACACGGTATTTAAGGCATGCAATTTATTTTTGGTCCTCAAACCTGTAGAGCGAAGAAACGAAACTCCTGGTTGCCAGCCAGCCCTGGCCCATGCGAACTGCCGCCTGGGTACACGCCGGTACAGCTGTTGGGCTCCAAGTTTCCTGAGAGGCGGTACCAGGAGAGTACAAATTGTTACATTCAGCCTTTATTGTGCGAATCATGTAGTTCAAAAGTTTCTGAACCTGGAAAGAAGAAAAGTTTGCAAGGAAACCACCTGTTGTAGTTGGAAGGAGAAATAGGTACACTTTTGAGCCTGACAGCTCCTGCTTAAGTGTGGAGAGGAAAAGAAGAATGGCTGATAATTTCTCAACGTTTCCAAGAGATGGACTGTATACTTGAACCTCCCGAAGCCTTTTGATTTCCTGGTTTTTGACCAGATTTTATTAAATAAAATTTTAAAGCTGTTATGGCAGTACTTAACAGAGGACAGGTGTGTTAGTAATAGTCAAAAGAAAAGGAACTTAATGTTTTAAAATTATACAGTCCCCTTCAGAGAAGGCAGACTACAGATGCAAGAATGCTTTCCTGCTTTTCACAGCTCGGATGCGGTGTGTTTGTAGGAGTACAACTCTCCCAACTCCTGAAGTGAAGCGCCAGTTACACGGTCCTGGGTGTTGCCAGTAGCGAGATAACTGAAAGGGAGGGCGCGTCGTGGAGCACCGTTACAAACCCCAAACCTTCCCGGGGATGCGGTTAGGTGCCCATTGCTCAGACGTTATTCGAGGGTTCTGCGTACGTTACGGAATATATTTGGCCTCCAGCAGTAGCGTAGCGGGCGCTGGAGATGCAGCCACCGCAGCGGGGCCGGGGCCGGGGCCGGGGCCGCGGCTGCCGCTGCCTTGTGGGCGGTGCCCCGGCGCCCCCTGCCGGTGGCGCTCGGTGGCGCAGGCGGCGCGCCCTGCCCTGGGGGCGGCTGCGTTCTCCCCTCTGGTGCTGAAAGCGAAACAGCAGCAGGAAACAACGTTTGACTTGTTTTGCAGAGCGGTGCCGACGGTGTGGTGGGTACAGTACTGTTAAACTCCTTCCACACGCACGATAAAAACTGGTGAAGGGCTTAGAGGGCAAGAGGTACGAGGATAGGCTGAAGTCACTTGGTTTGTTCAGCTGGGAGAGGAGGAGACCGAGAGCCCTCATAGTGCTCTGTAACTTCCTCACAAGGAGGAGGGGCAGGCGCTGATCTCTTCTCTCTGGCCACCAATGATAGGACCAGGGGAAATGGCAGGAAGATGTGCCAGGGGAGGTTTAGGTTGGACATTAGGGAAAGGTCCTTCAGCCAGAAGGTGGGGGAGCACTGGAACAGGCTGCCCAGGGAGGTGGTCACGGCACCAAGCCTGACAATATTCAAGAAGCATTTGGCCAAGGCCAATTCAGACTCATGGTCTGAATTTTGTGATTGTACTGTGCTAGGGCAAGAGTCAGACTCAATGATCCTTGTGGGTCCCTTCCAACTCACAACATTCTATGATTCTGTGACAAGGGGGACTGGAAGTGCTGCAAGGGTCTACAGCCCCCTGCTGAATGGCCCAGAGCTGAAGGACTGCAGGAGACATGCTGAGAAATGCTGAGCTGTGGGTCTTCTGAAGTTCCCGAGTCTAGGAGCTCTCTTGAGCTGCAGACGTCAAGCTGGCCACACAAGAGCCCTGTACGTGGGTAAAACCCCACTGAACAAGACCAGGCTTGCCCTGCAGTCCTGCCAAGTTCAGTCCCAGGTACGCACTGCAGGGCTTGGAGGGGTCAGGCCGCCTGCCTTGGGCAAATACCATGCCCTGGCTGTTAGACCCACAGACTGCCTGTGCTGGGCTTTCTCTCCTCGGAAATTCCGTGTCACACCTGTCAGCCCCAGCTGTGCCTTAGCATTTATAGTGTGAGCACTTTAATCCACCCACCTTGTGTTTCACTGAAAACACAGCTTGTAAAACCTCAATTACCTGCTCCAGGTCAAGTTCTCATTTCTGGTGGTACCTGAGGCTACCATCTTCCCACAGCAGATAAAAATAAAATAAATGCCTGTGAATATATCCAAGAAAATAAAATAAATGCCTGTGAATATATCTAAGAAAGTTAAAATCCAGACATGTATATGCAATTGGAAGCATTTGGAAATCATGCTTCTTACAGTAAGGAAATGATGAAAATTTCTAGTATTTAATTTTAATGCGATTTGCAACAACTTTCTTTTCATACCATTTGCACATGGTCAGCTTTTAACTGAAAACCTAATTATCAAAGAAGTAAGAAGACCAGAAAAACAATTTAAAACACATACACAAAGGTACAAGCAACTAAAGACACCAGGATGTTTAACGCCTCCGTTATCATCATGTGTTATTTCTAAAGCACTCTTCACAGCCACAAAGCACTGACTCTCAGCAACACAGACCACAGAAGGAAATTTCTAAGCTCAAGCATTTCCAAATGTTCCTTTGGGCTGACTGTAAATGGCATGATTCACCTCCCTCAGACTGTCCCCTAGCAACGATTACAACCATCAACAAAGCTCCACCATTCATCCGCTGTCTGAAGTGTAAGTTGCCGAGGGATGGGAATAACAGAATTTACAAGGTTACAATACAAGAGTTAAACTCATGGTAATCAGGAAAGGGTTTTTTCTCCTCCTTTGCTTGGGACTGTCTTTAAGCAGCTTTCTTGTAAATATGACTCTACTGTTCGTCAACCAACTTCACAGCTATGAAGCAAATTTACTTTAGACTCGAGCTGTAAAGAACAGGTGCCAGGAAAAAAGACGGTGGCCAGAAGATAGCTTTGGTCCACATAGCATCCAATTCTAAAAAGCTGTTTTCAATATTGTTCATTTTGTTTGGACAAAGGTGGTAAAGAAACTGTTAGAGAAATTTGAATGAAAATAAAAAGAAACATAACTAAAACACAACCCTCCCTCCCCAAATTATTTGCTTATGTGCCTCAGGTCAATCCAAATGCGGGGGGGGGGGGGGGGGGGGGGATGCTGGTGATTTACAGACTCTCTGGGGCTGGTATCTGAAAGAAAACATTCAGAGAGAAACTCCCAGAAAACCTAGCATTAACCTTTGATGCAGGGTGGGATGTTCATTCAGTGCTGAAATTTAAGACAGCTGCATAAGGTCCTGACCAGTTTAACATAATACAGAATCTAAAATACAGGGAGAGGGAGTTTGGGCAGAGTACCTCATAAATGTCTGAGTCCAAAGAAGATAAATACAGAGTCAAATACATGAGGCAAACAATAAAGTTAATACTGAGCAAATTACATGGGCAGAAGATGAAGGAGTAGCAGCGGTTTATAGCTCTTTGCATAAACTTGAAAGCAAGGGCGGAGTACTCGCATCCCAGGCAAACACAGGAACGAAGGCATCACCTCTTTGACTGGAACCCTTCAGAGAAGCAATAGGTGCCACAGCAGCAGAGGAGGCTCGTGAGCCTGAACAAAAAGAGCACAAGTTAATTTAAGTTAGACTCATAAGCTAAAGAGATGTGAGAAACAGAGGCTGGTTGTGGTGATCTAAAGTGGTGAGCTTGGGTACAGGGGTGCGGGAACTACAGGTCCAGCAAATCGGAAAAAGTGTCATTTGAAGCAGCAGGTGTTTTGTAGCTTTTAAAGGCATGACAGGGCCTGCTCTGCTGAGAAGGTGAAGAGGTGAGGACCAAAATAATTGTGTAAAGGCTTAGGGGATGTTATCCAAAAGCTTGGGTTCTCATCAAGGCACAGAACATAACCAAGGCAGATGATTGACATGTATGTTCCTCAGTTTCTTTGTCTTTGGCAGAAGGTGAAAGAGGAACTATGCCAGCAGCATCAACTGGGAATGGTGAGATGAGCAGAAGAACCAATAGGACCACACTGGGGACTGTTACTGGCTACTCTAAAGGGAAAAAGGGAAGTATAGGAAGAATTAAAACATATCAAATGGAACATCTTTTGATTATGTTAAAGATTTAATACTGATGATTTGAAAAAAAATTTGAAATATTCTTTCTATGATTTGAAAATATTTCCAAATCATCAGTATCAATTCCTATCAATCATCACCAGCAAATGTCCTTATAAAAACAGTATATTATATCTATACTGATGACTTTGGGGGCTAGGTAAAAATAACAGGCAAGCACAACCAAAGAAAGATTTTATAAGTGGCTTTGGAAAGTACTTACGTTGGCTAGAGCTGAAGAAAAGTGTAAATTCACGTGCAAGGAAAACACTCAAGAAGTTAACAAAGCCTCATCAGGGAGGTAGATGACAATAGGGCTGGGACCATCAGCTTGGAGATCTACCAAGAGGAGAGTGGGGAATGTGGAAATTTGTCTGTGCTACCCGCTCAAACAGCACCCCAAATTCACTCTGTGCTACCTGCTCAAACAGCACCCCAAATTCACTCTGTGCATGTGTCAGACAGATGCAAGAAGAATTTTAAGAATTTGAGGAATTAATGAAATTAAAGACTCCAGTTTCGAGGTGTTGTGAGAGAAGGCACGGAACTGAGGTTGTCCAGTGATAACCCTCAAAGAAGGGGTTAGAGGCAGCTGTTTTATAAGAATACGGTAAAAATTGGTGGTAAGTGGTTTAGGTATTGTGCACTGACTTAATGTGCTGAAACACTGAAGGTGGCTTTGATCCTAGTTGAATTATGTAAAAGTTTCATCTTATTTAGAGGTCAGTATGAATAGAAACTGACTTTAAATCACATGGGCTTGGCTCACTCTCTTAGAAGTAAGATTATTTTTCAATTACAGATGCTTGTGAGAATTGTTATTTGCATCATAACACCTGTGTTTCAGATGCTGTAGTGACTGTAAACTCACTGTAGAGCATACAAGGACTCTATTTTGGTGATACTGTTCAAAAGCCATTCTCTTCCTTGGCTAGCCATGCCCCCTGCCTTTCCTCACACTCTGATGCAAGACCTGTAGGCAGAGAGAGTATCGATCAGTGTAGCTCAGTTCTCCCACTAGTAGCTGGGCTGTCCAAAAAGCACAGAGAGCTCATGCACACGTTGTAGCAATTGCATTCACTGCACTGTACACACTGTTGTATCTGATCTACCTCAGCCATTTAGCCATACTGGGCTAGTATTTTACAAAGGCCTGTAGGATACTGCAAGCTGCCAGGCACATTTGGATATCAGCACCCTCCTAAAACAGCCACAGTGCATTATTGCTGCAGTAGAACCAGTCTCGATGTTCAGTGTGAAAGGTCTGTCACTAACCCGTTACTAGGAGGCGGGCTGTGTTATGATATGGGAGGCCACCTTTCAGATGCCTGGGTAGTGGCTAGAAATAGATGAGGTGGTGATGTAAATGGTTTAGCTATCGACACCACATGTACAGCTTGCAAAGCTTCTCTAATTGCCAGGTATGGCCCTGGAGAAGGGCAGGTAAGCCTAAGCTTGCTTGTTCCTTTGGAAGAGGTAACTGTAAGGGCTCCCCAAGGAAGTCAGTGAACTACAAATTCAGGTGTGGAGTGAGATGCTTTGCTTTTCTGGTGAGCAGTTTCATGCCCTCAGTTATAATATGCTGAATGTGGCACCTCCGTCTTCTGGTATTCTGGATTTCAATAACCAGACATTCTTCCTGTCATCACAGCCAGCTGTAGCTGGCTTTTTTCAGAGCTCTACAAGAGGCTTCCAAGGGCATTCTGGCAACCACCTGGCTTGCTTTGGCTACTTTTTAATTCGTCACCAGGAGCCTGCTGATCCTTTCCTTAAAGAAAAAGGAGTTCATTTTCCAGTTTATGGACATTTGCCACTATGCTTGCAGTACTCTAAGTACACAGCCTTCATTCCTGAAAAAAAATGATTCCTTTAAGAGGATCCATATATTTAAGCATGCATTTATTTTTCCTTAAAATTATGTAATTAATAGCAATCCTGACTTTATATTGCTTCACTGTGAAGGTAAATTGCAAGAAGGAGATTTGCAAGAATCTATTAAGGCTTGTGGCACACTGGAAATGGGAGTAATTCTAGTAATTTCCTTAGGGATGATATACTCAAAACACAAATCTCTGTAGGATTTCTGCTGTTATTCTGACGTTTATGATAAGAACCAAGAGATCTTGCAGCCTATTACAAAATTGCCAGCTCATGGCACCAGGGCCAGCATAATTGCCCGGTGATGCCAAGGTGATTTGCCTTTTGATGGAGATGCTGGAACTAGCCTGCTGTTCTCAGGTCCAGCATACGTGATGCTCTGGTTATTCCTAACTTTGATAGCAACACTGGGAAAAGGTCTGTCCTATTCTTGGATATCCAAAGAAGATACAGCTGCAGGTATCAAAATGACTCACCTCTTGCAGCTGGATAGTCAAAGACTGGTACCTTGCTTCCCCCTTACACTACTGCCCTGCAAGCAGTCTCCCTCCCACCTTGACCTCTTTGAGTCTGTCTCAAAGAGCAGAAGAGCAATACAGTTATTAGGTGTGAAAAATAAGGATACTTGGACAGTGACTTGGGTAGAACTTGACCCAAGTTGTGCTCAAGGATGAGGGGCTGAAGCGTGTTCCCCATAAAGCCACCAGGCACCTCATCCAGCACCCAGTGCTGCCAGGTTATGAAGGAGGAATGCACTTTTTCCAGGGGTGACAGTCAAGCATCCTTACATCAGCAATAGGCTGCAAAGGACAGCTCATACCTCCAAACTACACAACTACAGCGCTATTTCCTTCAGCTATCACATCACATGTAGCCACAGCCATATCTCTCTCAGCTAGAGATTAACAAAAAATGTTGCTTGAACCAACTCAGAAGAATAACTTCCTGAGGTAAAGCCTGGACAATACGAGGAAGACTTATATGGATCAATTTTGACAGCTTTATGCTCAAGGAAATCTGACAGACTGGGAAGGATTTAAATTCAGTCTAGTTAAGAAAACCTGCAAAATTAGATTTCCTTGTCACAAAGTCTGCTCTGACACCAAAGTTGAAAAAAATCAGGTTTCAGAAAGGTTGAGACAGCATGGGGACCCTCATACTGCAGCAGCAGATTGTACCTAGTCCTGTGGTAAGCAGGAGCTCAACTCCTGCACTCTCTGGAAAATCTATTGCTGAGAACTGCCCTGTCACAAGCATTTCAAACACACTGTAAAAACAGCCTTGGAAAGGGATTTCAAATGGACTTTTTCAGGAAAAGAGATGGCTGATTATTTTTCCCTAATGCACCCACTCATTGAAATCTGAAATTACTAATATGTATTAATGAAATCAAAGCACAAAGGTTTTGCCATTTGTAGTCAGCACAGAATCTGCCATGCAACCCCCAATTTTCTGAAACAGTGATGATCTGCACTTGGGTGTGATCACATACACCTCAGCCTGAGATTTTAATTTTTCTTGTTTCTATTTGTGTGTGATACATTAACGTGTAACATCATGATTGCTGCAACACTGGTGCTCTGAACGTCGAAAAATAAATCAACTCTCGAAAACACACGTAAGAAGGGGTCTCTTGTTTGTAAAGGAACTGCACAAACTCCCCTTCACAGGAAGCACTGCTGTGCAAAGCCATCTTCTATAAAAGTGATAAAGAAGCAGGACATAACATTTAGTTTCAAATTAATAACTAATATTACTTAGATGTTTGGAAAAAGGGGAAAAAATGTAATCATTGAGTCAGACCCAGAGTTTAATTGCTGCTTCTCAATCGAGTATTAGAATAAATTTCAAAAGATGGTATCCTTGTAAAGAGTTTATTCTACAACCATCTTTAATTCACTAAAACTGGTATTCCAAAGGGAATCAGAGGTTTAAAAAAAAAATACCACTAATGCCATTTTCCTTCAGCTTTAATGATTTCTTTTTTATTTTTGTAAGTCAAATGAGTCAATATACTGGTATTCCTAAATCATCCATCTTGCATTTTGATGAGTTAGTCTACCATCATTGTTCTCAGTTATGAAATTTCAAAGTCTCTTTGGAATACTAATTTCATATTTATAGGTTTAAATTTTTTGATTCCATCCTATTTCCCTGAATTTTTTCTCAAGACTGCTGCTGATGTAAAATTTAATATAAAATATTTAGTCACAAAATAGTATTGCTTTTATGCACATTGTGGTAAGATTATTTTCTTTTTTTCCAATAAAAACTATACCATCTTTCATAAAATCCTAAACATATTAAGAACTGTGATGCAGAACAAAATTACACAGGGTGAAACAGGTACCAGCACAACAGTGAGATTATATTACATCAAAAAATTTTAATGGTCCCAAATATATACTCAACAACTAAGCATACACTCAGGGGGGCAAAAAAAATTATGACACAGAAGTGACCACATCTAGAATTCCACTCAATCTTTAATCAAGAAGGGACAAACAAATCCCCCACCTCCAAAAAAAAATTCTGCAGTTTAAAGGGCAAAGGGAACAGATTAAAAAAAAAAGAGGAAACTTTATATTCGGCCCTCCCCCATAGAGGTTTTTAAAACCTGTTGTAGCTTGACTAAAATGTTCAGAATGTACGATTTCAAAGGCAGGTCTCTTTTATACAAAGAAACTGCTGGCATTCTTAACCTAGCGAAGAATTATGGCAAAAACCGCCTTTTCTTCAGAAGTCTCACACATGGTCCAAGAAAGCATATTCTGATTGTAGCAACTGACCAGCCAATCCAGAGTTCCACTAACAAAACTCCTGCCCTCTTGGCTTTTTTGTTTTTGTTTTCCATTTCCTTCCCTGAGAAAAGGGCAACGTGTGGTCCAAGCTGGAGAGCTCAAAGGCGCAAGTCTTTCCCCTAAACGAAGTATTTCCCCTTCTTCTGCTCCTTTGAATTGGCACTTGATTGGCAGAAATCCGTTTGTATAGGTTGATCTGTGTCACACACAGTAATTCACAAAAGATTGCTGCTTTGCTGTGGGTTTGTTTTGTTTTTGGAAAAATATCCTTCCCCCAACTGGTAATGTTCTTCAGCAGTTGCCATTATGATGACTCAAGCTTTGCTTTCTTTGACAAAGGTAAAGTTTCCTCTTTATCTTCATCTTCATCATCCTCTTCATCATCATCAGGATAATCTACAAGCCCTACAAGGCCTCCCTACAAAGACAGACACAATTACTTAATTAAGAAAAGGTTTGCACATTGAGACTTCATGTTTGTATTGGAAAATGATGTTTGCACAGAATATTGCCATAAGCATACTGATTCATGACATTTTGAATAAAATGAAGCAGAACAAAAATAAATCCTTCAGTATGAATGAAAATGACATCGTCTGAAAAATGTTTCAATTAATAAATCCAAACTGGGGTTTTACCTATCCAGCTGGATAGAAATGAAATTTCTAGTTGAAATTCAAGAAAAACCAAAAATCTACTTAGTGTTTCTAAGTATCACTGCAGCTCTATTTGTAAAGATTTTTCATTTTTTTTTAACCAAGCTCAGCTGACTACAGCAACAAGCAATCTGGAAGAACTTCAGAAACAGAGAATATCCTTCAATTTGAATTTTTGAATTACGATACTTTAGAACACAGCCTGTCTTTACAAAAGCTAGTTTAAATATGTAGTAAATTAAAGAATTTTTTGTATAATATAACTGAATGAGCTGTACAGGTTACAAAATTTAAACAACTTGGCAGCTGAAAATGAATGCATGTCCAGTAATATTAAAAAATCTCTTGCATTGCAAATAACCACAGATTTTAAGATTAGGCAGGTCTGGAGCCATGAAGAAGTGGCACGAACTTCTAAAACCTCCTCTAACTACAGTATGTTGCAATTCCTGAAGCTTAACCAGCAAACAAATCATTGACAATGAAGTCAATTTATGTGCCTTCAAAATTACCTTAGTTGTAATAGCTGCCATCTGAGATGTGCTTTTAGAAACTGATCCTGGAGACCCAGGGGACCCTGGGGATCCGGGAGACCCTGGGGATCCGGGGAGATTACTTGCAGACGACTGGCTGGTAAGGTTAGATTTTGTACCACTGGAAAAGGAAAGCTTGAAACTTGGGCTCTGACGACCTGAAAGGTTAGTTTTCAGAAGAACTTCCTTTTCTTCACTCTCTTTTACTGGAGAGAAAAAAATAAGCACAACAAAATGCAAAAGTAAAGCAAGTATTACTGAGCAAAACATTTAATTACAGATCACTTCACTGTATGGTAAAAGGCTTAATACTTTATGTACAACTTTGTGAGTCATCAGACTTTTTTTTTCTTCCCCCCCATACTACTATACTACCTACCAGCTCTTGTCATTGGCCAGGAATGAATGCTTTTATTCTACCAGTGGTATCACCTGAACATTTACATACAAAAATTTGAATTATAAACCTGAATAAAACACAGGAAAACTTGACTATCAGCTAAGATTACCATTCAAATGCTTTAAGAAATCAACTAAAATATTTTGTATCATTCTGCTTTTAAAGACAAAAAAACTTGTTTTGAAGGGGTGGTTCACCAACTCAGTGCCACAATTTCAAAATCTAACAACTTCAGAATAAATACATTCAAATCTTAACTGCAGAATGACTAAAGAATACAAGTTATGGCTTCTGCATAACCCATACGGCATTCTTCTCATCACTTACATTTTTTCCTTTCCATGAATTTACTGATAGGGTCCATAATATCTTCATCATTTTTAGTTTTGTCAGAAGGGGGCACCACTGCCTCTCCATCTTCCATATCATCTTCATCAGTATTAAACCACATTTCCTCCTCATCCTCCAGGGTTCTTGCATCCCTTCTGTATCTATGGTTTCTCAAAATGGAGCGCATGCTGGAGAAATTATTCGAAAAACAACTCATATTAATAATAAAACATCTACTCGACATTTACAGAGACAGCTTACAAATACAAATATTGTAGAGCAAGAAAAATTCCAGCAAATCATTCCATAATATGAATATCTGTAATTTTAATGCAAATATAATTAAAAACCTTTCTTTATAAAGCATCAAATAAAGTACAGCTCTGCTAATGGCACATTCAGACTACTTTACCTGTCCAAAATTCTGTAGCTTACAAATAGCACTATTAAAAGTAATTTTTCTAAATGTCACTGAAGTGTTGCAGTCAGGCCTGGTTTAACAGTTTGCACTGGTAAATAAAAGGTTGTAAAACAAAGAGTTTAGAAACTATAGACTTTTCTTCTGAAAATAATTTATAACTTGTCAGTATTTGGGGTCCAACGTGTTAAACAAAAAAAACCAGCCCCAAATCAAACTTAAATATTACTTCAGGATAAAACAGATACATTAAAAAGACACATCCACTTTTTGGTCAATATCAGTATTTTCCATTCTTCAGAGCCTTGCATACAAAGTGCTACTTCTCCCTCCTCATTTGATCTATTATCACTGTCGGTCTATCTCAGCTCTACCTTCCTTTTCTTTTTTCTCACAGAATCAGTATTACGGCCTCGGAGGAGAGGGACGGTGATGTGCACCCTGAAGAATATGTGTGCCCTATTTAGAGTGCAGGCTTGAATTTCACAGCTGTTCAAGTGACAACCTCAGCTGACCCAAGCCAAAATAATCAAAATCTCACCTGTAAAACCTTAGTACTCAAAACTGCGAATCCTGCACATACTCTTGAAGGTGCTTCAATGTTTTAAAACAAAGCTAGGATTGTACTCTCTTTTTAATTGTACAAGTCTCAAATTTTGGTAGAGTGTTTCTAAATATCTACTGCCACAACTAACTAAAATAAAAGGAAATCTGATGTGAATTTTTGAAGGAAAAATCCACAAAAACATAACTTACAACTGAACAATCTTTGAAAACAAACAGTGGGAATCTATTATTTAAGCAAATGAACTTCAGGAACTTGATAGGCTTCCAGCCTCATTACAATAGTGTTACGTAAGCTAGGACACGACAGTTTAGCATTATTACTGGAGGTCCAGCAACTAATATGTTAGCTGAAAGATGATCAAGAGTTTGAAGCAACACATCTGGAAATCACACTATTAATTCAGTAATTTCCACAATGCCTGAGATGCAAGCAGAAGTCTGAATTATTTACATTTCCCACTACCACACAACAATTCACCAATATTCCCAAAACAGAATTAAAGCACTGATATACTAAGATGATGTGCATTTTACCTGTCAAGTTTTGGATTATCTTGTCTTTCCCTTTGTTGTTCAAATCGTAGTTTCAGTCCTTTGAATGTCTGCACATAATCTACATCTTCCAGTGCCTTCCAGTAATTTTCAATTACATGAGCTGTTAAAGATTTTATATCTTCCTATAGGAACAAACAAACATAAAGTGACTCTTCATTCAAATGTATTTATTTAATACAATATAAAAATTAATTTAAATGACAGATTATTTCTAAACATCCCATAGGAAGCATCATATTAATTAGCTTATGCAAAAATGAGTATTACGCATATAAGTGTAGTTAAAAATCTAGACCTTCAAATATTTGAGTAGCAAAACAGGCATAACAGCAGCAATTTTCTAGTAGTATCTCCTTCAAAAGACATGAATAGACACTAAAACCTTGACAGAAATTATACCAATACTAAGCCTAAAAGGTCTTTCCCACTTTAACTTATAAGTATTTTTGTATTGATAGATTAACTGATACCTGTTGTAATCTGTCAATTAAAAATGTTTACAAGACACAGACTTAGCATTCATATTGTTTCTTTCATCACTGCAAATAAATGACTTATGTAACAGTAATTATTCAATGTATTTGTTCAGGTTGAGAACCAGGAAGATATTTTTCATCAGAAACAATTATCAACTTCATCCTTTGTGGCCAGCTGGCACTGGTCAAGGTCCTTTACAAAAACCTCCCAAGCGTTCTGCTATTTCAGTTTAGTGTTGTGGCTGCCCAAAGCCACCTCAGACAGCTGAGACTGCACAGGTCTGCATCATGCAGCAGGAAAATTGCTCCTGTACATTGTTTGGCTTTCTTAGCTGGGCACAGCCCCTGGAATACACTGCAGAATAAACACCTGAATTACCACCTCCTAGGGACAAGCAAAGCAACATAAATCTCAATACACTGGCTACTTTATCTTTTGGTTTTACGGTCAAAGGTCACCTCTTATGAATGGTAATACAGCAGTAATAATAAAAGCACACTTTTAAAATTTGATCTCTTTAAGAATAAACCTGAATGAAATAAAATTGACAAAAATTATTTCCAGATACAAGAAGTATTCTGATAATGCAACCTGGCTATACCTATATGGAAATTAAAAACAAACAAACAAACAAACAAACAAACATAAATAAATAAAGATTTATTTCCTCATAGCATGGAGCTGTAGAATCAGCACACAATCCCATGGAGTACTGAAAGACCACAGCATAAAAGTCAGGGTCACCTATATGGATTGACTTTTTTCATAGCTTCAAAACCATTTTGAAATCAACTCTTCCACAATGATCAAGTCATCTCAGTCTTGAATTGCCTTGAGTCCCAACTCAAAGAGGAAAGCCGTCATCACTACAGAAGATTTCAAGAGGTGACAGAGCCTCCTTTTTTCCTCACTCCCTGACTCCTCCATGACTTCCTGCACCCAAGCTTGGCCCCACTTATCACAGTTACCATCCGTACAGAATCTTGTCAGAATCTGGATACAGACAACAGTGAGGAAACAGCACTGTGCAGACAGCCAAATTAGCGTGCATATTTTAAGAGACCACCCATGGAAGGGACTTTGTAGCACTCCATTAATATAATCAAAAAGACCGATATAACTCCTCTGTGTTTCCATATTCTGCTGAATTGACATTAGACAGCATGACTAAATTTGATGGGTTTGTAGCAGCAGTTTCAAAGGACATTCCTGTTGCAACAGTGAAACTTGATTAGGGCTGCCTTTGCAAATCTGGGTACTGTGAGTACATTGACCATCAAGCAAATTTAATTTTCAAGTCACAGTACTGTTTGAACATAAGAAAGAATATGTGTAAGTATGTAACTTCTACAAGATAAAGTTCATTTAAATACAGTATCATATGGTCACATCACTATGATAGCATAATTTAGGGTACAAGCAAAAAGTAAAGTCTTTTTGAACTACAAGATTAAACAATACAGTAATTATCTTCAGCATATAACAGTACTCACCACTCTGATAAATTCAAACATCTCTATTATGGCAGAGTTCATCAGGTTATAACGAGAACCATTATTTAGAAATGCTTTGACCACAGGTTCAAATAAAAAACTTTTCATTATGTAACGGTTGTAGAATTCATCCTTCAGTCCAATTATCTTTCTCTTGAAACGAAGGGCACCTGAAACAGAAGTGTCGTCAAAAGAATTTTTAAATTTAAAAGAAAATAATCCAGAAATTACTCAGCATTATTTAGAGCAATTTGCAGTCTCAGTTCTTACATTATTTGTACCAGGTAATACATTCGGCTATTATCTGCTTCTCAGTCTTGCCTACTGCTGAAGATTACTTGTCTATTTTACCATGAAGAAATTCTCCATCATAACTGTACAAGTGAAACCACCTCTGTTTACTGAAGCAATGATATACTACTGTTTAACTATACTGCTAATAACAAAGGCGTATTTTCAATTTTAAAAATTACTTATAATCAAGGTAAAATACTTTCTCAGTAGAACTAGGAAATTAGCTTATCATTCCTATTATTCAAATGTAAGTTTGATTACATTTAATTAAATCCTATTTGATTAGGATGCAAACTTCCTCATTTTAAAACTGGTAAATGACATTTTCTTTGCACACTTATTAAAGCAAAGATTTAATTTACAGCCATTTTAAAGCTCATTCTGAAACTCTGAAGCATACACAAGTATGTGAATGTCCACGCACAAACAGGAAACAGAGTATCATCGCACTGTAAGGCAGCACATTTTGGTTAGCAACTAGGTGTACATGAAAAGGTTATTTAAGGGTTCTAAAAGCAAACTCAGGTGATTCAGTTACAAATGTAAAAGATACTTCTTATGGCATGGTACTGCTCAGTCAACTCTAGGCTTTGTTTTACTCTGTGCGCACAAGAGAATCGTGGAAAAAAAATTCTCTTACTTGCCTCCAGAATTAAGTCAAATCGTTTTGCTATTATTGTGCTGAGCATGGTCAAGAAACTACCAGAGTTTGAAAAGCAGCACACTGAACTTCTGAGCTGTTTAATACAGTCAGACAACTGTAGCTCTTCACTAAATATCTCTGATAATTTCTACTAAAAAAAATAAATCAAAACTTAAAATGGCTTTCTCTGGACATTCAATATTGAGATATCAATTCACCTCTACATCGAGAGTCAGAAAAATCCTTCTGCTTTTTAGAAAAAAGACATCTATAAATGCAAAATTATCTGTAACATATCTATAAATTTTCATGATCTGTGAACAGTTTTCTTCCAGTAGAATGAAGATACGTAGCCCTCCACATTCACAAAATACTAGTTTATTCTTTAGCTTTCAAACTTACACAATGCCAAGAAAGCGTGCTTTGAGGCCATGAGAACGAGTACCCTCCGCAGGATGTCTTTGTTAATGATGTAGTTCTTTATGTGATAAGTATGATGTTCTACACAGAAAGTTAGCAATTCCAGTATTAATGCCAAGAGTTGGGCTGTCTGAAAATCATCTGTAATAAAAACAAAACCAAAACAATTACACATATCTAGGATACTGCCTTCAGAAGCTAACTTCAAATACCCAACTGCAGTCTGGTAAACATTTCCAAGTTCTCGTACATTCCCACAGGCAGTTTAGGGAACGTGCTGGAGGGTATGTTTAGTCTCTAAAATAGAAATTGGACAAGCATGTTACGGACTGAATATTTTCTGTTTATACAGATACGGCAGAAAACCCTCTTAAACTACAGAAACAATTACATTTTGTCTGTCTCAAATCAGCGCTTGAAGGTTCAGAGAGTACAGAACTTAACACTAACCTGAGCGGTTCGGCTTATTTAACCAAGTCTCATTATGGTGTCCCCATGTCTATATTAGAGAATATTGCCCTATATGCAGTACCTTGACTAAGTTTGTACCAACAACATGATCTATCATGCCTTTCAACAAAAGTATAATGGAAGAAATACCTCAGGCTCTTCTAATACTTCTAGGATATAATTATATTAGCATATCTCAAACCCTGCTTTTAAGTAGTCAAATAATAAATTAAATATATGTTAGATTTAATATTTTTAAAAGGTAGCGCTACTTTTTTAAAAATATTGCCATATTGTTGACCATTAAAGAACATATGTATTTTAAATAGTAAAAATCTCAATTCCAATATATCTGGAAGCCAGTTGAGATAAAAGTGCTTAATTTAACTAATCCCTTGGAAAGCTATACAATAAATTAAAAGGTTTAGAGAACGTTTATGTATCATTTATGTGCCTCTTTTTACATCCATTTTGGACATGTTATACTATTAATAAACAAACAGCACTCTTGCGAGTAGCCAGCAAGAACAGTTATCTCATCACCAATCTCTGCTTTCTTAGTTTGATGTAGAACAAACCCCTTCAAATTCAGCACAGTGTTGCGATACACACCTTCTCAGGGGCAATTCTGCATCCTCTCTAGTAAACCCTGACCTTAAAAAACATTTATGCATATTTACAAGTCTATGTCGCTGAATGGCCATGAGTTACTAAAAATTATGCAAATATTTTAATTTTTGCTGAAGCGAAAGCTGCAGCAAATGCTGTTCACTTCTTAAATCAAGTCTCTGCTGAATTTTATATCTATAAATTATTCAAATTACTAAATCATGAATCAACATTTTATTCTGAACTATGTATCATAGTCTCAGATTCTCTTTCAGATAGAAAATGTCCTTTGACAGTTACTCTGTTTCAAACACTGATATTCAACAACCTTGATGTGCCCAACATCCAGAGCGGCATTACCTTTGCTAGGCTTGTCCTCGGTAGTATTGGCCAGCAAAGGGGCTGTCAGAACGTGCATACAATGTTTGTAGAAGAAACCCAAGAACTCTGTCTTTTCTGTTTTCTGAAGAATAACAATAAAAAAAAAATTATATATGTAGCACATTTCATCAAATACTCAAAAAAAAAAAAGTAATTTAATTTGAAGGCATTTACTTACATTAGCAGTGGCAAGCATATTTTCTGGATCAACTAAAGTACGAAGCAAACCCATGAGTAACACCGCCCCTCCAAGTTCTGGATCAGTGTCACAAATCATGTGTTCTATAATGAGGTTAATGAGTAATATATCCTAATGGGAGGGGAAAAAAAAAAAGCAAAAATCAATTCTAATGCTACTCCCTTGCTCAAAATCTGAAATTATCTTCTAGAACAGTTACTGGCTGGTTAAAATTGGTACTCTATCAAAATTCTGTAAAATGTAAACAACAACCAAAAGAAAAAAGCCCACACTTAAAAGAGAAGAAAAAATTAACTTTACATGTCAGTGACACATTCTGGTCAACGGTTCAACAGTAAGAAGGCAAGTAGTGAAAAAGAATCGCTCAAAGCAACTAAAAAGGGTTTCGAAATTAACAATCTAATTTAGAATTTAGTCTGAACTGAAACATCAAAAGATAAAAAGTACAAAGGCAGATACTTAACAGTCTCAAAATTCAACTGATTTCTGGAAGTGCTTTCAGAGTACAGAAGTTTTAATTTCTATCCCCCTTTAGGAAACATACCAAGAGTGTTATTTCCACAAACACACAACAGTAAATTTTATCATGGTATTTAATATGATGAGATTATTTTCACCTAAAAATAACCCCAACATGTGTTTGCAGAAAATACAAATAATATATAAAAGTAAAAATAATATTTACTTTTAGGAACCCCTACATTAAAGTTGCTTGGTTACCACTGCCCCCTGTAAAAGATGACAGTGATCTGATGCAAGTGCCTGGAAACACCATCAATATTCCCCTATCCCAGCTTCCCCCTTCTTCCAGTTGTCTGGCATGTTTTCAACAGATACAAGAGAAAACATTAACTATCTCCTTTATGGAAAAGGCAGCATGATGTTTTTCTCCACTGAATACCACCTTGAAATACCTTTCTTACTACTTGTTGCGTGCTAGCATTCTGCATTAATCAGCTACAGAGGATCTCTGGGAAATGTAAACCTCCGTCAAAAAGGGTTCTTAAACACTTAGGACCATAATTCTACTTTCAGTGTGTGTGATAGTATCCTGAACACAGGTTTCTTACAAGTAAATTAAAAATACATGTACATGCTAAGATCAAGACTGAAATTTAGATTACACATTTTAAGGAGGCCATCATTCAAAAACATTTTGGTTTGTTTGTATGACAACTGAAGTTAGACAAACTGGTGGTTTATGGTAACCTGTTTTACTTTACACTCAGTGGAACAAGAATATGTAAACAAGCGAACACTCATCTCACCTGACTAACAGAACTTTTAAAAACATAGGAGTTCAGTATCCTGTAACCATCATGACTATATTCCATACTTCTTCAGAACTAGGGCTTCATGTCATATATAGGGTTGTAAATATAAAACAACAATTAAAAAAAAAATAAATACACATATTCCTGGGGATCCTCTACTTACATCATCATTCTGCTGCGCTTCCTGCATGACAAACTCTCGTACCATGGATGGGTTGTATTCAACCAAATATGAGAATATATCAGTGGCTGCACTTCGTACTTGTGCATCATCCATACCCTGGAAAAGTAAAATAAAAAAATGTGTGTTTCCTTAAAAGAAAAGGCTTAAATGGAATGAAAAACAGAAAGCATACAGCCTTTAATTCCTACTTACAAGTCATATCTAACTATTACTAAAACTGTATTCCAGAGCTGAATTGACTTTAACATCTCCTTTGGGCATTTGACAACTCTTGGGCAAAATAAATTTTATGGTTTCCTTGCCCTTTGTTCTATTTCCGTATTTTCTTACTTAATTGTACACCAAGAATGATGTAAAGACAGGAAAGTGAATGAGAAAACAAAAATAAGAATGTCAGGGTACTTACAATGTAATATTGTAACTGCTTTTAAAGTTTTACAAAAAATATTTAAAATGTTTTGAATCTCAAGCTAAGACAAGACAAAGTAAACACTTCAGAAAACCACGTGACTGAAGTTTGGCATAATTTAAAAAAAAAATCTCTCTGGAGATAAACAAAATTGTTACCACAAATGAAATTGAGCTGACTTACCAATATGACTTCTAGGGCTGGCAGTATGCCCATATTTGACAAGGTTTTGAAAAATGCATCTCTGTTTTGAGGTTGCAGTGTTTGAGAGAATGCACAAAACTCTTTCAGAAAATTTACCTGAAAAACAGGAATAATACCCTAGTTAGTAATTAAAAAAAAGATGCACATATCACTTTGTAGTAACTGTACCTTTCATGTATATTTTACAGATTTCTTACCAATTCCTGTCTTTTCTCCTCATCTGTGGCTTCATCTGTTAGTTGTGCAAACAAGTCTGTCAGAAATTTTTCATCTTCCTACAAAGGCAAAACAATACCATTTGTTTATTTGACAATACCAAAAGGCATCCAAGTATAATCTAAAGTACTTCTAAACCTGCAATTAAGAGAACATATGCTTGAGTACCGTAGCTAATCATACCAGTACCAACTTTCTAATTCAATTTTCAAACAAATTAATATGAATCTTGTTTTTGAGCTTTTATCATGTTCAACACCACCCCACCCCCAAGACTTCATTCTCAGTTACGATGTATCTTGTATTGCCTTTTGGCTGTCTTATTTTTTTATTTTCTACTGACATTCTCACAGTTTGTGTCTATGACTTCTTCTCCAACTTCCTTCCCCCTTGTCACACGCCTGTCTGCTTAAGCCACACTACAATGCCATTGCTTCAACTGTTTACATATTTTGATAAACATGATCTCCCACTCAGCCCTATGCACACAAATATCTTTGCACTGTTACAAGAGCTTTGCAGCAGAACTAAAGCAAGGACATGATGAAAGGAGAGCTGCCTAATAGCAGGAACAAGGCAAGATTCTTTCCCCTCAGTGTTGTTAAAACTGTGAATTCTAGAAACCAAATCGAAGTAACTGTTCCTATTACACAGCATTTATTTGCCATTCTGTCTGGCAGCAAAAACCATTGTTATTTTTCATCCACTGTACCTTAGCAAAACTACAAACAGCAGTCAACACATTAAAACGTGTATTTAGACTAAAAGAAGCTGCAATTCTTTGCTTCCCATAACCTTTTTAGTCCTAAGAACTAAAGATTATTAAATCAGAAATAAACCTTCCCTCACCCTTATACAGTAATAAGACTGCACTTGCTTGAAAAAGATACTTGTACATCAGATATGAATAGATTTTTTCAAGAAGCTGCCAGAATGTTGTTTCTTGTGAAGTCAGCAGCACCATGTGCAATGTCTCTCCATCCCAAAACCACAGTGCTAGAAACCCAAGTTGCCTCGCTTCTGTTTACACAGCATAAAGCAGAACCATAAAAGTACTTCAGATACATCCACATAAACTAGCTTAGATTGCAAATTATCTAGGTACCTCATCCAGGCTCACCTTGCAGCCTTGCTGAGAAAATGAGCACCTCAGTTCCAATAGCACACCATGCTAATGCAGCTATAATGCTGTTATAACCCAGTCCGGGATCTCTACATGGCACTGCACAACACAGATAAAACCCAAAATAGGTTGGCATGAGCTACTAACCTACAAGGCATTTCACCACACTATAAGGTAAATCATATATTTAGGATATGCCACACATTTTCTCTTGTTTGATAACGTGCTGTGCTTCTCATCTGACCCAAGTTTATTGATAAAGAACAAAGAATGCCTTCTGGACACTATTTCAGGTGCTATTTCTGTGACTGCTTCAAAATCAAAACAAAAGAGCCACAGGAGAGGCCTCATCTGTAATTTACTGAAATTCACTGTGGAGGATCAAGCACTGGAAATGTGAAGTTTGACTTTCAGATTTCAACAAACATGTTCAAAACCACTATTAAGATATTTGATTTCAAGAAACCTAACTTAAGCTGTGATGAACGAATACAAGGATGTTTGTCTACATGCTGCCCAGCTGTTATATGGCTTAGTAAGTTTTCTGTTCCAATATTTAACTCATTAGACATTACAGATAACTAACCCACAGTACAGATACTAACACACTTGTTCACTGAAATTAAAACAACAAACAAACAAAAAAACACCCTAAAAAGTTATTTTGAAGAACATGCAAGTTATTCTCCATGATTAGCGGTGCACTTAAGAAAAGGCAAAGTAATTTGCTTTCATTTATCTTTTTGTTATTTTTACCAAGATGTAAAAGTAATCTCAGCTACCAAAACTTTTGAGAAGATGCATGCTTATTCCCAACTGGAAAGTGTAACCTCTTATTTCCATTCGTACTGCAAAATGAACTTTCCACCTCCATAATACCTGTCAGTAAGTGCAAGTCAATACCACAGAAATATCTCAGAATGAATGATCACTGGGAAAAAATAACGGACATTTCGGCATTTAGATACGTCAGAGCCACGATCAGTGTGCTTCTGTGTAAAAAGGCACGCAGTACGACCCAGAGTATCAATTTTATTTCTTTTTAAAGTCAAAATGTGGAAGGAGAGGAGGAGCCCCTGCACTGCTGGCAATATGTGGGCCTCAGGGACGCTGCAGCAGGGCCTGGCTGGGCAGGGCCCCAGCTCAGCTCTCTGACCAGATCCCACCACAACCCTGCCCGGTTCAAGACGTGGCCGCCCGCAGCAGAGGCTGACCCACTCACCCTGTCACTGGGCTTGCAAACATTTGCAGCCTGTAAAGGGGACTTCCTAACATCAGGAAGTGATGAAGACTTCAATGCTGACAATGTTTCAGGAAGAATTTGCAGAAGTTTAGTATGTAACCATTTTTCAACCTTTCACATATATATTCTGTACTATAATACAGTATTTTACAATTCTGTATTGAATGTAACATCGAAGCATTTCCCACACCATCTCCTCTCCCAAACTCCAGGAAATACACTGTATTTTTAAATTAATAAGATTATCTGAAATCTCTAGGTTTCAGAACAATCATGATTTATTTAAAATCAGATGAATTAAGATGGATCTGAGCAATTTGAAACACCCACACTTACATAGATAATATGCAGTAAATAGCAGTTATTCCAAGAAAATAAAAACAACCTATTACTAACTTTGCAGTTATGTCTTAGCCCCAAAATGCATTTACATGCTACATCATTCCAGATCATTGATTAATGAAAGGTAGACAGGTTGTTATTGATGGGAAAACCCCCAGACCTCTCACATTTACAGAAAATTTGTGATTGCAATGAACATTCTAAACACAAGGTTCTCTCTCTCAAGCTGTAAAATTACCGACAAGGGCAGCATATCTAAAGATACGTTCCTGAGCGACACTACCAGAATCCATCATGGAAATGCACAGTCTGAGAGCAGAGTTCTCCTCTTTTAGGAGTCACAAAGCAGCGACATCTAATGCTAGAATTACACAAGCTTAAATGTTTTCTGTTTGTTTGGTTGGTTTTTTCAACTTGAAAAAAATCCCCCTAAATATGTCTATGGAGTGGACCCAGTGCAAATGCATAATTCTTTGCAGCATCTGACCTCTCGATGCAGACAAATATCAAAACCCATTTGGATTTATCTTAAAAGCTGAGAAGGTCACAACTGTTTTCCAAGAAAATAAAACTGCAAATGATAGTTGACACCGTAGCTGTAGAATCTAGCTGTTTTCTCCGTGCACAGAAATTATTAAATGATCAATACTTAAGCTATGCATAAACCAAACACTAAGTATATTAATCTATGCTTTTGCAAGATCTAAGTAGATGCTCCCTGGGTTTAATACCTTACAAAGTTCATGAAGATAAAATTAAGCCTGGCCATCTACTCATTTATGACTTTAAAATCAACAAGATCCACAGATAAAGTAGGATCATGAAAGAAGACACTATTTACATTTGAGATTCAACTTTCAAAGCAGCAGGCCTCTCAAAATATAATTAACTGCCAGTTTTCAGACACTTCATGTCTCTGATTACAGATACACGATGAAAAACATACCTTTCCCAAAAAAACCCCAAGAAACTCAACACTGCATAAGATGGAAAAAGAGTCTACTTTTTATACTCTTTTCCACCTCCATATTCATTTTAGGTAAAAATAATATTTCAGCCCAGAAAGTGAAAGTTTCATTAAATGTTACCAGCAAACAAGAGAATTACAGCTTTAAACATACATTCCTTCCTGCTACCACACCAGAAGATTGCACAGTTTAAAATGTTTCAATCCTTTATCTCAGGCTGCCTTCCCACACATTCACCATCAGTAAGTACAACCACTTGAGACAATGTGCTGAAACAGCAGTGGGATCCACCCAATCACATCTGGAGTTTCTGTACACATTGAAAAACATTTTCTACGATGAAAAAGTAAATCTCAGAAATCATTAGCATGCGCCACCTGCAAACTTCTTTCCCTAAGTCATTTCCCCCAGAGAGTGGCATCCTTTTTACACTTTATTGCAAGGTAAATTTTGCTGAAAGTTAATTTTCAGAGTTATTCCTGAGCCAACTACTGCAAAGGAGCAGAACCAGCAGGAGAGGTTCCAATCCTAATGCATTTGGGGAAAACTACCAACATATACTGACACAATTCTTCTTCTAAAACAATTACAAGCAATTACATTTACATCTACAAGGTCCTGTTAACAATAAGTAGCTATCTGTAAACCCACTTCCAAAATTAAAAACCGCCTACTGTTATATATAAACCCAGTAAAATATACAGATGTGCCTAAACACCTACAACTTCTTAGTTATTTAAAAGAGGGATAAGGATGATCAGTAATGATTTACATATTTTAAAAAAGCTGATTTACCAGTAATGCCACGTGACCACTGCTGTACTAGGCACATAAATTATTTTAACATATATCCAAATTTCCCCTTCCATTCTCCACTTTCCTGAAAATAAAAGACTGAAGCCTAAATGCACATACTCAGAAGTAACCCTAACAATATTCTGTATTCTGGAAGATAAAAACACCGCAGGATCTTGCTGGCAAAAAGAGCACGCCAATGAGAAAGGGGGGAGAGAATGGAAGGAAACAGTGTTTGCTCACTCTATGGCGCAGTTTTGCAAGTTTTTGTTTTTTTTAAGAACTAGTTAATAATACAAAGGAAAAGAACTGGTGGCCTCCAGTGTGAACAACAGTATATATTTTTTAAATTGCAAAAGAGCGTCATACAAAGTAAGAAACACCACTTACCTGTCCCACCCCCACTCTCAAAACTTGGCGAGCTCCATGTTTCAGCAAGGTTTCTTGGTAGCTATGGCATCTCAAGACTAGAACAGGCTGGACCCCAAGCAGTAAGAGCATATTAGGAGGGGCTGAAATTGGAAAAAAATGTTATATACCTCTTCGTATCTCACAAACAGCAAATCATAAAACCTATAATTGAGTAGGTTTCCACAGCAGTTAGTTCTGTGGACTGGAAATACTGGTATTGTGGGTTTACTACCTATCACGACCAACAGCATCTAGTTTAGTGAGATCCCGATGTAGTTACTTAAAATGGCAGATCTTAGACAGTTAAATCACAAATAAACTAACCTCCATTTCTCAGAAAAGCCCGTCAGTGTAAGCAGTTTCATAAAGATCATGAGAAAAGTAACCTTAATGAACAAGGAGGGAGAAGCACAGTTCACAACCCTAAGTGCCAAAGGTGACCCATTCTCTTTTGTTTTGTTTTACAACAGAATGGAAAAAAGTCATTTATCTACCAAAGAAAGCAAAATCATGGAAGCAAGTATCTTCCGTGACTAAAAAAAAAAGATACAAATTCTGTAAAGACATCCAAAATATCTCCTAATAAATCCAGAATTATTAAGAATCAGCATATCCTTATTTACAGAATTCACTAGTTATAACAGAAAAACTGACCCTAAATGTCAGCGACCTTTAATGACCTTAAACATCCTATCTTGACACAAAATACCTTAAATAAAACACACTGGTAATTTTGAGTAAAGTTACCAGCCTATCAAAAAGCATAAGGCACAATCTGCACAGTCCTGTACAAATTTCTAGTCACTTGTCTGCAACTAAGGTACAAATGAGTTAATCTGAGGTGAGGGTACTGCAGAGTGTCACTTTAGTTAATACACAGCCTGACATGAAAACGGCTCTTTAGAGCTCATCTTTTTTCCCATGGTGGAGCTAACAGTTTTTCTTCTCCTTTCCTTCACAGCCAGTGAGAGAGAAAAGAACAGAATATAAAATATTTGCAGTATGTCACAGGATACCAGCTGCGCAGAGTCTACTTTTAATCTGAGAAGTAGTTTCCTAAAAAGATGGCTCTTTTGTCACACTCTCAATGGTCCAGAAGAGACAACCTAAAGTCAACAACAGAAGCATAACAACCTGTATTACACATGAACTAAGAACTTGAGACTCATCCATGGCTCCCAATAAACTACCATGAAGCATCCCCAAAGGACTTCCATTGATAATGACTTAAAAAACAAACAGCTTCTTAAGTACACAAGTAAGGTTAGCGAGCACCAGGATCTCGTAAGATCTAAAACAATGAATGCCAGGAACTGCAATTACAGACAACTTTAAATCTTGCATGAAATAACACACATTCTCCCACCAAAGTACTGAGATACAACCAGCTACAGAAATGCAAGTTAAACCAATCACTAATGTATGAAAGACCTTAAGAATTAGTTATAGAAGTGAAATCAACAAAAGTAGTCTTTTAATTTTGTTCTCAGGACATTATTTAATCTGCTTAAAGAAATGAGAAGTAACAGTATCATACATTTTATACATGGGCTGTGGGAATGGGGGCGTGGAGAAAGGAAAGGGGAGAATAAAACTTCAGGGAGCAGAAATTACAGAAAAGTGCAACCTGACATATTGCTCTATAAATGAATGAATAAATAAATGCCAGGTAAGTAGGTTTAAACCTTGGCTTAGAGCTACACTGTGAGAACTTGAAAAATCAATCAATCAATCAATCAAGCCTTTTAATCTCTTAGAAATGCAATGGGCATATAATTTGTGATAGTCTCTTAATTCACTCAAAAGTAAGAACTGATCATCAATGTCAAATAATTCCCAACATTCTTATTCATGAGCTCAGGGAGTTCCCTCACAATGCTATAAATGTACTGTGAAAGAACTAGGAAATGCAATATAGCATAGGATCTATTTTCTTCCTTGTGCGCTACCACTCTTGGTTCCTCAAAGCTGTAGAATGCACTTGAAATATTTATTGAACTTTTGTAAGCTATGCAATGATAATTCTTCTGACTCCATCACACAGGGAGCATATTTTATCCTCAAGCATAGACAACAGCAACAGATGTGAGGATAAGGTTCAGAAACCTACGGTCACACAACAAATCAAAATCAGATCTGAGCCTTTATTTCAACTGTAAACTGCAACTAACAAGTTTTGCAACCACACTAAACCTTGACATTCTAGTCCAAGCTTACCTTACATCTATTAACCTAACACAGGTTGTAAGAGACGGAAAAAATGTAACCAGTCAGCCACTAGTCCTTGATCAAGTTACCTCAGGATTTCTGACAAACACACCCTTAATAATTTTGCAGGATCGGGTCCCCTTTTTCCTTGCCCAGTTTCCTTTTCAAAGTTCAAGATCTCTCTCAGAATCAGCCACTGACACCAAGACTCCTGAATATTTCTTCCTCTCTTCTTTCTCAAGCCAAAATGTATCATCCTCAGGACTTTGCTTTTAGGAACCCTTGCAAAGAGGTCAAGATATTTTAGAGATGCTAGTCATACTGGATACTCAAGTTGAGACCCCTCAACTGAATCTTTCTCAGCACTCTCTCAAAGTCAGGCTTGCAAGCTTCCTCAAACTGGCCACTCCAAAACGATTAAGGCCTTCTACCTGTTTCAGATATGCATTTGTGACTTTGTTTATCAAGGACAGATACAGACATATAGAGTTTGGCTCAGTTGGACATAAGGTGGGGTCTAGAACTACTGAAGACGCCCCAGGCATTCCACCAGGCCTCCAGTGGCTGCTCTGGTAAGTGATGGGCTGTCTCCAATAAGTGAGGCAGCTGCCAGGCCTGGGTGATGTCTTGCACATCTGGCTGCTGATCAAATACTCCATGTGTGGACATGACAGATTACAGCTTCGAGAGAGTGGATTAAATAATATCAGTGTTCTGACCAACTGAATGTGGTGGATGAAGTTGTGAGGCCCGTTGAGGCCTGGCAGTGACAACAATTTGCTGTATGAACTTGCGAAAGGTATTTGCACTGCACTGTGGTGTGTCATCCGTTAAATTAAACAGAGATTCAACTGAAGATAAACGTGATTAAGTTAATTGCAGCATCTATCACCCCTATAAAGACAGTGGTTATTCATTTATTAAAACTTAGGAGAATTAAGATAATGACAATTAACTTCTACAAACCAAAATACATGTGCTGTAACACTTTGCTTAGTTACTTGAAAGCTTTAGGAAGCTCCCATTAGAGATGTGCCACCAATTTCTACACAGTTCAGGAAGTTCATGGGTTGGTGCAGAATTCTTAACACACGTAGGTAAGATATCTAAAGCATCACATAATCTTTTTACATTTGCAGGAAGACATATGTAATGAAAAACTGGTAATTTCAAGCAGCATTATTCAAGGACTTATAAGACAAACCAAGAAACAGTCAAGCACCTAAGGCAATGTTATGTTCTGAACCTGTACTTTCCAAATAACTAATTTAATTTACTTCAAAATTAGAAACAGTTATATCCTGGTATGGGATTATATTTGTGAAATTTAGGTGAAGTAATTTGATTTTTTTTTTTTTTTTTTTTGGTCATGGTAACATGGCAAAAATCATCCTTAACTGCAGTGTCTAAGAACTGCAAAAATACAGAAAAAAAACCCTAAAAAAAAAATCAACCCTTCAAAATGCAGCAGCACTATTCATTCCAAACAAGCTCACTTAGGATTCTACATGTTTGCTCCATTTAAATCAGTTACAGAGAATCTAGTCCAAACTCTGAAATTTGTATTGAGCATGTAAGAGCATGTATTTAACAGCTCAGTACTGAAATCCATGTCTTATGTCATACTTCAAAATGATTTTCAGAATCACAGAAGTGAAGGTTCCACCAAAGCACCTCAATCTTTCCAAGAAAAGTTAACCAACTTCCTCTGCTGAAGCAAAAATAAAGAGACTGTGAAATTCTGCAGCTTACCTGTAACATACCAACTATTTCCACTTTATTAAAAAAGATGAAAGAATGAAGTGTTGATAGCATATTTTCCTCAAAAACTGAGGGAGTGGGTAGGACCATATCTTGAATATACTGTACTCTGTACGTCTGATGTATTTTTTGCTTCAGCTCTGGATCAGATATAGGAATCACCTCTTTAAATTTTGCCGTTTTAGTCAGAAATTCCCTGTGTTTCCGTGACTGTGATAAAGACGGATCATATTCTAGGCATCCAATTACGTCCATGATACATTCCTCAGAAAACATGACTTCAAAAAGTGCAGTTCTGTTCAAAAGGAAAATTCCCTTGATAATTTCATATAAGTGGTGTAGTCCTTCAACGTTCTCCAGGTCTTCGCACACATGAAAAATTTCTAAGAGCTTCTTAATATAGCCCTCATTTTCCAGCGCCAGTGCGAGTTTTTCACGACGCAGCGGTGAAGGCAGTGAAGATGCCACAAGTTCTGCAATCTCTTCTAGGCGACTTAATTCGCAAGATGGCAATTCCAGACCCGGTGATGACATATCATCAAAACGCTCTTCCTCAGATTCATCAACAAGGTCCTGAGTAATATCGACAGAAGGGTCTTTGCCTTGAACCTACAAAATGAGATGTGTTCAAAAAACTGAAGTTTAAAGTTTACTGCTACTCAAATGTTTGGTTTTGTTTGTTTGTTTTGTTTGGTTTTTTTTTTTTAATACCATTTCAAATGCTTTTTCTTTGTATGGCCAAAATAGAAGTGCAAATACAAGTTTGACATCGAGTTCAGCTGTTTTGGAAAATACAATATATTGCAAAGATTTCTTCAAATAGAAAGCTTTACAAAATTATTCCTACATTAGATACTTAATTCTATTTATTTTCTTTAAAAAGGAGAAAGAATAAAGAAAAAAGCTACATTTTCTGAATACTTCAAATAAAAAAGGAAATTAATAATTACTAGTACGGACAACAACTTTTTAATAGACTATTGAACTAAGCTATCTGTTTCCAACCTTTATTCTCAGCAGATAGATTTTCAAATGCAAACCAGTTTCACATTATTGCAGTCAAAGTTTAGGCTATTTAAATAGGCTATTTAACTGCTCTTGATGCTTTTCAAATCTTCTATCTCAAACAGAGGAGAGAGGCCAGTCATTAATTTAATTGTTGTTTTCAGTTCTGGAGAGCTGCAAATCAAAATGTTACAATGCATTTTCTAAATGCTCAACACAGGCACAGAATCCTCTCTTAAGAAGAGAAAACCCCAAACTAACATTAACACAAGAGTAGTGGAAATCTGGAGCTGTAGAAAAAGAAGGCACAGGACCTGGAAAGATCTCTCTGGAGACACAATGAGGAAACTGCAGGAAGTACATACTAGTGATGAAAAAAACAGACAGATGCTTGGGCACCAGAGTGTTTCAGCTTTAATGATATCTTAATTATAGTATTTGCTTAGAGTCTGATGTGTTAAATCCAGAAAGGCCCTGTTGTGTAGAATGGCAGAAGGTACTGTTCTTTTCAAACTTGAAAATCAGCAAAAAAACCATCTGGGAGAAATAATTCTTCATGGGTAATAGCAAGCCTGTATTTAGACTAAAATCCAGAATGCTGTTAAAACCCACATTCTACTTATCCATCAGCAACCACTTCCAGTATAAGTGGTATCAAAGTTTTCCTTTTATAAGAAGCTTTAATGACTGAGGAAGCTTAAGATCTTTAAACTACACTGGACACAAACACAATAGCATGGCCTCAAGACAGGATGTGAAGACACTAGTTTCTTACAAAAATATTAGACCTTTATATAAGACTGAGGAAGCTAGGCTTCTTATCTGGGTGTTTCCCAAAAACACAATTTCCCCTTTCCCCCATCCTGTTTCTGTCCCCAACTTTTGGTCCTTTGACTGCTAAGGTTCCTGGAAATGTTTCTGCACTTATTTACATAAGTTTCTGTATTTATTTACATAAGTGGTAAACTGCTGAAAAGACTAATTCCTAAAAAAAGGAATGATCTATACATATGCAGAAACCAGATTTTTTTTTGCTTTATTTCTGAAATCAGTAAGAACAAACTCCAAAAGAAAGAGTGGAGAGAGCTAGATGTCTGTTAAGAACAGCGTGCACAGAGACAGAATTAGACAAACTTAGAGAAATCTCAACTAATGTAGCATAGAAATTAAGAAAAGTTGTAATGCTTGGAATGTAAGAAAAAATCCAAACAAGAACTGACAAATTGAACAAACATCAGCAAATATACTGACTAAACTTTTTCAGGTATTGGTCAATAGTTAATACCTGACCAAATGTTACCCAGAAACAATACTGATTCAGTGACTATACAGTCATTCAGTCATAGTGGTAAAACATACTAAGTTAACTAGCACATATCAAAATAAAACTGGGACAGGGCTATCTCCTACTTCAACTGTCTGATCAATTTTTCCTATCTGACAGTCAACAGAAGCATACTGTCACATTCACATGGAAAAAGGTTCTGTTCAGAAACTCTATATTCCCCTCACCTGAAACAGAAGAATGAGATAAGAGAAAAAGAAGAATGAGAAAAGTGGAAAGAGAAATGTGAATATGATACAGTTAAATACATGAGAAAGACATTAAAAAATACACTAAGAGCTCAGATACATTCTTCTCCCTACAATAAAACTTTGGACAGGTAACCTTTTCCCTTCTGGTCAACCTGGAAAAAGTTAATTATGAAATTAATTGTTATGAAACTTTTTAAGCAATCATTTTGAGCTAAACTTTCTTGGGCAATAATAGAGCTAAAAAGTTATGTTAAGCAAAAAGACCTGAAAATGCTCTAAAAAAACCCCCCAAAACCAACAACCCCATAGTTTATATCCAATTTTTGGAGACAGGAAAAAGTTTTCAAACTCAAACATAAAAAGTTTGGGGGCAGTGGCTAAGACAATAGTTTTTACTTTCTATCTACTATGTTCAGATTCATCTTTTAGAACAGTCTAAAGATTTTGAACACAAATATTAAGATGATTTAGGTGTCTCAATCATACATTTATCAAACTTACCTGACATATTTTTTCCCATATTTCATCACAGCCTGCTTTTTCTTGAAAGCTAAGTGCCAAATCATAATTTTCAGCTTCAGACCACACAATCAAGGTATCCTTTAAAGAGAGGAAGAATATTTTCAGGTAATGTATTTCAGATTTTACAAACCTGGATAGTGTTTAAAGAGTAAAATTTTAAAATACAAACAGATTAACACCTAATTATGACAGGACAGTGTTACAATACAAATGCAACCATCACACTTTGCAAGACATTTATATGTTCTGAGATTCTTAGGATTAAACACATTTCTGCATAAATCAGAATAAGGAAGTTTCAGAAAGATACTGAAAGTTTTACTTCCTAATTCACATGACCATAGTACTATATATCTCAAAAAGGTTGATCTAGAATATGGACTTCTACCCCAATGCATCCTCTCATAAAATATCATAACAAAAGCAACAAAGCGTTTGTTTGTTTGGTTGGGATTTTCTTAAATCTCTTTCAGTTGGACCACATAGAACTGCACATCTTTTGTAGGATCAAAGTTACAATAATTTTTTTCATTTTTTTATAGTCCTTAGAGACACTGTGCTAATGCACAAAACAGCTTAAAAAGCAGCCCCAAGATGTCTACAAACTTTAAACAAGAACAGAAACTTGAATACGCACACAGTTAATTGCCTAAGAGTTTGCATACCTGGTACACCGAACCACACACACCATTTTTACTCATTCCAAACTACAACTCTGAAAGGAGGTTTTGCCCTAAATTTCTAGAAGTTAGTTGAAACTGTGCTTACCTATGTTTACTACTCAGAAAGTGATGCTCTCATCTACCTGCTAGAATAGTTAAAGAGTCTGCCAGAGGCCTCATATTACATGCAAAAAAACCCCACTACATGGAAGTGGAAGCCAATGCTGCAAACAGCAATATTGCACACTGGTAAGGTATTTGATGCAGTAGTTTACAGACAGTTGGCCAAATAACTGTTAGACCTTAAAAACAAAACAATACCAAAAACCCCACAAAAGAGAGAAAAATATCTGCATTATTTACATTTTTAATCAAGTTTTATTTTAGAAGTCTTTTGTCTTCCTAGGACAGTTGTCTGAAATACAGTCACACAAATGATATATAGCCCCATGAAACTGCATTGTTTCAGTTAAGTGCTAAAACATGCATGTTACTCATTAGGATAAGAGACATGAGAATTTTTCTACTTGTATTTCAATGAGAACCATTAAATAGAATATTTTTGTTTTATTAAATATAGATTTTGCTTACAGTGATTATTCCTAAAGTAATTAATTTTAAATGTTTACAAAAGCACTATAAGTTGCCTGACAATTATAAAATTTAAGACAGTTTCTTAATTTGTGTTCATTTATTTCAAATATTAAAATGAACACAGAGGATGAAGAGAAATCTTACATTTAGATTTCAATATGAACTTACAAGAAAACTCTTTAAACCAAACTATAATCTAAATAGCATGATCAGGTACCTCTTTTAGGATTCAGTCAAGCAATAAAACATAATCAATTTGCCATTACCAGAGCAGTTATACTGCTTCAGAGGCACTAATGGCTTTACCTTGCAAATGGCAAATAGTTTACCTTTTCCTTTTCCAAAGGGTTGAGGAAGAGGTGGTACACAGAAGAAAGGGATTTAGGAAGACCACCTCCAAAATACAAAAGGAAGAAGAAAGTCACAATTAATAGTTTATTCTCTACAAGATAGCTCATGGTGCAAACACTCTGGTAATAACAGATTGATGGCACCTAGTACTGTTTACTCCTACAGAGTAAGAAAAGTAACAGTTTACAGAGATTTAGAAAGGGAAGGTCCAAAAGAAAAGATTTTCCCCTCCGCCCCCCCCATCTTTTAAAAGCAGCATGTACCTTACTGCAGTATTCATGGTACATATCAGGTTCAAAATCTAATACATTAATCTCTGCAATTAGTATTTATACTGCAGTAATTGGCAAGACCACTGTCTCATCAGCTTCCCACAGAGTAGTTCTTATTTCATTTCTCAAAAAAATCCCCCAACACTAAATATTAAGTAGATCCCAGCAGAATTTGCAACATTCTTCTCTGATTATATTTCCATTTAAGTGAAAGTGGTCGGATTTCTAAGTAAGCCATTTCCAAAAGAAGATCCAAATATATTTTCTTCTCTATAAAGCACATGACTAACAAATAGGGAAATTACTAAAAGAACACAAATAAGGACAATGTTATTTACACTATACTGCGGTAAATTGAATAAACAAAAGCTCTAAGTATCTGAACGAAATCTTGCACTGGATCAAGACAGGTGTCTGTCTTTTTCCTCTGGGGAGATGAGGGATGGAGGGAGGAAGGCAGGCAGGCATAGGAAAAAATGAAAGGGAACACACAAAGGTAAAGCTGCTTTTGGAAACTATAGTCACAGATGTACAGAAGTGTATTTGGCCATAGTACAGCAATTATTCTTGTTAAACAAGATCATCTGCTATCATACATGGAAGTTCAGACAGTATTTTTTATCCTCTACATGTTCTGATTATTTTTTAAAATCTTTTCTTCTTTGGAAAGCAAAACAAAAAATTGCTGCAAGAAATTATTTGAGCAGCAGAACAATAATCTTCAAGTTTGGTTCATTAATATTAGAAAAGTATTTTGCAACTGCCAACATTAACAATTTCAAATGATTCGTTATCTGCTGTCTTATCACACAAGGATTTTATATTATAAATTAATACTACCATCTCAACAGAAATCTATGAATTGGTACTCCCTGGATCTTCAGTGAGTGAATTTGGTTGTACATCCTTTCTTGCCTCAAAAGGCTTTTAAAAAGAGGACACGAAACAAAGTGAGAAAAGCACTTCACTCGGTTGCATAATAGACAGTTCAGACAAAGTTTAAATTCACTGCTAAATGCAGTTATTAATGTAATTCCATTTTCTTAATCCTACAAAGCTTATAATCATCCCAAAGAAGAGCAGTATGAGACTTATACATGCAGGGAGAAGTGACTGAATGAAATTCTAGATGTAGTTAAAGATAAAAACCCATAAATAAAAATCTAGTTTCTGCTTGTTTTATTTAAAGGTGCCTTTCTATGTGTTTAATCTGAAATCTCCTCAGTGTAGTTTAAATCCACTAACTACTTTGGATCTCTCAGCTATGGAATAGGACTATCTGTTGATTCCACATGCCAAACAATTCTTGCAATTCCAAAAAGCAACTGAAATTTCTTAAGACTAGCTCCTCCATTCCAAGAGAAAATAGAGGCGTGAATAAACATGTTTAGTAATAGTAGCGAATGGTTAGGGAGGTAAAGAGATGAATCTTGCACATAAGCCCTCTCTGAGCATAAAATCTTCAATCTTAATATGATTCATAAAAGCAGTTCTGGCTCAGCTTGATCAAAACCATCCTTTTTTTTTTTGCATTACATACAAAATGTTAGCCTCTAGACAAGGAACTGGATAGGATAACTAAAACAAACACCTAAAATTTGTTCTTATCTAGCTTGCCGCTAAACACAATTAAAAGGTGAAACTGCAGTATTAAATCAGTTACACTGTGTGAACTGAGTCACAAATATGGGCAAATATTTTATCACTGAAGGTTTTTATACTGAGTACTCTGCAAAAATCCTTGCATTCTAGCTCCTCAATTTTTTTTAAGATGCACTGGAGTTCTTAGCAAGATCTTTTTAAAACAGGAGTATAATCAGGAACCTACTTCTGTAGAGTTCACGATCTTATCCCGAGTTTGAAAATCATTTGCTGCTTTGCAGAAAAATATTGTGATAACAGTGCCAGTTGGAGGTGGCATCACCATTTTAGCACATACAACATTTACTGTCTCCCTATTTATATAAATTTGTCATCTTTCATATTATTGTTCATTCTCATAAAGAGGTATTTATCACTTCTACCAATGGAATTTAACTTTTTGCACTCTTATCCTTATAAAGACAGAGCAAAACTTCTTCGGGCATTTTCCTGCTGCCTGTCTCATAGTTGGCTGCATCAAGCACACATGGAGCACACTCTGGTTAGTTAGAGGTCTTCAAGGAAGCACTACTGTGTGCTACAGCTTTATTTGAGGTTTCATCCCTATGAAGCTAACTTTCAAAAATACTATTGCAATAGTTTAAGCCAGGAAGCAGTGACAACTGTACTTAGATGGACAGGGCTTAGTTCCAACCACATGATTTCTCCTCACTTCTTTATATTGTTTCTGTAAGGCTTACTTTCCTTAATAGAAAAGTTGTTGAAAACAGATTATCAGTCTCAAGTTCTTGCCACAACACTCACTAGAAGTCACGCTTTTATTAGATATTAAATCAGTTTTATTTAACTATTAGCAAGCTAATTTAGCAGGTATGTTGTACAGGATTCATACAATCTCCAAAGCAAGCCCTGGGATTTCATAATGAAGAATTTCAGAGCAACTAGTACTCAGGATTTGATTCTGCTATAAAATTGATTAAGATTTATTTCCTAATGTGATAAAATTAAGAAAACTGTTATTGTTTGACAACGTCCTCTCACTGGTGTTCACACTGGTGAGAATACTGGTGTTCTCTGTAGCTCCAAAATATTCTCTTGGCATCCCTATGAGATTTAGGCTACTCTCAAGAAGTAGCAATCCCCCAAATCAGATAGGTCTTTCATATATTCCTGCTTTCTGTCAAACAGCACATTACTCTCTTCCTGCTAGCCCTCAAACAATGTAGGCCTACAACACTTTCCTGTCCTCCCCTGGAAGTTCAACAAATGCTGGTTGTCTCTCCCTCTCTTGGACTGCCTGACTACTAGTCTTCCTTACCTAAGCTCTTACGTTGTTTACAGTTACAGACACTTCCCTGGACATGCCAAGCCACCTTTCAGTATTTTGCTAGCTGTTTATTTACAGTCAAAAGTACAGTCTCATAAGCAATAAACTACTGGCACTACTCAACTTTTCTAAGTTAAATATATATAGTTATCATTGTAGGTTGCAGCAGAATCTTCAGATTAAAAAACCCTGCTCTGGTAATGTAATATAAAGATTCAATTCTGCATTTGGTTTTGTACTCTTGTTTACCTAGAACCTGCATATCTGGATGTGCTAACAAGTTATCCCGAAAACTGGAATAACATATCAAAGGCACACTCAGTCTTCTGGCAGAATGTAATCAATGCTATTCATTTCTTTGAAAACTCAACAATCATACATGACTTTTTAGTTAGCAATTTCATAGCTGCATTCCCATGAATCACGGGGAATAAAATCAGTTTATTAGTTCTGTAACACGATCTTGACTCACTGGCCTAGCAGCCATGCCCAGTAACAGCAGACAATTTCACATTTAAATTTTTTACATTTCACAGTAAAGTGTGTGTGAAGATAAAGGAATATGAGATAATTCAAAACGGATGAATCAACCCATCCAAAAACAACAGCAATTGCTCCCCTTGTTTTTCCACTCACCCCACAAAACCACATGCTTTTCCTTACTATATTAGCTACAGAAGGCACAATTTTTATTGAAATAGTTTCACTGTTGGCTCACTTGCCCTGACAGCAAAGGTAGGAAGTTCATCTTCTCTGAGCATTCTCCTAGTGCCTTTTTGGATCCTTTCAAAATTTAGCTTTGTTGTTAATAAGTCTGCTCTCCATCATTTGGGAATAGCCACTTTCGGCTATGTAGCTAATAGGTGGTACTCTGGATGAATAAGCTTCATATTCTTGTGAGGAACTGCAAAAGGGACTGCAAAAGCAGAGGACACAAGACACTGAAGTTTCTAGTGCAGAGGCAAGACTTTGTAGCTGGAAGCTGTAAGCAACTCAAGTCTTCCTTGTTTCAGGCACAAAAAGGGATGCAATACATACTTCATCACTAGGTTACAGGATGTACACGGGTGTATCTAAAATAAAGTTGAGGATGTAAGTCTGTACTGTTCTTTTGCTAAAGCATTGCTGAAGTGTATTGAAAAGTACATATCCCAGTCCAGACCCTTATCAGCTTTATCCCTAGACAAATACTATGTACATAGAGTTTATTTCTCCTTTAAGGTTGCATAGGAACACATGTGTTGTCCTAAAATACTAGTTCAATTATTCATTTTCTGAATAAGGATCATGTGTTTAAGAACAGCACCTCTGTCACTAGCAATCTGGAATTGCATCACTTTAATGCTTTAAAAAAAACAACAAAAACAAAACAACCACCAAACATAAAAAATGAAGCATGGATTGAGTTGTATGAACTGACTTCACCAGGACATTACAATTAAAATACCTTGTACTTTAACTAGTACATTGAGAAAACTATCAACAACAGAAGAGGAAAACTAAGTATTCTATGTGTGGTCCAGCAATCCATTGTATAATTAAATTCCACTTACTAAACAGAATTTGTTTTTAAGCTGTGTGCGACTTACCCATAAATAAATCCAGTATATTCCATACCAAAGTTATAGGACCATTATTGTAACATTTTAAAATAAGGATACCACCAACACTTAACATAGAGCCGCAAACAAGAATACAAGTCAGGAAGCTGTAGATGCACATTTTGCTTTTTCAGAAGAAATCTTCTGCCTACAAATAGTACCTTAATAAAAGAAATATTAATCTTTTTTCTGAGCCACAGAACTTTAGTTTCTCAAGTTGTTCTCTTTCTAGCTTATTTTACTGTTCTAGTTTAAGTAAGGATGAGTTTGCCAGGGAGTACATGATTCCATGCATCCAAAAACTTCTGCTGGTAGCAATTCTATGTTACAGAATCACATACATAGACATATCTTCCTTTTTGAATGCACAGCAGAAAATGAATCTTCATTGTGACAGAAAGACTAATCAAATTTATCTCACTAATGAAGAGATAGTTAAAAGACTGTCTATGTGTTTCATGCTTTAAGAAATTATTTCAAACCTCTAGATGGCAGGTACCAGGGACTAGACTGTGCAAGCTGAACTATCTCAGGACCACGTTGGTGTATGAAAAATGAGTCCCCAAGCAGATCTCAAGATCTGCCAAGCATTCTTCCTCTCCAAAAGGAAAAGCAGACAGTTTTATCTACCACCAATTAGATCAACATTTATGTCCATACAGAGACCTGACTAATCCACGATAAAGAGCAGTCATTGCTTTCAATCCTAAACCACAAGAAATCTAAAGCAGATAATTGGATAAAATTTTACTTAAAGCTCAGGTTAACAGGTTGATTTGTGTTTGTGTTATTTGGGTTTTTTGTTTGTTTTTGTAGTTCCTACAGATGTCTTACCAAGAGAACAGAAGCAGCAAGGCAAACTTGTACTCAGGTCTTCAAATTGTTATTTTGACAAATAATGATCTAAATTGTGATAGCTATTATTAAAATATACATATACTCTGAGATTGCATAATTTGTGATATTGACAATTAATGAGAATCTGTTTCACTCTGGCTCTAGTAGTGCAGCATAGGTAGAAGGTTCTTTCTCTAGTGGAAGAACTTCACTTTTTATCACAAAGGTATCTATAGGCTTGTTGAAGAACCCAAAGCAATTGGCATAGCAAGATCCCCAATGAGCTTATCATGCATCTCTCCTTCTTCCAACCACAAATTATATTATTTGGTCCAATAAGAGATTGTTTCTTCTTAAAAGTCTCATGTCAACCTAGACAAAAGCCAGAACTCCATCCACTTCCATATCCGAAGTGCCCACAAGCCACGTGTCGTTTGTCACAGTAAAAACAGATGTACTGCTACGCACTCCTTTAAAATGGAATAGAGGTTCACTCTCACAAAAAAAATGAGATAAAAGGCTGGTAAGACTATAACACTGAAAAGTTACTTTGAAGGTTTGAGCCTTATGTTTCTAGGAGATTTTTCTTGAAATTTTATGATCACAACCGGCAACTGTAGGCAAACTCAAAAGCAAAGCTTTAATCTCAAGGTGAAATTTCACTAGTAGTTGACGTGACCTAAGTGGCATTCTGCAGTCAAAAAGGAAAGCTCTCATTAACTTTTCCATCCCACAATTCAACTAATGGATCCTGTGTGAGGTGGCTTGAAAATTCTGCTAATGCAGAGAATTACCATTTTTTTAAGAGGTATTTGGAGTACCAAATGGATTTGATTGTGATTTTGTGAGTTTAAGGAGTTCACACTTCTATGAGCAGAGCTGGAAAGAACCAACTCTTCCTTTCAGCTGTTAAGCTCCAAGCCTAGCTCATACAGACTCCGGTTTCAACTCTGAACTTGCCTTTTACTAATGGAAAGGTAAGTAGGCCTTACCTGAAGGATAATGTGCTACGAAGTAGGATTAATACACACACCAAGAAAGATTTGGTATTTCTAAGACTCAGAGTGGAGCCCTACGCTCAATCTACATTAGAGACTACTTTTCTTAAATAGTGTGAACAATCCACCCGTAAATATAAATTTCTGTCTGCAGCATTTGAAAGCTTTAAGAACAGCACTTTTCCTTCTCCAGCACAGGAAGCGCACAGTGCTGTTATAAGAGGACAGATTGATGTTTAATATTTTTATTTCTCTAGCCATGTTTTCACAATCACCAGTATTGGATTTGTGCAGTGCTACATTACAATACATGTCTGACCCCAAGTAGCAATGAACACAGTTATGCAATGTTATTGCACTGACAGGCAGGCATGGTGGTTTGCACTGATCTTACAATTTTATGTCTACTTTAAGTAGGCTTCATGTTTGATCTGGCATAAAGCCTATTGATACAAAGCTCACCCCTCAATGCTTTTTGAAATAGATCTGAACCAGCAAAGCAAGTTTACACTAGACCAGCACTTTAGGCTACAGAGCTGTGAAATATTCAATGTAATTTTAGGAGTCCTAAAGCTTGTGTTACTGCATCACAGAACTATGTCCTCAAGTTAGTCAGGATTACAGCTAAGAGTTGGTTTGCTTAGCATTCGTGCTGGTCTTGTCCTTTCTTACTCCCTGCAATTGATTCTCCACCCTACACTGGCCTTATCGGTTGTTCAGTACAGACTGTTTCTGTGGTGAATGATGAATTATATCAAGGGGCAGATACAGGTTAAACTTTCCAAGAGAGGATATTTTTAACCCAGACTGGTTCTCTCCATTCAGTTCAACATACAATCCTACAAACAGCCGCGGCCGCACGACCCCTGGGACTGCCTGTGAGCAAAACTACAGTGTGTCTATGCTTATAATAAAGTATTAAAGCTGAAAATGAAGTCTGTTTTAATACATTAACTGCACCTCACAGGATTTTAGCAAGTCTGAGGTGACAAGATAAGCAACAAAATGCAATCTGGTTCAGCATTTCTAAACCTCTAAGGGCAATTCTCTGTATCAATGAGACAAGAACAGCAAACAAAGGGCAAGACCTACAGTTCACTTCTCACCCATCTTAGTAGCATTCTTTAGGGGCTCACAATGTATGGCTTAAACAATTCAAGCAAGGTGCCAACCAGAGGTGAGAAGCTGGTTTTATGTATGCAAAATGGTCTGAAGCAGTAGCAACCCATATCCATCTTCCAAGTAAAAAGCAAACAAAGGTAAAAATGTAAATAGCTTTAAAGCCTTCTAGTCTTCTCTTAAATAAAATACAATGAAAGATGTAGTATCTGAAATATAAAGAAGAAAAAGGCCAGACAATATTACGTTTCAGATACTATAATTCTCAGGAACCTTAGCTACTTTGTGATTTTCACAACTATGCTTTGACCGTCTTTCCCAAAGCATTTTTTGCTGCAAAACAATGCGAGTTATCTATATAACTTCACAAAAAATGCTGAGAAATAACACATGTATCATGAAATGCACAAAAATGTTGAGAACTAGTTTGCCTCCTATTTTTGGTACAAGAACATACAACTTAATTTGCAGTAGAGGCAAAAAATAACTGCATTGCTGAGGTTAAAGAACCTGCCTTTAAATTCAAGGAAAAAAAAAATTATGTTTACCTGTTGCTTCTGGTATGCAGTGTTCGGGTTAATTTTGGACTCCAAAAGAAGAGAGCCTAGGGGGGAAAAAAAAAAAAGAAAAAGAATTCCACTTATTTACATGTGTACTAGAATTTCAATCTCAACATGAATTTTCTAATCAATCTTTCCTCAAGTAAATATTAACACAACAACAAGCCTGTTAAATCCATATTCTACAGCCTTGTATTTCATTTTTCCCTCAAAGATATTGTTCAGATAGTGCAGAACATTCAAGAGTGTTTTGAGGACTAGATTTTTTTAAATTATTATTCTGAGTAATGACTTTTCCATGGAAATTTTTTTAGAAGATTATAAAGTTTGCAAAATACCAGCACACAAAAAGCATCACAAATGTATTGTACAGATTACTTATGGTTGCTTGTATGAAATTTGCTCTTAAAGTCTAGTTAAAACACTTATATTAGTTTGCTGGGAAGCAGATCTAGAAACTCATGCTTAGACCAGCAAACACTGCCTGCCAATACCAAAAAACTTCAGACATAATAAACTTAGGAACAACGGTTTCACAGCAGCTTACACTGATTTAAGACACAGAACAGCAATTTCATTCTTACGTCTGTGTTTTCTTGCCCTTCCTTTTGCATAAGCACTAGTGTTAAAACATGCCACATTTAATGGTTTGGAGGGTTGATCTTTGTGAAAACGACTCTTAAAACTGCTTTTACTTTTGCCCCAATCACTTCCCTCATCCACCTTGCTGCTCAGCTGCACAAATGCCAGCACAGTCAGTCCTGTAATTAAAACACAAAGCTGCAAGCATCCCTTTAAACAGGCACTTCTCCATTCTGCTTATATTTATTCTTTAAGAGAAGTCCATGCTTTCTTTAAGAAATGTCTCAATTTCTCAGTTCCATAGCTATAGTTCTAAGGAAGTCTTATATTAATATTACTAGAATATTTGTGAAATATCCTCACAAAATCTATGCAAAAGAAATATTTTTAAATGCTTAAACCACCTCAAATATGAAAGCTAAGAACCTGAAGACAGGACAAGAAAATAAATTACTTGGATTTGAAAAATATACTTGGAATTGAAAATCATACTTCTGAATCTCAGTGGAATCAACAATGACCAGCTAGTTTTCATTGTCTGAAGAACATAGCAACTATAAAATCCACTGAAAAAAACATGCCAAACCAATGTTTGTTTACTAAGTATCACCTTCCTCAATTTCATAGGTTACATTTACAAAAAAAAATCAAAAACACCCCTACACTCTTTTCTTGAAGAGTTGGTACTAACAAAAGATCATAGACTGGTTTGGGTTGGAAGGGACCTTTGAAGGTCATCTAGTCCAACCCCCCTGCAGAGAGCAGGGACATCTCCAACTAGATCAGGTGGCTCAGAGTCCCATTCAGCCTGACCTTGAATGTTTCCAGGGCCGGGGCTTCTGCCACCTCCCTGGGCAACCTCTGCCAGTGTTTCACCACCCTCACTGTAAAAAAATTCTTCCTTATATCTAGTCTGAATCTCCTCTCTTTTACTCTAAAACCGTTACCTCTTGTCCTATCACAACAGGCCCAGCTAAAAAGTCTGTCCCCATCTTTCTTATGAGGCCCCCTTTAAGTACTGAAAGGCCACAATAAGGTGTCTCTGGATGCAGCCCAGGATACGGTTGGCTTTCTGGGCTGCAAGTGCATGTTGCCAGCTCACATCCAGCTTTTCATCCACGAGGATCCTCAAGTCATTCTCCTCAAGGCTGTTCTCAATCCCCTAATCTCCCAGTTTGTGTTGATACTGGGGTTGCCCCAACTCAGATGCATAGGATCTAACACTGGCCTTGTTGAACTTCACGAGGTTCACCTGGACCCACTTCTCAAGGTTGTCCAGGTCCCTCTGGATGGCATCCCATCCCTCAGGCATGCCAACTGCACCACTCAGCTTGGTGCCTGGTGTTGTCTGCAAGCTTGCTGAGGGTGCACTCAATCCCACTGTCTACACTGATTAAGATGTTAGGTTGGGGGTGGCAAGGGAAGAGAGACTGAAGAACCAGATCACAGAACTTCACTTGCTGAAAGAGTGGTGCATCAACAAAGAACTACATAAATATCAGAACAGTTCACTGTGTGTTAAGAAAAGTTATTACTTAATGACTTTAGAAGCTTTACCAAAGATTTTGATATTCAATAGCTTACTATGTATGTGATAATCAGATATAATTCATCTTTTATTTTTCTAATTAATAAAGTAACTTACCTGTGATGGCTGCTTCTTCCCAATTTCTAAGTCTGTTGTTCAGTCTGTACAAGAAGCAGCCTTCCCTAAAGAAGCTGGCTAGAGAAGCTATTGCCCTGCGTCAACTGCTCTTGCAGTGAGAGCTGTTTACAACTGAGATACAATCCAACACAACAAAACTGAACTAAATCACCCTCGAGGGAAAACAAGACACAACAAAAAAAGCAATCTCCCCCCAAAACCACATATAATGCTCTTTCTTTTTTTAAAGATTTTTTTTCCAGTTTTCTCACCCCATCAGCTCCGTTAACAAAGCGGCTTACTTAAGTGCGACAACATAACCAAAGGAAAAAAACGAAAAATCACAAACTACAGAGCAGGACAGAGAAGAAAAACATCCACAATGAGCTTAAGTGATGAATCCAACACACTGTGGTGCTTGGGCCATAGTCTCAAGCTTTGAATTTTGAGTTTGCCTAGTGAACATCTAAAAACAGCATTCCCTTTTCTGTTATGATCATGAGTGATCGTCAGTATTTCACTTCAATCTTACTTTCAGTTTCAAAGCCTCATCTTCAACTACATGAAATTTTAGAATATTATTTTGTGCTACTAACTTGGCTGACTAATTTCTAGAAAGTCTACTGTCTAGAAATATTTAATGGGAGCAAATATTAATTAGCATCTTCTAAGAATTAAAAGCAACTGGCCATTTCAACAATGTATTTTAAGTGCTGAACACAGATCTACAGAAATGGAAATTAGCAGAATACCATACACAACTTGAACATCATATTTGACAAAATACTATTAAAAAAAAAATAATCTTGAAGACAACTGTATGCAGACATTTCATCTTCCAGGCTAGAAGCAGACACTAGAAAATTACCTCTTTACTAGACTTACCACAAAAGAGCATTTCTTCTTCTCTACTAAACCTGATGCTCGCAGAAAAGACAAATCAAGCCTTATAAGGCTTGACTTGCTTCTTGTGATCACACGATTCAACTTATTCCTCATCATTCCAGACAATAACTAGAAAAGGATGAATGTGGAGATAGAAACATACTGAAGCGTAAACTATGCTCTATAACCTGTAACTGCCCCAAATCCATCCTTATGAAGAATCTGATGCTCCATTTTGGCAACCTGCTCCCCAAAACAAGTTCAACGACTCAAAATCAGTGACTATTCTACTAGTTAGTTCAGTGAGTTGATTTTCATACAGTAAGTTTTACAGCATTAGGCCCCTTCCCAGTATGAGGCAGTCTTCAGTCTCTGTTACTTTTTTCTGGGAATCAGGCAACAGTAACAGATGTCATAACACAAATACTTTCTTTAGAAAAAGGTTACACAAACTTTACATACTGCAAATAAAGCTCTTCTCCATTCAAAGTCAACATCCGTATTGATTCCTAAATACAGTTCAAGATGCTTATTCTTGCATTTCTCAAAAGGAATTACTTTCTATGTAGGTATTTTTCTCTTGGTATCATCCTAAAATGTCAAGACTGCTCAGTTTACTTCATAAAAATACACCAAAAAAATTTCATCTTTATTGAACCAGTGACTTTGTCAAAGTTTGGTAAGACCTGAAAATTCACCTTAATATAAGCTATGCTTCTAATAAAACCCCTCTTGCCCAAATTACACAGACCTAGTTATTTTCTAAATTATAGTCTTGAATGAATTTGTAGAGGTAACAGCAAAACATTGGTGCCAGAAAGTAACATCTGAAACCACCTATAAGCCACCCACCGACCCGCAGAATTCTGTTCTTTACCACTGTAATGCAATATAGCGCAGCTGGGTTTTTCTGTTAGTGCAGTAACGCTGCTCTGTGCTGTGAAAGAAATGTGTGTACAGGGAAAGATGTGCTCACAAGAGATTACATACAGATAATACAGATATACAATGCTATTTGCAAAGATGTTTAGAGAACATCTAATATCCCAATCCAGTAGTCTTAAACAATGAACCTGCAGAGTTGCTCACATATATGCATGTGGAGGAGAGCTGCCGATATGGAATACTGCTCCTCTCCCATCAAACTGCTACCTGGGTCCTCTCTCAGCAGGTACAATGTCACTCATTACCCCTCACCAGTACAAACATGTTTATGTTTAAATGAAATGGTAAATTCAAGAGCTGTTTTTTGTAGGATGCACACAGAGGTCTAAGTTCTGCAATCAGTTCTGCTGCTTCTGAATCACAGAACTCAATCCACAGAAACTTAGGAAACGGCTCAAAAAGAGGTCTGAGAATGCACTCTGCATTTGCAAGAGACTGTTCCTTGGTCTAATGCATTTCTGAAGGGTCAGACACAAACATTAAGTATAGGGAGAAAAGAAACAAACAAAAATCTCCCCTATCTCCCATGTTTTTTTCATTTTAACCTAAGGGAAGCACATAACCACTAAATTTTCTGTGTTGCTTTCCTAAAAATAAACAAATAAAAAAATTAATCCCTTGAGTTTGAGCAAGGCAAAGCAAGCTTTTAGCCAAATTTTGGCTAAGCCTTCTGCCAGTATTATGGGGCTACTGACACCTAGTCTAAAGAAACAGTGGGGATGTGGATGCCTAGTCTGTGACAGAAGTCATTAACAAAGCGAATTCAGAGGTGGCAAACTACAACTTCTGAATAAAAGTGATTGTATAGCTCCTAAAAGATAGCTGGCAAATATGGTCTCCAATGGGGGAGTTTTGGCTTGTCAAAATGTTTAGTTACAGGACTAGCAAGATTTAATTAAAAGTTTAAACCTTCAAATTAACCCATGTTAGTTGAACAGAACAGTTCATTTTAGAGGTCACTTCAGTCATCTGGGCCCAGAACAAAATCAAAAGGTGATCTGAAACCATGCAGTGAAAATCCAGAAGCACACAGAAATTTTAAGAATGAGGCAGGCCACAGCAGCCTAAAACACCATGTCAGAAACAGGTAAGAAATCAAAGGCTTTGGGTTATACACAGAAACTTGTGTGGAAGGTGAGCATTTGTAAGAAAAGAGTTCACAACCGCTCTACTGCAATTCAAGTAGAACATACTGCAACTAGGAATCACACAGAAAAACATTTCAGGGTTTCAAGTAAAAAAGTTAACAGTTGTTTAAGTGTAAAAAAGAAATACAATTCCCTATTTCAAAGCCTAATATATCTGAAAGCAGTTTATGGTATTTCTCTACCATAATAGATCACTCCAAATTGCCTGCAATGACTCTTAAAGTTTAGTGCCTGAGAGCATTAATGGCATCTCAGATAGCGACACAAATCACTCATCTGCTTTAAATGCTTTTCTTTTGAGATGGTGTTAAAAAAACACTCCTATAGATAAAAAAAATCGCACTCTTATTCAGTTCTTATTGCTCCAGTTCCAGATGATAGCTTACCTTGGACTTGGCATACTGATTGTAGCTCCCTTATTTGAACACCTGACCCTGCCATAAAACTGCAACCACTTGTAAAGCAGCCGTGGAGCTATACACCAAGCCACAGCTGCACAATCAAGACTGAACTATCTGCTAGCCCACATGGCCAGCCAAATGAACTTGGCTGCTCTGCTGGTAATTCTGCTGTTGCTCTCTGCGTAGCCCATCTGGCCGTTTAACAGGAGTGGGAATTTCCCATACACAGCAGGAACTACTGCTGACATCCCCCACGGCCTCCCCCACTCAGGAAACGGAGCCCTCATCTTCAGGCAGATCCCAAGGTTTTCAGCCAGCTTCCTGGAGTAAGCCAGTAAGAACACGCCAGCGTGCACAGGATGAGTCTCAGCTCAAACGCTAGGAAAAGCTGGTTTAGAAAAGGAGGAAGGAAGAAGTTTCATTGTCAAAAGAGGAGGAGCTGACAAAGAAAGACAATACAAGAAGGTAAGGGAAACATGGAGGCAAATGGTGTATAGGTCAGGTTCGTAGTACTTGTATGCTTTTGATAACTAGAAAAAAAAAAAAATCACAGTCAACTACTTCCTTTGGTTAAAAAAGCATGTGAGGGAACACACAAATTGTAGAGTACCTAAAACACAAGTTGGGTGTTACCTTTTTCCAAACCACTTGTTCACATGTAAAAAATTACTATATTTGCCCTCAAAAATCAGCCCACAAACAATTGACAAGGGGAGTAAACAAAGTATAAATCAAATTTTATGAGGTGTTTACACAAGCAAGTTAGAAAAACTAGCCTATTAATAGAGTGCACATTTACCCAGGACTGATACTACCTACTAAATTAAGAACCAAAGCTCTGTATATTATTCAATACTCTTGAAGTACATGTATGCTGTTTGAAAGAAGTCTAGTGTGTATATCCCTATTAAATATGCTTCTATGCATTCAGTGTAATCAGTAAGTTTGAGCAAGTTCTACTATGATTAGAGTATCTTAGCTATGCAACACCAAGTAATGACTTCATCTTTGTTATGGGATCATTTATACCAATTCATATTTTTCTTCTGACAGATGTTAATTTACAACAAATAAACTGGCAACAACAGCCCAATTCAGGTTCTATTCAGTCTTAAGCATACATATGCCTGAAAGTCAATAAAGGGATTTTAGTATGAATGGACTATTTCTCCACAAGCAGTTCATGAACTGCAGTTCTTTTACTTTCTTTTTTAAAACAAACACAAAAAAAAAAAAATCAGGAAATTGTTTGGTGTATAGAAGACCTGAGTTTTTAAATGTGAGCACATCAGCCATGTGGACAGCGAAGACTATTATCTACAGCAAAATTTACTGTAAAGATTAGCCTAAAAATTTAATGATGACCTTTCTTTACCTCCCTCCCTCATGCTGAAATAAAACTAAGTTTATTTCCATTTTGAATGTTTTCTTACACAATGAAGCTGCCTGAACTACAAATGCATCTTCTCCAGTGTTAAATAAAATCAAGTGTAAGTTCAACTTTTAAAAATATAATCAAGAAACTACAAAACCCTGAGATTCATGCTTATCAGAAGCTCAATTATCAAAACCTTACTCAGATGAAGGTTTGATTCTTCCATATCAGTTTATGATCTTTCATGTAGAGATTACTGTACTGTTTGTCAGAACTTTCTTAGAGTAAGAATTAATGATTCTCAAGTTGCTTTTCATCTTACTTCCTACAATGAAAAAGCCAACTAAAGAAAATTACAAGGTCTGTTGACAGTCACGAGCTACAACTAGATCTACAAGTCACTAGATACAGTAGCTATGTATCTAATGAAGTAGTAAGTCATGCACTGACAGACTTTACTAGCAAAATGGTACATGCTAGATATTGCAAAATATTTTAAAATCCACTCTGATCGCAGCAGTCATGAACTCACTTAACCAATAATCAAGACTAGCCCAAACATGTAGCTACAGGGGTAGATACTCCTACTCAATCTATACTATTGTCATATGCTGTCAGAAAATGTGAAGGAAGTTGATAATGCATTGTTTTAAATTTATTTACATCTAGAACTGCTGAAGGACTGAGAACTATCATTCCATTAAAAAAAAAGCATCTCTGAAAATGCTCTTCTGTCCATTGTATTGTCTTTACTACTACAGCAACTGTACTTTGATAACTGTTGATAGCTTTTAGAATGTCTTGCATAATTCTTGCCATCAAAGAAAGGGGAGGAGGGGAGAGGAGGGGAGGGGAAAAAAGAGAGTGTTAGCTATCCAATAACCTTTTAAAAATTTACACTAAAAAACGTGATCTAAATTCTGAATAACTCCTTCCATGAGGAGGCTGTTTCCAGAAACATCTAAGGAAGGATACATCACAATTATCAGTTTTGAAACTGGAGTACATCGGGCATGCAATCATAGATCACTAGATGTCCAAAACCATTCAAGACTTGCAACAAGACCTGAACATATTCTGTACACAATGCTGTGTATTCACCATAAATCAAGTGCCTACTACGCTTGCACTCGATGGCAACCTTTCATTCCTTTCACCTGGCCTAACACGAATGAACTATGGTTAGTGCTTACTTGCTTTTAGGAATCACATTCCAATTACGCAGCAAAACATTAAGGCAACAGACACAAAGCTAAGCCCAGTTCCTTTTCTGGGTAGGATGAGGAAAGGTTGTACCTTCAGACATACACACTTACCGTCACTCTCTGCCCTGACTAGCAGGGACATGCCCTTCAGCCTCTCCACGTAGCATGAGGACACATGTCCTGTGCCTCGATCATCCCACTGGCGGTCCTCATTTAGCGTGTAAACCTTCACCCTCCGCCGGGTGTCAGTCATCCTGCCGCCTGCCACACCACAGCCACCACTCTGGCCTGCAGCTGCTAGAGGAGCAGGAGGCTGGTCGGGGGCTAGGCCCCCCAAGGAGGGGAGCGGGGAAGAAGGCAGCAGCCCCACACAGGCACGGCAAGCAAGCTCTTCTTAGTCCTTTTCAGTGCTCCAACGGGATCCTCATTACCGAGGGTAACAGAGGATTGGGGGGAGCAGGGGAAGAAGGGAAACAAGAAGAGAGGTGAAGATGTGAAAGGAGAGCTGCTCCAGGCACAGTCAGGCACCGCACAAAAGGCGCGTAAGCCTCCGACGCAGGGAAAGCCGCAGAGAGGAGAGAAGCTCTTTGCAGGGTGAAGGGCAGCCAGGAGGGTGAAGGTGGGGCGGTGAAGAAGTGATCCTGGAGAAGAAGTGGATCCACGGGAGTGGAAGCAGCGGTAGACAGCACAGGCGGCAAGGGGCAGCCGGCCCGGGGTGAGAGGAGCAGGCGAGCCTGGAGGCCGGGGCCCTGGCAAGGGAAGCAGGCGGGAGGCTGGCGAGGCCGGGGTGAAGCAGGCGGCGGAAGGCAGGTGGGAGAGGGGCCGCTCGCCCCGGCCTGGAGCTCGGCTCTATTGTGCAGCAGCTGCCCAGGCCCGAAGCCCCTCGCTCGCCGTCCGTCAGCGCGGGGCTTCGAAGAGCCGCTCTCCTTCCCGCCGGGGCTGGCCGAGACCCGCGGGCACTGCCTCTCCCTGGGCGGGATGAAGCGGGCGGGCGGGCTCAGCGCCCTGTCCCCTCCATGGGCTCCCGTCGCAGGCGGCGGCTTCACTCCCAGCCCGACTCCGCCGCCATATTCTTCTTCCTCCTCCTCCTCCTCCTCCCGGTGCTGCGGCGGCTCAGTCCCGACTCCTCACCGCGCCCTGCGACGTGGCTGCGCTGCAGGCGCTCAGCAGCCCGTTCGGCGGAGAGCCGCTCTGCCTTGCCAAGGGGACGAGCGGCGACGGCGCGATGAAGTGCGGTGCGGCGCAGCAGGGCGCAGCGCGGCCCGACCAGTTCGGCTCCCACCGGCTCTGTCTCCACCTCAGTCACTGCGCGGCCGCCATCTTGGTTTCACCTCTCACTGGCGGCGCGGGGTCTCCCAGCCAGCGGCGGCACGGGCCGCCCGCCACCATTTAAAGGGCCAGCGGCCCCGGGTGGCCAGCAAGCGCGCGCCGCGCTCACGGGCGGGTACACGCAGTCCTGCCGCGCACAGCGTGTCCGCGCACAGCGTGTCCCCGCACAGCGTGTCCCCGCACAGCGTGTCCCCGCACAGCGTGTCCCCGCGTAGCGCCCCGCCAGGGCTGCGCTAGAACTGCGCCGGCGGAACACGCGTGTGGCCTTGGCCAGGCCGTTACCGCGGGTGCTGGGAGCGGCGGCGCGACGCAGCCCAGGCCGGCGGCGCGGGGGTCAGCGCCGGCCGCCCCTTTGCCTGCCGCGCTCGTCTCTGCGCGGCGCCTCGGAGCGCGCCGGTGCCGCCGGGCCCGGGAGGTGACCGGTACCGCGGCGAGGCGCGGCCGCGGCAGCCTCAGGTGTGCCCCGGGGGGGTGGAAAGGCGCGGCCCGGGCCTCACCGCAGAGCGGCCCTCGGGGAGCTGCTCCCTCCCCCTCCTCCCTGGGCCGCACATGGGACCGCGTTTCGGGGTGTCTTTGTGAGCACGAGTGGACCGATCCTCTTGCAAACGATGTTTCTTTTTGTCGTTGTTGGTTTTCTTTCTTTCTTTCTTTCTTTTTCTTCCTGACACTCATTGATGACTGATCCAAAAGTTAAACAGCTTCTGTTTGAGCGGCTGTTGGATCTCCATAGACAGAAGATAGGATCTAACAATTGCAATAACAAACAGAAGCTGTCGAGGCTCTGCTTTTGCCACTGCTGCCAACATCTGAACATATGTTTGACAGATTTCCCTAAAATATGCAAAAACACTGGTGCATTTGGGGCCGCACAGGCACACCGCTGCATGAGAGAGTCCCTATCGGGGTATATTCTAGATATACTACATACATGGAAGCTCATTTTGATTTATATACTCAGATTGATTTATTTTTATTTTAAACTTTCAAACAAGTATCGATATTTGTTTGTCAAAGTAAGTTATACTGGGGCTAGTTTTTGAGACAAAACCACAAATTAGGAGCTTTCACCCCAGAATTAATTACTCACCACAAGGAAGCCTCCAGTCAAGCCCTGCTTTCCTGTCCTTGGCTACTATTTTGCTTACCCCGTGAGCAGGACAGTGTCCAGCTCCACAACTGATCCCCAGTTTCCTGATGTGCTCAGCTGAAGCCATTTGGCCTTTGCTTTCAGACCTGGCTCTGGCGCCTAAGGACTGGTTAATTCAAATGACCTCAAGAGTATTGTTCAGGTATCCAGAATGTAGCTGAAGGTACGTTGTGCTCAGTTATTCTTAGTACAGTGTTCTTGGCTAATGCAACAAACAGTTTGGAAAGATTTATCTGTCTGAGAATGGCAAATTATGGGCCCTGATGAAGGAAAACCATCACACAGTATGTGCACAGAAAGATGCTCTCGTCACCTTCGTTTGGTGACCTGTGATGTGCCTGGAGAAGTGCTATGCCAGAATTTCTCTAAGGCAGTTTTGGAGATGGATTCTTTGTGACTTCAAAAAAGATTTATGTCACTTAGGGAAACTTCTATGGGACTGTTGTACTCATTTACAATTTGCAAATTGTACCTTCTTGTGGCCATCAGATTAAGCATAGACCACTGTTCACTGTGGTTTTGATTCTTTCAGGTGTTTTTGTGAACTGAAAACAGATTTCAGTGTGCACAGTTAGCTTTATGAAAATTTTGGGTTCAGCTTTTTGTTGGCCTTGTGTTATTTTGGTACCAGTCTGAACAATACTCAGCCCAACAATAGTGCCCACGTGTCAGGTTTTGTCCTGATTCTTATTACATTTGCCAAGGGGTTTTGTTTTTTTTAAAATGTTTCCACCCCATTGATTCCAGAAGAAAGGTTGGGCATTGAGAGCAACTTCCCATGCTCTCAAAGCAGATGTGAAAGACAAAAACCCACTCGGTTTCTTTTTCTTAAGAGTCATGAGTTAGAAGGCAAAATTGTGACAGATCACATCTCCATTTCCAGAAGTTTGAAGGACTGTGTCCAGAAGGAAATATCTTCAGGGGTTGTGAGGGGACATTCTTAACTGAATTAAAAAGTCAGGCTCCCTTATTTCCTGTAAATAATGAAGAACCTTGCTCTGGCAGAGGTTTGTCCCACCAGGAACTGAGTAATAAATGAGGAAATGGAATATTGAATACGGTTTTAAATTTCTCATATCCATAGGAAAGTAGCTGCGTATGGATCAACGTAATAGGAATAAGCCTAAAACAAGTTTACTAGTGAGGGCCTCTTGCGCAGCAGTCAGAACTAAAGAACAAGATAACTTTTTATTTCAGTATCTGCTCATAGTTTCAGGAAAGAAAATGACGTTGTTATGAGGAACTTCAGATCAGACATATAACTTGGACCTATGCACTAAAGCATTATTAGACTTCCTAAAAATCTTAGCTAATGATTTTCTGACCAAAAAAAAAATCATATTAAGGAAACTAACAACTTCAGTCTTTATTATGGTAAAGATAATTGCTGGAATGAAAGTCAGTGCTTGCCTCAGTATTTAGAAATGGCTACATTCAGTATGTGCAAAAGAGGTTACAATGGATACTATATATAAACAAGATGAACACTGGCTATGTCTTCTTTTTCCCAAGACCTGTTCCTAAAAAAGCTGTGGAAAATGAATGACTGAGTGAAAAGAAAAATTACATAGAAAAACTGTATCAAAGTAGGGACAGTCTATAAAGAAATCAAGATATTATGATCAAGAAAGAGGGGAGATTCAGAAAAATACATTTCTAGTTTAGTGGGGAATTGAACACAGCAGTTTGAAATAAATACATACAAGAAGTAGAAAAAAGGCAAACCTGGCAATTTTTACAAGTTATAAAGCATAGAAAAATGGATGAGAACATCAAGGAATATGCATGGTTGGTAGTTTTAAGAACAGCTGAAGTTTTGAAGATCTTAACACTATTATAGGCCTATTATATATAGATTTTAAAATATGTTGTTATTGATACCAAAAAAGTACAACTGCTTAATAAATGAATTTGTTCTATACTTGAAAAAATGTGTGATGTATTTGTGTCTGTGGTGGTTTCGCCCACAGGTAAGACCATACAGTTTTGCACTTACTCTCCCCACCTGGTGAGATGGGATGGGAGACACAACAAGGGGGCATGGGATTAGGAATGAAGGACAGAGGACAGGGCCGGCTCACTCACCGGTTATGGTCATGGGCAAAACAGACTCAACTTGGGGAAGAAAAATCAATTTAATTCATTGCTACTCATTTGAGTAGCACAGTGAGACATAACAACCACATCTCACAACACCTTCCCCCACCCCTCCCTCTTGCCGGGCTCAAATTTATTTGCTCCAAATTTTTCTACCTTCTCCCCCAACAGGCACACAGGGGACAGGGAATGGAGGCTACAGTCAGTTCACCTCTGCCACTCTTCCTGGCATGAGATCCCTCCCACAGGCTCCAAGAATCCAGAGTCACAGACCTCTTTGGGCACAGCTCCTGGCTCTGACATGGGGATGTCCATGGACTGCAGATGGGACTCTGGTCCAGCACACATAATCCCCCTACTCTGGGGGTCGTTGTGTGTGTGTGTGTGTCCAGCTCTGGGAGTCTCCTTGCTCATCAAACAAGCACTCTAAGTCACAGATGCCCTCAGGCTTGACTTTCTTCTCCAGCATGGAGTCCTCCATGGCCTACACATAGGCATCTGCTCCACCACTGAAATTCCATGGGCTGCAGGGGACCTCATTTGCCTTCTCCTACTCCATGTGTGTTGAACTGGGTGGCTGAGTTTCTCTGTTCTCCCCCTTCTTCTTCCTCATGGCAACTCGATGGTCATCTTTCATTCAGGTCAATGACTTCTCCTGATGGTTCTGTCCTTTTCAAAACCAGGTCTTTCCTCATAAATATGTATATAAAGAGGTGTTTATTGCTAATTGGCTCAGCCTGGGCTGGAGGCTGGTCCACCTTGGAGCCAGAGGAGCTTCATAAAGCTTCTCACAGGAGCCACCACGGTAGCCCCTTCCCCACTACCAAAAAGAGGCCCCCACCCTGCAACCCAACACAGAATCCTGTGATGATGACTAAGTGCATTCCTGGTCATTATTAAGAAGGATATTGAACAACTTTTCTTAGAAATAAACATTTTAAATACACAGGTCCTAAATAACTCAAATTTGAGAGTCCCAAAGGAGTTTGCATGTGTGATCTCAGGGGACATGAAACCATATTAATTTTTAATAAAGCTTAAATTATTGCAGAAATTCTGCAAGACATGGAGACTGACTATAAGTATTCCAATCAGACAAGTGAGAACACAGATAATAATAGACTGATTTATCTAACATCAATCAGAGATGATAAATGCTGACACAGGATGCAATACGGAGTTATAAAATGGAAATACAGCAGTAGCAGCTGATGTGGCTTTATGGAAAATATTGTCTAACTTCTTGTTAAATTACAAAGTTGCTCGTAAGGGTAATGGTGCAGATACAAGGTACTTGGATAGTTATCGGGTATTTTTCTGGAAAGTCCACGTTGCATTCTATGAAGAAGGCACACTTCTGCATGGGTCGGACACGGGATGACTGACGTAGCTCAAAAGGAATTATCGATCAGTGGAGATTATTCTAGATGCAGATATCAAGATTTAGGATTTGTCGTAATGATTAGAAAGTCAATGTAAAATCTCTGTGAATAAAAACTGTGTATGACTCAGAGAGCCTGGAAGAGTTATACATATGGCTGAGGACAGAGTGGTCAGAAACAGACAGGTTCACCTACTGAAGGCTCTGGAGGAGAAGGGATGTCCTAGCTTGGGACAGCTGGGAAGGTTCCTGGCAGCTGCTATTGTCTTATTCCAGCTTTATAAATGTCTGTGAGCTCATAGGCATCCACAAGTTATCACTGCATTTATAAGGCAAACAGTGACACTTTTAACTGAAAATTCTAAGCAATAAACACTGTTGATTCAAGAGCTGATGGATGAGCAGCTCAGGCACCCAGGGTGGAGGTCACCATGATCAGCTAGGGGTGGCCTGGTTGTGTTCTGAGTTACACCTCCTAAATGGGACCATTCAGATACAGACAAATACAAGGTCACACCTACAGGAATAAATAGTAAGACAGCTCTGAAAGAAGGTAGGCTACATAGTAAACAAGCAACCCAACACAAGCTTCTTATATCCTGCTGTGTCTATAAGATCTAATACCTCTTGGTATATTGTAAGCTAGCAAGCTGTGGAAGCTTTGATGCCATGTTCTATAATTCAGTGTCCCCACTGTTAAAAGATTTTAAGAAGTTGAAAAGGGTTAGAAAGGACTGTTCTGAAGAACTTTAAATTTTTTACGTATCCATTTGTTGCACTGCAACACCTTGGATTCCTGCAGCATGCACTGTTTTGCAGCATACCCTATGATTCATGTCTCAGATGCCACTGCTCAGTTTTCACATCCTGCCACAGGTCCCCTAGAAGCAGTAGTCCTGTTCTTGTACCTGAACCACAAACCTGACCCTGTGTAGGTCAGCAGTTAAAATTCTGTGACTCTTCCTCCTACGTAATGTGCATAAGAATCCCCTCAACAGAAATGTCATCTCTTTTCTTTCGACTTGTATCATTATCTTAAATTTCACAGTGCTGAACAGGCCCTAGTCTTCCAAGCAGAGCTTCCTTCTAGGAATTCTGTGCAGCTGCATAGTCTTGCATAGGCTTTATTTGCTTTAAATTCCTGCATGCCTCTCTGGAAATGCTAAACTTTATCTAAATATGTAGTCCTTGTCGTCAAAAACTGAAGAATTTCACAGCACTGCTGAAGCTACTGGATGCAGAGGAAATGTCCGAGTCATTTATTCATCTGATAGTGAAAATTCCCCTTTTTCTGAGAGAGGAACTCTGAGATATTTGAATTATGCTAGCTGTCCCTATGCAATGTGTATTTTTATTTCTACTTTTATTATTTTATCTGTTGACTGTATTTGTAAAACTTTTTAGTAAGATGTTATTGAGTACCTTTTCTCTCTTTAGTAAGATGTGATTGAGTACTTTTTCTCCTTTTCCTATGTCAGACTTCCTATTGCTAACTTTTGTTCCCATGTATCTTTTTTTTTTTTTTTTAATGGATTTCCAGTACTTATCTGCAACTCAGACTGCAACAGTCTTCTCTTAGACCTCTTAGACCCATACAGTTGGTGGTCTTTTGTGAAAATGAAGGATAGACAGGCAGGAAGTATGAGTTCTATGTCATAACCTTGTTTCCAAGAAGCTTTGAAAGTCCACCAAAATCCAGAAAAGAAAAAACTAGCCAAGTTTCCTATTATGTATCTACCTAATAATAAAAAAAAATATTAACCAATGCAATACTCTCATCAAAGTAAATTCCTCATTACCTTAGGAGCACCCTGGAGTGGGAACTGTTAAAGCTGTTTCAAATTTGTGTGAATAAGAACTACATTAAGCAGATTTGGAGCAAAAAGGGAGAAACCAAAAGGGGAGGAGAAAGGACCTTGTCAGAGCCAGAGCAAGAGAGCAGCACATGGACAGAGACAGACAGACACTCATCCATACACACTCACACACAGAATATCAATAGGTTGATACTTTAATTAAGGCAGTCATCTGGGATGATGTGGTGGTTTAACCACAGGTAGACCATGTGGTCCTGCACTCACTCCCCCCACCCAGTGAGATGGGATGGGAGACACAAGAAAGGGGGCACAGGATTAGGATGAAGGACAGGGAGGGCTCACTCACCAGTTACGGTCACGGGTAAAGCAGACTCAACTTGGGAAAGAAAAATCAATTTAATTCATTACCATTCAGCTGAGTAGTGCAGTGAGACATAACCACCACATCTCACAACACCTTTCCCCACCCCTCCCTTCTTCCCAGGCTCAAATCACTTTGCTCCCAATTTCTCTACCTTCCCCCCCACAGCAGCACAAGGGACAGGGAATGGGGGTTCAGTCAGTTCGCCTCTGCCACTCTTCCCAGCATGAAAGACCAGGAACAAGATGTTCCAAAGCAAGCTTCCCATGGAGTCATGGACCTCTTCAGGCTCAGCTCCCGGCTCCAGCATGGGGACATCCATGGGCTGCTGATGGGCCTCCAGCCCAGTGCACCTCCAACCCCCCGGCTCTGGGGGTCCACCCCCGCTCTGCATTGAGTGATTCTGGGGTCTCAATTCAGTCACACTTGCCCTCTGGCTCAGCTTTTCTGCTCCAGCGTGGAGTCCTCCATGGTCTACACGTGGGTCTCTGCTCCGTCGTTGAACCTCCATGGGCTGCAAGGACCTCCTTTGCTGCCTTCTCCTACTCCATGTGTTGATCTGGGTGTCTGAGGTTCTCTTTCCTCCCCCTCCTCCTCCTTCCGCCTGGCAATGCAGCTCTCTCTTTGTTTAGGCAGATGGTTGTTTTGTTCAGGTCAATGGCCTCTCCTCCAGGTTCTCTCCACCTTCTTCTTTTCAGGCCAGTCCTTCCCCTCACCAATATGGATTCACAGAGGTGTTTCTCTCTAGTGCTCATTGGCTCAGCCTGGGCTGGGGGGTCTCTGCCTTGGAGCCAGAGGAGCTTTTGCTCTCACGAGGTGGCCCTTCCCCCACTACCAAAAACGGATCCCCCTCACACACACAAACCCAACACAGATGACTAGACTGGACCTGTGTTAATTTAGGATCAGGTTCCTGGACAAAAGCAGGTAAAGCTAACAATACTTCTGTATGTAATAAAATGTAATAAATGTAAAAAAATGTCAGAAACCTGAAAAAATGTTCTGGAAAAAAAGTAGGAAGATGAGTTTTTTGAAGGAAGTGGTTTAGTATCAGCCATTGTACTGACGGCAACTCAAATATAGGCTTGTTTTTTCAGTTTTAAAAGTTATGAGTCACTTCAGTTTTCATGACAATGATAGCCTTAAAAATGCAAATAATTTGAGACTTGCACAGTGTGGAGAAACATGCTATGGGACACTAAGGCGTGGGTGACTTTTAATCACTAACCAATAAGGAGCTAGACTTTTGTAATATGTATGAACCTCATTAACTGTGTCACATGAATAGAATCTTAACCAATTAGTTACTAACATGCATCACATGTTGTATAACAAAAGTATATAAAAGGCACCTGTATCAAATAAAGACAGAGCATTCACTCTAACTCTATGAGTATACGTGTTTGGCTCTCGCGTGCACAGCAACAGCACAGAGCAGGAATGATTGTGGTAGAAGTTGCAACTAGGTAATATGAATAGCAGGTACACTGGGAGCACATCCAGCTACTAGAGAGATTACTAATTACCTAAGTCTGCTCTAGTATCTCCCATTTTGCCTAAGCTACCAAGCAGAGGTGAGCACCTGACACCCAGGCTCTGTAATCTGTGGGTGAGCTCTGCAGTAACAGAGGTTAGGCATTTATGGAGGGAAATGCACACTGTCCTCACATCACATCTCTTCTCCAGCCAAAAATGAAGCTAAGTAGACCAAATGCAAAACTGGAGGTTTTGCTTTACTGTCACCTAGAAATAACAACCTAAATTGTTTTGGAGTGGGTGTGCCACAATAGTCACATTGAAATTCTCCTGACTCTACATTTCCAGCCTAATCCCTTGATTTTCCATACCTGTTGGCTCCTTTCTGGCTCGTGCCAGAGATAGGATGCAGCAGACATCCTTAACATCTTGAAAGGCATGAAGAAAGTCAGCAAGGGTTAGTTGTTTCATGCCTTCTCCAAGAACTGAGCAGCAAGAAGTCCAGCTAGTGGGTAGGATGGTCAAAACAAGAAAAAGAGGTCTTTTTTCATACGTCATTGAAGAAAGTAGTGGAACACTGCTGCAAGGTGGCACGGACGCTGAAATCAGATGTACCAGCCTAATGTACTGATCTACTGCCAGGCTCTCTCGCAGACAGCATGGATAGCCTTAAAGCAGAGCTCTGCAGTCAGAGGCTTTCTGTGGCTAACGGGCAAAGGCCCGAGCGGTATGCGGGGATTATCGGCGGCTGCGCAGGAGGAGGAAGGTTGGGAATGGCGTGTGTGCAGCAAGGAGTGTGCGGCAGTGAGGAGCAGGGCAGTACGGCAGCTCTCACGCCCCGGTGTGTTGAAGTGTGGTGTGAATGCAGTTACATGTGCTGCAGGGCCCTGCAGTCTCCACTGCCTGGCTCTCTGATGGGAGTCAATAAGGCTGGGAATAGTCCTGAATAAACAGGACTAATAAATAGTCCTAAAAAGACATGGCTGTGAGCACACATGGACGTCGCTACCAAAGACAGTGTCAGTGTACACCATTTCATTAGTCACCACTGCAGCTTGTCACTAGATAGAAATTACTTAGTAGTTATTAAATATTAACTCAAAATTGTCTAAACTAATGAAGCATTTATTTATGAGGTTTATAGTTTTCATTTGTGATAGAAGCTGAGAAAACAGTAATGAGAGAATGAAAGTATCAGAATTCTACCTGTTTAATTGTGTTTAATACCAACTAAAACAGTACGGTGAGAAAAGAATTATTTACAATTTCTGAAATCTTCTGCCTAAAAAAATCCCGTCAACATATACTTTATGGAGATTTCAAAACCAGTTTGTAAATGCTAACTAAAATTTTTATGGAGAAGTTACATATGTAAAAATAAAACCTTCAGAAGATTAGTAATATATTATCAAATCAGGAGCTACTTTTAACATAAAGCAATAGGTTTAATAAACATGCAGGGAAATTAATAATTTATCTTTTGGGTATTTTCTTATATGTAATTTGAAAACACTGCTCCTCCACCGAGTCAGAAGTAGCAGTTGCAGTATTTGAAGTTTGTAATGGTGAACCTTTGTTTTTCTCCCTCAGTTTAAGTTTCTTTGTTCTTTATGATTCCATTATAATTTCATCTCAGAGATGCTGCAAAGTTAATGCCCACTAATAATATGATTGCTAATATCCAAATAAAATGTTTTTCAGAAAAGGTCATAGCATCATCAACATAAATCAGAAACAGAAAACATTTAAAATATCTGTTATTCAATTACTATTAAAATTCTAGATCAAAGTTTTAATGCATTGAATTTATAATTTCTAATCCAAAACTTAAATTGTTCTCAGCACAGATGTAGAGGAGTATGGTGTTTTTCTCTTAGGTGCAAACAATCTCAGCAGAAATTTTGTCCTGCTTCAGTATTTCAGAACAAAATTGCTAGGTTGCAAGGTGGAAAGTGGATGATCGCCACAGGAAAGCAATTTTAGTGATGGAATATCAAAAAAGAGAGTTCTACATAGTAGGTATCAATTGTGTTATGGCAACATGGTATTTTGTAAATAAAAAGCTGAGCTAGAATTATATACACTTAATTACTTCCTTATTCTACCTTTTTTGTGTTTTCTTTGACAACAGGCGTTTGGGGTTAAGGTCTGTATCTATGTCTATTTTTTTATAAAACATTGAATCATGAAGCTGCAAACTCCAGTATGGATCTTTGTGTGTTATCACTGAAGATACTAAAAAACAAAGATAATAATAGTGAACTTTTAAAGGCTCTTTCTGGCTGTGATCTAACAATAAACATCATCTTAACAAATAACGCATACTGATGAAGGCCCTCTGTGTGCAAACCTCTGCGGAGTCACAAGGGTCACAGGCCAGAGTACCTCAGATTGGAAACTTCTCTGCAGGTAGGCAGAGAGACTGAGCAGGAGTCAGTGTGCAATCCTTGTGCTGATTGTCTTCTCTTCAAGATGCACGAGGAGTAGGTAGGTGAGACGCCTCAGGGATGAGACCAGAGCTGCTCTGAGTAACTGGTAGGTGCAGACTAGATGGAGTTTGAATTTGACCAAAATTGATTCAGCTTACCATGTTTAGGAAAGTATAACACTGAATTTATAGATGACCTTTAAAGGTCCCTTCCAACCCCAACCATTCAGCTGTATGGGATCATGCTCTAGTGAGTCCAGTACTGGAGGGTAGGCTGGATAAACAGTCTGACTCTCCACTCATATGGCGAACATAGGACACAAACAGCAGCAGGAGGTGTCAGATGCATTCTTCACATTCTTGCAGCAGTGCATGGAAAAATTGTGGGCCTGATTTTTCCTCACTTCTATTTGTTGCCTACTAGACTTTTGGGGTTTTCTGATTTTTATTAGCCTCCATAGGTGTTTGAGGCTCACTGATTTCAAGTCATTCTCTAGTATTTCAAATATCATAGTGGTATGATAGCCATTCAGTTTAATGCATATGTATGGGGACAACAGAATTGCCAGCTGCCAATAGGCACTTGTTGAGGTCCCCTGATACTGTCACACTAGGGCCCTGGTCACCTAAAGATCTCACAGTGCTTTGCAGACAGTCTAGAGAATTCTAGGGCAACTAGAGATAAAGGAAAACAACAGTAATTCCAGTCAGTAAAGCTGCAGCCTTGATCCCTTCCTGCTTTCCTCTGTACTTCTCACTTCTCATAATCCCAAATCATTGGGGTTATGGTTTATGCTTTCCTGTTACCTTTTATATATCACATGGACCAGCACTAAATCCCTTCCCTGACCTTCTCACCTAAGAAGCCATGGATCCAATCGTGCTTATCTCCCTTCTTCACTCATGCAGTTGCCCTTTTTCTCTGTCTACTACGTTTCTCCCAATTCAGCACACCCAAATGATTTGTGCTTAAATTATGTTCTCACCTGCCATTCTGCTCATATCCATCACTTGTTTGAAATCTCTGCCTTACCGTGTCCCCTGTTATAGGACTAATCTCTACACTTGCAAGGGCCTACACAACTTGGTTCCCTCCTCAAGCCAAATACATTCTCAGTGTTTTTCACTATCCTTCTTCCTGTCTTATACTGCCTAGAAGGCCTTCCTCCATCAATTAGCATGTATCAGCCTCTGGTTTATCCCACATATAATGCCCTTTCTTCTGCACATTGCAAACACCATTCTCAGTTTTCCCAGGATGTGACCTTTGGGGATTCCTGCACTCAGCTGTGTTATTTAGTTCAGTCTAGCCTCTGTAGCCATGAGGAGTGGCAAGGGGAAAAAGATTCCTGATGATATTGTGAAATAACTACATACAGAAACCACTGTAACCATAAATTGTGGTGAAGGCAAGGACATAAGAAAAGTAATAGTACAGGGCAAAAGGGACGCTTTTCTTAGAGTAATGCTCAGAAAGATTTCTCACTTCTGTTATTATGCAAGGACCTTTAAAGGTCATGATTCCTGGTTTAAATGAAATTTCTGGGTTTTGTCATGGACTCATTGGGGTCAAAATTGTCCTACAATTTCAAATTATGCTTACCTTTGACTTCCTAGCCTGTCTTTGGTTGACTTCAGTAACTGTGACAAAATAAGGAAATGATAGATTTCTAATGGACCTGAAATAAGTTGGAAATGAACTGGAAGCACTGTAACTGGATACTTCATTCTTAGCACCCTCAATTTAAGTTGTATATTGTTATATGGCTACATTTAAAGGAAAAACTGCTCTGGTTATTTCAGGCATTCATTAAGCCTTAAAAGCCTTGATGGTGGTTGGGAATGTCTCCTTCATAGTCTAATTTCAGCACAATTTTCCTTGAGCAGTTCTTACTTTAGTACTGACTGGGTGTCTGGCTAAGTACCAGAATTTAGCTTAGAGACAATAATTCTGATACTTTTGCTTTATTTCTTACCTTCTCTGTACAGTCTGAGAAAGCTGAAAGTGAAGACATTTTCTCAGACAAGATACAGGTGCATTCAGCTCGAGATGACTTGTTAGCACACTTTTTATACAATAAAGGAATCTGTGGAAAGGCCATGAAAACTGATTGTAGCTCAGTTTCTTAACTAAATCCTGAATGCAAAACTTTACAGAAGAAGTTATGAGCAAACCAGTGCAGCTGTTGCTATATGGTGTAGTTGATGATGGTATTTGCTACAAGTCAGATGTGAGCAGATAGCAGGCCAAAAGTTTTATTTCATTTCTAATCTGGAAAAATGCTGAGCTCTTAGGATTTTTTATAATATAAAGATTTGATATAATTTATAACAATTTGATATTAAAAAAAAGTTTTTCAGACTTACAAAATGTTTTTGTTAAGATTCAGAAATTTGATCAGTACTTTATTGTTTCTATTAATATTACTACATCCAAAAATGCTGACGTTTTAGAATTTCAGTAATTTTCTGTCAAAATGTTGATGGTATTCTTTGTTTTGATGAGATAGGATTTGCAGAAAAATGAACTGTGTTTGAAATTCGTAAAAGACTTTTTGGAAACCAAAAAAGACCAGCACTGGATGGATCCAGCTCTCCCTGCCCAAACCAAGGAGGAGAAGGGAAGGCGAGAGGAAAGGTGGACCTCTATGGCAGCTTCCTACATTTCATTGCTGGAGACAATACTTCTTGCACGCCCTTCCCCTGCAGTAGCATGGAAGCAGGAATAAAGGCAGATGCACACCGGGGATCAGCAGTGAGTCCAGAGCCAGCTGGTACTAAAGGAGCTCTGTTGGGAGGATGGCCTTAGGGAGGCTCCTCTGCTGCCCCAGAGAAGTTCTGGCCTAAGCAACAGCTTTCTGCACTGGTGCCTAAAGCCAGCCCTGCCTGAATGGCCCAGCTGCTCACCTGAGAGTTCCTGTCAGCCCAGCTTACCTCATCACTAAAGCTTCTTTAGACTCACAATATGGTGACAAGCCATCTAATGGGCCTTTCCCTTTTCTGCAACAAGCAGAAAGTGAACCTGTGCTTTAGTTGTTAGGAAGTGTCTGTAAAGAGGAGATCTTTAAAGTTTAGGCAAAAACAAGGAACATAGAGAGGCAGGTATGAATTAAAAAAAACCCTATAAGCACCTTCCACATGGCATTTTCACATAGGAGCCACAAAATTTCTACTACTTCTTTGTGTGATGTCCACTCTGTTTTACCTTTAGGTCTATTAACACACAAAATAAAGATCTGTTTAAAAGTCTCAATTGGAAAAATTTGATAACAAAGCTATTTTTTTCCCATATGTCTTACAGTTTCAGAATTATCATGACTGGCACACTATGGCAGTTCTTTTAACACCAGTGTTTTGTGAGGGAAAGAGCTAGGTTTACAGATAGCCCCTCCTATCTTCCTATTTTAACTCATGACATCTTATCAGTACCCCTGCCAGTGGTGATGAGAATAGATTTGAAGTGGAAACTGGCACAGGTGCTTTCCTCATTAATGGCTGTGATTTAAACTTTTACACTGAAGTTAGCTGATTTTATATTTAAATTCCTGTTCTGTCCCAATGTCTATCCACTCTGTTAATGTAATATTCATAATTTTACACCATCACATCCTTCAGAGCCTGATATAAAAATATGTATCCTCCAATGTAACCAAAAGGTGTTAACTGAAAAAAATAGGCTGCAGTAAGCACACCACTGAACTGTCCTTTCTGTACAGTCTGCTTTTTTGAAATACTCATTTTTAAAATAAGTTGTAGAAAAAAAAGAACACTGTATGAAATAAGCAATAGTAAAATAATTCATTTTAAGATAGGTTCACCAATGATGAAATTATTAGAAAAGACTTTTGAATCCTTAGGATAATTTCTCATTCTTAGTTTGCTGGGATCTGCTTTATAAATGTTTTCACCAAGTGGAATACCTGTTCTCTGTTCAGATACAGGTCTGTAGTTTACCTGCATATAAATGTACCATAAGACAGAAGGATGTAGACTAAGTATACATTTATTGTGCAGAAAAAATGATAAAGTTATTCTTAATGTCTGGATAATATAACAGAAGAAATAGTATGGTATTAAACTTCAAAGCATACAAAACAAAGCAAGTCATTAATCTACATCAAGTATTTCAGCTCCCAGGAAGTCTTTCAGAGAAAAATAACTTTTTTTTTTTTATTCTTAGTCATCACCTCAGCAGTGACAGCTGAGTCAATAGGTGCTTACTACTCATACAAATTATGTGATTTAATAGATGGCAATAATTTCTTGTTTGTGTCCTTCAGACTCAGGATTTTCAGGTGATCTCTCGTCTCTACCTAACACTGCTCAGAAACCATGTTCAGAAGACATCAGCTGCTTTCAGTCCACTGTGACTGAACCCTAGAGATCTTTAGCTTATATGTTACTTTTACAGGCTTGTCTTCAGTTTAAATCAAAGAGATGAACAGGGTATATGTCTTATTTAGGCAATGAAATAATAAATATGAGTTTAATATGAGATACAAGTTCTGTTAATCAGTTGCATTTTAAACACAGTTTTATATTATGCAGTTTTATAATAGTTTAAACACAAGACCACACATTTCACAAAATGAAACAAAAACTTGTTAGCAAAAATAATCTTCAGCCATTTAAACAGGAGATGTTTAGGGAATGAAAATTTAATGGTACTTTTCTAATAGTAGTACAGTGAATGGTATAATTGGGAATGGTGCTGTTTCTTGCCTCCAGCTATCTCAGTTCAGATCTTTCATAGCAGAAGAACTTAAGGATCCTGAGGGAAATTTATTTCTTTTTTTCAAAGCACTGTGTTGAAAATAAAGGCTCTGGGAGGTCACAGGGTTACATGAAAAGCAGCAGTTTAATTTATTCAACCTAAATAGCAAAAGGCATATTTTAGCATACATTAAAAATACACTCATTTTACTTACTTTTTCAATCTAGTGTTTGATTTTTTGTGTTGGTTTATTTGTGCACAATGTGTTCTTGCAATAGAAATTGGCAGGCTGATGTTGACTACTTCATCAGATAAACATGCACGTAAGTATACAATGTTCCTGGCTCTTTTGCAAAGATGAAAGCACAAGGTAGGAAGCCCTCCTCTTTCTATACCAATTCCTAGGCACCACCTGATGGCTGCTTAGCTTTCTTTCAGGAGAGGAAAACCATTTTCATCTTTTGGATCTTTCTGTAGCCACAGTTCAGCAGTCATTGGAACTGGAGAAATATAATTAATTGATTTCCCACAAACACTGCCACTCTTCAGTGTTATAACATATGCTACCATAACACAAATACATTATGCTTCTGGAATAATCACAGCTACCTTAGATTTAGTACTCCCAAAGCAAAGACAGTCATTTAAAAGACTGTAGTAAATACCATGTTTGCACTGGCAGATATATCTGCACTGCAAAGTTTGCTCCTTCTGCCTACTAACCTAGTGGAAGGGTATAAAGGGACTGCATTTCATTTGTTTATCTTGACACCACTCATTTCAAAACTGTCTTTCTCCCTTTGTAATACTGCCCTGGTAATGATCAGAAGACCATTTAATTGATCCTTCTTTTTGTTAGGAATGACGTCATAGCAGAATGTGCCCATGAGGTGCCTTTGACTAAAGAATTCATACTTCTACTTTTAATGTCACAAAGCCTGATTTTGTTAGTTTTCAGTGTATGTGGCAATGCCATACTTTTACCAGAGTACTTGGGGAAAGCAGTTGTCAATTATGAATTGCTAAAATTGATAACAGAAATGATGTAGACAAGTATGGTACAAGCAGATCACTGCCACACATGATTGGCGCTGATGTTATTTATGGGCTTGTGTATTTTTAGCTACTGGCAATGCCTGCCACAGTAGAGAGGGGTGGTAGATACAAATGGAAAGAATACTTTGAAAGGGGTGTTATTTTTGTACTGAACTTCTCATATTGCTCAACTGATGTTGCCTCAGCATGACACTGAACACAGTAAAAAAAAAAGTATCTGTCAAAAGACTGTAAGAGCTGACCCATTGGTCAAACCAAAGCTCCATCTATTTTAGCATTCTGTACAGTGACCAATTGTGACTGTTCAGAGAAAGAGTATAAGAAAGAGGATGATACAAAGTGGTCCTTTTTTCTGACAATCAGTTGCTAAAGCATTATGGACCACAGAATTCAGGAGCAAACAATAGACATATCCTCCATATCCAATCCCTTTTTAAACCTATCTGTACCTGTGATTTCCAAATCATTTTCTAGCTATGAGTTCAGCAATTCAGCAGCATGTAAAAGTGTTTCCTTTTGTTTCAAATTACTATATAGCTTTTGTGCTTCAGATAAATAATGAATGACCATCTGTATACCACTGATTTTATGTGCTATCCACCTTTCACAGAATCACAGAATGGTGGGGGTTGGAAGGGACCTCAGGAGACCATCTAGTCCCACCCGCCTGCCAAAGCAGGTTCCCTACAGCAGGTCACACAGGAAAGCGTCCAGGTGGGTTTTGAACATCTCCAGAGATGGAGACTCCACAGCCTCTCTGGGCAGCCTGTCCCAGTGCTCTGTCACCCTCACAGGACAGTTTGTCCTTAAGTTTGTCTGGAACTTCCAGTGTTCCAGTTTGTGCCCATTGCCCCTTGTCCTGTCACTGGGCACCACCAAAAAGAGCCCGGCCCCATCCAATTGGCCCCTGCATTTCAACTTCAGGTATTTATAGACATTTAATAGACCTTTAATCATCTCTTTTTCAAGAGAGAGTGTCCTATTCAGTTTCCCTTAAACCTATTCATTGTTTCTGATCACTACTATTTACCTTCTTTGTGTCTTATCTAGTGCTACTACACTGCTCTTTGAGATGAATGACCAGTGGCGCATGTATTTGAGATGTGAGCGGTACAATAGCATCATGATGTTTTCCTCTTTTGTTCTCTATTCACTTCATGAGGAAATAATCATAATATTCAGTTTGTGTTTTCTTGCCGGAGGGTGTGCTGCTGCCTACCCAAGTAACTCCCAGACCCCTTTCATGAGTAGTAACAGCTAAGAGCTCTCTGGTTTGTATTTTTCTTTCAAATGTATTTGTTGGAATTTGGTAAGCCTGCATTACATCAGAGGTGTTACTGTTTGGCTGCTCAGCACTGGTTAAAACTTTCTTAATCTCCGTGCTATCTGATTTAGTTGTGAGTTTACTCCACAACTTTTTATCTTCTGCAAACTTTCCTGCTTCAGTATACTTCTTTTCACTGTCATTTGTGAATAGCTTGTACAGCAGGATCTGGACCTCTGTAGATCCAGTGGTATCCCACTGGCTATTTCTTTATTTTTCATGAAAAATTATCATTTATTGGGATCTCCTATCCAGTTGCTAGGCCATGGATGATTTTCACTCCTATTCCATCACAGTTAGCTTCTTCACAAGATTTTAGTAAGGTACCTTTCTCAAAGAAGCATTTTACAAATCCAGATATGGAAGAATCACCATCTCAGACTCATTATTGCTACACTTGCTAGGCAATTTCCTTTGTCAAAATCAATATTGATTTGTCCCTCATATTTTAATTTATGCAAATTTCTACTAGTTCTATTTTACAACACTTTACCCATGAAATTCAGGCTTTGGATATTGTAGTTCCCCAGATCACCCGTGAAGTAGTTTTTGACGGTGGCATGTCGGTCATCTTCTGCTCTCCTGACTGATTAAAATGGTAGGTTACACATCACAATTTTCAAGTGAGGAATTTAATGTTTAAAATTCTTGAATGACCATTCTATTCCGTGGCAGTTATTTACTATTTCTTTAACTGATTTGTTCTAAAATCTTTTCTGATGACATGTAAGTGTGAGAAAGTTCTCAGATTATTTTCCTGTTCTGGATTTCGCTGAGTTTCAAGCACCAAAAGCTGAGTCCGAAGCCAGAGTTTGCCTTTCCATTTGGCCTTCAAATTCCCAGTGTGCGTAGAACCACAGAATAGCTGAAGTTGGAAGGGACTTCTGGAGATTACGTAGTCTAAATCCCTTCCACAAAACAATTCACTAGAAAGTGCTTCTCTGTATCTTGTCCAGTCAGGTTTTGCTTATCTCCAAGGATGGAGAGTCCACAAGTGGTGTTTAACCATCCTTACAGTAAAACAGTTTTTCTTACGTTTAAATGGAATTTCTTGTGTTTTCTTTTGTGGCTATGGCTGCCTTCATTGTGCTCTTTCAATACTGCTTCTGAGGGTCACCAGGCTGCCCTGGCCTACACAAGTAGGCATCCAGCTCTCACATAAGTTAATAGGAATCCAAAGGTAAGTAGAGCGGCACATCAATTTCCTAAGGAGATCTGTCAGGTTGGCACATTGGGTCAGGTTAAAAGGAATCTTAAGCACACATCTTCAGTTTTAAAATGTATGCCTAGCTACTTCAGGCTTCCAAAAGCAGCTGTTGCTAGGCGTGCTGATCACTGGCAGCACAGTCCACTAGTCAGAGCACTCACCCAGAAAGTACAAGCCCTGTATTCAACTTCCTCCACAGCCTGAGTCCAAATGCTTCTCTCGAGAGAGCACCCTGACTGTTAGTGTATAAGGCTGGGTGAGCATGTTGCTGTCTCCATCTTTCCCATTGCTGAAATCCTTGCTGTTAGCCATGCACACCAGGAAACAAAGCCCGAAACCCAGCACACATCGGGGAGCGTGACAGTTGAACCTGATAGCACTGCAGGAGGAAGAGAGAGCCCCAAGTTCCTGGCTGATGGCTGGAACTGGTTTTGACTTCTTACTCCAGTGACTAATAACAATAGACTTAAGATCAGAGACCAGAGTTCAACTATTAGGCTGCAAAATCATTGCACAGTGAGTAATAACCCAGAATGAAGGGCTTATGTGCAGAAGATGTACTCACTCAGTGGCTATGGGAGGCAACAACCCAGGCCACAGCAATCGGAGCAAGACTGTCAGTACCCCTGCAGTGTACGCAGGCAGCAGCGGCAGCATCACAGTTGCTTGTTTTCCCTTTAAGAGGCAGAACGGTCGGGCAGGTACCACTGGAACGGAGCCTGAAACGAATAAGTTTACTATCAAGATTTTAGCATTCCTGAAGGGTGTGCCTACTTTTTTCATGAAAGAATTTCCTTGTGGAACTATGTAGGCATCTTGATAGATCACCTACTCCCAGCACAATCTGCTATAAATCCTGGTATTACTATCTGATATCAACAGGGTGCTTGCTCAGCATAGGAGAAAGTACTGCTGCGTCAAGAATACCTTGAATTCCTTCCTGACTCCCCACATAGCTTAGCTCTCATCATATCGGATCCACAGGACAGGACCTGTTTCTCCACAGCTGAGAGCTGGGATTTTTAAATGCGCCTTGGGGATCTAAAAGTATAAATCTCTCTAATTTCCCAAAGGGCTCTGCATTCATAAATGCTGTAATCTTTAGGGAATATGCCTTTGAAGTGTTTTGTCCTCCTGCTTTAGAATGTTAAATTCTTATCTAGATACTGTTTTCCTTAGCGATTTGAACACCACTAATAACACTACAATATGCTTGTATTTTCTACAAATGGCCAGTCAAGGCAAACTCCAACTTCAACCAGTCAGCACCAGTTACTGCAGGATTACTCTTCTCAAGTCTGGGTGAGAGATGTTTATCTTAGTAATTACGATGTTCTCCTCTTAGACAACTTTACCATGCAGACTTTTACAAGTAGAAATAATTTGCTTTACAAGAAAAAATCTCACCAAAATCTGCAATATTTTTCACACATTAAAGTAATTCCACATACATTCATTTCATGCACAAGTGGGCATATCCTTAAGAACCACAGTAAATCCATTAAAAAAAAGTAAAAACATTCTAAACTCCCTAATGTTAATGTTTTCCTTTGCTCTTCCTGAATTTTACATACATACAAGTCAAACCACACACATATTTTTCTGTTAGATTAAGATTCTGTTTAAGCACTGATCTCTGTTACTTACTTTCTCTATGCTTCTTTTCTATTAATTTGACTTATTCAATGATCTGATAAGAATAAGAAGTTGTGCATGCGAATCAGGGGCAGTAACTATGTCCACATGCAACAGAATATGATAAAGTACTTTAAAACCCAAATAATTCGACTTTACTTTAAATGTCTTCAACTATGTTCATTTATATAGTTTTAATGTGAAAATTGTCAAAAGTCATTTGTCTTTGATGAAAACAAAGGTTCATATGTATAGCCCAATTAAATCATTGGAATGGTGCCCAGTTCGTGAACTAGCTTTGAGACATTGAATCGAAGTTACTGATGAACCTCTAGACTTTGCATTTATAGCTAGCTTAAGACATTAAATTAGGCCAGTGGGAAGGTATATGACAAAGGACAACACATGTATGGGCATTGCCAGATTGAGAGAGACTTAAAAGTTTTAATGACAGCCAAAGTAACGGGCTTTTATTTCTCAGTAGAGAAGGCAGGACAGACAGAATCTGGTAAGATCCACTTTTGGCTGAATATAAGCATTTAGAATATGTTTCTCAGGTAATAGTGTTTGAAAGTAAGGAAGAAATATCACAGAATCATAGAATGGTTTGGGCTGGAAGGGACCTTAAAGATCATCTAGCTCCAACCCCCCATGCCATGAGCATATTTTAGTAGACATACCTAAAGTTTACATTTGCTGAGATTATTTGGCTTGCCAGGCATGGTAGGCCCTGTTATAGCAGTTTTACTGCCCAGAATTCTTGTGATTAGGAAGCTAATGCTCCTTGGAGTCCCTACTGTCTTTTCCACATCAGTGCTTCTAAATCCATTTTTACCCTAGAAAAGCAGAACAAAGAGTTAAAGCTTACTTGTTAATTTTTAGCATTGTGGTTCTGTGGTCAAATCATGACCTTGATTTTGAAAAATTCCTTATTCCTGCTGTTTGAAAGGCCACAAAGCAACACAATCTGCCCTATAGCTTCAGTTTAAAATGCTTAAAAATAAGCTTTCTGAGTAAAATTCCACATTGATTAACAAATTAATGTTAGTTACAGCATTCTCACCATTACAAGTAGAATCCACAGCATGATCAACACTTCCATTTTAACATGATGTATAAAGTTATATGGTTACAGCATATATCCCATAATTGATTTTAAAATGTTAATGAAAATTGGCTTCCCTCAAAGCACCAATCCAATGCCATTACTACAGCTGGAGATGGATAAGAGAAAAGTCCTCTATTTAATCACAACATTATTTTCATTTATGCTTGCCTTTCTGAACAACACACATAGAAATGACATAGAAACACCTTTTGGGCCTGTCCCATTCCTTGCAAAGTGATTTAAAACTCTGCTTTGTGCACTGCAGCAGGAATCAAGTCTAGCTTTCTGATTTTTTATGTTTTAATTTTGATTTCAACAGCTACACCAAAAAGAAATGTAGGTGTAGCATAAAACTTGCTGCTAAGCAAACCGTGCAGAATCACCTTAAACATACTTGTAACAAAACTTAAGGATAATGTAGCTGCTTTTTGTCATAGAAATCAATCTGGTTTGAGCTTTTAAAACAATTTTTAAATATCACAGCTATAGATTATTATTTCTAATTAGCCAAAGTTTAGGAACTGGAGACAAAGGAAGGACAGTTCAGGCTTAGAGTATACTGGCTTTTCAAAGATGTTGACTGTGGTTTCCCTTTCTGGGAAGAAAGAATCAGGAAGTATGTGAACAGCTCAGATCTCAGTAGGTTTTTGCTGACCAGCCTCTCCTTGTCCACATTTCAAATTACCTTTCTTAGTTCTCCACAACCAACCTAGCTTTATGTATCTTTTTCTGTTTTCATTGTGTGTTTTCTGGACACTATCAAAATGTGAAATTAAATACTAATAATCTCCATAATAATTTACAACCACAAGGAGTGAAAATTGAGTAAAAAGTTATTAAAATATTGTTTAAATAGGGTTAAGTTCCTTTGAAACTGGCAAGTATAGCAGCTGCTTCTTATAAACTGTAGAGAGTCAGTTCTAGAGAGCTGAAACAATAGCAACCTCCACCTAGAACCTGCAGAGCTTCCAAAAGACTTATGCTGGACATGTGTAAGCAAGGATAACATAGATTACCTGCACCTGATTTCAGCGTGGATTGCTAATGCATGAAGGTGCATCTAGATGTCTGTCTGTCCACGGGTTTAGAAATACACCAGCAGGTTCATGCCCACCACACCCTCCTGTAGGTTTAGCTGGTGTATAGCCTCCCAACATACAGCTGCTCTTACTCAGTGCTCGGTGGGATGTCATCTGTGCTCCATTCATTATGAAATAAGCATCCTTATATTAGTTCATATTTATTTCAGGATAAAACTGTGTTCTTGAGCAACATTTGTCATGAAGCAGTTTTATCAGGATTTCGCTATAAATAGTTCTGAAATAGTCTCAAGAAGAGAATCACGAAGACTCATGCTATGGGTATATTGGGGAAATCAATGGATTTGTAGCAGAAATGTTCTCCTTTGACAGGGTAGAAATCCTGAGAGTAGTTACCTGATGCAGTACCTTTTAGTTTAGACTAAAAAAAAAAAAATCGTTAAATTCAGTTTTATGACCAAGGTTTCTGGAAGTTTTGGTTTCAGACTTTCTTGATGTTCAGAAGTAAAATATATCCCTGGAATTGTGCCGAGTGTTTCCAACAAATAACAGTGCAAGGGGAGCTACAATTGCTTAACCTTAGCCAACAAATTTAGTAACTGCTGTGTAGATAAGAAAAGAAGGTGAGAAAGGAAGCTTCTGGAATTTCTTTTAGATTTGTACAGTGCAAGGTCACACCTGAAAATGAATGCAACAAACCCAGAGATTTTCTGATTAACATGCAGTTAACAAAGACATAGGTGTTCATCTGGCATAAGTCTGAACTTTGTGAGGAGTTGATCTTTTACCATTCACCCCAACATTTCCCAGTAACAAACAGAGGAAAGACCTTAAAAGCTACTGAGAAAATTCAGATCAGATGAGAACTTCTTATAGGGCAGATAATGATACCACATTTGGGTGCAATTAGAAAGTAATTAGGCAAAAAGAGGCATTTGGGAGGCAGTATTCTTTCCTCAGAACGCTATAATGAGACCTTTTTGGATGCAGTAAGAAAAAAATAGAGAAAAGAAGTGATGAAAGGAGGTATCAACTCACTGCACTAGGTCTGGGAAAAGAAGATTTGAGTTTGTACCACTATTTCCAAACTGCTTATTACACCTTGGGAATCACAAACCTTTGTCAAATGACGTGAGAATTTGTATTAGGTAAGGAATGTTCACAGTGAGAAGACTCTTTTATGGATACAAAGGCTCTGCCCAGTAATGTCATGTGAGACTGTAAACAGGCTACGTGCCAAAGATGTACTTAGGCCTCTGCCTGTGGGGAGATGTTAATCATTCCCGATGGCCTCAAATAAAGAAACTGCTATCTGGCAGCTGATCAAAACCAGAAAGGAAAGAGAAATCTATCTCCATGAAGATCTCAATCCAAATATACTGTTTTAATCTGGTGATGTGAATATACCGCGCCCCCCCCCCCCAAAAAAAAAGTGGAAATAAACAAAAAAAATAAATATAGTTAAGACTGCACAGAATGTTCAATTAGATGTTTGTTGTCTTGCTGGAAAAAAATGTTTACAATTATGTTCTTTTAAACCTCATCAGGACCATGAGTTGAAAGAACATAGCCTGTTACAAATTTACTAGACTTCTGGCACTGGTAGGTACAGAAATCAGCTTTCGTTCAGAGCAATGTAAAAAGAGTTTGAGCTTCTTTATGAAAGAGATTAAATCTGCCTCAAATAAATTTCTGGGGAAAAGTGGAGTAAAAGCGTAAAGAGTAGAGAGTACCTAAAGAGTAGAGATGGGCTGAAAGGAAGCATTGCCTCAGTGAAGGTGAAGTAGGAGGAGTAAGGAAAAGCACAGGAACTGACAGAAAAAGGAACAGAAAGCCAAGAAATAGCAGAATGAACACTAAGTAAAATGAAACAGACTAAGCTTCTTGGCCTGAGCACTGGCTGAAAGTGCATCAGAAAGATAGAAAAAGCCCCCACTTTGTGCTTAATGCCTCTTGTGGCCTAAGAACATGCATTTGTATGTACATTACAATGAAATACCTGGCTCAGTTACTAATTTTTCTCTTAGTTGAACCAATATACTTATTAAATTTAGCATACTTCAGAAAGACAGACGATACAGTTTTGACTTTTGAATTGTTTTTATCTAAAATCATTCTCAACTAATTTGCAGCCCACTGAGTGATCTGTACTGCAGCCGACTCAGAGAGAGATGAAGCAAATGGATGGAGCAATGATTCTTCCACTCCCCCCTGTCTGACCGTACTAACACGCAAAACATAACAACATTGTGGAAGGTGATTAAAATATAGGGAGCTGACTTTGAACTGTAGTAGATTTTGCTTCCATAAAGTTTTAAAGCGATTTCTGAGCTCATAAAAAATTTTGGAGTGCTAATAATCACCTGGCAATTGATAGTATGTTAATATACTGTAGTGATTTCTAAAATGATTATATAATGATTATATGTTCAAAGCATAACACAACTAAAAATAAAACATTTAAGAGCCTACTTATTTATAGATAGCTATAACCACATCTACATGCATGCTTGAAATAACTGAAAAAGTTTATGAACTTAAATCCAAATTTTTCATGAGTTTAAAAGCTTAGGTTATGAGCTCAGCAGAAATGTGAAGCTGGAGGTGCTACTCACAGAGCAACAGCTTCTGACATCCCCCGCTATTCACAAAAAGACCAGGGTGCTTGTGGCACACTGGGCTTTGTGGTGACTGGATTCAGCAAGGACTTCTGTAAGCCGGCTGTTACTGTTGCTCAAGGAAGGCAAAGCCCTAAGTGGCATGCCCACCAACATCCACTGACTTCTGGACTCAGCAGGGCCTTTGGCAGTTCAGCTGTGTAACCAGCCAGCACATCCTCACAGTGGAGGAGAGCTCAAAGAAGGCAAAAACCAGTGAGCTCAGAGGAGAATGTAAAATAAATAAAGCAAGCTGAACTTATCTCAATACCAGGTAGACTAGAGGGTAACCTTGGTTTTGGATAAGACTGTTGCAGCTATGAATCATCAGGTTCCCTAAGACTATTGACAAAATATAATGTCTTCATGAGCTAGCCAGACCAGCACTGGGGGGTGGGTGAGGGGCAGTGTGTAGGTAGCTTAGCCCGACATAAAACATAAAAATGGGACAAATAAACTTTTAAGGGAGCAATGGGCTTGAGCTGGCTTCAATCCACTTATCCCTTCCAGGTGACTGGGGATGACCAGTGTGGTGATAGTGAGCTTACAGAGACCAGTAATGAGAATCACATTTGCACTGAGACTCAACTACAGTTGAATATTGCAATTGCTATATTATGCTTGTGTTGTGATTTCAGTTCATTGGTGTGTTACTCTGCTAAATCAAATCCCCATGTAATGCCTAATATACCAAATAAGTAAATTTGATATTAAACATTAAATTCTCTTTGTGTGAAATATATAAAAGCACCTGGTCAGATACTATTGGACTCTGACAAGCTACTAAGAAGAAAATTTTGCCTCTCTCAGGTGCAGGATCTTTTAAATCCTGGTGAGTTCAGAACTGAGGAGAGGCTGTGATCTGGGAGCTGCTGCTAATTGTCAGAGATTTAAAATACTTCACATCTGCTAAAAGCAATGGCTTTTTAGCTAGTCTGTTCTCCAGCACTTGCATTTCATTTGGAGTTTCCCCCCCACAAAGAAGTAGAGTGACTATTTAGAATAGGAAACAGTGGTATTGCAATGCAGGACTGCAATTCTTGGCTTGACATAAGAGGGAACATATATTAAAAGCCCTTTTAGTGTAACAAATCAATGACTCATGATCAAATGCACCTGCAGCTTACCAGGATTAGAAAAGTGGAGTGTAGTGCTAGTGTCCTTTAAGCGCTTCATAACAGTTAATATATATTTTATACAAGGACTTCAGATTAAATGGGATATTTCTCCAGAATATCACAGAGGACAAATAATATGAAGATGTCCCAATGGGAAGTCACTGACTACCAGACCTGCTTCAACTGGCCTACAGTGACAGGAAGTATAACCTTTACCTACATAAAAAGCATGTATCTTTCATACTATTTTTACAAATGCTAAAGAAAAACTCTCCAAAGTCAAAGCAAACTGGCAAATAGCAGATATGGATGCCAGGTGACCTGCACAGATGAAACAATCTTTGAACGAAAGTCCTCATAATGCTACCAACTGATGGGATAGACTTAGACTATTTGATTGTATAGCCCTTTGCCTGCCTGCTGAGAAAGACAGAGAGCAATTACTTACCTTTCTGCTAGTAGTGAGAGTTTGTGTGGCCTTGCCCATACGTATTCTGCAGCTATTGGCACAGTTATTGGCAGAACGTGCTGAGTTGTTCAGTGAGTGAAACACAGCTTTACTGAATTCAAACTGAGAAACCACACTAAAACTACCTCTAGTCTGTCTATATGCATAGATATAGACACATACCTGCACATACACACAGAATACAGTTTCCATAATCTCTTTCCATTATGGAAGTACTTATAGGAAGCAGTGGAAGTTGCTTTTTCTTTGCTAAAATGCACAGCAGTCTGCCTTGTGACCTCTGAAAGAGCTCTCTTGGAGCATACATTCATACCAGGTGGCACATACTTGAGCTGAAATTGCCTAGTCCTTAAATAGGTTGGTAAAGGCAGCAAAGAAAGTAGGAAATTTCTATACAATTACATCCGAAATGTGCAGAGCAACCATTTCTTCAGAAATTTGTGGCTTGGGGGAGACAGCAGATGTGGAAATTTGTTACTTTAAAATGACAGTTTCTTAAAAAAAATCATAAACCTGCAGAATGTTAAAAAGAAGGTTAGATTGTGGTGCACATGTAAACTTTATGAAAAATAGAATACGGTGGAGAAGTAGTGTTGAGAGAACACAAAGTTTTTACTCTGTCTATTTACACATGAATCAATGATTACATTAAATGCAATATGGAAATGAATGCCCTATCTCCCCTCCACGCTTCTTCCCACCTCCACCTATCTATAAAAATTTGGAATATAGCTGAAAACTTCTGATAAGGTAATAATAAGAAGAGATATCTTTAGGACTGATAACAGAACTGTTTTGCTTGGATTGAGTTGCATAAGTACTCATAAAGACACTGTCTCTAACTTTAAGGTATATAGCATCTATTAGTTCTTGGGCTCATCCAGGAAAGGATCTCCTGACTTTTCCAGACTTTCATATCATGTAGGTCACTAGGAAATCTATGAGTCTTTGTAACTAGAAATTGCAATATTAATGGCATCAATACTGAGAGAAAGGTAGACCCAATAGTTTGTGCTAAATAGGCTGTGCCTCTGCTTTCAGAACCCGTTCCTGTCAAAGCAGAGGTGCCAATCATCCGTGCACAGAGCCCATTTTGTGCTGTTAACTGTGCATGCAAACACAAGGAAATAATTGGTACTGTTGGTCTGAAGGAGGACTCTTCTTCAGAGACATGAGAATAGTGAACAATGCACTTTAGCTTCCTTTAACAAGAAATCTATTCTTAGAGAGTTAATATGAGGATCTGTCTTCTCAGACTGAGTGGCAAAAAAACAGTTGGAGGCTGAATAAAATACCCTACAAACAACATAATAAGAACTGCTAAGTGTTTTCAACAGAGGGCTGTTCAGAGGTGGCTGTATTCCATTGTTGGTATTTGAGATACGCTCCATAGTCTGAGGAGGTGACTTCTGATATCTTGAGTCTTTTCAGTGGTTTTAGAAAAACAAAAACAGTTTTTTTCCTGTTTTTTTCTCTCTCTCTGAAATAAATAAAATAGTTCAAGACCCTGTTACTGAGGAGGACAGAATAACTTAAATGAGCATAATATTAATTTACAAAATGTAAATGCTGATATAACTACAAACACTACTGTCAGATAATAAGTCTTATTGCACTCCCGGGGGTCTCAATGACAGCCTGCTGAAGTGTATTGCACCAGTAAACTGCTGATTCAGCACACAACATTCACATAGGAAGACAGCAAGTAAAAAACACAGGTTCTAGAAACCCCACAACATTGTCTTTCAAGGACCAGATTCATCAGTTCTACATAAAACGATATTCCCACTGAAGATCTATTCTACTTAGTAGTTTACCAAGAACTATAACTTCAGCTTGCTCAAATGACTGCTATTTTAACCAGTTTATTTGCTGCTGATGTCACTCCAGCAACCAAGAGGACAGCAAAGGAAGTACTATTTCTAATCTTTCCTGTTAGTTACCTGACAATGGCTTTTAACATTCTCTGAGAGTTCACAGGGCTTTGGCGAAGTTTTGCATCAATCAATTACTACTAGTAGATGTTTTTGAAAAGCTGAAAAAGTAATAATTGACAAAGAACACCATATTCATCCATACTTCCACAGTCAAATGATGAAATTTCACATCTGTTAGAACAAACTTATTTTGTCAGTGGGTTTCATTATCATTTATAAACTTCTAGAACAGCAGATCAGAAAAGCAAAACTACAAACTATGAAGTGCTTCGCCAATGCCCTTGTGCAAGTTACTGTTTGAAAGTATTAAACACTAGCATATTAAGTCTTGATATATTATTACCATCACGTTACTGGTACTGTATCACTTGACCTTTATTGAGATTATGAATTTTTGAGCTTTTGATACTGCCTTTCCTTCTCATTGAACTATGTTAAAAAATATTATTTTCTGCTCAGTGATACATTGTGGACACAATACATGGTCAAATAATTTGTTTACTTCCTAAAAGGTTAAAAAAAAAAAATCTTATATATTTTCAATTTCTAGTATTGTAATACGTAAACTTATTTGATGCCCCATAATCCAATTAAAAAAACCTATTGTCTTGTGGAAATAATGAAAATTATTTGTTCCTGTAAAAGTGGCTGCTTCCTCACCTCAAAATGAACATCTTGTTCATAGAATATCTATCCTTTTAAAAGTTATGCTTATTTGATCTCAAATAGTAGAATCTATAATACCATATGTGTTTCCTTTTCATGGCAAAGGATTAGCTGAATTGTGTGATTGCTGTCAAAAATCTAGAAGTAGCAACAAAGGTATCCTTTTAGACCATTTTCTTACTGATCATTTAAAGTGACAGCAAAAATGATTAGGAAATGGTACAAGGACCATATTATTGGATGATGGTTGGTACTACTTAAATTGATTCAATAGGTATAATATTCGGATTATGCCATTATCAGCAGAACACTAACAGTAGGTACAAAGTATACAAAGAGGATGTAGCTATGCCAGTAGAGTTAGCATCACTGGATCTCATGGGAGGGAGGTTACTTGTAGAGTCCCAGTCTTTGCATTCAGCATATTTGTGTTCAATTTAATCAAAACTGAACTGTAAAAGAATGAAAAACAAGGTGATTAATGTCACTAACTATTCTAAGTATAGTACTGATAGTGTCTGTCTATGTAGAATTGCAGAAGGATGTCAAGGTATTATGTGACTGGTAATAAAAGGGCAGGTGAAATTCAGTTGTGGATAAGTGAAAAGTTGCAAGTCAGGAGTGTAATTTTTCCTATACAGCAATGTCTGCCCATGCAGCAGCACTGGGGACCTAGCTGTATGCCAAGGGTGAAGTGAATGCTCAAAGACCTCTGCTCCAGACAAGTATAGCCTGGCCAGATAAGCTGCATTAAAAGGCCTTTTTGAGCACGCTCAATTTGGAGGAGTTGTAGATGGGCTCTAACTACAGAGGTCAGTTCACTCTCTTTGTGGCAGAATGGAGACTGGTACTACAGGATTCATAGTTATCTGTTCTCTGAATATTATTCTGAATGCAGAACAGTTGCCATACAATCCAGTTTATACATTTAAAATGTATAATATAGCAGTATATATGCAAGAGCCTGTCATTTCTCCATACAATAAGGATATTTTTGATTCAATTTCTTGCACAACCCAAATCTTCTTGAAGTCATGCACAGTGATAAACAAACCGTTCCTTACAGATTTAAAGGATATTTTGCAACAGTTATTTAAATTTTTTGACAGCTGACCTCCACTGATGTTAAAACACATAGCTTCCTTATTTCCAGCCGATCAGACTTCGATTTACTCAAAGTAATTAGACGCAAAGCTCCCAAATGGTCATAGTACAAACTAACAACACTTGCTGCTAGATTCTCAGATTTGGCATACGTTTCCAAATCTACAAAGGACAAATATAGTCAGTAAATTATAAGTCGATAATGCACATGAGAAGACGAAAGTCGTGCTGCTTAAGCTGATACAGGTGTAACTGTGAGGTTCAGTACTTCAAGCAGATCTCTTGCTTTGCCAAATACTTAAAGAAAATCTTACAGTAAATTAATAAGGGGAAGAAAAAAAAAATTGAGAAGTGAACAAAATAGAAAGTTTTTTCCTAAGATGCCTCCAAAGGTACCATGTGCATCATCCAGCATTGATCACTGGAGTTGATACTTATGTCTAATAAATTCAAGGATGTTCTACAAGAACAAAAGGCTTCATGTCTATATAGTGCTTTATAGGATTGGAAAACCTAGGGCTCACTCGAAGCATGGCAAAAACCATGGCAAAATTCCCATTGCTTTCCATAATCTCTCACACACAATTAACATCTTGCTAAAGCATCAGTACACAGCTCCTCCAGTGAAATTTATGTATGTACATTTAACTTGATAGGTTTCTTTGTATATTAGTGGAGCAGTGAGCAAACTGCATTTGGATTTTCACAGGACTGTCTCTACATAAAAATAATGTCACAATTTCTTCTCCTTCATGGCAAAAACATTCAAGTAAATTCAGCAGCTCTTGAACTGGTGAATCACTGTTATGGCACACAAAGTCACTTCTAAAGAGTTCTCTTCTTACATGGGCTAACTAAGAGATTAATTAAAAGGCAACTAAATTAAATCTATACTTTCCTGATATTATCTATATAAGCCAATTTTATCTTAGTACGCTCTACGTAGCACACTGCACAAAGAGAGAAGGAGGAAGAACAGTCTGCCCGTTAAGATTCCATCCATGCAATGACAATGCAGGAGCTGTTTGATCACAGCCATCTGCATTCTGCAGCAGGTGAACAAGGAATATATGATACATGACTAACTAGCTTGCTATGCTCTTGACGTCCTTTCAGCAAGTAATGAAGCATGACTCCTCATGCCTAGCACAATTACAGACCACACTTTCCTTGTTTGTCTTTGTATGTCAGGATCAATATAATACTTTGCCTGTAGCCTGCTACTCATAAACTAGGGGAAGGATTGTGTGATTACAAGCTCGATTCTGCCAGCTACACAACTAATAAAACGCAGTACTACTACTTTCTACAAACCTTGTCTTTCAACTGTTCTAACCTGGCAGTTCTCTCACAACTTATCAACAGGAAGTGTTAATGTTTTTGTAGAGAACATGTTTACTGTAAGACGGCATTAACAATGTATGGGTGAAGATTAGCTAATGCAGGAGCTTTTTCAGGTAGTTGTCATGCTTCACCTCAGTGCAAAAGTAGGTTTAAATTCCTCACTTACCTTAGTGAAGAAAATGGTCCCCTTATCACTCATGAATGTGACTGAATGACTGTACACACATGTGTTTGTTTTAATAATTTTTTCATCTTTCAGACTTATTAATAATTGAAAAGGATTGCCTCCATCACTAGATAACCACAGCTGTTAAAGTCACTGATGAACTACTGTGCATACCCAGAGGCAGAGCCACTACAGACACTGTTTACTAGCTAATCAATATTTTCTGAAAAGAGTACACGTCTATTCCAAATGTTAGAAGTGCCATTTATTTCAGTAATTGCCTGTAAACTACTGTGCATAGACCAAACTGACAGAACACAGAACCTTGTTTATAAAATAATCTCTTCCTGTTGATTTTGTTCCTCTTCCTCTCTTCCTGTGGGGACATGTTTTAGTGGTGGGCTTGGCAATGTTAGGTTTATGGTTGGACTAAATGATCGTAGTAGTCTTTTCCAACCAAACTATTCTGTGATTCTATGATTCAAGATTTCCTTATAACAAAATTATTTACAGATAGCTTCTTGCATAGCCTCTACAAAAACCTAAAGTGGAGGATTTCCTCACTAAAGATCCATTTCTGACAATGGTACTGATGAGTAACTATTATTTCAGAAAATATCACAATTTAAATGAGACCACTGACAGAGATGGTACAAATCCTGCAAAAAAGCGAGACCAGTAACTGAAAAATGCATGAAACAAATAATTTTGAGCTTGGTTCCATTGAAATCGGCAAGAACTTTACCAAAACAGTTCTAACAACAAATTTGGAACCTTTACTTTCTACAAAAAAGGTAAGTTATACTCAAATTCAACATTACTATCTTAGCATACATACCTCATTTCCATAAACATAGAGGAAATGACTCTGTGAGTGAAAAAACATTTCACGTGGCAAAAAATCTGGTGTTTGGAAATGCAAACACTGGAAATTTTGGGTTCTGATACAGTTTGTGATCTCTTATATTGTAAATAGCAACCACTGACTTTTACTGAGGAGAAATATAATGCATTGATACATTAAGTATCAATAGCTGAGATAATAGTACAATGGTTATGCAGTTATTATACAGACTACCAAAAAAGTGTATTTCCGTTAACTGGTCAAATACAAGTACTCTTTGATCACTTGTAATATTCAACAAAGGATATTTTTTCTGTGTTTGTAAGAAGAAAAGTTTTTAAGAAGAGGGAAAGGTGCTGTAGCTAAACCAAATGAGCTGTAGCTGAATCTGTGGGAAGCCTGGAGAAGCAGATTGTGTCTCTAGCTCAATCTAAAAACTCACTCAAATCAAAAAAGCTGTGCTGATGAAAAGATACTGTCACTTGGTTTTGGGTTCTGTGTAAAGAAGGAGGAAATAGCACAGAAATAAGTGAGAAAAAGACATCATTCCTATTTCACGATTTTTAATGCATCATTGGCAGTGATCTCAAATTGAGAGACTCTTAGGAGAAATTCTCTACCAGGCAGAAGTACAACATAAACCAAAAAAGCATTTACATCCTGAAAACCTCTCTTTAACCTTTTTAGACTGATTTTCACACAGTTAACAGATTCTTCTAAGTTCTTGTAAATTGCCCCAATTCAGGTATACGAAAACTGGTACACAAAGAAACAAAGCAATTTTCCTGTACAGTGAAGAAGCTGAGAACAGCACCAAGATCTCTTGGGCTGAAGTGCCTTGCTGAAAGTGCTCACTAACATAACAGAATCTCCTTTATTCAAATGTATTAGAATGACAAGTAAGAATGATCAATTTAATCTAGTTTACAAACATAGTATAGATATGCAAAGCCAGAGAAGTTGTCCTGGCTCTATAGCATACCTGAACCATAAATATACCTATTCCTGTACTCTGCTCATAATCAATCAGAAATGCTGTTACTCTTCTGGATATGTCTTTGCGTCATTGAGTCCTCCAGGAAGGCAACTTGCCCAAATAGAGAATGGATCATAACTATAAAAACAGGTCAACATCTGAGAGAAAGAAAACATATTGTTAGCAAACTTTGCACGCTGACATTATGAATGGGCTCAGTTGCGCTTGCTTTGTTTCTGTAGCTAAAGTTAAAATCAGATCCTCAGCATAAACCAGTTCAGTGCCACATACTTGAAAAGTATAGAGTACCAAGTTAGAATATCTTCTTACAAAACTCTTCAGCAATACTTGGATTTATTAAACTCATGAACTTTATGCAAAGAAGTTTACATACATTTGAAACTAAGGCAAAATTTAATCATTCATCTGGTATCAGCAGATCAAAAACTTGGGAGGTGAAAGTTAAGCAGCCTTTCCTACAGGTGTGACAAATTCTTTCTGATAAAGAATTTCAAATTAAGGTCCCTGGATCTCTATCTAGGTCCATGCAAAAAAACTACTTTCTAGTGCCTCACTGATCCTAAAAGGGTCAGAGGTTACCTGTACCAATCAGTAAGTTTATTAGAACATAGTGTGAACTAGAATTTATACTTAAACAAATACTAATGATACAGTCTGCTCAGCATACAAAAGAGGATGTGCCTTCTGGTATATCTCTGGGCAGTTTAGGAGGAGTTAGCACCTCTATGGTCTGTTCTTCAATGTATGGAAACAATAAGAACTATTTTAAAGAAATTAAAAATACATTTCTGTATATAAGAAAATAACAGCCATTTAAAGGGAGAAAAGGTCCACCTAATCTAGTATTTGGGCATCGGGAGAAACCCAGAAACTCAGATTTGTACTATGAGAAATTCCCCAGGCCTTTTTCTGTACTGCTCATGATCCAAGTCCTTTCATAGTAATCTCTTTAATGAGATAAGGAACAGTGGTGTGTTCACAAAGGCTAATTTTGGCACAAGGATAGTTCCCTTGGACGTGTTCTACGCTGCATGGACACAGACATGCCAAACTCTGCATATGGGATCTCTCAGTGGACTTCATAGACATTTTTGAGAGGAACTTGCGATCTGGAGTTCTGAAATGTTGCTTCCAATCTATATTGCAAGTGTATCTGTTTTGAATTCAAATAACTGTGCAAAACAATATTAAGAACTGGAAAATAAGCGCTGGTATTTGAGTGTCTTACCTTGCTTGTGCAAAATATGTGTAAAGGATGGGTGACACAAGTGTATCTTTTAAAATAATTGTCTCTATATAATGAATTGTGCAGAAACCAATTTTAACCAAAATCTGAGTAACTTTGCCTCTCACGAATGTTATGTAAACTAGCCGAGAAAGAATCCTCATCTCAGGAACGCAAAGTTCCTGAGCTGTCGCTCGGCAGCGTTGTTACCAGCGAGCGCTTTTTGCGGTCTGTGCACAAGGTGGTGCTGTCAGCACCAGGCGAGTGCACGGGCGCGGGGCACCCCGCGGCTGTCCAGAGCACGATTGGGGAGCACAGGGTGCTCCCCACCCAGCTTTTCGGTTATCTGTGCTGACGTGTCAAAGCCAGAGGTTTCTGTTCCTTTAGCCAGATTCAAGGAGATGTGGAAGAACAGTAGAAGCAGGATAAAACTGAAGAGATTAAATAGCTCTAAAGTTAAAGGGGTACTTGGCAATTAAGGATCGAGATGTTCACATGAACTAGGGAGTCTGGTCCCCAAATTCAATGAAAGTTTAGTGGGATATAAAGTCCTTCAAAATCTTATGATTTAGAAGCTGAAAAAAAAAATAACTTTTGAACAGACTTTATTATTAGAATTTTTATTATTTTTTCCTCTCCCTCTTAAATTTAAAATCTGATCTTTTACCTTTATAGATCTCTCTGTTAGCTAGGCACTAATGATCACACTATATACTTGCACTGAAATAATAATTCTATGAGAAATAAAAAGAAAGACATCAGTAAAGTGATTGCATCTCTTTTGATACAAAAATAAATCTATAAATAACACAAGTTTACTTAATAATAATAGGCAGGCAAAGTGAATGATTAGTTGTGTTTGCATATAACTAGATCACTTGAAGTTTGACTGATCTCAAGCTAGGAAAGATAGAATCTGGTCAGTACTCCGAAAGACCTCCAAGGAAATAGCACATGGATTATTCTCCTAGTCAGGAAAGTGAAATGTCTGAACATAAATGAACAGCAGCAGCAGCAGCAATACCATCCACTAGAGATTTAATTATTCTGACAATACAGAAAATAAAAACTTTTGCTCATTCTAACTGTTTTAAAACATCTCTTTGCATTCTTACAAGAATATCTGCTGATAACATCTTGGACAAAGTAACTGCAACTATATTCCAGAGTTACAATCCAAAGTTGCATTTTCTTAATATCTTAGCTTACCCTAAAATGACTAGATGTTAAGGTGTTAAGCAATTGAACTGTTTTGTCCCAAAGAGTCCAAATACTTTCAAATATCAACTCATGTAAAGGTATCTGCAAATATGGAGATTGAAAACAGAGTACATTTCCAGGTTTCTTACCATTTTAAAGCCATGGAGCCTCATGGTAGAGAACTAGGGAAAGAAAGGAATTAAGAAGCATAAAATTAGCACACAATAAAGACAGCACAAATTTTAATGATAATAAAAGAGACCTGCTGCTGCCTCTACAGTTTTTCTTGGTCTTTTTTACTCTTATTTTTTTCTTTCTTTTACCATCTGGTCACAAAGTAATATTGGCATAGGCTATACTAACGGAATGTTATCCTTTAATGAGGTGTTGTATTGGGGATCTTGTCTTGCTTCTCCAGTGCACAAATATATAGCTATTGAGAACTTTTAATTGATTTTAATTTTGTGAGTAAATATCTGATAGCTCTCCATCATACAATCATGATTTGTGTTGCTAAACTTGCACATGCCCTGTTTAGAGAACTGGAATCAGTCAGATAGTTCAGGTAGTCTTTTAATGCCAGAAGGATGCCACCACCATGGAAGCCGCATTAAAAACAGGCTTAGCAGCATTGTTCTTTATTAAGACAGTTGAATACAGAATCTAATAGAAATCATAGAAGAGTTCATAAATTTGCCAAACTAGCTATTTAAAGCTATTTTTTTCTTGCAAGCTTTTTATTTCAGGCTATAATTTTAAAAAGTTGGAAAATAAAAGCTAAAAGTTCATCTGTCTCTAAGGTCAGGGTCAGGAACAAATCCATTGTTTTGTTCAAATTCTGCAAAATAAATAAATAAATAAATAGAGTGACTTATGGCAAAGCTCTTGTGGCTCCATGCTTTCCATAAAGACTTGAAATTTGGCAGAATTTGAAGGGTGCATGAAGGGTGGGCTTTGTGGAGTCCCATGAGAATCTAACAAACTTCAGACTCTGAAATCACAGTTTCTCATATACTCAGAAGAGACTTCAATGTCAACAGTTAAAAATCACCAAAGAATCTGTAACCACTGACCAAGTTGGCTCAGAAATGCAATGCATTTTGCTGCACGGATAATGTTTTCCTCGGCTGTCCTGCGCACCACACTAGCACAGGCAGCGTGGAAGGCGGAACTACCGCTTGTTGTAGAAAAGGCACCAAAGCACAGTGGAGAGCAGCACCAGAACTCCGGGTTAGTTTTGCTGTTGCAGCTCTGTTACTGTGCCTGCCATAGTCTAGGAACACAAGCAGGTGTTTTTTATGGAAAGTACATGTCTTATTAGACCAAATCATTCCCCTGAAGAAAAAGGCCTTGGGGACCAGAAGCCCTTCTTGAGCTGACTTTATTACCTCTGGTTACAAATTCTGCCTCGATTAACATCACTAGTACTTGTGAACACCCAGTATGTGGGTTTGCAACATAGTATCTGCAAGTTACAAAAGTAATTGCCCGTTCTGTACATACAATGATCTCTTCTATACACAGAATGGTCTGTCAAGGAAAAGATTAGGCGAGATGGCCAATTTGAAAGAAAATGCCTGCAATTTCAAAGGAAACACATGTCTACAATTCACAGGAAACAAATGAAAGGAAGAATATTACTTAAATATCTTATTAGATATGGGAATAACACATTTACAGAGTGCCCAATTCTTTGGATTGCTTCTAATGAGTTACATATATCCTAAAATGCTGATTAAAAGATGCTGATTATACACAAAACAAAAAGTGTAGCTTCAAAATGAAGAAGAACTTGGATTTCAGATCTCTCAGATCAACAAAATCCATCAAAAAATTATCTGTTTGGTAGCTTGCAATTAATAAACAGGTTCTTAATTTCCTGTGCAAGATTTTATTCCTTCTTCTGCAAGAGGTACAAAATAATAGCAAATGAGTGCTGGAAGCATCATACTTCTTTCAAAATATTTGATAATATGGGGCATTCATAAAGAATATTGAACACAGACAGGAAAGTGAATTAATTATGAGAGAGCATTATACCTATAGAAAAAAGTCAATTGTATCCAAAGAAAAATATATTAATATGAACTATGATTTTAAAATTCTTACCAGTATTATATGTAGGGTTTACTCTGGGGATAATGATGTCCCAAGTAATTGCACTGTCTCCAGTTTGCTTTAGTAATAAAAGCCAGTATTTAAAAGAGATTTTAAAACTTTCTTGCAAAGGTTATACTTAAACCCACTCCTTTCCCCTATTGCATGTCTAATTGCCCATGTCTCACTGCACCATTATAGGACATAAGTCTGAGGGTAAAAGCTGTGCTCATCAAGAGCACAGAACTTATAGAAAGCTGTTCTCTCATCTGCAAGGTTTGGGTTTTTTGGGAAGGAACATCCATCCAGTATCAGACTACAGAGAGAAAGGGATTAAAAAATTAGCTTAGATGTCACAAATCCATGTTCTGCTGTGGCTAGCTCTGTGGCAGGACAAATGTATTTTAGACAAGCTGGAAGCATCAAAAAAACCACATTACCAGAATTCACCTAGAAATTAAAATTAGTAAGGAATACAAGAAAAACTCACAAGAAAACCCAGATGTGGAAGGGACATCCAAAATACATATGTAACACACAATGGTTAAGGTAGGAAGGGACCTCTGGAGGTCATCTTGTCCAACCGTCCTGGCTAAGCACAGCCACGGAGACCAGGGTACCCATGATCAGTTCCAGACAGCTTTTGAATATCTCCACGGATGGATACTCCACAACCTCTCTGGGTAACCTCTGCCAGTGCTTGGTTACCTGCACAGTAAGTGTTTCCTGATGTTCAGAGGGAAACTCCTGTGTTTAGTTTGTGCCCATTGCCCATTTCTCCAGCCTGTTGAAGTCCCTCTGGATGGCAGCCCAGCCCTGTTGTGCACTGGGTGTGACTCAACGTGGCAGCATGTTGCTGGAGAGCTTATCATCACATCATTACAGGATGGGAAATGACTCATATCAAAATGGCAGGCACTTATATTTGGGTTAGATGATGAAGCACTTCTGGTGCTTGCCACATGATAAGGAAGAGGCGTGAGCCTCAGGAGACAACAAGGTGTTAGGGACCAGCATGAGAAAGACAAATGAAACTGGAGTAAGCAAAAGAATGAATTATCTTTGTTTTTATAAAAATTGTAAGTTATCTGCTATTCTATTATGAAATAAGTTATATGTCACCTTGAACCTAGGGTGTTCCAATATATTTTTTAAAAGATAATCTTCCTCTTCCAACATTTAATTATTATGTCTCAAAAGCAATTTTCTAACTGCTTCATCAACAAATTAAAAGAACTCAATAATCAGAACTAACAACTCAATAATAAGGTCAACTTGCCCCTTATAATGTGTGGGGCTCCTGAAGACAGAGGAAACATCTTTAAAATTGTTGCAGCTGTGGTGCAGAAATCAGCAATTCAATCTATTAAAACAAAATAAGTCTTCCAGAGTTAAAAATCTAACAATCTATGAGAAGAGAAATTTTCTTCCTGTCAGCCCTCCAAGAAGTGAGGATATTTCACAACACCTTTCTATTGGAATTGAGGATTTCTGGATTCTGCTTGAGATTTTTGCCTTCAAAACCTTGTTGTCTGGGAGCAAGTCAGTTAGCTCTTAGACCACCCATGTTGCCTATCCAACACTGCCTTGTACTGAGACAGAGGCTCATAGTGAGACAGGGAGACAGTAAGAAGTGGGACAGCAAGTGGGAACAGAGATTCAGTCCATGTTTGCCTGAATTTGTGTGGCTTTGGAAAAGTTATTCATTCTCCATGCATCCCATACTCCTCATCCACCTCCGGAAACATCAGGAGAGCTTTTGTTTATAAAGCACATTGAGGTCTAGGTAAGAAGGTACAAATGTAAAGTCTGATGCCTTGTCTCCTTTAGCAAGTCCTCCTTTAGGAGTCTGTGCTTCATCTTTGTGTGCATTTCTCACCTCTTACTTCAGCTTTATCCCTGTTGTTCTCTGCATTTAAGGTACTACTTCTTTCTAGCACAGCTGCAATGCAGGCACTAGGAGAGACCACTTCTTCCCCCCCACTGTACATGATCAGACCTCCCTACCATCTCATCCATGCTGGGTTGGGAACAAGCCACCACACTTCCTTGGTTAGGGCAAAGAAGCCTGCCCAAGGTGACTGGTGCCAGTTCCAACCATCCCCTACAGCTGGTCCTGCCCCTCTGGGGAAGCAGAGCTGTGAACCTACCTGAGAGTGAACCCAAGGGCTGTCAGCTTCATCTCCTCTCACCCCTTGGACAGCTGTCTTGCCTCAACAGCTTCAGTCACTATGGAGCTGAAGCTCACCTGCAATTCCCTCCTGACCCTGTGAGGACCAGCAGTAGCAGTTTGTGTTTTCCCTTTAGCAATTTAAAAAGGTTGACGACCAGAGCTGCCTGCCACTGATCTCTTCTCCAGAGGGATTAACACGTCTCACTTCACACTGCAAACAATTAGATGTGTGCTTGCAGCCAGCTGAATGGAGGGGTTAGCAACATCTGAAGCAGGCCTCACACATGTGCTTGCAATCATCTCCTCATACTGTTAATTGGTATGAGCTACGTTATTTCCTCTGACAGGCTTACGACAGATTTCTTATTCTCCAGACCAGACGTGGCAAAGAGCAAAACCTAAAGAGAATAGCTAATGTCCTTATTTTTTAAGGATGCCATTTCTTTTATAAGTATCCATATTTATCCTTCTATAGATAGTAGATATTGCAGCACCAGTCAGCTCTGAATGCTTAACATTTTCTCCGCTCTCTTACAGAACATGGAGAGAGCCAAGCACGGATGCAAGTTACTGCTGACATTACTGTAAGTGGTTCTACTAGCTGGCCAAACACAAAACCGTAGTGAAGACTTATTCACAGGTCACGGCATCAGCGTATCTAAATTTCTCCTCTGCTCTCCCAAGCTGCAAAGGAGAGAACTTCAATTGTGGGATAATACAACCAGGAAATGATTGGTCATCCATGGCAAACGTCTGCTGGAGCAAACTGCAAAGTGAGGAAGTTCAACAGGTGGAAGCAGAAACTGACTGAAGGAATAAAAACAGTAGCAACGCCACTGCCCTACATAGCCTATATATGCCCTGTGCATATTAATGTGTACCTATATACACATACAAATATAGATATTTATGAAACATCAGAAGAGCCCCTTAAATCAGTAGGACTATGAAAGTGACAACAGTAGTAAGTCTTTTACAGTCTAACTTGTCACAATACATGTATCAGAATAACTTAACATCTATATATTTTAATGCTCAGCTCACAGAATTAATAGTACTTGCAAGTAATACTTGCAGAGATGTTTAAGTGTTTTACAAATGCCAGCAAGCTGAGTTCCAAAGTGCCTGAGGTGCAGACAGGCACAGTCACACAGCAGATGGTGAAAATAAGATACAGTAGTGAAAACTAGTGTCCCTAACGCACCTAAAATTGCCTCTGACATAGCCAGGAAAAGACTTTTGACTTCAGAATTTCAATTTCTGATATCCAACACTGATCCAAAGCACACTGTAATCTGAAAGTTTTTTATATATTACAGAAGTTGCTGGGTCAGCCTCTTAAAAATAAGACCATGTTGTCATTATGATACCAGTATATTATCAGTGTAGGAGAGCAATGGTTGCCAAACATTGCATTGCAAAAGCAATGATAAACCAATGAAACATGACAATTAAAATAAGCAGTGGAAAGTTGTACTTAGTAAAGAAAATTACCATTTAAAACAACACAAACAAATATTTTAAGAGAAGGAATAGAAAAGAATAGAAAGAAAATTAAAAAATCATAACTAAAGGTAGTTTTTATATTAAAGAAATTTTAATTCAAAGGAAAGAAATAATTAGGTATAACAATAGTCTGCTAAGTTCAGTTCTCACCAGAAAGTCAATGATGAAAAAAACCCAACAATCACTGGGGAGGATAAAGAAGGTCATAGCACAGTTCACACTGCCAAAATAATTTCTCTTAGTCTCAAGTAAGATGTGAGAGCTTTCCAAATACTTACTGTAAATAGCACACTCCCTTCCCATCACACAGTACCTAAAGGTTGGTGGAATCCCCGAGTCTAATCTTTATAAGTTTCCATAAACTAGTTTCCGTTGACTTTTTATTTTCTAAATGTTTTGCTACTACTGGGTGCTCTCTTTGCATTCCTGAGGCCTGAAGAGGTGCAGCCTAAGGACAATATATGCTTCTCCTCCAATCCTAATCTAAAGGATCTGCTGCTGAAAGAAAAAAAAAAAAAAAAGCTTTATACTAGTTGGTATCTGTGCTAAAGCAACGAGATCTCACATTTTTAAGAAGTGCAGATTTGTTCACTGTGAAATGGATAAAGGCCAGTAAGCATATTTCATGTAATTGGATACAAACATCAAATGGGTAGTTCTCACCATTCTGTCCTTGTTTAGGACTGGTGGTCTAACAGTGAAAGGTTGATCACTTGTCATCAGTCTCATCAGCTATCCAGCCCCCTACCCTATTTGCTAAACATGGATGACATCTGTAGTATCTAAGACATCTGTGTTTTAAGACGCTTTGGCTTTCTCTCAACATACTTCTTCATCATACTTGACCCTGCAGTAAATCTGTAGCAGCAAATCTCATTTTGCAAACATCGAACACAGGATTACTGTAGACTCAGCCAAATGAGAAAACAAAGGTTAAGCAGATACATTTCTATTCAAACACACTTAGCTCAAGAATTAGTAGAGGCAACATGGAAAGTGCTTGGCTGAGTGCATCCATTTAAAAATAATTTTTTCCCAGAGTTCATTCTAGTGCTAATACATGTGTCTCAACTAACTCTGGAATGTCAATCATTAGATGGGGGAGGGAAAACTTTCAAGATGTTTCAGGCAAACCATATTGGCACTGTTATGTTAAAAATGAAGAATTGTTTTGCAGTGCAGTCTTTGAAATTTATGAACCCTCAAAATGTTCATTAGAAACGTCAGGAAATGGCAGACTACTCTTATCTTTTATCTTAGATTGTAAGTTCTCTGGGAGAGGTATTGCCTTTTGTGTGTGTGTCTTTGGCTGGAACTTGGCAGACAGAGGCCCTGCCTGGCCCTCATCTGTGACCACTGGGTCAGTCAAGGGAGAATTTGCCATTGGCTTTAATGGACAATGAATCAGACCCCTCAGTAATATGGAATAAGAATAATAATGCCTGATAATATAGGATAGTAATATAGAATAATAATACCTGAAGAGAGGGTCTCATAGGTTCTACATGTTCATTGCAAGAGTAAAAATGGTTGAAAGTGTCTCTTGTCAATCTGAATCCTAGGAGGGAGAGGTCAATCAGCCAACCCAGAAGGCAGCTGTTTTGCACATTCATATGTGAATTGTTGTAAGTGCAGGGCCATCATTTTCCCTTTTCAAGTAACATGGAAACTCAATTTTTTCAGCAAATGAAACAGCACAACTGAGCCATATCTTTACACTGAACTCTTCTTGGACAGTATAAATGACAGGCAATACCATCCTGACTGTACCTTAAGTAGAGAGAGCTCCTTTTCAAGGAAGATCAGGAGTTCATTCTGCCAAGTAGTATCGGCAATGAAACTTGGAAGGCAAGACATTGGTTTCACAGCCTTCTTGGACAACGGAGTAAATCTGATCTAGCCTAATGTAGTCTCTCTGTGTACCTCTTTTAGGAAGATAAGCTGAGCTGGTAAAGAGAAACACTTCCCAATCTCTGTCTGTTCTGAGGTCAGAGTTGTGAAATCTGTGTGTTTCTAGCTCATTGGACAAATGCATCAGATGGCTCCTTACTTCAGTATGCTCCTTACCAAAGACTCTGTGGACACCATAAATCAGTTCTGTGAATTATCAATCAAAAGAGGCTCCCTGCTAGCAGCTTATTCATACCCTCTGAAATGGAGAAAGCAGCAGATTCCCTCACCTGACTGAAGGTAGCGACATGGGCTGAAATTGCCAAACCAATTTGAGAAGACTTATTTCCCTTCAAGTCAACTATAAGAGGATATAAGCTGCTTCCTTGCCTACTAGAATTGCTTGCATTGGTTGAACAGTCCTGCTGTACCGTGTGTTTTTGTGACGATACTTGGTGTTGTCAGGTCAGAACAGCATCAGCGCGGAGGCGTCCGCACAGCCGTACCAGCTGCACAGAGCACTGCAGGTGCCAGCTGGTTTGTCCCGAGTGTGTAGCAACCACGCATCGACCTTTCCATATTATTTCCAGGTCTTGAGAAAACTTAATATTAAGTGGCATCTGACTTGCTTAATAACTGTGATGTTCTGCAAGCATGTTTTTCATAAAGTCTAGTATTTGCTAAGAACAGGGCTCCGTACTCTGCTGTGAATATGGATCAATGAGTTTTCTGGTTTTTACGGCACATTGGATTGTAAGAGGGGAAAAGCCATTTCATTTTTCTTGTCGTGCCGACAGGAGCTCCCTGGCGTTCTATTTTTCTCTTACCCTGTTCTCAAATGATCAGTTTAAGAGATAATAACTGTGTTAGAATAAATCAAACTCATTACTTTGTGTTTATTTCCCTCCCCTATAAAGGAGAGAGCAGCTGAGGAGCTTGGGAAGAGCCTGGGAGAAGGTTTGGGGTGTGTTGATGGGCGGGCACGGGCCCAGGCACAGGGATGGAGCCGGGGCTGAGGAAGAGGGCAGTCAGTTGAGCTTCAAACTGACCAAAACGGGAGAAAAAAAATTAAGTCTCCCCTCAAACCTCCCGCTTTATCAGCGGTCTACCGCACGGCTTTCGGGCTGTTCTGCGCAGTAGCCACTGTGTGGCACAAGAGATCAAGACTATGATTTTCTGAGGCGGGCAGCCCGGGACGAGCGCAGCCCGCGCCTGCCGGCGTGGGACAGGCGCCATCTTGTCCGCCTGCGGTGGGCCGGCGGCGTGTGGGGCCCCGCGGGGCTGGGGTCAGGGACCGCTGGGGAAGTAGCAAGCGCTAGCTGAGCAAGTGTGCCGTTAGCTGGCAGCTGATTACTTTTAAAGGTGCGAGAGAATCGAGGTGTAGGCAGTTCGTGCAGTTAAATTGGCAGAGCCAATAGCTGGCATGAATTCTACGGCCGAGGCCGGTGCCCCCAGGCCTCGCCCGCCCCTCACGGACGGGTCTGGCGGAGGGGCGGTGGCGGAGGAGCCGCCGAGGTCAAGGGGGTGAAACGCTGCAGTGGGCGCTGGTGCGGCTGGTTCTGAGCCGAAGGAGCTGCCTGGACGTGGATGTGCGGGACAGCCGTGCAAAAGGATCAAACCCGAATTTAAAAATAATCCCCTCAACAGAAGACAATAAATAGAACTCCAGGGAGTTCCTGTTGGCGAGACAAGAAAAATGAAATGGCTTTTCCCCTCTTACAATCCAGTGTTCCTTCAGAGAAACAGAAAACTTGTTGATCTGTATTCACAGCAGAGTAGGGAGCCCTGTTTTTTAGCAAATACTAGATTTTATGAAAAACATGCTTGCAGAACATCACAGTTGCTAACAAAGTCAGATGCGACTTAATGATTCAGTTTTCTCAAGACCTGGAAATAATATAGAAAGGTCAATGCGTTGTTGCTACAAACTTGGGACAGAATTATAGTCTTAAAATTACATTTTAATTTTAAATTTGATTTTCCAGGCAGTGTATAACAAGAAATAAAAATAAACCCTTTTGTTTTGGGTTGACGAAAATGTTTTCAGTTCTACCCAAACTAAAATTATTTTCCATTTGTTTAGTTTGGCCACTGAACTGAGAAGCTTGTATGTCATTATCCATACATAACAGCAAAGAGACAGCTTGGGGACAAGCAGGGTTTTAATTATCTCCACTTCAGTATTTAAGACCAATGCTGAATTGAATTACTGATGGAATCTATATGTCCTGATCAAGAGTTTAAATTAAAAATGTGATTTTTTTTTTTTCATGTTGATTTTGAATTTGATACTGTCCTGGTTTTGCTAGGATAGAGTTAATTTTCTTTTTAGTAATTTAGTTTATTTTAGTATTTTAGTTTCAGTGTTTCAGTTCAGACTTATTATGAGAAGAATACTGATAACAATGCTGGTGTTGTGAGTTGCTGCTGGAGCTCAAGGCCACTGTGTTTGGCTGCTTCACAGCTGCATTAGGACTGGGAGGGAGAAGGGCAGTGAATAGCAAAGCCCAGAACTGGCATTTGGATGTGCCAATGAGATATTCCAGATCATATCATGTCATGCCAGTATAGTAACCAGGGCTGACTGGAAGACGGGGCATTCTCTCGGGAATCGCTTGGGCTCAGTATTCTGGATCATCTCAGCTGTGGGATCGTTAGCCGGCACAGGCTGGGCATCAGTCAGCGGGTGGTAAGCACTGTGTATCACTCATTTGTATAGTTCTGTTATCACTGTTGTTATAATTATCTTTTTATTTTAACTAGTAAATAGTTTTTATCTCAACTGGTGAGTCTTCTTGCCCTTCTTTCCAATTCTCTCCCCTACTCCCTGGGCAAGAGAGGGGGAGGGTGATAGAACAGGCTGTGTTTGGCTGCGAGCTGCAAGCAAAAAGGGTGAATCCACCCAAACCACCGCAGATACTAAAAGCTTCTGAAGTGAGTCGGGGCCACTTTGAAGTAATTATCACATACACAGAGAGAAAAGATGGTGCCAGCTCAGTGTGCTTGTAGACAACAGAAATAAAGAGTTGGGTGACACAAAATAAGAGACAAGTATGATTGTCTGTGATGTAATGTGGGCAATAAACTACAGTCTCAGCACATTTGCTTAAGTATTGACAAACAAAAAGAAAAAAACAAAACAAACAACCCAAACCTACATCTCTTAACTAAAGCCATTGTGTCAAAACACACTTCAGGCAATACCAGACTGTGTTTAGAGAACAGTGTTGAACATAACCATGGAAACCATTGATGTTGAAATCCAAGACTACAAAAAAAACAAAAGCACAAAAACACCCATATGGATTTGCAAAAGTTTCAGCAATCATAATCCAAATTTTAAGGAAATGTTTTGATAGAAACTCATGAAAATTAAAAAATTAAGGAAGACAAATAGAAATATTCACTTCTTATTTGCTCATTGTGGGAATATTTATGAATTCTGTAATGAATCTGTGCCTTGTACCTTGTTGGGAGAAGACTTCTGTCTTACGAACTGCTGCTATGTTGCAGTGTCCACAATGTTTGTCTTCCATTTCTCATGGTACAGTCTTACAGAACTGTGATATTTGTCCCTAAAGGCAACATGTATATAGCCTGGCTTTTATGAAGCATGTAGAATGTATTTACAGAATATGAATGTAGGCATTACTCACTAGGGCTACTTAACTTGCTAAAAAAATTGATTAAGCTGGCCTGATAGGATGACTACCTGCGTAAGGCTGCGAGTCCTTCACTTCTACAAGCAACAATTTTGTACTGGTTACAGGTTAAACAGGTTTGCAATTAAACAGGAAAGAAGAACTTTGATAAAGCTTAAATATTGGTCAACTGAAGACACTATTGCTGCAAGAAATTACTGTGACAAGACTGATCCTGCTTCCTTAGCCATCTGATCCTCTGGCTAAAGTTCAAGAGAGGAGTTTGGGTGTGCATGGAATGAGGAACCAGAATCCAGCTGTCAGTGACTAAAGGCGTCATAAATGACCAAATGGAACAAACAAAAGATCCTAGAGTAAGAAAAAAACCCCCAAAGTTATTCAGATTTACTCAGTTCACAACGACCTGTTCCTTCATGTGATCTTTTTACATGGTCCTATGAAATTGATAGTCCTTTGAGACTGGTTTTCATTGTGCATTGCAACGTGAAAAACAGAGGCATTTCATAAACAGTCATTGGTCTGTACCAAACCTCTGCTCATTTATTCAGCTATATCCCAATTTTGTTGCTGTAGAATTTGACACAACATATGAACTACTGTAAAATCTACTAGGGGGGAAAAGAAATTACATTTTTATGGTTGCAAAACAATCTTGGAAGTATGAACCAAGTGTGTCAGCTTCCTAAGTCCATAGCCAGCCAAAACCAGTAACACTACGAGGGTGAACTTGACCTCTGTATCTCAGTGGGTTGTCAGTATTCATTTCTGACCTGACTGTTGGTTGTTCTGAGATGTATCTTTCAGGAGTTTGTATCCCAGGACAACCTGCTTCCTTTGATGAGATACTTCCTTTGATTTGCTACTCAAGTTGCTCTTCAAAACGCGGAATTGACAAAGCTTGGTCTTATTTATGTTGTTCATTATTAGGTTGTTTCCTGGATCATATCTTTCAGCATCACCAGTTGAAATGTTATTTTGAATTAGCACTACCTACTGAGCAGTTTTTTCCTGCAAACTCATACAAACATATTACCCAGTAGATATGTTTCAGTCTATTGGCATGCTAGGCCTTCCCATTTATTTCACATTGAAATATCTTCCAACTTAATACAGGCTGTATATGTTGCTGCCTCGTCAGCAGCAACATCTGTCCATTTCCTGTGGCATACCTGAGACACCAAGCTTATGGCTGATTAGAGCTATATTTAACTGGGCTGGCTGTGAAATCTGTACTTTGTTGTGAATTGTAGAACAGTCAGCAGCAGCTGCAGGTGACAGTCTTGATCATGGATGACATGCTAACTCAGCAGGAAGCAATATAAGGTCTCATACAGATAAGAAATGAGCTATTTTCTCCTGAGAAATGGCAGCAGCTCTATCTAGGCTGAATGGAAGTAAAGTCAAAGTGTGCTATTAAAGCACCTTTCGTGTCAGTCAGTCACTAAAGGAACATGCCAGTATCTCTTGGGAAAGTGAGGCTTTTCCAGGTACCTTGCCTCCTCTAACCATTCCAGCACCTGCTCAGCCTAAACCATGATGCCAGATTGGGATACAGTATTCACTTGTTGGGAGTTGATGGAGAAACTGTTCCTTCCATCATCTGTGGATATCCAAGTGTCTCCATTCTTAGTTGTTAAAGCTTCGATTTGAGGACGTAGAAGAAAAAACTTTTCAGTGCCCTAATGGACCCATGGCCAAACCCAGTAACAATGGCAATTACCCAGGGAATTGTTTGTTTCCCAAGAGGCTGGAGCAGCCCCAAATGCAGCAGTTCTTTGGCACATACCTTCGGGATTGGCGTTTGCATTGTGACTTTCTCTGCCTAAGGGTGTTGCAAAATGTATGTGTTTTTAATAATGCAATAAGGTTGATGAAAAGCTTGGTCAGGGTTCGGCTCTTTCCTTTGCCAAAATGATCTAGGACTTGCTCTCCTCGGGCATAGGTCATTGCATCCAACACCAAGGGTAGGCTGACGATTTCTGCTAGACAGCATTCTGTACCACTCAGGGAAGGGGTGCCTGGGTTTTCTAGGCTCATGCCTTACATCTGTTCTGTCTACAGAATCTGTCTTTGCCAGCTGCCCCGTCTGTGAGAGTAGAACCTGGAAATTGCTGGCTCCAGGCACTGTTAGTGGCCCCTTTGCATGCTTGTCTGACAGGTGCAAGTTTGCATTTCAAACAGGATGACTAACTTGGTCATAAACCTCCTGCGTCAGCATGTTGATATGACCTTAATCCTTTCCCATGTTTACAGGTCATGGCAGCACTTTACCAGGCAGACTCCAAGCCCTACAATGTGATAAGTCTTCATACCACTCCCTGTATTTCCTACCTGAGCAGACTCTTCTGGGAGCTTTTCTTTGCAGCCTGGAGTCTACAAGAACAAAGCACTGAGCATTGACCTGCCTTGGCCTTGTTATTTTAAGGGTGTGTGTGGTTTGCCTCCATACATGGCCATGTAGATGTGTCCACAATTACCACATACAGAGAAATAGTCTCCCTGCAGTGATCTGTTTCACTGCCCAGGGCAAAAGACACTGATGGTTCAAGTGGGAACTGGCTTCCTCACCTGTTAATCATGTATGTGTTCCAATGATGTCCAGCTTTGCTGCTTCAGAAAAAGAAGAAAGAAAAAAAAAAAAAGGTCACAAGGAACCTCAAAATCCTCAAGGACCTCTGTCTCTTCTGCACCTCGGCTGACCTCCATGCAAAATGTTTCATACGGGCAGGCCTAAGTCTTCATCTGGGCCAGCAGGTTTTCAGAAACCTTCCAGCACCCAGCATGGGACCTCGTGATCCCACCACACTTGCATTGTGAAATGTAAATGAACCTATTCGGAATTTCTAACATGCCGTGCTACAAGAGCAGCAGTTAAGATCCCCTTTGCCTCTTAAGCACAAAGCATCTTGAGGTTAGCATCTCTGTTAAGTATCCGAACACCAGCATGTACTTGTAAGATAAATGAAAAGCTAAAATTTGTGGAGGGATGGGCAAGAACCATAATTTCTTCTCCTAGATACAGTACTCAGTGTCAAAATATATAAAGGAAGTTAGTATTTTAGAAAGCCATTAAGCACTCGCTAAGCATGGGAAATCTTCCCCAAACAGATGTACTGTTATGAATTACAGCATTTATCAGTCTACTGATGATAGAGTTTACTGTAAGTCCGCTCTTTCAAAGTGAAACCATATGTTGAATGGGAAAGAGTGGAAGCCTAATGTAAATGGAGATAAGGCTGTTTATTAAGCTATGCTGATGGGAATTTTGTGGGTGAGCTTTCCTTTACAATACTGTTAAGGGTTATATAAATTCTAATTGGTATATGCAAACAAATTTACAGACACTGGGTATAACATGATTTAAGTTAACTGTCAGATGACAGTTCTGGAAGACAGTGGGACCAGTACTACCAGTTGCCAGACACCCACCACAGCAAAACTTTTTATAGTTCCCATGCTCAGGTATATGAATGATGCTAGTTTCTGAGGAGGAAGACAAGCTGAGAGAATTTTTTTTCCAGGGCTCTCTGAAATTTTATGTTGCAGAAAGGGACCACAAGAGGAAGTCACATTTCTAGCTGTTCCCCAAGCGTTACAGAAGTCTCAGTCTAGAAAATGTCATCCAGCTGGGTCCTGGGAGCCCGAACCGAGGGTGCGGGTTTGGTTTGTGACTGTGCCTGTCAGTCTGCTGTCATGTTGATTGCCTGCAGTGCTTCCTTGGAGCTGCAGTCTCCTTGGGGACAGCAAATCCTAATAGAGGACAATGAGGCATTTGAGCTGCAACTCCCATGGGAAGAGATGGGAGTATTTCCAAAGTGAGGCTTTTCAGCTTTTGGCTAAAAGACTAGTTCTGAGTGTTTAATTAGTTAATTTAAAAGAAAACAAGGTTTTCCCCAGAAAGCAGGCTTTTTGTTTAAAAATGTGCATTTAATAAAGATCTAATTTTCCGCCAAAACTGTTTCAACCAATGCTGAGAATTATATTCCCTGACAAAACTATACTTGAAAATGGATAGCATAACATAGAGTAAAATCCAGACAATTTTTTCCAGATGACTTTAGAGTGATGTTGTTATTATTCCTAAACTAAACATGATAAACCTAGGAAACTCGGAATTAAGGTTAATGAAAATGTAGAACATTAAAGATAGGGAAAATATATTGTTTAGACATGAAAATTACTTTAGTCTCTGCCATCTCATGCTGTAACTTGATAGTTATGAAAAAAAAATGTATTTGGTTTGATTTACTCCAGAGCATCTTAAAGCAGCCAGAGCACACTGAATAATCAAATAGTTTTCAGAAATCCTTGGTATTGCCAGAGTAGCACAAGCGTCTGGCCAGGCTCAGCTCTACTGCTCATGTGTCAGCTGCCTGCTACCTTTTGGGGTTCTCTGTTCTTCCTTGGGCCTTACTCTTTACACAAATATCTTGTGGTCCTTCTACCAGTTTCTTTTACAATTTCTTCTACAGTTACGTCTGTATACATATAGGTGCAGACACAAATAAACCAAATGTGTAAACTCACGCAGACAGAGAAGTGCACATCAGCTTTCTACTACCCCATATTCATTCTTAAGTCTTCTGCTTCTTTCTTATTCTGTCCTTATGGAATGTACCTGGTGCAATGAACAGTTTATCGAGAAAATACATAAAATTAATGATGATTCTGTAATTTCATAATACAAAATATGTTTTCCTTAGGAATAGCGTAGAAAAGAAGTTACTTTTCAAATGTAACTCCATTGCTTTCAAAGGGCCGTTATCCCCACAGAAAAGGTTCTCTCTCAAAATGTCCCCTACTCAGCATTTCAGGGGAGTGTACGGACCACCTTCCTCAGTCTCAAGTACAGAGTAAGACAGACACCTCCCTGCAGCAGTTATGCAGCTGAAGTTATTTCCACCACAACTCTGTCCAGAGTAGGAGGAGGTAGAAGCTGTTTTCAAAGAGGGCAGTTCTACTACAGGAGTTTTGATTTACTGTGAAATGCAAAAAACATTCAATTACAATGTGGTTTTGGGTCTTTCTTTTGACCTCCCCAGCTCTGTCTTCAGTAGCTGAATTTGGTGAGATGTAGTTAGTCCTTTCTACCTCACTCCCCATAGGGTATTTTCAGTTCCATCAGTTCCATTGTTAAGATTTTTTGTTGTTTTGTTTGAATGGGATATAGTATTTTAAAACCAAAGACTTGCAAGTTTGGGTGCAATTCTCTTTCTTTTCCTCGGCTACAGACAAAGAAACACTTGGAGGAAATCAGTGCAATAATGACTGGATGGAAAGAGAGAGCTTTTAATGTTGAGACCTTACCCTAAGACTTAAGACTTTTACAAAAAATTAGCAACGGAGATGAATAATATTATTTAGTTTTGCCTATTCGACAAGAAAACAGCTACTGAAGAGAACATGACACTAAGTACTCACTGAGTCACTTAGGTCTGTTCCATTTTTTATGCAGTGCTTCACATGCAAATCTTGGAACCCCTCACTGCCTTTTTATATAAATAAATACTCATTCCAAAGCAAAAGGTCTGAGTAATTAGAAAACAAACAAGATCTTCTGCATATTCATTTTCATCTGTAAAACTCTCCATTCATTATTTCTGTTGTGATGTTTTTATTGCATTTTAACTTATGCATTTTAAAAGCTTTCTGTGCCCAGGGGAGAACTCACAAAATCAGCTGAGCAGAGGTGAATCACAGGGGTTGTAAGAGCACCTAGCAACGCTGCCCAACAAATGGAGATGGGAAATTGATAACCACATTAAACAGCTTATGAAAATAATTAGAAGCTTACTAAAGCCAAGTAGGGTTATCATAGTTGGCCTTTGTCCAGAACATACAGTTTATAGTAATTAGCTACTCAGTATCAGCTAAAAATTCTTTGTTCAACAAACAAGAACAAAACTTTTACTTAAGTTAGAAACTAACCAGAAAAAGGACAGTGGGATTTTATGTCAGAATTCTTGCTGAAATGGATTTTTAAAAGCCTCTTTTCTGCTCCGCATCTGTGAGAGTATCCGGGGTTATTTGTGAGGCAGGTGCTCAAACGATGCCACAGTTAATGTTTAGCATCGTTTTCTCATAGGTCAAATCCTTTCACACCCTTTTTAAACAAAAAGTTGGCATTAGACCACACGATATTGCAAAAGGAGTCAAGATTATATGCCATTCACACAATGTCATGTTGCTAACAGGAAGCTCTGTAAAAGAAAAAAAAATGTTTCAGTGTGTAAATTAAGTGTAATAAAATACTACAATCAGAAAATCAATATAAGACATGGTAGGCCTGGTCCTGTTGTACCTGGACTCATTCGGGAATCAGCAAAGAGCTGGCTTGTGCGTCAGTCTTAACAAATATGAGTGAACACAGAAGAGCTTGAAATTCAAAGTGTGCTTAATCAATTTCATCTGGAAATACAGACCATACTATAACTGTGAATAGGTTGGGACTGAAATGTAAAGAAATTAATTTTAAAACTCTCCAGTCGTGCTGCTTGAGTTTCCAACTATCCATTACAGTAATGTTAGAGAAGATCGGGCAAAAGCCAACGTCTTAAATTGTACCTCATGTGTGTGTCCCATTAGGATAGAATGTGGGGTTTTTAATGATGACCTTTTGCATGTTAATAAGTCAAAACACGTTCAAGTTCAAAGCAGCCACCATTTCACCAAGTTAAGGCAAACTCCGCTTTAAAGCAAAACCAGAATATATTTTCTTGCTGCCAGTGTTTTGTTCCATGTTATTAGCATAGCTCTTCACTCTGACTACACCCTTGCTGTCCCCACAGACAGAAATATCAGATTCCAGCTGCTAAGTCAAAAAGGAAACTGCTGGTACTATGGGATGAGACTTAAAAAGGAAAGAAGCAAATTAAAAGCAATTTCACCGATTTCAGGATGGTCCTGCTTGTTTCCAGGAGAGTGAACTGTAACAAATTCCATCCCAGTTGTACACCACCATTACTTTATCATCGCAGGCATCTTCATCCTGTTTCATTAAATGTCACTGTTAACAACTAAGTTGATGAAGATGGGCTTGGACAGTGAAAATGACTAAGGGAGCTTCCAAAATGAGATAAAAACCCAGCACTTACTAAATCTTCTCAACAGTACTTTATAAACTCTTATTTCTGGCTGGTGGCCTGACCAGGAACTCTGTGTGTACTGGACACACCCCTGGCAATGGAAGGTGCCCACGGAACCCGTGATGAGGCCCCTGACCAAGGAAGTCAATGAACCTTTGTTTTAGCTTGTTGCTTATACCTGATGTAATGGAAAGCTTTTGCAAAACAATGTTTATGGGACAGAACAGACAATAAGGAATTGACGGATTAAACAAAAGGTAGAGGTGCTGTGTTTGCTGAAAGTTGTGCTTTATGGCAATACTAACAGTACAGTTACCACATGGACCATTACTGTATCACAACTATATGTCTACCCAGCGGGTGAATTATATAGGTTTATTTCCTTGACATCAGCGAGGTGAGTGCTTTACATTCCCTTTGCAAAATTAACCTTTTGTCAGTTTTAATTCTGAGAACTGCCAGACTCATGAAAGGATTAAAAAGTCAGGTGAAGAAAGATATTATTTTAATTTCAGTAAAAGCTTTTCATGTGTCATTTTTGGACTGTTGGAAAAAACTGTTTTTAAAAACTCTTCTGCAGGCCAGCAAACTAAAGACGTAAAGAAAACCGTCTTTTCATTCATCTTCAGCAATAATCAAACTTTTAAGATACGCGGGGTACATCTGAGCACATTCTTCTTGCTTCAGTATTTTATAGAGATGTTAACATGTTGCTGGGCAGTCTGAAAAACTGAAGCAGGTATCTTCTAGCTGATACTTCCTTGCCATGTGTGATGATGTTAGTATTCAGTTCATCCCCAGCAGACATGGATAACAGTCATTCTCTGTCCTCCTTTTCAACAAACTTTTGCATATTAGTATATTAGAATTTTATTTCTATGCTTTCTCTTTTCCAGCTTAAACAACACAGTACCTTTACTCCTTACTGACAGGTTAGATTTTCTTGTTCTTAATCTCATCATTTCCTCTAAATTCTCCATTTTGTCTGTCTCTGTCTTGAAAGAGGATGACTACAGCTTGATAGGATCCTCCAACTGGGGCTTTCCCGGCACCAAGTGAAGCAATGCATAGCTCTGTGTCATCCATGCAAAACCCTTAACTATGCTCTCAGTGTGGTATTTCCCATTTGTGAAACAGTGCTATATTATTGCCAGATCAAATATTTTTATTCTGAAGCACAAAATACCAGTTTCACCCTCTGAAAACCTGCACTGTGCACATTTCTGCTTTCAGAATGAACCTCCAGAAATTACTGCACTGTAGTTTTGCCATTACTACCTCCTTCCTGTAAATTCCAACAGCAGGCTGATTTATTACAGACATCAGGAAATGTTTCAATGTTCTTAAAGTAAATGTAATTTGTGAGGCCTGCAATCAGGCCTTAGATTGCAGACCAATTAAGCAATTAACCTCAGCACCCTGGAATATTATCCTTGACATGATTGCACACACAAAAATGTAATGGAATACAAAGAATCAAATGCCGCCGTATCATACCCCAGTGGCTGGGATGGTGGTACCAAGACATCCCTTTCTTTCTACAGAGGCTGAGTCTATAGTGCGCCCACACCTGCCATTACAGATGTGATACTGAGCTATGACCCTGCTGCAGTTCACGTTATTTTGCACCTTCCTTCTACATTTACAACCAATATAACAAAAAGATCTGCCACGAAAGTGCTGGGTGGCCTTTTCTTTGGAAGCATTCAGTGTAGTTTGTGGGGACTGTGTCTGGAACTGAGTGACTGCCAGCCTGGTATTTATAGAGAAAGACACCAACATCACTGAAGGAGATGATATGAATTCTGGCTCCCTGGGCAAAATGTGCCATTTAGCTGTGTGGGATTTGAAGTAAGCGTCACCTTTTTTGGCTGGCTTATTTCTACTCACAGTACCAGCTCACTCAACAACAGGACCACCTCTTATGATGCTGCTGCCAAGACCATTTGTCTTCCAGTCCATTTGTGTGTCTATGTGTATATATATATGTGGGGGTGTGTGTGTGTGTGTAAATGCATGTATGATGCCAAGTAAGTGACAGGTCCCAGAATTCCAGAACATGAGTTTTTCCTCCATGCCATCTCTGGCTCAAACTGATGTCCAGGCAGTTGGATGCCGGTTTCCAACATAAACACAGTCCCGTTATTTTCTCAGCTTTCACTCCATGACTCTGTTTAACAGCAGTCAGTAGCCAGTGTGCTTTCATGAGGACCATGTGCTTTACCTGTCACAACATGGTTCCCTCATCCTTTCCCCATGAAGAATTTCTTTGTGGTAGCAGCGCTGCTTGTCTTCCTCTGCACACAGGGTAGTGCCATGAGGAATCTCCTGTGTGGCTGTACAATCTAATGCAGCTTTTGTATCTTCATCAAAATGCTCAGCATTGTCTTAGCTTGTGCCATTTGTTGCAGAGTGAGGAATTACCATGTTTGGGTTTTTTTCCTATGACCTCCTCATTAGTGTTCCATGCCTTTATTCTTTAACCCTCTTTCCTTCTTGTATTTCGGATTGCCCATTACATACGTTCTGTCGTAGCCTTAGTAATTCCACAGGATGTGCTGTGAGCTGGATGACTGCCACTGCTTTGCAAAGCCCAATGGTTTTACCACAAATTGTAGAGTTTGTAGTGTCGCAGTTTCTTATCTTTCTCTTCCTGGGGCCTCAATGACCTCATCCAAATTGAAAGATTGTAATATAGTTCACCTTCTCTTTCAAAAAAAAGTGAATTTAGTGATTTTAACTTTTACATGTAGTGCAGTCTGTATATTTCTGTAAAGTGGTTTCATAGACAGTCTAAGTTAACCTCCATTAATTAGAAAATAGATCTCCATTAAGAAGCAGTAAAAGCCTCAAGCAGTGCATTGTCATGTATGCTCTCAGGAGGCTGTGGCACCCAAATACTGGGCTCCAGCTTCCAGACTCCTGCTTCCCTGGGTGTGCTTTGAAATGACTGCAGCCCTTACATGTTGCAGATTCAGAACCTTTCAGATTCTTTTTAGTGAAGTATCTTTTAACATTCCAAATTCTCAAAATTGCACCCTTGGAACTAAGATTTGCTGCATGGCTCTACTTGGCTATGTGCTTGGAGTACCTGTAAGGCTGGGCACTGTGGAACTCCTTATAACCCCGTGAGGGTTGCTGGGCTAACTGTTTAGCAGAGGCATTTCCAAGCATGCATTTTTGCCTGCCCTGTAAAAGACAGAGGATGACAGAAAATAGAAATCACTCTGCACAAAACCAGCTCATTATTAGATACTATGTATTATGATTTAAATCTCGTGACTGGCAACAGAGTTAGAGAACCAAGTCCTTTGATTTGGCACAAAATTCAGGCAGCATGGGTAGCAGCCATTCACAAGACCAATCCCAATTTCATTCTTGTCTTTCCCATTCTTTCTTTTAACAGCTGGGGATACCTTCTGGGAGAAGGAGACACCCTTGGACTGAAAGCATCACATTGTTTTGCACAGACTGCTTAACTATTTCCAGGGATAATCAGCTAGGGTTGTATTTGAACTTGTTAGAGCTATAACTTGGTAAGCAGTTCTGCATCCTTCAAGACCTGCCCTTCCTGTAAATGCTTTGCCACCTTTGCTTCTAACAACCTATATAATTTTTATTTGGCATACTGAAGGTAAACTGGCAACACAATATTAAAATGAAACCAAAATTAAGATTTTAGATCAAATTCAGTCAACAAAAGTTATTAAACATCTTCTACAGGAAACCAGTTATTGAATGAATACTGCATGAAGGAAATTCAATCTCATTCAAAGTAAATACGGCCAATTTATTTGCATTGCTCGAAGTCAGAAATGCAGGAGCTCAAATGAAGGGAAAGCAAACGTCTGAAAAAATCATTGCTGTTTTAACTCTGAGTTATTTAGTAACATAAGGAAGGACATACAACACTATATTTTAATTAATAAGCAGTACATTTTATGTATTTATTGATTTAGGTCTCTTCTGTAAGGTAAGAAAGAATTATCTCTGTTGCATCACATGAAGAAACAGACTTGGTATCAGCGTCAAAGTCCATTTTTTTTGGAGTTCAGTATCTTAACCTATTAGGGTAAAAGTGGCTTCCCACTGGCAGCTCACAGACAACTAGTTCAGAGAAATATTAAAGAGAAATATTAAAGCATCTTCCCTGCCACATCAAGAAATCCTATTTAGTAAGACAGGTACAAATAGATAGGGCCTATTAGTCGATCACGAAGCCATACATAATCGGGAAACACTAAAACTGAGAAAGCAAATCATGGATCTCTAGGGGTATGACAGGCCATGCAGAATAACTCTGCATCAGTCCAGGCTATAATAGAAATGCAGAATGGTTTTGGTTGGAAGGGACCTTAAAGATCATCCAGTTCCAACCCCCCTGCCATGAGCAGGGACACCTTCCACTAGACCAGGTTGCTCAAAGCCTCATCCAGCCTGGCCTTGAACACTTCCAGGCAGGGGGCATCCACAGCTTCCCTGGGCAACCTGTTCCAGTGTCTGACCACCCTCACAGTGAAGAATTTCTTCCTAATATCTAATCTAAATCTACTCCCTTCCACTTTAAAACTATGGGTGAGGGTTCTTCTTTCCCAGTTCCACCTGAGCTGCTCAGAGTGTATTTCCAACCCTGAACATTTTTCTGAGACCTTGATGCAGCCTCCGGAAACTTTCAGAGGGATGAACAGCAGCAGTCACGATCTCCTCACTTTTTAGCAGAAGACTAGTTTTTGTGGCTTGCATGTCCAGACCCCCAGCTAAGGTGAGCTGGCTCAGATCTACCAATGCACAGCCCAGCTTACGTTGCACCAGCTGAGGATCTGCACCTGAATGTCGGATTCACGGCTTGCTCTGCCAAAATTCCTGCGGAAGTGTTGATGCAGTAGGTGTGGCTGATACGCTCGTTGCTTTTGTTGACCAGACCAGTGCTTGGATCTGTTCATACAGAAGGACATTTGCAAACAGATTTGACATACATTTGTAAAGCACAGGAGAGAAACTTGTCATTCTGATGACCTTCCAGCGGCTGACTAAAGGAAATAAAACAACTGGATGTGTTTGACTATGCTTTGTCTCTTAGGCAACTAAGAGAGGTGCAGGCAGGGGAAGGGAATGAAGTGCTGATGAAATAAAGTAGCTGAGAACAAGTGGATGCCATAAATACTGCTCAGTTCAACTAGAGTATCAGCACCTGCTGTATTTTTCAAAGAAGCTATTTGTAGGATTTTTACTCCCACAGCACAGAACAGCGTTGCTAGACAGAGAACACTGAATCCATGCGATGTTATGTTTCCTTCTCTATGAATTTTGGCATGATGTGCAGAGTTAATACCAGAAATCCCATTGTGGTATACTTTGAATCCATCACATTTAAAGCTTTAATTTATACACACAGTGCAATTTGTCTCCACTGAAGAATGGTAAGCAGCAGGGTTGCATTTAATCTGTGAAATGTGTAATGTGGAGAGACAGCAAAGCCTATCAAATCACAGCAAAGGACTAGAGCCTCAGAGATCCTCTTGTACTCCCAAGATCTACTTCACCTTAGCACAAGATCTTGGTTAAAGTGTGCTCAAATCACCAAGACTTAATTCCTTGACTTTGAAATTGGGGGAGTGTATTAATCTTGATTTTTGCAGCTCCTTCTCTCTGTATTTATGCATTTTTCCCTACTTATCATTCACAGGCATTATGACCCACTTTTTTCCCCTTATCAGCCTGAACCAGTCACGTTAATCAGAAATGTAGATTGGATTGTCACAGTTTCATCCAGAATTCATTGGGTTTATCTGTCCTGCTCTTAAAAACAATCCTCCAAAACTTTTTATTTGAGTCATCATCCCTTCATCCAGTTCTTTGGGGATGTTTGTGCAGTAAATCTAGATCCACAGACTCATAGCTCCCAATAAGCTATGTGCTCCAAAAGCCAGTCAGACTGTCAGACAGCCTGAAACTGAGCTAATTCCATTGGTGAATTTTTTTGATGTTTTGCACAAGTCACAGGGTAGATCTGAAAACAATGGTTGGAAATCTCAGATCCTGCTCCCAAGGTTCAGGACAGTTTGTAGCTGCCAGAGTCAGTGCTCTGCCAGTGGAACACGGAGCTTTTCAACCTCAGCACCGAGTTAAATATAGCAAGGCTACTGGTTTAAAAAAGTCATTATTAATGCCTGTGAGCTTCAATGGATTAGGTGTAAATGCTGGAGATTAGAAGGGGACTTGATGTCTGCTGCTACTGGTTATTACCTAAAAATTAAGCTTTTAAAGCGTTTCTTCATACTAACCTTAATTAAGCTTCTGCTTTTATAGTCAGTAGTAATTTCAAGCTACATCAAAACTCTCTTCACACAGATCTTTAAAACTACATTACTGTGAAACCCCAGCAAGTGGCAAGCTCTGTACCATACTGTTCCAAAATACCCGTGCTTTAACAAATGTCTTCAGAGAAACTGCTTGAACTGCCTTGAAAACTGGTATGGATGGAATCACGATCAGCAATGATCTGAAAAGCGTCTTTGGCCTGTGGCAGAACAGAGGAAAATGCAGCTGAGCCCCAGGGTCCTGAAGCAGCATAGCTTGTTTTCTCTCCTTCTCAAGGCCCATAATAATTTTTGAGCCCATAAGTCGTTGCAGCTAAATTTGACTGATGGTAGAGAAGTCACCGATAATTCTGTTTCCAAAGGTTTCAAAAACTCCAGCAACATTCAGGTAGACAAGGGAGAGCCAGCTCCCAGTTTCCCAGCTGAAGGAATAACTGTTCTTAGCTCACCTCTTGTTAGAAATCAGACAATCCATCTGGGAGAGAAACTCTGTAACTACTCGATGTTCAGCAAAAAGATTCCGACCTGAGATTGCAAATCGGGGTACTTGGAAATACCCCGATTTGCAGACCAAAGTCAACCAGCACAAGGGAGGAATCCCTAGGAAATCAGGCATAATGAGGTCTAGAGCTCAAAGGTCAATGAACACAGCAGAATGAAGCATTATTTGAATACAAAGAGGGTGAATTTAGTCTCATGCCAGGGAAGTACTGAAAGAACCTAAGCAAATACCTAAATGCGTAACCATCTATCTTAAGTCACAGCAAATAAAAGCTTTGTCAATAGTTACAGGCATGTTACACTTTTTCTAAAGCAATGTTTTTCAAAACAAAAACGCTGCTTTTATTTGACCTTGTTCACTACCTCCCCTTAACAGTTCCCCACCCAACCTGTCCTTACTGCAGGAAAAGTGGCAGATAAGCATGCATAGTTCCACCTCAGTGTTTGAAGGACTAATGAATACCAGTGCAGAGGAGACCCAGCCCCGTTTTGGGTGTACATACCATTTTCTTCTTCTGCTATGTATCACAAACTAAGAATTCACTCCTCTCCTATGACAAGTGATGAAGCCTGGCTATATTTAAAACTAACAAGTACATTCCTGTGACTGTTATTTTTTCAAAGACTCCAAGATCTTTCAGTCAGTGCTCTGGTTCATAGAAATCTGTGAACCATACCACTTCTCCTACGGAAAATCTCCCTGTTTAGCTGCTCCCTAGCTCCAGAGAGGTTTGCAAGAGAAGGATAAAAAGTACAGTATGATGCACCCTCCCTTTGGGCATCTGGCAAGGGACTCCAGTCCCCATGTTAATAAGTGTTTCCCAGATCACATATGCAGGAGGTACAAGCCTCCCTCCACCTGGAGGAGCAGCCTTTCATGACTCTTCCTTGAGCTTTCCACTTTGTCTCACAGCACAGATAATGGCAAACAACCCTGCTGTCCTCAAAGGTCAGAAGCAGAAACAGCTCGCTCCTTCTCATCACCCAAAATTATTTCCTACAGTAATTTTTGCAGGAGGAGAAAGGCAAGTGAAGATACCCAGGTACACTTAAGAAGTTACATCTGATTTGTCCCATCATTGTATTTAATGGTGGTAGACAACACAGAAATTTATAGAGCTCCAAAAGACCCACAACAGAACAGCTAGGCCCTAGGATTGAAAGCCTTCTGCTTGTAGCTAGTTCTTTAAACAGCCAAAGTAGGACCTGTATAATGCTGGTCCCAGTAGCAGATAAAGAAGGGAAAGATTACTAGAAAAGCAGAAAGTTAATTGCAAAAAGCAGACATCATTTAAAGGCCTGTTTATGCTGAGAGCAGTCTACTGGCAAATTGCACAGTCAGATATATGGGGGGAAAAAAATCAGCACAGAGGATTTGTTTCAAGCTGCTGAAATCTATGGGAAGAACTGCATTATGTTTAAGAGATGCAAATCTATTTTCAATGATACTCAGTTTCTATAGAAACATCACTGTGAACAGATTTTAATCTATTTTTAAAATATAAAAAATGTAAGCTGCGTGTAGCCCTTTGTTAGATAAATCACGCCAGCACAATGCTGACGTAACTAAACCAGCTTTGAAGACTGGTTGCTTCTGCTGAATGCAATGGGAGTTTTGGCATAGACTGTGAGGGACGATGGACTATTCCTCAGTGCAAGGTAAAGAAAGGAATGTAAATCTGCTGGAGCAGTGTTTGTGGAACATAGTGCTGATTTTAGCGACAGCTTTTTCCATGCACCAAGCATGAGATCATGTACAGGGCTGTATTTATACGGTGATGTAATTTTACAGCAGAAGCTGGAAAAACAAGGAGGATATATCATATCCAGCATGATTTATGCCAAGCTTTCCACAACTATGCAGCCTCCCTCCCATGTCATACATATGTTGGCAGGGTGAAAGTAAGAAGTGGAACAACCCTGCCTTCAATTCTAGACAACCTTATGCTTTGGCTGCAAAATGAACTCATAACTCAAAAAGCAATCTCCATCGGGCCGTTTTCAATTCAAACAGCATATGTGCTTAATTGAATGCTTACAAAATTACCTTTTGTTTTATATAAATGTCCTGCCAACAAGAAAACAAACCAGGGATGTCTAATAGATTTAGCAACATGGCACTATTTGTGTTGTGATCTGAAAAGATCAGATTCTCAAATACAATTATTTTCCAAGTAAAGCTTTACAAACCGTTACACTCACTCATTTTTTGAGGTGGAATCGTACATGTTTTTTCCTTAAAAGGAACGTCATGCCATGCCATTGAGATGCAAAGACTTGAAAAATAAATTTGTCAGTCTTGTTTACATACAGAATGCTATTAGTCCTAAATAAACAAACTTAAAACAGAATTGTTTGATTAACCAGTGAAAGTATATACACACATTCTAGAAAATCTGATTAAGTTTAGTCTACGGCTGGTTTCTAACTAAGCAGGGACAGATTTCTGTATGAATAACTTCTAGTGGAAGATCGTAACTGTTGTGCCAGTTCACCTACATCCATTTTGGAGCTGACCGAAATAAAACTGGTGCAGCTTCTGAAACTTTGCTGCTTTCATCAAAATTGTTTTAAGAAGTTGAGTGAGTCCTTTAACTACAAGCAACAGCAAATCCAACTATAAGCCACTTGTGCATTATATCTTCAAATTAACTGAACTGGCAAACAGCTTTCATAACAGTGTTTGCAGTGGCAGTAAATGTGGATATAACAATCAAAATAATAGTGGCTGAGCAGGCATTAAAGGGAGAAGATAGAGCTATCACCATTAGAAGAATGCGCTGAGACACCTTTTCTCCTTCTTCTCGCATGTATCCTGGAGTACACCGAGTTCCTTGCTAATTTATATCGTGGATTGGTCTTCAAATGATGCATAATTTTCCTTTTCTGGAAAACTGCCTTCATCTCAAATAAGCCAGGAGCTGAATTTGGAGGAGCCAAAGTCTCACATACATTTATAGTGAGGCAGTCACTAAGCAGTAAAGCAAAGTATTCTGCACTTAAAAGGCAAGACACCCAGGTGATTTCTAGCTGGCCTTTTAAGACATTCAGATTGAAGTAACACTTGCTGGAACACCTCCCATTTTAAAGGCAGTTGTACCCTGAGACTGGTGCTCAGAACATGCATGTATGCCCTTGTCTCATGTTTTTCCCTCAGGACCGTTGTCTAACATAACAAATGCATTGATAAACTCTAGATCCAGTGAATCATCAATAAAAAATGCTTTATATGACAGCTAATAAGTTTGTCTACCTGGTTGATTCTACTGCACCACAAATTATCTTGCATCCTTCACAATTCTGTTCAAGAGTCAGTCAATGTGTGTACAGCCCAGTGTCTTCTCAACACGCACATGGAAGAAAATAATCTACAAAGACTTTTCCTTCCAGCCATTCTCCACTCCCATTTATCCTCCACAATACCTCTTACACAGATAACCTCACATAATTAACTTACTGACAGCCCTCATCCTCCAAACCAGCTTCATTTTCCAACCCACTGTAAGCAATCCCCTGGACAACTACTTTACCTGGCAGACAACCTCAGAAGCACCAAAACAGGCATTTTTAGGAGGACTAGACTGTTATTTCAGGTGATGATGGGTTGTCTGAAGCGCAGTTTTGGTCTACCTGCAAGATAAATGCTTATGTGATGAATGGGCAATCTTTTTGGTTCTTGAGCTGGGCAGGTTCCTCTCCACCCCTAGATGATTTTCCTCAGTAGTGAATGCAAAGAGAATTCCTGGTTCCATCCAAAGATCTTGAAAGCCAGTAACTACGATATAGCAGGTTGGGGTTTTTTTTTTAAAAAAAAGCTACAACAGTGCAACATAATTTTATTTTTCTCATCATTTTATTGCAGCTGAACATTGCCTGACAGACATCCCAATGCTCACTGGCATGCTCTCAGTAATGGAGTGTGCATTGAGTCAGCTGCGACTAGTAACAAGCAGAGCCAAATTTTGTGTGGTGGGACGAATAAAGGACTTTTTGCTTTCTAAACCTGAAATGCAAACATTTTCCTCAAGAACACTGTAGTGCTCTGGACAAACTGAGGAACAAATCTCAGCAACAAGCAACTTAAAATGCTCCTTTTTTATAGAAAAGCGGCACAGTGTCTTTATCAAACTACTAAGAATTCATTAAATTCTTACATGAATGCACAGGTGAATGCAGAAAGCCCCAAAGGCTGGAAATGAACACAGGATGAAGCAATACCTCAGAGTGTGTTCTTCATACGGAGTGCTCTAGTTCCTGTGCGCATCTTGCAAAGAGGCCTTCTGTATCTCCTCAATGTGTTAGCAGTCAGCTCCCCTACGTGCAATGCTACATGAAATATAGTTCCTTAGCTGGCATTTTCTCAAGGTAAGACTTGAACTTCAGTTTGAGATGCTGGTAAACACTGGTATAAACAATTGGAAGAAAAAAAAAATAGGTGGAATATTTTCTGGTCATAACTTTTATTATAAACACATAGATTAAATATCAAAATCAGAAAAAGGAGACATTAATAGTTAGGCCTTTAAAAGGCTAGGTGTCCTAAAACAGCCCCAAAAGTCCATTTTACACAGCATCCATTGAGTTGGCAATCTCTGTAGAACCATTTCCATGGTAACTGAAGCCTCCAAAACACTGGGATATTCCCTGTCTTCTCTTTCAAATAGAGCATTCTAGGTAAGGGAACTGTTAGTTTGCACTTTTGTTTACTACAGTTCAGCCACAATAAATAAGAAAGATCCACGTATTCAAGTAAAGATACTCCAAGAATGCGAACTTGGTCCAGTTCCTTTTTTCATTTTACCCAACAGGCCAGGCTCATACCCAATGTCGTAACTGGCTGGAAGTTAATGCCGTCAGTCAAGATCCACTGGGCCTACTAGGAGCTTTGCAAGGAGTGAGTAAAAGCAAGAACTCATGTTTGTTCTCTGAGTAACAAGCAAAAACTTTTCCAGTTCATTTATAAAAATTGGTCAAAAAGTGAGCATGTTAAGAGCCTGGGAAAATCCTTTTGTTTGCCCATTTTCAAAACACTAAATTTCAACAACAAAAATCTGGAGGGTTGAAAATTTAAATGCTTCAATTAACAGCTCATAAAAAAACCCCACACCCCCAAAATCTAAGAGATTCCATATTTTCTTGACTCTCACTTGAAGTCAAAAAAGTTAAAATAAAGATGATCCAAGCTCTATGCTTAAATACGATGTGCTTTCCTGTTACAGCATTTTCTCTGCTCCTCACTGTTCCTTTGCCTTCCAGCAGCAAGTGCTCTCACTGCCACTGTAGTTCATCTCAGATGTTTGAATGGGATCCAGGTTATAAAAAAAGATACAATTGTTCAGCATCTATACGATCACACATATTTGTGCAGTCCAGACAGACAACAGAAAATGTTTAAGCAGTGGGTTTAATGGAATATATATATTTTTTTTAAACCCAGTAGTTAAAGTAGTGCAAATAGGTCTGTGCTTTTAAATGTATATATTATCAATTATATGCATGGCATTTTCCTGCCTTAAAAATAGCTATGAATAGACCCTTGAAAATACCGGGACTAATAGAAAAAAAATAAGCTTAGGACTTTGTAGGAAAAATATAGTTTGCAATAAAAATATGGTAATTTCTTCTTGCTAGAAACAAGTAACAAAAATATACTTGCACACATAATTTTTCAGCATCGTAGACATCTAACAAATACTTCTGCAGAGGTAGCCCATCTTTTAAAGTCTGAATCCCTTACTGTGCTGCATTTTAATTAATATAAAAAAGCACTTATGTCAGTAAATATTTGCTTACTCCTTTGTACATGTTAGTATGGCTTTTAGCAAGGTAAGCAAATGCTAGAACATTGTTGATTAGATAGGAAGTGGTTTACATATAAGAATTCTATATAATAAAGTAATTTATCTAAAAATATTGGCCCTGATCCTAGGCAGGATTATTCCATTGATTCCAATCAGAATTCACCCAGAGTGAGTCTGGAGGGCCTCACTTGCACAGATCACAGTTAGTCAGAGAAACTCTTATTTTTCAGTCTCTCTGTTTAGGGACCAGGATGGGGGAAACTCAAGCTACAGGCACGTCAGGGTACTGAACAGCCCCCATCAAAGTTGGAATTAGAAAAGCCTTTGGGTACTGCCTTATTCCATAGTTCTCTTCATGCCTCCTCCTACAGCCACAACTTTCCCACTTGCTGAGGCACAGGTTACAGTGATCAAATGATGTCAACACAGGTGCAGTTCCAGAGGCTCAGAGGTACTCAGGATCAAGCCAGTCTCCGGACTGATTCCCGCGGACTTTGGAGTCTGCCAAAGACAAGACTGCAGACAAGGATGACAGTGACTAGTGAAGAAGACGTCAATTTGAGCTGCCTCTCTCCAAGATGGGATTTCTGTGCTCTTATGGAGCCTGAAAGGAACAAAAATATCTTTTTCAAGGTGGATTTTTAAAAGTCAAATAAACATTTTCCCCAGTTCCTACATAGTCTTCTTAATAATATTTATGCAGTATTTATCTTTGTGAAACTGAATTTTCCCAGTTCCATAGAGGTGTAATGCAGTGGAGACTTTCTGAAGAACTTGTGTAGACAACATTTTTCTTTGTGTTTATACTTTTTCAAACAGCATAGGAATATCTTTGTAGAAAAATGTCCCGAGTTTCATCTCCATTCTTCAAGATGGACCAATGCTGTACCACTTAACAACGACTTTTTCAGGGTTGGCAATAGTATCTTTCCATTGCTCTACTGCTTCACGGTTACTGCTATCAGAACTTATCCAGATCTGCAGTAAGAAACAGAAAGAAAAATAAAATTAAGTTTATGTGATTTAACACAGAGGCTCAGCCTTTATTATTTCCAAATAAATACCATGGAAGTGTAGAACAAGATACAATGTGTAGATTGTGACCAAAGCATCACAGCAACAAATACGGTTCTGTTGGAACTAACATATTTTGGCTTTCAGCTGGGAACACAGGGAGTCTGGGTTTAAATTTAGCCTCTAAATAAATAGTTTAGAGAACTCAGTACAGACTAATGTTTCTGTACTTAATATGATGTTTTAAGTCAAGCATTCCTTTCTCAATTTAAATGCATGTGCTGGGGTCAAGGGCTCATCAGAGCCAGTGATGGCTCTATGCATTCAAACTCCAGTTGGCTGCAAGCCACCTGGCATCTCAAGCCAGCCATGTCCAGCATTTTCATGAGCATTTAAAATTGCACACTCCAACAGACAGGGCCAAACGTGCATTCCACAGAGGTTACTAATATGCCCATACCACACATAGTCACGCAGTAAGAGGCTAAGAGTCCATTTCTTCTCAGTATTCAATTAATGAAGAGTGGCCATCAAACGAGGAAATGAGGTACAAGTAGGAAGTTTTCCTCCTGAATATTATCACCAGCCTCCACTGCCAAAAGAATTCTGCTTATGTAAGTAGGTATCATTATTTATGGGACTCTATTTCCTCAAGTCTTCCAAGAATGAGTCCTTTTAAGACTTCTCAGAAACTATCACCATGAAGTACATTTAGCCTACACTGCTGAGGCATGAATCCTCAAGAAGTGAGAATAATGTCTTCCAGAATACCACAGACAGCTGATGTTTCATCCACAGAGATTCAATATACATCTTGCTCATGATTAAAGACACGCCTGTAAAAGCAGCCTAATCTAAGTATTGTCTGCTTAGAACACCATCCAATTAAACATCATTCTCTGAAGAACAAAGTTAATAGATCCAGCTATATTAATCTTTTTCCAGCTAGCCAGCCAATTGCTCAAAGTACATTTTTCCCTCAGCCATATTTTATGTCTTCGTGTGTTATGTGGCAACGTCTGCCTGCATGAGCTGAAACAACCTTTTCCAAATAACCTCTGAGGAGCAGAAGTAGCTCATTTCCTCTCCCTAAAAATAAGATCCATGATTAAATGAAACTTGTCAAGTTGAGATGACCTCACATATTGCTAAGTGACTGCAAAATCATACGCAGTTATTTTTGCCCCAAGGCAGCACAACTAAACAGAACAATTTTTTTTCTTTTCCTATTCCAAATCCAATTCCACCAACAGGAATCACAGAAAGATGGAATACATATGACATGAGGCTCCACAAAATGGAGGAAGGTCACGTAACTCTTGCTGGCACATCCTTTCTATAGCACATCAGCATCTCCTAAAACTGCACATCTTCAGCAGGCACAAGAAACATCAGAACGGGACAGTATCACTTTCTGTACCTAAGGAGAGCACAATCCTTCATCTGACAAGGGACATTATAGTTAGGGGTCTCAAAATCAATTCCATACTATTAATTTATGCATATATTAAAAAATTCTGGTACTAACTCTAGCTAGGTCAGGGAAAGCACTGAGCAAACACAGCATGGCTCACTATCCCATGTAGAAAAGGAGAGAAAGAAGGGACAGGATGATGGTAAGTTAGAACAACTAGGGGAAGAGGACAGAGAGAGTAAAAAGAGACTAGAGTACCAAGTTTTACGGTGGTTAAATAAATATGAGCACACAAATGCTTTCAAAGAAATACTACAGAAGTTCCATCTGTAAAAAATAAAAAAAAAAGAAAAAGAAAAGAGCACTCAACTGAAAAATAATTTTGTGTGTGTTCACCTACGTTATCACTTGATCATACATATTTATAATATTGTGCTGATTTCAGCTGAAACCCGGCAAAGCAGTCTGATAGTGTAGCTGTTGATATTTCCTTTTACACACACATGTTCGTAAGTGCATTGGTATGGAAAGCCAACACACCCTCTTTCTGCACAGTACATTGTAGGTTGTGGAGCTCCTGTGAGTGCTATGTTTGTTTTGTTCAAAAAGCCTAGAGGCAAGGAGGAGATCATACGTCTGCCTATAGGAAGGAATCTTTCACACAGTAATACCCCACACAAAAATGACTTAAGGACTTCTTTTTAAAACCAAAATCAAGTGTCAACTCCCAACCTGATGTTAGTGCATGTTTAAGAGCCCAGTACTATTCTTTCTTGGGTTATATCCAGAAGAGTTTATTAGAATTTACTATTTTGCTATACACCACCTTATTTAAAGTATTGTAAAAATCATAACAAGAAACCTGTGGAACTGGATTGTAAGTAAAGGATAGCATGCTAGTTAGCAGAAACCAACCTGTCCTAGGAGGTGTTTTCTTCTCACTGAGCTTCTGCTGTAGAGCTTGATGAGAAAGCTAATTCCTTGTTCAGTCTGGCTAACTGGAAAAATCATCATTTCGCCCCACTTTACTTGGCCATTAGTGGACTTCAGAAGACGAGTCTTCTTTTTATAGATCAGCCCTTCTGTACTAAACATTCCAACTTTCACAAAGAAATCTAGCACAAAAGGGAGGGAAAAGGGCATAGCACACAAAGGGTTATTCACAAACACACCCAATAAGGAACTAAAAAGATCCACATGTATGGTTCAAATTGCAACAGTTTCCCAAAAGTCTGGCCAAAAGAACTGTACAATAGCTTTCCTGACTAGTCACACAAACAGAGTATGTTCAATAAAACTGAACTGATTAACACAATATCCAAACAGCAAGTGCAAGCTAATGCTCTCATATGTCAGGGTTAATATTGGGATAAAAATCTTCCAAAATACATAAACATGTAGCTTCAAACCAAACAAAAATAATCAAGTAAGACATCTGTGGAAACAAGCCTTGGCAATGGAAATCTACTGCACAATATGCTAGTCTGAGGTTTGTAAGGAATTTTATGAATTGCCAATTCATTCAAACAGCAATTTACCCATTACAAATGCTTTTAGACAGGAGGCATGAGATAGCTGATGTAACTTACTTGAAGACAACGGTGTAGATGAAACTGGAAGGTTTTGTGCTTCAAGAATCTGTAACTGAATCCTCCTGTTTATTGCTTGAAAACAAGTTCCTATTTGAAGTTCTGCGCGGCACACCTACAAGCAGAAGAATGTTGCCATAACATCTGGATTAAGTTGCTTATAAACTCAGGAAACACAGGAATTCTGTCATATGTTGGGCTCCCATATTTCTATCTGGGATTTCCTGGACAGAAATATAAGCATGTGTTGTATACACAACCCGCAGATGCACAGTAAGTGCATCTTGCACTTGTTATGACTGCAGTACATGTGCTCCACTGATGGGCTGCTTATGTGCAGCGTACATATGGCCCTCGTGGGCTGCAGCCAGAGATACTGGACAAATAAATGAGTCCTCAGTTTTTACCTGGGAAAGATTCCTCAATGGTAAAAGCAAGCACATACAGGAAAAACCAGACATGCAGTTGTAGCTCTACTAAACCTGGGCGTGGAAGTAAGATCAGGTATGCTCCACCAACACAAAAACCTTAGGAGTTCTCTGCCCACACTTTTGAATCTTGCAATATGGAGATAAAAGCAATGCTCTCCGTAGGTACGAGGCCCTGTCACCCAATATCGTGAATGTTCAGGGTGACTGCATGCTGTGGAGTTCTTATGTTATGGAAGTACTCGTGTTTTACATGCCTACACACATGCGCACACACAGTACTGCACTCTGAATGTATTGAGATATCCAGTCTGATTGTTTTTTTAGAATTTTTACTAGTGGCAAAGTTGCATTGACATATCCTCATTACTCTCCTACCAGATGCTAACGCACTGTGAACACTGTAAAAACGGCAAGAGAAAGCCAGCGGAGACCCAGCTTTCCTAAAAGCCTCCTCTTAAAATGACTTTCTTAGTCCTGGTTCCTCTCAAGTTTTAACGCACTTCAGCGAAGCAAAATGCCCCAACTGAGAGACCAACAGGCCAGATAAAGAGAAGTCAGGCTCCAGTTCATCGAAGCGACCCAAATTCTCTTTGCAGCTCAGCCACAAAATTTCTGCGTAACCCTGAGAGGAAGCCACTTACTCAACTCAGAGCCTTGGCTCTCTATTGGCAAGGAAGGTAGTTTGCCGCCTCACAGGGTAGTACAAGGAAGAATACCAGCAGTGTCTGGAGGGCTCTTGGATATAATGGTGAGGAAAGCCAACACAGAGAGAGAAAGTACGAGATAATTCAAGAGTTTACATTGGGATGAAGCAGTTTCTATAACAGCTTCCTCTTTCACTTAATCTTATTGCTTTTGAAGCAATATGATTATTGTTGTTAGAACTAGAAAATGTCAAGTGTAACTTGTGTTAGAAATCAAGAGTATCACTCGTTACTCAGACACACTTAGATAAAATTTGCTTTTGAATTGCTAATTCAAGTTTAATTTGTTGAAAATACAAATGTCTAGACACAATCTGTAAAAGAAACAAACGAAGTGTGGGTAGGGGGAAAGGAAATCCCACTGTGAAAACCACCTGCTTCTTATTACAGTAATGGAAATGAACTGTGAATTATTACTTCACAGCATGCAATCTGAACATTAAATATATAGCTATCTCTGCAGTTTCAAGCCACTGAAGATCTCAGCACTTTTCTTCCAGAACAAAAGCAGATTCCATTTGCTCTGAGCTCTTGCTGTGAATCCTAAGTATCTCCTGATGCTTTTTTGGTCGGAAAAGGCAACTACCCGGTGTTCTTTGCTGAACATTTCCCCAGAATGCCCCTCCCTCAAGCTGTGGGCCATGGTGTGGAAGAGCATGCTCTAGCTCTTTTCCCAGAAACAGCTGCAGTTTATGACCAGAAGAGCTATGTGTAAAGTTCAAAAGTCTGCATTTTTTTCTCCATCAAAATGCCTCTCCTCAAGAAAGTGGGAAAAAACCCAAACCAAAACCCCGTTTACTGTTAACATTGAATTAATATTGAATTATTTTACTTTAATTTCCAGCAAGTCTTTCTAGGTGATATAACAACATACTTTTGCAGTATTGGCACTTACAGGTGCTTTGGAAGGAGGAGATATATCCAGCCAATGACTTGACTCCTCCGAGTTGAGCTCCCGCAGTGCCAAGGAGCACTCTCCAATTGTTTTTTTCGTGGGAGTCTGTGTCTGGATTTTAAATACCAATCTGACAGCCTGCAGGCTTTGCAGTTTAATAGCGAATACAAAAGTTTCCATAAATTCAATGTCCTAGAAAGAAAAACACAGGGGTAACATCACCGTTGTAAGAGTCTTGCACTGAGCCCGAAACCTAGAAACCAAGGCCTCCTGGTCCCATAGCCACTGCTCCTGGCTACCACTTTAGGTTGCCATGGAAAAGTGTGCTTTTACAGTGGTAAGCCCACACAGACTCACTGCCACGTTGTCACACTCTGGCAGGGACAAAGCTCTGGGTTATTTTTCACTAGCATAATGAGTTGAAGCCGTCTCTTCTGGAGCTTTACAACAGCATACATACATTGTCATAGCAAATTCTCCTGTGGCCTTTTGCTTCAGTCTGCTAATTTTATTTTCTTTCTTTTTTTTGACTCGCATAACAGGAGGTTTATGTTGCTTTGCCTTCCATCCCCTTTATATTCCTTTACTGCCACTATCAGGAGTCTTGTCCCATGCAACCAACTCTCACTACTTTCTGTAGAGAGGAAGCATAAACTTTGTCTCCTGCCTTCATGAGAGGCAGTAACATCATCTACCTTCCCCGTGGTGAATGTGCACCTACAGATTTGCCCAGGCTTCCTCCAGTCCCCCACCACTGAGCTGCCAAGGCCAGCAGCTCATGGTTCGAGTCCCCTTATGAGCATATTTGTCCTTGGGAGAAAAGGAAGGCAACAGTACAATGCAAGAGAGGATATGGGAGAATACAAATAAAAAACCCCCTTGACCTGAACCTAGGCAACTACCATAGCAAATACAGCACAGGAGTGGATGTTTGGTGCATTTTAAAAATTCATTTACATTTCACTTTTATTTTTTGGGGGGAGAAAGATTTCTTGTGTTTTCTCTGCCTCTACTTACGTTGCACCCTTCCTTGGCAGAAGATTTGAACTGCACTGGTTTGGGCAGTGTGAGAATTCCTTTGACATAGATACGAGGATTTTCCCCACAGCTAGAAGGCCAGCTCAGGTCTTTGCACTGCAACATTGAAAAAACCAGTCAGTTTAGACAACAGCCTTCAGACAACTTAGAAACAGAGTCTGCTACACTGCTCTAGTACTATTAATAATTCCTGTAACATTGAATATAAATCAGAGCCAGTGTAATGATTGTGTCACTTCAGATAATTTAATAATTAATTTTCACAATCAGAGGGTAAAAGGTTATTTGGTAGATTTTAATGATTTCACTATGTGGCAATTTGACAATAGATAAATCATGAAAACCCTTATGTAGTATTTACCACTTGACATAGTTAGGAGGTTTCTGACTACTCAAAATTCCATTGCCTAAAAACTATTCACAGTTCCTGGAAGTGTATAAAACAGCCAGCATAACAGTATCACATTGGCTAACAAAAAAGCCACAAGAAGTTATATGTCCTCTAAGTGCTCCTACGGTTCTGCCCTGAAGGAAATGTTACATTTCAAGTCAGTTAAATGCTGCCTCCAAAGTTGCTCCAATTTGCTACCTCCAAATTTCCACAGGAAAACTTCCACAGCAGGACCAGCCTGTGACGACCTCAGCTTTCTTAGCTGTGCTGAACAGTTCCTCACTCCACAATCAGAACATATGTATAGTAAGTAACATAGAGTGATATACTACTTTTTACTATTAACTGCAGCAGAACAAAGATTGCAACAGGAAAAATAAATAGTGAGGATGTGAATGAAGCCCAGTATTACATTTGACTGAAATTTGTTTATATTCTTAGAAATAATTTTGGTTTTCCCCTAAAAGTATTCCTTAAAGTAACAAGGAGCCAAATTTAATGAGAATTAACACTAAGTATAGTAAAATGAGCATTTGAATAAATAATAATCAAGTTATTTGTATTTGCTTACATGTAAAACTGTGATCCAAATCTGTTCTACAGAAGAAACATAACATAACTTCACATTCAGTCTTCCAAAGTCTCGTTCATCACCTGATAATGTAATGGTATCTATGGAAGAAAGCCAATTAGTGTTTTTAGAATAAACGCAGCATCTTAAAAGTTCACTCCAAGAATAAGGGAATTCATTCACTATCTTTGAAAACTTATCTCAAAATAAGTCTGAAATATCTTAACACCTACATTTTAAGGACAAAATATCCATGAAGTCCTGTAGCCCGACCTTTTGCACAGTTAAAGGTCTTCACATTTACCTCAGTTATCTTTATTGAATTTAATAACTTGTGTTGTACTCAAACAACTTTTAGAAAGAAAAAAACCACGTGCCTGAGACATGCAGAAGACATAATCTATCACTTCTCTTAGATTAATCATTTTCACTGTTAATTTATAAACTGGCCTGCTTTTTATCTTTCTCAGATTTCAATTCCAGCCTAGTAAACATTTTACTGTTGTGCTTTTCTTCAAGTCAGAAGAGTTATTTAATATCCAGTGTTTCTCTATCATGACTGAAACTAGGTCATTGCCCTCCAGTCTTCTTCTTGAGGAGACTGAGTGAAATTCTGACTTTCAACGGAGAGACTTTTGTGGAAACTTGATTCATTTTTGAGGGCTTATTTTGCAGTATCTCTACTACTTCAGCATTCTTTCATAAATAAGGACACTAGGTTTGCATGTGATATACTTGCCTAATTCTCAGTGTAATATGGGTATTAGATTCCAGGCACCTCCCACAGAAAAATGCTGATGCATGAAAAAGGACTAGAGCTGTGACCAAGGTGTTGCATTCTATCCTAACAGAACATCTGTAATTTCTCAGTGCACTGGGGTAGTAAATCCAGGGATGAATTTTTCAAAAGCATGAGAACTCTTCAAAGGCTCATTTGCTCTATCTCCTGACAACAGGAAGGCGCAAGTCCAAAACTCTTACTTTCAAATTGCAAAGTACTGTCCAAACTAACTTGCTAATCAGATTAGTCTCAAAAGGAAAAAAAAATCAACAGTAGAGACAGCTTAAGGTTTCAAGTGCAAAGGGAAATGTTTCATTAAAAGGTAAACAAACAAAACATTACCCAGACTCCTGTTACTGCCTTGCGAATCCTTCCTGGAAGAGGTACTGCTAGGTACACTGGAGAGTGAATCATATCTCTAGGGAAAAAAAAAGAAAAAAAAAAAAAGTCACTTCATTCACAGCAACAGATGCAAAAAGCCAGAGAGATTCTACCATGAAACAAGGCCAGCAGCATGGAATTACTACTTTGATGCAAAGAGCCAATACAGGACACACATGGACAACACATTTCTTTTGCTCACTGATATATATGCAACTTCATCTCTATGTAAAAGACAATTATCGGGGGGATCGGGGTTAGGGGGGGGAGCACTGTTTTTTGCACCAATGGAAAGGTCTAGTGTTTCACTTTTCAATGCATGGGGGAAATCACAAGATGGTGAACCACAATGTCATGTCTGTCTTGTCCTGCCTAGCAGCCCACTCAGGTTTCTCAACAGCCCCGTTGGGCCAGAACAGCAGTAGTAAGAGAAGACATCAGGATATAGCCTCTTGAAGTTGGTCAAGACATTGAACTTTTCCCTCTAGTCTTTCCAGTGCACAGTACAATGCCCTTCTATGTTTACTTTGAAAACACAGTGCAACAGGAACAGATCCACCAAGTAAGCTGAGTTTTCAGTATAATCTAAGTTACGAGGGGAACTCACCTTCATGAATCGATGAGGCGGGCTTCTGAGATCAAACATTGAACGACTTACATCAAATGATCCAGCCAGAGTACTAGGTCTTAAATCACTAACTAAAACAACAAAGAGAATAATATAAATCACGTAAACATCATTGCTAGAAATAAAAAAATTAAGAAGCTTTTTTAAAATTTAAGTAGACCTATGGTAGAATTGAAACCTACGCTAAATAACATCTAAGGAAGGATACAGCACCTTTCCCCACCTCCCTTTCCCAAAACACTCTCCTGAAATAACAAATGGAGAGAACAAGCCATTAAAATATCTTAATCAATTCCACCTTTTAAATAGTTCAAACTTGCTCGCTTGGTCACATCAGTAGCACTAGTAGAATGGGGAGCCTGCCTCAAAGTTATTTCTTCAAGAGAAATAGTTTTTTTAGTAGATGCTTTATCAAAACAGAAAAGCCTTGCCTTTAAATCTAATCAGCCAGATCTGGGGCTTAGCCTGGTCTCCTTTTTAATTTTTTTCTGCAGTAAAAATCCTGGTGGCAAAAACATTCTGCCTGATAAATTTGGCCTCATCTCCCTGACTTTACTGATCACAGTGTCAAAGCACCATATTCCACACCCTTACTAGAACTCAAAGTAAGTGTTAACTCTAAGAGGACACGTCCTTGTTACAGCACAAAAGCAAGATCTTTATTTTATAGAAGGGTAGGTTCCTCAGCAGTTGGAGGTGGTAAAGTTGATCCTATCAGTTTTCTTTTGACCTTGAAGCAACACAGAGCTCAAGCACATTGTCTCTACGTACTATGCATCAACAGTAGGGAAATGAGAGCTGAACTAATGACACTATTTCAAGAATCTTTGCTGACACCAGTAAAGTTCAAGAGGGTTTTAAAGTCTCTCAACTTCAAAACTGAGCCATGGTGAAACGAATGAAAGCAGCATGGTTTAGCTTAAAGGACTATGTTGTGTTATGACATTTCAGAAGGCTTCCATTACAATTCACTGATTATAGCTTAATAGAATTACATCACTCGTTAGTGAAAACTGATTTCCCTTTTATTGCTATCAAATGAAATAACCAATTATGCTTATTGTGAGATGTGACAATAAAGAATTATTCTTTCTTTTCCCAAGGAAGAAAAAGAGAATAAAAGATGAAGAAAGTTTTGACAACCCATGGGAAGGAAATGAAATTAACAACATAATTTAGATAAAATTTAACAAAGGTCTGTATGCCTGGCATGAGTTCCAAGTTCTCTCTTGTGCATGACACAAAAGGGATGAGCTGTTCACCGAGTCTGGGGTAGAAATAGCACTGTAATACCATATAAGGCCTAGAAACCTTGTTTGATACAATAGGAACAAATAGGAGAGACCAGCCTGTCACTTGATTTGAAATTGATTATGGTTATGGAAATTAATTCCATATTCAGTACCCATGACTTTCACTAACTACTGAGAAACATTCACTTAAGCCTACAGGTTACAAATGCTTTAAAGACATTATGATGCTGCTTTCGAGTAACACTGGTTAAAGTTTTCAAAGAACATGGGGGTGGTGGAGAGAAAAGATGGTGCCTTTTCCAAAAACTTAAAGTTGTAATGGAAAAAAAATGTCAATTTTTACAATGAGAAAGCTGTCTGTAAAATATAAAAAAGCAGAAAAAGTTTAACCATAAACATATGTTGTTTACCAATAACAACTAGAATTTTGGAAAAATATTAATAAATTTATTTTTCAGTTTGTTTGTTGTTGGTCCATTTTTTTTTTCCCTAAGATTAAGAAGATGGACTTCACATGAAAATTCAAGAATTTCACTTCATACCTTCCAAATAAAACATATTCTGTGATTCTAAGCCCACACACATGAATAGCACTTGCTGCAACAAAATAGGCTTAGAGTTTTGCTTAGATAGTCTGTAGATGCAAATGAAGAGAATCATCTAACAAAAAAACTATGGAGGAAAAAGGCATTTTAGAACTTTATTCTAGACACACTTAAGTGACCTTTCTTTTATTTAAGCTTACCAAGACAGAACTAGTGTTTACTTAGCTTGAAGAAAAATAGAAAAAGAGATGATGAACTGAAGGGAAGATGTTCCAGAAGTTTTATAAAATCCATTTGGCTCCCACCACAGGTGCTTACAAAGTCTAGCAAAAAACATATGCGTTAAAGGCTACTAAAATTCTACAAGTGCTTTGTTATCTTAAAAAAAAAAAAAAAATTATATATATATACATATACACACACATATACAAGGAGTAGTCTTTTAATCTAGTCTCTATAGTGGTTCAGAATTATTTTTAAAACAGGCCATGACTGAGACATTTCCTCCAGCTTGTAAAATAAGCATGCTATTCCATTCTAAATAAAGCACCTTTAAAAACGCTGCTGTTGCCAGCTTCTGATTCGATAGAGGTGGGTACATTTCTTCAAGTAAATGAGTTTTTTGAATTCCATTTGCCTTAGCAATCACTTACAGCAAGCAACACTTAGTCATCTACTTTACTCTAAACAGCATTCATTACAGGATACATATACCAATGAACAGCATAGAGAAAATTTTTACCTAGGTAGCCAGACACTTTCTATCTAAACTTTTACTGTCTCACAGCCCTCCCCTGTTCTTAAACACACTTATGCAATGACAAGTGGGAACACGCCTGCATCTTCAAAAGCAAACTACAAAAAAAAGCTGGGATATAGCATCACTTCCCATTTTGCACCTGTTCTTATCATCTGCTTCTCAACGTTTTTTAGTGCTTGTTCCTTTCTTCGTATATTTACTCCTCAGGCATTCCTCGCTACATCACTTCCTTCTTCCATCTCCCTCAAACACTCCTATTACTGGTAGCTGGATTCCTCAGTACTGCATCCTGTTTTGGATGGGAGGTAGCTACACTAGCTTGCTTTGCCAGTTTGTCTACCTTCATGTGATGCATGCAAGTCATATTAAGACCCCAAAAGACAGAAAGTAACAGCACAGCTGGAAATCAAGCAGAACTGGCTCCACAGACCAGTTCACCAACCAAGAAGTGTCTGTAGCGTAGAGACCAGTCTGAGAGCCGATATAAGCAAACGTGGCTCCTGTAATGGCTTTTTTCTCTTACCTACAAACCTTGGGAAAGGGAGGAAGACAGAAAAGTAAGGGTGCAGTCCTTCTCACCTGATCCATATAATTTCATATTATCTGATTTTGCCTGGAAGCGCCTAATCAGATCTGGCGAAACCCGATGCTCCAAATAGAATGGGTTGTACACGTCATAGTGGGGCCATTGGTACACGCCGTGCAGTTCTGCTTTCCGGTCACCAAATGAGGCTCTGGCAGATTCTACGGAGCACAAGTAAACATCAAATGCAAGAGTTCCAGACATAACACATGCTGCCTGGCTTCATAAGGCAGGCAGAGTGCCTTCAGGGTAAAGGACAAAATATTTCAATATTATCTACTTCAGGAAGAGGGAAAAACAAAAAGTAAAGAAAACACATTATGTCAGATTTCCACAGTTAGCTAGCAAACACTGGAATTAAACTGGTCATAAAAAGCTATGCATACCCTGTCTTGGAGTTCCACAATAAATGCTTAACTAGTTAAAACACAGAAGGCTCCAAAGACAGACAGCAAGATAGAAATTAACAGGAAAAGTAGAGACATGTGTACAGAAAACATCTGTTTTTTGTCCCTACCCCCAGGACATTCCCACTTGGCTAATGGACCCCCAGACTTTCAGGAGGTTCTTGTATGGAAAGACAATGCCACCTGTGACTGCAGTCTCCTTGTCAACCAATTTCTATAGGAAGTCTCTCAGTGGTAAAATCACTGGTCCAAAATGACTTGAATTGTTGGCTGAGGCACAAGTAGACAGATCTAAGAATGCTTGAATCCCAGCCCTTTACTCAGCCCAGTACAGCACAGCTGCCCTATTTTTCTTTCTTTTACTCATAATCCTTTCAGGAAAAACATGCATGTCTTGGTCAGCAGAACAGTAAAGGACACTGCTGTAGTGCTTCATTTTGTCTGTCTGGGGTGAAAATAAGCCATATATAACAGCACAGTAGAGAATGGGGATGGGGCACCCTGGACTCTGCCAAGCTCTGACATTTGCTTCCTTCACTTCATCTCCCTGAACTTCAACCTATCTGTTAAAAAGTTCTTTAGCCCATTATAAAGTGCCTTCAATTCTGCAAGTGTGTTGCACCCTAAGAGGCAAACAATTATTGCTGTAAAATCCTTTCCCCCAGGTGTTAGCAGAGTAAGTAAAAAAGAATAACTAAAACAGCGAGATGCAATATGAGAGATCATAAAGCAAGAATTCAAGTATAATGGGCTTGAGCATGACATAAATTGGGATAAACATTAGAAGTGAGGCCATAAAGAACTGATACACAGCAGACGACAGAAAAGCCAGTGTTCCAGACCAGGAGCACACTTCTCCCTGCTAGCTTACTTCTGTGAAAGCATGAGACAAGCTGCAGCGAGTACTGAAGAGAAAGCCTGCCAGAACATAATTGCTTGCAGAAGGGATGCCAAGAGCTAACACTGAGCATGTACTGTTTTACTTGCGGAAAATGGTCAGATACACACAGAAAATGGAGTGGAACCGAGAGCAGAACTTGGACTTATACAGATATTTTAAAATGGTCTAAGAAGCAAATACTCTAAATACATTTTTTGAATATGCTGGTGCTTTTGGCTAGGAAAGAAAGGAGGAATGACAGCACACTTCATTGTATTTAGTGAATCTCCCTAAAAAGTAAATTTTGCATTTTTAAACACAACTTTAATGTGGCTTAAAAAGCTGCACTTAAAAAAATAAGTATTTATATTTGGAAAGAGAAATGGAAGTTGACTACTTTAATGTAAGAGCCACTTTTCAAATATTTGTTCAAGAATTTAAAATATTTGCTCAAGAGAGATAATTATGAAGAGTCAGTTCATCCTGCCAGATGATCTACTGGCTTTATAGCCTCAGGGCCACTCTGTTCACTAGGTCCTTCAGAAATGATGATGAAGCAGAATTCCTGATGAAGACAAGTCACTGACTGATAAGATTGTGCAGAACAGCATGAACAAATAAAACATTTATCTAAAGGTTGTTAGACACGTCTTCCTGCTCCCTGGAGAACATTCGTGCCTCAGAGTCCTTGATGGACTTCCCTGCACAGTATCTTGAGGATAAGGTAGGCAAGGCAGAGCTGGAACACAGATGCAGTGAGAGAGGTGATTACCAGGAGCATGTCCTGCATTTCTGTACTCTGTTCAAGTATGGACTTACAAGAACTAGCAGTAGTGGGAAAGCAGGGAGGTTGAAGGAGATCAGGCTTAGAGATGAGGAGGGCCTCACATGTTCTACCTCCAACTGGTAGGTTGCCTGTCCACGTCTGGTGATGCAGACATGACAAATAAAGCCCCCTAAGAAGATCAGGCACAGAACAACCAATCTATACCAAAAATTCTCTACTAGGCTAATTAGCTTGGCTCTAGTGACAGGGTAACCAGCAGGGGTGGGGGTGGGTGAGGAGGAAGTTTGGTAATAGGCATGCAGGAAGAGAAAAGAAGCAACAACAAAGACCTGGGGAGAAGACAGAAGGGTGGGAGTAAAACCACACAAACACAAAAATGTTAGGTGGTATTGCATTAGTTATTATGCAACACGTGGTTGACTTTTTTCAGTTATTAAGGTCTCCAGCCTCAGAAAAGAAGTACAGTCACATGGGACTAAAAGCATATTATCAGCTTATCACATCCCCGAGGCAAAGCAACTCTAGAGAAAACAACCATTCAAGGTATGCCCCTGTAGCAAAATCTTCCCTTACCTAATTCTAGGCACGTCCTGGCAGGACCAAGAGCCTAGTGACAGCATATGCCTTGTAACTCATGCTACTGGGCCAGGCTCCTATTCTTTTAAATTGCCACTGTGCCTAAACTGCACGTACATAATTTTGGCAGCCTGAACATGGGATAAACTGGCAGATATTGAAGCACAAGATTGTTGTGAAGTAAAGAATCACAGTATCATGTGCAACCTTACACCACTGAGATCTGTGACTCCTGGCCTGCCAAAGAGCAGCAAAGAGAGAAGGAAATAGTAGGGGAAAAAAATTCTGCCATGGAGCAGTAGATGCTATTGGCAAAATTTGAAAAGGAAGACATGTTAATATGTTAAAATAGATTAGCACGTTAAACATTAAATCCAGACCACCCTCCTTCTTTACTTGAGTGATGTGGATGTTGGGAATGTGTTAGGTCTTTCCTTGCCTCCAATAAATTCTTTACTAAAGCTTCTGTTCCCTTTAAGTGTCTTCCATTACTTTGAGTATGAGCACTGGTGTGCAATCCTCACTTTCAGTTTGATTCATGCAACATCACAGAGATTCATAGTGGAATGACATCCTTCCCAAAACCTCTCTGGTTGTTCAGAGAGAAAAGAGACAAGATTGGGCTTCTAGAAAAGTTCTGCAAACATATGTTTTCAGTAGGAATACTTGACAACTTTCAAGCAGCAGCAGAAGCTCAACAACTGTTTCAGCAACTCAGAAATGAAATTAAATGTTTTACCTTGAATCCTTCCAGCATGTGAGATACTAGGAAGGTTCTTTGGCTGTACATAAGCCAATTTGAATGGAGGGACCACAAATGGTACCTCATGACCATCCAGGGGCAGTTTAGAAAGCAAATAATCCTCTGAACAGCCAACTTGACGCTTCACTGACACAGAAGACAATGGAGGCTTCTCTACAATAGCTGGCTTGCTTGCAGCTACTGCTTCAGATTCCTGCACCATGGAAACTGCTAAAAATAAAGAGTGAGAAAAAGACAGTCCACATGTGTATTAAGTTTTGAACAATACTATGAACAGATCTATTTTATTTAATAGGATTTGTGCTTGATACATTACTTAATGGCTGCTGGAATTCAATTTTACCAGCATTCAGGACTAGCATCTGGAAATTATATTAATCCTCATGACACCTGTAGAGATCTAAACTCTTTATTGCCCAGTCCTCTACATTTATAGCTACTTTGGTCTTAAGTGAATTTTTACAAGACATACATCTGTATCATAGAAGAGTTCTTCAAACAATTAAGACACCAAAGAAAATTCTAACAGCAAATTTTAACAGGGAGTTTGAAAAAAAGTATTCACTCTCTTAAGAGTTTGAAAGATACAAGACCTTTACACAACCTTGGGTAAAAAAAAGTTAGCTTTTTTGGATAGCATTCCAGTCTGCAAGGAACAGACTTTAGACAAGTGTTATTTTTCAGTTCCAATTTCAATTCATAACACTAACAAGCATGTGTTCAATCTCCAAGTGGAGGTATGGAAAGAATTTTGGATGTTGTAAAAGACTTCAAGTTTATCAGGGGTGACACAGTCATTTTATTAATGGGAAATCTCACCATTACTGAAGCCAGAACACCAAAACCCTTAGTCAATGTCATGTCAGAACTCACAATCATTTTTTTCTTTTTCCACGCAGAAACACCATTTACAGCAGTTTTTTATACATTCTGTTGCCATTGTTTTCAGTGTTGCAACTCGGAGGAGGTCCCAATCAAAGACCCAATGTAACTATCAAACCTGAAAAACATGATAAAACAAACTGTATTAGATAGGGATAATTAAAATAAAAATGCAATATTACCAATTATTTAATACACAATTGCTTATTGGACACGAGAAAGTTACTTCCATCATAAAAAGATCAGAGCCATCAGAATTCTCTCACTGAGACAAATTATTTTTTCTATAAAAGCACAGGGAAAGATAAAATAATTTTAATGTACAGCATCCAAATACTTTCAGTGACCCACTCAGACAGGTCTCTGTCTTTCAGGAACACTAAAATTCTCCTCATATTTGTGTGTGCCACCAGGCTTTGGAGTTTACTCAGCTTTATGGCTGTTTTGATGTGGTCTTGTCAAGCATTTGCAAGATGTGTTTTTTATTCCATTTCCCTCGTTCATGTTTCTCCTGTACTCTTTCACTCATGTACTGTTTTCACATACACCCATACGCGTTTACATTTTTCACTCAACATACTCCATACTTTATATTTGAAAACACTCTTTATGAATGATGCCAAAATTGCCTTCTTTGAGGAACTACTGCTTTCTCATAATTGTATACACATGAAACTGAAGACCTGTTTTATTATATAATTGTCTGCTGTGCATACAAAAATAGAGTGCTGACTTCCAGCAAAATAAGAGGCATGTAATCTACTAAAGAATGAGAACAAGTCTGTAACAGCTGGTTAACATTAAAAGAACTTTATGACAATACTAACTGGGCTCATTTAAATGTCTTTATTCATATCCTTACGTTCTCTTTTCAGAGCGACACAGACAGCTGCATTGCCTCCTGTCCAAAACTTTAGCTGTCTAAGTCTAGTCCTTTTACATGAACCTAAAGTACACAAGGTTCTTTGCAGAACATACCCAAGACACGATTCCAACTCCAGGGAGGTTAGAAGAAGACACCAAACAGAACATGAACATAAGCTGAAGGCATGGGAAAGACAAAAAGTAAGAGAAAGGGGGAAAACACAGAGAGAACATGACAATTACACAAAAATGGATGTTTGCTCTGTTATCTCAATTGCAAAAAATTGCTGAAAGCTTCCATGCTCCAGCACAGAAGCTGTTCTCACCTGCACCCTGAACACTGCCGTCATCTTCTTTGTATGTGTATCCAAAGACAGCTAGGGAATCACATGAGTATGGTTGATGGAAATAACATTAACATCCAAAAAACCTTTTCTTTTAAAAGCCCCTCAAAACTCTGATGAATGCCAAGTGGAGTTATTAAGCTACAGACACCTCATCTAACTTAGAAAAAGTGTTTTCTTGTCATAACATTACTTGAATTTTCACGGGTACAGTGCAACTGAAAGTTATCAATAGATGCATCAATTTGCAAATACTGACCAAGCACAGCATACACTTAGGACCTGCTCTTTTGCACTCTACAGCACCTCAGCATTGCTGCTTATGTTTTAACTTGTGGGTTTTTGAGAGCACTTGGCATCATGAGGAAGCCTTGAATTAACTTGTTATGTTTAAAATACAAGTGTGAAATATAATCTTAGAATCATAGAATGGTTTGGGTTGGAAGGGACCTGTAAAGGTCATCTAGTCCAACCCCCCTGCAGTGAGCAGGTACATCTATATAATTGTTCCAGAATTATTCTTAATCATGAACCATCACAGAGTATTGATTAGAAGGAAATTCTTAAAACATATTCCCTTTAGAACTAAACCTAAGTAAACCATTATTCTACTGCAAAAAGGACCTAAGGGAGTACTTGGTTTAGTACAATTTCTCTGAGTAATTTTTGCTGGTTTTACCCGTAAGTGACATTAATTATTTCTCCTAATTTTAAAATGCTGTTTCTACTCAATAGACTAAAGTGAACAAAATGCAAGTGACCCCTCAGAAGTAGCCTGAATATTGGCACAGGTTATTCTAAAATAAAAAAACCCAAACCAAACAAACAGAATGCTACTGAAGAGATTACAGCATGGTCTCTAGCCAGTCAGGGCAGGGGTGCAATATCTTGCTTTAAAAGGGGCACCGTTACTCTGCACAGAATCCATCACTCAGTGCCCTGATCTCAGAATTGCCCTTGAGTGTAAGTACAGTACGAGATCTGCATCGAAAATCTTCAGACCACTGACTCCAGAACCTGCTCTGCATCTTAGAGAAGCACACAAAGAGGCATGGGAATTTCTCATTAAATTCTTCACAATTTTAAGGATCAAATTTTCACCACTGCTCCTCCCTCAGAGACATACTCATGGTAGCTAAGCCTGCTAGAATTCAAAGTTTACTTTAAGGTTCCCTTGCAGTGATTTTCCTTCCCAGCTGTTATCAGTACACAGCTGGAGTTAA